>OX382226.1:7894023-9211522 GCA_947507525.1 Apamea epomidion | reverse complement strand
AAATACCTTCGGGCAACTTGAAAATAATATGGTTCATAAATTCCTCTTGCCAAATAAGGAGATAATAATCGGTTAACAAGACCTTGTATCATCTTGATGTTTTATGACGAACCGAAAATTAAAAAAAAAAATTAGGTAGGAAAAGAGTACGGAAAGAGGTACAGTCACGAGCAAAAGTATGTATACACTCGGCTTTATTCAAAAGCGATTTACTCCTTTATTTTTGAATGAAATTTTATGTTGTTACGAACATAGCATTTGCGAACCGATAGGTTTTTGTAATGTGTCGTATTTCAACGTTGCATTCATTATTTCACGAAAAAATCGCAATTGAAAGTTGCTAAGTGTTGACATATTGGTGCTCGTGACTGTACTTAGAGAAGGTTTGTGTAGCTAAAATAACTACACAAATATGTTCTATAGTATAACATAACATAACATCACGCGTATAATACCCTAAGGGCTAGGCAGAGTTGCACCTATAGTACAGCCACATTTCTGCAGTTATGTTTAAGTCCCATGTAATGGGGGCGAGCCTATTGACAACAGGGCACAAATCCAGACTCCGGGCTGCTACTGAGAATTCCTAATGGAAAACCTCAATAACACTTTGTCTGCCCTAAGAATCGAACCCAGGACTTCATGCTCAGCAGTAGCGCTTGCGATCACTAGACCACCGAGGCAGTCACTATAATATACCGCCTTCGACATAATCACGCGCCATATTATTAAAGTATTAGAGTTATATATTACATAGTTATTAAAGATTTCAATTGAGGTAGATTTCACTGCAGCCTGATGAAGTTCACAGGAGTTGCAGTTAAGTGCATTGAAATTGTTGAGAAGATTTTAATTTTAATGGTATTTGTCATTGTATTTTTTAATTTGTTTTTTTTTATTGTAATTTTGATTGTATTTTTAATTGTTGTAATGTAATTTGGATTGTATTTTTAATAGTAATTACGATGTTTTTTTTTTAAATTGAATTTTTGGGTAGTAACATCGCATTGGCGTTATAGCTGTTAAGGTGTTATTTACGAAATTTGGGAATAAATAAATAAATAATCCTACTAATATTATAAACGTGAAAGTTTGTATGGATGGATGGATGGATGGATGCTTGTCACTCTTTCACGCAAAAACTACTAAACGGATTTGGATGAAATTTGGCACACAGATGGTTTATAACCAGGATTAACGTATAGGATACTTTTTATCCCGGTATTCCTACGGGATCGAAACTTATGCGAGTGAATCCGCGGGGCGCAGCTAGTCATCACATAAATGTTCTTTAGCCAAGCCAAACACCCTTGCCCGAGGTTTGATCTTACTTCCAATAGAGCATCTTACAGTTAATTTAATTCCGATATTTCATACCATTTTCAACTTCTCCCTCAAGATTACAATCAACCTACAATGTTCCCACTGCTGGGACATAGCACAGGCCTCGTCTACGTAAGAGGGAGACGGCCATAATACACCACGTGGGCCCCGTGAGAATTTTTTGTTCTTGGAGATGCAGGTTTTCTCACGATGTTTTCCTTCACCGATTTGAGAGCAGCTCCCTCAAGATACACAGTCTAATTAAACAACTTCAAAATACTTACTGTCAGCGTATCTCTCGTGGATGGATCTCTGCACACATAGCGAGGGCACTGGGGGCTCCAGGATCCGACCGTTCTGGAACTGCGCGTGCGCAACCACCGCGAAAAGGGCTAAAAACACCAACTGTTTCATTTTCTGCAACAAAGAGAAAAATTGTCACTTCACTTAAAACATCATACTTGTCTTTTCAAGCTCTCCTGTCGAAAAAATTCAGAAGCGAGAGTAGTGTGAAGCCGGAATTAGTTGCAAAAAATATAGGCTCAAATATACATATTTTGTTTCGAATAAATAAAGATTTCGCGTATTATAATGTGCCAGTTATTTAATATAAATATGTTAACTCATTACAGTTTAAATAGTCGTAAAATATTCAACTATGTTCGTTAACAACTTTATGAAAGTGTAAACGTGTAACTTTACATAAGTATCCAAGGCACCTACTAAGTAAGAAGTATTCAGCGTGTACCAGGCTGCCTCCTGTGAATGTATCCCTAATACTACACAGGGTTACAGGGACATCAACGCACAACCTGAAGGCCAATTCTCGTAATTAAAAACATTCAACATCTAGTCGCAATCTCATCTCAGCAACAAACAATGTCAAAAACTTATCAAAAATGTAGGGTAATTTGAGGTATTTTTGACAGATTGAGACTGTGATCAGACTGTGAACGTTCATGAATACGAGATTTGCCCCTCTGTTATCATGGATTCAGGAGTTTGAACCCGTTGAAACTTCTCTTCGGTTATTTAAAAAAAAATTGCTGTTCCATACATTTTGACCGCGTAGGTATAGCACTTTTCTATGAAACAGCAGATTTGGTTTTTGATAACCGACGAAAAATTTCTACGCTGGGGCTCTAGAATCATGTGCTGAATTCATGGTTACAGTTTGCGCGTCGATCTCCCTGCCTTACAGCCGTTCTATTCTGTATCAATCTCACCGTGAAAACTTAGGTGAAGTGAGTTTAGAGTGAGTTGTCGTTCCACGAGATTCACACTCTTGACAGCTCACTCTACCCCAGTTTTCACGGTGAGATTTTTACAGAATAGACCGGCTGTATACCTATGACGTTACCCACGTTTGACCCACCTACCTATTGGGGTTATATTTTGAATTAGAGGCGTCTTCGATATCTACCTATTTTGACTTTTGTGATGTACCAGAAGTATGTTTGGTAGATAGATAAGGTAAGAAAAACGTCCACTGTCATGGATAGGTATAAAATATTGTCCTAAATGTCTATTAGCCAGTTTTTGCCGAGAAACTAGTTTTTTTTTATTGTTAAATCTACAGCAAGCCACAAAATTAAAATAAATAACACAATTCTGAGTAGTTATAGCCAGAAAAGGTCACGGACCTTCGGGTCTATGTAATTTGATTAGCGAAACAAAAATACATAAAGAAAAACCCGGAACTTTCTTGAAATACTTAAATCTCTGATTATACCTAATTATGTTATGGCGGTCAAGGTTCAATCACAACTTCAACATATTTGAAGTAGTAGGGGACCACAGATTATAAAATAGTCCGTGGTGGGGACAAACTTTTAAAATATGAACGGACCGTATGCTTGAATATCCGCGATTTAAATAGGTATGGTCCATATTACTAATTTAAAGTTTATCCCTACCACGGACTATTCTGTCCTGCAGTCAGTCCCTCTAACATGCTCCTGGCTGTGGCTAGTTGTTTTTTACCATGGCAAGAGCTATTCTCATTTATTTCATCTCAATACGAGAGCAGACGACTATAGGAATCAATGATTTCTAATGCTGTAATTACTCACCAGCCAGGTGGCGTAGCACATATTCGTGACAAGACAAGACAAACATTTCTTAAAATATTTTTATCTTATGCTATAAGGCCGTTATCCCGTAGGACAAAACAGGCATCGTCATCACCGCAGGTCTCAGGAATTCTATTGTGTTCGTTCTTGTTGTGTTTTGTCCGACAATCATGTGTGATAAAATTTTGGATATATTGACAACAGTTAAGTAACGCATAGCAACTTAAATTAATTAGCGGAGACTTTTAGAAATCGGTACTACCTGCTAGGTAAGAAAAAACTTAAGTACCGACAACTTATTGCAAAATAACAAGCTTTAGCTTAGGTCATGATTCCTGGTCAAAAAATCAAAGACAGGATCAAAGGCTTATTGGTCCTGGCCCGAACTCTCATCTCATCTCATCGTTCTTTATTCTCTAAAGTCTGATAAACCGCTAAATCTACGAAGCTTTGTAAAATAACAATCTTCTTTAAAAAAATGCAAAAATAAGAAATCGAGAATTTAAAAGTACGACACAAATCTTTTATTATGCTAAACTTAACTATTTCAGACAATGTCCTGTTTTACTAAGCAATAATTTGTAACTTTGTATCTTGGTCACGTTCAAGTCGTGGAAAATTTTCTTATTTAACTTTTACTTAGGAATATACATAATGTTAACTCAAGTGTGTACTTAATCACACGCAATAAAACTAATTAGGCTGCTTGCCTTATAATATAACGTATTCAAAATAGAAAAAGAACCTCGACCTATTTGGGCACAGGGACACACAAATACAAACTCCTAAGCATATATGAGATGAGGAATTATTTACAAACACAACCCGGGATGATGGCGCAAGATCCCGGGATTACAGACCGGTCCTATGTTAGAAAGCGACCTTCTCCGGGGACAAAAATAAGTTCATTCCACTCGACACTCCGAGGCCGTTTAGGCCTATCATTACAAAATTCCGATAAATTAATCGATTCCTACTTGATTATAGTTGCGACATAAATTATGATAATATTATGGCGAGTTTACTAAATCACCATTCATTCATGTTTATCATTTATTTTTAAGCTATCTATATATTTAAAATTTAAATTAAAAAAATATACATCACGAATTCACATTAATTTTAAGGCAGGTCTTCGTAAAACACTCATTCCTTCACTGGTTTTTCAAATAAAAATTCGATAACTAACTCGACAAAGCACTGACTAGGGGACCAGGGGGAACATCGAACAACAGAAAAAATGAAATTCCACTCACCGTGTGTAGTGTGTGTCTGAGGGGGCCGTCACAAACTGATGCGTTTGCGCCGAGCGATCGTTTTATATGGAGGAAGTCGGCGCTCGGATGATCTGACGCACGCGCACCCTTGCCACGGGGTGGTGTCAGCATGTCACCTGGGTCACATGACTGAATTCTTCGGTTCTGCTACCAGCTAGTGGTTTGAAGACTGTAACCAATTAAATACAAGGCAATTTGATGACTTGATCGAATTGGGTCTAATTCGGCAACAATGGCAACAATTAAATCGTCAATTCCCTTTTTTTTAATGTGCCTTTTGCATTCAAAGAACTATTAGCTAGGGATATTATACAAGGTAATTACGTTATATAACCTGTCAGAACTTTTTAGTTTGATTAAATCTTGAGAGTAAATTCGTTGAAAGTTTTAACTTAACAGACCGGCTTATCTATATATTTCTGTATACGTTTGCATTTGAGTTCTTGGTCAGGCTCCAGCGGTGGATCAAGACAGCAGATTAAGGCCATAATAAAAATAAGGCTTTGGTCATCATTATCGTTAGCTACGTCAAAGCGCCACCTATCAGGCTACCAACCTCCTGGATCGAACGCTATGGACTCCATTAATATTTACAGAATGTTGCTGGCTGACTACTATTTAGGAAATGGAATCCAAAATCACTTATATACTAAACTTGTAAAACTAATATTATTAAGAGGTAAAATTTTTTGTTAGTTTGAAAGAGGTAATCTCTGGAAGTACTGGTCGGATTATAAAAATTCTTTCACTGATAGTAGCCAAGTTATCACCATTGCCAAGTGCCATAGGATATGTTTCTTCCACGTGAAAGAATTCGCGGGCAGGATTGGTCAGCAACATTTTGAATTGATCCTACTGGCATTTGACTACCGAATTACCGTTAAATTGTGAACAGTACAAGTGGGAATAGCCATATCATATTAAACAGTAGGTATATTAGGTAGGACCATAGGGAGTACATATTAATGGTAGACAGATTGTCGCTGATCATTGTTATAATGGTAGGTACTGTTTTACATTGCTATAACACTGTTTTACATTTTTTGAAGTCATGTAGTCATCTTCTACAAATATCCGCGTGTTTTATTTCGTACAATCATTACGATACAATTCTCCAAATCCATAGCATTAAACTGTATCCTAAATGTTTGAAAGCATACATTTAGCAAATATACATTTCTTAAACGTATCTTGTGGTTTCATTTACCTATGTCTTCCGTTTGTTCGATGATATATTTTCTATTAAGTTTTCCGTTTGTTCATTGATAGTTTACAAATAGTTAACTGTGCTACAATAGTTAGTACCTATTCATTTCTAGGCATTCTTTTGTTTCTACGTATTATCATGATTTTCCGACGGTAGGGTTGACTGCAGCCGCCAGGGTTATATCTATGGTCATATTATGTCCACATCAATTTGTTAGATCTGGAATATATGGATAATATTAGGGGTTAAAGTATGAAATTGCCGATTTGTACTGAAAAATTGAAATTCGTTTTTTATTTTTATTTAACATATTTATTTAATCAAAATAATTACCATTATTATCTATACATTTAAGAAGGTCATTTATGCCTTTGCGATAGAACTCTCGTGATCTAGATTCGACAAACTGTGTGAAAGCATTTTGTACTGCCTCCTGAGAAGAAAACTTTTTATCACGAAAATTGTCCAAATCACGAAAAAAATGGTAGTCCGTTGGAGCAAGGTCTGGCGAATACGGAGGGTGATGAATGGTTTCTAATTGCAGTTCCTGTAGAGTTAAAACAGTTTCTCGTGCTGTATGAGGTCTCGCGTTATCATGGAGCAATAATGGTGAAGATCGATTCATGAGTCGGGGCTGTTTCACTGCTAGTTTTGCTATCATTGTTCGGAGTTCGGCACAGTAGACATCTGCCGTTATTGCTTGAGCAGATCGGAAAAAGCTATAGTGAATAACACCATGCTAAGACCAGCAAACAGTTACCATTACCTTTTTATTGGTTAGCTTTGCTTTAGGACACTGTTGCGGCGTTTGACCTGGGGTCAGCCATTGCATTTTTCGCTTACGGTTATCGTAAAGAATCCACTTTTCATCACATGTCACAATTCGATCCAATATTCTTTCATTTCTGTATCGATTCAACAAGGCAACACAAGTTTCAACACGCGTTTCTTTCTGCAGATCAGTCAAATTATGTGGCACCCATTTCTCATATTTTTTTATTTTATTGATTTGACGCAAATGAGTCAATATTGTTGGTAAGGTAACGTTAAACCATGCCGCTAATTCCTGGGTAGTTTGGCTCGGATCGGCTTCCACCATGTCTTTCAATTCATTGTTATTCACCTGTGTGGGCGGTCTTCCACGTGGTTCGTTCTTCAAATCAAAGTTTCCATCACCAAAGCGTTTAAACCAAAATCGCACGGTGCGTTCATTAGCAGTCCCCTCACCAAACGCAACATTGATATTGCGAGCTGTTTCTGCCGCGTTAGTTCCGCGTCGGAACACGTATTCAAAAATAACTCGAATTTTCGAAGTATCCATCTTTCTTGTCTAAGCTGAATAAAAAAAACAACTGAAAGTCGATAATCACTTCATAGGTACCATGTGAAAAAAGTTTCACTCAAAAATCTCAAACCATGAAGGTCCTATGTCAATTCGAAGTACCTATTACAATAAAACGGCAATTTCATACTTTAACCCCTATTATATGGATATGGAACAACTACTTTTCCAAACCCCCAGGAGTATTTCTTACAGATAATTCATGATGTCTTAATACTGGACCTTGCAATTAAATCGAAGCTATTACCATGATCAAGACCTTAGTACTCTTCGAAGGACTCCACTACGCCAAGACAATATAAAAATGGCGCAAGACCGACAGGGAGAAAATGATTCCAAGCGGAAATCACTACCTCTCGAAAAGCTTACTTTAGAACACGACGCGAGAAGTAGGGGTAGGTCTAACCGTAGAGGGATAAATTAGAATAGAATTACATAGAACAGGAGAGAGAGTCAAAGACCCAGTTTAAAAAATAAGCATACATATCTAAATGGGACAAAAGCTTCTCCCAAACTGTGCCACAAGGGCCCAATACCCAGTCCTCCGACTTAACATTAGACGACAATAGGCTGAGTTGAATGATTGATGGATACGTGGACGGACCTCCTTCCTATAGGCATAAATTCTTCGATAGATCTTCTATAAACTACGACCACGAAAAATATTTTTAAGAACAGTGCGGCTGACAATAGTTTACGCTATGCCCAGTAGTGTCGCGAAATAACAGCACAGTGCGTACCGGGGCCACACATAGCGTACTATACATACGTATACATAGTCTCTATACATTAACATAATGTATAACTTGACATTTACGTGGTGGTCGGCACGCGTGTCAAAAAGAAAGTATATGGCCCTGTTGTAGGCATGAACCAGCTTGATGATTGAACATTGATTAATTGGCTGATAAAAACTGTCGATATGAGTGAAATACGAGCAATTTTTAATACGAATTTGGAAATAATTTAAAAAAATATATATTTAACCTGTGTAACATTTTCGAGTAGGTATGTAAATCAACTTGTTCAGTTCAAATGATCAGTTACCGCCCTTTCGTTTTGGGGATATCTGAGTAGGTAGGTATGCTTATCTATTGGCAGTAGCCTCGGTTGGTAGGTCATTAAGAAAAAACTTACCAAATGGGAAGTCACCGAATCTAATGTGGAGAAACTCGGAAGTAAAGAGATAGGGAGAACCGCGTCGCTTCCCATCGCGCCCGCCCGTGCTATTACTTGGTTTTCGCTTAACGTTCTGTCTGGCTTTTTTCTGATCTTCTAAAGGTCATAGCCTGATGTTAAATAGTTTATAACCTTCCTCAATAATTAGGCTATCAAATGCAAAAGATTTTTTTTTAAAACGACTGGAAGCTCCTGAGATTTCAAACAAACAAACTCTTCAGCTTTATTTTTAGTATATCTATTATAATATTTGAAGTTCCCAACGGCTGCATAAGTAACACCAAAGTCCTGAGGACTAATTTTCGTAATTATCACAATCTCTCAAAAATTCCTCTAGTTTCCATACATTTTGGTCAAGTTTTTGACATTGATTGGCGCTGAAATGAGTTTGCTACTAGATTTTGAACATTTTTAATTACGGGAATTGGCCTTGCGACTGCACTGTTTTTTTGTACTAAGTCATTGAACAAAAAAGCAGTGCAGTTCAACTTCTGCCCTGCTATAAGAGCTGATGGTAAGCCCCACGGTAGGCAGATAGCTTTTTCACTAAACTGATAGCATTTTGTGTAACAGACAAAAGAATGTCGCTGTCCATTTTCTTGACAGCTTACTCCTTGGTAGGAAGGGGTGATATGAACGATCGCGTGTTGGGATGATGTGAATTCTTATATTACCTACTTGAACCCCGGTAGGTACTATGGGAAACGTAAACAGTGGGTACAACACACATAAAATGATGAGTATGACAATACAATGCTGTTATTTGTAACTCGCGACGCAACGTATCAACCTGGAAAATACATTGTTTAACGAAATTTCCGGTTAACATGTGGCGTTTGGATGAGAGCCAGTCTCCTCTGGTAAACAAGAGCTTTTGTTAGATCGGAGACGTAACCGGTACTTTGTCTGGTAGATACGTTTTTTAGGAATTTACCTGGCTGCTTATAGATGGTGTTGTGAACCGGGATATGTACCTATGATTTTAGGGTGATTCCGGAAACCTTGCGAGCCCGGAATCGGTTGTTTGGATCTCCTAATTTCATAACTGCCCATGAGATGTAAATTTCATAGAAAAGTAGATAAGTAATATTTGGCCACCGTAGAATTGTATTGGTAGTTGCGATCATAATAATTTTATGTATAGATAGTAATCTGAATGCCTTAGCTTACATATTGTGATTTTGCAGTAACACCTGCGTAACTTGCCTATTAAAATTTTTCTTGTCAGCCTTGTGCGTAGGCAGGCAGGTAGGGACGGCTCTCTACAAGTCGATGGTTACCTTTACTTATTGCTCATAACTTGTAATAGGATCTATTTTCTCATAACCGGTCCCGATTTGAAGATATTTATTAAACAAATATTCATTGTATTAAAATTATAATCAGAACTTGTTCTTTTTGATGGTAGGTATGTGCCTGTTGAACGTGTTACGGAATTCCCGCATAATGTTAATAACTATCATACTTTAGACAAGTTTATCTATGTGATTATGTATGTGTATATCTTTGGCAACGAACTCTAGCCTAAATCTAGGTTATTGTTTGTTAAAAATACTTAGAAGTTAAAGGTGAAGGTTTAATGACCGCTGCGGGATACCTTAAAAAAACTAAGTTACCTACTTATATGGCTGTTAAAACTTGGTTTCAAAAATATAAAACTGGTAAATTATTGGAAGATAATCTTATAGGCATATTTTTGTTGTATCACTGACTAGAATACGAACATTTAATTGTTTATTGAACACAATTTATTTCATTAAGCTGGCATTCTTAGTTTCGGAGACTTTTAGGTATTTATTGATCTCGAGTGTTTGTATGTAGGTACATTTTGACCGCGTTGGTATTAATTACAGTCTTTTTATAACTGACGATATCTTCTACGATAGCTATAATACTCTAGAAAAATGTGCTGATTTCATTGTTACATGTTGCGCGTCGATGTCCTAGCTGCCACCCTAAATTTACCTAAAGATATGTACAAAGCCAGAAGGTTCCATGGTTCTGCTTGTTATCTGTCAACAAAAAAGTTGCAGGAATGTTGTTATCTTCTAGTTGGTTCTAAGAAAAGGGAGGGAGCATTGAAGAATTCTCCTTAACCGTATCTACACGATAATCTTATGGCTTTAAAATTTTTGAGGCTAAACAAATTGTCCTAACGAACTTTACCTACCTAATGATGAAAAGTGGGCAAATATATATGTATTACACAACGTTCAAATACCCAAAACGTGCCGCCGTTACTCGAAAGCGAAAACTACATTAACTTAAGCTACATGGGTACCTACTTTGTTGTTAATTATTCAATTTATTTTTAGGTAATGGTCACTTAGTAAGTTTGAAACGTATGACTTGTTAACAAGCCCTTCAAAGCTATCATAACCTATCCAAAGGCGTTTTAATACGATCTCTTTCTCATTATCACCTGACTGATGATGACTATTTTGCGGATACACTGACTGACTAGACCTGCGTTACGTAATACATGAAATCATTCTAACACCTTCCTGGCTTACTGCCAAGGTTCGCTCAGCTATGGCTCTGACCGTGCGCTCAATATCAATAACCAGGCAGGTTCGTTCTTTAAAGCTGCGTTTAGGAGAAGAACAACACAGCATGCCGAATATACCTTTTCGCACCCTCAACTTGCTTTGGTGAAAATGACATGATAAATAAATAGTGCCTACGTTAGTACGAGTACCTTCGTTCGGTAAATTGAATAACGGCACGTCTTTCTTTCTATTTTTTTCTAGTCTGGATTCGTACCTTGTTGATGATAATAGACTCGCCCCCAATTAACTACTTCAACGTAAAATGCGAAATGTGGTCAAAAAAGATCAAATTAAATTAGCTAGCGAAACTCGGCGTGACGGGTATCGATATCTAAACACGATAAAATCATAATAAAATACAATTGATGATTTTTATATGGGTCAACGACCGCTGGTAGTGTTGTTACTTGAAGAATTGAGTTTAGAAAATATGTTTTAATATGTTTAGACATCGATTGGTACCAATCACGTTTGTGAAGTTTACACAAAAAAAAACTGATTTCATAAACAGATATTTCAAATAAACACACTAACTGCGATGACGACCCCACAAAAAAAAAAACCGGCCAAGTGCGTGTCAGGCCACGCATAGAATAGCGTTCCGTAATCACCCATAATGGCACTTTGCAAGTTAGGCCTCTATAATTCCTGAACTAACAAAGTTATCTAAGCCGTTATAGTTTTCCTTCCAAGTTCATTACATGAACTTCCATCATGAATTTTTTCAGATTTTTTGATCAGCCGTTTAGTTTTTAGAGGAGGGGGGGGGGGACGAATTTTAATGTGTGGTGTCGATGTGGAAATACACATACCCATGCAAAGTTTCATATTTCTAGCACTAACCGTTTGGAAGGTAAGCCGAGGATAAACGGACGGATGGACGGACATGACGAAATTATAAGGGTTCGGAGACGTGAACTACGGAACCCTAAAAACCATCAAATTAATTTCTTTTTTATTTTATCATGTTTAGATACCGATACTCTTCACGTCTGCGGAGTTTCGCTAGCTAATTTAATTTGACCCTGTAGATACTATACACCTCTATGAAAATCTACAGGTGTTTACTACAAAACAGTTTTGTAATTAGGTACCTAGTGAATAAAATAAATCTTTCCCATTTTAAGTACCCAGGTTTAACAATTTAACATCAACGATAGGGATCGTAGCTTAGGTGCCCTTAAAAACATTGGCAACGTAACTGAGTGCCAGACATGTGCCAGATAAGGCGAAGAGGGCACCGATTTGAGTTAACTTCGTCATGGTATGACATCATCCCGTAATTTCCAGCTTTCTTGTGGCAGGCTCAGGTGCAAAACACGTCACTAATGTGCCCTGAGGACAAACTTTCACAAATTCTTCCAAAAGAAGAAATTCTTAGGTATGAGGGTTACCTACCAAAATATTTGCGATAGGGGCGATAATTGAATAGGTAATTAAACCCGTTAAATTAATTAATTAATTGCTTCCGTGTCGGGTTAGAGCAAGATCTTCCATGTAAAATCGAATTTTCTTTCTGTCAAAATTCTCACTAAGGTAGGTATTGCGAGCACCGTTTATTTAAAATCCGATTCCAATTTCAAGGTCAATTTTATTAGTCTTGCATAATATCATAATTAAATCGATCAATATTGGATGGATCAATACAAATATGACTTGTTTGAACTATTAGCACGAATCAATATTTGCATCTAATTGGGTGAAAAATACTCATCTCTGATTGTCTTTTGGCCTAGGTTGAGTGAGAACGCGTGACTGATTGCCTCATGATTATTTTTTATAATTTATTTAGAGTAAGTACACAATTAAAGTGACTAAGCAGTGGTGGCCCAGTGGTATTAGTACCAACTTACGAGTGGTACGTGTATTCGAACCTAGACTTGAGGCAGGCACTATACTTTGTGTAATTTATTTCATCACCACTGCTCTTAAAACAGTGAAGGCAAACTACTTGAGGAAACCGTCTAAAAACCAAAAATTCAAAGCCATGGTGACATCCACCAACCTGCACTCAGCCCGAGCGAGGGAGGGGGCGGCCCACTCTAGAAGGAGTGAAGAAGAAACACTCCGGTGTTCCTTCTTTTAGAGCACAGAGAGAAGGCTTGTGTCCCAACAATACAAATGAGGCTGATTATGATTATACTAAACAATTAAAGGTAAAAGCTTGCGCGAGATTATTGGTAAGGAGTTTAAGGAAATACGTGTCCGTATGTATAATGTACTCTATGGAAAGACGTTTTGTACGGTTTAAGGAAACACGTGCCAGCAGGTCAAGCTACCCGAAACTGTCAAATTTTGCCAATAAACCTTGAACTTTAATGCTTAAGTGATAAAGTTAAAAATCTATTGAAGAAATTTGACAGATTGTATAGCTTGATGTGCTGGCGTCTGTACCTAATTGTAAAAAAGTAAAGTGTCGTGGGTTCCGGCATATTCTGGCATAGGCTTCCGGGATTTACGCTGTTTTTACACTGACGCTCCGGCCTAGCGATTACAGAACAATATGTATGAAAAAGTACCGCGTTTCGCAGCGGAACCGCAGAGGGGCGTAGAGGTGAGAATAAACCGGTAAACTCTCAAATAAACCGTAAAAAACCGATAAGCTCTCAAATAATATGGATCGTGAAAAGGGGTCTTAAGCATGACAGTGTCATGGCAACGGCAACAAGGCAACTGTCAGTTATGTGTCAAAAGAAAATGACGTAAATTGTAGTTTAACAAAAATAATTTTAATCTAATAAAATCGTGTATTAATTATTGTAAAAGGTTTTAGTGAATAAGTTAAACATGTTTTGCTGTCTGAAAAGTTGTATGAATGGCTTCACACTCACACCCAGTGTACCGATACGAATTAAGGAAAATCCAGTGCAATTGGATACATTACACATGGGTTTGTATACTTGATTTTTAATTACATCCTGTTGAACAGAAGAACACAAACAATGTTTACTAAATAAACATTTGTAAAACGTAACTGTACTTGGCTGACTTTGGCTAGAAACTTCGCAGTAGCGAACATTGTTGCGCGCATCGATTTTGCGTGGGCTGTTCGTTGGTCCCTGATTTATGTTAGAGCAGAGAGTTGGTTAAGCAATCTCTATAATTGATTGCATATATACAATAGATTTACTTACCTATCATAATAGATCCGCCCCTAAGACGGCCCACTGGCCGATTTAAGAGCAATGTCAGATGTTAATCCCTTATCTTTAGTAAGGTATGAATACTCAAGTCTTTTTATTTCATAATATATCACACATTAAACGTTGAAGTGTTTTCGAAATCCCTCAGACATGTAACAACTCTTTTTACACTTAACTCAAGGCTAAGTTAATAAGTAGGCAATAATAAATTTATGCCTTAGCTACAATAAGCCTTTTGTAAAGTAAGATAAAAAAAAACAATAAAAGTACATACTTGTAGCGTTTATTACTGTTTATCAGATCATTATGAATTTAATGTTGAGTTGCGGACAATCAGTTATTTTTCAATAAATAGTATGGCGTTACTATAAACACATTCTTTTCCTCAAACAACAATAACTAAATAAATAAAGGAAATATACTGTCATAAACACTACCTACATAATCAGCCTATAATGTTCCCACTGCTGGGACACAGGCCTCCTCTCTGTGAGAGGTAGTGGGCCATGATCCAACATGCGGGCCCAGTGCAGGTTGGTAGATGTCACATGTCTTTGAATTTTTGGTTCTAGGGCATGCCGGTTTCCTCACAATGTTTTCCTTCACCGTTTTGAGAGCAGTGGTCTAGGAATAATTAACACAAAGTAAAGTGCCTGTCTGGGTTTGAACCTACAACCTACACTCATCAGTTGTGGCCATTACCACTGGCCCACCACTGCTCTCTGTAAACACTACCTAATTGGTGCAAATTACATGAGAATAGCTATGAATAGCATGTTAAAATATTAGTCAGAAAGCTATTATAGTAGCAATGTTGACTGTCAAGAATGCGCCAGACACAAGTATCATTACTGGTGGAGGTAATAGTGATTACTGAATAATACATGCACTGACTGGACAGGTCCACCCGAATCTGTATGGTTCTTTTCTCAAAATACCATCTCAGACAGTAATCTGCATGGTCCTCATATGGCCTGACCAAAGATTATGTTTGAACTTTAAAAGAGACTGTGACCTCTGAGTTTGTTTTCATTTATTTATTTAAACTTATCACACTAAAATAGGTACTAAGGCGGACTTAGGGTATACTCTACACATTCTCTAGAGTAGTCATTTAGGATACACAGAATTCATCACTGGATTGTTAAATTATTAACTAAGGCTTTATTTGGTTTTATTACAGGCCATGAAATGGTGATAATAAAAGGTGGACAACGAGTGTGTGGGTCTGGCTGTGCGCTGGGGAATGCTCCACTAGTGCAGAACAAATCGTACTTTGAAGTGAAGTTGCAGCAGGGAGGTGTGTGGGCTGTGGGTGTGGCTACCAGGGAGACAGATCTTAACAGAGTTCATGGTAAAATCATGTTTTGAAATCTTTGACCATTTATTTTTTACTATTCTGTACTAATAATAAAGCTGAAGAGTTTGTTTGTTTGAACATGCTAATCTCTGGAACTACCAGTCAGATTTGAAAAATTATTTTTGCATTTGGTAGTCTAATTCTCGAAGTAGGCTATTTAACATCATACTAGGACCAATAAGAGCCGAGCAAAAAGAAAAAAATGTCAGAAAGAACGCTAAGTGTTCTCACTTAGCGTTCGTTCTGACTTTTTTTCTTTTACAACTATTATTTTATAACAACCACATTTTTTATAAAACTCTCCGTCACTATTATTTCGTTTTCGAAATAATAGCGACGGGGAGTTAAAAAAAAAATGGTTGTTATTATAGTATAGGCATTGTGTATCTTTCACGCGAACGAAGTCGCGGGTAGAAACTAGTTCTATAATAAATGTGAAATAACAAAAATGAGTTGGAAGGAGAGTAGGAAGGCCTTTGCCCAGCAGTGGGGCATCAAAGGCTAATAAAATATATATATATATATATATATGTCAGAGTCTCTTCATTACAATGATGTAATAACATCATTGTAATGAAGAGACAAGTACCTAGTATTTACAAGTGGATATGAATAGTTTTAATGAGTGATGAAGATAATGTGGCACACAAATTATTACGCGCAAATATGTGTACTTACTCTTTAAAAATTAATTTTGCACAAGTGGTGAATCATGTACTAACAGTTAAAGGAATATCATCAAGAAACTTACTTTGCATAATGTTGACACTAACTAATTTCACACCTTCAGAATAATAAAGAAAGTGAGAAGCATATTTTCCAACAATTCTATAGACATGTTTACATTCAACAGAAAAAATGTAGGTTACAGGACAGAAAGTAACATGAAATTCTACTTTGTTGAGTAATTGACAGCATTTTGTCATAAAATATATTGTAATATTTTCTACAGAAAACTGTTCTTCAGACAAAGTAAAAGGTTAAAATATGAGTAACAAGCTTATGTTATTTAAAATGTCTCATAATATTCTTATTCATTCAGTAACTTGGTATTCAGTTCAGAGTTACCGAGTCCAAGTTTGGTCAACAGTCATTAGTTGGTGTAATGTGTCCTTCAAATATTACTATGCACACTGTATTTCTGTTGCCAAAATTAATATTTAGGTCATTGTAACTGGTTGCATCAGGTGCTGAAATGAAGGTTTTCTTCATTAGCTAATATAGTTAAGTTTCGCCCATAAAACATGAGGTTTTTTTCTATTTAGTTTAAACTCGCAAAATACTTTCTTTCGTATCAAAGTGTAGTTGTCCTAGACATGGCGTTATGCGACTTGCCACTGCGATAGCTCGGCGACTACACAACGACAGGCTGCGGCAAATAATTTCCATATATATTATTATGTTCAATGGTCAGCACAGTGGTCGTCGAGGGCTAGGGGAGTCGTACGCTCTTGCTACCTCAAGCTGTCGCAGACGCATGTCGCATGGTGTGCGAAGTGGTTTAATGTCCAGAATAAAAATCACACTACTTGGTTGACAGACATGTTAACAAAAAGTACACTCATCATCATCATCACCCACAGCTCCACTTCACCCACTGCTGAGCATAGCCCTCTCTTTTCATGTGCCAATTCACGTTCCTGTGCCAGCTTCATCCAGCAGTGCGATTCTGTAACCATCTCACCGTGAAGACTTAGGTGAAGTGAGCGTGGAATGAGCTGTCATTCTAACTAATGCTAGGGATTGACACTATTGACAGCTCACTGTAAGCTCACTTCACCTAACTTTTCACGGTGAGATTTTTACAGAATCGATCGGCTGGTTCTACCCGCGATGGTAACAATGTCGTCCGCCCATCTCGCCGCCGTACGACATCCAGTACACTAGTAATTAATAATTAATGTAAATCAATTATATCATCCACATTATTCCCAATTTAATTACAGGTGGCATGGACAAAGAATCATGGTGTCTCAACAGCGACGGTACAGTCCGCCATTCGAATATCGAACTATACCATCTTGCGCACGCGCCTAGAGAATCTCCCACGGCCGATCTACTTGTATCAACAGATTCACCAACCCACACGGAGAATGAAAAGCCAGAGAGCGAAAAGGAAGCTAACACGGCGGCGATAATGCCGGTAGAGGGCGACACCATCGGCGTGGCTTATGACCATGTGGATCTAAACTTCTTCTTGAATGGCAAAACTATGGAGATTCCTGTTAGTAATATTAGAGGGACGGTGTATCCTGCGCTTTATGGTGAGTTGTGAAATCATTTTTTTCTAACTATTCAGTTGAACTTGCTTGTGTTGGGTGTTTCGGACTGCTTAAAATATTGCATCATTGATCATAAGCTATATCATTATCTGCCCCGTTGGTCTCGTGGTCGCGTGCAAGCGTGACTGCTGAGCGGTCTTGGGTTCGATTCCCAGGTCGGGCAAAGTGTTATTGGGTTATTCCATAAGGAATTTCTTAGTAACAGCTCGGAGTTTGGAAGTTGGCGGTGTGATACCCCCGTGGCTCGGAAAGCACGTTAAGCCGCTGGTCCTGCGCCTGATCTCTCTCCGGTCGTGTCGGATTGACGTCCCATCGGATTATAAGAATGAGGGAAGTGAGAGTGCCCCTGTGTTGCGCATACACTTGTGTACTATAATATCTCTCGCGCCGAAGGCTAGTCTCTGTTGAGATTGGCCGCCATGGCTGAAATACGGTCTGGACTATATATATCAAAAGCTTTATTAAAAACTATGTTGGTTAACACGTAATATAAGTTATATTTAATGCCCTCGTGAACAGTAAAGTTTTATTAATTAAGATAATATTGTGCCAATACACAAGCTTGTTAAACCTTTATAAATAAATGATCACATGTCATGGTTGCACATCAAACACTCAGTCAGGCAATCCTGAACCATGCACATTGAATTGATTTTATTCGTTTCCGTTCTACTGTAATACTATATAATAACCTAACATCACGCCTGTATTTCCCGAAGGGTTAGGCAGAGTTGTACCGACGCCAGCCCATCAAGCTACTAGAATCTGTCAAATTTCTTTAATAGATTTTCAACTTTATCTCTAAAGCATTAAGGTTCATGGTTGATTGGGAAAATTTTACTGTTTCGGGCAGCTTGACCTACTGGCGTAAACCCACATTTCGCCAGTTATGTTTAAGTCCCATGAAATAGGGGGCGCAGATCCAGACTCTGGCTTGCTACTGAGGAATTCCAGATGAAGAAACCCAATAACACTTTACCGGACGCAGGTATCGAACCCAAGACCTCACCCCCAGCAGTACCGCTAGCGACCACTAGGCCAACGAGAGTCACTATAAAATAACTATGCGTATTTTAACCCTCCACTAAACACGATATTTTACTTTGCAGTTGACGACGGCGCCATCTTGGATGTTATCTTCGAAAATTTCCTCTACCCACCTCCACAAGGTTTTGAAAAGATAATGGTGGAACAGTCCCTGCTTTAACAAAGGAATTGGAACGATCGGCTGTATATAGGAATCTTGATGTTCGGGCGGAATGGGCAGAGTGCTAACGTGAATATTGCTTAAGACTTATATCTGAGACTGTCTAGTGTGGATGAGAACTATATTTTTAAATACTGAATCTTATATCTTGATGTTTGTTAAGACTCGCAGGCTTCGTAAACATATTTTTTTGTAACATCACATTAACTGTATGTTCTGTTCAGTATGGTCTGTTCCAAAATTATCTGACGGAAATGAAAACAAATGGATCAGAAAACGTACCTGTGGATGCTAATTTATAGTAGCACTGACAAATTGGACAAATTGAGTGCTTTATTTGATTATTTGAATATTAAACCCGGATTTCTTACTTTAAATCATCTTAATGATGTTTTTCGTTTGACAATAATAATTGACGTTAATTTTGTTATCTTCAATTTTCAGTTGTTGGTAAAAATGGTGTGATATAGAGTTGAAACCGCCATAATACTAATGAATGTGTTACTAATTCCCTAGCGAGTTATTGTGTAACAATTTAACTTGAACTGGGATTGCTTACACTTTTATCAGATACATTTGGAACAGCCAGACAGGCAGACGGCGACCGATGTTTGAATAGGGTTTTTGAGTCCTAGGAAATTAAAGTTAAGTCACAGGGCCACAAATACAAATTAAAATAAACTAGCTGGTTTAGGAAGTCAACCAATAGTTTTCATCACAAAAACGATCTAGTTCATGGCCAAAATAATATCTTCTTTTTTTTGCCCTGCATTAGGTTAACAGAACTCAGATACTAGTTAGTCGCTTTATCCAATACATTTTGGCATGCATTACTTCTCTTTCGAATGCCACGATAGCTCAACATAGTTGGGAGCCAGTGGGGGCTTATAAATAATTCCGAAAATAAGGCTGTGTTTTCAATTAAACAGAGACGTGACTTGTAGGTATGGTTACCATTTGTAAATTTCAAAAGACCTGACAAAAAGCCGGACAGTTCCGGCTGCTGCCGCTGTGTAGTGTTTCTTTATGGGCTTCAAAATAATTGACGTTTACTTGTACAAATCTGTTGTATTTTAGTTTACAAGTTCTGAATCTAATATAAATCTGATGAGAAAATTTGCGACGTCCGCGATAGTGGGACGGCGA
Source organism: Apamea epomidion (assembly GCA_947507525.1). Taxonomy (NCBI): domain Eukaryota; kingdom Metazoa; phylum Arthropoda; class Insecta; order Lepidoptera; family Noctuidae; genus Apamea; species Apamea epomidion. The sequence continues at coordinate 9,191,435 of OX382226.1, read as the reverse complement.
CTGGCGCCCCTGGCGGCGCGGGCGTGGCCAGGCTCGCGGCATGGCTACGCAGGCGCGGCGATAGTAAGTCCTGCCGTGCGCCATCTGACGGCGGCGGGGCTGTAACAAGGACTTTTGCGAAAAAGTTCAGGCTTTTCATATTTTAATCTTTCTTTTTTAGTAATCATTTAAAACTCTTTATTTCGAAAAGTTCAGACAAATGACAAGACCGGGCAAAGTCCGGACGGGTACCAATTCCAATCAAATTCCGAGATTTGGTTTTCAAAAAGTCAGTGGAAACACAGCTTTAGTTTTTTGGTTTACTGGCCTGCGAGTCTTAACAGTGCATAGATCTACGAATATCTATTTATATCAAGACTTACTTACATATATCACTGTATAGTATTACATTGTGATCGAAGGAAACTCTATATATTATGTAGTCTTAAGTAGATTTGCTTTTGTGGTCTATATAAAGCGCATAGATGTATGAAGTACTCTTTTAACTGTTTTTAACGCCATCTGCAAACAATATATCGTGCACAATGGTGTTTTCGAATGTTATGTTCAGAATTTCATATGTAAATACGTAGATTGAATGCCGTACAAAACATTTGGCGCACCGTCGAATTTTATTAAATTACAAGCCACATTATAATATATTCCATAGCCAATAAAATTAACTGCAAACATTTGAAAAATAGGTTATCTAATTAGATGTTTTTCTATCTTACTAATTTTGTTAACAATGCAAACGTTAGTCTTGTAAAACCTTTCAGATATCGTGACGACAGTTCTATTATAATGTATAAAAACCTTAGGTCTCGAAGACATTTATTTTGCAATGGCAACCCTTTTTCAAGTTTTTGATGTTGCCATACGCATGATTAACACATTCCAAGTTCAAAAATGTATACCATGTCATTGTATCTGAGGCAAAATTGTGATCTCCGTATGAAATGTAACTGTATTATGTTATTTGTAAAGGTACAGACGCCAGCACATCCAGCTACTACAATCTGTCAAATTTCTTTAATAGATTTTCAACTTTAATGCTACAGCTTTAAGGTCCAAGGTTGACTGGGAAAATTTGACAGTTTCGGGTAGCTTGATGGGCTGGCGTCTGTACTCATATTTATTGGATAGTTGATAAGAGTGATAAATAAAAGATGTCGCTTGTTGTCTTCGCCAAATTCTCGAATGAATTTAAAGTACATACTTAACTTGTAAACGCAGCTTTGGTGTTTCTTGGACGTTTTAAGAGCTACAGCTGTGGATATTTTGCATTATTCAGAAGTTCCTTTCAAACATGAGATGGACTGCTGACTAAATGCGGAATGCCTTAATTAAATAAGAGGAATGCTCTAGGCAGCCCGCGAAATTCAAATTTTCTCAGGCGCGCGAATCGTATTAGATTGAGAGCAGTGGTGGCCCAGTGGTGACGACTGTGACTTACGAGTTGTAGGTCCTAAGTTCGAACCCTGACAGGCACTTTACTTTGTGTAACTTGTTTCATCACCACTGCTCTCAAAACGGTGAAGGAAAACATCGCGAGGAAACCGGCATGTCGTAGAACCAAAAATTCACCAACCCGCACTGGGCTCGCGTGGTGGATTATGGCCCACTCCCTCTCACCGAGAGGAGGCCTGTGTCCCAGCAGTGGGAACATTATAGGCTGATTATGCGAATCATATTTTGTTCAACATACAACCTGATACCGACCTGCAAATTGCAAAAAACGTAAGAAAATTTGAATTTTGCGAGCTACATTGGCGCTTCCGCCTTCAACATCAAATGTGTGCGTAGAGTGCGTTTAAATAGGAAAATGCTCACGCGCCTTTCCTAGCGTATATAAATATGCTACCTTTGTGGTTGTCTCCAAAACTGCCGTCCGGTTAAATGGCAGTCCTTCTATAAAACGCTCAAAAATGTACTAAGTATTTGGAGAATATTCAGTTGAAAAGATTCAGTAAAGAAAATAGGCAAAATCGATTGGACAATTAGTGCAACCCTCACTTTTAAGATACCTAGAAGACACATTCGTAAAATAGATCAAACGTGGTTTAGCAAAATAATGCAAGTAGATTTTTAATAATCTTTTGTTGATTGTAGTCTGTCCGACCCTAATTGCGTAACACGCTTCCAATCATAGTCTGAATCATTTTGAAGGATATTGCTCATCCATTGCTTCATATGTTCGAAAAAAATATCTGCTTTATAACGTAAATGACGCAATGAATGTTGTTGAACTGTCGAAATAAACGCTATTGCTTATGTCAGCGTGTCACGCAATTACCCCGTTGGTATGAATGAATGAACTGCGAACTATTTATTCATATCATGTCTGCGTTGACTGATATTTATTGTGTAACTGTCAACTTGGTAAATAAAAGCAGCTTTCAGCGAAGTGGCGTGGATGAGACCAACAAAAATATTTTTGGGTTATCCCCACTTTTTTTGAACCTTAGTTATTGGTCATAGGGACGTCAGAACGGAGGGGACTCGAGGGAGGGAGGGAGGGATTCGAGGTGTTCTTTCAAGTACATAATAGGTACAGATTTTAGTACACTGATTTTCCTGCCACTGTTTTGACATATATTGAGAGTCTTAGGAATATTTCGTTTCCCCAGTTTCACTTAGTAAATAAATGTTACCGGATAAGAATAATTTATCGACTAGCCGAATATTATGAAATAATTTATCAATAGTGCAGATTCTGGGGAGCATCGATAAAACTAAATTAGAATATAGTTGTCTTTTATTGACAGGTGATAAAAGAAAGAGACGCAAGACGTTAAGAACTATAGATGTTACAATTCACGAACGCGCGACGGTCATTCCAATTTATACCTTATTACAATGAATAAGAGTCACATGACATGACACGCGCTCGTGAATGATACTGTGGGATTGTTTATTTATGACGTAAGACAATTTTAACCACTTTCTGACGCCCCTCTCCCTGCGTAAGTAAAAATAAGATTTGGATGAACCTCCTTCCACGTCAGATCGTCTTACGAAATAAATGAACAGCCTCTGTACAGTCCTTTCGGAGTTATTTTACTCTCTGATTTTGATCACTGTCCAAATCACAGTGATCTTTATTCTCATTCTAATAAGGTTGCTGTTGGGTTACTGCCGCTGACGAGTCTGTCAAAATCATTGTGAGCTTTATTCTCGTCGCAATAAGGTTGCTGATAGGTTGCTGCTGTCAGAGGTAAAATAACAGTGAACGGACTGTAATTGGCACGTCAAACAGGGTTTAGTTTCAAATGAACTTTTCTAAGATGACCCCCAAATTCATTTGTCAGTTCTCGCTGACTACTAAGTTTCTTTAACGACTGCTAAGTCCTGTTTTATTATGGCAATATTTTTAGCTTACGGTAATTTGTGATCTGCAGAATTGATATCAATATGGGATCAGAAGGCCAATTCTCGTAATTTAAAACGTTCAAAATCTAGTCGCCGTCTCATCTCAACGACAAACAAATGTCAAAATGTAGGGAAATTGGAGGTATTTTTGACAGATTGAGACTGAGATCAGACTGAACGTTCTTAAAATTACGAGAATTGCCCCTCTGTTATCTTCATGCTACTTAAGTGTACATGTATTAATGTTAATATTTAAACGTTGTTTTAATATTAAAACGTATGGTCAAGGTGACCGTTTTCGAATGAATTTCTCAAATATTGAATTACACTTAGATATACCGTCGATATATACCCAGAATCAGATAGGCTAAGCCTATTGTACAACGAGCTTCAGTGGTAAAGTGGCAAGACGCATTACCTGAACAGTAAAGGGTATGGGCCAACTTCGAATACCGACCTTATCGCTGCGCTTAGTTAATGAATCATAATCTCGGGTGGTGTCCCAACCGATAGAACTGTCGCGAGAATATGCGACCGCGGTTTTTCCGTTTATCCACCCCAAAAATCCATCCTAAGGTGGATATCCGTAAACGCATGTCCGAAAATCCACCCTAAGCCTATAAATTCCGTGTATCCAATTAGGCCTCTTCTTGGAGATGCGTTTCCGCGTATCCACTGGTGGATTTTGTGGGGTGTATAAACGAAATAACCCCGCGATCGTCGCCATTTTATATCGATACACTTAAGCACTTCGCCGGCGACGTCCATGTTTATTTCGTAGTTACTGTCCCATTCGAAATCCAACACCCCTCCACCCCTTTAAAGATTAGTTTCAGAAAATTAATCATTGCGATCCTCATCTAGCTTATTTTTTTTATAATGTGACTTGTATAAGTGATTCCGATATCATCTTAACAGAATAAAGGATATAATTTCATTTCATTTCGTTCGACAATCGCTTTTGGTTAGGATACGGGGTCAGGGTATCCAGTAGGGTATGTTTTCGTATGAGGCAAAGGAAATTTGAAGAGTATAATTGACATATTGTGATGGATTGCACCCTATAAGATTATGGTTCATTAACAGTTCTTTGTGTGGCCCTTAAACTATAATATTTTCTAATCTGTATAATTGTATTAATATTATAATGTATGTATAATATACAAATTATAAGAACAAGTGTGTATGTTTATTTATTATAACATTGTGATAAGAAAGCAAGAATAAATATGGATGCCAACTTTTTATGTTTTATTTACGTACAAGACACCAAGTTAATTAGAAAACTGTCAGTTGTGACGTCATCTGCAAATAAGCGAAGGATTTGAATGGTGTTAAGATGAACGTGGAACCTGAGGTGCTATTAAGCTCATGTCGTTAGTCTGCATGGTATGTAAATATAACATTAGCCTATCTCGGAGAGTCAATCTTGCACTGATTTTTTAAAAGACTTCTATTTAACCCCCGACGTAAAAACGACGGGGTGTTATAAGTTTGACGTGTCTGTGTGTGTGTGTGTGTGTGTATGTCTGTCTGTGGCATCGTAGCTCCCGAACGGATGAACCGATTTTAATTTTGTTTTTTTTGTTTGAAAGGTGAATTTGTCGGGAGTGTTCTTAGCTATGTTTGATGAAAATCGGGCGGATGACATATTTTTTCACAACTCCCTCAATATGGGTATGAAATGAAAGGGCTTGACTAGTAGAATACTATACACTATGATACATTTCAAATCCAAGATGGCCGCCACCACAAAATGGCGAATTACATTTTTTTTCACAACTCCCTCTATGTATATGGGTATCAAATGAAAGGGCTTGACTAGTAGCATACTATACTTACACTATAAACAAATTTCAAATCCAAGATGGCCACTACCACAAAATGGCGAATTACAAAAAACCTGATTAAATACCAAATTACCTGAATCTTAAACGAAATAACAAGGAGTCCCTACAAAAAGCATGAAATAAAAAATTAAATTAAAAATTTAAAAAACCTCCGACAACGTGAAACCCTATAAAAAGAAAAAAATTACCTTGAAATTATGACCCTACGTAAGTACGTATGGAATTTTTTGATTAAATATTGTCCTGTCGGGGGACCGCTACTATTTTAAACTTTAACAGAACTTTTGGCTAATAATTAGAGCGATCCCCCGACGGGACAACATTAAATCAAAAAAATTCATACGTACTTACGTAAGGTCATAATTTCAAGGTTACTTTTTTCTTTTTATAGGGTTTCACGTTGTCGGGGGTTTTTTAAATTTATAATTTAATTTTTTTACGTGGAAGTTTAATATAGGCGTTAAGCCACCGGGCGTTGGCTTTGGCTTTCTCAAAATAAATTTTCATGAATTTTTCAAAGGTGAGGATTGTGTGGTGAAGGACAAATTCCCAGGTAAATTCCGGTAAATACCGGGTATTTACCTGGGTAAAATTCCAGATGATGGGTATTTATTTTTGTAGGAACGAAGTTATTTTACTAAGATCGGTTAGGGGTATATACTAATCACAACTGTGCTGTGCATGTTATGCTACGCATGCTATGCTATGCGTGCTATGCTATGTTATGCGTGCTATGCTATACATGTTATGTTATGCACGCTATGCTAAGAAATTCAGAAAGACGGACCATTGTGTCACCTTATGTAAAATTTCTACATTTATGTATATGTATAAAGAGTATTTCTGTTCTATTCAACCTATTCTATAGGCAGCACGGAAGCGTCGTGAAAGTCGTATTCGACGAGCTGAAATTATGCAAATTCGTATACTTAGCGCATCTAGAGACACTTGTTCACTTTTAAGAGTGCTGGATACGCGCTATTAACATTACATATTATGAGCCAAAGACAAAGAATTTTTGAAACCCGCAAAGAGCTTTTATTACGAACATATTATGTCGAACGACCTTTATCTAACAATACTGTTCATATTTCATGCAGAAAACCCACTTCCACGATCAACATTGCTCAGCCATTGTTGGAAAGTCGATTTAAAGTAAACAATGACATGGGATATCGCGATAATGCCGGGAAATTTCACTAGCGAGAGGGTCACCATTGTTACTCAGGATAATAAACGTATCATGTAAAATAAGATGAACGTACGGTACCTATGTATGGAAGGATATTATTTTGGAGGAGTTATCTATGTGAAAAACATGAAGCTTTTCCGTTAAAATTTTACCTACCTAGGCATTTCATCATTTATCGTCACATTTCAGCCGAAAGACGTCACTGCTGGACGTAGGATTCCCCATAGCACAGGCACTTCGACGGGTTCTGCACTTCTCGCATCCAGCGGATTTCTGCGGCCTTCATAAGGCCATGGTTCACCTCGTGGGAGGCCTTCCAACACTACGTCTTCCAGTATGCGGTCGCCACTCCAGAACCTTATGCCTCATAGGCCATCTGTTCTGCGAGCAATGTGGCCTGCCCACTGCTACTTAAGTCTGCCACCGCCACCTAGGTAGGTACTTAATTAATTAAAATAGAGACATGCAGGCAGTTTTGTCATGTTTTTGGGAGGCAAATAGGTAAGCGGTCGGTCCACCTGATGCCACTTAAGTTAAACGATGGCTAAAGATCTATACTAATATTATAAAGAGGTACAATTTAGAATTTGAATGCTGTTATGCTAACGGCTTACGCGTGGCAATAGCTGTTTCAGATTCACGACAGATGGTAAGTAAAAATTATTAGGGGGTTATAGGAAAAAATATATTCTCAGTGGTGGGCAAAATAAGGTTGAGAACCTATGATGTTATTATATCAGGGAAATTAATTGTTTAGCTAATTGCGTACCAACTCAAATTGTCCACCTATTCAAATCACAACTGTCACTGTTTGACATTTAAATGAAATGGCGGAAAATTGACGTAGTGTGTCAATTTTATAAACAGTTTATTGCTCTAATGTAAGTAATGTAGATAGTATTGAGTAATCCATCTAATCAAGAACCTACGTGAGCCAAATGGGTAGGTACTCGTTATTCGGCAGCTTTAAAGCGATAAAAAAACCGTCTAGCAAACGCCGAAATTGCAATATCGGACACATGGTGGTGGTATCAGGGAATTGGTGCGCTTTTTATGCTCTGGCTCGCCGGAGCTATATTCACATTGAATATGCTTAGCTTTTTGGAACAAAAGCTCGTACAGACGCATACAGCTGACACAAGCAAATAAATGGAAAGCTAAAATGGAAATCGCTCTACGCTCAGTTTTTTTCACGAGAACAGCGTGCATTCGCTTTATTAGCATTTATGTTAATAACTGTACGGCTGCCCCATATCAAAACCCGGTAAGGGACAAATAAAATAAATAGTTTTCTCACTTATTCTTTACTTTCATAGTAAGTCCCATCAAATTATAAAACAACCGTAAGTACCGGCTAACTTTTTTACCGTCCGCGTCTGGACTACCAAAAATCCCGGAAAATGGAAAAACTGAAGGTAGTAGAGGATTTTTGTTTTAACTATTGTCGAGTTAGCTAGTAGGACACTTAGAACATTTCTGAGTCGAGTTTGCGGTTTTGTACTGGTTAATTGGCTTGTTAATGTAACGCACATGAACAAGAAAATTAACCATTTAAAAATCCTAATACTAAAGTTCGGTTTTTAATCCCAGATACTAATCTCAGTTGAGTTTGCGTTTTTTAGTATAGAAATTTGACTTTACTGCTGTCAAATTAGTATCTGGGTATAAAACACGAACGTTAGTTAGCTGTTTTTGCGCTCTCCTGGAAAATTTAGTTTGAAGCACTTACTGGGTGTTGGTATGGGGCAGCCGTGTACCAAGTACCTTGTATCAAGTAAACGCTGAAACAATATTTTCGTGACGGGCACTACTTAGTAATATTTTAAAAGTTTTTGTATAAGTAATTAGTGAATTCATAAATTGTTTTTCGTTAACCAGCACGGATGGTTGAAACTGAAATTAATAGGTTTTTGCTTTGTTAGAGCGAGTCGGCAATATACCTACTGCTTCATTAATTTTCTAATTTAAATCGGGTACAAAGGACCTGTACCCTAATTGCGTAACACACTATCAATCTCAATCTGAATCATTTCGAAGGATATTGCTAATCCATTGCGTCATATGTTTGAAAATGGGTCTGCTCAACAACGTAAATAACGCAATGAATGTTGTTGAACTGTCAAAATGAAACTACGAACTTTTTATTTCTGCGGAACCCACGTCTTTCAGGCGGCCTGAGGGGCAATGAACGTTCACAGTCTGATGTCAGTCTCAATTTGTGAAAAATACCTCTAATTTCCCTATATGTTGACAAGTTTTTGACATTTGTTTGTCGACGAGATGAAACTGCAACGAGATTTTGAACTTTTTTATTTACGAGAATTGGCCTTCTGGCCTCTCTTCATCAAAAACAGATGTACGACCATGTTTGAATTCATTAAATTGGGTAACCCACCCAGACTTGCGTATTGAGTGAAATGCCCAGTGTAAATACGCTGAATACGTATTTTTTTAATCCTTTACCTATCTGACTTAAATCCTTTAAATTCAAGTAATTAATGATAGCAATGACTGATAATTTATCTACAACAAAACAAAAGATGCAAAATAGAAACAAAACTAAAATATACCTACCTACTTACATATTGAATGGTTGGATTAAAAATACCTCCTATATACAATTTGCAGACAACAATTAAATACGACAATAAATAAAAATACTTGCCAGTATTTTTACCAAATAAAAATTAAAATCTTTTAAGAAAAGCGTGTTAGTATTACAGTACTTTAACACTTTGTTAGTATTTAGTAGATAACAAATACAATATTAAAACATTTAAAAAAACAAAATACAAAGAATCCAGACAGGAAGGTTTACCAAGCCCCGTATCTGACATGTAGCTTGGTAAACTTATCCATTGTAGGCCCTTCTAACCTTTCAGAAAGTACCTTCAGAATGCTATATTGTCGGTTCTAATGCTAATAATGCATATGAGTATTTTGGAACTATCAAGTAAATCTTAACATCGCAATTAAAAAACTGTTTTTTTTCAAACAAACTAAATAGTAGTGATAGTCTGACTATGCGTTTTGCTAAACTTTGACTAACTATAGTGACTAAACGCATCATCTGCTTAGCCTTTTCCCAACTATGTTGGGGTCGGCTTCCAGTCTAACCGGATTCAGCTGAATACCAGTATTTTACATGGAGCGACTGCCTATCTGACCTCCACAACCCAGTCACTGGGTATTACGATACCCCTTGGTACGACTGGTTGTCAGACTTTCGGGCTACTGACGACCCACCTTGTATATTATGTTGATAGTACCTACTAATCTGTGTGACTAGGTAATTAATCGATTATTTTATACAGATAGTCATGCTACGGAATTATATCAGAAGTCATAATCTTTTTAACTGACATATTTTATTATACATAGGTATTATTATTAAGGACATTTAGTTCTTGATAAATTGACAACATCATCAACATAAAAAAGTGGATTAAATACCTACGTATTATTGAAGTTTATTCAAAAACTACTCAAGCTAAGTTAATAGTTGTTTTAGTTGATAGTTGTTATTAGTTGATTCTATGTATTATTTTTTATCTCCTTTGCTCTATCACACGCTGTCTACATCTCTGTATCTATGGTCCTATCTCAGGTATGCTGGAAGAGATTTCTTGTGAAATAAGCATCACCTCTGTACCTATTTTTTCTGTCCTGTTTTTCATTGTCTGTTTATATATGTGTGTACATAAATGGTAAAATAAAATAAATAAATAAATAAAATTAAATGAGACCACCGCGCCACCGCATACAATATGTAACATAATTAACGCAAGACCTCATACACCCCAATTAGAATATTGAGTTAAAATCATAATCCAACCAACCAACCAAAACCTAAACCCAAACTTAAACCAAAACCAAACCATCAAAACCCTCACCAACCAAACCAAAACCCAACCAACCAAAATTTTTTTTTTAAATCTAATTTTTAACCAAAAAAACGTCCACTGCTGGACATAGGCTTCCCCCAAAAGCTAACTATTATTATTAAGAAAATCGTGTTGTATTACTTAATGCATTTACATAGATGCATTTGATGCATTTAATTGAGTCTTTTTGCTTTGAAATAAGATTGAATTTTCTTTGGCTTAATTGACGGTCAGTATGGGAAAATACATCATTTAAAAAAAAAAGTTTATACAGCTGGAACAGGTCTTGGGGCGAGGAGCCACACCTAGAGAGATACAGAAATCCGCAGCATGTGGCAGTGGCTGTGTTGGGCAGTAGCGACCCCACGGAGTCCTATCTCCTGGGAGTAGTCTTGTTAAACTTGTCAAAATGTAAAAAACAAAACCTCAATAGGTGGTCCGGATGTTGAAACAATTTTGAGCAATCTAATTCTAAGTAGTAACCTAGGTACTAACTAAAATGCTACCATGAAGCGCTCATCTATTAAATAAAAATGAATCACCGAAATGCACGAGTATGTACGCGCATAACTTCCGATCGACTGGCACCAAATTGGATAATTCTTTTTTTTTGTGTTTGTTATTGTCAGGACAAAGTTCGTAGAAGAAAATTAAAAGAAAAAAATATGGCGGTAGGACGTTCGCTTAATTCGAAAAATTAATTAAGTAAATGAATTTTTATTAATTTTCAGCACTTTAAAACACTGTAATCTCGATTTACTCGAAATCCTTCCTATTAAATTCTTTGTTTAAAATTTTATTAAATACTTACCTGCCACACCTTCAGTTTGGATCGTGTTCCACGACCAGAATAATATATTTACGTAATTTTTACGAAAAATATCACGTTTTTCAACTTAAAATTCAAAATGTTGTTCTGTACCTACCTCCAATTACTCGATTGTTGATCAGCCCGCGCGCAGACGCGTGTTTTGACACCACTCACGCGTGTATATAAAAAAACTACAATTAAGTAATCCTCCAAGAACACTATCTCTTTCCCTCACCATACTGCCTGTATTCATATCTTACGAGATAGAGCGAGACAAACAGAACTTACGATGATACACAGTGCATTTTCCATAGCCCCTTTTGAAGAGCCTATATCTCTTCCAGTTGGGCGCCAGTATGTGCCTGAACAGACGCCGGCAATCTTTGTCACATGGATACACACTTTGTACATTATCTGACAATTAGGCCACCTGTGTTCTGCACTGGCGGTAAGAACTGCGGGCTATCGATTCTGAGCTATAACGTAAGGGGACAAAGACGGAAATAGATTGAGGCGGTGCTTAGGTACATAATTGTGAATTAACAGGGAAAAGTAGTACTTGGTTATTTGAAGGAAGACCTAATTAAAAAAGTATTACTTCTTTATTGCAATTGCAAATTTTATAATCATTCAGAGGAATCTGTTACTACGTTCTTGGAGGGAAGCCGAAGAAGTTACAATTCAAGTAATCGAAAAAAAATTACAGCGAAATTGTAGATCGCTTTTATAAATATAAAGAAAGCTCACAAACTGAAATAAATATTTTCTATTGCGAAAACTAAACGAATAGCGACAGGAATAGCACTTTTCTGTGTTGAAAACAACGAGCATTGTTTCAAAGGTCGTTTATAACGCCAATCCCTTATTGGTCCAGCGATGAAACCCGTGATGAATGCACCGGACACGCGGAAAATTGGAAAAAGCGACGGTCACTTGCAGAGGGCGCTGCGGACGGGTGATCGTCGTCATGTAATGGACTCGGCCAATACGCTTTTTGGATCACAATATTGTTAAGATAGGTCGTGTGGAAATAAATTTATACAGAGTGGCGACTAGGTTATCACATTAAGGGCTGATTTTTCAATAATAATAATAATATTTGTTCACAAAACACTAAATTTGGAAATAATTTAAGTTTACAGAGAGGTATGCAAACATAAATAGATTTTACAGAGGTTGAGGTTGACGAAATATATAAGACACGCGGCAATAAGGCTGGCGGGCGATGGTATCAACAATTCAAAACAAACTTTATGTTTATTTGGCGGGCGATGGTATCGACAATTCAAAACAAATAATCACAAATTAATTATAATGTTTTTTATTGATTATTGATTGATTATTTTGATTGTGTATGTTTAAAATACTTACGTAATGTAAAATACGTGTGATAACATAATCACCACACTGTAGGTATAAGTAAGCGGATATGATTGAATCAAGAAAAGAGAAAGAATTATTATTTATATTACCACACGTTTATTTTATCATATTTTATATAAGTGCAAACGCACGGCATCAAGTGTCAGTATAAGCTAAGTTCTGACTGTACGAAAAACGTATACAATAATAATAATAATAATTTATTTATTTTGTACACTTTTGAGAACATACATAAGACACAGGATTAATAATATATTGTACAATAGAGTCACATTATAGGGCGAACTGATGCCTCCTAAACTAGGCCAAAAGCCTGTGTTATAGGAGCCAAGGTTCCTCCAGGCATGACATACAACTGGTATTGAGTGTCGTGCAGGTACTTATAGTAACACAAAATAAATTAAAATAACAGCGCCTCAATTTAAATACAGCATTAGTTCATTTAAGAGACAATTGTAATAAGATTCTCAGTTTCGTCATACGTTAACTTCTGCAACCAATCTGTAAGTTTGATTTTGACTTCGTGTTTAGTTAGGGAGTATATGGGTATATACAATGCGCGGTCAGCAAAAACTGGAAATGTATACCAAGCTTGATGTGTAGGCGTGTGTACGTACAGGTGACGGTTTAAATAAGTTATACCTTCATATACCTATAACTAAGTTACTAAACGACTTTTCTAAAGGTTCCTACCTAAATTAAATACTTACCTAAGTCAAGAAATCGACTCGCCATAGTTTTCATACGTTTCCCGTAAAAAATATCATGAGCTGATCAGACAGCACTATAGCAACAGGCCTGTGTGTACATACCCAGTTATTATTTTATTCATTAATTTGATATGGATTTCATTATCAATATTAATTTCGCTATTGATATTTTCTTCATGAGTATCGCTTCATATACCTAGACGTTTCCTATTTAGACAGTGTGAACAGTGCACGTCTATGTAGCTCATATTGGTTTGTTTTGTAGTATTCTAGATTTAGGTCTACTAGACACACTCATTTTTTTTCTCTAATATTTATATGTCAATGTCATGCATACCTGTTATTTGCATGGTGACTGAAATGCCAATTTTAGATGAATTAATTTGAAATGAGTGTGACAGTGCTGTTGGTGTGCTTATTCTAAATAAATAAATAAGAAAGTTTTTCAGTGAGTAGGTACCTACTTAAATGTGTTTGGAACACACCTTAAACGGATGCAGGTGCCTAAATTCAGAGCCTGTAGTGTACACCCTGACAGTTGATTGATCGACGTTAGTGGAAAAATGTTTGAGCTCACTCTATGTAGTTCTGATAAATCGATAATTACACTAGCATATCTCCCAATTAGGGGAGAGTAGCCCAAATCGGGTAAGCTAAGGTTGATCATAAAAAAAAAACAATTTATAGATACAAATTGAACATTTATTTGTACATTCTGAAATGTTTAGTTATCAAGGACTATAAAATAAATGACATATTTAGTAGTTTTGTACATTAAGGATAAAAAAATAACAAGAATCTTTACCATTCGAATTATCCGTTTTGCCCGTAGGGGGGCCTAAAGAAGGTAGGGACTAAATTAAATGAGATCAACGTCAATCAATGGCTAGAACTGTTTCATAACAATCATAACTCAAAGTTTCTACTTATAATTAACAGTTAGGGTTCACAAACATAATCATAATCAGTCTTCTGACATATTTTGCAGTCTCAATCATACTTAACTTATTCGTGACACATGTCACAGTAATACGAACCTCTGCCAGAGTATGACGTGCAGGCCTCATGAGCCCACATCTCGCAATCATCACACTTAATCCAGTCTTCTGCTGGTGGCTCTCTGTAAAGCTCGCTGCATACCAAAACGGACACCCGCTTTACCCCTACCCTTTTTGCCCACAAGCATGTATTTTTTTAAATCGATCCACACAAATAAAACGTCTATTTATTGCAAAATAATAACACAAAACTAGTAAGAACATATTGTAAACCATTTTCGAGTATTCAAAAGTAATGTAACTCATTTTTTTTTAGTGGAAATAGCAAAACACTTCGTTCTTATCTTACCGTGAACTCGTGTCCGCCAGAGAAGCGCGCCGACTGCCTGTGATTGGCGAGCGGCAGGTGCTGCGCACTGCACGCACAATAACGGTGCGCAATTAAAAATGCATACCCGTTTTAGGCTTACCTCCCCTACTCCACGAAATCAAGATCAAGATCGCAAAGCGAGCGACTTCATCCTGGTTGCATATCTAAGGGTAATTACATGCCGAGGATGCGTCACTGCGATACCTCGCGGTCGCGGTTTACCTCGCTACTCCGATGTCACCTCCATGTAAAACAAATGCATGCTATAAAACACGCACGCACATGCCAGGCTTCGAGGAAACCCCCAAGCAGCCCGCGATGTATTGCAGTGAGGTACGGTATCCTTCGGCACGTGCGTTCGAGACTTCGAGTCTATTATCAATTTAGCTTGCGAGTTTACCTCGCTACCTCCATGTAAAACAAATTTTTACATGGAGGTAGCGAGGTAAACTGCTATCGCAGTGAGGCATTTTCGGCATGGAATTACCCTAACACATTCCTTATGACAATTGTTAGAATTTTTTGAATTTGTATTTTTGAATTAATATTTATCATAATTTTTATTACATTTATCTACATTAATATTCAATGTGTGTGTTCACGTGATGGTGTATTGACTAATCTGTCATTCACTTCGACACTACACTCTGACGTTTGTTCGTTCACTTGTTTTTGTACTTGAAAGTGCGAACACGGGCATTCTACTAGTCTGATTGCTAGTCGAGTAAGGTGGATTTAAAGTGAACAAAGTGAATAAACGTTCTTATACTGAAGAACTGTGTTCTCATTTCCGGACCTTTAAACTAGATGTTCTCCGTTCAACAATAATAGCGCCGTAGCTATCCATTACTTTAAAATCTGTGTTAACGATAACCATCTCAATGCTATGGAATAATGGACGATGCTGTACTGTCCAAATAAAAGCGATTTTCCTAGTTATGTTACGCAACGCAATTGCGTAACATAACTAGGAAAATCGCTTTAATACACTAACAATCTCAATTTGAATCATTTTGAAGGATATTACTAATCTGTCTGCTCAACAACGTAAATAACGCAATCAGTGTTGTTGAACTGTCAAAATGAAAGCCATTGCTACTGACAGTGTGTCACGCTATTAGCCCGCGCTGGTTCTACTGGAACAAACATAGCTATTTATTTGAACCGTAGGTATTTGTCGATTCTAGTTGGCCCATATATCACAGGATCTGATCTAAGTTTCTCTGTTCGAGTAATCCTCGAGACGCTTTTCGGATCCAAACACTAAGTTC
Organism: Apamea epomidion; assembly: GCA_947507525.1. Lineage (NCBI taxonomy): Eukaryota > Metazoa > Arthropoda > Insecta > Lepidoptera > Noctuidae > Apamea > Apamea epomidion. The sequence continues at coordinate 9,175,615 of OX382226.1, read as the reverse complement.
TACGCTCGAAGAGGTTTACCGGTAAACGAACTCGCCTCGTTCCGCAGAAGTATCGGCGCTCCTACCATTTAGCTGTAAACTTGGGGTAGCGTTCAGAAAACTTTGTCATAACTCGCTGAGCTTTGTTCACTCAGCATTTTGCTAGTCTTCCATTTAGTTAAGTGATAGGTGATTCTTTAAGTACAACTTTGACGACTGAAATATTTATATTGTAATCTAATTTTCAATTGTTTTTCTTCGAAAATGAATCTATAGGGTTAATTTTCAAAGACCAGCCAAATTTAAGGATGTGGTACAGACCATCAGACTGAAAAACGTTCTCCACGGAATCAATATCGTAATCTATGTTGATTTTGAGTGACCATTTGTAACAAAAAGGTCCTAATAAGTTTTTTGGTTGCAATAGAATTTGAACTTTGTTTAGTTTGACATCGAGTTTATTATTCCAAAACTTAATAATTATCTAAGATTCTGAATTAAAATATAGATGTTGTTTAGATTTCTAGAAACTGCTGAATGCTGTTTTGAAAACAAACTAATTTGAAATTATCTTTTGCTTTAAAACGACTTCAAAAAGGAGAAGGTTCTATGTTCGTCTGTATTTATTTTTTATGTATTTTTATCGATATTTTCATCAATTTTATTATGGATCGATTTTGTAAATATCGTTTTTCGTTTGGTAGGGGGAGCTCGCGCGGTGGTCCCAAATTCAAGTTTTTGGGTTACTTAAATAATACGTATTTAATCCAGTTTGTGTATATTCATGAAGTTATACGACAGCATAAAAGTGAAACATAAAGAAACTTAACGAAACAAAAAATGCAACCGACTTCCAAAAAAAAAACTACTACAATGCGAAGTGCCAATAAAAAACGAAAATACATGGCCGAAGACGCCGCCTTCCCAAATGAAAGTTATTTATCTCGTTGCAGTGTGTTTTTTGGTAGTCGGTTGTATTTTTTTTTAGTTTTTGAAGCACTTAAGTACCTTTCGTCATTTGTTTTATTTTCCCTTTTGATATTCTGGTGAATGATTCGCACCTCCAATTTCAAAGTAATGTTACGTTATCACTACTAATAAATCCAATTAAAACAAGCTAAGAGGCTAAGCATTGCCATACAACGTGGTAATGCCGCCAGTCCCTTGGGTACATTACCAGTCGACAGCGATGCGGATGAATTTTTCGACGCTATATTTTAGTTCGTAAATAGTTTTAGTTATGTTAGGATATAATTTTGTTATTTTAGTGTAAGCTTGTAAATTGTAATTGTTGTGTCTTTGTGAATAAATATATTAAAACAAACTAAGAAACAAACATGCAATGTTGTAAAACCATCGGAAAACCATGGTAGTATTTAACCCCTTGATTCGGCAATATAACGTACCATCCTAACACGGGGTAGCTCTGTACACAATAAACTTTGAGCCTTTACTTAAAAGGGATGTTTATCGAACAGCTTCCTACGCATGTAGTGACTGAGCTATGGATACGGTTTACGACTCACTTACGCAGCACAAATCTCTGGGGTTAATTTAAAGTTTAAGCTGTTGTTAAGCAAACACATTAAGTAAGATAGCTAGTCTAGTGCATAAGAGCGCCCAAGACAACTAAGTTGCCTAGTAGCCTCCTCGCCGAGATTTGGACGATGCGCACACGGGAGCGACAGCAACGCCTACAGTATAAAGACAAAAAAAAAATGTGTTTTGTGTGTGTTTTGGAAAAAAAATATGTCTATGGGGTTGGTTTACAATTTGCCATATATTTGTACCGCATACTTTCCACGAAACTATGAAACTTACTTGACTATGAACTATGGAACTATGACTTTTCTATGAAATAGCTGTTTTACATACAATTTCTACGCTAGGGGATCTAGAATCATGTGCTGAATTAATGGTTACAGTTTGCGCGTCGATGTCCCTGCCAGCCTGTATATTGGTCTTGGTAAAATGCCTTCTTGGGGATTTCTACGGTCATAATATTTAGTCGTCCTCATCCATACTTTTGTGTATATATCATGTATAAAATCTACCTAAAATAATTGTTTTAATTTTGTGCCCTGCCCCAGCAGTCACGTCATTCATAGCGATCGCTTTACGACCGAATTCGGTCGCAAAGTCCTGTCACTCCATACATTTCACCTGTCAATTCGGGACTGGTGAGGTAAATAGTTAGGTATTTAGATAAGCAAACGATAGTGCTCCTTGCAAATCACAATAAAAACAACTTACATACTTGAAGAATATCGTTCAATGGACTCTAAAAGCAGTTCGAGACAAGGAGTTTTCGGATGCCGAATTCAAGACGCGAAGTATTTGAAAGTAATTTTTCAGATCATTGCACAATTCATGTAGTTACAGCCTTAAGCCTTTCAAGATTTTATCACTGAATAAACTTTGGGGGAATTTCCACGGTGGGTTTATTGCAAAATTTCTCACCGGGTGAAGTGCCATCAGGAGTGCTTTAGCGTTCGCTTTCCATGCCATTTCGCGCCATAAATTCAAATTTTGTGCTAAAAACTGCAGTGTGGAGACTTCAGTACACCAAGGAAGATGCTGGGACTTTTAGAATTTATGAATTCTATTTTACAATAGTGGAGATACGTTGTCGGTGTGACAATTATAATATTTAAATGATTTATGTAGGTACAGTAAGGACAGAAATGTTGCCTCGTACCCTGCTGGTGAATTTTACTACATACTGTGCCCCCATGTGCTCAACATTACTTGCTTGCCATCAAATACAATTTATTATGGTTGACACTTTGATACACATGGCTTGACATTTTGACCACTTCAATACCTTAGTATATGTACAAACCACGAGATAAAAGAATCCTAAGTCAGTGATTTTCCAAAAAACATGACTTGGAAGCCTTCAAGATGCTTCAGCGATACTGTGGTTGTGTTGGTCCGGTGGGGTTGCTTACCATCCAGACGAACTGTATACAGGTTTAATTTCTTCACACTATAATGAGGTAATTAAATCTTGGGTAATTAAATCTTGGTAGTACAGCACTGCCTGCACACTGCCTTTGTTATTAAACATACTTTTGCATGTAGATATAGTTGTTCTTATCACAAATTGTCTTTGCTTTGTTTTATTAACTTTGTTTTGCATACAATCTTATGCGATCATCGAACATCTAAAAGAAAGATTAGCTACTAATTTTACTTGCTATTATAGTATTATTCAAATATATTATTCCTACTTACGATTCAAATCTGGACCAATTGGCGTTAATTTCATCGCTCTTTGGTTTTATTTCTTTTCACTAAGGCCACCTTTTGCTTTCTAATGCGGAATTCCTCATGGATACCCTCCGTCTGGGAAGAACGGGAGGTTATGTCGGACTCCTACAGACTAAAATCCCACTGTTCCTTCTAGTACCATGAGTCGGAGGCCCGGGAAATACTTGTACATTCGCCGCACCCCCGAGGCCACCTGCGGTCTCACATGTCGTTGGCTCCAGTCATACAGCTGAAAGACAACATTCTCGATGACGATGGCTTTCTGGGACAAAATATGAAGATCAATACCGGGATCCTTGCTCTGCTTCTCCTTAGCACAGGTTATTTTGTAACCTAGCTAGGAGAACAGTGCTTCACCCACTCGATTGTAGACTACCTAACATATTCTGTAAGAACCTTGCATACATAAGAACCCCTACTATAATCTGTGTGTTTGAGTAAATAAATTTATTATTATTATTATCCTTTGATACCTTCCACACTGGCGGCGCTATAGACTAGGCGTATGAGCTCAAATGATAGGTTCGTGCGGTGGTGGTTCGCGCAATATGTGGCTTCTAATTTCTATCAATATCGTTATTTTAGTTTATATCTATAGGTACTGTTAATTAATATCAAGGAGCGTTGACCAAAACGCATGATTATGTCTTATTAACATTTATTTTGTAATTATTATTATATAACCATTCTATAATTGCAATCAGTGAATGTCATATTCATATGTGTCTCTATTTTTACACGAAATTGCCACTTAGAACAAGCTTTTTCCAAGAAGCTCTTAGATTACTGAAATCAACAATTTCAGTATCTAATCTTTAATTTCATTTGGCGTCAGAATGTCTTTGTCGAAAACACGAAAACAACAATACCAACTTACGTGCTTGATTGTTTTTAGAACTAAAAGGTTTTTTTTTATAGCCTGCTCTTGACCTCGATCACTCCTGATGGTAAGCGATGGATGAGGTCTATGATGGAACGAGGGTATATATATAGCATAAGTATAATCAGCCTATATAATAATGTATAATCCCACTGCTGGGACTCAGCCCTCCTCTCTTCGAGAGGAAGTATGCTATCCCTAATCTGCTACGCGGGCCCAGCGCGGGTTGGAATTAAAAGTTGTACAGGACAACGATTATCTTTACAGCAATGCACAAATAAGTAATAAATATATGTCTCTTTAAATCGGTGGTAGTAAATGTTTGGACGAACGTATTAGATGGCTATAAATACGAGGCTTGTCGACTATCAAATACCCCCAGTAGTTATTTTATTACCCATGGTGATAATGTTTTTTTGTGTTCTGTATGTAAATAATTATAGAACAGAAAAGTATACTTACAACTATATATTTTATTATGCATGTTTGCATGTCTTGGGAAAAGTTTTGAGGGTGAATGTGGATAGTTAGAAGAAAACTGGAAAATCAAAGGCACGAATGATGGATTGTGTGAAAAAAGGATAAAAAGGGGGTGAATCTAAAATTATGGTTGATAGAGATAGGAAGAGGAGGAATTGGGATGGAGGATGCTGCTACGTGATGATGCTTTCTACATGTTGGTGATGGGAGGCAGTGGTGGCCCAGTGGTAACGGACTTACGAGTTATAAATCGTGGGCTCAAACCCAGACAGGCGCTTTACATTGTGTAAATTATTCTATCACCACTGCTCTCAAAATGGTGAAGGAAAACATGGTGAGGAAACCGGCATGTCCTAGAACAAAATAATCCGAAGACATGTGCCATCTAAAAACCCGCACTGGGCCCGCGTGGTAGATTACAGCCCACTCCCTCTCACAGAGAGGAGGCCTGAGTCCCAGCAGTGGGAACATTATAAGCTGATTATGTATGCTGATGATGATACATTGCAGTTTGATCGGAGATTATTTTAGCGATAAGACCACCCATTGTGTCATCCTATCATAGAATGTTCGTGAACTGGCGCCGCTGTTTAACTTACGATCTAGCTTGAACTTAGAAGAAAAAACTCACAGTAACAAAAATCATATCATAATGATCATAAAACATCTGTTTTTGTTTAATACCAATTTAGTAAATGACTGTGATAATGTGTTACTGATCACAACGAATAATTGTCAAATATATTTAAGGATGCCTCCGCAACTGGCCTTGTTTGATGTCAAGCAGACGATGCGAAATGCAATGAACGCCCGCGCTAAATGCGGAGGGTGCCCAAAACAACAACGATCAATACTTTTCGACTTTATCTTTCTTGATTAGCGATAGGCGTAATGGATGTATAGTATATATACATAATCATTGAATGCATTATACTTAGCTGTTCAGTCGAGATGTGGAAGTGTGTGGCGTTCTTATTGTGTACTTTTGCGATTTTGGTGCAAAGTGAAGATGGCCCGCTGACTGTGAATATAGCTCAGGGTACCGTGGTAGGCCACATGGACCCCGAAGGCGGCCTCTACGCTTTCTATAATATTCCGTACGCCACTGCACCAACAGGGACTAACAGGTTTAAGGTAAATAAGTATTTTCGGTTTAAAACCAAAAAGGGATGTAGTCCACTATAACCTATCTTTGCTGGTGTTGATTTGCAGGGTCCACCGTTATGCATAAGATATTTGATGGCAGCCTATCTAACGACGCAACGTCAGTTTTTAAATAAATAAATAAGGATTTAAATTATTTTTAAAGTTTTATAATTACTAATCCGGCAATAATTATTTGTATTATTTTATAGTATTTTATTAGTATTTATAATAATTTATAAATACTAATCTAAACTAAGATAGGCAGTCGCTCCATTTAAAATACTGGTATTCAGCTGCATCCGGTTAGACTGGAAGCCGACCCCAACATAGTTGGGAAAAGGTTACGCAGATGATGATGCCTAATCTAAACTAAAATACTTATACCGCCTGACTTTTTTGATTCCACCTTTTGGTCCAGACGAACCAAAAGGTGAACGGAACGGAAAAAAGAGATATCTGTGCCATATGCTTTTTTTTTTCGGAATGACATCGCAGTTCAACCTATGAGGTTGTCGTCTGCTTAACCGGGCTTGCCTGTGGATGCTTCAACAAATTAAAGCCTCCAGCCGGGGCTTAAAAAACTTAAAACTAAGCGACTACACGCCAAGGGACCCCCTGTGGGGTACGGACCTCGGTTTAGGGCGTTGCTGGGAGAAGGCAGCAAGGGACTTATTGCCATAGGCAATTTGTACTCCGTTCACATTTTATACCCTGTCTTTGTCCAGACGGTAATAAAAGTCAGCCGGTATACACACATACCTACTTGGCAGTTTTCGACAATCGCTGCATTAACTCTTATTCTGTTGCGGTGGTTTAAGAATAGATTATTTTATTTTATTTAAACTATGTTTTAAAAACAGTGTATTAAGTATTTTTTTTTTATTTTCACCTAGGCTCCCCTCCCTGCACCGGTATTTCTGTCACCGTTTGTTGCCGTAGACAGAAGTATCGCATGTCCTCAGCCCAGTTCTCGGAGGGGTCAGTTGAATATACTAGAAGACTGTCTGGTAGCCAGCGTTTATGTCCCTGATAAAGATGCGACCAATCTACCTGTTTTGGTTGTCGTCCACGGAGGAGCGTACCAGTATGGATTCGGAGAACTAGAAAAATATAGAGAATTAGCAAAGACCAAGAGAATCATTGTAGTAACATTTAACTATAGACTTGGTGTGCATGGTTTTCTATGTCTTGGCACTGAAGGTGCTCCTGGGAATGCAGGACTAAAAGATCAGGTGGCGTTACTTCGTTGGGTAAACACCAACATTGCTAGCTTTGGAGGTAACCCTGAAGATGTAACACTAGCAGGATGTAGTGCCGGGTCTGGTTCAATCGACTTTCTAACACTTTCTTCTATTACAAAAGGACTGTTTAAAAAAGCTATAATGGAAAGCGGTGTTAGTACTGGCGCTGTCGGAGTACAAATTGATCCAATCGAAAATGCTAAAGACTATGCTAAGCTACTTGGTTTTAGTAACGGGTATGATTTAAGCAGTTTGGAAGACTTCTACAAAACTTCTTCATTTCAAACATTAATGTCACATCACGGTGCAATAACAAATCAAAAGGACGTTGCTATTCGATTCGGTCCATGTGTGGAGAGTGATATCGGACAAGAAAGAGTGGTTTCTGATGCTCCGTTTAGTATAATACAACAAGGTAACTATACCAAGACACCTTTAATGTATGGATTTACTAACATGGATGGTGCGATGAGACTCCAAGTCTTTAGCACCTGGAAAGATAACATGAATGAGAAATTCTCAGACTTTTTACCATCTGAATTGCATTTTGATAGCGAAATTGTAAAAGAGGAGGTTGCACAAAAGGTCAAAGCTTTTTATTTCCAAGATAAACCAGTGAGTGAAGATAATATTGAGGCATATATTACGTACTTTACCGATGTTTTATTTGGATATCCTATGTTGAGGTCTCTATCAAGTCGGGTGGAAGCTCTCGATGACACAATATTCCTCTTTGAATACTCATTTGTGGATACGAATACATTACCTTTTCCAAACACCGATATAACAGGGGCGGGTCACTGTTACCAATTTAAAGCAGTCATGGATGAAGATGTAACTGGCAAAACGGATGAATACAAGAAAATGAAAGAAACCCTGAGAGAATACTGGCACACTTTTATTTTGAATGGGTAACTGATTTTTATTCTTACTAATGTTGCAGATCTCTTTGTCAAGAGACCTGAGAGGCAATTCTCGTAATTTTAAGAACGTTCACCGTCTGATCTCAGTCTCAATCTGTCAAAAATATCTCTTATTTGCCTACATTTTGACAAGTTTTTGACATTAGTTTGTTGCCGAGATGAGACTGCGTATAGATTTTGAACGTTTTAAATTACGAGAAGTGGCCCTCTGATATGCGCAAACGTTAAATAATTCTACTAATGTTTGTTTGTGTTGTTGTCATCATGATTGGCAAAAGGATTGGTGATAGCAATATGTTGCTATCATATAGTAGAATCACTAGAAAATAATAAAAAACAAAATTGTCTTCCTCTTTATTATTTATTTATTTTATTTTTAGGTAGTAAGTTTGTAAATTATAATTTCTTGTTTCAGTTCGCCGACATCTACTGACACAAATCTGCCGAAGTGGCAACCTGCTGACGCTAAAAGATCTCCTCACATGTCGTTGGGTCCAGTCAAAGAGCTAAAGCATAACATTCTGGGGAACAGAGCCGCTTTCTGGGACACTATCTATGAGGAGCACTACCGAGGTCCTGTAATACCAGATACTTCAACTCATACACCGGCTTCAACTGAAGCTACTACAACTGAGGCTGCTACAACTGAAGCTACTACAGCTGAAGCTACTATAACGGAAGCTTCTACAACTGAAACTATTAAAACTGAAGCTACTACAACTGAAGATATTACAACTGAAGCTACTACAGCTGAAGCTACTACAGCTGAAGCTACTACAACTGAAGCTATTACAACTGAAGCTACGACAACTGAAGCTACTACAACTGATGCGCCTGCTGCTGATACAACTACTGCTGCTCCGACTACGCCTGAAACTGGATCTGGCAGCGCCATCTCGATCTCAAAGTTTATGTTTGTGGTTGTTTCACTGTCATTTTATGTTACTTCATATTAATCGGTAACTAAAGTTTTGAGTAAAGTAGGTAAGTAATTTATTGATAGTACAGCCACGAGCAAAAGTATGTATACACTCATATATGTAATGTGTCGTATTTCAACGTTGCATTCGTTATTTCACGAAAAAATCGCAATTGAAAGTTGCCGAGTGTTGACATATTGGTGCTCGTGACTGTAAACCACCATTGCTTTTAATTACGTATTCATCGTTAATCACGGAGAATTAATTACGCTTTAATCTACATATTTGTTATATATAAATTGATTGATTTCTTGTTTTGTTAAAAATCATAAAATCGGTGATTAAAATTGTATCTGACCAAATTGTATGTATTATTTTTATTATAAAAAATGATAAAATATATTGCCTGTTTTTTGTTCGGTTAGTACCTAACATAATGTTACCTCAATAGGGATTATCACTAAAATGTTCATTGAGATAACCGCGTAGGAATATCTGATAGGCAATATTACAAAAATATATTAAAAAGATAATTTTTGTAAAAGCTATATACAAGCCTTATCAAAATCGATTGTTAGGTACACTTCTATGGATTTGATAACTGTCACGTACTGAATAATAACACACATTTTTAGGTACACACGGCTACACATCAAGTTAAACTGTTTGGACTTTGGACTATTAGAAGTTGAACGCTGCGAATCGTACGAGAGGGTGCGATATGTTTTTGTTATTTCGTCTCACTTACGCACGTCGCAGGACTGCGCGGGAGGCACCAACTTCAACGCGTATTATGTAGATAGATGCGTATCATGTATATTATTTTGTAAACAAGTGTAGCTCGTATTATAATACTAGAGCTTCTGGCCGCGACTTCGTCCGCGTGAAATTCTTGTTCTCCCGCCCTACCCCGTCGCATCGCATCGCTCGCTTCTCGTTCTCGCTTAGTTCTCTTTCTGACTGTATTCATTTTGACCTAGCGTGATGTTGAACCGACCCGAACGTTATCATACCTATTTAGTAGCGCAGTTATTTTAAAATTATGTTATCTCCTAAGATGTTGATTGAAATCAAGTGATGTCAAGGGCAATTTTGTTCACAATTAAATACTTGTGATGAATAACGTATTTATTTGGATAAAGATTAATAACATATTGATAAAACACCTTCGTAGATAATGCATTAATTTCGAACAAATTTGATTACCATAAAAAAGGCTATAGTGAGTCAATCTTAAAAGATAGACATATGCTGTCGCGGACTTTTATTTAGGACTTTTAAAGAGGAATCATTCCTTCATACATGATTTTTGCGTAACTTAAACCGTTTACGCAGCGCACGCAACGAAATCTCTCAAAAAGGAATCATTTTTCCCGTTTTTGCAATATTGTCCATTGATGCTCCGTTCCTATTGGTCGCAGCGTGATGTTATATAGTCTGAAGCGTTCCTCGATAAATGGACTGTCCAACACAAAAATAATTTTTCAATTCGAACCAGCACCCTAATTGCGTAACACACAATCAATCAGAATCGGTTTCATTTTGACAGTTCAACAACATTCATTGCGTTATATATTGTTGCGCGCCACAATTAATGCCTGATGCATGGTGACATTAGTTACCACTAGCGCCATCTAGTTTCTAGTAGCAAGAACTAATAGAGTCACTAGCGCCATCTATTATCGATTGGCTGAACTTACTAGAACTATCGACATCTGGTCAGTCGGGGCCGGTATGTACTCGAACATTCTAGATGTGTCTATAATAGAAGGTTCTGGAATTATCTGCGGCACTATATAAGGCCGGGACTAGCCGCGACCGATCAGACTTGGTTCTGCGATAGAAGCGAATACATCGAAAGCGATCTTCAAGTGCGACTTAAGAGCGATTGTGTTTTATAATTAGTGTGTTTGAGTTGTTATTAGTGTTGATTAAATAAAGTGTAACTTTTGGTAATTTTTATTGGCAGTTTTTATTGTCACGAACCCGAAGCTCGTAACAATTGGTGTCAGAAGCAAGGATTAAAATCATGCCAATTTTACCTAAAGACGACACGGAGGGTATCCGTACCCGGAGTCAACGCCAACAGGAGACGGACCAGAGACGTTTTGGTGAAGCTATGCCGCAGAGATCGGAGGGCCAGCTACCAACCACCGAGGCCGACCCGTCCGCAGCAGCTCCAACATCAGTAGCGCCAGACTTTGGTGCCTTGATGATGATGCTGCAGGAGCAGTCCCGCCGACAGGAGGAACAGGCTCGCCGACAGGAGGAACAGGCTCGTCGGTTGGAAGAACAGCTCCAGCGGGACAAGGAGGAACAGGCCCGTCGGTTGGAAGAACAGCTGCTGCGTGACAGAGAGGAACAGGCCCGCCGACAGGAGGAACAGGCTCGTCGGTTGGAACAACAGCTCCAACATGATAAGGAGGAGCAAGCGCGCCGCCAGGAGGAGCAAGCGCGCCGCCAGGAGGAGCAGATGCTCCTTATTAAGGACCTTCACGCTACTTTTGGGAAAGACATGAAGGAGGTGAAGGATAAGGTTGCTCAATATGACAACCGCCTGTCGGAAGCTGAAATCCGGATCGACCAAGTGAATAATCGGGTTGACAACGTGGTGGCTGACGTAAAGAAAACCGTGATTGCTGACGTAAAGAAAACGCTGGATTACCTTAAGCTTGGGGATGGAATCGCAGCTCCCGTAGCTACAACACCTTCGCTACGTGGATTCAAAGTGCCACCGTTCGACGGAACTTCTTCCTGGTCGGCCTACAAAATCCAGTTTGAGGCTGTCATGAAGGCGAACGGTTGGAATAAAAGTCAGGCCATGACTGCCCTCACCCTAGGCCTGCGCGACCAGGCCTTAACTGTTCTGGAAGCTCTCGGTAAGGAAGTGACTTACGAGCAGCTCCTTGAGGCATTGGAGGCTCGGTATGGCGACGCTCACCTGGAACACGTGTTTCGTGCGCAGCTCAAGGATCGCGTGCAACGCAGTAATGAAAACCTGCAGCAGTGGGCCCTTGAAGTGGAGAAGCTGGTGCGTAAAGCTTACCAGTCCGTACCTGCGCTTATTGATGGGAACCTGGTGCAGGCATTCATCGACGGCATCCGCGACCTTGAAGTTAGAGCTGCTGTGAGGCTCGGGCACCACGGGACGCTTAAGGACGCCTTGGCCCTTGCACTGGAGGTGGAAGCCGTGCGACAGGATCATCGCTCCCATCGCGTCAGGGAGGTTGCAGCGGCTACAGTTCGCGACCGCAATAAAGGGTACAGCCCTAGGTGCTACGGCTGTGGGGAAAGGGGCCACCTTCGATCCAGTTGCCCCAAGCGAACTGCAGAAAGAGAAGACGGCCGATCTCCAGAGGGCAGTGCAGCTAACAGCACCGCCCAGCACCAGCAGCAGGGAAACGAGTAATAGCCAGGACTGCGGGGCGGGTGCTGGCTGATGTTCAAAGAGCCCCAAGGGTTTCGATCACACAAACCCAAGACGGGAACAGCCTAATCATCAACGGCGAGGTCAACGGAACGCCGTGTAAGCTGACCATAGACACTGGAGCCACTCGCACGGTTGTCAGTTCCCAACTCATAAGACGGTCCCTTGGGGACTCCGCATACAACCGGGAACACATTAATTTGGTAACAGCCACCGGTCAGCGCATACCCGTCCATGGAGAGAAGAAGATGGGGTTGAAGCTAGGCAACAGAATCTACCTGCATAATGTCATCGTGGCTGATATAATGGACGATTGCATCGTGGGCCTTGACTTTATGAGGAAGAATTGTTGCGAAATTGACGTCAAGCAAGGTGTTTTGAAATGTGGACAAGAGGAACTTTTTGTGGAAGGGGCGTTACCAGGGAACGTGTACAGCCTTAAGAAGATTGTTCTTCCGCCGAGATCGGAAACGATTGTGCCGGTTAGTCTTCCTCGGAATCCTGGGCAAATTCGTTGTGTACTCGTGGAAAGGGTAGACAATGACCTTCCATGGAAAGTGGCACGAACTTTGGTCAGAACCACCGACATCTCAGGGGTACGTGTGCTGAACCTTTGTGATCAGGAACATGTTATAGAAAAAGGCACACTAGTTGGTACTTGCGAGGAAGTGGATTGGTTGAGTCGATGCCAATATCTATCGACTGGGACCCTCAGCAAGGATGCACAAACGAGAGTGACCACACTTTTAGAAGACTGCCGCAGCGCTCTGTCCCAAAACGAAACGGTCAAGGCGAAGAAAATGTTACTTAAGTATGCCGATGTTTTCTCGTCAAACGATGCTGACATCGGGAGGACTGGCTTAGTTCAACACAAAATAAACACAGGAGAAGAATTGCCTATCCGTCAGCGGCCCAGGAGATTGCCGGTAGCACGCGAAAAGGAAGTGGAAACCATGATTGAGGGAATGGTGAAGGATGGTGTTATTGAACCTTCATCTAGTCCATGGTGTTCACCTGTAGTGCTGGTAAGAAAGAAGGACGGCAGCATGAGGTTTTGTGTTGACTATCGTCGTCTAAACGACGTCACGAAGAAGGACAGCTATCCTTTGCCAAGAATTGATGACACGCTGGACATGCTTAATGGAGTAAAGTGGTTTAGCACGCTGGACCTGAAAAGTGGCTACTGGCAAGTTAAAATTGATCCTAAGGACAAGGAGAAAACTGCATTCTCGACAGGAAAGGGTCTGTGGCAATTTAAAGTTATGCCGTTTGGATTATGCAATGCTCCGGCAACGTTTGAAAGGTTGATGGAACTTGTACTTACCGGGCTTATTGGCGATGCTTGCCTGGTCTACTTGGATGACATCATCATCGTAGGCCGTACGTTTGAAGAACATCTTCAAAACCTGGAACGCGTGCTCATGAAGATCCAGAGTGCCAACCTCAAGTTAAGTCCGAAGAAGTGTTCACTATTCAAACGACAAGTTAGCTTTTTGGGATATGTAGTGTCTGAAGAAGGTATCCGCACGGATCCAGAGAAAATCGCCGCTGTCAAGGATTGGCCAATTCCAAAAGACAAGACGCAGGTCAGGGCATTTCTGGGTTTGTGCTCCTATTATCGGCGATTTGTCAAGAACTTTGCAGATATAGCCAAACCCCTGCATAGGCTAACCGAGGAGAAGCGATATTTCTGCTGGGATGGAAGTTGTGACATCGCATTCCAGGAGCTAAAGGACCGTCTGTGCAAAACACCTATTTTGGGGTACCCTGATGCGGGCAAGGAATTTATAGTTGACACAGACGCAAGCGACATAGGACTTGGCGGTGTGTTGTCTCAGCGGAATGGCGATCAAGAATTTGTGATAGCGTACTTCAGCAAGTCACTGTCGAAACCTGAAAGGAACTATTGTGTTACGAGACGGGAACTGCTTGCTGTGGTAAAGTCATTGCAGCACTTTAGCAAATATCTTCTGGGGCGGAAATTCCACATACGAACTGACCATGCTGCACTGAAATGGCTATTGCAGTTCAAAAATCCAGAAGGTCAAGTTGCGAGATGGATTGAACTATTGCAGGAATACGACTTCGTGGTCGAACATCGCAGCGGAAAATCTCATGGCAACGCAGATGCATTGTCAAGAAGACCTTGTCCTGAAGACTGCAAGCATTGTACTAGGCAAGAAAGTAAAGAAGTCGTACCTGTGAGGATGCTCAAGACAGACCTCAGCAACTAGTGGAAGGAAAGCCTACAACGTGCACAGCAGGAAGATTCGGACATCAAGCCGATTCTGGAGTGGATGAGGGCCAGAGCTCCTAAGCCCAGGTGGAGCGACGTCTCAGCAATGAGTTCGATCACAAAAAGCTATTGGGCCCAATGGGACAGCTTGGTGATTCAGGATGGAGTCCTGTGCCGTAAATGGGAAAATGCTCGGGGAGACAGCTGTCATTTGCAAATGGTTGTCCCTAAAGCTCAAGTACCGGATGTTCTACAGCTGTACCATAATAGTTGTTCAGGAGGTCATCTGGGAGTAAAACGGACTCTACTGAAGATACGAGAACGGTTTTACTGGGTCCACTGCCGAGACGATGTCGAGGACTGGTGTCGCAAGTGTACAAGTTGTGCAGCTGTAAAGGGACCTCAGACTCGTAGTAGAGGTGCACTGAAATTGTACAATGTTGGCGCACCATGGGAGAGGATAGCCCTTGACGTTGCGGGGCCGTTTCCGGAAAGTGAAAGTGGTAACAAGTATTTCATGGTTGTGATGGATTACTTTACTAAGTGGCCGGAAGTCTTCGCCATCCCAAATCAAGAAGCTTCGACAGTTGCAGATAAATTAGTTTATGAAGTCTTCTGTCGGTTTGGAGTACCTTTAGAGATTCACAGTGATCAAGGAAGGAATTTTGAGTCCCAAATATTCCAGGAAACTTGTCGAGTTATGGGTACTCATAAAACAAGAACAACTTCTTACCACCCACAATCGGATGGAATGGTGGAACGATTCAATCAGACATTGGAGAGGTACCTAGCAAAAGTTGTGGAAAATCGGCAACGAGATTGGGACAAGCACATACAACCGTTTTTGTTGTCATATAGAAGCGCTGTTCACGAAAGTACATCGGTGACACCAGCTTTCGCAAACTTTGGAAGAGAATTACGGCTGCCTGCAGACCTGATCACCGGAATACCACCTGATGCCCCACGCAGTATAACCGATTATGCGAATAACTTGCGGAACAAAATGAATGACATTTATGAGCACGTCAGACAATCGGGCCAGCAAATGTCTGAAAAGATGAAAACCCGTTATGACCGCAAAATGAACAGTAAAGGGTTCGACGAAGGTTCACTAGTATGGTTGCACAATCCAGTCCGCAGCAAGGGGAAATCTCCTAAGCTTCAAGCTAAATGGGATGGACCGTACCGGATTGTGACAAAGATCAATGACGTAACCTACCGGATACAGAAAGGTGCAAGAGGTACTCCTAAGATCGTCCATGTGGATCGATTGGCGCGTTATTATGGAGCCGATAATGCTCGGGACGAGCATGTCTTAGGAGGGGGCAGTTTTGCGCGCCACAATTAATGCCTGATGCATGGTGACATTAGTTACCACTAGCGCCATCTAGTTTCTAGTAGCAAGAACTAATAGAGTCACTAGCGCCATCTATTATCGATTGGCTGAACTTACTAGAACTATCGACATCTGGTCAGTCGGGGCCGGTATGTACTCGAACATTCTAGATGTGTCTATAATAGAAGGTTCTGGAATTATCTGCGGCACTATATAAGGCCGGGACTAGCCGCGACCGATCAGACTTGGTTCTGCGATAGAAGCGAATACATCGAAAGCGATCTTCAAGTGCGACTTAAGAGCGATTGTGTTTTATAATTAGTGTATTTGAGTTGTTATTAGTGTTGATTAAATAAAGTGTAACTTTTGGTAATTTTTATCGGCAGTTTTTATTGTCACGAACCCGAAGCTCGTAACAATATTATACGTGTTGAGCAGACTTTATGAAGGTAACCTTTTTCGAACTTATGAAGCAAAGGATTAGCAATATCCTTCTAAATGATTCAGATTGAGATTGATTGTGTGTTTCGCAATTAGGGTGCAGTACTTCCTAAGGTTAGCGCGTTCAACCAAACAAACAAACAAACTCTTCAGCTTTATAATATTAGTTTAGATGAGTTTGCACTAATAAATCCATTACCATTAGGTATTTATTATTATCATTTAAGTATATTATTATATTATACTTCGAGCTTGCATACGTGTAGGTATTTCGGAAACCTACATCCTGTCGGATTTTCATACAAACTTTCAACCAACACCGCCATCCAACCACCCATTCCATTTCATTTCATTTTATAACAAAAACACTGAAACACGTATTACTTACTTTATTGTCAGCCGAAATTACAAATATGAATTTTGATAGATCTAACTTCAAAACGACGGATTTTCATACAAACTTGCAACCCCCATAGGAATTTTATCAAATGGGTTCTTATATTACATAATATCTACTTATGGCAAATAAAACTTAATTACTAAAATCATTAGTTAAAGGACTATTCTATTCAGATACCTTTAAACGATATTCGATAGATACGGTTGTGGGTAACAACGAAATACGAGTGGTATATTCCGCCGGTTAGGTAGGTATATTTTGTATTCTGGTTTCGCGCTAGCCACGGGAGGTTATACAAATATAAATAGATTTGAATAGGCCTTTATAAATGTTGCCTAAGCTAGCATCACATGCATTGCATAGGTATATCATCAATGTGTCGAAGAAAGCCTTAAATGAATTAACAATTTAAATATACTTCAATTCACAAAGCTCCGTGCGGGGCGTCCGCGTCGGCTGACCGCGTAACAATAGTTAATACTTAATGTAATGATTCATTATAAATTTTGACTAATTAATTAACGCTTGAACGGCGCGAAATAACTATCATAGTCTAAACATAACTACAAGTTACCTCAGGAACCAACAATTGCTAAAAATTTAAATAAAAAATGAACATTTAAACAACACAGTTGAAAAAAAATATTCATCCAGTGACAACCCTCTATAATGAATATGGAAAATAAAAGTTGATATGGTTTATTGGTGTAGGCTACTAATAGATATGAGAAATATCCTCACACTAGAGTAATTATTATGTAAATCCTACTAATATTATAAACGCGAAAGTTTGTATGGATGGATGGATGGATGGATGGATGTTTGTTACTCTTTCACGCAAAAACTATTGAACGGATTTGGATGAAATTTGGCACACCGATGGTTTATAACCAGGATTAACATATACGATACTTTTCATTCTGAAATTACCACGGGATCGAAACTTATGCGGGTGAAACCGCGGGGCGTAGCTAGTAGTTAGATAAATTATGTTTATGACTTGAAAAGAAGCTGAATCCACTTAAAAAATTGTAAACCATTAACATTTATAACAATAAAATATTATTCTTAGATAACAGACTACCATCAAATTTAACAGCTTCGAGTTACTTCGGGAGCCATTATCAATTAAAATAGTTTAAAATTTAAACTCCTAAACGAGTAATAGAATTATAGAAATCAGTATAGATAAAAAAACAAACAATTAATCTAATTAGTTTGCCTAACATAACGTAACATAATAGTCGTGAATCCTGGGCGACGTTCAGGAACTGACCGGCACAGAACGTGCATAGAACACTGAATTGAATACGAGTGAAACTAGCGAATGTTTTGCCAAAAAAAAGTGCATCTGTGTGCGTAGGCGCAACGCGGCAAATGCTGTCATTGGCCGATGCTACGATACGCAGTCCCTTTCCTACAATTCTCTGTATTGCTGGTAGCGTAGTTATACGTATATAGGGTATCCGACTTGATGTGTTGCCGTGTGTACCTACTACTTTATTACTAATATAATATTACCTATTGAGTAGTAAATAATAAGACATAGTTTTTATACAATCTATTAATTCTAAATGCATAGTTCAGGGCTGTCCAAATCAAACTAGGGCCGTAATTCTCTATTTTCCGAACAAAATTATTACAACTCTTTTTTATCTGCGCGGGGTTTTTTATTTACCTTTTTGTCTATCTATCTTAAAGACGCTAGGTACTGTAAAAAATATCTAAAAACAATATGTCTGCCATGCCGGTAATTATTGATGGACTGTGTCGTGTTTGGCGTCATGATTTCACGACTAATCACCGCCTTTTTATTAGACGAGTGCGGAACGAAAACGGTGAAGGGGGAGGTGCGGTAGCTACCATCGAAAGATATCAGGTTATTACGTAGGTGCCGCCAGATAATAGTGGACCAGCCATCAAGCTCACATAGATAAATATAGTGTTATTTTATGTAGCTAGAGTTATTTTTCGCAATGTTGTGGTTGTTGACAGTTTTGTTGGTGGTAGCATTGAGTAACTGTGATGATGGTGAATGGCAACAAGTGCGCACGTCGCAGGGAGACGTGCGCGGGCGCAAGGACCCTGACGGTGGACTGTACACCTTCTACAATATACCGTACGCCTCCGTGCCTCTCGGAACTGACAGGTTTAAGGTACGTTTCTTGTGTTTTTGTTAAGCATATGTACGTATCGTATATATAACTATATATACATATGTTGATGTGTGTATATATACCTTGTTTACCTGTATTACCGGTATCGCTGACTAAGTAGAAACACTCAATCTATGATAAGATAATGGAAAATTACGCTCATGCTACTTTATTTTAATATCCAGGCGCCTCTGCAAGCACCGGTGTGGTTACAACCACTAGAAGCAGTTGACAAAGGCATCATATGTCCACAGAGACCCACACCATACATAGATGTTACATCTAAAACAATGAAGGAAGACTGTCTCATTGCCAATATATATGTCCCCGATACTAAGGATAAAAACCTTCCAGTAATAGTAAACATTCATGGTGGAGGATTTGAAATTGGATATGGAGAAATAGTACAACCTAAATATTTAGTAAAGAGCAAGAAAGTTATTGTAGTCAACTTCAATTATCGACTCGGAGTGCACGGGTTCCTATGTCTGGGCTCGGAGGACGCTCCAGGTAACGCTGGGCTGAAGGACCAGGTGGCACTTCTCCGCTGGGTGAAGAAAAATATCGCTAACTTCGGAGGCAACCCTGATGACATCACGCTTACAGGTGGTAGTGCTGGCTCCATTTGTACACATTTGTTGATGTTGTCGAAATCCGCGGAAGGACTGTTTACCAAAGTTATTCCGGAAAGTGGAGCTAATATAGGTTCAGTTTCCGTTCAGACTGATCCCCTTGAAAACGCTAAGGTCTACGCAAAAATGTTAAACTTCACTGATGTTGATGACTTTTACAAATTGGAAGAGTTTTATAAAAATGCTCCACTAGAGTCACTACTTATGAGCACATTTGCAGATAGAAAAGATTCGGCTTTGCTGTTTGCGCCGTGTGTAGAACGAAAAACAGGTGAACAACAGATTCTCGACGACTCGCCAGTCAATACAATAAAGAACGGTAAATACAAAAAAGTTCCTATTTTGATAGGCACCAGCAACATGGAAGGATTAATCCAAATACCAAATCTGGAAACCTGGAAAGGCGGTATGAACGAGAAGTTTTCAGATTTCCTACCAGGTGATTTGCAATTTGAAAATGAAGAAGAAAGGGAAGAAATTGGTAAAAAAGTGAAAGAATTTTATTTCGGTGATCAGCCTGTAGGAGAAGGGACAGTACTGTCGTTTGTCGAGTACTTCGGCGATGTTGTTTTTGGATATCCAACTTACAGATCGGTCAAGCTACACGCACAATCTGGACACGACCAAATATATTTGTATGAATACTCTTTCGTGGATGACAGTACTCCTGTGGTTCCTCATACGAACGTGCGCGGGGCAACACATTGTGCTCAGACGAGCGCCATACTTGACGGAGTTCCTTTCGTGACCAATGATGAGAGTGACTTGTCGGAAGAATACAAACAAATGAAATCTACCCTGAGGGAAATGTGGTATAACTTCGTAAGACACAGGTGAGTTGCATACAACAGTCAAGTTAGGACTGCGCTATGATATATTTCAATCAAATACATGAATTTCATATTCCTTCTAACGACAGTCATTGCAGAAATTTCTGTTATCAATAGGATTGGTCATTCGGCACCCTAATTGCGCCACACACTATAAATCTCAATTTCATCATTAGAATAATTTTGAAGGATATTGCTAATCCATTGCTTCATATGTTCAAAAAATTTGTCTGGCCAACAAAGTAAATAACTATCAAAATGAAAACTATTGTTACCAGTGTGTTAAGCAATTAGGTACCCCGCAGGTCTGTACCACAAACATTTAGGAGTACTAAAAACAATGTTACTCTTTCAGCTAAATAAATATCAGAGTGAAAGTTAGTCCACTCCTTCAACTTATTGGGTATAACTTTACAACTGATACACTGATAAATATAGATAGATAGATATACTGGTGTATAGTATTATCGTCGTATTAAAATATTTTGAAATTAAATGTCTTAGTGAGCCTGTACCGGAGGGATCGTCTTTGCCCGCTTGGCCGGCAGCAGGCGCGGACGGGAGTCCGTATATGTCGTTGGGACAACCAGTGAAGCTGGGTGGAGCATATCTAGAGAAAAGAGCTCGATTCTGGGACGACATCTACGAGAGATACTACCGGGCACCAGTGCCGCCGCCAAAGCCTCCACAAAAAAACGCAGAGTTATAAGATCAAAGTGTGATACCTAATTATATAGGTCAGAACTAGTGCCGCTACGTCTGTCGTGGGTGACGGTAAAAAAAAACTTTGTACAGACGCCAACACATCAAGCTACTACATCTGTCAAATTTCTTTAATTGATTTTTGAACTTTATCGCTAAAGCATTAGGTTCAAGTTTGATTGGGATAATTTTACAGTTTCGGGTAGCTCGATGTGCTGGCGTCTGTACTGAGGCGAAAGCGTCAGTGCAGCCTGCGAAATTCAAATTTTCTTACGTTTTTTGCAATTTGTTTGTATTGTATAATTTCAGTATTAGGTTGTATGTTGATCTAATTACGATTCGCGGCCGTAAAAAATATTTATAGAATTAAAATCATGAAAATCTTAAATACAACTCACTAAGTTCATTACCATATTGAATGACTATTTCATGAAATCATGACATTTAAGACCAATTCTAACTCAAGGAGTTGTATTGCTGATTCTAATGATTTTAATTCCGTACAGTCGAATTTGTTACTGTCGCGAATCATATTTTAATCAACATACAACCTGAGTGACCTGCAATATGCAAAAAAAGGTAGGTAAGAGTTTCGCGGGCTACCTTAGTGCAACTTAAATATGTAGTACTCCGTAAATTAGAAGTATAGTTACTCGTATAACTGGCGAATTGTAGGTCCACCTCGGCGTCACCCTTCGGGGATTACAGCCGTTGTTTTTTTTTAAATACTCCTCTGAACAAACCTACTTAAATGTTCAGCTGCCTCATGTCAATTAATAGAATAAAGAAATTCATATTTTTATGCATTTCAATCTGTTAACTCAGAACCACGAGCGTATACACGAATATCGAATTATAATTCGAAATGAAGATGGGAGTGTTGAGGAACAACTTGGGGAAGGCTTATTATATATTGCAAGGAAGTAGGAATTTAAAGAATTTTTACACGAGATAGTTAAGTACGAGAACTAACACTTCATCTTATTTTTAATCGACTTCAAAAAAAGGAGGAGGTTCTCAATTCAGATGTTTATATATATTTTTTATGTATGTTCGGTCATAACTCCGTCATATATAGACGGATTTGCAAAATTTTTTTTTGTTTGGAAGAAGTTTATTTCAAAATGGTCCCATTTAAATTTCGTATAGATCTGATGATAACTTTCGGAGACAGACCACAGAACTCTTCAATAAATGCCAGCAAATCAACCGCGATTGCTACTACAGCATATTTATGCATTGTTTACGCAATCACACAACATAACATTACGCCCGTACCCTCTACTACACAATGCGAATGCATATGCGAATGAGCACACCTGCGTACCCCTTGTACGCAGATGTGTTCAGTATACCACGGTACACCCTCATTTCTGTCAAAGTTGTTATTGGGGTACCTCTTATCTTGCAAGTATATATGAATTTGTGTGGGTTAGGTACAACTAAAAAGTGAAAAATATAAGTTTTTTTTACAAAAAAAAAAAACAAGCGACTTAAAAAAAACTACAAAGTGAAAAATAACTTTAATTTCGGAAGTCGGTGTCAAGAAATGGAAATGCGAAACTGACAACACCGACTTCCGAAATTAAAGTTATTTTTCACTTTGTAGTTTTTTTTTTAAGTCGGTTGTTTTTTTGTTTTTTATCAAGAACGCCCTTGACCGGTTTTTTACTAATCAGAGTTATACAAACCTAAGGTAAAAACATATTTGTTTTGTATGTACTATCTCTTAAAAGTTATTGTAAAGTACATTGTTCGTAATATTATAGTTATAAAAACAAATCTGTTGGGAATACTTAGGAGCATGTTTTTAACCTTTTGGTATTATTTAACCTGCATTTATATTAACAAGGATGAAATTAAGCTGTCAAATATTGAAAAAAAAAAAAAACAAAAAAACTTGCCACTCGCCTTTGCTTTAGTTATCTTGTGTCTACAGCAGTGGCGTAGCCATAGATATAGGATTACATTTCTATGGGCGTAGCTCATCCTAAAGGGGCCCTGTATCAAACTTTTTGGGGCCCTTTTAACCCGACTGTAGTAGTGAAGAGAGCAGTAGTGGCTCAGTCGTAATAGCCGCGACTTACTACATAGTTGTTGGTCGTAGGTTCGAACCCAAGCAGGCGCTTGACTTTATGTAAATAAATTTATTGCCATTGTTCTCAAAAAGCTGAAGGAAAACATCGTGAGGAAACCGGCATGTCCTAGAATAAAAAAATGTGTGGTGGATTACGGCTCACTTCCTCTCACAGAGAGGCCTGTGTCCCAACAGTGGAAACATGGTAATTATAGATCACCTTTATTTTTCTGTTATTTTCTTCTTGTCCGTTTATATATTGTTGTACATAGATATTTGGATAAATAAATAAGGATTTCAGGGTTTAAAAATTTTGGCTTAAGCACGTCGCGTCGTGGGCCCCTGTAGCTTAGGGGCCCCGTATTGTCGATACGGCTGATACAGCGGTAGCTACGCCCCTGGTCTACAGTCCTTTCACAGTTATTTACCTCTGATTTTGCATCACTGTCCAAATCACAGTGATGTTTATTCTCATTCTAACAAGGTTGCTGTTGGGTTGCTGCCACTGACGAGTTTGTTAAAATCATTTTGATCTTTATTCTCGTTAAAATAAGCTTGCTGTTTGGTTGCTGCTGTCAGAGGTAAAATAAATGTGAATGGACTGTAGACCGTGGCGCCATCTGTGTCAGCTTTTCCTTATTGGAACATCACAAGACTTAGCAGCATCCGCAACGCTTCACTCATACTATTTTGATAGACTTTGTCACGAAACGGACCACGGAACCATGTAGGTATAGCTGAGACACTAATGGCATATTTGTCGAGTTAATGGAGTTAACCCCAATTTATTTTATTTGCCTATTACTTCATACCACGCCAATCTTCCATTAATCATTCAGTCTTTTTCATCTAAGGACATAAGTACATAAAAAGTAGGTACATCCGTACCTACTGTTGTAATGCTGTGATGCTCTTGACTGAAATAATAGCGTAATTAGAGAATTACGCTATTATTTCAGTCAGCAATGGTGGCCCAGTGGTAACCGACCCACGAGTTGTAGGTCGTAGGTTCCAACCCAGACAGGCGCTTCAATTCGTGTAAATAATTTCATCGCCATTGCTCTCAAAACGGCGAAGGAAAACATCGTAATGAAACCGGCATGTCCTAGAACCAAAATTTCGAAGACATTAGACATTTACCAACCCGTACTGAGCCCGCGTGGTGGATTATGGCCCACTCCCTCTCACTGAGAGGAGGCCTGTGTCCCAGCAGTGGGAACGTAATAGGCTGATTATGCTATATGTCCCGACTACGTCTATTGTAAAATAATAGCTAAATATGAGTAAAAATTGTAAAACAAGTGAAGCTATTGTAGCTAAATATAACTTCGCAAAAAAGATACTCAGGCCCCTCGCCCACGGCGACTTTTTGTAGCGATGCTGTCGCGCATTTCGTAAACGCACGACAGCATCGATACTAACGCATTTGCAACGCGCTACAGAAGCGATGCCAACGCGCTACTAACGCGCTACAGCATCGCGACAGTATCGATGCAAACGCGCGACCGTGTCGGACGACATCGGGGAGAGAACGGAGGGAGGGCGGCGCGTGAGAGGAGAACCGAGCATCAGTGCAACTGGCATCGCGACAGAAGCGCGACAGTATCCGTTTGCATCGCGACTGCGAATCGTGGTGTGGGCGAGGGCAAACAGCTAGCGACCGCATCGCGACTGTATCGATACGAACGCGCGACAGCATCGCTACAAAAAGTCGCAGTGGGCGAGGGGTCTCAATGCTAACCACAAATAATTTGTTATTTTTACACAGATGAAGTCGTTACGTGGAGTAGGTATAAAATAAATAAATAATTGAGCTACACGATGACTGATTCATGCCGGGTCTGTGGGGACAGGCCAACTCAAAGCTGCAATGGCTCTTTCTTTCGACATAAAATGACATAAAATCTTAATAATATAATGTTAGAACTTTAAAAGAGACCTTGGACCTCTGAGTTTGTTCCGGCATTTCTTCTCAGGGATCAGTCAGCTAAGAAATGCCGGCGCCATCTAGTTTTAAAATATTGGCCAACAAAATATTGACGTGTAAAAGTGTCTAAAAGATCTACTTACATAAACATTTAATTTTATTTCATTACAAAAGTAATACTGAAATAAATCCCATGATTTGAATCTATGCATAAGTGCGATTTCCTGTACTTATCTACTATGAATTACAGAGTGCATGCACCGGTCGGCCTGTGACCGGGGATAATAAGTGCGCCACCAGATAACCTTGGGACGTGTCATGTACAGTTGAACAAGCCAGTTTATATACAAGCAAATATAATCCTTTACTTTCCTTACATGTGAAATTGTCGTTTTATGGAAAAAGCAAAACGATTAAAAAAAACCGGTCAAATACGACTCGGACTCGCGCACCGAGGGTTCCGTACAAATAGTGTAAGTATGTAGTTACATCATATATGTATTTGTAGGTATGTAGTTAAAAAATCTGAAAATCGTAAATTTGTAGTTACAAAGGACATTGCCGGAATCGCCCTGTGCACAAGAAATATCAGACATTCACGATAATTAATTGTCTATTTTATTTATTATATTAGTCGCAAATACTTTTGTAACACGGACTAGCTGCATGCCAAAATGAACATTCTAAA
The DNA here is from genome assembly GCA_947507525.1 of Apamea epomidion. Taxonomy (NCBI): domain Eukaryota; kingdom Metazoa; phylum Arthropoda; class Insecta; order Lepidoptera; family Noctuidae; genus Apamea; species Apamea epomidion. Next base: position 9,149,921 of record OX382226.1, on the reverse strand, counting down.
GTATTTTACGTGACTAATAACATTAATCGTCGTATCGAAAAAGATAAGAGATGACCCAATCGATTGCAATCGATCGATCGAATTTTTGATGAATTATTGCATGTTTTTGAATCTGAATCACTAGAACATTCACTCACAAGCGCTCAGCCATTTATCAATGCACACTAACGCCATCTATCTACCGCGCTACATCACCACTATCATCTAAGGAGACAGCATTATTTTCACATTAATACACACAAACATTTTATCTCATTCCAAAACCAATGCTAAGAATGCAAATACTTAGGTTAATTAGATTCTATGCATTTGAACGTTGCAATTACATACTCTTCGGCTTTAGAAAAAAACTGCATAGATACCTAATTAGCTAGGTAGGTACAAAAAATAGCTAAATGTATTATGTTATTGTTTTTTAGTTTCTTAAAAACCACTCGGAGCTATGAAAAATTATACCTAATATTAATTGTTATGGTTCGATTATAACCTCAAGATCTGATACTTTTTTTTAAATATATCTATTCTGCAGCTAGTCCGCTACACAAATAAGATCGTATAGGAGTTTACTTATGATCGACAATACAACACATAATTTTCCGATGCTCTTGGTTCCAGGGCGAACAATGTATGGGCGCAGAGCAATGTCCTTTACGATTTTTGGATTTTTTCCTTTACTTGTGCCTCATGACATTGCTTCATGCCAAATTTCATGATTCGAGGTCAACGGGAAGTATATAGGTTTTGATTCCCTTGCGAGTGCCAAAATATGCGGCGAAAACGAAGCATTAAAAGGCCGTATCTTTTGATCGCGTCCACTTTGACGTCGAAGTTTGATTTTTTTACTGCTGCAAGGGACCACAGATCTGAGTATCTGATATTAATTTCAACTTGGTACCTCTACGCGTTCCTGAGAAAAAGGGTCTTGACAGACGGACGGACAGACAGACCGACAACGAAGTGATCATATAAGGGTTCCGTTTTTGGTACGGAGTACGGAACCCTAAAAATGAAATTATTAAGTTATCTACGCACTTTCGCCATTTTATAGGTAGTTCATTGATTTCTTAGCTGAAAAAATTGTGGGAGCAAGAGTAAATAAAATCTTTGTTTCTGGCGGTTTTGACTGCCTGATCTCATTGAAATTTTTCCTTGCAAGAAATTTTCCAAATTCCGGAAAAAGTGATAATCTTTTGGAGCAAGATCCGGGGAGTAGGATGGCTGTCGGAGTCATTCCAATCGTAACTCCAAGGTAAGCAACCATCTGTTGTGCAGTGTGCCACACTGTACAACAGATGTGTGTGTTGTCCTGAAGCAGCAGTGGGCTAGAGTAATTGATCAGTCTCGGTAGTTTAACGGCTAGCTTTTGCATCATGGTTTGCAATACAGATCTGCCATAATCGTCAAGCCAGATCTTAGGAATCTGTAGTGTATGACACTGGCATCTTGATGATGGATGACTTGGCTAACTTAACCCTGATGACGTCACCATTGCAGGTTACAGTGCGGGTTCCGCATCAGTAGATCTCTTAATGCTGTCAAAATCAGTCCAAGGACTGTTCCACAGAGTCATACCAGAAAGTGGTGGAAACGTTGCCGCGTTTACAGTTTAGAGGGATCCTGTAGAGACTGCCAAAACGTTTGCCAGAAAACTCAATTTTACTAACGTAGACGATATTTATGCACTTGAAGAGTTTTACAAACAGAATCACGCGTTGAATTATAAATTAAATACCTGATATTTTATTATGACTCTCAAATAAGGTTCACGCCAATTGTGTTTGGATATATTACCGTGTAGTTATTATTGTTTTTCTTGGATGATAAATAAACACTCATTATTTTAAAGGGATGTAGGTATGTCATAACTGATATTCATAGAACCGTCCTTTTGTTTCATGAGTTGGGATTTCGTCGCTTGTCATGAAGGTCAATTTTCAAATGAAATTATCATAATCAACCGAGTTACGGCAAATCATCTTCTACCTAGCCTTTGTTGGGGGCGGCTTCCAGTCTCACCGAATTTTGCGTGTGGACGGAACTACGAGCATTACATGTGTAACGCTCGCGCTGATCTACTGATCGTAGTTCCGTCTACACGCAGAATACGCGTTACATTACATTACATCTGTACACGGCCTTACACCCGTCTGGATCCGGTTTCAGTTAATACCTAATTACAATTTATGCACCGTCACTCATATTAGGTAAAAATATCAACTTAATAACAGAAATAACTCAGTACAGACAAGACGATGATTTCATCGTCTTTAGATTTGACAGGAAACTAACAACAATATAACAACTGAGAAACTAACTTACAAATGAATGATAAAATACCAATGTTTATTTCTGTAAATTGGTAAAATATCAGAGGGAGGCCAGTCTATACTATAAGTATACTGTATACTCTTCGTCAGGGCCTTATTAGGACCATTCAGAATAATGTCTGAGATGGTCTTTTGAGGAAAGAACCATAGATTTGAGTAGACAGGTCTACTCAAATCTATGGTTCTTCTCCAGACAGTGATAGATACCTACGGTTGAATGAAATGTCTCTTTTTCCCGTACTTTTGCTGACAATAAACCGGCACACGACAATGTTTTTGACCGAAACGAAAAACCTAGCAAGCGATGGGAAATTACTACTGAATGCTGTGTGTGGGTGTCGGTCTCAGGACGAGCTGCTTCTCACACGGACAACTGCAATGCGATTCTGTAACCATCTCACCGTGAAAACTTAGGTGAAGTGAGCGTGGAGTGAGCTGTCATTCCAAATAATGCTAGGGATTGACACTACTGACAACTCACATCAAGCTCACTTCACTTGAGTTTTCACGGTGAGATATTTACAGAATCGACCGGCTGTACGTCGCTTGCCAGTCCTGACTTTCGTCATATTTTGGCCGCTGAGACTAAAACTACAAATGTTGTATAGGTACAGGAAAGTTTTATAAAATGTGACTGTTATTTTAGTATATTGTGTTGTCTTACGACTTCCAAGTGAGTATAAGTTAGGTAGAATAAATGATTTTTACCTAGGAGTTAACGCTGGGTTAGATTAACAGTTATGGTGGTAGAATCGATCGCTGGTGACAGTTCTATTGGTGAAACACTGAAAAGTGAATTATTTTGTCGGCGAACCGTTTATCGGAGAAACGAATGTCGAAGAACTGTTTCAGGATCAGATAACTGAAGCATTTTATAATGACATCATAGGTATATCAATCAACGCAGCCTATCGCAGTCCTATCTGGACATAGGCATCTCCCAGGCTAGGCCACCATACCCTGTCCTCCGCCTTCCGCATCCAGTCCGTCCCAGCCACCTTCATAAGATCGTCGGTCCATCTAACTGGGGGGCGTCCCACACTACGGTTGCCGATATTCGGTTTCCACTCTAGGACTCGTCTGTTCCACCGACCATTGGTCCTTCGACAAACATGGCCAACCCATTGCCACTTCAGCATAGGCATAATAAAACTAATATATTCGAAAACCTCTACATTGTCTAAATAATGCATTATCATACGTTTTTATAACACAACAATTTTAATACCTATTACTGCCACTTACTACGGAGATAAGAAGCCACTCTTTATTGAGCCAATCATCCAATTATGAATCAGTTTGCAAACGTCGCGATGGAGTGGAGGACGTGTGTGGTGCTTTTGTGCGTGACGGCTGGTTTGGCTGATGAGGAATGGCGGGAAGTGAAGACTGCGCATGGGCCGGTGCGCGGGCGCAAGCATCCCAGGGAGGATCTATACGCCTTCTACAACATACCCTACGCCACAGCGCCTGTGGGCTTAGATAAATATAAAGTTTGTTTACTCAGCTCTAATCGCATGCGTTTGTCAAATAAATTCATAAACAAAAACATAAAGAGGCTCTATAAATAATACTTTATATTATTTTAATGTATTATTATATTATGCTCATTTGCCATAAACATTTTATTTTTCCAATGTCAAAAACTTGCTATTTTTAAAGTCTATTTTAATTTATAAAAATCAGAAGATTGAATTGTAAAATATTTCGTATTGTTTTTAATTTAAATTTAAATAAGTTAGTGCTAAGAAAAATCAATCCTTAACGAAAAGCAAATCCTAAATTCACTTACTTTTTCTAAACACAACCACTTTCTGTTTCACAGTCAGTTAGCATAATTTACATCATCCTATAGATTAGCTGAACAATGTAGGTAAAATAGTTAGAAGTACGAATTTCTGCTAATCATGTTTTTCGTAGACTCAAACATGACCGCGTTATCATATCACACGATATTGTGGATAGTATCGACAGTAACAATAAAAAAGAGGACGATTGTGATTACATTTCGTTGCCTCGGTGGACTAGTGATCACAAGCGCCACTGCTGAGCGTGAAATTTTGGGTTCAATCCCCAAGTCGTGTAAAAAAATATGACAAATTAATAAGTAGCAGCCCTGAGTCTGAATTTGTTCCCGGTTGGCAATAGGCTCGCATACAGGGACATAAAGATACCTGGCGAAATGTAGGTACACTATGTACCAACTCTATGTAACCTTTGGGGTAATTAGGAGTGATATTGTGTACCTGTGTTATGTTTTGTATAAGACTCAATATACACATCAGTTATAAGGTTATGTTAGGTTATTAATTTCAATAATACTTTTTCGTTGTGTAACAACACATAAACTGTATGGTAGCCACGTACCCAAGATCGGAAACAAACTTATTACGCCATGCCATGCTTCGTCAATGTGTGTGTGTTAGTGTGCTAATTGGCCAAATTTGATCTCTTGATGGTACCTGTCCCACCACCGACGAGGAAATCACTAGTTTTAGACTATGTCGTCCCTCAAGCAACGTAAAGAAGACAAGGTCCCGTGTCAGTAAAAGAGATACTAAACGGACCATATCACTAATATTAACGAAATTAGGAAAAACGACAAATTTTATCAGCCTAATGTGTGTACGTACAAACAATGGGACACTTAATATCATGTCCTAGGAGTCCTGTCTGAACTGATGGACGCTATTGGTGGCGCCAAACACTTAGCCGAATTCTGGGCCAAGTCCATTTAGATTGCCATCGAAACGCTAAGAAGAAGCCTAAGGTAGTTTAGGAACAGTGCTCATAGTTGATCCCTGACTGTTCACACCACCAGCGACTACTCTGTGAATACAACAACTCGTTTTATTTGCTAACTCTACTCACATCTCACTAATCACCGGCCGGTGGGGCAAGTGCGTAAGCCACGAATCGTCAATAATTGACTAACACGGTGCCGTTGATGTGTGTCGCGGGCTAGGTCAATACAATGTATAACGAATGATTGCGTAATTACTATTCCAGTCCTCTCGCCGGCTACTGATCTATAAATAATAGATAGACAAAGCTGGGAGATAAACAAATACCTAACCAGCCAGACCTAACCTAAGATAAGATGAAAATTGCACAGATTTAATTGCGTTGATACATAACAGGCGATACGCAGCTAATAATAGGATTCAGATTTCCTTTTCTTTCACCAATTCAGAAGTAGAATTGAAAAGTTTTAAGCTCTAAAAGTACGAAAAACCTTACGGACTACGACTAGGGTATTCATTCAGATCTTTTTTTTCAGGCACCTCTTCCACCACCAGTTTGGTTTGAACCATTTGACGCTGTCGACAAGGAAGTAATATGTCCACAAGTGTCGTTTCCAGGCTTAGATGCCTGGCCACAGACAAAGACATTAGAAAATTGTCTAATTGCAAACGTGTACGTGCCAAACACAAAACAGAAAAACTTGTCAGTCGTAGTGTATGTCCACGGAGGAGCGTTTGTACTTGGCTATGGCGAAATGTTAAAATATACACAACTAATGAAAACAAAAGATATAATCATCGTTACATTCAACTACCGCCTGGGCGTTCACGGGTTCCTTTGTCTCGGCACCGAGGACGCACCAGGCAATGCTGGCATGAAGGACCAGGTGGCGCTGCTGCGCTGGGTACAAAAGAACATAGCTAGCTTCGGCGGTAACCCTGATGATGTCACTATTGCAGGTTACAGTGCGGGTTCCGCATCAGTAGATCTCTTAATGCTATCAAAGTCAGCTCAAGGACTATTCCACAGAGTCATACCAGAAAGTGGTGGAAAACTTGCCGCATTTTCAGTTCAGAGGGATCCAGTAGAGATTGCCAAAACGTTTGCCAGAAAACTGAATTTCACTAACGTAGACGATATTTATGCACTTGAAGAGTTCTACAAAACAGCTCCATTGAAGCTGTTGACTTCAGATCCATTTTTCGATAGAACTGATTCGACTTTTATGTTTTCCCCGTGTGTGGAGCGTGATACAGGAGACGGAGCATTCCTGACAGAATCTCCTCTGAATATACTAAAGAAAGGCAACTACAGAAAGTTACCTGTGTTGTATGGATTCGCTAAAATGGAAGGACTATTTCGGATTGATTTCTTTGATTTTTGGAGGCACAAGATGAACGAAAACTTTTCTGATTTCTTGCCAGCAGACTTGAAGTTTGAATCTGAAGGAGAACGAAAAGAAGTAGCCAACAAGATCAAGAAGTTTTACTTTGGCGACAAGCCAGTCAACGAAGATAACATTTTAGGATATGCTGAGTTTTTTACCGATGTCATATTTGCGTATCCCGTGCTTTGGGCTACAAAATTGCAAGTGGAGGCTGGCAACAATCAAATATATTTGTATGAATATTCCTTTGTGGATGAGGATGTTCCCGTTGTGCGTCACACTAACATACGAGGTGCAAACCATTGCGCTCAAACGGTGGCTGTGATGGATGGTAAAAACATGACACACCATGATGAGACTCATGTGACTCCAGAGTTCAAGAACATGAAGAAGATAGTTCGTGAAATTTGGCACAACTTCATCAAAACAGGGTAGGTGGAATCATATACCTTCTTAATCATTCTAACAATATTATCTCACTGCTCGGTCTAAGGCCTCCTCTCTGTGGGAGCGAGTGGGTCACAATTCACCATTCGGCAACAATTTATTAACAAATATAAAACATTAAACAACCACACAATAAACAACCTTATTTTGCAAACCAAGAGAAAAAAAAAATTCTCAATGTGATTCAAATTAAGAATATTTTTGCCCCCAATATTTTTTTACTTACCGTCTAAACGTGTAATATTAAATAGTCGTAAGATAGGATATATAATTTTCTCTGGGTCTTTTACTGCCCTCCTGAAAGTTTCAAACGCCCACGAGGAGGCGTTGTCGCCCGCGTTCAGAACCTATGGTCTAACTTTTATCCATCCCTTTCCAGTTCCGGGGTGTACCCTCTGGGTTCAATTTATTCACGGATTGATAAAAATTTACACTTTCGGTAAACTAGACACTGTTATTTATAGAACGGCTCATTATTTGGAAACTTTTATGTTGCACCTTTCAGGAAACCCGTGCCTGAAGGTTCGTCGCTGCCTGCGTGGCCGGCAGCAGGCGCGGATAGGTCACCGCACATGGTGCTGGGTGAGAAGCTGGAATTACGTGGGGTGCTCTTGGAAGAACGCACTCGTTTCTGGGATGGCATCTATCAGAGGTACTACCGGTATTCAGTACCGCCTCCCAAACCGCTACCTAAATCACATATTGAATTATAAGTCAAGTAAATTTGTTTTTTTTTAATGTTTTCGATATATTTATATTGACCTGTGTGCGTGTTTTTCTAACAAAAGAAGATAGTAAGTACTTTTTTTTAATGTAGGTACTAGTAATCAGATTTCGGTCTTGGATGAACTAAAAATTGTTTTGATAATGATTATAGGCATGTATTTAATCGAACCGGATATAATACCTATTTTGCTTTCCTAAAAATATTCTTGAACACTCAGTGGACCATCAGAAGTTAGGTAACCGTAATAAATTTTTTTTGATTTTGATAAAAACACAAAAGCATTTACGAATTTTGGCTTCGAACATGGACAATTTTAGTGCACAACCGAAGATGGCAATGCAGCATACATCTTTGAAATGGTTATGAAAGCTGACATGGGCCATTATGAATATTCACATTCGGAAGTAACTTATCCCACTGGTTACCACACAGGTAAAGGATCTAGCAGACTTATAGTTCAGGAAAGGTATAACATTCGGTTGTAAAAAAGCTCGCTTCTGAGATGACGTCTATCAGAGGATACTACGAGTTACGGGGTACCGCCACCCGACACACGCGATGAATTATAAAACATCATTGTTTACCTGCACGTAAATTACTATTGTCGGTGTTCCTGGTTTTATGAACACACAACAGAAACACTAACAGTACCATTACCGTCGAGGAGCCAGTAATAGGGTATTTGCCTGGGTAAAAAAATAATTATTATATTTTGTCCATAAGTTAGATTATCGAAAAATAATGGACATGTATTTTTTCTTTTGTCAATCAAACAAAAAATTACAAAGATAAAGCGCAAATTTGAAAGTGGGGGGTCGTGACGTCACTTGCTTGAAAAAGTGTCGCAAGCAAGTGACATCACGCGGAACTTTAACAGGCGATATCTTCATCATTTTTTATATAATTGACAAAAGAAAAAATACGGGTTCAATATTTTTTGATAATCTAACTGACGGACTAATTAGATTTTTTTAGGAAAATAGCCATAAAATAATATAAATAATAATAATAGTTTTAGTGAGTTTGTCCAAGAGGTTGAAGGTAAATAAACATTTTAATTGAGCCGATGATTGTTTTATTTTCAGATTACAATCTAAGCTACTTATTCATCCACCTGTCGAAGTAAGATGGTTAAAGCCGTGATATACTTATTTCCCTGGACATATAGTTATATACCTTAATATAATTATATGGAAGCGGTTCATAACCGTATTACTAGGAATATTTTAATACGAGCACAATCTTGTAATATATAACTATCTATCCAGTTATATCCCTATATAACTATATCACGGCTTCAACCATCTTACTGTGACGTATCTACCTTTTACCATTCACATCTCATCTGATAAGTCTTTTCTTGTTTGAAATCCATACCAGAGAGGACATTATTATGCATCGGAATCGACAAAGAGAGAGAGCGAATTTTGTGAGTGTGTAATGCAGTTTGAAGAGGGTAATATCCGGAACCACATCTCTTATTTGAATTTTTTTTTCATCATTTGATAGGTACACAATTCCAGATGAACATAGGCTATATATTATGTAAATATATACAAAAGTACTTATTAATATGAATGAAATACTATCTTGAATTCATGCAAGCCTAGTACTTTTTGTTAGGTTACTGCTCAAAACTTGTGCACAACGTGTCGTGAACAGAATACCGTCTTCACATGTTAATTGCACTTATGCGAATCAGAGGCGGGTCGCTAGTACTTAATAAAGTATGGATAATTAATGCATTAGTCCTATTAGTTATTCTGTGATAATGCGCATCCACTTTAATCAAGTCAAGATCACCCTATTCAAGGCTTTCTGTCAGGGTCTGTATGCGGGGTGTGTGGGTCAGCTACGCCAAAAGATCGCTGTTTGCCTTACACGTCCAATATAATAATGATTTTAGGATGCTGTTGGGACTGCCCCGTTTCTGTAGTGCATCAGAGATGTTTTCGCAAAACCGAACTCATGGTTTCCACGCAGTCATACGCAAAAAAGTTGCTTCACTGATGCATCAAACGCGGGTCAGTAGTAATAGTATCCTGAAAGTAGTGGCGGAGAGCCCTTACTTTGTTTTGAGGCATTTTGTGGAGAGGATGGTCAACTAAGTAGCTGATCCCTACCTGGATCATTCTTTGAGGAACCTGTCTCGGTCACTTAATTCGTTGTGTGTTGTTTGTGTGTTTTCTATTACTAACATAAGGTATAAGGTATTTTTTCACTAACAAGATGGATTATATTGTTGTCCGAAACTGAATAAATAAATAAATTAACAATCTACCTAACCTATCCTATCGTTGCTGGGAGAGATAATAACGGTTGCTCCGTTACTACATCAATATTATGTATGAGTCAGTTCGCAAACGTAGCGATGGAGTGGCGGACGTGTGTGATACTTTTGTGCGTGACGGTTGTTTTGGCTGACGACGAATGGCGGGAAGTGAAAACTGCGCAAGGTCCGGTACGCGGGCGCAAGCACCCTAAGGCGGATCTATACGCCTTCTATAATATACCCTACGCCACAGCGCCTATGGGCGTAGACAAATTTAAGGTATTTATGTCAGGTATATTATACTATATACGTTAATAATTATGATGCTTCACATTGTCTTTTTCATATCTATGATAACCCATAAAAGTAGACTTGTACTCAACACAGACAGTAAACAATTTATGAAGTACTAGGTTATGCACACTAAAATGATCTCACGGGAACGCCCTAGTGAGACAAGAAGTATGCTATGTCCTAACCCAGGTCTATCCGAGTAATAAATAATTTAATTATAATAATTAAATTAATTAATTAATTATTTATTATTTATTATTTAATAATTTCAATAAATTTTAAATTATTTTTTTAATTAATAAATTTAATTTTTAATTTGTTTAGCCATTAGGCTTCCTGTACATGACGCCGGAGCCTTAAGGTGTTAAAAAGCAACTGGCACAGGAGTTACTTTGACATTTATAATATTAGTATGGACATAACGCTGATTAACAACATAATCAGCGTTATGTTATCATGCGATGATACCGGCTGCAATGGTGTGAATATTATTTATTTATATATAAGTACTTTATTATACAGAGAATACGTAATAAAAAAACAATTATCACTACAAAACATACAATGGACGACCTTCTCGCTTTTTGCGATCTCATCCAGACAACCTTGGAATGGATAATGATTACATAATCAGCCGCTAATGTTCCCACTGCTGGGACACAGGCCTCCTCTCGGTGAGAGGGAGTGGGCCGTAATTCACCACGCGGGTCCAGTGCATGTTGGTAGATGTCACATTCATGTCCTCGAATTTTTCCTCACGATGTTTTCCTTCACCGTTTTGAGAGCATGGTGATGAAATAATTTACACAAAGTAAAGCGCCTGTTAGGGGGTTGTCATTTAGTAAGCAATCAAACACTACTTAATGATTATTTATTTATTTTTTCTAACTACTCTTAGATCTTCTATAGTAGAGACTGATACATACCAAACGGAGTGTGGAGATAATATAAGTTAGGAAAGATAGTTGTAGATAGTATAATTTGTACAAAATGATGTTTCAAATTATACGGACATCAAAAAATATTTATTGATGTCTTGTGTCATTATTATCATTTGAGCAATGAATCAGAAAAAGGCTATGCCCTGCAGAGACAATAATAACAGGCCATTCAATATGTTAATTTATAGTAACCATATTTATAATATTTACGATTTCTTTTATTCATGTCTTTCATTTGCACGTACAAGATATGTAGCGATTACAACAGCAATATAATTTTTTTAATTTTATGGAAATATTGGTAAAAATACACCGATTTACATAAAGAAACCTTAACTAATCAATCATATAGTCCAAAATTATGGACTCAAACAGGTTAATCTTCAGGTTAATATATAAAAATGAATCCCTATTTCACTTGGTCACGCCATACTTAACTTGAGAACGACTTTACCGATTTCATCCATCTTTTTTTTTACAAGTTTTCTAATACTTTGTAGAAGGTTCTTATTGGAAAAAAAAAAATTGCGCAGAAAATTAGAAAATTTAAGAAATACGCTTTTACGCTAATATAGCTGAACGGGAAATTTGACACACGGGTAGACTGGACGAGAGAAGGACATAGGCTACTTTTCATCCTGGATCGCAGACGAAGTCGCGAGCAACAGCTAGTTATTTTATATTATTATTTATTTTTACTTTGCTCAGACAACAATGATCCACAGGTTAGTTGGTTGGGTACAAAAAACTTAAAGGCTATGTTAGCGTGTTATACAATATTATAATTAATAAGCTCACAGAAAAAAACAATAAATAGATGTAATGAATCAATCCTGCCTAACCAACACCTGCATGAAGACATTTATTATTGATGAGTTTTTTTCGACTAACATCTTTAGAACATGATCGCGTTCTCTCTAATGTAAGTTTTTCAATGTCATGGAAATACTTTATATGTTAAGCCCTGAATTAGGTACACAAACTAACACTAACCATACTACACTAAATACCACTTTTAATACTTTCTCTTTCTCTGAATGCCTGATCGGTTACCTCTGATTACAGAAAAGCGACGTATCGTAAGGAAACAGTGATTAATCAACCGTATTCAAATTATGAGCGTAAACCCTTTTTAGAAGAAGAACTATAGTGTAGTGTGTTAAACTTATTAAAATACGATTATTCAATATGTGTTAGGATCAGATAACCCACATCGTTTTCTTACACCGCAAGTTTCTCGCCCATTGATTTCGAAATAGAACCCTAGTGCTTAGAAAACGTAAATCTTCGATCAACTATGACGCTAGTTTAATACTGAACTTTCTTTACAGGCACCTCTTCCTCCGCCGGTATGGTTGGAACCATTTGACGCTACCAACAAGGAAGTAATATGTCCACAACCTACGTTTCCATACCTAGATCTCATGCCAAAAACCATCGTTCAACTTGAAAATTGTCTGATTGCCAATGTGTTTGTGCCAAACACGAATAAGAAAAACCTCTCGGTAGTTGTATATGTTCATGGAGGAGCTTTTATAATGGGCTATGGCGATATGCTGAAAGCAACGCAGTATATGATGAAGACTAAAGATTTCATCATAGTCAACTTTAACTACCGCCTGGGCGTTCACGGATTCCTTTGTCTCGGCACCGAGGACGCACCAGGCAATGCTGGCATGAAGGACCAGGTGGCGCTGCTGCGCTGGGTACAAAAGAACATAGCTAGCTTCGGCGGTAACCCTGATGATGTCACTCTTGAAGGTGGCAGTGCAGGTTCTGCAGCAGTGGACCTAATAATGCTTTCTAAGTCAGCCGAAGGATTGTTCCAAAGAGTGGTTCCAGAAAGCGGTGGGAACCTTGCCGCATTTACAGTTCAGAGGGATCCTGTAGATATTGCCAAAAAGTATGCCAGAGAACTAAACTTTACTAACGTAGACGATATTTACGCACTGGAAGAGTTCTACAAGACAGCACCATTGAATTTGTTGACTTCAGATCCATTTTTCGATAGAACTGATTCTACTTTCATGTTTTCACCGTGTGTAGAGCGTGATACAGGAGACGGAGCTTTCCTGACAGAATCTCCTCTGAGTATCCTTAAGAAAGGTAGCTACAAAAAATTACCTATGTTGTATGGATTCGCTAACATGGAAGGACAATTGCGTGTACTGCTCTATGATTATTGGAAACCAAAGATGAATGAAAAGTTTTCTGATTTCTTGCCAGCTGACTTAAAGTTTGAATCTGATGAAGAAAGAGAAAAAGTAGCTAATAAGATAAAGAAATATTATTTCGGTGACAAGCCTATCGGTGATGACAATATTTTAGCATACGTTGATTTCTTTTCGGATGTCATATTTACATACCCCATGCTTTGGGCTACAAAATTGCAAGTGGAGGCTGGTAACAATCAAATTTATTTGTATGAATATACCTTTGTGGAAGACGACGATCCTGTGGTACCACACACAAACGTACGAGGTGCTAACCATTGCGCTCAATCGATGGCTGTGATGGATGGCAAAAATATGACACACGCAGATGATATTCTTGCGTCCCCTAAGTATCTAACAATGAAGAACCTTGTCCGTGAAATTTGGCATAACTTTCTTAAGACTGGGTGAGTATCTGGCATTAAAAAAATAAAAGTATATCTATTTAATTGATCCTCAGCAAACTTTAATTAGATTTACTTTAGTTGGTTCTGTCTGCGTTTATTCGACTTCCAAGTCAATTCAATTTCACTTTGTCAGTTGTCATCACAGTTGAAGCAGTTACTATTTATAACAATAATAAATATCTTTATTTTCTAAAAGAATAACAACCTTAAAACCAACAAATAAATCTATGAATTAAAAAAATATGACACAAAGCTGCCATGCTAAAATAGAATTGGTCTGACCACATCTGCCGCATGTCAGACTACCAATGGGCCAAACTTTGACCCAAAAGGTCCCTCTTAATGGCAAGCGACATCGCGGCAGGCTCAGAGATGGTGGGATGAGAAGGACTCCTTCAACAAGAATTGGTCCTTAGTAGCTTAAAACAGAGAGAAGTGGAAAGAGAGTAGGGAGGCTTTTGCCCAGCAGTGTGACATCACATGTTCAAAAAAAAATTATGAGTTAATACTCAAATAACTTTGAATATTAACTTATCATTCATCATTTTTAGTAACCTACTGAATTTATTACTGTGCACTGATGAGTGCATCAGTGCAGAGTATTAAATTCAGGTTGTTACGAAACCGATTCACCCTGACCCCTTTTTTTTTTTTTTTTTTTTCAGGATGGGAAATCATCAAATGACTCCTCCCGCTCTGGGTGGAGCAGAAGGGAGTGTCAGACTCTTACTGACTAAAACCCACCCGTGTTCCTTCCTTAGCCCTTTACATACCAGGGCAGCGGTAACCCTTTCGGACAATCCCGCTACCCCGGCAGGCTTCGGCCCTGTCGGGCCCCGTCAACTACGCTGACATCTCTTTGAGGCGCGCGTGGAACACATACACGCCGTCCGGCACGGGCCTGGTCCTGATCGGACGGAGAGCTACCCATTGCTCTCCGCCCGCAGGCCCGCGCCTACGGTGGCCGGGAGTCGTCACGCGGCTCCCGACGCCCGGAGCGTCTTCCTCGGCGGCTGAGGCGTGAGGATCTTTCCCTCGCCCATCCCGCCACCTCCTTCGCTAGCATGACTGCTTCGCAGAAGGAGGTGACCGCCTCCCACTCCCTCTCGCCCCGGACCATGGCTTGCACCAGGGCCGGGCGCGAGAGGTCGCCGCCGCTGCCGATCGCCTCTACGAGGACACGGCGGTGCTCTGCCCAAGCGGGGCAGACCTCCACCGTGTGCTCCACCGTGTCCTCTGGGCGATCCTCGCAGTGATGACACCCGGGCGTCTCCTCCCGCCTGATTATGTGCAGGAACCTCCCGAAACATCCATGTCCGGAGAGGACCTGCGTCAGGCGGTAGGTGAGAGCGCCGTGACGCCTCTCTAGCCACTCCTCAAAGAGGGGTCTTACCGCCGCTATCGTGGCGTGCCCTGCGCTGGGTTGCGATAGTCGCGCCTTCCATTCCACCATGAGACCGCGCCGGAGGTCCGTCCGCTCCGCAGCGATTTGCCGCGGGTGCAGAGTTTCCCCCCGACGTAGTGCCTCCGCGCGCCAGTCATACAGGCGCGCGAGGACTATCGCCTCCAGATCCCATGGTGGCAGTCCGGCAAGGAGGCTTGCTGCCTCGCCCGAGATCGTGCGGTATCCCCGGATAAGCCTTATGGCTACCACCTTTTGGGGCGCGTTCAGGTAGTGTGCGGCTCGAAGCCGCAGTGAACGCGCCCATACCGGGGCCCCATAAAGGGCCATGGACCGCACAACCCCCGCGTAAAGCCTCCGGCAGGAGGCGTTTGGCCCCCTAAGGTTGGGCAGGAGCCGCTTTAAGGCGGCCCCGGCCCGTTCCAGTTTGGGGGCCAAACGTCGGAAATGCTCGACGAAGTTCCACCGGCTGTCGAGGACGAGACCCAGGTATCTCATCGTTGTCTCGACGCCGATGTGAACCCCTCCTACCATCAGTTGGGATCCCGAAGGTGGCCCGTACCGGGGCCCATGAAAGGACATGGCCTCGGACTTGTGCAATGCCACCTCGAGACCCAACTGCCGGATCCTTTCCACGACTATCGCAACCCCGCGTGTCATCGCGTCGGCCGCCGCCTGATGCGACCTCCCCTGCGCCAGGACCAGCGTGTCGTCAGCGTAGCAAACTACGCTGACGCCATCAGGGAGGTCGGCCCGCAGCACCCAGTCGTAACCGATGTCCCACAGGAGCGGCCCCAGAACCGATCCCTGCGGGACACCGCACGACATCTCTCGCCGGTTCCAATTCCCGTCGCGACCGGGGTAGATGACGGCTCTGTCCGTCAAATACGCCCCGACTATTCGACGGAGGTAAGTCGGCACCCGGTGATACCGGAGTGCCTCCCCTATGCAGCTCCAGGGCAGGGTGTTGAACGCGTTGGCGATGTCGAGTGACACCGCCACGACCACCCCACCCCGGGACACCGCGTCCCCCGTCGTGAGGGCTCTCACGCGCATGATGGCGTCCACCGTCGAGCGCCCCTTGCGGAAGCCAAACTGGCACTCCGCAAGATCCGGCCCCGTCCTCACCAGGTGCCCGACAAGGCGGCCCGCAATCACTCTCTCAAAGAGCTTGCCGACCTCGTCGAGCAGCACTATGGGCCGGTATGCGGACGGAGAGTCCGCAGGGCGCCCTGGCTTCTGAATGAGGACCAGCTTCCCCGTCTTCCAACGGAGTGGAAACTGGCCTCTCTCCATGCATGCGCTTAAGAGCGCCTCCAGTCGAGGCCCGAGAGCCCTCGAGGCCAGGACCCAGGCTTTACCCGGCAAGCCGTCGGGTCCCGGGGCGGTATTTTTGGCCTTCAGCCTGCCTACCGCCGCTCTCAGATCTACCCCGGTCACTTCAGGGGTGTCGTCGTCGTTGTCCGTGTGGTCCGCTTCGGGCACCGCAAGTGGCGGAGCCATAGGCGGGGGAGTATGCTCCCCCCGTGAAGGGAACAGAGCGCTCACCACTTCCTCCACCAGCTGGGGTCGGAGACTCTGCGTCAGCGGGGGGGCCCAGGTGCGGAGTTTATTCCGCACCATTCTGTAAGGGCGCCCCCATGGATCTCGGTTCAGAGTCTCCAACATCTCCTCGCGGGCCGTATCCTTGGCCCGCTTGACAGCCTCTTGGAGGGTGGTCTTCGCCGCTCTGTACCCCTCGTACAGCTCCACCTCCGTGGCTTCCGCATCCGGAGGGCGGATGCGGAGCCTGCGGTGCCTGGTGTACCGATGTCGCGCGTCGACGCACGCCTTGCGTAGCGCCCTAACCTCCTGCGACCACCAGTACACCTGACGTCGGGCGCGTCCTGGCCGGACTCGGGGCATTGCCACGTCACAGATCTCGGACATGGCCTCCCGGAACCACTCCACCTCATCGTCAATGTCAGCAGGCCTGTCCGGTGAAAACACCCAGGCCTGCACGATCGAGGCTTCCAGGAGAAGCTCCCGGTCCAGCTGCTTCAGCGCCCACCGCGGACCACTCGGGGCCTGTTGGACCAGCGCGCTAGAGGTCTGGGTGGAGACCCCAAACCGGATATACCGATGATCGGAGTAGGTCTCCACCTCCTCCATGACGCGCCAGTCAATGACACGCTGTGAACCCTGACCCCTGTAATAGACAAAACTGTCAGGTACTATTTTTCTAGTTCTTTGTTTACAATGAGATACTTATGATTCGAATACTCTCTTTAATGTGGTCTTTCAGGAAACCCGTGCCTGAAGGGTCGTCGCTGCCTGCGTGGCCGGCAGTAGGCGCGGACAGATCACCTCACATGGTGCTGGATGAGAAGCTGGAACTACGTAGAGTGCTTTTGGAAGAACGCACTCGCTTCTGGGATGAAATCTACCAGAGATACTACCGGGATGCAGTACCACCACCTACACCACCACCCAAAACACGCGTTGAATTGTAAAACATGTTCATATAAAATATGCATATTGTAATTAATTTTTTGTCGATGTTTTTGTGCTAGTAGAGAAGTCAGTAATTGTAGATTACTGTTTTTTGAGTGAGTACCAGGGGTTCAAGGTGATATTTTGGATGCTAAATAAACAATTTTACTGAGTCGATGACTGTTTTATTTACTGATTTGTATGTAAGTTAGGTACTTACCTATAACCGTTTACCTCTCCAAATAAGTATTCTCTTCTTTTTGACGATACCAGAGAGAAACACCAGTAACATTCCAATGTAGGTGATTTGTTAACATAGTTCATAATTTAGTTCTGTTTGCGGAATAGCACCACATCTACACTCCAAGGCGGAGTGCTGTTCCGCCAACGATGGGACACTTAATATCGTGTCCTGCGTGTCCTGTCAGCTGCACGTTACAGGAACTGATGGACGCTGGTGATGGCGCCAAACAAGTAATAAATATATAAATATTTTATTCAGTATTAAATTGGTAAAATGTTTACATAAAGTCTATAATATGATAGATATACCTATACATATATGTTTAATTGACCTTACCAAGTAATGATTCTGTACCACCCATAACACACTGATCTCAATAAAATAAAATGTTATTTACATAAAAAAAAAAATGTTAATAACATATGTATTTAAAAAAAATGCTTATTGTTAATTTGTGTCCCAAATTTATTTTAATTTTAATAATTAATTTTATACTTTTTGCTGTGGTCCCTACAGGGTCTGGGTCAGGGCCTACAGGGTCCATAATTGTACCTTAGCTTTAAGCCATTGTAACACCTCTACAACATTATGGAATGCAAATAAATATATGAATATGAATATTTCTATTTAAAGTTTTAATCCTACAACCTGTCTCACAATTGAGTCAACTCTTTTTTGTCCACGTTAATTGACAATGCTTGTTTGGGTAGCATAGAAACACGAATGTTATCATCTATTTCGGCCACCAAGAGCATAAGATCTGGGCCCCAAGTCTGCTATTTTTATAAATTCGTCATTCCAACACGATCCCATTCCCATCCCATTGTCATTTTGCTTAAAGTTCGTAATCTGCTAAATTCTTAATGGCGATCATTGGTCGGTCAATGGTCTCGTAATAGTGACATTGTCGTATATAATGACATTGTCGTATTGCCTTTATTATAAAACCCATTAGTAGAAATGATTTTCGAAAAACTACCACTACTTTATTTATGCCAGATTTCATTTATATATATTTTTACATATTATTTATTAGTGTTTTATACAAGTCCAAGTGTTTTATGTAAGCCAGTCATTCATTTATCATTATGTACGAGATTACCATTCTATGCAATTTCTTTCAATGGAGTGTCAGTGGTTGACCACTGGAAAATCATAATGACGCCATTATATTAGTAGATTACCAAACTTGTCAAAACCAACAATTATGAAATCAACGATAGACCATTCTGACACTATTGTAATAGCAGACTTGAGGCCCAGTATCAATTGACTAACTAGTTTAGGAACTTTAAACACGTTCCAAGGTCGTCTTAAGAGCCACAATGTCATAGAATGACCCGGACATGAACTCTGTTATTAATAGTAGGTACCTACAGGAAACCACATTTAGCAAATATTACTGAATCGTTTATTATTCAAACTAGGAATATTCTGTAGGGTAATTGCATGACACACTATCAGTAGCAATGGGTTTCATTTTGACAGTTCAACAACATTCATTGCGTTATTTACGTTGGTGGACAGATACATTTTTCGAACATAAGAAGCAATGAATTAGCAATATCCTTCAACATGTTTCAAGTTGAAATTCATAGTGTGTTACGCAAATAGGACGCAGGACGCGATTGTTTATATTAGGTACTCGCATTCAAGCAATTAATCTATATCTATAATAATATTATAAAGAGGAAAGATTTGTATTTTTGGTGTGTATGTTTGTAATGAATAAACTCAAAAACTACTGTGCCGATTTCAAAAATTCTTTCACTTTTGGAAAGCTACATTCACCCTGAGTAATATAGGTTATATTTATTGCTGGAAAAGATTAGGGATACTTACTAAAACTTAACCACCCGTGCGAAGCCGGGACGGGCCGCTACTATTTAAATATGAAAGTTTTACATATGGATACCCGTCGAAACTGATTGAAATTACTTGATTTTTGGTGATTCTATTCCATGTTGGCAATAACAGTAGATATACAATCGTCGTTAAAAATATCAAAAGGGATATTGAAATATATGAGCATATAAAAAAAAAATCAGCGGTCCCATGTATTTGGATCGAATAGGAATTGAAGTTTTGTATGGTAGAGCTGATCATTTTTTCGCGATTACGATGTTGGTCCCATGGAGAAAGTTGTCCAGTTCGATGGTCCGGAAGGGTGTGGCCCTTAAAAAAAGCGGCCCGGTTCCGTACTACAAAGCACAAAACGCCGAAAAAAACACGTTTCTTGAATGGAGACTCCTTTAATTTCTAACTTTATTTTATATTTATTATTTGTTGTAATAGCGGCAATAGAAATAAACACTGTGAAAATTTCAACTGCTTACCTCATGAGACAAATCCCGCTGACAGATAGACGGACGGACGCACAGTTTAGTATGGAACCCTAAAAATTACCACTGCTTTCTGATACACGCTGTTATGGCTTCTTCAACGAGTGGGAATTTTTCCTATCACAAACAGCTATCTCGAGGTAAAACTTACTCTTCACGAAATCGTTCATGAAATCACGAGCTAACGTCTTGTCGTCTTTAGCAATTGCATCATTATAAACATATCGGGGCAATAATTGTAGAACTATTTATATTAAAGGTATACCTCCACCATCACTACTGCCATCTTAGAATAAAGCAGCATAGTATTTCTCGTAGACGCTGCTCCAGAATCTAGCATGGTCTGATAATGGGCGTCACGTAATTCCAGTGTCTGTCCCAAACACATATACGAAGAACTGTTTACACCCAGATGAGGAACAGGGTACAAAGTTCACCCCTCTTCCTGAGAAAAGGGAGAATCCTCCGGGTGTCGTGTCTGGTGGGCAACTACCCGACGATTGATGTCGGGACGTTGTATTAAAGCTAGTTGTGCGGTAAACTCTGCGTGTGCGGTGCAGGATTTAGCGTGACGTCAGTGTGATGCATAGTTCGCATGTGGCGATGTAGATGCCGCCACAAATATAAAGACGTGTTAAGTTGTTCATGGGTTATTGGTCATGGCAATCTATGGATAAATAATTACGGGTGAGATGAAATATAATAGCATAATATGCCGATAATGTTCCCCCTGTTGGGACACAGGTCTCCTCACGTTGAGAGGGAGTGGGCCGTAATCCACCACGTGCAGGTTAAAATAGAATATCATTTCTAAGATATTTCCAAAGTAACCAAAAGTAGAAACTTGGAGCACTGGAAAAAATTGAAATAAAAAGTTAGGGCATGGCTTACCCAGTTGTTATGAAATTATGCCACATTTCTCTTATAATTTTCTACATATTCTTGAGCTCGACAGAGGCACTACACTCATCCGAATTTGATAGTGTGACTCCATCTAGAACTGTCAGTGAGAAAGTGGAAGTGTGAGAAGCACCCCTTATTTTTGTATGTGGCACAAATGGCGTATCTTCATCCACAAAAGAGTACTCATATTAATATATTTGATTGTTTTCACCATCTAAGTTCAGTTTCACCGACCTTAACGCGGGAAAAGCAAACATAATGTCTGTGAAATAGTCAACGTACCCTAATACAGTATCATGGCTAACAGGTTTTCCATGAAAATAAAACTCCTTGACCTGCTTAGCGACTTCTTCTTTTTGTTTATCGCTATCGTAAATCAAATCCCTAGGCAAGAAATCTGAAAACTTATCATTAATTTTGATGCTCCAAATATCAAAGTTTGTTATCCGTAATAGTCCCTCCATATTAGCAAATCCATATAACATTTTCACCTTTTCAAATCTACCCATAATGAAGATATTTATTGGAGAATCGTCTAGAAATACTTCCTCTTCCAGTACCACACTCAACACATGCCGTAAACCCAAAAATGGAATCCTTTCGTGGCATTATCGCTGGCTGTGTTAATTTGTTGTATGACGCAGTCTTGTAAAACTTTTCCAAAGCCTCAATATCATTTACATTAGTGAAATTTAAAGTTTTGGTTGCTTGTTGTAAAATTAAAGCCCCGTTGAACTTGATGATATTTTATTGGCCACTTAACTCATTTTACGTTACAATTTATGTATATCATGAGGCAAGCCTAAGTGGAAGGATGAAAGGGACTGCGTGGCTATCCCCTAGCTGGCTAGGTTCCTGAAGACTGCTAGGCTATCGAAGCAGGGAACTAGTCGTACTAAGGATCAGAGCTGGCTGCGTGGCTACCGAGCTCGGAAACCTCTAGTTAGTGAATGACGATTTATTCGAAGACAGCTCTGGTTATAAAGGCGGAATGGTTGTACATGTCTGTGCAATCTCTACACGTAGTCATCTGTAGTGGTGGTGCAGATAACTCGCGGGTTGGCGCTTGCGCAGATTGTTGCACACGAAGATTGTAGATGGCGTCACTTGTTTACAGAAATCGTTTGTAGTTGCTGTCTTCTCATGTCTCTCATCATAGTGCTTTGGATAATTTATACTAGATGGCGCTGTATGTTTGTTACAAGATGAATTTTTGAACAGGCAACACTAAAGAAGCAATGGCAACTGTTAGAGATAAAACGATTTGATGTTACATATCCATCTTGAATTACATAAATATCATAATCAGCCTATAATATTCGCAATGCTGGAACCCAGGCCCCCTCTCTTTGAGAGGAAGTGGGGCGTAATCCACCAAGCTGGCCCCGGTCGGTAGATGTCACACTTCTTCGATTTTATTGGATCTAGGACATGCCGGTTTCCTCACGATGTTTTCCTCCACCGTTGTGAGAGCAGTGGTCATGAAATAATTTACACAAAGTAAAGCGCCTATCAGGGTTCCAGCCACCACTGCTCACCATCTTGAATTATTGAAACGTAACATATTAATAAAGGATTGGTCTAATTACTTCTTATAATTGGAGGAAAAATTTATTTTCCTACTTAGCTTGAACTTATTGTCGCCCGTGGGTGCGGTGGCGTACGGTATGTTGTAGAAGACGTACATCCCCTCAGGGTCCTTGCGGCCGCGCACTGGTCCTTGCGCAGTCTCCACGAGTCTCCATTCGTTTTCATTTTGGGTGCTTATGGTCACAACACACAACACTAATAGAGGGTACCACAACATTTATAAAAACGAAACTTTTTATACACAACATAACAGCTTGGCGTTTATAGTTGGTATACGGAGCCTTCCTTCAAAACGTAACCTGTTTTACTATGCTTATTTTAGCACAACTTTGTATTATTTTTATACGATTACTGCGAAACAGGTTTTTCTTCTATTCTACCGAAATCCCAAGGCGAGAATCACAGACATTAGAATGCTTTTATGCTAGTTAGCTCACTCAAAACTGTAATATTAGCAAGAACAATCCCACCCAGTCGGGGGTGCGGCGAATGTTGTACGTATCTCCCGGGCCCCCCACTCATGGTAATAGAAGGAACAGTGGGGTTTTAGTCGGTAGGAGTCCGACATATTCCTCCGTTCTTCCCAGACGGAGGGTATCCATAAGGATTTCCCAACGAAAAATATAAAAATAAAGGAACAATCCAACAAGAAAATATGTTGCTTTGGGTGATGGATCCAGTATTGGTAGGGACACTTACCTACCTAAACCTAAAACATACCACCACCACCCCACCACCGTATCACTTTTTGGCTTTAAAAGCCAAAATATGATACATATTATTAACGAGGTGCTTAGAAAGCAGAAGTGACAAATTCGCAGTCTTCATCGCTTTTTCAAGCTGGATAAAATCGACAACAGCTTTTATCTATACAGGGTGACAGGGGGACATCGACACGCAAACGATCGCAAAAAATCTGCTGTTTCATAAATAAAAAATAAATTTAAAAAAATACGTGGAACAGCTAATATATTTTTCGTACAGAATTCATCGTAACAGGTTGCGCGTCGATGTCCCTGCCACCCTGTAGAGATATTATAGGATATAATAATAATATACATATAAGATAGAATACAAGTTCAAATTAAATTACCTAGCTAAACTGCCACCTGTATACACATTATAATTGAAGTCGCTTTTCGTGTGTGTCTGTGTGATGATGCGGTTTTCACCATCATTTTAAGAATTTATTCCGGAAGGTTTATCTGTGTATCTATATATTGACCTGTGTGCGTGTTTTTGTAACAAAAGAAGATAGTAATTATTTTGAATTAGAGATGAATTATAAAACATCATTGTTGACCTGCACGTAAATTGACTATTGTCGATAGTATAACTAGAACAGCACTAGTTAGGATAAATGGTGTGGAAAAATCAGTGGTGTGACAAACGAGAAAAAAAGTCCTGTTTGTCATACTGGTGTGATAATCTGGTGTGACTACGAGTCGGCAAGGGTTTTTATGAACACACAACAAAAACACTAACAGTACAATTACCGACTACTCTATTGAGGAGCCAGTAATGGTTTTAGTGAGTTTATCCAAGAGGTTGAAGGTCGTATCTAGGATGATACATAAACATTTTAATTGAGCCGATGATTGTTTTATTTTCAGTTTGTTTTGTTTTTTTGATTGTTTTTTTATATATAATTTTTTTTTTTTTTTTTTTGTAAAAAAACGATGCCCCACACTAGGAATTTCTCCTGTATCGTGGGTGCGTTTACAAACATTTAAACTCACATACACAACAGCCAGACCCGGAACAACTACTTGTAGGCCATACAAATATTCGTTCCGTACAGGAATCGAACCCGCGACACGCAGCGCAGCAGTCTGCGCCAACCGTGCCCTGTCGCAGTAAGATGGTTAAAGCCGTGATATAGTTATTTCCCTGGGGATATAGTTATATACTTTAATATAGTTATATGAAAGCGGTTCATAACTGTATTACTAGGAATATTATAATACGAGCACAATCTTGTAATATAACTATCTATCAAAGTATATCCCTATATAACTATATCACGGATTCAACCATCCTACTGTGACGTACCTACCTTTTACCATTCACATCTCATCTCAAAGTCTTTTCTTGTTTGAAATCCATGCCAGAGAGGACATTATTATGCATCGGAATCGACAAAGAGAGAGAGCGAATTTTGTGTGTGTAATGCAGTTTGAAGAGGGTAATATCCGGAACCACATCTCTTATTTGAATTTTTTTTTCATCTGTTTATAGGTACATTATTCCAGATGAACATAGGGTATATATTATGTAAATATATACAAAAGTACTTATTAATATTAATGAAATACTATCTTGAATTCATGCAAGCCTTTTTGTTAGGTTACTGCTCATAACTTGTGCACAACGTGTCGTGAACAGAATACCGTCTTCACTTGTAAATTGAACTTATGCGAATCAGGGGCGGGTCGCTAAATACTTAATAAAGTATGGATAATGCGAATCCATTTTAATCTACGCTTTCGTTGCTGGGAGGGATAATAACAGCTGCTCCGTTGCTATCATCCAATATTATGAGTCAGTTCGCAAACGTAGCGATGGAGTGGCGGACGTATGTGGTACTTTTATGCGTGACGGCTGTTTTGGCTGACGACGAATGGCGGGAAGTGAAAACTGCGCAAGGGCTGGTGCGCGGGCGCAAGCACCCTAAGGCGGATCTATACGCCTTCTATAATATACCCTACGCCACAGCGCCTATGGGCGTAGACAAATTTAAGGTATTTATGTCAGGTATATTATACTATATACGTTAATAATTATGATGCTTCACATTGTCTTTTTCATATCTTTGATAACCCATAAAAGTAGACTTGTACTCAACACAGACAGTAAACAATTTATGAAGTACTAGGTTATGCACACGGCTTCGTCCGCGTGGAGGTCTAAAATGATCTTAGCATTAATATGTGCCATTAATCGTTTTACCCTTCTCTAGGTAGTCAATATGGATTACCCCACGTGCATCCCAAAAAACTGTAGCCATCACTTTATTGCCCAATAAAACTGCTTTGGCCTTCTTTGGAGCTAGTTCGCCAGTAGCAATCCACTGTTTCGATTGTTGCTTGGCTTCTGGGGTATGGTGGTGGATCCATGTTTCGTCTACTGTTACAAAACGACGCAAAAATTCGGTTTCATCCCGTTGAAACAACGCCAAACCTGCCTCCGAAGTGGTCACAAGGATGCGTTTTTGATCAACAGTCAGTAAACGCGGCACCCATTGCGCGGATCGCTTCTTCATATCTAAATGTTGGTGTCAGATATTGCGAACACGTTCGTCTGAGATGAGAAAATCGTTGAACCACTTATGAATCATTTTATTCGACGGAGCAGAGTCCCCCATAATATTAATCAAGTTTTTGTTTCGTTTCCGTTATAGTTTTATTTGCGCAAAAAATAATTTCACGACACGAAATTCACTTTTCTTCATCGTTGCAAAAATGTGTTCAGTCGTTTTTCTTTAAGGCTGTCAAAAAAAAAAACTTACCGGCAGTACTGGCTGAAAATTTTAATTTAGTCCTTTAAAAGAGTGGTGAACAAGGAGATTCCATGCAATTTGCGATCATTTTAGACTTATCACTTCGCCCTCGTATCATGCGATGATACCGGCTGCAATGGTTTAGATATTATTTATTTATATATAAGTACTTTATTGTACAGAAAATACGTAACAAAAATACAAAATCACTACAAAACATACAATGGACGACCTTATCGCTTTTTGCGATCTCTTCCAGACAACCTTGGAATGGATAATGATTACATAATCAGCCGCTAATGTTCCACTGCTGGGACACAGGCCTCCTCTCGGTGAGAGGGACTGGGCCGTAATTCACCACGCGGGTCCAGTGCGTGTTGGTAGATGTCACATTCATGTCCTCGAATTTTTCCTCACGATGTTTTCTTTCACCGTTTTGAGAGCATGGTGATGAAATAATTTACACAAAGTAAAGCGCCTGTTAGGGGGTTGTCATTTAGTAAGCAATCAAACACTACTTCATGATTTTTTATTTATTTTTTCTAACTACTCTTAGATCTTCTATAGTAGAGACTGATACATACCAAACGGAGTTTGGAGATAATATAAGTTAGGAAAGATAGTTGTAGATAGTATAATTTGTACAAAATGATGTTTCAAATTATACGGACATCAAAAAATATTTATTGATGTCTTGTGAGTTGTGTTATTATTATCATTTGAGCAATGAATCAGAAAAAGGCTATGCCCTGCAGAGACAATAATAACAGGCCATTCAATATGTTAATTTATAGTAACCATATGAATAATATTTACGATTTCTTTTATTCATGTTTTTTATTTGCACCAACAACAACAGCAATATAACTTTTTTTAATTTTATGTAAATATTGATAGGTTAAAAATACACTGATTTACATAAAGAAACCCTAACTAATCAATCATATAGTCCAAAATTATGGACTCAAACAGGTTAATTATTTTATATTATTATTTATTTTTATTTTACTCACACAACAATGATCCACAGGTTAGTTGGTTGGGTACAAAAAACTTAAAGGCTACGTTAGTGTGTTATACAATATTATAATTAGTTACTAAGCTCACAGAAAAAAGCAATAAATTCAAACAGAAACCGGGTGTAATGAATCAATCCTGCCTAACCAACACCTGCATGAAGAGATTTATTATCGGTGAGTTTCTGTCGACTAACATCTTTAGAATTTGATCGCGTTCTTTCTAATGTAAGTTTTTCAATGTCATGGAAATACTTTATATGTTAAGGCCTGAATTAGGTACACAAACTAACACTAACCATACTACACTAAATACAACTCTTAAATACTTTCTCTCTCTGAATGCTTGATAGGTTGCCTATAATTAATAGGAAAGCGACATATCGTAAGGAAACAGTGACTAATCAACCGTATACAAATTATGAGCGGTAACCCTTTTTAGAAGAACAACTGTAGTGTGTTTTCAACTTATTAATATACGACTATTCAATATGTGTTAGGATCAGATAACCCACATCGTTTTCTTACACCGCAAGTTTCTCGCCCATTGATTTCGAAATAGAACTCTATTAGTGCTTAGAAAACGTAAATCTTCGATCAACTATAACGCTAGTTTAATACTGAACTTTCTTTTCAGGCACCTCTTCCTCCGCCGGTATGGTTGGAACCATTTGACGCTACCAACAAGGAAGTAATATGTCCACAACCTACGCTTCCATACCTAGATCTCATGCCAAAAACCATCGTTCCACTTGAAAATTGTCTGATTGCCAATGTGTTTGTGCCAAACACGAATAAGAAAAACCTCTCGGTAGTTGTATATGTTCATGGAGGAGCTTTTATAATGGGCTATGGCGATATGCTGAAAGCAACGCAGTATATGATGAAGACTAAAGATTTCATCATAGTCAACTTTAACTACCGCCTGGGCGTTCACGGATTCCTTTGTCTCGGCACCGAGGACGCACCAGGCAATGCTGGCATGAAGGACCAGGTGGCGCTGCTGCGCTGGGTACAAAAGAACATAGCTAGCTTCGGCGGTAACCCTGATGATGTTACTATTGCAGGTTACAGTGCGGGTTCCGCATCAGTAGATCTCTTAATGCTATCAAAGTCAGCTCAAGGACTCTTCCACAGAGTCATACCAGAAAGTGGTGGAAACCTTGCCGCATTTACAGTTCAGAGGGATCCAGTAGAGATTGCCAAAACGTTTGCCAGAAAACTCAATTTCACTAACGTAGACGATATTTATGCACTTGAAGAGTTCTACAAGACAATACCAATGAAATTGTTGACTTCAGATCCATTTTTCGATAGAACTGATTCTACTTTCATGTTTTCACCGTGTGTAGAGCGTGATACAGGAGACGGAGCATTTCTGACAGAATCTCCTCTGAGTATCCTTAAGAAAGGTAGCTACAAAAAATTACCTATGTTGTATGGATTCGCTAACATGGAAGGACAATTGCGTGTAATGCTCTATGATTATTGGAAACCAAAGATGAATGAAAAGTTTTCTGATTTCTTGCCAGCTGACTTAAAGTTTGAATCTGATGAAGAAAGAGAAAAAGTAGCTAATAAGATAAAGAAATATTATTTCGGTGACCAGCCTATCGGTGATGACAATATTTTAGCATACGTTGATTTCTTTTCGGATGTCATATTTACATACCCCATGCTTTGGGCTACAAAATTGCAAGTGGAGGCTGGTAACAATCAAATTTATTTGTATGAATATACCTTTGTGGAAGACGACGATCCTGTGGTACCACACACAAACGTACGAGGTGCTAACCATTGCGCTCAATCGATGGCTGTGATGGATGGTAAAAATATGACACACGCAGATGATATTTTTGCGTCCCCTAAGTATTTAAAAATGAAGAATCTTGTCCGTGAAATTTGGCATAACTTTCTTAAGACTGGGTGAGTATCTGGCGTTAAAAAAAATAAGAAGTATATCTAAGTGACCCTTAGCAAACTTTAATTACAACCACTTGACTTGGTGCTGTCCGCATTTAATCGACTCCCAAGTCAATTCAAGTTTACTTCATCAGTTGTCATCGTAGTTGAAGTGGTATTACTTAAAACAATAATAATTATCTTTGTTTTCTAAAAGAAACCAATGAACCAAACAAAAAAAAAAAACAATAAATCTATGAACTCAAAAATTATGTCATTATGCTGCCACGCTAAAATAGAATCGGGCTGAACACATCTGCCGCATGTCAGACGACCAATGGGCCAAACTTATGACCCGATGGGTCCCTCTTAATGGCAAGGGACATCGCGGCATGCCCAGACCGAGATGGTGGGATGAGCTGGAATCCTTCAACAAAAAATAGTCCTTAGCAGTTTTAATCAGAGAGAAGTGGAAAGAGAGTAGGGACGCCTTTGCCCAACAGTGGGACATCAGAAGCTTTAAAAAAAAAGGGCGATAAGTTACTACTCATTACCCATTAGTACACAGTATTAAAATCAGGTTGTTATGAAACCGATTCACCCTGACCCCCGTACTAGATAAAACTGTCAGGGACTGTTTTTCTAGTTCTTTGTTTACAAAGAGATACTTATGGTTCGAATACTTTCTTTAACGTGGTATTTCAGGAAACCCGTGCCTGAAGGGTCGTCGCTGCCTGCGTGGCCGGCAGTAGGCGCGGACAGATCACCTCACATGGTGCTGGATGAGAAGCTGGAACTACGTAGAGTGCTTTTGGAAGAACGCACTCGCTTCTGGGATGAAATCTACCAGAGATACTACCGGGATGCAGTACCACCACCTACACCACCACCCAAAACACGCGTTGAATTGTAAAACATGTTCATATAAAATATGCATATTGTAGTTAATTTTTTGTCGATGTTTTTGTGCTAGTAGAGAAGTCAGTAATTGTAGATTACTGTTTTTTGAGTGAGTACAAGGGGTTCAAGGTGATATTTTGGTTGCTAAAAAACAATCTTAATGAGTCGATGACTGTTTTATTTACTGGTTTGTATGTAAGTTTACTTGCCTATAACCGTTTACCTCTCCAAATAAGTCTTCTCTTCTTTTTGACGATACCAGAGAGAAACACCCGTATGATTTCAATGTAGGTGATTTGTTAACATAGTTCATAATTTAGTGTTCCTAGAGTTCATTAAATTGTTATGTGAGCAAATTGGTATAAGTGGTGCAATTTCAGGACATGTTTATAATTATTATTATCAGAATTGCGTTATTTCTGTTGAAGGTCAGCAATCTAATCTTTCGGATCATTACTCATTGGTTTAAATTGGGGATACCATAGGGCACGATTCTAGTACCTTTTCTGTACATCAATGACATCGTCTTGATTGCAGAATTAAGCTGGGGCCTGCCTCCAGTGAATTCCGCCCGTGATGCAGGATGAAATTCGCTCACGCCATTGCTGAGTTAAGCTGGGGCCTGCCTGTAGCGAATTCTGTGTGACGCAGGATGAAATTCGCTTTCTGATCATTAAAATACCACAGACTGACCGCTGTGTGGCCAGAGCTAAATTGCAGCTATACAATGTTATCACGTGAGAAATAAAAAAATGCTGCAAATCCAGTTTGACGTAGTTATATGTAAACACGGTGCAGTAATTGGATAGCGTGGTAATGACAAAAAGATTACAATCATATTTCATACAACCTACGTATCCATCAGGTAAATTCAAGGTTAATTATGTTACTCTTGTTAACAACTAGTGACTAGTCCCTACAGGCTAATTGTGTAACACTGATAGTCATAACGCACTATCAGTAGCAATGGGTTTCATTTTGACAGTTCAACAACATTCATTGCGTTATTTACGTTGTTGAGCAGACACATTTTTCGAACATACTAAGCAATGAATTAGCAATATCCTTCAAAATGATTCAGATTGAGATTGAAATAGTGTGTTACGCAATTAGGGTACTGCTTCGCACTGTTTTTACGACTTTGCAAAATATCGAGATTTTGTTATGGTTTGTAAGTTTAATAGTAATTTTTTATGTAGTAAACCGGAATAAATTCTCTAAATGGTGGTGAAAAGCACATCATCACACAGACCGACACGACAAGTGACTTCAATTTATAATGATACAGGTGGCAGTTTCACTAGCTAATTTAATTTGACTTTGAATTCTACCTTATATATTATTATATTATATCTTAAAATACCTTTACAGAGTAGCAGGGACATCGACGCGCAAGCTGTTACCATGAATTCAGTACATGATTCTAAAACTCTGCGTTGAAATTTTTCGTCGATTATTCAAAAATATACATATTAGCTGTTCCATCATTTTATTTTTTTTAAATTTATGAAGCAGCAGATTTTTTGCGGTCGTTTGCTCCGATAAATGTTGTCGATTTTGTCCAGTTTTAAAATTAAGAAACGGTGAAGACTGTGAATTTGTAACTTCTTGTTTCTATTCTAAGCACCTCATTAGTAATATTACTTTTTAGCTTTTCAGGTCATTGGATCATGTGCCAGCACCTCAAATCCTATCTGTCAAATTTTCTTAATATGTACATTTTCAACTTTATCATCAAATCATTAAGGTTCAAGGTTAACTGGGAAAATGTGACAGTTTCGGGTAGTTTGACCTGCTGGCGTCGGTACGTTTGGGAAGGTAAATGTTCCTACCAATACTAGATCCTCGGGAGATACTTGTACAACATTCAGGGCACCTACGACTGGGTGGGATTGTTCCTGCTAATATTAAAGTTTTGAGTGAGCTAACTAGAATAAAAGCATATTAATGTCTGTGATTCTCGCCTTGGGATTTCAGCAGAATAGGTGAAAACTCTGTTTCGCCGTGATCGTATTAA
Organism: Apamea epomidion; assembly: GCA_947507525.1. Lineage (NCBI taxonomy): Eukaryota > Metazoa > Arthropoda > Insecta > Lepidoptera > Noctuidae > Apamea > Apamea epomidion. The sequence continues at coordinate 9,117,874 of OX382226.1, read as the reverse complement.
AATAAAACAATGTCATGCTTAAATAAGCATAGTAAAACAGGTTACTTTTTGAAGGAAGGCTCCGTATACCAACTATAAATGCCAAGCTGTTATGTTGTGTATAAAAAGTTTCGTTTTTATAAATGTTGTGGTACCCTCTATTAGTGTTGTGTGTTGTGACCATATAAGCACCCAAAATGAAGGCGAATGGAAGCTCGTGCAGACTGCGCAAGGACCAGTGCTCGGCCGCAAGGACCCTGAGGGGATGTACGTCTTCTACAACATACCATACGCCACCGCACCCACGGGTGAAAATAAATTCAAGGTAGGTAAATTAATTTTGTCTGCAGTTAGAAGAAGTAATTAGATCAATCCTTTATTAATAATGTTACGTTTGAATAATTCAAGATGGAGAGCAACTACTGCTCTCCATCTTGAATTATTGAAACGTAACCAGTGCCCAGTGGTAAGGACCGCGACTTACGACTTGTAGGTCGTAGGTTCGAACACTGACAACGGCCTTACTTTGTGCAAATTATTTCATTCACCACTGCTCTCACAACGGTGAAGGAAAACATCGTGAGTAAACCGGCATGGCCAAGAACCAAAAAAATCGAAGACATGTGACATCTACTAATCCGCACTGGGCCCGTTGGGTTGATTACGGCCCAATCCCTCTCAAAGAGAGGAGGCCTGGGTTCCAGCTACGGAAAGATTTATAGGCTCATTATGATGTAATTCAAGATGGATGTGTAACATCAAATCCTTCTATTTCTACGGTTGCCATAGCTGCTATAGTGTTGCCTGTTCAAAAACTCATCTTGAAATTCAGTGTTGCCTTTGTTCCAAGCTCCTCTACCGCCTCCGAACTGGAAGGATCCATTAGACGTGACAGACAAAGGTGTGGTATGTCCACAAGCTTTAGTTGGAGGCCAGGCAGTAACCATCAAGACCATCCAAGAAGACTGTCTTATTGCGAACATATACGTGCCACATATAGAAGAAACGGACCTTTCAGTCATGGTGCATATTCACGGAGGAGCTTTACGGTATGGTTATGGTGACTAATACAAAGCTAAAAATCTTATGAAGAGTAAAAAGCTGATTATTGTGAATTTCAACTATCGTCATGGTGTCCACGGATTCCTTTGTTTAGGAACAAAAGACGGCCCAGGCAACGCCGGAATAAAGGAGATGGTAGCGATGCTACGCTGGGTTAACAAGACTATTGCTAGTTTTGGAGGTAACTCTCACGATGTCACAATCTCAGGGTATAGTGCAGGAGCCACTGTCACAGACGTCTTGATTCTCTCTAATTCAACTAAAGGACTTTTTCTTCACAAAGTTATCATAGAAAATGGTTCTAACCTAGCTGAATTTACAGTCCAGTCGGATCCGCTAGCGAACGCTAAAATGTATGCTAAAACTTTAAATTTTACTAATGTAGATGATGATGCTTTGAAAAGTTTTATCAGACTGTGTCATACAAAACACTAACACAGAATGCAATAATGCCTCGAAATGATTCCACTTTTGAGTTTACGGCGTGTGTTGAGAGTGACATTGCTTAAGAGGAAGTATTTCTAGACGATTCTCCATTAGATATCTTCAAGAAGGATGCATTTGAAAAGGTGTCTATATTATATGGATTTGCTAATATGGAGGGATTATTACGGATAACAAACTTTGATATTTGGAGCATCGAAATGAATGATAACTTTTCCGACTTCTTGCCTGGTGATCTGACTGTCGATAGCGATAAACAAAAAGAAGAAGTCGCTGGGCAGGTCAAGGAGATTTATTTTATAGGCATGATACTGTATTAGGGTTCGTTGACTATTTCACAGACATTATGTTTGCCTTTCCCGCGTAAAGATAGGTGAAACTGAACGTAGATGGAGGAAACATTCAAATATATTTATATGAGTCCTCTTTTGTGGATGAAGATACGCCATTTGTGCCACATACAAAAATAAGGGGTGCTTCTCATTGTGCACAAACGCTAGCAGTTCTAGATGGAGTCGCTCTATCAAATTCGGACGAGTAGAATGCCTCTGTCAAGCTCAAGCATATGAAGAACATTATAAAAGAAATGTGGCATAATTTCATAACAACTGGGTAAGCCATGCCCTAACTTTTTATTTCTATTTTTTCCGGTGCTCCAAGTTTCTAGTTTTGATTACTTGGGAAATATCTTAGAAATGATATACTATTTTAACCTGGACGTGGCCCGGCCCACGTCCGGGCCGTGCTTACGGCCCAGTTCCTCTCAACGTGAGGAGATCTGTATCCCAGTAGTGGGAACATTATCGGCATATTATGCTATTATATTTCATCTCACCCGTAATTATTTATCCATAGATTGCCATGACCAATAACCCATGAACAACTTAACATGTCTTTATATTTGTGGCGGCATCTACATGGCCACATGCGAACTATGCATCACACTGACGTCACGCTAAATCCTGCACCGCACACGCAGAGTTTACCGCACAACTAGCATTAATACAACGTCCCGACATCAATCGTCGGGCAGTTGCCCACCAGACACGACACCCGGAGGATTCTCCCTTTTCTAAGGAGGAAGAGTGAACTTTGTACCCTATTCCTCATGCCTCTATATATTTAACTAAATTAATTCACAGGTTTCAATTCTTATACCCTGTTAATCTATCTCTAGTTAGTTCACGATTTAACTATATTCTCTTCAATAATTTTAGTAAGCCTGTGCCAAAAGGATCGTCGCTGCCTTCGTGGCCAGCTCTGGGTGTAAACAGTTCTTCGTATATGTCTTTGGGTCAGACACTGGAATTACGTGACGCCCATTATCAGACCGTGGTAGATTCTGGAGCAGCGTCTAAGAGAAATACTACGCTGCTTTATTCTAAGATGGCAGTAGTGATGGTGGAGGTATAGACCTCCACCGTAACAGCGTGTATCAGAAAGAAGTTGTCCTTTAAGGGGTCCATAATAAACTGTACGTCCGTCCGTCTATCTGTCAGCGGGATTTGTCTCATGAGGTAAGCAGTTGAAATTTTCACGGAGTGTGTATTTCTATTGCCGCTATTACAACAAATAATAAATATAAAATAAAATTAAAAATTAAAGGGGTCTCCATGCAAGAAACGTGTTTTTTTCGGCGTTTTATGCTTTGTGGTACGGAACCGGGCCGCTTTTTTTAAGGGCCACACCCTTCCGGACCATCGAACTGGACAACTTTCTCCATGGTATCAACATCGTAATCGCGAAAAAATTATCAGCTCTCCCATACAAAACTTCAATTCCTACTCGATCCAAATACATGGGACCGCTGATTTTTTTTTATATGCCCATATATTTCAATATCCCTTTTGATATTTTTAACGACGATTGTATATCTACTGTTATTGCCAACATAGAATAGAACCACCAAAAATCAAGTAATTTCAATCAGTTTCGACGGGTATCCATATGTAAAACTTTCATATTTAAATACTAGCGGCCCGTCCCGGCTTCGCACGGGTGGTTAAGTTTTAGTAAGGATCCCTAATCTTTTCCAGCAATAAATATAACCTATATTACTCAGGGTGAATGTAGCTTTCCAAAAGTGAAAGAATTTTTGAAATCGGCACAGTAGTTTTTGAGTTTATTCATTACAAACATACACACCAAAAATACAAATCTTTCCTCTTTATAATATTATTATAGATATAGATTAATTGCTTGAATGCGAGTACCTAATATAAACAATCGCGTCCTGCGTCCTATTTGCGTAACACACTATGAATTTCAACTTGAATCATGTTGAAGGATATTGCTAATTCATTGCTTCTTATGTTCGAAAAATGTATCTGTCCACCAACGTAAATAACGAAATGAATGTTGTTGAACTGTCAAAATGAAACCCATTGCTACTGATAGTGTGTCATGCAATTACCCTACAGAATATTCCTAGTTTGAATAATAAACGATTCAGTAATATTTGCTACATGTGGTTTCCTGTAGGTACCTACTATTAATAACAGAGTTCATGTCCGGGTCATTCTATGACATTGTGGCTCATTAGATGACCTTGGGACGTGTTTGTAGGTACTTCCTAAACTAGTTTGTCAATTGATACTGATCTTATGCTCTTGGTGGCCGAAATAGATGATAACATTCGTGTTTCTATGCTACCAAAATAAGCATTGTCACTTAACGTGGACAAAAAATTCTTGACTCAATTGTGAGACAGGTTGTAGGATTAAAACTAAATTAAATAGAAATATTCATATTCATATATTTATTTGCATTCCATAATGTTGTAGAGGTGTTACAATGGCTTAAAGCTAAGGTACGATTATGGACCCTGTAGGCCCTGACCCAGACCCTGTATGACCACAGCAAAAAGTATAAATTAATTAGTAAAATTAAAATAAATTTGGGACACAAATTAACAATAAGCAATTTTTAAAATATGTTATTAACATTCAATTTTTATAGGTAAATAGATATAACATTTTATTTTATTGAGACCAGCACCCTAATTGCGAAACACACAATCTGAATCATTTTGAAAAATATTGCTAATCCATTGCTTCATAAGTTCGAAAAAGGTTAATACCTTCATAAAGTCTGCTCAACACGTAAATAACGCAATGAATGTTGTTGAACTGTCAAAATAAAACCGATTCTGATTGCGTAACACACAATCAATCAGAATCGGTTTCATTTTGACAGTTCAACAACATTCATTAAACAAATTTTTCTAACTTATGAAGCAATGGATTAGTAATTTGCTTCAAAATGATTCAGATTCCGATTGATTGTGTGTTACGCAATTAAGGCGCAGTATGTTATAGGTGGTACAGAATAATTACTTGGTAAGGCCATTTAAACATATTATATATCTATCATATTATAATATTTATCTATGTACTTATGTATGAATGTGTGGTGTCTGATTGTGTTCAATAGTAATTTTTTTGTCATGTATGTATTCGTTTATTGTGTAAATAGTTTAATTATTAAGCGATTAAATATATTAAATTGCATCATCTTATATTGTTAATAATACACTTTTAAAATGGCGTTATTACTGGATTAAACTGTTTGCGTATTTATTCACGAGGGAACATAATCTCTTCAGTTTATGTTCCTGCATGAATAAATAAATTAAATGAATGAATGAATACCTATTGTCACCATAAGGTGATTATAAAAATGCCCCAGTCTTAAATCAAATAAGTGAATCTTAATTTACAGGATGAGTAGGTACATTAAACGTTTTCCCGGGCACAGCCGGAACTGACTGGCGTAGTCAGCCACCTTGCTGATTGGATAAGATTTTTACTATAGTTTGTAGTCAGTATTCTCGTACAGCTCATGCCGATATGAGAGAGAATGAAACTTAATATTCTTTGCAACCTTCAAACTTACTTTATGAGTGTTTGCGTGTTTGATACTCGTATCATTTAATTTGATGTGAAAAACATAAACAAAGCGATAGATTAAAGTGTTTTTTTTTTCATTCTTTTTTACATTTATTTCCACGTTGTGAAAATAAATCTTTTTGCATGGTAAATTAGAAGCAGGTTTCGATGTACAGTTACCAAAGGAGATAAGTAACCAGGGTCGTCTGATATAGTTGAAGTTTACTATGAAACCAATGCATGTTTTCGAATAAAATTTAATTTAATTGATAGAAAACAAACAGTTCATTTATCAAATTAAATTTTATTCGAAAACATCCATTGGTGTCTTACTAAACTTCAACTATATCTGACGACCCTGGTTAATTAGCTCCTTTGGTGACCGTACCTAGGTGGTTTACCTATACCGTAGGCATGTCTTCCATACAAAGGTACTTAGGTATGTGATTGATGCGACAATTAATAATATTCGTAACGTTTACCAATTTGGTCTTCATTATACATACCTAGCTATGGTTGCCTAATTGTAGTATATATTTAGGTATATGGAAACTAAGTTTTTACTCATGTAAAATTGCAACTCTTGTTTACACAACAACGTTACCGAACCAAATCCAATTGTATTCAGTATTTTATACTACTGTGTAAACATAATTACAAGTTCCATGTGATTACAATAATAGGACTGACCTTACCCAAAGTTATGACTGCCACGTGGCAGTCATAACTTTGGGTAATTTGAGTTTGAAATGTTTTAGAGCAAAAATAAAACTTGCAGGCATCTGCAAGTTTTATTTTTGCTCTAAAACATTTCAAAATCAAATAGTTTACTTCAATTAAACAATTTACAGGCACTTTTGAATTGTCAAAATTAAATAGTCGGTCAGTTAGTCAGAAAGTTGAAGCTAGTTGCCCATTCCAAAACGTAGATCTCTATGGAGAAGAACGGGCAAGAAACTCCAAGGACACTCTTTTAAATCAAGATATTATTTCAAAATCCTGGGTCTTATTGCTTCTATATGTGAGAACAATGTAAAAAAGAAACAATTTAAAATATAAAATTAAAAATAAGCCCTGGCAGTTAAGAGATGACCAGTCTCAATCGACGGCGCCCGTTCACGAACATTTTAAAAGAGTAGACAACTAAGTTTTGGTAAGGAGTTTCTTCTTCCATTCTTCATACGAAACTACAAGACACAACTAGAATCAATTCTACTTTGTTGTAACCTCACTTCTGCCCACGACATCGCCCGCGTGAAAAGCCTTGTTCTACCGACCCACCGCGTCGCATCGTATCGCCTGCCCGCGTTATTCCTTCGTTTTCGCTAAGCGTCCTTTCTTACTTTTTTTCTTTTTGCTTGGCTCCTAAGAGAGCTAGCGTGATGATAAATAGCATATAGCCTTTCTCAAGAATTGGGCTATGAAATGCAAAAAGAATACTCTAGATAACTCTAGACACAAACACAAAAAACTCTAGTCTGCATTCGCGCTTTATTTGCCAAAAATCTAAACAAATATGAGTTTATGGAAAAATAACTTTAATTACCACACAATAAAGTTCAGCTTACGCTTCAACTTCAAACATTTTTATAACTTTTTCAATAGTGCTAGTCACTTTGAAATCAACATAATTTCTATTAAAATAAAGTTGACATTTGTTTAATTTGAAATAACATCAATTTGAAACATTCGTTTGAATAGACTTAGATACAATTCTCAATAGAAAAAAATAGCATAACTACGAAAAAATAAATGTAAGAATGACTAGACAAAAAATAAAGAAGTACTTAAATAATTATCATTATGGCGCAATCCTTGTTTTGTTCAGTGCAGGGAAAATATACCTAACCTTATAAGTAGGTAGTCAGTCTGTATTGGTTATGCCTTTAGATACAGATACCAAATCAGCTGACAAGAATGACAGTCTAAATTATATTGTATCATACTAACATTAAAATTGTTGTTCAATAAATTAGAATTAGATTTCAGAATTACGCTAGAATAGATAAGATAAACACATAGACAAACAATTAGATAATATCAATAATATAGTACAGTCATTATATCCTTGCCCATGGTCAGATTATGATTACCTAACTTTAAAAATAGTAGCGATAAGATTGAAAACAAGTGTGCTATTGTTTGTTTTGACTATACAAGGTATTAATGAAGTAACTGAAAACCTGAAACGGGTTCATTGAACTCGTCATCATAAACGCAAAGAATCAGCTGCTCCATACGTCATGTCCAAAGATGTTAAGTAACCAGGGTCGTCGGATATAGTTGAAGTTTAGTAAGAAACCGGCGGATGTTTTCCTATAAAATTTAATTTAATTAATAGAAAACAAACAGTTGATTTATCAAATTAAATCCGACGCACTGGTTACTTATCTCCTTTGGTGACTGCACCTATCTAATCTACATTCGCGACATATTCGCCAAAAATGTAAACAAATATGAGTTTATGGAAGAATAAATTTAATTCCTACACGATAAAGTTCAGTTTACGCTACAACTTCAAACATTTTTATAACTTTCTCAATAGTGCTAGTCACTCTGAAATCAACTTAATTTGTCATTAAAATAAAGTTGATATTTGTTTAATTTGATATAACATCAATTTGTTCAGAAAGTAAATGATTTAGTGGCATTTATTATGGACACATTTAAGATTTAGTTTATACTAAATGGATTTGGAAATTTGAAAAACTTAACTTGAGCAACCCTTTTTTTTTTGGATGGGAAATCATCAAATGACCTCTCCCGCTCTGGGCTGAGCGGAAGGGCGTGTCAGACTTTTAGACACCCGTGTTCCTTCAGTTGCCTGTGCCAGGGGCCACGGTATCTCTTTCGAACAACCCGCAGCCCTGGCATGCATCGGCCCTAGCGGACCCCGTCAGTTCGTGCTGACATCTCTTTGAGGCGCGCGTGGAACACAACGCGCCGTCGACCCGGGCCTGGTCCTTACCGGGCGGCGAGCTGCCTCGGCTGTTGATTCCCGTCCAGGGCGTCTCCTGCGGCGGCTAGGGGCGTGAGGGTGCAGAGATCGCCTCTCCCTCACGCCCACGCACTCTCGCTCCGTACCATGGCCTGGACCAGGGCCGGACGCGAGAGATCGCCGCCGCCAATCGCCGCCACGAGGACACGGCGGTGCTCCGCCCAAGCCGAGCAGACTTCCACCGTATGCTCCACCGTGTCCTCCGGGCGAACCACACAGTGGTGACACCCTGGCGTTTCCTCCCGCTTTATCCTGAAGAGGAACCTCCCGAAACAACCGTGTCCGGTGATGACCTGCGTCAGGCGGAAGGTGAGGGCGCCGTGGCGCCTCTCTAGCCACTCCTCAAAGAGGGGACTTATCACCGCTATTGTGGCGTGTCCAGCACTGGGTTGCGACAATCGCACTCTCCATGCCGCTATGAGATCCCGCCGGAGCTCTGTCCGCTGTGCCGTGATTTCTCGCGGCAGCGGAGTTACGCCCCGGCGTTTTGCCTCCTCTCGCCACTCCCATATGTGGGCGAGGACTTTGGCCTCCAGATCCCATGGCGGCAATCCGGCAAGGAGGCTCGCCGCCTCAGCGGAGCCGTGCGGTATCCTCGGATCAGCCGGACAGTCATGACCCTTTGGGACGCGTTCAACCAGCGGGCTGGTCGCCGCCTCAGGGAACGCGTCCATACCGGGGCCCCGTAAAGGGCCATGGACCGCACGACCCCCGCATAGAGCCTCCGGCAGGAGGCGTTTGGCCCCCCTAGATTGGGCAGGAGCCGCCTCAAGGCAAACTTAAGCAACCCTGAAAATCGTATTTGAAAAACTATTTTGAATTCTAGGATGACTTGAATTTATAAATACACTCTTTAGCAAAGTTTATTTTGGCCAAATCAAAGTTAAGTTATTTTATAGATATGAGTATATGGCTGTTTGGTCAGAAAATGAGCCTCGACCAGACGCTTTCATTTTTATTAATCTCAAAAATCAAAGTGACACTTTACGTGGAAAGGGCTGTGGTAGAGAACCCCAGGTAACGCTTCCCACCAGGCAAAATCGGAAGATTCTTCCTTTTCAATGAAGAAGTGGTAATCACACCTTTCCTAAGCGACACATTATTGTTTTCCGAGATCCACGCGAACGAAATCAGGGGCAAAGCTAGTACTAAATAAACTAACAAAGTATTAAAATTAAAATATTATATCCTAATCTAACTAAAACTATTAAAAAACTAAAATATGACCTCAAAATATCCCTCCGCATCGCTGTCAACTGGTATTGTATCCAAGAGAGTGGCGACATTGCCACGATGTATAGCAATACTTATCCTCTGGCTAAAGGTAGAAGCCTTGGGTGACGGGAAGCCATTAGCACTCGGACCGCGCCACCACCCCGCGGGTTTCAACCCAAAACGGCTCCAAAATAAAATTACTGATAAGGTACTACACTAGTTAGTATACTTTCGCCGCTTGAGGTTTGTTCTCGACAGAGTTACATTAGCTCAATGCATCTCCAAATATATTAAACCATAATATTCAACCATAAAAAAAACATAATTTGTGTAGTTGGAAATAAAACAATAAAGAAATGTATTTGATCGAAACTCCATTTGTGTTCCTAAAAATTTAATAAAACACTGTATAATATAATGAATGCGCATATTTGGCTACCGTACGCCTGTAGGTCTGTGCAACCGATGGTGATGAGACGAATGCCGCCGTCCTTCTTGCGCAAGGCACATAGGTTGGCCCCGTACAAGACATCGACGACGGCACCGTTCACACCGCTGGTGAGCATGACGTTAATCAGGGCAGCAAGCTCCTTCTAAACGATTCACCAGCTTCCCCGGCGCCTGAACTAAAAATCCTCTAGATGTTGTGAAATTAGGCCGTCGAGGCCGCCGATGGAATCACCTCGGAAGTAGCTCACGGCGGCAATCAATCCAACAACACTTTGCCCGAACCGAAAATCGAACCTAGGACCCCACGCTCAGAGCAGTCGCGGTTGCGATCACGAGCCCACCGGGGCATAACTATCATTTGAACTCTCTATTTTACTGGAATAAGTAAGGACATGTACGTAAAAATATTATAATACACTATGAACGGCCAGCAGTCTTGCTGGTGAGTTCATATCACGGCATTAAAGTTTATTCTTATAACTAGCTTCTGCCCGCGACTTTGACTTCGAACCCATCCCGTCGTATCACATCACCTGCCTGAGCTATTACTTCGTTTTCGCTTAGTGTTCTTGGTTTTTGCTCCGACTACCGTCCTACCGGGTCCTACCGTGATGTTAATAGCCTATAGCCTTCCCCAAGAATTGGGTTACCTAATTGCAAATATATTTTTTCAAACCCCACTGGTAGTTTCAGAGATTAGCGCGTTCAAAACTCTTTAGCTTTATTATTACTACTATAGATATAGATAGATATTTAGTTAAAGATTAAAATGTACTTAATATCGGATTGCAGAAAATTACTTAAATTATTGCTGTGGTGGTGAGAGTTGGTGAAATAGGCATGCTATTCCAGTAGCTCACTGCTGTAGGCTGAAGATGGTGGTGATGACTAAAGCACTATATGCCGTAATAAGCTTCGGGAAAAATGCGGTGGAGGTGATACGGCATTGCGGAAGTATATCTTATACATAGAATCCCAAAAGCGATAGCTTCTTTTCAATAATGATCCTTTTAGTTCGACGTTCAATCCAAGCGACATGTATGGTGACCTGTTTACGCCAACTGGCGGCCACGCAGGCAGTGCCGACCCTGGAGGCACAGGGTTCCTGTACAACAATTATTTATTAAGTTAAGGGCTGATTTTTCCATCGCCAGATAACTTTTATTCGAGGAATAAAAATCAAAATTATTCCTCGAATAAAGTTATCAGTTGATTGAAAAATCAGCCCTAAGCCAACTAAGCCAATACTAACTAATCCGCGTACCGGAAGACGTAGCGTTCAACCTAGGAATCGAACTCAGCACATTATGCATGGCAGCACATACAATAACAATAGTCCCCCAGACCGAATTTTGGCAATGGCGACCAATCTTAGTGGAGACTAGCCATCGGCGCGGGCGATGTTACATATCGAGGGCTTCATAACAAATCGGCGTACACAAAAATAGCATTTTTCGATTTTTGCTGCAATAGATAGTACAAAACGAGGTCCATAGTTAAAGTCTTATATTTTTCTGTTTTTTTTTTTTAGATATTTATAGGCCATAAAAGGTGAGACAAGGGGACGTAATTTCCCCGAAATTTTTCTCTAACACATCGGAGGATGTGTTTAAGACGCTGAACTGGGAAGGAATTAACAAAAGGCATTAACATCAACGGCGAGTACATCTCACACTTCAGATTTGCAGATGACATCATCTTACTGGCTGAATCGGTGTAGGACTTCCAGCAGATGCTGGACAGTCTGGCTGATTCTTTTGTACAACAATGCGTACAGAAGAATCAGCTAGACCGTCCAGCATCTCTCAGCAGCATCTCGCTGGGTTTTGCCTTAGTTGATCCGGAGACCAATGTCTCCGGATGTTATGACTTACGGAGCCGAAACGTGGATACTCACGGTACGGCTGGTCCATAAACTCAAGGTCGCTCAGCGAGCTATGGAACGTACTATGCTTGGAGTCTCTCTGAGGGATCGAATCCGCAACGAGGTGATCTGGCAGAGAACCAAAGTTGTCACACAACGGCGTAAACTACGCATAGGCCATTAGTGAATCTTTATTTTGAAGAAACTTGCGCAATAAACAGGTGTTAGATATACGCCAAAAAAAAAGGCGTTCAGGTCCGTCTTAAGTAATTTCCATGTATACGCCCGTGTATGTCGAAAATACTTGAAGGCGTATGCGTGTACGCCAGGTTCATGCACCTGTCATTTTAAAAACAGTTAGAACATAGTTAGTGGTAACAAAAGGGCTGACGTATTCTATTTATTTAATTAATTAAAGTTCCTATGCCAGTGTTTTTAGGTTTGTAACGACATTACGAAGTTATTTAAATAAGAAGTAATGGTCTTTCCAAATAAACAAGAATGTGTTTTTGTACGTCCCAAATTTCCTACATTTTGCCTAAACAAAGAGGCGTAATGACCATATTTCAAACACTACGTGTGCGTAAACTTGAAAACTCCTGCCAGCATACGTATTTACTTAGAAAGATACTTGTGTAAAGGTATTTATTTCTTTTTCTTTTGTCCCAAGTACCAGCCCGTGACCCTGATATGTGAACTAGTTTTAATTTTATCATTTTTGTCCCTCCTGTAAAATTGCACTTTTTCTTTTCTATACGCCATTTGTTATGAAGCTCGATGTACATATTAAGTACACATACAAAAAGATGAAATGATGTAATGATAGTACCCAGTCGCACATTGGCACATCTGGTATAAGAAAAAGTTCGGCTTTGTAAAACGACGTCTCTCGGTCGCTCTTTCCTGCATTAAACTATAAAACCCGATGTGTCACATTAACTCCCACGATCCTGGAGGCCTACTTCCTAAGCTTGATTTCGGTACTTCTGGCCGAAGCTACGACCGTTTCAAGATTAGTTCGGGGCCCGAATTAGGAATGAATGACAACACGATTTGACAGTTGTCCCTATACCCGATGCGTTTAAGCCCGTCCGAAAAATTTAATTTGACACTTGTTTTGACAGTTCAACTACGTTTGGACGGGCCCGTGTCTTTGTTGAAGGACTTAGAGAGTAGACCCCTGGATACTATATACAACTCGGCTACATAACTCGGCACCTCGATGCCCCGCTACCTGCTCACCTGCCCGCGCTCGCCTCACACCGTACTAGAGCGCCGATATTACGTGATCGACGTCAGGTGCAGAGATTATGTGACCAAGTTGTAGTGTTTAAGTTGACGACTTAATGCTTACCCAGTCTTAATAAAGTTGTGCCATATTTCTCGCACTACCGTCCTCATTTTCTGATAGGTTGGATTCTCAAGACTTTCATTTTTACCATCCACGTTATCCAGCCAAGCCTTCGACTGAGCGCAGTGGCCACTGCTTCGTTTGTCAGTGTGTGGTATCAGGTCGTCGCTCAAAAATGAATACTGGTACAAATAAATTTCCTTGTGGCCAGCCTCCACGTGCAGCTGCACAGCTCGCAGCATAGGAAAAGCCACTAGGACATCCGAATAGTAGTCAAGGTATCTCAAAACGCTCTTATCGTCAATCGAATTCTTGCCAAAATAAAATTCTTTGATTAATTGAGCTACTTCATGTCGTTCCTTTTCTGACTGAATTTCTAGGTCAGCTGGCAAGAAATCAGAAAAATCGTAATTCATCCTATGCTTCCAAATGTCAAAGTGACCAATACGCAACATACCTTCCATGCTGGTAAAACCATACAACATCGGCAACTTTTTGTAATTGCCTTGCTTCAGTATCTTATAAGGCGATTCTGTCAGGAATGCTTCGTGTCCCGTTTTGCTCTCCACACACGGTGAAAATAAGAAAGTAAAATCCTTTCTATCCGATAGTGATACTGAAGTCAACAATTCCAGTGGTGCTTTCTTGTAGAAAATTTCTAATTCACTAATATCGTCGACATCAGAAAAATTCAGATTCATGGCATAATATTTGGCAATCCTCACAGGATCCCTCTGAACTGCAAATGCGGCAAGGTTTCCACCACTTTCTGGTATGACTCTATGGAACAATCCTTCGGCTGACTTCGAGAGCATTATTAGGTCTACTGATGCAGAACCCGAACTGCTACCAGCCAGAGTGACGTCATCAGGGTTACCACCGAAGCGGGCGATATTCTTTTGTACCCAGCGCAGTAGCTCCACCTGATCCTTCATGCCCGCATTGCCTGGTATATCCTCGGTGCCAAGACAAAGGAACCCGTGAACTCCGAGACGGTAGTTAAACGTGACCATGATGAAATCTTTCTTCTTCATTAACTGTGTTCCTTTATTCCTATTACTGTAACCTATTACAAAGCCTCGTCCGTGGACATACACAAGGACTGATAGGTTCACATCATGTGTGTTGGGTACAAATATATTAGCAGTTAGACAATCTTCTTCCATCATGATCGTGGATCCTTCTGGCAAGAGCTGTTTGATAACTTGACTGTTTTGCGGACACACGAAGTTCATCTCGACGGCATCAAATGGTTCCGACCATATTGGCGGCGGGAGAGGTGGCTGGTGAGCAAAATTAATATTTGATTTTGTTTGTTGTTTTGTTTCATAGATGAAGGTACATTATAACTTGGACTATTTAAATAGTGACCGTATAGTTAGTTTTATTGATTTAATATAAATTAAGTTATATTAAACCCAACATTCAATTAATTTAGACAAAAAAGAACTTAAGACAGTAAACAATCATGAAAAATGTACAATAGAAACACCCTAATTTACATAAAAAAATACTTCGGATAGTATAGTGAAGTTGGGATTAGGCGCCGACTTCTTAAAATTAAGACAAGGTGCTAAGTAAAGTGAAGTGAATAAAATATTATTTTTCACTTCGTGCTTCTTGAAAACCCCGCGGCTTAAAAACCGGCTTAAAAAAGTAAACAAACAAAAAAAAAGGATATGAAATATTTCATACCCTTTTTTTTTTGTTTACTTTTTTTCATACATATTTTTAGCGCTTCAGCGGCCAAAAAACAAATCTAACCAAATACTCTTTAGGATTAATTTTGGGACAAAAAATAGCCTATGACCTTCTCCAAGATGCTATTTATCTTCTTGGCAAATATTATCAAAATTCGTTCAGTGGTTTAATCATGAAAAGGTAACATCCGGATAGAAAAACCCAATTAAGTACAGACGCCAGCAGGTCAAGCTACCCAAAGCTGTCAAATTTTTCCAATCAACCTTGTACCTTAATGCTTTCTTGATAAAGTTGAAAATCTATTAAAGAAATTTGACAGATTGTAGTAGCTAGATATGCTGGCGTCTGTACATAACTATATGCAATAGGAATAATAATAATGAATTAAAGCACCTTGTACTTGTTAACGCCCGTAGGCGCTTTGGCGTAGGGTATGTTGTAGAACTCGTATAGATCCCCGCTGGGGTGCCTGAGCCCGCGCACCGGTCCTTGCAAAGTTTGTACTTCTAGCCATTCATCTTGAGTTAAAACAGCCGTCACGTACAGAAGAATCACACACGACCGTAACTTCATTGTTTCAGTTATAGACTAGGTAACAATGAAACAATTGGATGTTATACAAGTTATTGAATACAATTGTGATCTTGTCTATAGAATAGCCATATTATTTTAATAATATTATCTAACACGATAATTTCTGTCTCTAAAGGTGTATTCACATGTAACCCCAGTTCTACACATTGAGCCAAACCCTCGCTTGTTTCCTGATGGACGGTCATCGTTGCATTTACAAAAGACACCTCAACAGCATATGTATTGTATATGTCTATCGCCAGTCGACCCACCACCGCTGCAAAAACTTCAGATCAGTCCATGTCGCGATAGAATCAATGGTATTACATCTTCTGTAAATGCATGAGCAAGACACATGCTGTCTGAACAATTCTCTATCGGTCGTTATTAAGACTGTTGGTGGATGTTGCGTCAGACGTTTATTCATACAATTCTTAATTACTGTCAATTCAATTTTATATTTAGAGTATATAGAGGTATGAGGAACAGGGTGTAAAGTTCAGTCATACTCTATAGAAAAGGAAGGATCCTCCGACCAGACGGGTGTTGTGTCTAGCGGGCAACTGCCCAACGATTGATGTCGGGATGTTGTATGTATACTAATTGCGCGGTAAACTCTGCTTGCGCGATGCAGGATTTTGCGTGACGTCAGTATGACGCGTAGTTCGCATGTGGCGTTGTAGATACCGCTACAAGTACACGCCAAAGATGGATTCAGTCTTTATTTGTTAGCGTGATCCGAGGTTGTCCAGTTTTAGAATCCAAAGTCAAAGTCAAAGTCAAATCATTTATTTCAAATAGGCACATAAAAGGCACTTTTGAACGTCAAAAATAAAATTAAAATAAAATTGATTCGAGTCGCCCCTTCCAAAAGGTAGTTTTCGTATGGAGAAGAATGGGCAAGAAACTCAACCGTTACTCTTTTAAAATGTTTTAGAATATTTTGTATACATTCAATATATACTAGCTGCGCCCCGCAGTTTCGATCATAAGTTTCGATCCCGTGAGAATATCTGGATAAAAAGTATCCTATATGTTAATCCTGGTTATAAACCATAAGTAGTTTTTGCGTGAAAGAGTAAGAGACATTCATCCATCCATCCATCCATATAAACTTTCACGTTTATAATATTAGTAGGATGTGAAGACGATACACCTAGAATAAAATTGCTCTACGTTTTACAAAACTGCTAGCCACGTTTAGATGTAATGCAGAATGGTTTCTCTGCAGTCACAATAAGCGTTTGGTGTAGGGCCATTATGAAATAAAAAAGTGAGTAAATCATTACTGTTGCAAACAAATATATTGAACTATTAATAAAGGTAGGTGTTGACCTATTCAATGTGTAACTGAATTAATGCACATTATGAAAGTAGTTTGTTCACAATTGTTTACTGAATCGATTTCTGTTATTTTTAATATAGGTAATATTTTATCCCAAAAATAATTAAAACTACGTAAATCACTGTCACACTTCCGCTGTACACTTAAAACAAACCAAAATGGATGAAATACCCACTAAGCTAGACCCTTATACGAGCGCGACTGTATGTATGCGTAGATTTGTAATGTGACCATAATTTTCTCCCACAATCAGTACTTACCTATAGCTAATTTATTAAAAAAACAATGTTTTTTACACAATAATAATAATTCAGTGTATGTATTATGATTATAACATCTTAATACTCTAATTGGGCTGTCTGGTGGTGTGCGTTAATTCCCAAAGACTTGGCTTCAGCATCCTTGAAAACCATAAAAACGACACACGATGAGACATTTAAAAATAATTACAGCCGCCATCTTGGATATTCATTTTGACTTTATTATCGGCTACAGCACCCTCGAAAACTATGTAAACGACACCCATGACGAAAAATTTATTTTTTTTTGCAGCCAACATCTTGGATTTTCATTTTGACTTTATTATCGGCTCCAGCACCGTCGAAATCCATGAAAACCACACACATGACGAAAAATTTGAAAATTTTCGCAGCCGCCATCTTGGATTTTCATTTTGACCTCACTATTGGCTTCAGCACCCTCAAAAACCACGAAAATGACACCCATGATGAAAAATTTGTAAATTTTTGGCAGCCGCCATCTTGGATTTTCATTTAGACTTTATTATCCTGACCCTCGAAAACCATGAAAACCCATGACGAAAAATTCGCATCTTGGAATTTCAGTTTTAGCTCACTATCGGCGACCTCATTATTCATCCCTTTCTTCCTTCGCACGGCCAAATTACGAAGTATATTTTTAATTTTAACATTCATACTCGGTTGGTTATGAGTAAAAATGTAGGCATGCCTATTTAAGGTTGATAAATTCCTGCCGGGGTAGCGGGATCGTCCGAAAGGGTTACCGCTGCCCTGGTACATAAAGGGCTAAGGAAGGAACACGGGTGGTTTAGTCAGTAAGAGTCTGACACTCCCTTCTGCTCCACCCAGAGCGGGAGGAGTCATTTGATGATTTCCAATCCAAAAAAAAAAAAAAAAACAGGGTGATAAATTGCGATGATCGAACGTTATAGTATTACGCGTAAGACGTACGTATTTTTAATGTCGTCGTATTAACTTGAAAGAGTAAAGACCAATGACAATATGAGACGAGAATAGTACGGGAGCCGAATAGGCTGTCTGGCGACTGCTTACTGCCGCGCGTGTTTGTATGAAAATTTTGTTTTTTGTTAGGTATGATAATTTAGTGAGTTTCTGAATTGTTGGGCACACACACTAAACTGTAATTGACAGGCATGGTGATTAGGCCTATATCGAGGTAGGCAAGGCTTATATGCCTTTAAGCAATGTACGCCACTGCCTTGCGCCTGCACCTGGTCATTATCTTTGGACTCGTCACCTAAAACATCCCAACATAGGAAAATCAACACAGCATTCTGAAAGCTTAACTCGGCTACTGATTGCAAGCGTTTTACCACAACTTCAAGCAATAACATGAAAATGGGTAGCAGATAGGTTATCGGTACACCAATGAAAGAGTTCCGGACCTCAATAATTACTGAAACAAGCTGCCACAATGCTGCTTTTACTCACCACCACCGAGATGATCGAAGAATACTTCGCAAGCATTCGGGGTGCGCTCACCACGCTATTGATCCATATGTTCTGCGGCAGTCTGGGTTTTCTTGCCGTACGACCCAGCAAGCAGCTCGAGCTCGTACCGGTGATGTGGGAGCGCTCGTATCGTACCACCTTATACGGGCCACGCATCCCGTAGTCCAGCTTCCCCACTTGCTCGGCGAGCTCTTGCTCACGAACATGAAGCTGCCCACGGTAAATGTACGAGGCTGACGGCGAGGCTCGTTGACGTACGCATCCTGCCGCTGCTGATTTTCAGCAAGCAACTGAAACGCCCTCTGTCTTCTCAGCGTCAGAAGAGCTTCTCGGTTAGGATCAGAGTCGTTCAGGGCGACGTCTCGCACGAGAGACCTCAGCACTGGAGTAGTCTCGGCTGAGGTGAGGGTCTTGGCTTGCCTAGTTATATTCAAGGTGAGCTGGTGAGCTCCTTCCACAACGCATCGGACCACTGCGCACCCTTGTTGTTCACCTCTATCTGCGATATATTGAGGACCGTCCTACAATAACGCTCGACCTGCCCGTTTTCACGGTGCATTTCACGCGTGATAAAATGTATGTTACAGCCTAACTCAGTAACCCAGTTTTGAAAGGATGCACTCAAACTCAAACTCAAACTATTTATTTCAAATAAACCAATTACAGGCACTTTTGAATTGTCAAGGTCGGTCAGTCAAAAAGATGAAGCTAGTTGCCCATTCCAAAGCGTAGTAGGTACCTATGGAGAAGAACGGACAAGAAACTCCATGGACACTCTTTTAAATCATAATAATATTGTTACAAAGTATTGGTTACATCATTCATGTTCAAAATTATGCATGTGAGAACGATGCAGAACGTTAAAAGCGTCCGTAATGAAAAAATAAAAAAAAAATAAAAAAAATCAAATATTAATTTAAATCAAAATAAGCCATGGCAGCAAAGAGTTGACCAGTCCCTACTGACGGCGCCCGTTCACGAACATGACGCATAGATTAGCACCATTCAGCTCAATCATTTTGAAGGGAGCTAAATGATCCAACACATGTGCCACCATCAGCGAGACATTAGAGTGAGCATGACATACTCTTATCCGCCAAGGCATATTCAAGTCAATGAAAGACGTACCCAGTAAATGGTAGCTTTGTAGTATGTTACATAGTACTCACATACGTTCTATGCAATTATACAATACTAGGAGATTGAATTTATATAATGCAAACATAGTATTTTAGAATCTTCAGCAGCTCCAACAGTATGTAGGTTGGGTAGGCGTGTGTGAAGTATTTTCAAATGCCAATCAATTTATTTATGCGTCCTGTGGAGCAGGACCACCGTTTAGCCAAGCATTTTTGTCAGCGATGTAATCCCCCAACTTATAATATGCTTGGCTGCATAGTGTGCGTTTTATGCAAGATTTGAATTTCGTTTCATTGAGTTGGAGTATGTGGGGAGGTATTTTATTATAACATTTCAAACAGTACCCCATGAAGGAAGAGTCTACTTTAGCCAGTCTGAAACCTGGTTGAACTAATTGGTCCCTATTTCTGGTTCTATAGGCGTGTCTGTCACCTCTTTTACTGAAAAAATTTAAATTTTTCCTTACGTACATGATGTTTTCATAGATATATTGACAAGGTACCGTCATGATATTAATATTTTTAAACAGTTCCCTCAGAGAATCGCGCCTGCGTAGGCCATATATTGCTCTGATGGCTCTTTTCTGCAGAATAAAAATGGACTCAATATCTGCAGCCCGTCCCCATAGTAAAATACCGTAAGACATGATACTATGAAAATAACTGAAATAGACCAGTCTCGCGGTATCTACATTAGTAAATTGACGGATTGTTCTTACAGCATATGTTGCTGAACTTAGCCGTCTTGCAAGAGATGTTATATGAGGACCCCATTGCATCCTTGAGTCGAGCGTTATCCCCAGGAAAACAGTTTTATCGACGAATTCTAGTTTCTCTTTATTCAATACTATGTCACAATCACTACTTTTAACATTCGGTAAAGCAAATCTTATGCATTTAGTTTTTTTCCCATTTAATACTAAATTATTAGCAGTGAACCAATTTTGCACTTGCAGTAGGGCGTTATTTACGTCGTCAAGATTTGATGCACGTCTATTTATCTTAAAAATTATGGAAGTATCGTCAGCAAATAACACCATTTGTGGTTGGTTTTTTAATAAATGCGGCAGGTCATTTATGTATACTAAAAAGAGGAAAGGACCTAATATCGAGCCTTGTGGAACACCCATTCTTACTTGTAAACCAAGTGAATTGACACCATTTATTTGAACTTTTTGCTGTCTATCATGTAAATAAGATTTTACTAAACTGAGCGCAAGTTTACCACTTTCGAACATTCTGCCACGGTCATACACAATTGTTGACGGAGTACGAACAGTGAAATGGTATTGGAAAATACGTGTTTTAACTCGGCGGTATCTTATCTGTACAGGGCGTACAACAGACAGTACTTAGTAAAATTATCTACCATGAGGGCTATGTATTGGAAACCGTTTGACTCCGTTAGGGGACCAAGGACGTCAGTGTGAACCACTGAAAAGGGTACTTCGTCCGGGGTGCCAGGGCAGAAAACCTCCACGTGTGCCTGGGGACTGGAGTTCCCTTCTGGATACGTCCGGGGGGAAGACCAGTTTTCGGGCCGGTGCATCCTGGGGTGCGGGCAGCTATTTCTCAGTGGGATTTTTTCCCAATGAGATCTCGCTGCCCGCATGCTAATGTTCTGCCAAGAGGAACGCTCCACACAAGCCGCTATGAGGAGCAGAGCGGCTACTGTGTGGAGTAAGAGCGGGCCTGGTGTGCACTTACCCTGCCGCCGGGCAGGCAGGAGGGGGTACCCCCCCTTCTGCCACCGTTAATATCGTAGCCCCGAAGATTGTCAAGGTCATGTCTCTGACTTTTGACGGGGGTCGAGGGTCTTGGCTTAACCGCCCGGACCGCGAGGAAGATTAACCTCTATAAAAAATTCCCCAAACCTCCAAGCGGCGGCGCACCGTGAGGGAGGTAGTAAGCTTGGCTAATGGGTAGCTTGATTTAGTCACTAGTGCGAACCACGCATTTTTTGAGCAGGTACACAAAGTTTTTACTCGTGGGAACAAAATGGAAAATTTTTTAAAACAAACCAAAAACCCAAACGACGAAGTGAGGAGCGATGCGGTGTCGGAGTCCGACGCTGCATCTGGAGGAGCGAGCACGGGAGGCTCAGTGAGCCCTCGCCGTGACCAGAAGACGGCCGCTGCCAAGAGAAAGGCACAGAGCAAGCGGCCAAGGTCAGTGGACGGCAAGGGGTCGTCCTCTGACTGGGAGCTGGCTTCGGCCAGAAAAATCCCGACCAGCAGGCGGGGAGCAGCCCGAGAGCGAGGCGTAGGGAGGGGGCTCACTGCTCGGGAGGCGGCGGAGAAAGCGGAGGAGCCCGCAAAGGAGGGGGGTTCTGGTCGCGCGGTCGCATCAGATACCTCAAGCGACGAGGCGGCTGAGGTAGGCGGCCCTGATGCGACTGCAAAGTGAGGTTTGCGGCGGTCGTGGAGGCCGCGATCCGGGACGTGGCCCTGAAGAAGTTACAGACTTCGAAAAACAGGGCCATAGTCTCGGCCAAGGCCTCCATCTTGGCGGCAGCGGAGGCCATCCACTTCGGGCCTCCGCCGGACGGCATGTCCGAAATGCGGGCGGAGGTGGCCCGCTTGACGGCTGCCATGGAGCTCCTCCGAAAGGAGAACGAGGAGCTCCGAGCGGACCTGGCCGGGATGCGAGCGGCCGGCACAGCGCAGAACATCCCACCACCAAGCCAGCCCGTGCCGGTGGAGAACCAGGTCCTGAACCTGGTTCGGCAGGAGCTGGCGACCTTCCAGGCGCGGTTCGCCGTCCTGGAGGGTATTGTTCTGCGCCCTCCCTTGGCGGGTAGGACGGCCCCAGGGCCTAAGGCGGCCTCGTACGCGGCCGCGGCCGCTCCTAAACCCGGGCCGTCTGGCCGGGCCCAGGCGCCGGCCAAACCGGGGTCGGCTAGAGGAGCCCCGGCGCCGGCAAAACCGACGTCGGCTGGCGGAGCCTCGGCGCCGGCAAAATCGGCGCCTGCCGCCAAGCCCGCAGCTCCGGCCCACAAAAAGGGCAGAACGGCTGGGGAGGGGAAGGCCCCAGAGCCTACGCCTCCCCCAATCAAATCTCCCACGACCAACGCCGAGTGGCAGGTGGTCGGGGAGAAAAAGAAGGCGGCCAAGGCGGCCAGGAAAAAGGCGCAGAGGAGGCGCCGCAAGGAGCAAGCCGTTGCGGCTAGGCTTCGCCCCCCTAAGACCGCGGCTGTAGTCATTACGCTACAGCCGGACGCGGTCAAGAGGGGGGTGACCTACGGCGACGTGCTCGCCAAAGCGAGAGCGACGGTGGATCTCCAGGAGCTGGGGATCACCGGAGGCCTCCGGCATAGGGTGACCGCCACTGGTGCCCGCATGCTGGAGGTCCCCGGTGCGACGAGTGGCCCCACCGCTGACGCCCTGGCTGAAAAGCTAAGGGCGTCCCTCAATGCGGACGAGGCTCGAGTCTCCAGGCCCGTCAAGTGCGCGGATATGCGCATTGTGGGCCTGGATGACTCGGTGACGGGGGCCGAGGTGGTAGCCGCCGTCGTCAGGACGGGCGGGTGTCTGACCGACCAGGTGAAGGCGGGCACCCTACGTCCTGACTTCACGGGTATGCGAACCATAACGGTTAGCTGTCCCGTGACGGCGGCGAGGAAGATAGTGGAGGGCGGAAGGCTCCTGGTGGGCTGGGTGTCAGCGCAGGTCAAGCTGCTGGAGCCCAGACCTCTAAGGTGCTATCGATGCCTCGTGGGGCACCACGTGAGCGTCCAGTGCACCTTAGAGGACCGCAGCACTCTGTGCTTCCGCTGCGGCAAGCCCGGACATACGGCCGGCTCGTGCAACGCCGCGCCGCACTGCGTCGCATGTGCGGCTGCTGGCAAGCCGGCCGATCACCGGGCGGGGAGCAAGTCCTGCGCTCCACCCGCCGAAGCCAGGAGGAATGGCAGGCCCTCCGCCGTCGTCGCCACCACTACCGTCGCCGCCACTGTCGCCGCCACCGCCACCGCCGCCGCCGCCGCCGCCACCACCGCCGCCGCCGCCGCCGCCGCCGCCGCCACCACTGCCGAGGGGGCCCGGGAGGGGGCTGAAATGGAGGAGTAATAACTCCTCCACTACGCCTTCTCCAGGCGAACATCAACCACTGCGCCTGCGCTCAGGACCTGTTGCTCCAGAGCATGGCGCAGTGGTCGATTAACATCGCCGTGGTCGCTGAGCCGTACTTTGTCCCGCCCAGGGATGACTGGGTGGAGGACCTGAACGGCTCAGTGGCCATAATTTCGTCGGCTGCCGCCGGTACCCCGTCCCTCGAAGGTGTCACGAGGGTACAGGGGTGCGTAGCAGCACGGTTCGGAGAGATTGTAGTAGTGGGAGTATACTTCTCTCCGAGCCGAACTCTCGCCGAGTTCCAGAACTCTTTAACAGAGTTGAGTGTCGTCGTCGCCAGAAACCACGCCTTCTCCGTGCTAGTGCTCGGGGACTTCAACGCCAAGAATTTGGCCTGGGGTTCCCGTTGCACGGATGTGCGGGGCAGGATGGTGGAGGACTGGGCTCTGGAAACAGGCCTGGTCGTCCTAAATCGGGGTTCCGTTCCTACGTGTGTGCGGATGCGGGGCAAGTCGGTAGTGGACATCTCGTTCGCCAGCCCCGCTCTGTCACAACGTGTCATTGACTGGCGCGTCATGGAGGAGGTGGAGACATACTCCGATCATCGGTATATCCGGTTTGATGTCTCCACCCAGACCTCTAGCGCGCTGGTCCAACAGGCCCCGAGTGGTCCACGGTGGGCGCTGAAGCAGCTGGACCGGGAGCTTCTCCTGGAAGCCTCGATCGTGCAGGCCTGGGTGTTTTCACCGGACAGGCCTGCTGACATTGACGATGAGGCGGAGTGGTTCCGGGAGGCCATGTCCGAGATCTGTGACGTGGCAATGCCCCGAGTCCGGCCAGGACGCGCCCGACGTCAGGTGTAGTGGTGGTCGCAGGAGGTTGGGGCGCTACGCAAGGCGTGCGTCGACGCGCGACATCGGTACACCAGGCACCGCAGGCTCCGCATCCACCCTCCGGATGCGGAAGCCACGGAGGTGGAGCTGTACGAGGGGTACAGAGCGGCGAAGACCACCCTCCAAGAGGCTGTCAAGCGGGCCAAGGATACGGCCCGCGAGGAGATGTTGGAGACTCTGAACCGAGATCCATGGGGGCGCCCTTACAGAATGGTGCGGAATAAACTCCGCACCTGGGCGCCCCCGCTGACGCAGAGTCTCCGACCCCAGCTGGTGGAGGAAGTGGTGAGCGCTCTGTTCCCTTCACGGGGGGAGCATACTCCCCCGCCTATGGCTCCGCCACTTGCGGTGCCCGAAGCGGACCACACGGACGACGACGACGACACCCCTGAAGTGACCGGGGTAGATCTGAGAGCGGCGGTAGGCAGGCTGAAGGCCAAAAATACCGCCCCGGGACCCGACGGCTTGCCGGGTAAAGCCTGGGTCCTGGCCTCGAGGGCTCTCGGGCCTCGACTGGAGGCGCTCTTAAGCGCATGCATGGAGAGAGGCCAGTTTCCACTCCGTTGGAAGACGGGGAAGCTGGTGCTCATTCAGAAGCCAGGGCGCCCTGCGGACTCTCCGTCCGCATACCGGCCCATAGTGCTGCTCGACGAGGTCGGCAAGCTCTTTGAGAGAGTGATTGCGGGCCGCCTCGTCGGGCACCTGGTGAGGACGGGGCCGGATCTTGCGGAGTGCCAGTTTGGCTTCCGCAAGGGGCGCTCGACGGTGGACGCCATCATGCGCGTGAGAGCCCTCACGACGGGGGACGCGGTGTCCCGGGGTGGGGTGGTCGTGGCGGTGTCACTCGACATCGCCAACGCGTTCAACACCCTGCCCTGGAGCTGCATAGGGGAGGCACTCCGGTATCACCGGGAGCCGACTTACCTCCGTCGAATAGTCGGGGCGTATTTGACGGACAGAGCCGTCATCTACCCCGGTCGCGACGGGAATTGGAACCGGCGAGAGTTGTCGTGCGGTGTCCCACAGGGATCGGTTCTGGGGCCGCTCCTGTGGGACATCGGTTACGACTGGGTGCTGCAGGCCGACCTCCCTGATGGCGTCAGCGTAGTTTGCTACGCTGACGACACGCTGGTCCTGGCGCAGGGGAGGTCGCATCAGGCGGCGGCCGACGCGATGACACGCGGGGTTGCGATAGTCGTGGAAAGGATCCGGCAGTTGGGTCTCGAGGTGGCATTGCACAAGTCCGAGGCCATGTCTTTTCATGGGCCCCGGTACGGGCCACCTTCGGGATCCCAACTAATGGTAGGAGGGGTTCACATCGGCGTCGAGAAGACGATGAGATACCTGGGTCTCGTCCTCGACAGCCGGTGGAACTTCGTCGAGCATTTCCGACGTTTGGCCCCCAAACTGGAACGGACCGGGGCCGCCTTAAAGCGGCTCCTGCCCAACCTGAGGGGGCCAAACGCCTCCTGCCGGAGGCTTTACACGGGGGTCGTGCGGTCCATGGCCCTATACGGGGCCCCGGTATGGGCGCGTTCACTGCGGCTTCGAGCCGCACACTACCTGAACGCGCCCCAAAAGGTGGTAGCCGTAAGGTTAATCCGGGGGTACCGCACGATCTCGGGCGAGGCAGCAAGCCTCCTTGCCGGACTGCCACCATGGGATCTGGAGGCGATAGTCCTCGCGCGCCTGTATGACTGGCGCGCGGAGGCACTACGTCGGGGGGAAACTCTGCACCCGCGGCAAATCGCTGCGGAGCGGACGGACCTCCGGCGCGGTCTCATGGTGGAATGGAAGGCGCGACTATCGCAACCCAGCGCAGGGCACGCCACGATAGCGGCGATAAGACCCCTCTTTGAGGAGTGGCTAGGGAGGCGTCACGGCGCTCTCACCTACCGCCTGACGCAGGTCCTCTCCGGACACGGATGTTTCGGGAGGTTCCTGCACATCATCAGGCGGGAGGAGACGCCCGGGTGTCACCACTGCGAGGATCGCCCAGAGGACACGGTGGAGCATACGGTGGAGGTCTGCCCCGCTTGGGCAGAGCACCGCCGTGTCCTCGTAGAGGCGATCGGCAGCGGCGGCGACCTCTCGCGCCCGGCCCTGGTGCAAGCCATGGTCCGGGGCGAGAGGGAGTGGGGGGCGGTCACCTCCTTCTGCGAAGCAGTCATGCTAGCGAAGGAGGTGGCGGGATGGGCGAGGGAAAGATCCTCACGCCTCAGCCGCCGAGGGAGACGCTCCGGGCGTCGGGAGCCGCGTGACGACTCCCGGCCACCGTAGGCGCGGGCCTGCGGGCGGAGAGCAATGGGTAGCTCTCCGTCCGATCAGGACCAGGCCCGTGCCGGACGGCGTGTATGTGTTCCACGCGCGCCTCAAAGAGATGTCAGCGTAGTTGACGGGGCCCGACAGGGCCGAAGCCTGCCGGGGTAGCGGGATTGTCCTAAAGGGTTACCGCTGCCCTGGTACGTAAAGGGCTAAGGAAGGAACACGGGTGGGTTTTAGTCAGTAAGAGTCTGACACTCCCTTCTGCTCCACCCAGAGCGGGAGGAGTCATTTGATGATTTCCCATCCACAAAAAAAAAAAAAAAAAAGGGTACTTCGTCCAAGATTCTATGGGTTGCCTAGGAGCGCTTTCTTATGTGACATACAAACAATACAGTGACCAACATATTTCTTAATAAAAGCTCTTAACCTACCAAACCAAAAATGACGCAATATGAGTTCGGTAGTTTTGTCTATTCGTATATGATCGTGATCATCGTGAAACACCCTTAACAGACTAAGCCTATGCCCTTTAGGGATAAAACAAAGGAGACGAGAGTCTTCACCAGTTGGTGAAAACTTGTAGTATAACAAATCGCACCTTATGAAAAACCGAGTAGGATCCAATTGACCATCTCTCAGCTTTTGCATCAAGCTTTGAGTTTCAGAATCAGCCGTCTGAGCAATCTTCGCCCAATTTCGCGGACTTCGAATTTGGAGAACAGCAGCGTGCTGGCTTAAAAAGTCTGCGTGTTGCATAAGGTAATCTTTTGGATACTCAATCGTGAATTGAAAATCTTGCATGTAAACTCACGAACAGGCCATACGAGGCAACAAGTTCTCTTACAAAATACAAGGTATTTTGTAAGAGCGTTTGTAAGAGCATCCATCTGGTTTCGTATTTTGAGACATCATTTTCGTCATCGAGATCTTTTTATTTCCACACACTATACTATTAAAAGCTTTTTAAAATTTACTGTATTCTGCATCATCTACTTAGAGCTGTGCTAATTTAGGTACGTGCGCATACGTATTACGCATTTTCCCTATTATGTTTAAACAAACACTTCATACTTTGTGGTTACGAGTATGAATCAAATTCTTTTTGGGTACCTAACAATTTATGAGAATTCAATAATTCATTAACTAACATCAATAGGCACTATGCGTACTTGTAATTCGGTATAATTTGCAAGATGAAGTTGTTCAGCATAACGTAACTATCAGTATTTTGTTCTTTTATTTAGGTAGGGTTCTTTTATTTTTGTTTTTTTATTGTTCAGGTAAGTTTCTAGTTTTCACTGAGTGCTCATATACATGACCGGTACATTGTCGATGGTTCAGTTGCCTCTGCCGTTGACGTGTGCGGCGTGCCGTTCGTGTGTATGCATACTAAGTGATCTTGTTAGTCTAGCCAATATATTTTAAATGACTAAATATTTAGTATGTAATAAAAAATATTATATTTTAATGATAAATAATATTTATTTCTGTTAATTGGTTCAAATAAACACTTTTACACGTTAAAATTAAATTATGTTTTTGTATGTACATATATATGTGTTCGGTATTCCCTAACTGACTACTCTGAGAAGAAAGACCGTAGCAAATGCGGAGGTCACAGTCTCTTTTAAAGCCCAGACATAATCTTGGTCAGGCCATAAGAGGCCCATGCAGGAAAGATTTAAATCGTTAGATTCGCCCTACCGCGTCAAAAGATGCTGTTTTCGTTTCGTTTCAGCACCATAGCTATTTTTTTATTGTATACTTTTATTTTTCAGTTGCTGGTGTGATGATGTATAGCCGATGCAGATCAGTAATATTCCTCTTAAATAAACCAGAAAACTATGCACTTCGGAAAAATCCTCACCCAACGCAAGAAGATAAAGAACGGCTAAAATCTAAAGGAACTAGTACATGCTTGCCGTGCACATGTATATTTTGCAGACGCGACACACTACTGACACTTTACTTCCTTTTTTACTATCTTATATTTTTAATTTACTTTATTTTAAGTACCTAATTAGTTCTTGTAGATAGTTCAGTTGTATGACTATCCATGCTAGATTATTTTTTTTTTAATTGTAAACCCAAGATATGCTTTGATCAGCTTACTTTAGCAACAATAAATAATATTCTGTTCTCGTGTTGTCTCGTGTTGTTGTGTTCTGTTGTCGTGTCGTGTTGTATTCGTTCTGTTTTTTGGCACAGCCGTGAGGCACACTTTCCTAATCATTTTCTTACATCGGACTTCACATTTTTTATTTAATCTTTTATTTTTTTTATCTTATTGTTTGTTTTGTCTGATGTATATATCTGGTGTATTGTGTGTCTTTTAGTTTGTCTTTCTTTACCACGTTATTTATAGTTTACCTATTTCTGCGCAAACACTTGTGGACTATAATATCTCCCGCGTCGATGGCTAGTCTGCGCTGAGATTGGTCACCAATCACCATGCCTGAAATTCGGTCTGGTCCGAACCTCTGGCTGAATGAAAAAAACCTATTTCCTAGCGTTTATTCATAGGACAAAGACCTTTGTTATGGACATCCTTGGTCACTAGAATCTTTCAGTGAACTGCTATAAGCTGATAATGATGTTATAAAGGTATGAGGAACAGAGTGTAAAGTTCACTCATACTCTATAGAAAAGGGAGGATCCTCCAACCAGACGGGTGTTGTGTCTGGGACAACTGCCCGATGATTCATGTCGGGCTGTTGTAGATATGCTGGTCGCGCTGTAAACTTTGCTTGCGCGATGCAAGATTTGCGTGACGTCAGTAAGATGAGTAGTTCGCATCTGGCAGTGTAGACGCCGCTACAATGTAATTTTATATGACTTCAATAAGATTTAGTTACGTCATCTAATTAAATTAGTCCACATAAACACAATTCACATGAAACTCCATTTTACAATTGTCCTTTTAGTAAGAAGGAATAACAGTACGTATAATTATAATGTATTTTTTTTGTTATGATCTCTGGTGTACAGACGTCAGCACATCAAGCTACTACAATCTGTCAAATTTCTTTAATAGATTTTCAACTTTATCGCTACAGCATTAAGGTTCAAGGTTGAATGGAAAAAATTTACAGATTCGGGTAGCTTGACCTGCTGGAGTCTGTACAATAAAGTATAAACAAATAAATAAACAGGTACCCACTTACCTAACGAAATTAAACATAATTTTATAATAAGAATTGTTTATTCTGTAAATAGGATTTCGAAATCAATTTAAACGTCATGTTATAAAAAAATAAGCTAGATGACGTCGCCGTTTCCTATCTGACTACTCTGAGAAGAAAGGCCGAAACAAACTCAGAGGTCACAGTCTCTTTTAAAGTCCAGACATAATCTTGGTCAGATCATAATTGTGAAGACCATGTAGATTGATGTCTGAAACGGTCTTTTGAGGAAAGTACCACACAGATTTTAGTGGACCACTCCAGTCAGTGCAAGCATTTGTCAGTAATCGTGTAGCTCAATCAACTCAAAACTTGAATAGCTCAACGACTCGACGAACAATACCAAAGAATAAACCAGCCATTTAGGTAAGCCGCATAAAGTACTCAAAACTGCCAGACCAACATTAAAACTAACAAAGAACGATCCACATAGTCCTCACATTAACAATAATCAAAGTAAAATAATAAGAGTATTATTTTATATTTATTTTAATTTAATTTAATATTTTGTCTGCCGACATGAATATTCACTTTGTAAAAACAAAGTGAATATTCATGGCTTTAAGACATTATTATTATTAAATGATGGACAGGCTATGGTATCTAACACAGCATTGGTATTCAATTATAATGCATCGTTAAATTATGTTAAAAAAATATAAATTTATTCAATTAACTTTTCAATTCTGAAGGTAATGTTCGATTTCGAAAACCGTATAATATCTTCTGCGTCGTACCTTCATTTGGCCCAATTGTTATCATTCTTTGGCTTGGCGCTGGTGGTGGTACCGCATCCCGGTAGTATCTCTGGTAGATGTCATCCCAGAAGCGAGTGCGTTCTTCCAAGAGCACTCCTCGTAGTTCCAGCTTTTCTCCAAGGTTCATGTGTGGTGACCTATCCATACCCGCTGCCGGCCATGTTGGCAGCGACGAACCCTCAGGCACGGGCTTCCTTTACGACATTAGAAAAACGAAATTAGAAGCCGACGAGGGTCCAAATAAAAACATATAAAATTGCATAACATAACAACATCATGCCTGCAATTCCGGAAGGGTGAGGTGAGCTTTGTTTAAGGCCCATGTAATAGGTACGAGCCTATTGCCATCAACCTGGCAAAAATCCAGACTGCAGGCAAAAATTCCTGATCCGAAAAATCCAATAACACTATGTCTGACCTAGGAATCGAACCGAGGACCTTATGCTCAGCCTGCAGTAGCGCTTGCAACCACTAGACCAACGAGACAGTAAAATATAAAAGTAATATAAACAAATAACGGACGACAAGAGGAAGGAAAATGTCGTGTGACAAGAAAACCCTCACCTAAATTAAAAAACTAGATTAAGAAATTAAAAAAAGGTAAGTAATCTTTACTTACCTTTTTTTAATTTCTTAATCTATCAATTAAATTAATTATTTTATCAATTAAAGATATTTTTAACCCTCGAAGCAAAAACGACGGGGTGTTATAAGTTTGACGTGTCTGTTTGTGTGTGGGTGTGTGGGGGGTGGGGGGGTGTGTTTATCTGTGGCATCGTAGCACCCAAACGGTTTCGTCGGGAGTGTTCTTAGCTATGTTTTTACATAAAAAAGATGGAGATGGATTGGCAGTGGTGTACAGAATGTGTAGGTGGAGTAAGGATGAAGATGCGTGATAGGTGGTGATGGGGTACCGGAAAATGTTGTGAAGAGTTGAGGCCGAAGAGAGGTAGTAGAATCGACGGGCACGTGGAGGGTACCCGTGTAGGGGTATAGCTACTTACCCAGTCTTTATAAAGTTGTGCCATATCTCTCGTACTATGTTTCTCATCTTCTGGTATTTTCCAGCTGCACGACTCTCTCTTTTACTGTCCAAGTTATCCAGCCAAGCCATGGACTGAGCACAGTGGTCTGCTCCTCGTATGTTAGGCTGCTGCTCGGAGTCGTTGGTTAAAAAGGAATACACATACAAATAAACTTCACTGTTGCCACCCTTCGCATACAGCTGCATAGCCCGGAGCATAGGATAGGTAATCATGACATCCGAAAAGAATTTGACGAATGCCAAAACGTTGTCGTCGTCAATTGACTTGCCACCAAAATAAAATATTTTAATCTTATCGGCTACTTCTTCCCTTTCATTTTCTGATTGAAACTTTAGGTCAGCTGGTAAGAAATCTGAAAACTTCTCATTCATCTTATGCTTCCAAATGTCAAAGTAATCAATACGTAACAAACCTTCCATGCTGGTAAATCCATACAACATGGGCACCTTTACGTACTTGCCTTTCTTTAGAATAGACAGAGGCGATTCTGTCAGGAAAGCTCCGTCTCCTTTATCACGCTCCACACATGGGGAAAACAAGAAAGTAGAATCTGTTCTATCGAAATATGAATATGAAGTTAACAGGTCCCATGGAGCAGTCTTGTAGAACTCTTCTAATGCATAAATATCGTGGACGTTGGTGAAATTTAGTTTCCTCGCATGATATTTGGCAATCTCCAAAGGATCCCTCTGAATTGCAAATGCGGCAAGGTTTCCACCACTTTCTGGTATTACTCGATGGAACAATCCTTCAGCTGACTTAGAGAGCATTAAGAGATCTACTGATGCAGAACCCGCACTGCTACCTGCAATGGTGACTTGTTTAGGGTTACCGCCGAAGCTTGCGATGTTCTCTTGTACCCAGCGCAGCAGCGCAACCTGGTCCTTCATGCCAGCGTTACCTGGAATGTCCTCAGTGCCGAGACAAAGGAACCCGTGAACACCCAGCCGGTAGTTAAACGTGACCATGATGAAATCTTTTGTCTTCATTAACTGTGTTCCTTTATTCATGTCACCGTAACCCATTGAAAAGGCTCCTCCGTGAACGTACACAAGAACTGATAGGTTTTCATGACTTGTTATGGGTACAAATACATTAGCAGTAAGACAATTAATATCATTCATAGTTAGCTTTTCTTTCAGTAACTGATTGACTACTTCGTTTTGCGGACATACCAAGTTCTTCGTTTGGGCTACATACGGTTTCGACCATTTTGGCGGCGGGAGGGGTGCCTGGTAAACAAAAGTAATATTTGAATTAGTTTGTTATTTAAAGACAAAGTTTTGAAAGTCAAGGTAGATTAGACTACAAATAAATTAAAAGATATGTTGGCCTGCATCTGCCATAGCGTCGTAAAATCAATAAACATTTGGAATTACTCAGCTCACCTTAAACTTATAAATGCCCAGAGGCGCTGTGGCGTAGGGTATGTTGTAGAAAGCGTATAGATACTCGCGTGGCTGCAGACGCCCGCGCACCGTGCCATGTGCAGTTTTCACTTCAAGCCATTCTTCATTAGTTAAAACAGCTGTGACACACAGAAAAACGGTATACGTCCGTGACTTCATTGTTAAATGAATAGACTGTGCCACGATGGAATGTTTTACACGATTATTCAACACATTCAATTGTGGTTTAGTCAGGCTGTTATACTTATACTAGCTTCTGCCCGCGGCTTCGCCCGCGTGGATATCGGAAATTATCCCACGGGAACGTGCTACCAGGATAAAAAGTATGTCCTTCCACAGGATGCCATTTTTCTCTTTGCAAAATCAGAAGTTCAGTGGTTTAGGTGTGAAAATGTAACATATTAGTTTAAAGTTTAAACCCTCCGCTTAAAAATCGAATTACCCCTTTTTGCCCCGTCAGAGGTCAATTTACGACCACTTTACATACTTATTATTAATTTATTTTCTGACAAAAGTATTAATACTGAGTTTCGAGTTAATTGGACCGCGCATTCAATTACTTCCACATCAACACCCCTTTGAGGGGTAGTTTTGAAAAACTTATAATAATAAACTTTATTACTTACATATATTCTTGCCAAGTTTCAAGTTTATATCCCCGCTTTTCATCCCCACAAGGGTGGAATTTTGAAAAATCGTTTGGGATGTATTCATAACTTGATTCAAAGATTATTTATACCAATTTTGGAGTTAATCAAGCCACGCATTATAATCCTCCCCTGTAAAATTAATTACCCCTTTTCAACCCGTTAGGGGTAGATTTTAGAAAAACCCTGATGCATGTTATTCTTTATTTTTGGTCTTAAGTATAAACAATGAGTTTCGAGTTAATCGGACCGTGCATTCAAATTCTTCCACACAAACTTCAACACCTCTATATCTCCCTTTGAGGGGTAGTTTTGAAAAACTTATAATGATAAACTTTATTACTTACTTAGGCGAGTATTATTGAAAAGTTTCAAGTTTATTGACATAATGAAGAAGACTATTCATATAAACTGTATCCCCCGTTTTTCACCCCCACAGGGGAGGAATTTGAAAAAATCGTTTGGGATGTATTCATAACTTGACTCAAAGATTATTTATACTAATTTTCGAGTTAATCAAGCCATGCAGTAAAATCCTCCCCTGTCAATTGACTACCCCTTTTCAGCCCATCAGGGGTAATTTTTGAAAAACCCTGATCTACGCATTGTTCTTTACTTTCGATCCTAGTTATAAATACTGAGTTTCGAGTTAATCCAACCGCGCGCTAAAATTCTTACATACAAACTTTGAAACCCCCCAGTCCCCTTTTAGGGGGTAGTTTAGAAAAACATAAAATGGCAAACTTCAAAATTTACTTAGATTAGTATAAGTGCCAAGTTTCAATTTTATTACCTCAAGGAATAAGATTTTCCATACAAACAAAATCCCCCCATTTCACCCTGTTATGGGTGGAATTTCGAAAAACCCTTTCTTAGTGGATACCTAGTCTTCACGAAGAACACACCCTCCAAAATGTCATGTCTCTAGGACCAGCGTTTAGGCTGTGCGTTGATATATCAGTCAGTCAGTCAGTCAGGACTTTGAATTTTATATACAGGGCGTCAAGAAACTCAACGATAACCTGTTAACGGGCGAGAGGCCAAGGTATACCAGTTATGAAAAAAATAAGAAAAAAAATCCATGTCACTTAGTCTAGCGATAATAGACGTTTTTTGAAAAAGTTGAAAGTTTGACACCCTTGGTCGCGATTTTAAAGTAATAAACATTGTTAACTAAGTAAATATAATAAATTAATAATAATAATAATATTAATAATAATTAATAATAATAATAAATTAAGTTTTGACGAGTTATGGTTTACAAAATGATTGTCAGTTAACTTTGACACTCCATGTTGGAAAAAAATATACCGCACTACCCTTGGCAAGTTATTTTAAAAGATGGCCCATTTAGTCTAGATTTCAAAATGGTACAACACTTGCCACTTTTCTTGCCAATAAAAGTGCTACTTTGTATTTTTTGCGAAGGGACCTCATGGAAAACTTAATCAAAATAAAACAATCAATTATCGTAACACTTTAATATCCTCCTAAAACTAAAGTAGATGCTCAAATGGATTATTTTAGTACTTACTAGTAAACCGCCCCCTGCTTCACACGGATGCAAGATATTGAGGCGAAGACATGTCAAAACATCGAGATGGCTGTACTATATCTAAGTTAAAATGAATTTATTAGTTATACACATAAACCTTCCTATGAAACAGCAGATTTTTTCTAAGCTAGGGGGAGCCTAGAATTACGTACTGTATTCATGTTTACGGTTTGCGCACTGGTTAAAAATTTATCCTGTATTGTGAGGCTAGTAAGAATGCCTATTTATTTGAATTTTTCTCGAAGCATGTAACGAAACGTGTAAGATCATAATTCTATTAATTATGTTCTTAAGCTAATAAAATAAGCTATTCCAATCGCAGACACTTGTAACAAAATATTATGTTTATGTTTTACTAGCAGCGCCCCGCTGTTGCACCCGCATAAGTTTCGATCCCGTGGGAATATCGGAATGAAAAGTATCCTTTATGTTAATCCTGGTTATAAACCATCTGTGTGCCAAATTTCATCCAAATCCGTTCTATAGTTTTTGCGTGAAAGAGTAACAAACATCCATCCATGCATACAAACTTTCACGTTTATAATATTAGTAGGAAGTAGGATTTATTTTTCCTTTGTAAGTGTGTTGAAAACCGACGGTGGATCTCCAGGAGTTGGGGATCACCGGAGGCCTCCGGCATAGGGTGACCGTCACTGGTGCCCGCATGCTGGACATCCCCGGTGCGACGAGTGGCCCCACCGCTGACGCCCTGGCTGAGAAGCTAAGGGCGTCCCTCAACGCGGACGAGGCTCGAGTCTCCAGGCCCGTCAAGTGCGCGGATATGCGCATTGTGGGCCTGGATGACTCTGTGACGGCAGCAGAGGTGGTAGCCGCCGTCGTCAGGACGGGCGGGTGTCTGGCCGACCGGGTGAAGGCGGGCACCATACGTCCTGACTTCACGGGTATGCGAACCGTAACGGTAAGCTGTCCCGTGACGGCGGCGAGGAATATCGTGGAGGGCGGAAGGCTCCTGGTGGGCTGGGTGTCAGCGCAAGTCAAGCTGCTGGAGCCCAGACCTCTAAGGTGCTATCGATGCCTTGTGGGGCACCACGTAAGCGTCCAGTGCACCTTAGAGGACCGCAGCACTCTGTGCTTCCGCTGCGGTAAGCCCGGACATACGGCCGGCTCGTGCAACGCCGCGCCGCACTGCATCGCATGTGCGGCTGCTGGCAAGCCGGCCGATCACCGGGCGGGGAGCAAGTCCTGCGCTCCACCCGCCGAAGCCAGGAGGAAAGGCAGGCCCTCCGCCGCCGTCGCCACCACCACCGTCGCCGCCACTGCTGCCGCCACCGCCACCGCCGCCGTCGCCGTCGCCACCACCGCCGCCGCCGCCGCCACCGCCGCCGCCGCCACCACTGCCGAGGGGGCCCGGGAGGGGGCTGAAATGGAGGAGTAATGACTCCTCCTCTACGCCTTCTCCAGACGAACATCAACCACTGCGCCTGCGCTCAGGACCTGTTGCTCCAGAGCATGGCGCAGTGGTCGATTAACATCGCCGTGGTCGCTGAGCCGTACTTTGTCCCGCCCAGGGATGACTGGGTGGAGGACCTGAACGGCTCAGTGGCCATAATTTCGTCGGCTGCCGCCGGTACCCCGTCTCTCGAAGGTGTCACGAGGGGACAAGGGTGCGTAGCAGGACGGTTCGGAGAGATTGTAGTAGTGGGAGTATACTTCTCACCGAGCCGAAATCTCGCCGAGTTCCAGAACTCTTTAACAGAGTTGAGTGTCGCCGTCGCCAGAAACCACGTCTTCTCCGTGCTAGTGCTCGGGGACTTCAACGCCAAGAATTTGGCCTGGGGTTCCCGTTGCACGGATGTGCGGGGCAGGATGGTGGAGGACTGGGCTCTGGAAACAGGCCTGGTCGTCCTAAATCGGGGTTCTGTTTCTACGTGTGTGCGGATGCGGGGCGAGTCGGTGGTGGGCATCTCGTTCGCCAGCCCCGCTCTGTCACAGCGTGTCATTGACTGGCGCGTCATGGAGGAGGTGGAGACATACTCCGATCATCGGTATATCCGGTTTGATGTCTCCACCCAGACCTCTAGCGCGCTGGTCCAACAGGCCCCGAGTGGTCCGCGGTGGGCGCTGAAGCAGCTGGACCGGGAGCTTCTCCTGGAAGCCTCGATCGTGCAGGCCTGGGTGTTTTCACCGGACAGGCCTGCTGACATTGACGGTGAGGCGGAGTGGTTCCGGGAGGCCATGTCCGAGATTTGTGACGTGGCAATGCCCCGAGTCCGGCCAGGATGCGCCCGACATCAGGTGTACTGGTGGTCGCAGGAGGTTGGGGCGCTACGCAAGGCGTGCGTCGACGCGCGACACCGGTACACCAGGCACCGCAGGCTCCGCATTCGCCCTCCGGATGCGGAAGCCACAGAGGTGGAGCTGTACGAGGGGTACAGAGTGGCGAAGACCGCCCTCCAAGAGGCTGTCCAGTGGGCCAAGGATATGGCCCGCGAGGAGATGTTGGAGACTCTGAACCGAGATCCATGAGGGCGCCCTTACAGAATGGTGCGGAATAAACTCCGCACCTGGGCCCCCCCGCTGACGCAGAGTCTCCGGCCCCGCCCCAGCTGGTGGAGAAAGTGGTGAGCGCTCTGTTCCCTTCACGGGGGGAGCATACTCCCCCGCCTATGGCTCCGCCACTTGCGGTGCCCGAAGCGGAGCACGCGGACGACGACGACGAAATCCCTGAAGTGACCGGGGTAGATCTGAGAGCGGCGGTAGGCAGGCTGAAGGCCAAAAATACCGCCCCGGGACCCGACGGCTTGCCGGGTAAAGCCTGGGTCCTGGCCTCGAGGGCTCTCGGGCCTCGACTGGAGGCGCTCTTAAGCGCATGTATGGAGAGAGGCCAGTTTCCACTCCGTTGGAAGACGGGGAAGCTGGTCCTCATTCAGAAGCCAGGGCGCCCTGCGGACTCTCCGTCCGCATACCGGCCCATAGTGCTGCTCGACGAGGTCGGCAAGCTCTTTGAGAGAGTGATTGCGGGCCGCCTCGTCGGGCACCTGGTGAGGACGGGGCCGGATCTTGCGGAGTGCCACTTTGGCTTCTGATGGCGTCAGCGTAGTTTGCTACGCTGACGACACGCTGGTCCTGGCGCAGGGGAGGTCGCATCAGGCGGCGGCCGACGCGATGACACGCGGGGTTGCGATAGTCGTGGAAAGGATCCGGCAGTTGGGTCTCGAGGTGGCATTGCACAAGTCCGAGGCCATGTCCTTTCATGGGCCCCGGTACGGGCCACCTTCGGGATCCCAACTGATGGTAGGAGGGGTTCACATCGGCGTCGAGACTACGATGAGATACCTGGGTCTCGTCCTCGACAACCGGTGGAACTTCGTCGAGCGATTCCGACGTTTGGCCCCCAAACTGGAACGGGCCGGGGCCGCCTTGAAGCGGCTCCTGCCCAACCTGGGGGGGCCAAACGCCTCCTGCCGGAGGCTTTACGCGGGGGTCGTGCGGTCCATTGCCCTTTATGGGGCCCCGGTGTGGGCGCGTTCACTGCGGCTTCGAGCCGCACACTATCTGAACGCGCCCCAAAAGGTGGTAGCCGTAAGGCTTATAAGGGGGTACCGCACGATCTCGGGCGAGGCAGCAAGCCTCCTTGCCGGACTGCCACCATGGGATCTGGAGGCGAGAGTCCTCGCGCGCCTGTATGACTGGCGCGCGGAGGCACTACGTCGGGGGGAAACTCCGCACCCGCGGCAAATCGCTGCGGAGCGGACGGACCTCCGGCGCGGTCTCATGGTGGAATGGAAAGCGCGACTATCGCAACCCAGCGCAGGGCACGCCACGATAGCGGCGGTAAACCCCTCTTTGAGGAGTGGCTAGAGAGGCGTCACGGCGTTCTCACCTACCGCCTGACGCAGGTCCTCTCCGGACACGGATGTTTCGGGAGGTTCCTGCACATAATCAGGCGGGAGGAGACGCCCGGGTGTCACCGCTGCGAGGATCGCCCAGAGGACACGGTGGAGCATACGGTGGAGGTCTGCCCCGCTTGGGCAGAGCACCGCCGTGTCCTCGTAGAGGCGATCGGCAGCGGCGGCGACCTTTCGCGTCCGGCCCTGTTTCAAGCCATGGTCCGGGGCGAGACGGAGTGGGAGGCGATCACCTCCTTCTGCGAAGCAGTCATGCTAGCGAAGGAGGTGGCGGGATGGGCGAGGGAGAGATCCTCACACCTCAGCCGCCGAGGGAGGCGCTCCGGGCGTCGGGAGCCGCGTGACGACTCCCGGCCACCGTAGGCGCGGGCCTGCGGGCGGAGAGCAATGGGTAGCTCTCCGTCCGATCAGGACCAGGCCCGTGCCGGACGGCGCGTATGTGTTCCACGCGCGCCTCAAAGAGATGTCAGCGTAGTTGACGGGGCCCGACAGGGCCGAAGCCTGCCGGGGTAGCGGGATCGTCCGAAAGGGTTACCGCTGCCCTGGTACATAAAGGGCTAAGGAAGGAACACGGGTGGGTTTTAGTCAGTAAGAGTCTGACACTTCCTTCTGCTCCACCCAGAGGGGGAGGGGTCATTTGATGATTTCCCATCCTCAAAAAAAAAAAAAAAGTGTGTTGAAAATCGTCGTTTGATATTCGTGAGCATTTCATTGCACTTCTTATCAAAATGAAAGTACCTACTACCTATTTCTTAAGCTCAAATA
This sequence comes from Apamea epomidion, assembly GCA_947507525.1. Classification (NCBI taxonomy): domain Eukaryota; kingdom Metazoa; phylum Arthropoda; class Insecta; order Lepidoptera; family Noctuidae; genus Apamea; species Apamea epomidion. The sequence continues at coordinate 9,077,674 of OX382226.1, read as the reverse complement.
GGAATCTGAAAATCGTTGAAGTCTTAAATTCTTCTTAGCTACAATTTTAAACCAAAATAACTTTTATAATACCTTAGTACTTCAAACAGTCAGGTCATCCAGCCGATCCGTTTCACTGCTAGACGTAGGCGTCCCCCAAGCTGCGCCACAATAAAGTAGCGCTAGTACATAGTAGGTATTAAATAAAATATATTGACTCTTACAAAATAACTCAAAATATATGCGGTGTAAAATTGGCAATTATTTGATAAGCGTCGCATAGGTGACCATGCTGCCCCCCTCATAACGCCCTCTGTTGGAGTGAGAACGCGTTCCGGCGACGATCGCACATTCGCGCGACGATCACTTTTGATTACGACGCTTGTTTAAAACACGATTATAATAACACCAGCCTGATTTTGTCCCACTGCAGGGCAAACATCTCTCCTCATAGGTTTAGAGAAGGCACTAGCATTGATCACGCTTGCTCACGATTGCAGACGAATATTACCTATATGTCCAGGTTTCCTCAGGATGTTTTTCCTAGATGTCAGTAATGTCCATGAAACTCCGAAAGTACTTAGGAATTGAAAAAGTCACACAGGTAGGCATTTGCCCGCGGATTTGAACTCACAACCTTGTGTATGAGAGGCGAGTCAAAAGTACAAAAAATTTAAAAATCAAAATTCTAAACATCTCTCAGAAACTGAGAGATGTTTAGAATTTTAGATGAATAATCAGCGAAGTAAGTCTTTTATTTTGCGAAACTAATAGACAAAACATTGACTGTCCTTGAGGCAGAATTTCCAGAAATAAAAGTAATCTAATGAATGATATAGACATGCAATTAAAAAGACGTGTAATTAATTGTTTTAAGATGACTAAATATATGACGGCGCTTCGACGTTTTGAGAGTGTTAGGAAACGTGAAGAATGACAGCGGACATTTTAACAAGCGCCGGTTGACGTTTCTTCACACTGACGCAACTCCAGGCTCTTTTGCACATGGCCGTCGGATGGATCAGGGATCCGTTTGCATCGCGTCCAAGCAAAACGTGTTCGGTGGAGCGTTGTTGTACCTGTTCCAATTGATTAGAAAGTGTTGATTGTAATTCTGTTTGTTAAAATAATAATCGTGCATCGTTGATCAACTTCAACACGTGGTTTTAATTCTCCTCGCCCGCCTACCCACTATAGCTCGGCAGCCACGATGAACCCAGAATTGACTGATAATGGCCATGTGTCGTTATACAGGGTGATTTTTTAAAGACCAGCCAAATTTAAGGACCACATCCTTAAATTTGGCTGGTCTTTAAAAAATAACCCTGTATATAAATAATTTATTGCAGACTCATATCACGTACAAAAAAAAAAACATGCGTATCTACTTACAATACATTTTATTAATGTTCCTTCAGTATCTATTGGGTATAATAAAAACAATGGGTTTTTGTGTTGGGTTCTGTACATATTACAATCTTATGATGGTCTCTCTTCTAATATTATCGTTTTAGCAAGATATAATAACACAAATAAATTAAATATATTCTTCGGCGCCGTACTACTTGCGTGGGGGCACTGCATCCAGGTAGTGTTTCTGGTAGATGTCATCCCAGAAGCGAGTGCGTTCTTCCAAGAGCACTCCACGTAGTTCCAGCGTCTCATTCATTGCCATGTGTGGTGACCTGTCCACTCCTGCACCCGGCCACGCTGGCAACGACGAACCTCCAGGCACGGGCTTCCTGAAATGTTAAAACGAAATTAGACGACATAATTATTTATTAAACTAGTAGGTAGAGTGCTTACCAAGTTTGTTTCCTTCTTACCTAATTAAAGAACGTACAGATGCCAGCAGGTCAAGCTACCCGAAACTGTAAAATTTTCCCAATCAACCTTGAACCTTAATGCTTTTGTGATAAAGTTTAAAATCTATTAAAGAAATTTGACAGATTGTAATAACTTGATGTGCTGGCGTCTGTACATCAAACTCAGCAAATTATTATTTATTGCGGTGACGTATAAAATTAAACGTGGATACTTTCTATGCTTACCCAGTTTTCATGAAGTTGTGCCAAATTTCACGCAGTACCGTTCTCATCTTCTGATATTCAGGAGTCGCGAGGCTCTCATCTGTACCATCCAAGTTATCCAACCAAGCAAACGATTGAGCGCAGTGAGTAGCTCTTCGTTCGTCAGTGTGAGGCACCACGGGAACGTTTTCGTCCACAAAGGAATATTCGTACAAATATACTTGATCGTTGCCAGCGTCGGCATACAGCTTTGCAGCCCGAAGCATAGGATAAGTAAACATGACATCCGAGAAGAAGTCAACGTATTTTAGAATGTAGTCATTGCCAACAGAACTGGCGCCAAAATAAAATCTCTTGATCTTATTTGCTACTTCTTCTCGTTCTTCATCAGAGTCAAACTTTAGGTCAGCCGGTAAGAAATCAGAAAACTTTTCATTCATCATGTTTTTCCAAATTTCGAAGAACTCAATGCGCAAGTGTCCTTCCATATTAGTAAAACCATACAACACAGGTAACTTATTGTAGTCGCCTTTCTTTAGTATACTCAGAGGAGATTCTGTCAGGAATGCTCCGTCTGCATCACGCTCCACACAAGGGGAAAACAAGAAAGTAGAATCGGTCCTGTTCGTAAACGTATTTCTGGTCAACATGTCCATTGAAAGAGTCTTATAGAACTGTTGTAAAGCGTTTATATCGTCAACCATAACGACATTGCTTAGTTCTCTGGCGTACGTTTTAGCAATCTCTAGAGGATCCCTCTGGATTGTAAATGCGGCAAGGTTCCCACCGCTTTCAGGTATGACTCGGTGGAATAATCCTTTAGCTGAATTAGAGAGCATAAGTAGATCCACTGATGTAGAACCTGCACTGCAGCCTGCAAGAGTGACATCATCTGGGTTACCGCCGAAGCTGGCGATGTTCTCTTGTACCCAGCGTAGCAACGCCACCTGGTCCTTCATGCCAGCATTGCCTGGAATGTCCTCGGTGCCGAGACAAAGGAACCCGTGAACACTCAGACGGTAGTTGAACGTAACCATGATAAAATCTTTCTTTTCCCTTATTAATTGCGTTCCTTTAAACATATTACCAAAGCCAGAGAAATAAGCACCCCCGTGAACATACACGAGAACTGAAAGGTTTTTCTCGATGGTGTCGGGTACAAATATATTAGCAATTAGACAATCTTCTTTTATCTCTATGTCTGGCAGAACTTGAAACATATAGTCGTTCTGAGGACATACGACAATCTTGTCATCGGTTGCATTAAACGGTTCCGACCATGTTGGTGGGGGAAGAGGTGCCTGAAATGTAAAAGTAAGGATTACATTTGTTTGTTATCGTAAATGAGCCAGTAAAATGTCAATGTCGTGTCCTTCTACAGAATCGTTTCCAACGTCACTCTAGATAACACAAAATATCTGTACAATCTTTGTCGACAGAAATATATTAATAAATTATCTCATTTTTGGGCCTCTCCTCAGGCTCGTGCTGCCATTATAGGTAGCACGAGATATTGCTGGCATATCAAAGAGTGAGCCAGACTAGCCTATAGCCTCGGCACAGCAGATGTAATAATCATGATGTTAGATAAACAATTTTTAAAATTCATTAAAGCACCTTGAATTTGTTTTCTCCCACAGGCCCTGTGGCGTAGGGAATGTTGTAGAAGCCATATAGATCCCCGCGTGTGTCTAAGCGTCCGCGCACCGTCCCTTGCGCAATTGTGACTTCTAGCCATTCTTCGTCAGCCAGAACTGCCGTTACGTACAAAAGAACCACACTCGTCCGCCACTCCATCGTTGCGACTGTAGACTATTTATCTACGAGTATTTTATCTTAACATAATTTTTGATTGAAAGACTAATTATCTAATTATCTATCATATCGATTAAAATAATCTATAATTTGCGTGTGTGCTCCAGATTAATAACAAGGTCGTAGACAGGATGCCTTTTGGGGGTTCAAACCCAAATGAGTGAATCTTGGGGACCCAAGGTTTTATGGCAATAGCTTGCACCAACTTGTTCATCGATATATGTATAAGTAGAGATCGAAATTTACTTAAGGTCAGGTCACAAAAATAATCGGCGGTCATTTCATCGTACGCGCCATTTCGTGACTCCTGTGCTGCTGCCATTATCATAGCCTAGTTAAGATACTAGATTACTGTCATCGTCATCATCATCGCAGCGAAAAGATGTCCACTGCTTGACCTTTGCCTCAAGGAGTGGTCCTACACGGCCCTCATCCAGCGGATTCCCACCATCTTCATTAGGTCCGTGGTCTACCTTGCGCTACGCCCTCTGAAGGCCAATTTTCGTAATTAAAAACGTTCAAAATTCTCTACTCGCAATCGTTCCACCAACAATCGTCTTCTACGATGTCCTTCTCACTGCTCGAGTTTCATTCAGGCTTCTTTCTTTGTCCAGGCGGTATTTCTTTCGAATGCGCTCCCTTTGAATATCAGGATGGCAACCAGTCCGTTATCATTCAAAGTAAAGGTATATGAACATATCCGTAAGAAGTTCGTATGTACTATTCTGCCCTGCTAAGCCGAAAGGCGCTATCTCTGAGATACGCCCTTTTAGTTTTTTTTATACCATTCAACAGCTAGAATAATTTCGCATCTAATGGTATAAGCCGAATAGCGATAGCTAATTTAAAACATTAAAATAAACCACTAAGAAGTTTTTTTATATCTCAATTTTTCCTTAAATTACTAAGAGATTTGACGGCATGTCGTTTTTATGAAGCCAAATAGCCTTATATTGGCATGAAGCATTGTCTGGACGATCTAAAGATGAGATCATAAGTGCGTATTATCATTTTTTAATGTTCTATCGGGATATGAAAAATATTGTACTTTGGGTGGATAATTGTTCTGCTCAAAATAAAAACTGGACGTTTTTTTCGTTTTTAATCTATGTTATAAATTCGGATCAGATCAACGCAGAAAATATTATTGTTAAATACTTCGAAGCCGGACACACATTTATGTCTGCAGACTCTTTTCACCATAGAGTAGAATTGGCGATGAAGCGAATGAAAAATAAAATATATGACTTTGATGACTTTTGCGAAGCTGTAAACAGTGCTGGAAAAAATGTAAATATCAAAAAAATTACAATAGATGATTTTTATGAGTGGCAAGACTATACGACCCAATACAAACTTTCCCGGTTGTCACCACGACCTTACATTAGTGACATTGTTGAAGTGGAAGTTAACAGAGGCAGTTTTGACATTAGGTACAGAACTGGTTTCGATAATGAAACCATTACGGCTAGCATTATAGGTACAAAGTTCTTAAAATTAGACAAACTTCCATCCCCAACTAAAAAAACAGTACCAGCAGGAATATCTCAAACAAAAAAAAAAAAATATTTTAAAATCTCTTTCCAATACCTGCTAATAGAATGTCTTTTTGGCGGGGACTACCAACTTTTGATTAATTTTATTTCATAGAAAGCAAAGAAATTGCTTTAACTTTTTTTTGTAATTTGCTGCTACATTTAATAAAGGTGTTAAAAAAATATTAAATGAAGTTTTATTACAAATTTATTCGGTATTTTCATCACATATGAAAAAAAAATCATTTTGTATGGAACTTTCTATGAGCAGAATAAGACTAAAAGCAGTATCTCAATTTTTGAAGCCTTTCTTTTTAATCAAAATAGCGGTATCTCACAAAATAGGTATAATGGTGTCATTTATGGATAATTTAGGTATGTCAGTTATATCTAGGGTCAAAAATACGTTTATATAAGTTTTAACAGTTTTAAAAATATTAGTTTTAACCCCCGTTTGAAGGTGGGAAAAATCCATTCACAAAAAGTCGTTTTTCTCAAAACTTACTCTGATTGAGTTAGCGCTTTTCGGCTTATCAGGGCAGTATTATTCTTGCAAATAAATTTCATTTCATTTCAGGTATTAAGTTCGCCTTTGTACAGTAGGTATTTTTATAATTATTTTTTTATTTAATTATCATAAAGTTTTAATAAACAAATATTAATAATTATACCAACGAAAAACGGACGAAGTGGTAAATAGAATACGTGCTGAAATGATGTAAAAGCAGACGATGTGTCCGAACAGACAGCTCTCTAGCCGTGACGTTAATTAAGCGAAGCAATTATTATTCCTCTGAGACGATGTTGAAGGCGGTCCAGACAAACTGGACAGGCGAGACACACACACGACTTTAGTGACGAAATTAACTACGGACTACTGAAAGTTTATTCCTGATGAACCTTTTCAGCTGCATCTGGCTGGCGATCTCGTAATTTTAAGAACGTTCACAGTCTGATCTCAGTCTCAATCTGTCAAAAATACCTCTAATTTCCCTACATTTTTGACAAGTTTTAGACATTGATTGTCGCCGAGATCAAATTGCTACTAGATTTACACCGTTTTTAATTACGGGAATTGGCCTTCTGATATTCGTGGTGTCTTCGACTTTAGTCGTCGAGTGTCGGCGTTGCGCGTATCATTGCGCATACACTTTGTCAAGGCGTTAAAGTAATCGAAAACGCGACTTAGTCACGTTTCGTGTGTAAGCCCTCCTAAGCGTTTAATTAATGTGACAAACTGACGAGATGACAGTTCAACATATTCCCCGTTTTCCCTTTCAGGCGAAAAATAAAAGTGGGCAGAGCGGCGCCACAATTAAGTTTAAATCCCCAGGGACTTCCGTTTTCCGTGCCTCAGGACATCGCGACGCCGGCGTCTGAGGACTCGGGGATGTGCTGTAGAACTAGTATATTTTTACTGCTCAACAGTCGTTCCATATTAGTCGTTCACAACATAAATCAATTACAAACGAGACAAACAACTTTGGCAGCAACTCGCCAGCAGCGCACCAATATGAGATTGGAAGCAGAGTCGAAACAATGGGCTAACAGCCAAGATAAGTCAGTAACTTAATTAATTCTCGAAGGCTTCGGCATAATTAACTTCGAAGCTTTTGGGTGAGGGGAAAACAGGAGTGTGCGTGTATCAGCAGAGAGCGGTAAAGGGTAGGGGGGCTGATTTATAACTGGTGTAAATGAAAGTGTGAAGCGGACGCGGACATCCCCGGGGCGACCGTTTTTGTGAATTTTGTGATGTTATCTTAGGATTCACAACAATTTGCTGAGCGTGGCGCGTGGCGGCGTGGGCTCGCGTGCTACGTGACCAGAGTAGCGTTATAGACACCTATTTAGCTGAGTAGTTTTAGTCCCAGACACGTTTATTGTGTCGTAAATTTTCTCTTATTGCTTCAAGCGATTCAAAAGTTAGAACTACTGCGCTGCAGTAGCATGTCTTTGCTATAGTGTTATTTATGGCATTCCTTGTTTTCCTACGCGCTGAATGGTCCCCGACATGGGGCCATGGGAATGCAATGGAGATCCATCCGACTCAGAACTTACTCCGGTGCAGCTCATTCCTGTAAGAATACCTTAATAATCAGCCTATATTATTCCCACAGCTGGGACAATGGCCATCTATGTGAGAGAGAGAGTGGGCTATAATCCACCACACGGGCTCAGTGCAGGTTTGTGGATGTCACATGTCGTCGAATTTTTGGTTTCAGAACATGCCGGTTTCCTGACGATGTTTTCCTTCACAGTTTTGAGAGTACCTAGTGATGATGAAATAATTTACACAAAATAAAGTGCCCGCTTGGGTCCGAACCCACGACCTACATCTCGTTAGTTGCAGCGGTTACCACTGCGCCACCACCGCTCAGAATACCTTATTTGCTCTTTTTCAAAAATAAATTCCATTAATTTCTATAGCCAAGTTGTTAGTGCGCTGCCAGTGATCAAAACTCTGTGTCTTAGACGGATTCAATTCCCGAACGAAACACTTTTTTGTATGACCCAAAAATTATTGCAAATCGGGCTAATCTAGGACAGTAAAATTACTAATGATAAATACAGGAGTAACACTGGCATACGAAGAGACGATTATACAAAAAAAAAAATTGACGCAACAAAAATTATACGTGTAGTCATAAACAGCGCATATTATTAGTCGATCTAAACAGGATCCTCTTTTGCTTTACTTACGGACGCAGCTGAGGTCATCATGTGCGCGGGATTTTGTTTTCAAAATGATCAGATATAGGTTTTGGCGATAGTGCATACTCGTATACCACATACCTTTATATAAAAAGAGCGTACATTTTATGGCCTTCGAGATACTTTTGCCAATGTATATATATATATATATAAATAACAACTCACAGGAGTTACTTCCCAAAGTATATTTTCATTTTAAAATCGCGAACATAAAAAAATACGGGCGGATGGGGAACATGATAAAACAATGTTTTATGGAAATTGCAAAAGTCTGTCAGAGGGACGAATTGAGTTGTCAGTCAGTGTCGAAGTTCAACTGGGGTGACCTAAAAGGGTCAGACGACTTCTCAATGGGTCAATTTGTCGCATTTTTAACAGATTGATCGATTATTATTAAACTAGTTTCTGTACGCGACTTCGTCCGCGTGTAATTTCGGGGCCCGACCCACCGAGTCGCATCCCCGCCTGCGCTATTATAAGAGTATCTTCGTTTTCGCTCTGACTTTTTTTCTCTTTGTTCGAGTCCTAGGGTCGTAGCGTGATGTTAAAGTTAACCTATAACCTTCCTTAAGAATTGGGCTATAAAATGCATTTTTTTTTTATCCGAGTCCAGAGATTAGCGCGTTCAAACAAAACATCAAACTCTTCAGCTTTATTATTAGTGTAGATTATTTTTTAGTATAAATTGATTAACTGCGAATGGACTTTTAACTATAGTGGGTGTTGTAATAGATTCATGCATAGATTAATTACCCTTTTCTGTATTTCTCACCAGTCCTTAAACATTCACCCCAAAGGTTAGGTCTGATCATCCAGTTAACCTTTTCCTAATTATGATGTGAATTAATAAGTATCCACTTAACAATATTTAACATGAAGCAAGCCGTGGAGGCCTCAATTTGGCCTTGAAAGGCCTGAATTTTAAATATCCGTATATGAACATTACCAATCAGACAGTCATTTTGCCAATTCAGCCAATCAAGCCATCAAATCAGTCAATTTATTGTTACTAAATCTTTTGAAATAGGTTGATACATTTACTTTGTCAACGCTAACTAACATTATGAATGCGAAAATGGGTTTATTTATTCGTTAAACAGATTTCGATTTGGCACACAGGTAGACCATGACCTGGGTTAGGACATAGGACTTCATAGTTCATAGGATAAACGTTTTCCGAACGCCACGCGAACGGAGCCGAGGGCATAAAGCTAGTTAATTAAAAAAAAAAGCTATTTAATTATTATGTCAAAACACTTTAGATGACCTACACATTTTTTTTTGTTTTAAAAATTTCAGAAGGCACTTTGGGGATAAGACGGGGAGTGGGGGATTTTGACCTCACTAAAACCACACCAGTGGTCACGATCTCCACATGGAAGGGGCATCGTTGCCTAAGAAAGATAGAAAATGCGTTTATTTGCGGTAAACATGACGCAGAGAAAGAACTCAAACACGAAAAGAACAATTTGGGGGGAAATATGCGGCATATTCCCCGAAACGGACATTGTTCAGCATAATGCTACGACCCTATGCGAGACAGAACCCCAGCGCCGGTTTTCAGCGACAGCTAGTGACGTCAACCGGTGCAGTATACGCCGAGATATAAATATTATTATTATTATCAACCTGTGACGTCCCACTGCAGGGCAATGGCCTCCCTACCCTCTCTCCACTGCTCTCTGTTCAAAGCTGCTAGGGACCAGTTCTTATTGAAGGAGAGGAGGAGATAACTGATGTCACTTGGAAAACTGCCACGCTAAAATGGAACTGGGCTGGACACATCTGCCGCATGTCAGACAACCAATGGGCCAAACTTGCCACCCAATTGGTCCCTCTTAATGGCAAACGACATCACGGCAGGCCCGGACGGAGATGGCGGGATGAGCTGGACTCCTTCAACAAGAACTGGTCCCTAGCCGATATAAATCCTACTAATATTATAAGCGTGAAAGTTTGTATGGATGGATGGATGGATGTTTGTTACTCTTTCACGCAAAAACTACTGAACGGATTTGGATGAAATTTGGCACACAGGTAGTTTATAAACAGGATTAACACATAGGATACTTTTTATCCCGACATTCGCACGGGATCGATACTTATGCGGGTGAAACCGCGGGGCGCAGCTAGTAACACAATAAAAAATAAAAATACTTAACCCAGCCGTAACTCTGATTTCTTGGCTTTCGGAAAGGGGAAGATACACTTTCGAGTACCTACCACTATTCACTTCGATACATAAATAAATAACACCGGAAATATAGATATTAATCCAATCACCCAATAGAGATTGATTGAAGCAGATCCAGCTGTCAATCATCATTGTTTTGGATTGCTTCGCAACCGTTCCTATCCTAAACATGTCATTATCTAATATGAATCTAAGTAACGTCTCCTATTTACGATAAGTAAAACTAGCGACTCGCCCCTACTTGGCACGGTGTTTGTGACTTGCCAAAACCAAGATTTCTTTATTATGAATTAGTTTAATTTTAATATACTATACAAGCCCCGCGCCTCGCGGTTTCACCCGCATAAGTTTCAATCCCGTGGGAATATCGGGATTAAAAGTATCCTATATGTTAATCCTGGTTATAAACCATATGTGCGCCAAATTTCATCCAAATCCGTTCAGTAGTTTTTCGTGAAAGAGTAACAAACATCCGTCCATCCATCCATACAAACTTTCACGTTTATAATATTAGTAGGATATTCTCATTGTGATGGTGAAAATCACATCAATATCCGTTGCGTAGTAAAAGAAAAACGGTGTCACACAGACAGACACGGAGAGCGTCTTAAATTTATAATACATATGTATAGATATACATTTATAGAAGGACTCAATGCACAGGGTAACTTAGACGGCGATTTTAATCGTAAAGGAGGTGGAGGGGAGAAATCAGATTAAGATTAATTAAAACTAAAGCAGCTGACTCAGCCGAAAGGTATCAGGCAACCAACCCTTACTGTAAAATCGGCACTTTAGCATATACAAAATACCATTGATCTATCGTCGAATATTTTGTTGCATTTTAGGAGTGTGCATTGTAAACAACAAGAGATAATTGACGATTGTAACTTAATTAAGTACTGTTTAATCACTACTTTGAGCCCTCCAAAAAATCCTACAAATCCTACTAATGTTATAAATGTGAAAGTTTGTATGTTTGTTACAAGTTAATCACGCAAAAATGGCCGAACTATGTACTTTTTATCCCGGTAATGGGTTCCCGTGGGATAATATCCAGCATCAATGCGGGCGAAGCCGCTGGCAAAAGCTAGTATTACCAGTACCAGTTCCAGACGGGTACCGGTACTTCACTTAAGAAATACCGGTACCAAATTCAAGTACACGCCGTGTAGGTACCACAATTGTCGTATCAATATACGACAATTGTGGTACCTACACGGCGTGTAACTTCAAGGTACAATTACCTTGAAGTTATTTTTCTAATACCTTTTAACTATCCTTTTTACTTACTATATCTGATGTATCACTAAGTTACGAAAATATTACCAATAGTACAGTGTACAGGTACTACGTCTGGTACCGGTATATCAAGCCCTAACTGCTTTACGTAGGCCTCCCTCAAGCATCCCCACAACGACCGCTCTTGCGGCGCCCTCATCAAGCGAGAGCTTGTTATCGGTTCACCATCTTCTGCCCAGCTGCGGCACCAACCAGTCATAAAATTAAATGGCGTATGTCAGGAAGTATCGATCATTTATCACGCGTTCAATTTAAAATCATTAATGTTAATAAAACCATAACATGTCCGTTTTCTCGTGGGAATGCCGCGTAGCTGATCCATAGATCATTTAGTATTTAATATACAGTGGATGAGTGGTGTGGCAATATTCGCCCTGACCATAGAAATATATTTTTTTTTATAATAATGGTCCTGACACTGGTACTGCGATAAACATGTGCAAGTGCTTTACTTCGAAAGGGCACTCTTATATTTTATTCGTACGATATTCTGTAGGTATCTATTCGGTAGGTTTTGTAGGTGTTGGTTCCCTGTGGAATTATACTTGGACTAAGTGTAATACCTATTTGGTTAAGAGGGTGCCATCAGAAAGTTGGCCACTTTGCAAATAGCTGTCCAATATTCACCAGTTTTGATTAATTTGTCAATATTACTGAAGGTAAATTAAGGGGTTTATTTATAGACGATGATTAAAGTTAAGTGACGTTTAAACGTCACAGCTGTGTGGTTAAACAGTCGCTTATCACTACTTAACTTTAAGCAACGTTTATGAATAAAGGGGTGTTTATCTCATAATCAAACCATCAACTTATAAAATACACTAAAATAAGACTAAAGTCTCTACAGTACTTATTACTATAACTCAACTTCTAAGTTATAAAAAATTTAAGTAATTTTGAATGTAAACAATCACAATGAATAAATAATAAAATAAATAAATGATATTAAGTTATAACATTATAGTCTCTCAAATTATGTGGAGCACATTCAAGAGGTTATCCAAATTCCTTTGAAGTCTAAACATAAAAGACTATTCTTTTACAAAGTTGAATGGAAGTCAAGTAAAATATATTCTTAAAACTTTTCGATTCGATTCAATGAGTACTTTTGAAGAAAGAAAAATGTAGGGTGGATTGAGACGGAACTGTCAGGGTAGGTACATAGTTTAAGTTTAGTAAGAAATCGATGGATGTTTTCGTTTACAATTTCGAAATTTAATGAATATGAAATAGACAGTTCTTTTCTCAAATTAAATTTTATTCGAAAACATTCATCGGTCATTTGTCGTTTGTCGTTTTGAGAAACTATGATTTGCATTCAGAAAAAAATATGACATGGTCTACAAAAAAATGGGCAATTTTTGACAAGATGCCAATCGATAATGTTTCTTATAATGATCAAACTAGTCTTTGGGACGAACTCATAATCAGCCTATATTGTTCCCACTGCTGGGACACAGGGCTCCTCTCTTCGAGAGGGAGTGGGCTATACCTAAAACTATACCCTTTGGGGCCCGTAACTATACCCTTTGGGGCCCGTAACTATACTCTTTGGGGCCCGTAACTATACCCTTTGGGGCCCGTAACTATACCCTTTGGGGCCCGTAACTATACCCTTTGGGGCCCGTAACTATACCCTTTGGGACCCGTAACAATACCCTTTGGGGCCGTAACTATACCCTTTGGGGCCCGTAACTATACCCTTTGGGGCCCGTAACTATACCCTTTGGGGCCCGTAACTATACCCTTTGGGGCCCGTAACTATACCCTTTGGGGCCCGTGGCAAATTCATGGGAAGTGATGTGAACTGGCACTTCGCTCGCGAGTTCGTCCGCGTTGATTTCGTAATTTCCGCTACAAAATTGAATACCTGACTGCTTCGTGGGTCTAGTGGTCGAAAAAGTTTTCATTTGTATACTTAGGTATGTTAGGATCCTCCTGTGCTCATGGCCCTCTCGGGCCGGGGGCCCCCTCCGACTGGGGGCCCGTAGCATTTTGCCACTCCTGCCACCCTATTGTTACGTCACCACCACTGATCGTGGGACGAACTAAGGTTAGAATACTAGAAAAGTCAGAAATGGCAAAAAAAACTGTGCCAATAAATGCTATGAAATGAGCCTCCAACTTTTTTTATGATGACTGGCCGCTAACTCTAGGGAAATATATAGTGAGGGAACCTAAAATTGGTTGCAATCGCCAACATGCAATAACTGCAGTTTGCAAGCGTGATAATAAAAGCATGTTCCTTCTCTCTGAAAGAGAGGCCTTTGTTCTGCAGCAGAACACTGGAGGAATACCACACACCTCATGCTGGTATTGTTATGTAGGTAATATTAATATAATATGTCTGCGTGTAGGCCAGTGAACTTCATAATAATAAATTACTCGTATAATACTACCTACCTATTACATATGCACCACTATGGAAGTTACCCTCAGTAGTTTATTAAAAATATGAATTGCAAGTGACATTCAATTTTTTGTGTGGTATAATGGATGTTACCTCGTTGTAATCAGAAGCCCGTAAGTCTGACAACCATTCTTGCCAAGGCGTATCGTGTGACCCAGCTCGGTTGCACTGGGTTGTGGAGGTCAGATAGGACGTTCCATGTAGAACACTCAGCTTCAGGTTAGACTGGAAACGGACCTCAAAATAGTTGGGAAAAGGCATAATGATGATGATAGCTACGTCTGGCGCAACATTCCAAAATGGCACAAGAAGATATACACATAGTTGTCCAGAGATGTAGAAAAAAGTCTTTCAAAAATAATTTTAAGGGTTTTAAAATCATAAAGAGATCAGCAAAACACACATAATCCCTGTTAAACTGAGAACTGACGAGCTGTCAGTTATAGTAACCAGCACTCTATTTGCGTAACTCAGTATCAATATATATCTGAATATCCGCTAAACTATTGCTTCGTATGTTCAAAAAATGTGTCTGCTCAACAACGTTAATAACGCAATGAATGTTGTTGAACTGTCAAAATGAAACCCATTGCTGCTGATGGTGTGTTACGCAATTTTACTCCGCAGATATATCTGCTCAGAAAAGGAGAAAAAGTTTGATAGATATTGTAAAGTTAAACTTCTGTGGTTACCTTGCAATATTGCGAAGTGAGGTTGAAATGACTTCACAGCGTTATGTGGCTTCCTACTTGCTAATATACAGGGCGGCAAGAACATCGACGCGCAAACTGTAACCATGAATTCAGCAACATGATAGAGCGTGGACAGTTTTCGATATCCCGGCCACACTATATAAAGCGGGTGCGTCTCATATCATATAAAGTTATTTGGTATATTTTCATTTCAATAACGTTCACAAGATATAATAAACGTGAGTTATACCAACTGTTGATATAATTTCTTTAGAAATAACATTTAAATACTCTAAAACTTATTTTGTACAATGTTATTGGATATAACGTTTATTTAATCAAAAATCATTAGGCCTATCGTTTAAAATATTTAATATTGATACCATTTTTATGGTTAACACCCCGATTCAAAGCAATCCGACTCGGATCGGTTATATTAGGTTAAAAGGTTAAGGCGGGAGTGGAGCGGAGTGCCAGGTCCCCTCTATGTTGGTGAATCATTTGGGTTAGGTTTAGTTAGAACAGTGACCATTAACGCGCGAAGGCGAACGAGTGAAGCGAGCGTGCTACGGAAGCGGCGTGACAGAAACGAATCGCTGCAAAACCGACTCCACGTAGTCTTGTCTGCCCTACCCCTAGTTATTTAAAATCGCCTAGGCGCGGAAGGGCGAAGCATCCCGCGAGCTGAGGAGCAGGTGGCTTTAACACTCGCCGCCGCGGCTGAGGCGAAGCCGGCCAGCAAGGCGAAGCCACGGTGGTGAGCGTGAAATACATCAGCGACGATAAGCTCGCATGGGGCCGCCGGAGCCCCACAGCGCCGGAGCCATGACAGAAACCATGCCTGCTGCATGTTGCATGCTTGCTGCATTCTTGCTTGCATGCTGCATTTATGGTGTATGCTTGTTTGCATGCCTGCTGCATGCATGGTGTATGCTTGTTTGCATGCCTACTGCATGCACGGTGTATGCTTGTTTGCATGCCTGCTGCATGCACGATGTATGCTTGTTTGCATGCCTGCTGCAAGCATGGTGTATGCTTGTTTGCATGCCTGCTGCATGCATGGTGTATGCTTGTTTGCATGCCTACTGCATGCACGGTGTATGCTTGTTTGCATGCCTGCTACATGCATGGTGTATGCTTGTTTGCATGCCTGCTGCATGCATGGTGTATGCTTGTTTGCATGCCTACTGCATGCACGGTGTATGCTTGTTTGCATGCCTGCTACATGCATGGTGTATGCTTGTTTGCATGCCTGCTGCATGCATGGTGTATGCTTGTTTGCATGCCTGCTACATGCATGGTGTATGCTTGTTTGCATGCCTGCTGCATGCATGGTGTATGCTTGTTTGCATGCCTGCTACATGCATGGTGTATGCTTGTTTGCATGCCTGCTGCATGCATGGTGTATGCTTGTTTGCATGCCTACTGCATGCACGGTGTATGCTTGTTTGCATGCCTGCTGCATGCATGGTGTATGCTTGTTTGCATGCCTGCTGCATGCATGGTGTATGCTTGTTTGCATGCCTGCTACATGCATGGTGTATGCTTGTTTGCATGCCTGCTGTATGCATGGTGTATGCTTGTTTGCATGCCTACTGCATGCACAGTGTATGCTTGTTTGCATGCCTGCTACATGCATGGTGTATGCTTGTTTGCATGCCTGCTGCATGCATGGTGTATGCTTGTTTGGATGCCTGCTACATGCATGGTGTATGCTTGTTTGCATGTTTTTTACAGGGAAATAAAAACCACATATGTTCACAATCTTTGTATTTTTTACTAGGCGTTTTATCATATTAGACTAAATAGGTTTTATGTATTTTGAGTGGTTTAACAAACGATTTTATATTCAACGTATGTTATGCTTATAAAAAAGAATTACTTTAAAATTATATCAATCGTTTGTTATATTAACTGATCATTATATCAAATAAAATTATAGATTCAGTTGTTATATCTTGTAAATATTAGAGATTTTGTAATTATATCATATATTACTTACCCATATGCCATTGCAATTAGGAAGTCACATAACGCTGCGAAGTCATTAAAATCATAATTAAACATTTTTCGTAGATTCAGAATCAAAGTCAAAGCATTTATTTCAAACTAGCTGCGCCCCGCGGTTTCACCCGCATAAGTTGCGACCCTAGGGAATATCGGGATAAAAAGTATCCTATGTGTTAATCCAGGGTGTCAGCTACGTCTATACCAAATTTCATAAAAAATTGGTCCAGCCGTTTGAGCGTGAAGAAGTAACAAACATACAACACACACACACACACACACTCACAAACTTTCGCCTTTATAATATTATATATATTGTGCTACGCACATAAAAGGTCAAGTCATATACTGAATCCTTAGTAACAGGTTGCGCGTCGATGTCCCTACCACCCTGTATACAGTCACGTAAATATAAACCAGAATATATTAAACAAGGGCACAAACACGAACAATTAAACGCAAACCAAGAAAATAACGACTAACTCCAGTTTACGACTGCGCGTTAAATATTAATCCAACGATTTGACACAGAATGACCCGCATTTGCATGGGCCAGTCGTAAATGGCCATTGCTGAATATAGGACACCACGCAGATGGTCATAGGGATGATGACATAATCACTCATTGATGGAATGTCGCAGCACGGGCTGGACACAAGCAATAGCGTTTATCTATTGTACTCGTAGGTACAATAAATAAAGTCCTCCAGACCGTATTTTGGCCACGGCGGCCAATCTCAACGAAGAACGTGCTCAAGTGTGCACACAGACACAGGTGCACTCCCTCGTCCCTCACTCTCACAGTCCGATTGGACGGCAATCCGACACGACCGGAGAGAGATCAGGCGCAGGAGGATAGGTTACCCGTTGACCTACCAACTTAGAATCATGAAATTTGGTATAAAGCAATGTCATGTAGCACAAGTAAAGGAAAAATCCGAAAACCGTTTTGTAGTTTCATACCTTCAAATTTGTATGGAACCCTCGGTACGCGAGTCCAAATTGCACTTGTCCAGTTTTTTTTTTTAAATAAATTGTTCATTGTCCGCTGCAAACTGAAACGACCAGTTGCAAGAGAATTTCAGCATTTTACAACCCGCAAGAGTTAACTTGACACTTCGCTCGGACGATGTAAGCGCGATACAGAGGCGTCGAACACGAGAGCGGTAACAGCGCGGGGGTCAGTAGGGCTATATTGTTCCCACTGCTGGGAAACAGGGCTTCTCTTTTCTTTTTAAGAGGGACTGAGCCGTAGTCCACCACACTTGCCCAGTGCGAGTTGGTAGATGTCACATGTCTTCATAGTTCTAGGACATGCCGGTTTCCCCACGATGTTTTTCTTTACCGTTTTGAGAGCAGTGGTGATGAAACAATTTACGCAAAGTAAAGTGCCTTTCTGGGTTTGAACCTACGATCTACAACTCGTAAGTCGGGGCTGTCCCTACTGGACCACCACTGCTTTCACCGAGTCACCGAGTCTCTCGCTCGAGTCTCTTGTTAACCCTTGCGGGAGCTTACTTAGAGCATACCTGGAATACCCGATCACTGAATATATAAAAGAAAGATGGCTGCTATTCCCATTCTCATGATATAATTTTATTATTCTTGAGGCTCTTATAATACCAAAAAGATGGGAGACGATGTTCTCCTGACATCACACGCAACAGTAGCAGCACAATGAAAATGACACATTGGTTTCTTTCACGTAGCATAAATCAGCGGGGTAATTGCGTCGCACTCTAACAGTAGCAATGGGTTTCATGTTGACAGTTCAACAACATTCATTGCGTTATTTACGTTGTTGAGCAGACACATTTTTCGAACATATGAAGCAATGGATTATCTATATGCGTCAAACTGATTCAGATTGTGATTAAGAGTGTGTAACGCAATTAGGGTGCAGGCCTGTATTCCCCGAATTGGTAACTAGAGGACTATTAGTAGACCCACAATTGACCAATTCATCGATTCTCCAAAGGGTCCGTCTACTAACCTTATAGGGAATATTATCATATTTGTTTATTTTGGTACAGTCTTCGGTCAACATTCAGAGGTGTCAGTGAAGCGTGGCGTTACAGCTTGTTTGTTGTCGGGTTGAGCGAGCTCAGTGCGAACGGAACACCCGGAACTGCCAGAATTATTAGCTCAGTAGACAGACTCGGGTAGAAGATCTTTTTCTTACAAAATGTTTTTCTTAAACCACAAACTTTTGGGCCTAGAGATACATGGAATGTTAAAGGGAAAGGCTTTAAATAGAATAGATTTAAGGTTATTATAGCAGGAAAATAATCATTAATTAACTTAGGGCTGTTTTTCAATCATCTGATAACTTTATTCGAGGAATAATTTTGAAATTTTGACAGCTATTTCATACAAAAACTGTAAACGTTAATTTTATTCCTCGAATAAAAGTTATCTGGCGATGGAAAAATCAGCCCTTAGTTAACCACCCTAAAAATTATAAAAAACTGCTATAAGAATATCTTTGATTATATTCAGAATTGTAACTGAACACAGAGATAACATAAAACCAGAGAAATACGATTCATTTATCTTTGGAATAAACGCAACAGATGTAAATCCGTAAGTACCTACCCTTAAGCCATTTTTTCAATGAAATTCAGGGTTGAAAACTTTATAACACCTTTAGGAAACGTTAACCTCAGGACAACAGAACACACCTGCACACTTGCAAACTTCGAACCGTATTCACTAGTCGCAGGTCACCACTACAGGTTCTTGACTTCCCCTTCTTCTAATTCAACCTTCTGTTTCACTCCCATCAACTTGAGCACATACGTATTACTTGAAGTTTACGAGACAGTAGCACTCGCCAGCGGCTGTAAACAAGCGTTTAATTACGTGCTATGACGCTAAAGCGTCCATGCGCCCGCGCCGGTCGCCGGCCGCAACGATACGCATAGCTGCGATCAACGACTGCAGCCCCAGCATGAACTTTTAGCATAAATGTAGAGTATGGTCACTGCAATGTTATCGCTACCCTGTCATATGGTATCACTAAAATTATATGGTCAAGTGTTTACTCATAAGAGTGTTTTTTTTTTTTTTAAAACGTTGCCCCACAATTTTCTCCTGTATCGTGGGTGCGTTTACAAACATTTAAACTCACCTGCCCAAACAGCCAAACCCAACCAATTGACCAACCAATTGATTATTCAATCAATATTAAAATCAATATTAAAAAATACGATCTGTCAATTATTTCGCAGTTTTGATAAAGGAGATTGTTTATTTTGGGCCCACCTTTTCTAACGTCTATTAATCGTATTATACTTGAAAAAACGTAACCAATTTGTCATTGAAAATGGTCAAATTTTTTAATAAAGTCTAACCGGAATCACGAAATTGTAATAAAAAGAAAATGTTTTGATAATGCACTCAATTGATTCAATTCCAGATATGGTCGTCAATGTCATAAATGCATGTAAGTATAGGAGCGATTTTTACGATTTTAAGAAAATAAAACAAATAAAACAATATATATCCCTAATTACAGTTCGAGGTGGTAACCGAATCTGTTTCATTTAGTACAAAAATGTACCTTTGACGCTGCAGCAGGTCCTCCTCTGTTTAATCACATTTTTAAGTTTGCTTACTCTCGCCTAAAGCCATCCCCGCTTTGCCTTTTTTTTTTAAAACGTTGCCCCGCATTAGGAATTTCTCCTGTATCGTGGGTGCGTTTACAAACATTTAAACTCACTCACATACACAAACAGCCAGATCCGGAACAACTACTTGTAGGTCATACAAATATTGGTTCCGTGCGGCAATCGAACCCGCGACACGCAGCGCAGCAGTCAATCGCTAAACCACTGCGCCAACCGTGCCGTCACATTGATAGGGTGTTACGCAATTAGAGTGCAGATGGACGATGGTTTCCGTTCGAAAGTTATCGGTCGAAGAGCTACGGACCGGACTCAAAAATATTCAAAACCCAGTAAAATCACTGAACAGGATAAACTTCAAATGGCGAATAAGGAATCTAATTATTCAAACGAGTAATTGGCACTATATTGTTAGCTTAGCAAATATCGATGAATGTTCACAAACCCACAAAGTTTCCATTTCATCGAGCGGGAAATACAATATTCCTTAGAAACAGGAGACACAATATCAACCTGTGTATTTACACATTTCTATCTTCCATGGTTTAGAATAAGCGCTGATTTTCAGAGTCACAGTTTTATACTTCGTTGACGTTATGTATAATTATCTCTCTATTGAACAAAGGCTCTTATGATAACAAGTGTATTATTTGTAAATCATAAACTAACCAACTAATTATGAAGAGCAACCTGTGGAATGGATGTGAGATTGTTTGAAAATGCGGTAGAAGATTAAATTAAAGTCCTTAGTCACTTCCTCATCATAAAGATATACGTATTTTTTACGTGAAACGTCCAATTGTGAACTGTGTACTTACTCTACAGTCGTGATGGAGTGGTGGAAGTGTGTGGTTCTTTTGTGCGTTTTTTTTTTTTTTTTTTTTTTTCAGGATGGGAAATCATCAAATGACTCCTCCCGCTCTGGGTGGAGCAGAAGGGAGTGTCAGACTCTTACTGACTAAAACCCACCCGTGTTCCTTCCTTAGCCCTTTATGTACCAGGGCAGCGGTAACCCTTTCGGACGATCCCGCTACCCCGGCAGGCTTCGGCCCTGTCGGGCCCCGTCATCTATGCTGACATCTCTTTGAGGCGCACGTGGAACACTTACGCGCCGTCCGGCACGGGCCTGGTCCTGATCGGACGGAGAGCTACCCATTGCTCTCCGCCCGCAGGCCCGCGCCTACGGTGGCCGGGAGTCGTCACGCGGCTCCCGACGCCCGGAGCGTCTCCCTCGGCGGCTGAGGCGTGAGGATCTCTCCCTCGCCCATCCCGCCACCTCCTTCGCTAGCATGACTGCTTCGCAGAAGGAGGTGACCGCCTCCCACTCCCTCTCGCCCCGGACCATGGCTTGCACCAGGGCCGGACGCGAGAGGTCGCCGCCGCTGCCGATCGCCTCTACGAGGACACGGCGGTGCTCTGCCCAAGCGGGGCAGACCTCCACCGTATGCTCCACCGTGTCCTCTGGGCGATCCTCGCAGTGGTGACACCCGGGCGTCTCCTCCCGCCTGATGATGTGCAGGAACCTCCCGAAACATCCGTGTCCGGAGAGGACCTGCGTCAGGCGGTAGGTGAGAGCGCCGTGACGCCTCTCTAGCCACTCCTCAAAGAGGGGTCTTATCGCCGCTATCGTGGCGTGCCCTGCGCTGGGTTGCGATAGTCGCGCCTTCCATTCCACCATGAGACCGCGCCGGAGGTCCGTCCGCTCCGCAGCGATTTGCCGCGGGTGCAGAGTTTCCCCCCGACGTAGTGCCTCCGCGCGCCAGTCATACAGGCGCGCGAGGACTATCGCCTCCAGATCCCATGGTGGCAGTCCGGCAAGGAGGCTTGCTGCCTCGCGCGAGATCGTGCGGTACCCCCGGATCAGCCTTACGGCTACCACCTTTTGGGGCGCGTTCAGGTAGTGTGCGGCTCGAAGCCGCAGTGAACGCGCCCATACCGGGGCCCCGTATAGTGCCATGGACCGCACGACCCCCGCGTAAAGCCTCCGGCAGGAGGCGTTTGGCCCCCTCAGGTTGGGCAGGAGCCGCTTTAAGGCGGCCCCGGTCCGTTCCAGTTTGGGGGCCAAACGTCGGAAATGCTCGACGAAGTTCCACCGGCTGTCGAGGACGAGACCCAGGTATCTCATCGTCTTCTCGACGCCGATGTGAACCCCTCCTACCATCAGTTGGGATCCCGAAGGTGGCCCGTACCGGGGCCCATGAAAAGACATGGCCTCGGACTTGTGCAATGCCACCTCGAGACCCAACTGCCGGATCCTTTCCACGACTATCGCAACCCCGCGTGTCATCGCGTCGGCCGCCGCCTGATGCGACCTCCCCTGCGCCAGGACCAGCGTGTCGTCAGCGTAGCAAACTACGCTGACGCCATCAGGGAGGTCGGCCCGCAGCACCCAGTCGTAACCGATGTCCCACAGGAGCGGCCCCAGAACCGATCCCTGCGGGACACCGCACGACATCTCTCGCCGGTTCCAATTCCCGTCGCGACCGGGGTAGATGACGGCTCTGTCCGTCAAATACGCCCCGACTATTCGACGGAGGTAAGTCGGCACCCGGTGATACCGGAGTGCCTCCCCTATGCAGCTCCAGGGCAGGGTGTTGAACGCGTTGGCGATGTCGAGTGACACCGCCACGACCACCCCACCCCGGGACACCGCGTCCCCCGTCGTGAGGGCTCTCACGCGCATGATGGCGTCCACCGTCGAGCGCCCCTTGCGGAAGCCAAACTGGCACTCCGCAAGATCCGGCCCCGTCCTCACCAGGTGCCCGACGAGGCGGCCCGCAATCACTCTCTCAAAGAGCTTGCCGACCTCGTCGAGCAGCACTATGGGCCGGTATGCGGACGGAGAGTCCGCAGGGCGCCCTGGCTTCTGAATGAGGACCAGCTTCCCCGTCTTCCAACGGAGTGGAAACTGGCCTCTCTCCATGCATGCGCTTAAGAGCGCCTCCAGTCGAGGCCCGAGAGCCCTCGAGGCCAGGACCCAGGCTTTACCCGGCAAGCCGTCGGGTCCCGGGGCGGTAGTTTTGGCCTTCAGCCTGCCTACCGCCGCTCTCAGATCTACCCCGGTCACTTCAGGGGTGTCGTCGTCGTTGTCCGCGTGGTCCGCTTCGGGCACCGCAAGTGGCGGAGCCATAGGCGGGGGAGTATGCTCCCCCCTTGAAGGGAACAGAGCGCTCACCACCTCCTCCACCAGCTGTGGGCGGAGACTCTGCGTCAGCGGGGGGGCCCATGTGCGGAGTTTATTCCGCACCATTCTGTAGGGGCGCCCCCATGGATCTCTGTTCAGAGTCTCCAGCATCTCCTCGCGGGCCATATCCTTGGCCCGCTGAACAGCCTGTTGGAGGGCGGTCTTCGCCGCTCTGTACCCCTCGTATAGCTCCACCTCCGTGGCTTCCGCATCCGGAGGGCGGATGCGGAGCCTGCGGTGCCTGGTGTACCGGTGTCGCGCGTCGACGCACGCCTTGCGTAGCGCCCCAACCTCCTGCGACCACCAGTACACCTGACGTCGGGCGCATCCTGGCCGGACTCGGGGCATTGCCACGTCACAAATCTCGGACATGGCCTCCCGGAACCACTCCACCTCATCGTCAATATCAGCAGGCCTGTCCGGTGAAAACACCCAGGCCTGCACGATCGAGGCTTCCAGGAGAAGCTCCCGGTCCAGCTGCTTCAGCGCCCACCGCGGACCACTCGGGGCCTGTTGGACCAGCGCGCTAGAGGTCTGGGTGGAGACCTCAAACCGGATATACCGATGATCGGAGTAGGTCTCCACCTCCTCCATGACGCGCCAGTCAATGACACGCTGTGACAGAGCGGGGCTGGCGAACGAGATGTCCACCACCGACTCGCCCCGCATCCGCACACACGTAGGAACAGAACCCCGATTTAGGACGACCAGGCCTGTTTCCAGAGCCCAGTCCTCCACCATCCTGCCCCGCACATCCGTGCAACGGGAACCCCAGGCCAAATTCTTGGCGTTGAAGTCCCCGAGCACTAGCACGGAGAAGGCATGGTTTCTAGCGACGACGACACTCAACTCTGTTAAAGAGTTCTGGAACTCGGCGAGAGTTCGGCTCGGAGAGAAGTATACTCCCACTACTACAATCTCTCCGAACCGTGCTGCTACGCACCCCTGTCCCCTCGTGACACCTTCGAGGGACGGGGTACCGGCGGCGGCCGACGAAATTATGGCCACTGAGCCGTTCAGGTCCTCCACCCAGTCATCCCTGGGCGGGACAAAGTACGGCTCAGCGACCACGGCGATGTTAATCGACCACTGCGCCATGCTCTGGAGCAACAGGTCCTGAGCGCAGGCGCAGTGGTTGATGTTCGCCTGGAGAAGGCGTAGTGGAGGAGTTATTACTCCTCCATTTCAGCCCCCTCCCGGGCCCTATCGGCAGTGGTGGCGGCGGCGGCGGCGGCGGCGGCGGCGGCGGTGGTGGCGGCGGCGGCGGCGGCGGTGGCGGTGGCGGCGACAGTGGCGGCGACGGTGGTGGTGGCGACGACGGCGGAGGGCCTGCCCTTCCTCCTGGCTTCGGCGGGTGGAGCGCAGGACTTGCTCCCCGCCCGGTGATCGGCCGGCTTGCCAGCAGCCGCACATGCGACGCAGTGCGGCGCGGCGTTGCACGAGCCGGCCGTATGTCCGGGCTTGCCGCAGCGGAAGCACAGAGTGCTGCGGTCCTCTAAGGTGCACTGGACGCCCACGTGGTGCCCCACGAGGCATCGATAGCACCTTAGAGGTCTGGGCTCCAGCAGCTTGACCTGCGCTGACACCCAGCCCACCAGGAGCCTTCCGCCCTCCACAATTTTCCTCGCCGCCGTCACGGGACAGCTTACCGTAATGGTTCGCATACCCGTGAAGTCAGGACGTAGGGTGCCCGCCTTCACCTGGTCGGCCAGACACCCGCCAGTCCTGACGACGGCGGCTACCACCTCTGCCCCCGTCACCGAGTCATCCAGGCCCACAATGCGCATATCCGCGCACTTGACGGGCCTGGAGACTCGAGCCTCGTCCGCATTGAGGGACGCCCTTAGCTTTTCAGCCAGGGCGTCAGCGGTGGGGCCACTCGTCGCACCGGGGATCTCCAGCATGCGGGCACCAGTGGCGGTCACCCTATGCCGGAGGCCTCCAGTGATCCCCAACTCCTGGAGATTCACGGTCGCTCTCGCCTTGGTGAACACGTCGCAGTAGGTCACCCCCCTCTTAACCGCGTCCGGCTGTAGCGTGATAACTACAGCCGCGGTCTTAGGGGAGCGAAGCCTAGCCGCAACGGCTCGCTCCTTGCGCCGCTTCCTCTGCGCCTTCTTCCTTGCCGCCTTGGCCGCCTTCTTCTTCTCCCCGACCACCTGCCACTCAGCGTTGGTCGTGGGAGATTTGTTTTGGGGAGGCGTAGGCTCTGGGGCCTTCCCCTCCCCAGCCGTTCTGCCCTTTCTCTGGGCCGGCACCGCGGGTTTGGCGGCAAGCGCCGATTTTGCCGGCGCCGAGGCTCCACCAGCCGACGTCGGTTTTGCCGGCGCCGGGGCTCCTCTAGCCGACGCCGGTTTAACCGGCGCCTGTGCTCGGCCAGACGGCCCGGGCTTAGGGGCGGCAGCAGCCGCGTACGAGGCCGCCTTCTTCGGCCCTGGGTCCGTTCTACCCGCCAAGGGGGGGCGCAGGACTATACCCTCCAGGACGGCGAACCGCGCCTGGAAGGTCGCCAGCTCCTGCCGAACCAGGTTCAGGACCTGGTTCTCCACCGGCACGGGCTGGCTTGATGGTGTCACCTGCGCTGTGCCGGCTGCTCGCAGCCCGGCCAGGTCTGCTCGGAGCTCCTCGTTCTCCTTTCGGAGGAGCTCCATGGCAGCCGTCAAGCGGGCCACCTCCGCCCGCATATCGGACGTTACGTCCGGCGGGGGCCCGAAGTGAATGGCTTCCGCCGCCGCCATGATGGAGGCCTTGGCCGAGACTATGGCCCTGTTTTTAGAAGTCTGTAACTTCTTCAGGGCCACGTCCCGGATCGCGGCCTCCACGACCGCCGCAAACCTCTCTTTGCGGTCAGGGCCGCCTACCTCCGCCGCCTCGTCACTCGAGGGCTCCGATGCGACCGCGCGACCAGACCCCCCCACCTTTGCGGGCTCCTCCGCTTTCTCCGCCGCCTCCCGAGCGGTGAGCCCCCTCCCTAAGCCTCGCTCTCGGGCTCCTCCGCGCCTGCTGGTGGGGATTTTTCTGGCCGAGGCCAGCTCCCCGTCAGAGGACGACCCCTGGCCGTCCACTGACCTTGGCCGCTTGCTCTGTGCCTTTCTCTTGGCAGCGGCCGTCTTTTGGTCACGGCGAGGGCTCACTGAGCCTCCCGTGCTCGCTCCTCCAGATGCAGCGTCGGACTCCGACACCGCATCTTCGTCTGTTGTGGTTTTGGGGTTGTTTTTAAAAAATGAATCCATATTTGTTCCCACGAGTAAAAAACTTCTTGTACTTGCTCAAATTACGTGGTTCGCACTAGTGACTAAACCAAGCTACCCATTAGTCAAGCTTACTACCTCCCTCACGGTGCGCCGCCGCTTGGAGGTTTGGGGAATTTTTTATAGAGGTTAATCTTCCTCGCGGTCCGGGCGGTTAAGCCAAGACCCTCGACCCCCGTCAAAAGTCAGAGACATGACCTTGACAATCTTCGGGGCTACGATATTAACGGTGGCAGGAGGGGGGTTATCCCCTCCTGCCTGCCCGGCGGCAGGGTAAGTGCACACCAGGCCCGCTCTTACTCCACACAGTAGCCGCTCTGCTCCTCATAGCGGCTTGTGTGGAGCGTTCCTCTTGGCAGAACATTAGCATGCGGGCAGCGATATCTCATTGGGAAAAAATCCCACTGAGAAATAGCTGCCCGCACCCCAGGATGCACCGGCCCGAAAACTGGTCTTCCCCCCGGACGTATCCAGAAGGGAACTCCAGTCCCCAGGCACACGTGGAGGTTTTCTGCCCTGGCACCCCGTTCTTTTGTGCGTTAAGGCTGTTTTGGCTGATGACGAATGGCTGGAAGTGACAACAGCGCAAGGGCTGGTGCGAGGGCGCAGGCATCCCAGCGGACATCTTTACGCCTTCTACAACTTACCCTACGCCACAGGGCCTGTTGGCTTAAACAAATTCAAGGTACTTATTTTATGTGCTTTATATGCTCTCTATCAGAACGCTCGTAAATTGCAGCACTGCTGTACGGAAACTCTAGTTTCAGGGTTTCCATTAGAAATGGTACGTCTCCCACTAATAAAAGTAGAGTCAAATCAAAAATGTAGTTGAACCACTGGCCAAGTCAAATTAATCAAAACTATGTTCACGAAATAAAATCAATACTTTTGCTTTTCAGGCACCTCTGCCACCGCCAACATGGACGGATCCGTTTAATGCAACCGATGAGAAGAATATCGTATGTCCACAAGCCAAATATGTCATGGACTTTATGCCGAACAACGTAGAAGCGAAAGAAGATTGTCTAATTGCTAATGTATTTGTTCCTGTTACCACTGTGAAAGACCTTTCAGTTCTCGTGTATGTTCATGGGGGAGGTTTTGTATTAGGCTTCGGAAACTTATATCAAGGAACTGAGTTAATGAAGACCAAAGATTTTATCATGGTCACGTTTAACTACCGTCTCGGTATTCACGGGTTCCTTTGTCTCGGCACTGAGGACATTCCAGGCAATGCTGGCATGAAGGACCAGGTGTCGCTGCTGCGCTGGGTTCAAGAGAACATCGCCAATTTTGGCGGCAACCCTGATGATGTTACCATTGCAGGTTGCAGTGCAGGTTCTGCATCAGTGGATCTTTTAATGCTCTCGAAGTCAGCCGAAGGATTATTCCACCGAGTCATACCTGAAAGTGGTGGAAATCTTGCCGCATTTACAATCCAGAGGGATCCTCTAGAGATTGCCAAATCTCATGCTAGATACCTGAACGATCTCGCTATCGTAGATGATGTAAGCGCTTTAGAACAGTTCTATAAGACAGTTTCAATAGACTTGTTGACTGCAGATACGTTTGACAACAGGACTGATTCTACTTTCATGTTTTCCCCATGTGTGGAGCGTGATACAGACGGAGCATTCCTCACAGAATCTCCTCTGAGTATACTACAGAAAGGGGACTACAAAAAGTTACCTGTTTTGTATGGTTTCACTAACATGGAAGGGCTGGTACGCATTGAATTCTTTGAAATTTGGAAATATATGATGAATGCAAAATTTTCCGATTTCTTACCGGCTGACCTAAAATTTGAATCTGATGCAGAAAGAGAAGAAGTAGCCAATACGGTAAAGAAATTTTATTTTGGCGACAATCCTGTTGGCAATGACAACATTTTAAAATATGTTGAGTTCTTTACGGATGTCATATTCACTCATCCCGTGCTTTGGGCTGCCAAGTTGCATGTGGATGCTGGAAACAATCAAGTATATTTGTATGAATATTCCTTTGTGGATGAGGATGTTCCTGTTGTGCGTCACACTGATGTTCGAGGTGCCGAACACTGTGCTCAGTCTTGGGCTTGGTTGGACAACCTAGGTCAGAATGAGAGTCTCGCGACTCCAGAATATCAGCAAATGAGAAAGACAATACGTGAAATTTGGCACAACTTTATTAAAACTGGGTAAGCAAGCATGCTTTTTATATAGATACACTCACTCTTAACACATAATTTGGTGGATTCGATTTCTAGAAGTTAATTTGATATAAGTTGTTAAATAGCGAAAGATATACCTGCATCAAATGATTGTCTTTAAAGGTTATTTTATCCTTTCAGGAAGCCAGTGCCTGAAGGATCGTCCTTGCCCGCGTGGCCGGCTGCAGGCGCGAACAGGTCACCACACATGGCAATGAATGAGACGCTGGAACTACGTGAGGTGCTCTTGGAAAAACGAACTCGCTTCTGGGATGACATCTATGAGAAACACTACCTGGATGCAGTACCACCACGCAGTGGTGCAGGCAGTACGGCGCAGAAGAAAGTATTTAATTTATTAACTTTAATTATCCTATTCTTTTGTACAAAAAGGATAATCGTAGAGTAGATTACGAAGTAATATTTACTAACTTAAAACAATTACAAAGAGTAAATTAAATTAAATTATCGACTTAATTAAGTATGTATGTTAACAATCAATAGATTGATAACATTTCACTTTTGCTATATGTAAATAAAGTAATTAAATCGTTTAAGTCATTCAGGTTTTTATTTATTCTTGTAAAACTGTATATTTCATGTACTCCTTACTTCTGGATTATAGTATTTTGTAGTTTGCCATTGGTAAACATCTACACTGATTTTGACAGTGCCTTTGGCAAGGTTTATATTACTAATATTATAAACGTGAAAGTTTGTATGGATGGATGTTTGTTACTCTTTCACGCAAAAACTACTTTACGTATTTGGATGAAATTTGACACACAGATGGTTTATAACCCGGATTAACATATAGGATAATTTTTATCCCGATATTCCCACGGGATCGAAACTTACGTAGGCGAAACCGCGGGGCGCAGCTAGTCACCAATAACTGATATAAATGCTGAAATAATCGGTCTATTAAGTAAAAATCTCAACGTGAAAACTTTGGTGAAGTGTCTTATCGTTCCACCTGATGCTACCAGATTAAGGGCTGGTTGTTTCACCTCCACTTGACGCACGTGTATACGTCAAAAATGGCGCTAACTATAGTCGACCCAAACAAATCGTTGTTTCAAATTACAATTACAAAATTATGGCCTTGACTTACGTCAAATAATTACGATTACGTACTCGATATTGTTTGACTTACGTATGTTACGTTATCCAACCGTTTGAAGCAACCGGCCCTAACACTATTTAACACCTCACATCAAGCTCACATCACCTAAAAATTATCTTACTTATAAAAGTCAAACAAAATCATATTAAAAGCAAGTGTTGTTTTAATATCTTAATGATATTCACTTTGGTGAACTCTTTTTGGTCACAGCTGTATGGACGCAATAGCATTTTTTTAACAGTTCACTATTTAATTGTTCGTATAATTAATTATTTTACTTTATTTATTTTCCATTGTAAGCATCATTTGAAGAGGACTTTTTTATTTTCAGTATAAAACTGCTAAGGTGTCGAAATTGAGGGAGTGTCAATATTAGGAAAAAAGATACCCCATCCCCATGGGGTATGACTACCCCTAGTCATGACTGAACAAAAACAAGGAGTAGTGTTACGGGGTGATGAATCACCAATTTATATTTTGACATCCGGGGTACCACAGGGATTTCACCTGGGTCAGTTCTGTTTCGGTTCTTGTTCAATATAAAAATGCCCAAATAAACTTGCAAAAATGGGGACGACGATACGACATTATACGAGTATATTAGTCTGCATACTAAAATTTAATCAAATATATTCATTCATTCATAATCGGCCCATCAATTATATTTAGTTTGTTTGAAAAATGTTTTTTTTTAATTTGCTGTTAAAAATTGTTTATTGTATTGCCAGTATTCTCATTTATTGTCGTATTGTTTATTTATTTATTAATAGTTAATTAAAACGGTACAACACCAATTACATTAATTAACATAGACAACAATAGTTAAGTTGACAATAATATAACTTAAAACTAACATGGAACAGTGGACTTCCTTGCATACATTCTCTAACAGAACACCAGACATGTGGTACCGTCGTTATTTAATGAGCTACCCTCACAGCTGATATCGCATGTCAATATCTAAAAACCAGTTTAAAAATGTTCTTAAAAAACATTACCCGTCATTGTGTCCATAGCTGATTTTATGTCTGTGCACAATAGCAATTTTCCATAGTTGTAAAATGTGTTTATTTCTGTAACTCACTTCCTTTTTTGTTTTTTTCTTAATTTGATATGTTAGCTTATAGTAAAAATCGAAATTTGTTATAATGATATTGTGAAACGAGAACAACTGCCGACAAACTGTTTTGCAGTTTGGCAGATTTTTTATATATTATTTTTATACAGATTTTAAATAAATAAATAAAAAAATAAAAAAAACATATACGCAGAATTTATTGTCTCCTGTTCACCTTGCTGACAATTAGAAATAAATAGAATACATACCTACTCTTTATTATGTAGATACAGCATATAAAAAGGCTTTATTAAAGGCTTATTAATATGTATACTTAGTCATTTCAGGTACACAATTTATTGAATGATTCAAGCTGGCACCACGTTATGATAGCGTTACATAGACGCAAAAGATTTGAATACCAGTATTTTGCATGAACTGGCGACCGCCTATCAGACCTCCACAACCCAGTTACTGGATAACATGATCCCCTTGGTGGACTGGTTGTCAGACTTTTGGGCTTATTTATTCGTATAAATGCTGTCACAGCTTACATTATAAACTATTCTCAATAATTCGTTTCTAATTAGTTATGTGTGTCACTGGTTTGTTAATCGATGGACGAAGTAGTGTGAATATAAGATCAAGACCGGAAAAAAAATCCCCACGCATACACTGCCAAACATGCACATAATGGTAAACGAAAATATTTAAATTCTCACTTTGTATTGCATTTATAGAATACTAGCAGCGCCCCGCGGTTTCACCCGCATAAGTTTCAAAAATATTACCATAGCAATCTTTGACAATCACCATTCCATGAAATATCAAGTGCGTACCTAGTGAATCATCAAGCAATTATCGTCCACAATCAAGATCACATATTTTGTAAATATGAGCCTGTTTAGGAAGCAATAAGAATGATGAAGTAATTCATTACTCACTCACAATCACAAATAAAGCACTTAAAGATAAAGATCTATTGAAATAAAACATCCAAATGATAACATAGTTTATAGCGATGAAGTGGCGGACGTGTGTGGTTTTTTTGTGTGTGACAGCTGTTCTCGCTGAAGATGAGTGGCTGGAAGTGACAATAGCGCAAGGGACGGTGCGCGGTCGCAAGCACCTCAGCGGGGATCTATACGCCTTCTACAACATACCCTACGCCACCGCGCCGGTAGGCGTATACAAATTCAAGGTAGAACTAATAATGTTGTAAATAAACAAAAGTACAAATATATCTAATCATTTGTTCTGCTTTGCAGGCACCTCTGCCACCACCAACATGGCCGGAACCATTTGATGCAACTGGTGACAGGAGTATCGTGTGTCCACAGAACAATTATATGATTGACTTTATGCCAAACGCTGTAAAAGTCAGAGAAGATTGTCTAATTGCTAATGTATTTGTGCCCGACACCACTGAGAAAAACCTTTCAGTTTTCGTTTATGTTCACGGGGGAGCTTATGTAACGGGCTTTGGTAACTTATATCAAGGAACACAGTTTATGAAAACGAAAGATTTTATCTTCGTCACGTTTAACTATCGTCTCGGCATTCACGGGTTCCTTTGCCTGGGCACCGAGGATGTACCAGGGAATGCTGGCATGAAGGATCAGGTGGCGCTGCTGCGCTGGATACAAGATAACATTGCCAGCTTCGGGGGTAACCCTGGTGATGTCACTCTTGCTGGTAGTAGTGCAGGTTCTTCATCAGTCGACCTAATAATGCTCTCGAAGTTAGCCGAAAACTTGTTCCACCGAGTCATACCTGAAAGTGGTGGAAATCTTGCCGCATTTTCAGTCCAGAGGGATCCTCTAGAGATTGCCCAAGCGTTCGCCAGAGATCAGAATATCACCAACGTAGACGATATAGACGCTTTAGAACAGTTCTATAAGACAGCTCCAATGGACTTGTTGATAGCAGATATGTTTGAAGATAGAACTGATTCTACTTTCATGTTTTCCCCGTGCGTGGAGCGAGATACAGACGGAGCATTCCTAACAGAATCTCCTCTAAGTATTCTTAAGAAAGGAAACTACATAAAGTTACCTTTATTGTATGGATTTGCTAACATGGAAGGACTGTTGCGTATTGAGTTCTTTGAAATATGGAAGAATAAGATGAATGAAAAATTTTCTGATTTCTTACCGGCTGACCTAAAGTTTGAATCTGATGAAGAACGAGAAGAAGTCGCCAATTCGGTCAAGAAATTTTATTTTGGTGACAATCCTGTTGGCAATGACAACATTCTTAATTTCGTCGAGTTCTTTTCGGATGTCATATTTACTTTTCCTATGCTTTGGGCTGTAAAACTGCACGTGGAAGGTGGTCACAACCAAGTATATTTGTATCAATATTCATTTGTAGACGAGAATGCTACCCCGGTGCCTCACACTGATGTAAGAGGTTCTAAACACTGTGCTCAGTCGTTTGCTTGGTTGGACGACCTGGGTGGTCGAAATGCGAGTCTCGAGACTCCCGAATTTCTGAAAATGAGGACCACAGTTCGTGAAATTTGGCACAACTTTATGAGAATTGGGTAAGCATTAAGTTTTTAGCATTAACTTAAAACCATTCTAGTAAAACTGAGTATCAACGAAACTGGCAAATTAAATAAACTGGCGACTGAGGGAAAATGACCAGTAATACGCGGATTCCTATTAAGATTCTATAACTCAGTTCAACGTTCGTTTTAACTTTACAGGACGCCAGTGCCTGTTGGTTCGTCGCTGCCACCGTGGCCGGCTGTAGGCGTGGACAGGTCACCACACATGGCACTGCATGAGCCGGTGGAACTACGTGGGATGCTCTTGGAAGAAAGCACTCGCTTCTGGGAAGACATCTATCAGAAACACTACCGGGATGCAGTACCACCACGTAGTGGCGCAGGTAGTTCGGAGCCTAAGAATATTTTTTACTTATCTATGCTGTATGTCTTGTCTCACTTATCTACGAAGAGAAGATTATACTAGAGATCAATATCAAATCAGGTGAATGTGTTAACAATTCACAAAAAAAAAACAAATAAATAAGGGCTAATTTTCTAATAATAATAATAATTTTTCATATATCTAAGAGGTAATTTTTCCAACGCCAGATAACTTTATCGCAGGAATAATTTTGAATTTTTGACAGTTCTTCCATACAAAAACTGTCAGATGTCAATTTTATTCCACGAATAAAAATTGTCTGTCGATTGAAAAATCAGCCCTAAATCAAATTGTGCTCATTAATGAAAATTTAAGAAAAAACGAAAGGATAGTTAATGTTAACATTTTTATTGACCATGGTGTGTGGGAGGAGCCAAGGATTTAATTTAAATACTAGTTAATAATAATAAATTCGCAATGTGTCGGTATTTCAAATAAAATAGAATAGAATTATGTACACCACATAAATGACAGACATAAATATAGAAATTTTACAAATGGTGACACAATGGGCGGTCTTATCGCTAAGAGCAATGTTTTTCTTTTTCATGTAAATATATTTTAATGATGGTCTTTTTGTTGTTTTTTTGTTTTTTTTGGAAACTCCTATTTAATTATTACGTTATTGTTTCTGCGAATTAGGCTACTGTCCTTGGTACAGAGGTTGAACGCGTCACGGACAAGTATATAGGATTTCCTTTTATCTGATTTGACATAGCCTAACGCTGACTGCGTTTAGCCTGTGAGTCAACTTAACTCAGCAGACATGCAGCGACCTACGCGTTCAATATAATAATGCAATGAGAGTACTGCTGCGGCTGCCGTGGCGTTGTAGTGCGTTGGGTATATTTTCGGATAATATTGATGGTTTTGACGCCATTATTAAAAAAAGACGTGTCCTGTCGTGTTCGCAGATCGGTGGAATTCCCCGATGTTGCGGAGGCAGATACAGCTCCACGCTGAATTTTAATTATTAGGCCCTTATCTATGAAATTGCCGATTTTTGATACTGGCTATTGTGAATATCGATATCTTTCACTATATTTAGAATTCCAAATCCAAATTAATTTTATAATATACCATGACATTTTGTTTTTCAAAATCAGTTGTTATTTGTTTTCCCGCCGTTCAATTTTCGATACGATTTGGTTCGATTTTGTCGATAGCGATGAATTGAAAGCCATAGTGGAAGCAGATTCATCTCAAACCACGTTGGAACTTGCAGCAGCCTTCTACGTAAGTGATTAATCGATACTGATTCATTTACTTCAAATTGGAAAGATAAAAAGCTCGGAAACTGGGAACCGTATAAACTCATTGAACAACAACAAAATCGCGTCGAAGCACTGCACAACGGACCGTCTCAAAACTATAGGAGTTACGACTGGAAACTCTCCATCACCCACCATACTCACCAGACCATGCTACAACTAATTTCCATTTTTTTTCGGAATTTGGATAACTTTTTATAAAGGAATAATTTCAAATCCAACGAGGCGGTGAAAAACGCCTCTAAAGAGTTCATCGATTCCCGTCCCCAGGATTTTTATAGCAGAGTCATCAACGAACTTCCACTAAAATGGCAAAAGTGCATCTTCACTAATGGCCAATACTTCGATTAATGAAATACACTTTTTTTTTAAATATTTTAGATTTTTTCTATGTAAAACGGCAATAGAATAGAATAGTTATTATGTACATCATAATAATATAAATTACAGACATAATATAGAAATTTTACAAAGGGTGACACAATGGGCGGTCTTATCGCTAAGAGCGAACTTTTAAAGACATTCTTTGAATGGATTAAAAAGGGTAAGGACAGACAAATACTTTAGGTAGTCTGTGGTGTAAATTCCATAGGTAATATATACAGGTTGGCACCGACATCGACGCGCAACCTGAAAGGTAATTCTCGTAATTTTAAGAACGTTCACAGTCTGATCTCAGCCATAATCTATCAAAAATGCCTCTAATTTCCCTACATTTTTGACAAGGTTTTGACATTGATGGTCGCTGAGATGAGATTGCGACTAGATTTTGAACGTTTTTAATTACAGGAATTAGCCTTCTGTTACTATGGATTCAGTACATGATTCTGAAGCCGATAAAATGCTTGGTCGGGTATTAAAAAAAAAAATGCTGTGAGAAGAGATGCGGTCATAAGACCGCGCAGGTTTTGCACTCTTCTATGGAACTGCTGATATTTATAACCGACGAAAAATCTGCTGTTCGTCTAGAATCATATGTGCTGAATTCATGGTTATAGTTTGCCACCCTGTAAGTATTAATCTGTGTCTGTACCTACTGTTCTAGATGTTAAGTAAAATTATTATTACTAACCCTATGGACTTTATCGGAAATAAAAGTTGTATTATTATTATAATAGAAAACATGCAACCACTCTCAGGGAAAGAGTGGTTGGCATGCCAGTGGTCAAATATATTTGCGAGTTAAACCGCGGGCAACATAGAATCAATTCTGCATCAAGTTTGAGATTGATAATTTGATAGTAACCCCGGGTACTCCGGAACTAGTTAGTACAACAACGTAGAGAAACGTCAAGTAAAGTTCAATTGAAGTTCACGACTTAGCCGGAGTTAAGTCAACCGATCCAAACTCCGGATCGAGTTGGATCAACTTTGACATTGTTATGTATGTACCTCTATATTATTCTGCCTTTTATGAAACTACATGCAGCATATTCAGCCTATAAGACGTTCCCAGTCAAAATCAAAATAGTATATATATTTCACATAAAATAAACCTACATGGACATTCTTGAAACGTCAGAAACCGTGCTTCTCCATAGAAGAGCCGGGAAAAAACTCCATGGTGGGGCTCAGGCGTCCTCTCTATGAGAGGGAGTGGGCCACCACGTTAGTCGAGTGCGGGTTGGTAGATATTGTAAAAATGTTGATTCTAGAACATGAAGAATATTTATTCTTGCACATTATTATAAAAAAAGAATTATCAAAATCGGACTACTCTGTAAAAAGTTATGCGTGGTCATACATAAAAATATATATATATATACGCGTCGACTTGAGAACCTCCTCCGTTTTTTTTCGTCGGTTAAAAATCGTGAGGAAACGTGGACTTCTTTTTAGCAAACAATCTGCTTAGACTTTTCCCGAATATGTTGGGGTCGGATTCCTGTCTTACCGGATAACAGTTTTTTACATTGAGTGACTGCTTATCTGACTTCCACAACACACACATGGGTACACAATATCCTTTGGTAAGACTGGGTGTCAGACTTTTGGGTTTCTGAGTACCCATAACGACTATCAAAGATTGACTAATGACAGCCGGGACCAACGGCTTAAAATGCTTTCCGAGGAACAGAGGGGTCTCGGGTGTGTAATGGATGGTCACCCATCCACCGACCGACCTCGGCAAGGGACTTAACCTTCGACCGACCCATGCGGCTGTGGTTATTTAGCCACGAGCCCCTACCAGCTTTGATACGTCCTATTCCGCTTAATTCCTCAACTTTGTTGCTTTTGTTTAAAACATTCTAAAATTGATAGATATTAATAAAGCTGAAGAGTTTGTTTGTTTTTCTGTTTGAACGCGCTTATATGAAAAGTTCTTTTTGCATTTGATAGCCGAATTCTTGAGGAAGGTTATAGGCTATAATATCACGCTAGGACCCTTAGGAGCCGAACAAATAGGTAGAGTTAGAAAGAACGCTAATCGAAAACGAAATAAAAGCGCGGGCAGACGATGCGATGCGACGGGGTGGATCGAGGAACAAGAAATTTCACGCGGACGAAGTCGCGTGCAGACGCTAGTTAATTTTTAAATACCATTGCAAAGAAACCTTCCTTCGATTTAATATGGATTTTAATTACAGTTATAATATTATTCACAGTAATCAATCAAAGTATGAAATACTTCTGTACCTCTGTTGGCGACTGGCTGTGGTGCGACCTTTTTTGTACTATAAATGTCATGTTTTTTAAATATAGTTTTTTATGTTGTTTTTGTTTGTTCGTTGCTGTTGTCACGTCTGAGCGGTTGTCAGGTCTTTGTCTTAATTTTCTAATATAAATTTATAATATTACTGTACGTGTTTCTATCGTTTCATTTCTACAGTCCACTATCAAATACAATCCACTAGCTATCAACCTCGGAACGTACATACCAGTCACCGCATATTTCATTGTAGTTCGAAACAGTTCCATACATAAATCACTTATGTAGGTATTATCTATTCTATGTATATCCTACTAATATTATAAACGCCAAAGTTTGTATGGATGGATGGAGGTTTGTTACTCTTTCACGCAAAAACTACTTAACGGATTTGGATGAAAAT
The DNA here is from genome assembly GCA_947507525.1 of Apamea epomidion. Lineage (NCBI taxonomy): Eukaryota > Metazoa > Arthropoda > Insecta > Lepidoptera > Noctuidae > Apamea > Apamea epomidion. The sequence goes on along the minus strand of OX382226.1, from coordinate 9,039,306 downwards.
TGGCACAGAGATAGTTTATAACCAGGATTAACACATAGGATACTTTTCATCCCGATATTCCCACAAGATCGAAACTTACGCGGGTGAAACCGCGAGGTGCAGCTAGTTAATAATAAATCTGAAGAGTTTGTTTGTTTGAATGCGCTAAGTAATCTCTGTAACTGACAGTCGGATTTGAAAAATTCGTTTTGCATTTGCTCATTAGCCCAATTGTTGAGGTACCTACGCTATAGGCTATTTAACATCACGCTAGGACCCTAAGGAGCCGAGCAAAAAGAAAAAAGGTCAGATAGAGCGCTAAGCGAAAACTTACTAATAGCGCGGGCAGACGATGCGACGCGGTGGATCGGGGGAAAAAGACATTTCACGCGGACGAAGTCGCGGGCAGAAGCTAGTCCATACTATAAATTAAAGTTGCTTGTCGCGTCTGTCTGTGTGACCGCGTTGTTCTTCTAAACTACGCAAACGATTTTGATGCGGATTTCACTATCATTTAGATCAGCGGTCGGCAACACGCGGCCCGCGGACGTCTTAGGTACTTGCGGCCCGTGAATGTTTTGTAAATAAGTTATAAATATCCAAATAAATGCATTGCAGGTAGAAACCAAACTGGTCTCTGATATGCACACAGACGTAAAGACATTCCAAATGAAAAACAAACTCTTTATAAAACATATTGATGAAAAAAAGTTAGATCATTTTCCGCATTGTATAAAGGCTGTCGAGGAAGCTGGAATCAATTTTAATTGGAAAAGTGATAAAATGAAAGATATTTTATTACAACTGCAAACTCAATTCAGCGACAGATTTGGTGATTTTGAGAAAGTTTCAAGCAAACTGAAGATTTTTACAAAGCCTTTTTCGTGTGATATTAACGATGTATCGAGTCATTTGCAAATGAAAGTGATTGATCTCCAATCTAATGATGCTCTCTAAAGTTCTTTCTATGAAATCAATAATCTTGTTAAATGTTAAATGGCAGCTTGCCATCTGATTTCGGCGAATTGAAAAGGTTTGCTCAGCAGTTCATTACAATTTTTAATAGCATTTTTATTTTTTCTATGGGATATGACCAATTATACGTAGGTATATTAGGCTTGTACTGTTAATATCACAAGTGCGGCCCGCATTTAGTTTATTTTGCCACCTTGTGGCCCTTGCCTGCCAAAAGGTTGCCGACCGCTGATTTAGATCATTTATTCCGAAAGTTTTATGTAGCTATTATTCGAACATTCATATTGTACTAACATAATTAAAGAAATCTTGCAGTTTTGTCAAGTTGTAAAAACCGTATGAAGCAGTGGCGGGTAGCTACTTGCTTAGCTTTTTTAGAACCCAATGGATTGGCACGCGACGATGGGAAGAGACCAGACGGAATGACCATAATGCCTTTGGTGTGGGATGCAACGTGTGTCGACACCCTTGCGCTATCCCATCTTCCAAGCACGGTGGACTGTGCTGGGGCGGCTGCTGCAGGTGCGGAAAACCTCAAACGGCGCAAATACTCCAATCTCTTTGGAACTTATATGTTCGGGCCGTTTGTGGTTGAAACACTAGGGCCATGGGGTCCGAGTGCACACTTAGTATTTTGAGACATCGCCAAGCGGTTAGTCGACTCTTCACGTGACCAGAGGGCTGGCCTATTTTTTGGCCAAAGAATCAGCATTGCCATACAACGTGGCAATGCTGCCAGCCTTTTGGCCACGTTTCCTATTGGCAGCGATACGGACGAATTTTTTGATGCCCTTTATTACTTCCCCTCTTTTTTATTTACCTACTTGTACATATTATTATTTTAAGACTGTTAGCTTTATACATTATGTAAATATTTTGTCGATAAATAAAAAAACCGTATATACTAAAAATAAAGCTGAAGTTTGTTTGTTTGAGCGCGTTAATCTATGAAACTACCAGTCGTGTTAGAAAAAATATTTTTGCATTTGATAGCCCAATTCTTGAGCAGGCTATTTAACATAACGCAAGACCCATAGGAGCCAAGCGAAAAGAAACAAACTCAGAAAGTTTTTATTTTAGAAGTATGTATGTTTATTTGTATGTATGTTACATTCTCATAATATTTGTTTAGTTTTATTAAGTGAATTGTTTATGATTTTATGTATTTTTTTTTGTCGCCTTTACTCTTTCACACGCTGTCTACATCTCTCTATCTATTGTCCTATCGCAGGAATGCTTTTTTTTTTTTTTTTTTGTGGTAGGGAAATCATCAAATGACTCCTCCCGCTCTGGGTGGAGCAGAAGGGAGTGTCAGACTCTTACTGACTAAAACCCACCCGTGTTCCTTCCTTAGCCCTTTATGTACCAGGGCAGCGGTAACCCTTTCGGACGATCCCGCTACCCCGGCAGGCTTCGCCCCTGTCGGGCCCCGTCAACAATCGCAGGAATGCTGGCAGAGATTTCTTACGGAATAGGTAAGCATCACATTTGTATGTTTCTGGTTTTTTCTTGTCTGCTTATATATGTGTGTGCATAAATGGTAAAATAAATAAATAAAGAAAGCTAAGCGAAAACGAAGTAACACCGCGGGCGGGGGATAATTTCACTCGGACGCAGCCGCGGGCTGAAGCTAGTATCTTAATAAATGGAAATGAAGTCCTAAGCGTCGTAGTGTAATGTTGAATAGACTATAACCTTCCTCAAGAATTGGGCTTCCAGAGACTAGCGCATTCAAACAAGCAAACTCTTCAGCTTTACAATATTAGTATGGATAAAAATACTTCCCTATCTATTTATATCATTACTATTATATGATCACTATCAACGTTGTGGGAATATTAATAGTTTTCACATGATATATTAATATTGGTGCCAACCCTAACATTACAGAGACCATGCCAGTCATTATATAGCCATAGCCGATTAAAACAAAATTGTATCGTGACAGTTTCCCATTCAAACACGTACCTATTGGATTTCATTATACAATATGATAATTAAATTGTTTAAAATAGGGAAGGAAATCGCTCCATGGGGAGACTTTTCTTTCTGAATACATCGTGAGTGTATTCTGAAGATGACTGATACGGAGAAAAAAAATATTTATTTAGAGTTAAAATTAAATATACCAACTCGCGCCGGGCCCGCGTGGTGAATTACGGCCCACTGCCTCTCATCGAGAGGGACTGTGTCCCAGCAGTGGGAACAATATGGGCTGATTATGCTAAAATATATATATAATTATAAATAACAACGTATACCTAATTAATTAATAAAAATAAGTATACAGCGTGCCGCTTTAATGGCGGCATTAATTTATGTAACACACGTATACGGTGTCACGTTTTCGTTTTGTAAAAATATTTTAATTTAATTAAATATTTATTTATTTACAACTTTCTAAAATAGCATCTTGGAGCAACCTGTATTTAAGGAACTGTAGCACAGGCGTTATTTACCGGGGTCACGGATCATAACATCGCATCATTGAAATTAAAACGAATAATGTGCAAAGAGCATACGAATTGAAGGAAAGAGAGAGAGAGCCTTATGTCGGGGAGCGGCGGTAGTTTTCAAATTACGAATTATTTTATGTTGTTAAAAGACTATGACTAACTATATAATTAAATATAAAAACAAAATGATATTTAGGCGTCGAAGTAGGTACTCGTCCACATCGCTGTCATCCGGAAACGTGCCCAGAAGACTGGCAGCATTGCCACGTTGAATGGCAATGCTAATTCTTTGGCCAAAGAACGACCCAGCCCTCTGGTCACGTGAAGTGTCGACCAGCCATTGAGAAATTTCCATGAAAAGGAGACACGCACTCGGGCCCCATGACCCTAGCGTTTCGACCCCAAACGGCTCAAAGCTGTTGTTACCTATAAGGTTACAGTATTTGCACCGCTTCAGGGTCTCAGCAGCCGCAGCAGCGACGCCAGCATAGCCCGCCGTACTAGAAACATGAGATAGCGCAAGAGAGTCGACACAGGTTGCGTCCCACACCAGAGGCCTTCGCACCTTCCACGGCAACAACGTCATGCCGTCTGGTCTCTTCCCATCGTCACGTACCTCGACGAATAATATCGGAGACCTGCGCTCCTGCAGAACGACAGGCCATGTGTTATAATTTTAATGATTACTGGCTACTAGCCATAACCGTGTGTTAAATTAATGTCGCCATTGTAGCGGCACGTTATATAATATCCCAATGTAACTAAAAGTGTTAGCAAACTAAAATATGGCGTCAAAAATTATCCGCATATATATCCGCATCGTTGTCTACTAAATAAAAACGTCATGTTTATGAAAAGGATAACTTTAGCTTGTTAATCTGCATTTAGTCTGTATACTGCATTTTCTGCAGAAGTCAAAAAACAAAGTTACTTTGGATCCGGAAATGTATATAAAACCAGAAGGCCAATTCTCGTAATTTAAAACGTTCAAAATCTAGTCGCAGTCTCATCTCAGCGACAAACAAATGCCAAAAACTTGTCAAAATGTAGGGAAATTAGAGGTAATTTTGACAGATCAGACTGTGAACGTTCTTAAAATTACGAGAATTGCCCCTCTGTTCTTGGGAAGTTTAGCATGTGAGACTGTAATTCTGTCACTACACCCCTTGAAAGTAAACTAGAATACGAAGCTTTTTTGTGTGAATTAACAAGTTCTCCTTGTAGAAATCTTATCGGGTGTTTGATGTATGATGCTGTGCACTCAACCTGACCTAAGTTTTTCTGTTAACATCTTGAAACGATATAAAAACAAAAACAACCACTCATTATGAGGTCACTCTTAAAAAGGGTCTTGCGTTATTTAAAGGCAACCAATAAATCTTATGTTAACTTTTACACGAAATTATTACAAAAATATTTTCGGTGTTGAGGCTAATTCTAACTTAAGGAGTTATATTGCTGATTCTAATGATTATAATTCTGTAAAGTCATATTTGTTACGGTCGCGAATCATATTTAAATCAACAACCCAATCCGACAATGGCGCCGACTCCCTTTTTTTTTTTTGTTCACAAACTAAACTAAATTTAAGCTAAGTGCATATTTTTCTTTCTATTTCATTAAGAAAAGGACAAGATAAATATTAGTTTAGTCCTGTCAAATTAAGATACTCTAGAGAGAAGTTTAGACGTGATTAAAAATTGGCTACTAGAAATACGTCAATTTACGTCAGGTGCTGACTAATTTGACAGGACTAAACTAACATATATCTTCTGTCCAAGAAAAAGATGCATTGAACCAATTAGTTATTCTGTGACTGAACTTAAAAGTTTAGTTTGTGAACAAGGGAATCGATGCCACTGACCTGCCAATTGCAAAAAACCTAAGAAAAGAATTCTGCGGGCTACCCTGACGCTTTAACCTTAAGTTCCATGTTAAAAGGGGGCGAGCCTCTTGAACAGCACATATTTTGAATGTATTATAATTAAAACCTATGCGCTGTTCCGTCGTTGTCACACGCAACTACGACCAAGTAATTAAATCAGCGATTAACTACCCTAATAAAAACCGATGGCGGGACCAACATATAATTAATTTTCACGTTGGGATTTCCCATGACTGAGGCTTGCATGCGGGGTGACGTGGGAAATCCTGAGAACGTACCATGAATAACTTAAGGAGCTAAGGACGTGAGAGTTCTGCTTTACACCAACCCTACCGGAGTTGGTGTAAAGCAGAACACTCACGGTAAAATTTTAATGATTTAGGGCTGATTTTTCCAACGCCAGATAATTTTATCCGAAGAATAATTTTGAATTGTTGACAGTTCTTCCACACAAAATCTGTCAGACGTCAATTTTATTCCACGAATAAAAATTATCCGTCGTTTGAAAAATCAGCCCTCAATAACAATTCAGTACTTAAAGCAAATTAGTAAAAACAAGTTAGCGGTAAAGGCCGCGACTTACATGTTGTAGATTGTAGCTTCGAACCCAGACAGGCGGTCTGGGTTCGAACCTACGATCTACAACTTCATCTTGTGTAAATTATTTTCATCACAGTGGTGGCTCTCAAAACGGTGCTGGAAAACATCGTGAGGAAACCGGCATGTCATAGACCCAAAAAATACGAAGACATGTGCCATTTGCCAAACCGCACTGGGCTCGTGCGCTGGATTATGACCCACTCCCTCTCACCGAGAGGAAGTCTGTGTCCCCGCAGTCAAAATCAAAATCAAAAGTCATTTATTCAAATTAGGCTGAGAATCAGCACTTTTCGAACGTCAAAATTACAAAAGACAGTCCCCCAAAAACGCCCGCCCTTCACCACTTCCTAGTGCTATCGCTGGGAAGAAGAAGTGGCGGTACAAACTCCCCAGCAGCACAGCTCTGTTCAGTTAGAAAATACTTGATACTTGATTGTATACAATACTAGGTGTTAAGTAATTAACATTACAAGACACAGAACATAAAATTAAATTATTTGCCAAATGTGAGCTAGCCACGCCAATATACCAACAAAAATAATAAAAACTATACGCACTCAAGCAAAAAAATAATTATTTAAAATTAAAATGTAATTAAAAACTTACTACCTAAATAAAAGCGTCCAGGCATAAAGGGCGTGACAGCTTACATATTTATGCATTGCTGGGTTCTGTTCACATAGCTGTCGCTTGAAGTCACAAATGATAAACTAGGACCATCGAAGTAAAATAAATAAATAAGTTAATACTAATAACAATAACCTGTCAGTAAGCTAATTCTGGAGAAAGAACATGAACATTGTCTTGAGTTAATTAGGGCGACCAACTATTCTTATAATGTAAGTAGTCATTTAATACTACAGTACTGTGTAGTTAGTGGGAACATAACAGTCTGATTGTGATGATGAAAAACCATTTTGAAAAGCCATATCCATTGAATGTGATCGTCAAATCATGAAGTAAGACTTTGGTGTCACGCAGAACCACGGAATCGGCTCAAAACAATAGCTTGAGTCTAAAATCATCACACATCATTGCAAGGTGACTCTTCATTAGTAACAACGATATTATAAGTAACCAGCTGCGCCCCACGGTTACTCCCGCATAAGTCTGAACCGTCGTCAAGTCGTCGGGACAAAAAGTAGTATCCTATGTCCTAATCCAGGTCGTGGTCTACACATGTGCCAAATTTCATCTAAATCCGTTCAGCCGTTTTAGCGTGAAAGCTTAACAAATATACATACAAAAAAAAAATTTTTTTCTTTATAATATTAGTTTAGAACAGGTAGAAAGGTTAGCTACGCAACATGCGATCTTCAAAACCTGGAAACTCACACACATAAATACCGTAACACGAACATACAGTACCTACATAGCACGCTTCCAATGACGGCAGCGCGACACGCACCCTAATTCCTTAACACTCTTTTAATCTCAATCTGAATCATTTTGAAGGATATTGCTAATCCATTGCTTCATATGTTGGTAAAATTTGTCTGCTCAACAACGTAAATAACGCAATGAATGTTGTTGAACTGTCAAAATGAAAACCACTGCTACTGATGGTGTTACGGAATTACTACGCTGTTTGCTTAGTTTGTTTTATTAAGTTAAATACCTACACTTTTTCATTGTACAGACGCAAGCTACCCGAAATAGGCTATTTTCTTAAAAAAATCTAATTAGTCCGTCAGTTAGATTATAAAAAAATATTGAACCCGTATTTTTTCTATTTTCAATTATATAAAAAATGATGAAGATATCGCCCGTTAAAGTTCCGCGTGACGTCACTTGCTTGCAACATTTTTGCAAGCAAGTAACGTCACGAACCCCCACTCCCAAATTTCGACGCGCTTTATCTTTGTCATTTTTTGTTTGATTGACAAAAGAAAAAATACGTGTCCATTATTTTTCGATAATCTAACTGACGGACTAAATATAATTAATATTTTTTTACCCAGGCAACTACCCTATTGTCAAATTTTCCCAATCAACCTTGAACCTATAAGTTGAAAATCTATTAAAGAAATTAGAAAGATTGTTGTAGCTTGAAGTGCAACCGGCGTCTTTACCAATGAAATGTATTCCTTGAGGGCACAGGCGCTGATAGCTTTTCACAGGAAAAGTTAATTTATAAACGTTAAGAACTGTTCTTATTCAAAATAAACATTTATGTAGGTATGTACTTATTTTTGTTACCAACACACGTAAAATATGATCGTGATGAAAAAGTCTGAATACAATATGTATAATACTGGTTGGTAATGTTAGCTAGGTACGAGTATGTTCTAAGATTTTCACCCACCAAAACGACGACACAAAAAGTTAAAAAGTTAATCTTATTCTCAATTTCATCAGAAATATACCTAGCTGTTATAACCCGACATTTGTGAAATGATAAATGATGTTATTTCTGGAAGTAGGTAAACAGTAAACATTTTTACGCGTCAAAAATCAATTGTGTCTAAAACTAAACGAGTTCGGTGTTTACTATCCGACTACTCTGAGAATAAACGAAACAAACTTACACACAGTTCAGTCTCATAAAGTCCAGACATAATATTGGTCAGATCATTTGAGGATCACGTAGATTAATGTTTGTAATCGTGTAGCTCAACTCGGAACTTAAGGTGCTCAACGACTCTTTGAGTAGGCGCATTAAAAGTACACAAGCTGCCTGACTATAATTAAAATTAACTGAGAAAGAAAAAAATTACCCACATTCACAATAATTAAAGTAACATAGTTTACCAGGACTTTACTTTTAACCCTAAAATAATTGACGGTTATGCCAGCTTCGGACAACAATTGTGTACGTGTTATTTTAAAAATCCTACTACATCACTTTAGTACATTTTCTATGAAGCATCGTACATTACATTATTAGGGGTTAAAGTATGAAATTGCCGATTTGTACTGAAAAATTGAAATTCGTTTTTTTTTTAATTTAACTTATTTATTTAATCAAAATAATTATCATTATTTCTATACATTGCTGCCATCTAATAGGAAGGTCGTTTATACCTTTGCGATAGAACTCTTGCGATCTAGATTCGACAAACTGTGGGATAGCATTTTGTACTGCCTCCTGAGAAGAAAACTTTTTATCACGTAGAAAATGTCCAAATGACGAAAAAAATGGTAGTTCGTTGCAGCAAGGTCTGGCGAATACGGAGGGTGACGAATGGTTTCTAATTGCAGTTCCTGTAGAGTTAAAACGGTTTCTTGTGCTGTATAAGGTCCCGCGTTATCATGGAGCAATAATGGTGAAGATCGATTCATGAGTCGGGGCTGTTTCACTGCTAGTTTTGCTATCATTGTTCGGAGTTCGGCACAGTAGACATCTGCCGTTATTGCTTGACCAGATCGGAGACAGCTATAGTGAATAACACCATGCTGAGACCACCAAACAGTTACCATTACCTTTTTATTGGTAAGCTTTGCTTTTCCATCACGAAAGCGTTTAAACCAAAATCGCACGGTGTGTTCATTAGCAGTCCCCTCTCCAAACGCAGCATTGATATTGCGAGCTGTTTCTGCCGCGTTCGTTCCGCGTCGGAACTCGTATTCAAGAATAACTCGAATTTTCGAAGTATCCATCTTTCTTGTCTAAGCTAAATAAAAAAAACAACTGAAAGTCGATAATCGAATGTTGCACATTTTTTAAAAGAAGAACTTCATAGGTACCATGTGAAAAAAGTTTCACTCAAAAATCTCAAACCATGAAGGTTCTATGTCAATTCGAAGTACCTATTACAATAAAACGGCAATTTCATACTTTAACCCCTATTAGGTATTACATTACATTATATCGGACCACACCGCGCTTTTTTGTATGAAAATGCGTTGCGCTATAACGCCCATAATACACGTGCCTGTAAGTTGCACAGAAGTATGCGAGTAACTTGCATGCCATTGAACCATAACAACAGACTTCTGGTTGGTGAATGTCACGGTAGCGGGCAAGCTTCTTTTTTAGTTTTGTGCTAGTTACAGGAATGTGTATTATGGGCTTTACGTGTGCTTAGCATTTGTGTGTGGCAATCAAGCTTCCGGCCCTCCTGGTAATAGATTTAATGCAAGAACTAACACCGACCCAGAGACAAGGCTAAAATTTATATGTAATCAGCCTGTATCAACCGAACCGAAACATATTTCAACAACGCTGCTTTGGCTCCAGAAATAGGTCATCATCATATGCCTAGCCTTTTCCCAAATATTTTGGGCTGGACCAGCATTTTACTTGGAGCGACTGCTCTGACCTCCACAATCCAGTTACTGGGTAATACGATAACCCTTGATAAGACTGGCTCCAAAAATAGGTATGGCGGTAGTATTTACTATCTTTATAAAATGACAAGTGTTCAAAAATCGAACGCCAGCTTGGGCCAATATGTACAGGCCACGGCAATTACACATCCACGGAATACGTAACGACGTTCATCCATGAGCACAGGATGAGGCAACCGTTTGTAGGTAATGAGATGCATAAACTCGTATCAAATTAAATAGCCTTGCTCGCGGTTCCGTCCGCTTTGCATAATTCTCCTATTAAATCATGGGAGCCATGACTTCCTTCAGGTTTAAGGAAGAGAGACTAATTTTATAATTAAAACCATTATTTAAAGGGTCGATTACGTGTGATAAAAGAAATCAGCTTTTTCAGGAAAAGATCGTCCGCCATTTTGCTCGTTAAGAGCAATACTGACGGCTTACCAAATACTCTGCAGCACCCTCATTACGTAACAAACTATCAATCTCAATCTGAATCATTTTGAAGGACATTACTAATCCATTGCTTTACGCATTACGAAAAATTTGTCTGCTCAACAACGTAAATAACTCAACGAGAGTTGTGGAACTGTCAAAATTAAAGCCATTCCTACTATTAGTGAGTTATGCAATAACCCCGCAGGTCAATATTACTAATTATCAAGCGCACATGTTAATGTATAAAAATAACGAGTCACTATGTACTTAGTGACACGCTAATCTTCGAGACCACTCAACAGATTTCAATGACATTTTGTGAATGTATATGGTTGGTTCCAACTTGAAAGATGGTATAGGATATTAGTTTTATTATATAATAGTAGCTTAGTAGGTTTGCGTGCAGAGAAGTATAAATTAAAGTCGATTTTCGTGTCTGTTTGTGTGGCTGCGTTGTTCTTCTAAACTACGCAACGGATTTAGAGAATTTATTCCGGAAGGTTTCTTTCAGTAAAGTCAAAGTCAAATCATTTATTTCAAATAGGCACTTAAAAGGCACTTTTGAACGTCAAAAATAAAATTAAGATAAAATTGATTCTAGTCGCCCCTTCCAAAAGGTAGTTTTCGTATGGAGAAGAATGGGCAAGAAACTCCACCGTTACTCTTTTAAACTGTTTTACAATATTTTGCATACATTATCTATGTAATTATATGTGAAGACGATGCACCTAAAAATAAAATTACTATACCACAATAGGTAAAAGAATTAAAATGGATAAATGAAACCATGACATATAGATTAATTATGTGATAGATAGATGGTGCTCACACATTCACAAACATTCCAAAATCCAAAATAAATAAATAAGGAGTAATAAGTCCGGGTGTGATCCCAAGTAATTACAGAATGTAAATCAATGTCAAAGAAAAAAAAAAAAAAAAATTATATACAATTACATTAACAACCAGTTTGATTTTGTCTAGACTCTAGAGATTGTCTTATGGAGCAGGACCAGCATGTTTTCAAGCATTCTTATCTTGGATATAATACACCAATATTTAAATTATATATTATAAAAAAATCTCGATGTTTTATCAACTCGCATAAACCGTGCGAAACAGCGCGAGCGGTTCGCTAGTAATTAATAATTTCATCTTACCTTTAAAGTCAAAACGAGTGTTCTTTTCAAATTAAATCAAAAGTCATTTATTCAAAATAGGCTGAGAATTAGCACTTTTCGAACATCAAAATTACATTAGACAGCCCAAAAACGCCCGCCCTTCACCACTTCCTAGTACTTTCGCTGGGAAGAAGTGGCAGTGCAGCTGTCTGTTCAATTAGAAAAACTTGCTTCTATACAAAGTAAGAAAAAATTAATTTGTAAGTATGCAAAGTAATCATTTATTTTGCATACCTACTTTCTCGGTCATACTTTCAAAAATGGTGGTTCTAATCAAACACAAACTAAAATTTAACTAACACTACATCTTGCTCTTCCTTCCCTAAGCTGTTTACCGTCACCATATCGGTCACTCCCCAGTTCCCAAGTTCCGGACAACTCCACAGTTTACACATCATCCGATTTGTCGTGAAGTTTGCAGCGAGCTTTAGGTGAAGCCTCAAGACCACCACTAAAAGGTTTTCAGTGTTGTCTACTGCTTGGTTGATTGAATTTGAATAAGGAACTTGGAAACGTAACTACCGGTAACCGGAACAAACATGGCGGAACTGCGGGGCTTCATAGATGGTGGCATGGAATTAATAAGTACTAAGTAAACATATAGATTTATTTCTAAGCTCCTTGGATGATAGCGACTCAGCCTTGTGACTATTCAGAGTGTTAGACGTAGGGTTCGCCAAACAACGGGATTTGGTAGGTACTGGGTCTACCTACGAAATCTCCTTGTAGTAGGAAATACAAATTTAGTTTGGAGACCCTAAAGGTTATTTTTTTTTTATATCATGTTTTTTGAAGTCTTTCAAGAATTTCCAAAATTTAGCTTTTAGCACCTGTAAAACTTCTAGGGGAGGCGTATTTTATCAAAATTTGTGATTTAACAATCACAAAAACAAAACATTATTATTAGTGTTTTTGTTAAAAAAAACACTAATAATAGGTAGGTAGCTAATGTTTAGTTGTTCCGATAGTCATGACAGCCAATGGTTTAATAGCCAAGAGCCACGACCATAACCTCAGGAGGCTCTCGTTGGGCAGTTAGATCAAGGGCTTCATTCAGTAAGCGGTACTTCTGGACACGGCCCGCATTGTTAGGAGGTTCCTCTCTCTGGAGCCCTGACCGCCCCGGTAGCTTGGACCCTGTTCCCGATATCGGTGGGAAAATATTAAAAATAGTAGATTTTTAATATTTTTTGATATTCTAATATTTAAAAATATAATTTATAGGTGTTTAAAGGAAATAATAATGATTTGTTTAATTTCATTCCATTTCCCCTACATTATATTTTTTTTTACAAATTCGTAGAGGTATTACACCTACAGAACATTTTAAAATTATTTGATCTCCTAGATCCCTCTTATTTTATTTTAGTTAGTTAAAGTTGGGCTAATTGAGTTTTTTTCTCGTTCCTTTTACTTTGAGAGCTCAGAACTAATTATTCAGTTCTTATTTGAATCTACAGGCAAAAATTTATATTTGAGTAATTTTCGGGACAAATGTTTAATTATAGCAATAATTAATCAACCATTATACAACAAATTGCAATCAATTTACAATAATTCTTGGCTTTGTTTTCAGAACGGTACCTTGATACTTGAAAGACTTTACTTCACCCTCTCATCTCGGAAGCAGTGCCTTTGATAGGTACATTCGATGAGAAATACATCTTAGCGTGTCGATGGCAAAAATATCGCTTTTTTTTTTTTTCATAATTTTGGCCAACCTGGTTCCCAAGTCTGTTTAAAGACTAGGTTACCCAAGGCAACTTATGTCCAGGTTCCCGACACATTATTTCAACGCAACATCCCAATTTAAACAACATCTTTCAGCTTTGCTTTACAACGTAATCGCATTTCGCTAAAAGCAAAACTGATGTGAAGCGCATCACCCAGATACATAAAACATAGCTTACACATAAATTGCTCTCCCATACATAAATGCATGTGATCAATCATTCTCATGATAATGAAGTTAGAGTAATATCTACATAGTACAGCTTCATATTGGCTACTTGTTCGCAAACACAACTTTCCTCTTTGACTTTTCCAGGTTGATTTGACTGAGGAAATTGACCTGAATCTTGTTACCTCTCCCCAATATACTCATCAATATTTATTTAGTAATATAATATACAGCTTGACAGGGACATCGACGAGCCACCTGTTACTTTGGACTCAATACATGACTCCGAACCCAAAAGCATAAAATTTTTGTAATTTAAAAAAAATTGCTGCTCCGTATATTTTGACCGCGTAGTTTATTGCACTTTTCTATGAAACAGTCAAAAAAATCTACGCTAGGGGGAAACAAAAAAAAATACAAAAAAAAAAAAAAAAAAAAAGTAAATTGGTGCGCTTTACCATCAACGATTGCATCACTGCTTTCCATGAGGCAGGATCGCACACAAGCACTAGTTTATATCAATAAAAAAAACGTGCTGAATTCAGGGTTACAGTTCGCGCGTCGATGTCTCTGCCACCCTGTATATTATATTAATAAATAAACATTGAAGAGTGTAAGTAGATGTTAAAACTCACCTTTAGCTTTAACTTATTATTTGGTGTTATAGCGGCTGTAGTAGTCGCACTCTGTGAGAATTTCAAGTGTCGAATCTACCTATTACGGTTCAAAAGATACCGCCCTGTGACAGGCGGACTGACGAACAGCGGAGCCTTAGTAATAGGGTCCCATTGGCACCCTTTTACCCTAAAAAGTAAATTAACAAGACATCTACAACTTTCGAATTTAATTTTAAAGATAAAAATTAATTCGAAAGTAAATAACAAGAAGTAGATAACAAGCGTTAGGAGGGAGTACCCTCCTAACGCTTGTTATCTAATTAGCGAACACACTTTACTTTCCACATTGTTTCCTACTCCTAGCCTACCTACCTACGAGTATATGCCTATATGATAAGTCTTAGAAAGAAGCCTCGTTACTTTGTTAGGCTGGTGCTTATAATCGCGTTACTGCTAGTAGGTACTAGTGTATCTTGTGTATTGCACGCCTAAGAGTCTTTGTGAGGCAAGGTAGCTATCACAAACAATTTACTGATGCTTACCGTTTTCGCTGGTACCTCTTCAGATCATGACTGGAGATACTTCCGAAAAAATTTCCCATTAAGAAGAACCTGCTGTCATCCTCGGAACGTTCATAGCAGTATGTGTGTTATCATTTGACCATCAATTGCTGCCGTTCTGCCAGAGTTGCAGACTGTTGATTTAAAGCAAAAAAAAAAAAAAGACAAAACAACATTGGTTTTCGTATAGCCGTAGTCTGACACCGTTAGTACCTTTGTCATGTAATTAAAAGTGAAAATTCGTATTAGATAACGTGTGACTCCGGTTATACGAAAACCAAATTTTGATTCGTTGCTCAAAACACAAAAAGTTTAGAAGTTACGAGGGATCAAATGAACATGCATACATAATACATACTTGGCCTGCTAAAGTCGTAACTCTCTTTTGGATTTTCCGTAATCGGGAAAAAACACAGGTGGTTATCGCATTTAGTACGGATAACTGCAGACAAATTCTGATGCTTGTAACTGTATAGTTTCCGCCTTTATCGGGGAGACGCTGCTACGTTCACTTTTCTTTAGCCTATCATCACATTTTCCTAGCATGGCTACTACAAAGATTCCTTTGGAAAACCCAACCTTGGTCCGCCTTAGGCTGCGTTTAAAAACGACCAATAAGCTATGGTGAGATTACACGCATAAATGAATAAATCAGTAGCAGAGAAAGGTGTGGTGGGACTGTGGGCTCTGTGGGTGATGTGGGTAACCGCCTCCGGGCTGGGACCCTTATGGGTATGGACGCACGGAGCTATGGGTCACACGAAAACGCCTCGCCAAAACCCTTCCTATCAAATAATCCACTTTTCATTTTGGTTTTGAGCCGGGTCACTAAAATAATATATATATATTTTTTAATAAATTAAATAATTGTCCTCAACCAAATACAGAAATATTTATTTTACTGAAAAAATGGTTTAATAACTCTGGAAAATTATTCTTCGTATACACTTTTTATTTTGGTCTTGAAGCCGAGCACAAACACAATTATTATAACAAAAAAAATTGCCCCCTTAGGTAATCCAAGTTCAATTAAAAAACAACATTACTTACTTTAAAAAAAAAGTAAATTTACTCGGAAAGTTTTGATTTTTCTGATAGGTAATCATTTCTACTGAATTTGACCTCAATCCCCTTTATTCATAAACATAAGTAGTGATTAGCGACTGTATACTTACCTGACTATCAATTAATGACGTTTAAATAAACGTCCCTTACCTTTAATCATCGTTTATAGAACAGAACGTGTAAACATGTAATATTTATGTATGTACACCATAAATATTACAGATATACGAGTAAATGTAGAAATTTTACAGGGAGTGAGTGATACAATGGGCGGTTTTATCGATAAAAGCGATATTTCAAAAACAACCTTTGGATGAATTTAGAGAGAAACACTACCTACATAATCAGCCTATAATGTTCCCACTGCTGGGACACAGGCCTCCTCTCTGTGAGAGCGGGAGAAAGCGAGACAAAAACTAAATAAATCCAGAAATCTGTTGTTATGCATTTTCAGTTTTCATCACACCATCCTCACTCTAATTCCAAATCCACATGTTTAGTTTATGCCAGCAACTTCGTGTGTCAGGTAGCACAGCAACAAGTCACTGTACTGTAAACATTGCATTTGCACATACGTCGTCTGTGTTCACTTGCACCCGCCATTCTGAATTCGCGGCACGTACTTCTCACATTTCCATCTTTATCGTCGATCAGATGTAAAAGAAACTAAAAGGTTCCATTCGTTATGGTTTCATGATCTGAGGGGTAATTCCCGTAATTTTAAGACGGTTGACAAAAATGTAGGTAAATTAGAGGTATTTTTGACAGATTAAGACGGTTGACAGTTTCAATCTGTCAAAAATATCCCTAATTTACCTATATTTTTTACTGTATATCGCTGAGATGACATTGCGACTAGGTTTTGAAAGTTTTTAATTACGGGAATTGGCCTTGATGAATTAATTGATTAGACAATCAGAATTAATAATAATGGAAAGTACTGCAAGCGGTGATGATTGTGATCATCTAAGATGAATATTTTTAGTCGTTTATGAACGCACTAGCTGCGCCCCACGGTTTCACCGACATAAGTCTCGATCCAGTGAGAATATCGGGATAAAAAGTATCCTATGTCCGTATCCAGGTTATGATCTACCCATGTGCCAAATTCCATCAAAATCCATTCTGCCGCTTTAGCGTGACATTAGTTTACATGCCTGTACGGAACTATGGATTGGTTTAGAGTAGTATGAGATAATAATTTGGTTATGTTTCTTAATTCCAATCGTATGAAACGGTTATATTATTATAAATTATTATTAGCATCAAAGGTGATCAAGATGATCCTGATACAAAGACAAAAGCACAGTGTGTGAATATTTGAAGCGGGAAAAGCAATTCAAAGCTTTTTTCTAATTTCCTGTAACAGCATTGCAATGTATTTTAATCAACCCTAAAAGCTTTCCATGTCTCTGAAAGAAAATGGTGTCATTATATTTTAATACTGTTACAACGTTGCTGCCCCTACATCAACGTGAAGCACCTTTTTCCCTCCATCTAAAAACAATATAATTTTTTAACGCCATCGTAAATCGCCGTCCTATCGACTTTTCGGGGACACATATCGTGAACAACGCATTAGGAACTAACGCTTGACATTTCCTAAAAGCATCGTCGGATTCAATTAATTCGTCGATAGTAAAACAAAACTTTATCGTAGACAACAAATTGGTTTTGTTATGTTCCCAACGAACCGGTAAAAGTAAAGGCTTTTTATATATCGAACACTAAATAAACATACGTAATAACAGTAACTATAAAGTAGATTATGAAGACGTCGAAATGTCTACTATAAAGCACGAACATCAATGACAACTTTATACTGTCTAATGGGGGCTTTAATGGCTCCTTCTGAGCCCTAAACAGCAATTATAAGTTCGTTATCAGCAGAGCGCTGTTGTTTACTATTATTCTTCGTCACAACTGATAATAAGTCCTCAATCGTTAATTCTAACAGTTAGAGGCATTTAATGTCGCTTATCTTGCTGAGTATTTAAAACTTCGAAGTCCGCGCTTGCAGGATATTGTAATGAACAATCAGGATTCCTTCCCTTATTGGACACATTCAAGAATGTTTTGTAGATATCGTTAACTAACAATTTGTAATTCAAAATAAAAGTTTACGTCTTTGACAACGAGTTTCTTTACTCAAAATGGACTGCAATAGCTTATACATATGGCTATCGCTGAAGAACGCAGCAATGCCTACACTGAAATAGCAATTATTTTTCCGCTACGGGAGTTGTCTAAAAAGTTCAGTAGGAACACAAAATGCTTCGGAGTCAGTAATTTCACATTCCGTGTCACAGGCAACACGGTGTTTGTATTCCCTGCCAAATATGCGCATGCTTCGCTCCTCGCCCTCGCTCCCACGATGCAAAAATGCAAATGCGATGGAGTGCAAATGAGTGTCCCGTGCGCGGCGTGCCAACGATGGGGATCTGCCCGGACGCATCACTTTGTGCTGTCCATTGTCAACACTTGCTTTATGAGGGGTTGTCATCGTATTGTTAACTCATTTTAGTGAGCTTTATGCTCCATCCGTCCTCGATCTGTTCATTCATTCACGCAGCGTTCAACTGACGAAATAACTCAGTGCCGTATCTGTGACATGTTTCGAGATGACGATTAATTATTAATGTTTGCTAAGTGGCGTCCGCGTTGCTAAGTCACAATATTGTGGTCGTTACGCCTTGCTTCCTGTTTGCTATTAACACATGGGCTTGTAATAGGTTCATATCTAATTCTGTCCTTGTAGTTTGTTTTGTTATTGTGGGAATTTTTATTATTAAGTCTGATTCTACAAGGTCAGTCTGAAATTATTTCTTTAGGAATTTTTAAGGAGTACTATATCTCTTTGGCATCGCGTGTTTTTTAGCGGTTCTGATTATGGTCATGGTATGTATCGTCATGGCCATTTCATTTGGGGCTTGATCAGAATTTTAAGCGACACAAGATGCGTTGAACCCTCGATACGTTTTCGTCCATACACCAATTAGGTACTGTAGTTGCCTATACCTACCCAACGCAGTTCGTTTTTTCAGAGGTCCGAAAAAGAAGAACAGAACTATTTTAACGAGTATTTGTTGTGAATGAGGTTTCAAATTATGTCCTTTTATAGTTTAGGTATCGATTTTCATAAACCACGCCACGCTTTTATAAGAGTTTGTGAACATGAACGGGAACCTATTACTAAGAGTCCGCTATCCGTCCGTCCGTCCATCCGTTCGTCCGCCCGTCTGTCGTGTCATGACCCGTAATAGGTAGACAGTTGAAATTTTCTGTGTGTATTTCTATTGCCACTATAACAACAAATAATAATAACAATAAAATAATTGTACAGTGGACGGAACCCTTCATGTGCGAGTCCGACTCGAACTTGGCCGGTTTTTTAATATAAAACTTTTAGGCGATTAGTACTAGGTACCTATAGCTGGGTCATCAAATTATAACTTAACTGTGAACCGATGTTTAAGTCATGGGTAGTCAGTTACTCATAAAACGTGTCATGGTAATCAAATTCAAACAAAACGTTGGATCGGTGATAAATATTTATTGAAAATCCGAAGTCAAAGTTCAAATGAACACTAACACAATGTTTACAATTTCAGCACTGACAACCCACGTGTAAAAGTTTTAACCCAAAAGTTCAATTACGTACTAAAAACATAAACTGTAACCCTGTGTTTATGTCGCAGTAAGATGGTTGAAGCCGTAATATAATTATATCCCTAGGGATATAGCTATATACCGTAATACAGTTTTACGACTGCGGTTCACAAGTGTCTTACTAGGAATATAACTATGATACGAGCACGATCTAGTAATATCAACCAGTAGTGAGTGGGTAGTGTGTGTGTGTAGTAGTAGTGTGTCATATCTAGTAGTATCTAGTAACTATCTAAACCACCACAGCTTCAACCCTCTTACTGCAACATTTACAATTTACTTTTTTACTATTCGTAAAACGGAACTTGTTTGAGGGGTATGTGCAGCGCCTCTTGTGCAGCGCCTCTGGTGCAGCATATCTAGTCAGTGAGGTGAAAACATGGAATTATTAAGTACCTACTACTGAAAATAAATACATATTGCCACATTTGTCAGTGAAAAATCTATATAAAACGATGAATAAAAACTCAAAATAAAATCAAAATGCACAAAGCTTGTAAAGCAATGTGTTGTTTAACCACGTTTTTTTGTTATTGTTCGATTTCTATTTCACCGTTTTTTATCCAACTCCATATTATGACGATACTTACCTATTATGTAACCTAAGCTAAGACCATTAAAGGTTAAATGTATTAAGATCAAATCTAAACTGCTTTATGCAGCAAATAATCAAACAAATCTCCCAAGAGTTATCACAGCCAAACAGGATATCTATTTCAGGAAAATAAAACGCTATGTTCATACGTTAACATAATTATAAGCTCAATAACAGTCCCCAGTGCTACCCCTAAAGGCCAATTCACCCGCGTTTCCCCATAACGCAGCGGAGGTCAGATGGCAATCACTCTGTATAAAATAGAAGCACGCCACACCAATCAGATATGGTCACGAACATCAGAATATAAACAGTACACGAACTTGATAACTCTATTCGCTATATAAATAAAATTATAATGAAGGTCC
Organism: Apamea epomidion; assembly: GCA_947507525.1. NCBI lineage: Eukaryota > Metazoa > Arthropoda > Insecta > Lepidoptera > Noctuidae > Apamea > Apamea epomidion. The sequence goes on along the minus strand of OX382226.1, from coordinate 9,018,746 downwards.
TAAGAACGCCTAGCAAATAGTACGGCTTGGTCTCGATCACATACGTCACGAGATTCCATTGTTAGGTTCTTAATGGAATTTGTGTTTCTTATCACAAGAATTCATAAACGAATGTGTCTTTGTATGTCTGTTTGTTTGTCATGTTATCAACAACTGAACTGATTGTAATTAAGGTGGGGATTTAGCTTGATATCTAAGGAACGTCATTTTATTTTTAGGTGAGTTTTAATTTTTTATTTTTTATTTAAACATAATCTCGTCTTAATACAAGTTCATGTTTGTTTTGTACCATTAAACCAGAGATGGTTTGTATTGGTCAAAAACATCTTCTTATTCAACTGGTGCCCAAGATACAAGCATGCCTAGTTTGGGGGATTATTATTATTCCTTTTCGCTTCGCTCTTGATAGAGCGTTCGTGGTCACGATGAATAGTGTCCAATCGCAGCCGATCTATGTATTTTGTAAAATCTCACAGTGATAACTTAGGTGAAGTGAGCTGTCCATAGTGTTAGCCCTTAGCATCAGCTGGAATAACAGCTCACTTCACCTAAGTTTTCACGGCGAGGTTTTTACAGAATAGACCGGCAGGTTTAGTCGTAGCACACCTCGCGATCTCAATACTCAATACTTTTATTGCATTCCACATTCAGGTATTCTTAGGTGGTATCTCTCTCCATCTGGTTCTGTTAGATGGCAGTCTGGTGCAATCATTGACAGGGCCACCCACCGCGGATTTTATTTGATCGGTCCACCTCATCGGTGACCTCTCGCGTGTCCTATTACTCGCCACTCTACTCGAGGAACAGGATAGGACAGGCAGGTCATAGGTATGCTTTTTTGTTCAATCCCTGAAACTTCGAAATGGGATGTTAAAGTTTGTGTAGAAAATCTTGAAATCCACGTGGACGAAATCGTAGTAAAAAGCTAGTCCTTCATATTGTTCAGAGTTCAGACGCATTCTTATTGTATTAGTACTAATGTACTAATGTAGGTACGTGTCCGACGGTGGGACATCCGCCAATCTCTTCATTTCAGCTCATTCCTTGAAGCGGTGTTGATATACGTGAGAAGTGTTGTGGGGATAGGTAGCTAGGCGCGCGTGTGACAAGACATGATGTCGCATGTCGCCATGTCGCTGATTTGTGACACATGTCGTGGATACATCGGATAGGTAGTTCGTGAAATCAGCTGTTGATTTGAAGAGAGGGACTTAGTAAGTGGTCATGGCATTTAATATAAGAGACAACAAACAACTGCCTGCCTCGTTGGTTTTTGGTCGCAAGCGCTACTGCTGAGCATAAGGTCCTGGGTTCGATTCCCGGGTCGGGCGAGGGTGTTTCCATCTGGAATTTTGTCATTGTCAAACTCTACTGATGCCCTCAAGATTCATCTTTATAAAACACTTTTTTTTTTTTTAGTAATCGATAGGTAGATCCCATGGCTTAATCGACTTATGAAGAGTTGCCTTTGCCCTGCAGTGGGACAAAAACAACTAGTAGTAGGTAAGTACTAGATATAGTAGGTTCCTAGTATCTAAGAAGGTATTATTTGATCTAAGCTTTTACAGGTCATAAGTCTAGGAAAAGGTCTGCCTGTAAGTGAAAATCTTTTTCCAAAGCTGAAAGTGATCGTATCAGAATGTTACACGGACCGTGACCCAGTTACTGGCCAATACCGAAATCCTAAAGAATGACCCGTTGCCAGTTTTTCGGCTTCTCAACCCGTGACGTAATGACTATTATATAACCAACAGTCTCTGAACATAGACAAAAAACGTTATTCAAAACGTTCATTTTTCCTAGTAAAGGCTCCCTAGTAGAACAATATACATGAAGTTTACATAGAAATTGTTCTACTTTAGACGCGTCACGCTGTCGCGTCGCGCCTGTCTGGAGGAGCCGTAATGTATTGACAATATTGACTGTCACTCCAAATCAAATCAATCATTTGAAGCGTAACTTTCCGCTGACGATTTTGACGTCATTTTACACACCACACACCGTCATGTTACAAAGATATGTATTTGTAACAATGCAGCAATAAAATTATTGTTATTGAATAAAAATATTCCCACTGTTAGTCTTCCTCTTCGTGTCGCTGGAACGACTGAATTTTAGATCTTGTTGGTCCAAAACTTTTCCACTTCTACGGCGTCATCAGTGACAGTGCAGCACTTTGCTTGCATGTTTTGGGACACAGAAGGCAGGATAGGAGGTAGAGCATGGTTTGCGTCATAACTCCACAATCACACCCTACTGCAGTTCCGTCAAGGTAGCCCCACTTTACCAGCAGTGCAATTCTGTAACCATCTCACCGTGAAAGCTTAGGTGAAGTGAGCGTGGAGTGAGCTGTCATTCCAACTAATGTTAGGGATTGACACAATTGACAGCTCACTCTAAGCTCACTTCACCTAAGTTTTCACGGTGAGATTTTTACAGAATCGATCGGCTGATTGGACTTACCGTTAGTGTGTTAAGCAATTACCCAGCTGGTCATATTCGCACGTTGGTTCCGAGTACTAGCCACCTGACCTTTCTGAAGAACACCACCCTCCTTATGTCCTTCTATGGCATCCACTACCGCCACCACTGGCGGCACAGTAGCAGCACCCTAATTGCGTAACACGCATCAATCTCAATCCGAATCATTTTCAAGGATTTTACTAATCCATTGCTTCTAGTTCGAAAAAGTCTGTTGAACGACGGAAATAACGCAATGAATGTTGTTGAACTGTCAAAATGAAAGCGATCGCTACTGATTGTGCGTTAGGTACACAATTACCCCGCAGTTCCTACTTCTACTATTAAGACTTTAAATCCGATTAACCAGGAAACTAAAGTGGGCCATAAAACAATGCTATAAGGTACAGTCACCAAAGGAGATAAGTAACCAGGGTCGTCGGATACAGTTGAAGTTTAGTAAGAAACCGATGGATGTTTTCGAATGAAATTTAATTTGATAAATTAACTGTTTGTTTTCTATTAATTAAATTAAATATTTGAAAACATCCATCGGCGTCTATCAAACTAAACTTCAACTAGGTCTATCTGATGACCCTGGTTACTTATCTCCTTTGGTGACCGTACATTAACGTTCATTGCATGTGAAAGCGTGACGTAACAATATTGATTATAAACGTCCTCAGAAGCGAATCGGCGAGTCTTAATTAAAATAGATTCTGGCGCTAATCTCTTTGTGATAGCCTGTCTAATCTACTTACAGAGGCTAATGTAAAGGGTTTTAAGGATCGTGGGTTAATTATTACCGGAAAATAAAGCCGTAATTTTGTTAAATCGTAACGATTTTTTTGTAAACCAAGGCCATATTTCGTTTTTGTTAAAACGTAAAAGGGGTTTATTTAAAAACGATGATTAAAGTTAAGTGACTTTTAAATGTCAAAAATGTATGAATTAACAGTCACTAATCACTACTTAGCTTTAAGCAACGTTTAAGAATAAAGGGGTTAAGCGTCAGAAACAAGTATTGAAAATAAACTCCAAGTGGAATCGATCGAAATAAAACATCTAACTAAGCAGGTACTTAAATAACCTACGATAATGTTAATGCACCTTTAATTGAATGTATGTAATCGATAAAAAATACAAATCACCTGAACACTCGATAGATAAAAATAAATATTCCCATCACTAGAACATGAAACGGTAAAGACACGGCACTCCAGTCCACCGTACTTATCTACAACTCGTCTATTAACTATTAATATAAAATATTAATATAAAGTGCTGAACTTTCCACTTTTATTTCCGTTTAGGAGCTGTACTATCTCCGCTCATAAACACCTGCTTAAAATTTATTGTCCATATCGTGTGGAGCTTGTAATAAAAATAAATAAATATGCGCGCTACGGTGCTACCTTCTACATTATCTTTATTATGTTGTGTAGCCCATCTAATCTTTTACAAACATATTATAGGTTTTATTGTTAGGGTTCCGTACCCAAAGGGTGCCAACAGGGCCCTTTGACTACGGAACCTTTGGGACGTATTACTAAGGCTCCGCCATCCGTCCGTCTGACACAGGGCTGTATCTATTGAACCGTAATAATATGTAGACACTTGAAATGTTGACAAAGTGTGAACTGCTATGGCCGCCATAACAACACATAATAAAAATTTAATAAAGTTAATAATTAAAGGGGTTCCCCATACAAGAAATGGTTTTTTTTTGTACTTTTTTTATTAGCCATTAATGTCTCACTGCTGGACAAAGGCCTTCGTACTCTTTGCACCTCTCTCTGTCCAGAGCTGCCAAGGACCAATCTTTATTAAAGGAGTCCGGTTAATGTTTATTTTTGTACGGTAATAAAGAACTCTTCGTGTGCAAGTCCGACTCAGTCTTGGCCGCTTTTAGTTTTTGTTGCCAATGAGAATAGTGTCATTGATCGGAAATAAATACATACCTACCGTTGCTTTCTTCAGTTGTTAAAGGCAATAATGTTCGTAGATTCTGTGATAACGACTGCTCATAAAAGGCTGAGCATTTTAATGCATCGTTAGTTGCATTTTATAGCTCTGCTTGTTCTGTAAAATGTTGAATTATACGGAGAATGTGGCTTTCAAATACTTAAAACATTGTAGTTATGTTTGCAATGTGTGTGATATTCGCTGTTTATCTAATGATAACGAGTTGGCTAATTAGGTTAATTTGATCAACAATAATTAGTAGAAGCAATAAGCACTATATTTACAATCAATAGATACGATTTTGCGTAGTCGTCCACGCCCCATACATAGGTACATACCGCACGTAGATACCTAGTATGCAATTCGTACACATATTATGGTATTTTTTACGTAAGCTAAATAAAAATGGCATGTATTAAATCGAACTTCAAATAAGTCCCATTTTGTTTGCCTAAAAATATTATTATTCTTTCTTTTTTTTCTAAAAAAACATTGCCCTACTCTAGGAATTACTCCTGTATTGTGGCTGCGTTTACAAATATTTAAACTTACATACACAAACAGCCAGGCCCGGAACAATCTACCTGTAGGCAATACAAATATTTGTTCCGTGCGGAAATCGAACCCGCGACACGCAGCACAGCAGTCGATCACTCAGCCACTGCGCCAACCGTGTCGTCATTGAGCACTGTATATCAGTGTTCAATAATATTTTCAGGCATAGACTGCGCTTCTTTTTGTGAACCTCAAATAATTCCTATTTTGGGGACCTAAGACCAACTTGGATATAGCGGTGAACGGCCGCTGCCGTGGCGAAAAATCATAAAATTAAAAAGAGGCTCAATCATTGAAAACAATTTGCACCATTAGATCCCAAAAAGTTTTTTGAGGTTCATAAATTTAAAAAAGCCTCCTTTATTAGAAATTCAAAAGTTTTTAAGCGGTCAGTTAAATATTTCCCAATAAAAATCTGCAATTAAATTAATACCATAACAAGTAACAACGTTTAGCGTACCTTTGTATACAAGTAAACGGCTCATTGCCTTCAATGCAACCTATATTGGTAAACACTGTAGACATGATTATGTAGCTCACCCTGTATTATGTGCTTACCCGGATATCGTGAAACAATGGATGGGATGCACGGGAAACAGAATTAGATTGATCGCCATGACCATAGATAGTATATTTCTATGGCCATGACATATTAACTAGGTATCTACGGGTCAACAGACGTAGATTTAATACTTTTACTTTTACATGTGACGGTAAAAGTAAATGTATAATTTTCTTCTGAATAATTGTATGTCGAATAATTTTGGGTCTATTTAGGTCATAATTTTCTGAATTTCAATAACTAATAGCAGAGTTTGTACTATCTGAACATAATGTTTCAATTTTTTTTTACAGGGATTGTGCTCTCCGCTTCCGCCCATAAATTATGTTTGAAAAAACTTAAGTGTTAATGGACTTTTGTTGGTAACCGTAAGTACATTAAAAACATTAAATGTATAATGCATAGTCAGCCTCTTATGTTCCCACTGCTGGGATACAGGTATATCGGATAAAAATTATCTTTCAGGAAAATGTAGCGATTTCGTTGCAGTTTTTTTTTTTTACATTGCTCGTGAATCTTTTGTGTAAAAGTTTAAGTAACTTTTCAAATTCGCACATTATTAAATAAATCAATAAGCAAACGCTAGCCAATCAATAAAAAACCATGGTACTACCTGGTAACCCTCCAACATGATGTATGTAGGTATAAGCTTTTATAAATTATTGTGACTCAAAACCCATCCAAATAGGTTCCTCTAGATACACAGCGTCATTAAATCAACCGTCACGCTCACGCCTCATAATTTAATGCATATTAAATAGTATATTTAGAATAAAATAATTTACTGTCGTCATTTATATGGTAAAGCTGTAAAAAACGATTTTCTTTAATAAATAATTAGTTAGGTAGTTAGGTACTTAATCTGTAAATTATTAAATTTCTTAATAGTAATTAATTAAATTAGATTAGCTACATATTAATTTCGTTTAAGCAACCAAGTATGTTAAAGTTTACAAATTCGTAATTAAAGATCTTATTTATTAATATAAGTTTTAATTAGGAGCCAGTTTAATAGTTACTATATAATATTTTAGATTCGTACAGAGATACGTATCAGAAAAGATAGTCAGATTTAGATAAAAATTGTAATCAGAACTTCTTTCCAACCATGATACCGATCGCATACTTTCCAAGCTCATCAGAAGAAATACTAACTTATTCAGGCACGAGTATCCTATATGGAACATTTAATAGGCCAGCATTATTCTTACTGAAGTACAAAATTATGTTTTTTATTTCATATAGTTTGGGAATTTCCAATTATCGAATTATTTTTTTAAATACTCCGAGACGCGTCAACCCGCGTACCTCCGTGGGTGGGCTGTCATAACGTATCAACTCCCGTCGAAGAATGTACCTAATTATGAATCACAGATCGTATCAACGACTATACCCGATGTAAGGAACAGTTCTAATCATTCCCTCGGGCAGTGCTTACTGTTTCATTTCACATCGTAATTGAAATAGCTGGCTCTCTTCGTTTGTTTATGCCCGTGGGTTGTATGATAACTCTCGAGATGAAAGAAAAGATGAGCAACACTACGTCCGTTGAAATTACTGGATAATGAAGAGCTGGATTGATTGGCTTCGATTTAATCTTGCTCTAGGCTACATAAATAAAATAAATAAATAAATAAATATTCCACAACTATCACACAACGCCATCTAGTCCCAAGCTAAGCAGAGCTTGTGTTATGGGTACTAGACAACTGATAAACATACTTATATATTTCTAAATACATAAATATTATAGATAAATTACACCCAGACACAGAACAAATGATCGTGCTCATTACACAAACATTTGTCCTGGGTGGGAATCGAACCCACGACCTCCGGCATAGCAGTCAGGGTCACTAACCACTAGACCAACAGGCCTGTCAAAAATACATATAACGGAGATTTATTGTTCTAAGTGAGAGTTGGTGCAGTTAGCAACAAAAATTGGTAAGAATGCAGAGTTGCAGAAGAGGTTCATTAAAGAAAACTTCCTATTCATAATTAGCCTATAATGTTCCCACTGCTGGGACACAGGTCACACAGGCCTCCTCTCGGTGAAAGGGAGTGCGCCGTAATCCACCACGCGGGCTTTTTAGAGTCCAGACATAATCTTGGTCAGATCATGTGAGCACCATGTAGATTGGCGTCTGAAATGGTATTTTAAGAAAGAACTACGCAGATTGAATGGACCTGTCCAGTCAGTGCACGTATTTGTCAGTAACCGTGCAGCTCAACTCAGAACTTAAGGAGCTCAACGATTCGACGAATACCAAAGAAAGGACATTTGGGTAGGCTGTAATGATATCAGTAACATAAAGTTCATCCTTAGAGTAGTAGGTAGGTACTTATATGCTGAAAATTAATTAGGTCCCTAATTGATGATGATTACACAAAAGCGTTGAATATAATTATGTATAAACGTTGCTCAAAGTTTAGAAATTATGATTAACGTATGCTTTTTGACGTTTAACAGGTTGAATGCCGTAATTACAGACACAATTATAAAGCCATTGTGTCTCGCGTGAGTTTAAAACGACTTTCAACTTTAGGTTAGCCACGATGTGCAGGATTAATTTCTCTTGATTTATTCTCGTGCGATTAATAGTAGAACACACCACCACCACATGTTGAACACCTTTTCAATCGATTTGAATGATGAAAAAGTTCTGATATTCCCATTTTTCCGCTCTACCTATAAGTTAATGTTAATTACGAACTATAAATCCGACCTACATAAGTACACTAGAGCTTATACCTATTTGGTGCTTACTTGCAGCCTCCGCGAGTCCGTTAAAAGTAAATGGCAATAAATACGAGACATACATTGATTTATATACCTATTATAAACAAAAAAACAGTAGGAATCAGACAAGCTGACAAGCGAAGTCATATCATAGAGAAACATCTTAAAAAGCACTGATTAAAAATAGAACTGTTCCTAGGAATGATTATGGAAGTTATTTGTCAAAACCTCGTTCAATTTGTACATCCCTGGTTCCCTCGTACTCGTAAAGAGCTCACAGTACCTACCACATTATATTTTCTTAAATATCAACCCTTCCCGTGCGTCTGCAATTCTGTCGGGCTCCAAGTGCCCGCCGCGCCGGTATGGCGGGCTGCACTCACAGCCGCTAACTTTTCCCCTAATCTCCACGTGAGGGCACTCTGCCTGCCGTGACATCACGTCTCTCAGCCACTTCGCCGTCTCAGAGGCTAATGACTCTACTTACCTCTGTTTAAAATTCTCAGTTGCAGTTCTGGAGTTACGGACGCAATGAGACTTCATGATTTTTGGTTGAAGGTGCATTTTCCATGTTGTGGGTGTCCATTTTGTAATCTGAACAAACGCCGGTTGAAAATTGAAAAAATAACTCCTGTCAAATTTTACATGAAATACACTTTCTGTTCATCTTGCTGTTTCTATCTTCGCCAATAAATATAATGGTTGGCATTGGAGACGCTTTCCTTTTTTTAATTAGCAGGAGAACGGAACCTACAGCTTTCCGAAATCCTAAAATCCTACTGATATTATAAACGCGAAAGTTTGTGAGGATGGATGGATGGATGTTTGTTACTCTTTCACGCAAAAACTACTGAACGGATTTTGATGAAACTACAGTAATTTAGCGTATACTTACATTACATTTTTGTGTTGAAAAAGTATCCGCCTATGTGTTATTCATCATGTAGCTGTATCTACAACGCCACATGCGAACAAGGCGTCATACTGACGTCACGCAAATCCTGCATCTCGCAAGCAGAGTTTACCACGCAATTAGCATATATACAAACTTCCCAACATCAATCGTAGGGCAATTGCCCGCCAGACAAAACACCCGTATGGTCGGACGATCCTCCTATTTCTATAGAGGATGAGTGGACTTTACACCCTGTTCCTCATACCTCTATAATCAGAATACTTTTTATCCCGATATTCCCGCGGGATCGACACGTATGCGGGTGAAACCGCGGGACGCTGCTAGTATCAACTAAATGAAAGAAGTAAGTACGGTACCTAAAGAAACCGTTTTTTTTTAAATATAATTTAAAGTTTTTAAAACTAAAACTTTTAAGTTCTACGACTACACAAAGTTATCTCCACAATCATGTTTACCACTCCCCTCGCCAGCATTTTACTTAAAATGCACCGTCTACTTCACCTCTAACATCCATAAATTACATGCGCAGAACCCTGCAACCAGAGGCCTTGAGCCCACTTCAATTGGACGGTGTGTGTACTAAAATACCTACAAATATAAAAGCATAGCCACCCCTCTGGGGACTGGGCGAGACTAAGTTTGCCTGCCATGCAGCAAGCAAAGGGTTGCTGGGAAAATTATCAGCTGTTCGCGACGCGACGCCGACCGCCACGCCAGACGGTATTGCGAAGACTGAATTAATTATTGTTATATACTTATAGGTAGACCTTTTCTGAGCGATGTCAGGTCATATTATACACAGTCATCCCTTTCCTGAAATGCTTTAATCAATAGGCTACAACTTTTTCTTACAATAATGTTTACAAGCGATAGGCCTAACGTTAAAATTGATAATGGTCGCCAGCGCTGCCTATGAAAGAAAGAAAGAAAGAAAATGCATTTATTTGCGGCAAACATGACGCATGAAAAAAGGACTTAGCACACAAAAAAACAAGTTGGGGGTAAACATGCGTCACATTCACGCAAAACGGCCATCGCTCAGCATAATGCTAAGACCCTATACGAGACAGAGCCCAAGCGCTGGTTTTCAGCGGCAGCCGGCGTTGACGTGATGACGTTAACCAGTGCAGCATGCAATTATACATAAATAAATAAAAACCACAATCAAAACAAGAAAATAAAATAAACTATTCAACATATGATTCGACACAAAACAAAAAAACAAAAATCAAAACATGACCTATAATAAAAATAAACATACATAAAAGAAAAGATGGTGAAACATGAAACATATATGGTAACATTCCGGGCAACGAATCCTATAACGAATCGAAATCCTACAACGAAACCTATCTCCGACTATCTCAAAAAACAACAACTTACAAGTATGTCTATCCTCAATAACTTCTTTTTTTAAATGTGAAGATCGCTAATACTTTGTTGTTTTATAATCAACTTTTTCATTTTGATTTTTTTATAAGCCACAACGCTGTTTGTCTCTCCATTATAGCGTACTAGCAGCGCGCCGCGGTTCACCCGTGTAAGTGTCGATCCAGTGGGAATATGGATAAAAGTATCCTATGTGTTATTCTGATGTATATGCTATAATACCTACTGTAAAGTTTCATCAAAATCCATTCAGTAGTTTTTGCGTGAAAGAGTAACAAACATCCATCCATTCATCCTCACAAACTTTCGCGTTTATAATACATATTTGTAAGATTAGCAGGAAGCAGGATGGGATAGGATAGGATAAGTACCTATAATTCGAGATCCACCTACCTAGTTATCTAAGTACGTGAATTCTTTTGTACAAAATGTCTGTGGTGGCGAAGTTTTAATAAAGATCCACGTCCAACCAAGTACAAGACAGCGGAATCGGAAGCACATCTTGTAATTTATAAAAAGAAAAGTGTGCGGTCCGGGACCCCCGTCAGGAATGAAGTTCCTTACGCGGTACTCGCACGCACACACACTCGTATATAGTAGAAAGAGACAGAGAGTGAGAGTTTGCATGGAGGGTTCATATAACGCTTTTTCGTTACGTGACGATTTCTCCTGGTTTACTCCTAACGCAAGCCGTTTTCGATATAAGAAGTAGTTATAATAAAAACAGCAACTTCGATGAAATTACGTTTAATCATACTCTATATTTCACCGTCAAGTTTGATCGCGTGGATTTTAAAGCACCATAACCATAAGTTTGTTCCATAATTTGTTTTAGAACTACAAATTGTTACTTTGCCTGGTACATAACAATTCTTTATGAAATGCAGCGAGTATTCCGTAAAATTACATAAAGGTTGTCGGGGAGAAAATTGCTAATAGCGATAAAACCGTCTACTGAACAATTTCTTTCCTCGCTTTTACTTATCTGTATTTTTATATTTCTTGTACATTTTCATGGTAAGTTCATAAAGATGTACCGTACGATTTATGGTGTTTTTTATGAGTTTTTATTTATGACTTTGTTCCTTCTTAATTATTCTGACAGTACTTTTCCATTAGCATTAACAGGTTAGCATTTTTGGACATGGTTTCCAGAATTCCCTCTAGCCGAATAAGACCCGAATCTCACCTTTCTAGTATTGGAATCTTCATGGTTATCTTTCATCCGCGGTAAAAGGAAGGGTTATCCTACGTACCAAAAATTACAAAATGGCCGCCCTCAGACATAGAGGTAGGCTCCAGGATCCAGTACAAAACAGAAACAAAATCATTTCGCCCAACACTCTCGCAAGAACCTGTCTTTATCTGCGGTAGGAGGAGGAGTTGCATGTCATGCTCCTACTTACCACAAATTATAAAATAGCCGCCATCAGACATAGAGATAACTGCAAATCCCATTTCGTAAATCTGAATATTTTAACTCTGCCTTGTTTATATATACTTGAAATATGCAAGTTCGCTCACAAACACAAAGACTTTTACACTAGACGAGAAGACATACAAACAAGATACACACTCCGACACAAAACACGACTCAACATACCAACATCCCGCTTAAAAATACACTCAACAAGCACTCTAGATATGTCAATCAAAATTTACAATATGTTACCCGAATATACAGGCTGATTTTTTAAAGACCAGCCAAATTTAAGGATGTGGTACAGACCATCAAACTGAACAACTTTCTCCATGGGACCAACATCGTAATCGCGAATAAAAATTCAGCCGTCCCATACATTTAGGTCGAGTAGGTATTGAAGTTTTCTATGGGACAGTTGATAAAATTTTCGCGATTACGCTATTTGTCCCATGGAGAAAGTTGTTCAGTTTGATGGTCTGTACCACATCCTTAAATTTGGCTGGTCTTTAAAAAATCAGCCTGTATAAGAAACGAAAAAAAACTCCATTTATTTACGAACAAATTAAAAAGCTACTTATAAGAAAATATTATTTTAGTGTCAACGAATATTTAAATGATAAATCCTAGAAACACATAACAAGTGCAAGTATATAATAAGCAAAATGTTATATTATTATTATTCTACATTAATTATTGTTATAAAGGTATGTTTAGAATAAGTTAGATTATAAGATAAGTCCTCTTCTCCACATATCTTTCTTTTGCTGTGCCCGACAGGGTCCATGATTGTTTCTTTTGACAAATATTTACCACCTAAGCCTACATTGTGGAATGCAATAAAGAATTGAGTATTGAGTATTGAGATAGACTCCAGGATCTCCAGCAGAAAACAGAAACAACATTTAGCCCAATATTCTCGCAAGAATATCAGGTTATCTAGTAAATGAATATGCTATATTTTGGTGTCCAAAACACAATACAGTAACAATTGATAATAACACTTAGGCCTAACGTCCTGAGAGTAGTGATCTGTACTCAGCTGTCAGCTTCCCATGAATATGTCGGTGCTCTTTGAATTGAGCTTCGAATCACTACCGGCTCACGATTACGTTTGGGAACAGGGGATACTGAGGAACAATCATTTACCAATACATGTGTGTTACTTTGATGGCCAAACTCACGAACTATCTTTTGTTTTCAAAGTCAAAGTATTTATTTGTAAAACATAAATGGATGTAAATTAAATATGTATAAAGTTCACTATGTTTTGCAATTGATGGCGTACAATGGTCAATAAAGTAGGTACCTACCTATCTAAAATAACACTTTAATTAGTAGGCAACAGAAAGAGGAGCAGTCGTGGTCCAGTAATGAGGAGGTCTAGGCTGCATCCCAGCCGTGAATTACAGGCTGATTATGCTAAGGCAAGAGAATTTAATTCAGTTAAAATTAAATAATATCGATCACGCTAAATTACACATATCCTAAAACAAAGTTAACAATATTGCTTACAAAATTATGTACAGACGCAGCACATCATGCTACTACAATCTGTCAAATTTCTTCAATAGATTTTCAACTTTATCGCTATAGCATTAAGGTTCAAGGTTGATTGGGGAAATTTGACAGTTTCGGGTAGCTTGACCTGCTGGCGTCTGTACATGTTTTAATTATTAGAAACACATACCATTTCCGCTACTTATTTATTTTGGTACTTTGAAAATATAGCGGCTGATTTTGTATGGATTTTATTGGCAATCTTTCAGGAGAAAGTAGGTATATGAAGTCAGAGAAATCAATCGTTAAAACATTACTACCAACTTACCTTGAAGCTAATGCTTTACCGATAAAGTTTAAAATCTATTTAAAAAAAAAAAAATACATATTGTAGTAGCTTGATGTGCTGGCTGTACTTACTAAATCCATGGTTACAGGTTGCGTTGCGCGTCGATGTCCCTGCTACCCTGTATATACCTACCTGGAACTTGTCAAAGCGCCAAAGTGATCGACATCAAGACTGACTTGAATGGTGTATTCCTACCCAGTCCATTGTAATAACAATCAAGAATTTCACTTGGATTACGCTTATTTTATTATTTTAGCAGTATTTTTTTCCCGACACAGTTTTATATTGTTGTCCATTATCCCTCGACGAATGGCCATTATTCAAGGAGCATGAAAAATATAAAAATAAACGAAAGTATAAATACTATAGCGGGATCGTCCGAAAGGGTTACCGCTGCCCTGGTACATAAAGGGCTAAGGAAGGAACACGGGTGGGTTTTAGTCAGTAAGAGTCTGACACTCCCTTCTGCTCCACCCAGAGCGGGAGGGGTCATTTGATGATTTCCCATCCACAAAAAAAAAAAAAAAGTATAAATACTAAGAAGTGGTAGTTCTTATGCACTTATTTAGGACTTACTTAATGTTCTTAGCTAAGAACATATTAAGGTAGACTAGGACTCAGGAATTCTCGGGATAAACCCATAAATAATTCAGCTCATGAAAAGGTACCTTTACTTAGTACTACATACCTACTTACAGTATGAATTATGTAGATATCTGAGGAGAAAAAATATTTCTCAGGAACGTTCCTTCCACTCAAATATTTATGTAATAACATTTACATATAAAAGATGTTATCGCTTTTCATTCATCATTTTATTACGTTATACATACTTGCGGGTTTGAAACAGATAGGTAATCGCCATTTTGAAACATTACGCCGGTACTTTATGGGCAACGTATGCCCATTGTTTTCACCTTTTGAATTGCCTCTCAAAGTTATTGGACAGGGAAAGGAATAAGTAATTTATTTTGGTTGAACTAGAAACATAAACGGTAAAACTGAAAAGTTAAACATGGCCTCTCAGCACAAACTGCATCAGCAAAAAGAAATGAACAAACTACAAGTGCGATAAAATGACATTGCAATTTTCACTCTTCCAGAGTAGAGTAAAGATATGTCGTCAACTCGCTACGAGTTGACGACATATCTTTACTCAAACTCAAAGTATTGAAAATTATACCGTTTAAAGGCACTTTTGAGCTGTCAAGAAGTCGGTCAGTCAGAAAGCAGTATATTATCATTGCTAAACAACGAATGATTGTTACAACTAACAAAGGTAAGACGGCACTTTCACGCGCCATTGCAGACCCATAAGCACCACTAAGTACAAACACTGTTTTATTACCCACCGATGGCCCTTCCTCAAACAATATCCCTTTGTTCGCCTCACCTCTTGTCGGTTTAATGAGACTCTGACCGTCCCGTCACCACTCATAAATTATTGAAAGGCTAATTTTATTTACGGTATACGGCAGCTGGTAGCGCCCCCACCGCCCCAAGAGCCATTGAATGCGTTTACGATAAGGATACCTCTGCGAAAGCTTGTTGCTCTAGTACTTATGGCCGTTGATACTTGATAGCGTGGGTGGGGTAAAGGTGTAGCGAAATAAATGTGCTGTCTATGAGATATAAACTTATCTCGATCTCATAGACTCGTTCGCTATCCAGCATGGGCGTAGTGTTCTGGTTCCGGCTAGTTGTTGAATTTTGTTGCGAATTATGTGATTTCGCAGGTTTTGTTCTCATTTTGGGGCACGAGGTTCAAGAGAAAAGCTTATGCCGAATGACGCATCCAAAAATTATGTCTGGATCATCGCTCATTTGATGTATGTATGTATCCGCAGTACTTACCTGAAATCGGTTGTCATGGTATGGGCATGTAATGCGGAGGAATGAGGAAAATGTCGTGAGGAAAGTTGTGAGTATGAATGTTATATAAGGTTATAAGAGTAGGGGAAGATCAAAGAAACGATGGATGGACTGTGTGAGAGAACTGAGAGATGATATGACTAGAAAGGGGGTCACGACCGAGGTGACGATTAACGACTAATACAGAAGTATGGAAGAAATGATGCTCATGATCCACAGTACCTACCTACAGGCTGGTTACTTCCACAATAGTTACTGTTACCCCGTGTTTATCTATTTTAGAAGTCTCCCTACCTGTCGGCCCAAAGCACCCACCATGTTGTTGTATTCCGACATTCAACACTTTGGTACGTTTACGACCGATGAGAAACTAAAATAAATCAAACGTTTCTAAACCAAACTCGTAACCGAAGAAAACCATGTGCGTTTCTTCTTGCAGTGTCGACAAAGGTCAAATGGGAGAAACACTATATTCTTGCGATGGGAATTTGTATTGTCAGAGTCCTCCATTATGAGACTGGTAAACCTGGAAATAACAATATGGTTCTTGTTGCGTTAGAAAACACTTACTGATTCATCAATATTATATTAATATTGACATAAAATGACCTTCCGGCGCTTTGCTAACTTTTGTGGTATGTTTACTTTCTTAAAAAAGTTTCAATATTTTCTGAATTTGATCCAAGGGTATTGTAGTGGATTATTCTATATTATTAGTGCTTAGTGTCATAGACTAACGGATATTTTTTACAGAATAAACCAATCGTTTCCAAGATATCGTTTCATTCAGACTCATAGTACTATAAATGGTGTCAGGTGTAATTAAATTGAGCTTGAAAAGTGTTTAGGATTAAACAATAATGGAGAAAAAGATATAAAAATGTTTATTCGGCGATAAAACAGCCGGCGACGAGAAAGTAATGTTGAGAAAATAAAACAAAATGGTTTAAACCTTTTCGCTTTATAAGGACACAAGAATTACAACAACAAATATATTTATTATTATATCAGAACAAACAAGTACGAACCTAATTTATAGTTTCGCACCCACAAACAAGATAAAACGCCAGACTTTATTAATGTCAATACGTTCGAATCGCGAGTCGACCTGCTTACCGTCCGATACGCTTAGCAGCCCTTTATCAGGCCAAACAAAGGCGGACCCTAATAACCGGTGCCCTTAGGCCCGTCCGTATAATAACTATAAATTGGTGCCTAAACCCAGCAGATAACTGGTAGCACGATGAGAACACAATGGCCGATCATAAGGAACGCAACGTGAAGACAAAGAGTGCGAAGACTCCTACTTGTTCAGAAAGATTTTTAGACGGTTCCCCTCTTTGTAGAACTTCTCTTAAACATTAAAGTGTCTCTGTGGAAACAACATCGTTCATTCGCACAGAAATAAAACCCTCTTTATCTTAATGCATTTCGTTCAATTTACTCAAAACAATGGTTTAACAAACCCGTATTGTTTTGTGTCTGAACTTTCAGCTTTGTTAGATTCTGCTTCTACTGCTGCATGTAGGTTTGGGGATTTTGCTACAGATTATCTCTCTGGAAATACACACCTTTATCTTCAGATATTTTCTGAATTTTATAGCACGGATGAGACAGTTATGATGGCGTTAGCGTAAATGAAAACTGTTAGTCCAGTCAATAAAATAGTTATAGACAGCGTTAGCTGCCTAAGCGATTCCTTCAGAAATTTGTTCAGGGTACTTAGGAAGTGAACCTAGTAAAAGCCCTGATGTCTAGGAGGTGAGCCGGAGAGACCACTCCCTAAGCACCCTGAACAAGTTTCTCATGAATCGCTTAGGTCCCTGCTCACGCACTTTACACCCCGGCTTCTAAGCCATTCCTTTACTGAACTACATCTACAAACGATAATTCCTTGACGATTAACGTAGAAACAAATTGCTTCATCTCCGAACAAAATACACTTCAAATAACAAATAAACACATTAACCACCAAATAAACAAAATCATAAAAAACTTACAAAGCGACAAAGATTTCCATCGAACCCGTTAAAAAAAACCGGAATTATGTATTCGGGTGCTATTTCTAGTTTTCCAAGAAGCGTTCCAAATTTTTTCCTTAGAACCCGTCGATGTAACCGGAGACTGTCGGGAAACGTCCCCGGTTGCATCTTAATGCACTGTAAGAGCCACCAAATACCACTTACTGGAAACGCGTTCGTTTTATTATGCGTCTCGAATCGTGATCTTATCTGACGTATGGAGATGCATCGAATTTGATATCACAAGTGCCCATTTGTCTGTTGATTCTTTTACTTACAATGAAATGGTTTATTGCATTCTTCACTCACTTGGCTTTATCTTCTAACGGTTCATTTGGAATTTGGGTTTTTAATATCATGCAACAGAGCATGACCCAATATTGAAACCCACATTCCAAATTATCGTTCCAGGAGTATGACGTGTAACCTTCATCCTTATTGGTTTTATTTTGACAGTACAACAACATTCATGAGCACTCATTTTTTTTTTAAATTTTTATTTAAAAAAACTTTGCGCCACACTAAGAATTACTCCTGTAACGTGGGTGCGTTTAGAAACGTTTAAACTCACATACACAAACAGCCAGACCCGGAACAACTACCTTTAGGCAATACAAATATTTGTTCCGTGCGGGAATCGAACCCGCGACACGCAGCGCAGCAGTCGATCGCTCAGCCACTGCGCTAACCGTGTCGTCGCTATATATGAAGCAATGGATTAGCAACATCCTTCAAAATGATTCAGATTGAGATTGTTATTGTGTTACGCAATTAGGGTGGGTCATGTCTTTAAATGATTACATTTTTAATCGTGGATTTGCATTTGCTGTGGCCTTGAATCAAGGCAGTTTCAAAGAAATGGGTTGAAGAAGAATATGCTGATAGGTCAGGTGTGGACAGTAGAGGCGTATATTGCATGTTTAACTTAAGTTACTATCTTACCTAACTCCATCACGTTCTGGTAGAGAAAATACGAACGACCCCTACACATTCTTCAGATATTTTATGAATATCATATAAGTACTTACTTCTTCCTACGATTTTTCAGCCGGGTTAGTTCTTTTCTCAAATATCTCTGGGTCCAGTTTGAATGGTAGTGGGTCGTCGTAATTTATGCACTTCTCACCAAATCGCCCGACAAGGTTCCCCTAACTTACATCCCTGTCTAACCTTCAGGGACTACAGGTGTGACGAGGGCTCTGGAACTCGCAAATATTTTAATAGAAAGTTACTCAAACTCTCCACAAGTCCACACATGCCTGCATTATTTAAATTGATCGTAGCCTGCACACGATTGGTCGAGCACCCGCCTGACCTATATTCGCCAATAATTCTTTATTCAGTGATCAGTTTATGTTGCGAGTTCGCCAATATCAATTTATTGATGATATAGCTATAATATATTAGGTATAATTTTAGATATTGGTGCCGATTCCCTTGTTCACAAACTAAACTAAATTTAAGTCCAGTGCATCATTATCTTTCTATTTCATTAAGAAAAGGACAGAAGATAAATATTAGTTTAGTCCTGTCAAATTAAGATACTCCATAGACAGTTTAGACGTGATTAAAAACATGTCGACTAAAAATACGTCAATTTACGTCAGGCGCTGACTAATTTGACAGGACTAAACTAATATTTATCTTCTGTCCTTTTCTTAATGAAATATAAAGAAAAAGATGCACTGAACTTAAATTAAGATTAGCTTGTGGACAAGGGAATCGGCGCCATTGTCAATTATGCCAATTTCAGAGATAGATAACATTTTCCGCGAAGATGAGAGATTTCGAGAAATAAACAAGGATTAAACGGTCTTTAGTCTATTATAATAGCAGAGTGATTGTGTAGCTGTAGACATAACAAACAACATTATTCCCCAGTGGGGTGTATCGGTCGCCTGCGGGACGCCGCTCGCTCCCGGTCGCTCCGGTCGCCGGCGACGGATGCAGCCTAATGACATAAATGCAAATTCGACCATTCGAACTTCCTGCACGTCGCAGCGCCGACTACTACACACATACCACTCTCTCCTTATACGGACATATTTAGAAAAATAAAGCTCACTCCAGATACAAGTTTTTGTACACAGTCAAGCCTTAATTGGACTTTAGCGGCTCCAACTATTTCTTGAACATTTTTTCCGCGCGTTATTTAGTTAATTAAGAGCTTATCTGATATGACTGCTGTAGTTTTCGTACATTCCTTACTTGCAGTTGCATTAGACTTGCCTATAAATCTCTTGCCTCCACCGTCGCCGTCGTTAAGTTGACTTATGTATGTGCTTAAAATAAAACCAAAGAGTAGTTTCGCTTGTTTTTATTACTCGGTGATCGTTAACACAATATAAAGTACTATATTTTGGTTCAGTCGGGAACTTAAAAAACAACTAAACGCTAAATTTTGGTACTAGACAACGCGAACTGTACCGGTGGTGTGCTATAGGTACATTATGATACATAACTAGTATAAGGTATCTATCTAGTTTATTATCAAGTCACCACATGTTGACGTGCTCTATATGGCTAACTTATTTTATGGCTTATGCACCCATCGTTTATAAGCTATCCACGTCATTTAGACCAATTTATACTTACAATAATGAATTTACTATATACACTCGTCAAGCATAAACAATATCAAGGCAACTTCTAAAACAAAATGCTTTTCATGAATTTCAAAAAAGGATATTACTGCAAAACACTGGGTGCAATCTTTTTTTATATCACAGGGCTTAGCGTTATTTTACACACAGAAAAATATACATACATTTATCGATACTTACTACTAATTCGATAAACTAATTATGAGAGTAACATCGATTCTGAGATAGCTCTCAAATGAATGAGATAAATAAAAGTGTACAGTCGACGACAGCGCGCCCTGTCGAAATATTGTTCACTCTTTTTCACAGAACAATATTACAACAGACCCGATGTCATTGATCGTACTGCTAAATAAAGTCTTAGTAGTCGTAAAATGTCTTTTTATCTACGTATAAAGAAACAGTTCCATACACACTGGCTTGCATACAATTCAGTATAAAGGACTAAATTGAAGTGACCTACAAACGTTATTGTCAAGTAACGACGTTTCAATCGCTCGTGTTAGAGCATCCACACACTCTCGCACTTCAATATGGCCGAGGAATCATGCCGGTCCGAACGTCGCGCAGAAGGCTAATAACATTTTTTTGGAACCAAATGGCGACATAAGGCAGGTGTGAGAGAGAGAACATGCGCAAATGTTCGAAGAGCCTATCTTCAGACCAGTCATGATTCTTTGGCTGTATTGTTATTGGAACTCGACTTCAGGACATATATGTATTACAAATTATATACACGACTACATACAATCCGCACCATTTTGATATTATAGGGATGAGTAAAATTGGATACGTTTATACAATTTTATTAATATTGTAGCTGCAATTACTAATAAATTATATTACATTTGGATAGCATTTCGTTAAATAAAAAAAAAACAGAATGAAATGCATCGGTCATAATAACACTTGGTTAAAACAAATAAACTGTTCAATAAATGCAGTTTAAATGGAATATAAAAAAAAGAACTGTAAAATACTTTTACAAAAATTACAAATGTTCGGCGAAAAAATGTTTGCAATGTCTGTCGTGACTTCGTACCGACCGTTTCAAATAGTTTAAAAACAAAATTCGCTTTGATACACAATTCCCTTATACTTTACAGAGATGAAAGTGCTGTCTTTACTTTGAACTTTGTTAGAGTAGTGTACAGTTCAAAATGACGTGCAGAGGATGGAATACGAAATGCACTCGCCTAAGAATGAATGCAAACAGTCGGTATAGACTTGTTTGTTGCAGTTTACTTTCGCTATTACTGTTTGAATGGTATATTTCGATTTCAATACATTAGGTACATTGCCTTCGTGTAAAATAATAGAAAAGCTTTTTCCTTTCTTTTTCTGTCGCCAACTGAGTATTGATCATGGCATTGTGTTGGTGCTAGCATGTTAGCGTTCTTTTCTTTTTGTTTGATACGAGCATTCTCAGATACTGTATACATAATCGAGTATTTTCACAACGATTTAGTTGAATTTATATATTTAAAAAAATCAAAACCATAGAGCAGGAGGTATCGGGTATAGGTACAGTCTTTTCACAGTTAATTTAACTCTGATAGCACTAATCCAACAGCCACCTTATTGTAACCGAACTCTATTCTTGTTACAATTGTTTTTGTTTTATTTGTTTAAGAAGATTCTATTTAATATTTTATTTTTGTGTGTATTTTTACTTCTTTTAAATTTAGGTACCTACATAGTTTGTAATTTGTGGAAGCTTGTAAATAGAAACTGTAAGCGCTAATTGTACATTATTTATCTAGATATTAGACTAAGCTTTCTAAAGAATAGATAAATAAGGTTACTGTTAGATGTCACTGTGATTTTGACAGACTTGTCCGTGGCAGCAACCTTATTGTAACAAGAATAAAGATCATTATACTTTGACAGTGTTGCAAAATCAGAGGGAAAATGGCAATGAAAGGACTGTAGGCGACGTTTGAAGTTTATTTTTACAAAAAAACAAATAACCTTCCACGCGAAACGTGACCAAGATACAAAATATAAAGCTGACGAACTTGACAAGCAGACTTTTTTTTGTCTAAATATACAACAACAAAAAAAAGAATCTAGAATAAATATAAAAAATTAAATAAAAAAGATTGCCAAACTTCTCACGTTCGGACTGTATACAAAAAAGTTTGTTATACATTATATAAATCTAACTAATAATAAACAACACAGAGAACACAATTGTTTTATTTACAGCTGCATGGTTACATAGTACTTTCCATGCACTTAATGAGTACATAGCCTTCTAATGAGGGCTTAGTTTAATTAAAAAACAAAAAAGTATTTCAATTTTTAAAACAATCATGAAGTATTGCATCTAATTAATTTTGCATAGTTTTTTTTTTTTGTTTATCGTATTTTTTTAAATTATTTTAACTCTTTGTTGTTTTTAATTAAACTATCACCAAATTAAAGACTTCCTTAACTTAAAACTTAACCTCAAACTTAACTCATATGAGAACAAACATACAATACATAGACTCATTTTTGTTCTTTGGTCAATTTTTTTATGAGAATTTTCTTGTTTACCAATTCATGTAATATAAAAAAAACGAGTAGAAAAAAAGACCCGACTTAGCCCAGGTAGCACGGGCGTATTTTTATCGCGGCGATTTTTACTGCGGCGATTTTTTTCGCGCACTGTATTTTCAACCGAACTCTATTCTTGTTACAAGCGCTCAGCGCCAAAAGTTTAAAATAGAACAATGTGTATTTTGGAACGCTGGGATGCGCCGTTCTCAATACTCGGCTCAATACCGAGAGTTGAAAATCGAGTGTACGAAAAAAATCTCCGCGATAAAAAATACGTCTGTGCAAACCTGGACTAATAATGCACTTAGCAACAAATGCGTTTTACATTTGATTAGGTACAGTAGCTCCATTATATTTAGACGCACTACAAAATTGAGTGCACTTGAGATGCCATCCACGCTCAATAACGGAGAATATATTAATATTTGCGGTGCATACAATTCCGTACCTTTGTCTTTTGAACTCGGCTGTACCACTACATTACGTATTAATAGTGGTATTCCCTTTGTTCGCTCACCGGGCGTCGGGACCGTTGGGGTTACACTAACGATATCGAATAGCGAACAGAAAGCAAAAATTAAATATTACCCGCGTTATCATCGTGAGCTCCGAGCCATTCACACTTGGCGAATGGGAATACCTATTACAATATTGTTCGATCATTGAGTAGCAGCACAATTATAGCAGAAAATAACTATTCATATAAATTATTCCACGCCATTTTCAATTGATTCTATTACTTTTTTATTTTTATTTTGATACTAAAGGTTTGGACTCCGAGGTAAACATATAGTTGGGAAGCTGTCTGATGGGATCCCGTGCCTCAACTACAAAACTAAGGCTTAAAGAATTAATGTTAAGATCAGTAGCTATACTACCACTGGTACAGTATTTTTATCTCACGAAGCGATTCGCGTTTTACTTGTGATTACCAAGTGTACAAACACGCTATGAATGTGTATGTAAGCGCAGAAGCTCTCGGTACTTTCCGAAACAATGGTGAAGTCGGAAGTTTGTCCGTGTGTGTTATATGCTCACGCTACTCGTCTTCACGCACACATTCACAGCGTGTTTGTAAACTTGGATACCACAAGTAAAGCGCGCGTCGCTTCTTGATATAAATATACTATAAATGAAACGTATCGTTTTCTAGTAAAGGAACAGGACAAAATTCTATTGAACAGTAATCACAATAAGCTGTTCACGTGAGCGATCGGGGTCACTCCCATTCTCGAATCTCCCGCCACGACGAGACGATCAATCACCCGTTTCGATTCAATCACAAACAATCGCAATTGACCACATCCTGTTCTCTTTATAAATGAGGAAAGCTGGTTGGGAAATAAATTCGTACGGGATCGTCCACGTCCGACTATAACCGCTTACCTCGGAGCCCCTTCACAAGTTTCACTGCGAAGGTTTAATATCCATGATTGCGGATTCATTTTACTTTTCACGCTTTTCTGAACCAGTTGTAATAACCTTGGTATATTGGTTGCAAGCGCGACTGCTAAGCATGCGGTCCGGGGTTCGATTCCCAGGTCGGGCAAAGTGTTAATTGCGTTTTTCTATCAGAAATTTCTTAGAGTTTCGTTTTCCGGAGTCTGAATTTGTGCCTGGTTGATGGCAGAGATGTACTATATGTACACCTCTGCCCAACCCTTCATTGTCTGTTTTAGATCATGGGTCAGAATCTTGGTATTAAAACCTTCGCAGTCGAACCTCTGACGCTTTTCGGTGGAAATTACTAGTAACGATTACACTATGCTACACTTCGTTGGGTTCACCTAGATTCATTACCTACCCTGTATCTAACAAACGTCAACATTCATTCAACAATATAGAACAACGTTACATACCCACTACAGATATATTTATAATATATTGTATGTAATTATGTATAGTTTTAACTATAAAGGATGGATTTAGAGCGCATTTTACAAATAAAAAATAAAATAATAATGTTGCCAAAGTAAATCATAATTTTTAAAAAATAGAACAAAAAAGTTTTAGGATTTTTAGAATATCTTTATAAATGCACGACGATTAATAAAATTAAATAAACTCATTTGTACAGTGCGATCGTAATCGATTTCGTTTCGCACTATCGCTCTGAGTAATATACTTAACGCGTTTCTAATAGTATTTACATGGTCTGGGGAGACCGATGAATAAAAAATAAATTCTTTATTCAATTTGTGTGGTTATCTATGACTAGTGTATGCACTAGGGTGGTGACGTCACTGGCCTGCGCGCGGCAGGCTACTTGCCTTTGGCCTTCTCGGTGGTGGCGTCCTCCAGGTTGCTATCCCAGTCGAACTCGGTGACGCCGCTGCGAGCCACCTCCCCCAAGTGACGCCACCGGTACTCGAAATCCGTATCTCGTTTCTTCAACGCTTCGAATCTGTAACAAGTAATTAGGTCAGACCTTTATACGGCACAGGTGTTGATACTGTGGAACACGTACGACGTTCCACGCTCGCCGGCTACATATTCTATGAGCAAATATTATTGCTCCGGCAATCACAAATCATTACACAGCCCAATTAACAACACAAACATATACCCTGAATTCCTTAAATTGTACAAACATACGTAAACACGGCTAAAATTCAACCCGAGACAAGATACTTTGACACAGTTGTTCCACTTTTGCTCCGTTCGTAGTTTCAGGGCATAGTGAAGAAATAAAAGAAATTCTATCGAATCAAGCGTGGGTTCCACAAACGTGCGGTGTAAAGGGCACAGTTGATATCCCTTTAGATTAGAAACCCAATATAAAGCGACGTTTCTCAACTTATATCCTCGGGGTCACGGCGACATGTCGAGGTCACCACATAAATATGTATCGTATGCGGACTAAATCTGGCCAAGCGTGATTCAGACGCCCAAATTGGACTGTAGAATAATGTTTAGGATTTAAATGTTAAACACCGTTTTACTGCTGAGCAGCGGTGACCCAGTTGTAAGGACCGCGACTTACGAATTGTAGGTGGGTTAGAACCCAGACAGGCGCCTTACTTTGTGTTAATTATTTCATCACCGCTGCTCTCAAAACGGTGAAGGAAAACATGGTGAGGAAACCGGGCATGTCCTAGAACGAAAAAACCCGCACTCGGCCCGCGTGGTGGATTATAGCCCGATTCCTCTCACAGAGAGGAGGCCTGTGTCCCAGCAGTGGGAACGTTGTAGGCTGATAATGATGTACAAATACAATAAACTGGCGTGGAGTTAAAACAAATTTTACTTTAGTACGTGCGAACAGATGTGCGCGTAGGATCCCTAACAAAAGGGTTTTGTTATCACCCCCGATATGGAACCCTTAAACCTTTCACGTCGTTAATCCACGTTATTAGTGAGCCGTGCGAGACGTAAAACAGTCGATCTTTACTTGATAACATTTGGTTTGTGTAAATGTAAAAAATTCGGTCACGCATTCGAGACGCGGAGAGAGTCGGGTTTATAAGGAATTTCGTTTTATTCCATCGCCGGGTGTCGAACTACTAAAAACGTTAACAAATAACGATTTTTCTGCTATCAAATGCGATACAAATATACTAGGAGGGCGAGCTTAGTGTTATAGCGCTATCCTCTTTGAAATTGGATTGCGATTGCGATTGCTGAGCCGAGATTGGTGCCATGAAAATTTGGATTTTATGTAAAACTGGATCCGCGATTGGAAATCGCAAAGAAATTGCGGGTAGCACTCAGGACGGGAGAAATAGAATAGAGAGACTGGACTGTTTACTTTAACATGACAATAGAATCACGAAGTCGTAGAGTTGACCAAAGTAAATTGAGACACATTATTTGTTTTGTCCTTTACAAACTTTGTATGAAACCTTTGCTAATGAATGTCAACAAGTAAACAAACCTTTTGAACATGAGGTTCTTGGCAAACTCGTAGAGCTCTAGGTCGAGGGAGTTGAGTCGCTTGATGTGTGCGATTTGAGAAGGCGACAGTGCGGCGAGCGTGGCGCCCGACACGGTGGCGTTGTGTTGCGTGAACGGCACCGCGAACAGCAGGTTGAACGTCTCCTCGAACACGTATTGAGATATCTGTGCAGAAGAAAATCAAATTAATAATTTCAGGGTTAGAAACATTTGTATAATCACACATTCTGACCTGCACCTTCAAATTATGAACACACTAATAAAGAAAGAAAATAATAACATGACACAAAGAAAGAACACAAACAGAAAAAACAACAAGTTGGGGGAAAATATGTGTCACATCCACGCAAAACTGCCATCGCTCAGCATAATGCTGAGACATAAATGAATGAATGAGGGGAGGAACCCCAGCGCAGGTTTTCAGTGACAGCCGAAAACACATTCATGATGCAGCAATGGTTTTACTGGATTTACAAATGAAAGTTATAAATAAAAATAAAACTTTTTAATTCAGACTATTTGAAATCCATAGAATGTTAGTACAGTTATTGTGATAAAGAGCGAGTTTCGGATCAACGTATCTAAGGGATTTGATGCACCCCTTTTGTCGAATAAACAAAAACTCTAACCAACCCCTTAGCGTCTGTCATAAAATATAATTCTCCTAATCGGAATACCAAAGGATATCTCGGGGAATTCAAATTCGAACATGACAGAAATTCAGGCTAAGCATGAAACTCTTCAACTGGCGGATATAAGATTTTTCTTCCTCAAGATTTTCTTTTATTTTTTGTCGCCTGTAAACACACTTGGGAAACGAAACTGTAGGTTCTATTAAGTAAACATGACCATGAGCCGTATTTATTTTGTCAAAATTAACCCTCTTCATTGACTCTGAAAATTACTCGGTGACTTAGGATAAAAGCGAAGCAACTCCAATATTTTTTTATCGACATCAAATTACCCTTTCCGTCTGCTTCACTTACTTCCAAAAGTTGATAATATTTAATGCTCTTTACAAGAGAGAATTTCAATGTGAAATAATATTGGCAGTACGCCTGGATCATTTAAACAAATATTTGTATGTCAAATTGTCTGTCTGTGCATAAGTCTATGATCCACAGAGAGAATGTTATCGTTTCAAATAGGCATGTTATTTTAACGACGTCTGACACAATTGGTATCTACTTATCGAGTGTACCTTCTGTTTCTCTAAGGTAAGACATTCACGATCGTCGCGAAACTATTAGAAGTCATTGCAATGCCTTTCTTATCTCGGTAAGATAAGTTACAAATTAGTATGGTTGCAGAGTTTTATCAAACTCGCAGCAATA
Source organism: Apamea epomidion (assembly GCA_947507525.1). NCBI lineage: Eukaryota > Metazoa > Arthropoda > Insecta > Lepidoptera > Noctuidae > Apamea > Apamea epomidion. The sequence continues at coordinate 8,990,619 of OX382226.1, read as the reverse complement.
ATTATAATTTATGCTTTATAACAATGAGATAAGAGTTACATTGCAGTGACTTACTTAATAGTTTTACGTCATTCAAAAGATCGTGAATGCGCTTAAGTTATCTAGCTTGAGATGACTAGTTACATGTTTTTCCTGAGATAAATACAACATGGCAATCACACTAGTATTCCCCGAGGAAGGGGTTAGCAGAGGTGTATACTATACACCGTTAAATTTTGATCGTTTTAATCCTTAAAAGGGGTCATTGTACTCATCATTATGAACAACTTTTACTACAGGACCAACCCTGAAATCGTGAAAAAAAAATCTGTTGATCCATAGATTTATGTTCGCATAACTCGACATAATGTATGGATCAACAGATTTTTTTTTTTAATTTCAGGGTTGGTCCCGTAGTAAAAGTTGTCATAATGATGAGTACAATGACCCCTTTTATGGATTAAAACGATCAAAATTTAACGGAACACCTACATTTCGCCATTCATCCGCCAGTTATTAGTAATAAGCGGCGAGTATACAATCAAACGGGCTCAAACCTAGATTCCAGTCTGCTACTTAGAAATTCCTAATGTAGAAACCAAATAAAACTTTGTCCAACCAGCGCCGGGGTAATTGCATAACACACTATCAGTAGAAATGGGTTTCGTTTTGACAGTTCAACAACATTCATTGCGTTATTTACGTTGTTGAGCAGACAAATCTTTCGAACATATGAAGCAATGGATTAGCAATATCCTTCAAAATTAATATTGTGATTGACAGTATGTTACGCAATTATGGTGCAGGTCAAGTCAAATCGAATCCAGCACCTTATGCTCGGTAGTCGCTACTGTTTCCCTTTTTCCCGTTTTCACAAACATTAGGCCTAAACAAAAGCGCACTGTTGGATTTTCAACGCTTGGCTTAGTGCCGAGAGTTGAAGATACAACGTGCAATTATATTCAGGCATTTCATTTGAAAACTGGCATAAGTTTACCAGCTTAAGATGATAACCAGCGGGGTAATTGCATAATACACTATCAGTAGCAATGGGTTTCGTTTTGACAGTTCAACAACATTCATTGCGTTATTTACGTTGTTGAGCAGACAAATCTTTCGAACATATGAAGCAATGGATTAGCAATATCCTTCAAAATTATTCATATTGTGATTGTATGTGTGTATAGGGTGCTGCAATATGTTTGTTTGTATTAAGACAAATAACTACAATGATAGCAACATTCTTGTGCATATAAAGTGTTGATAAATTAACCGCGGTTTAGTCATACACGTCCTTATGCATAACTACTTTAATAGGTACATTAGAATTCAGCTTTCTTCTTAGTGTTGGTCATATATAAGGTACAAGGTGGACATTTAAAATTCAAGCTAGTCTTTCTCAAGATCCTGAGCGATACCATACTACGAAATATTCATGAATAAGGAGCCGCAGTAGAGTATGCTATTTTACGTTTATTCATAACAGCGTTGATTCAGTAACTGTAGGAACACTAGGTCCTAGGCCCGAGTGATAAGTCTGGTAAAAATCAATAGGATCTAATACGAATAGGGACTTATACAAGGTGTCATTTTGCAACCTCGTCATTTTCAAGGAGGTAAGTATGCTACTGATTCTCGACACGAATCAATAATAAAATAAGTAGGCATTGTTTTTTTCTAATTTTCGGAAATCTGCATGAGTGGGACACGCATTTTAAAACGCGGCCTGTGTGAGAGCGCACTGTAACTGCCCTTTTACACACACATAAAAACGAGGCCGCTTATACGATACCATAACGCGGTTCTGTTCTTTGAAAGTGGTGTATTCTGAAATGCTGTCAAACTTAAATAACTAAAAAAACAAGTATGTATTCGTTATTTACCAGGGATCGTAATTTTATTTGATTATTTATGTCTTTCATAACAGCCTCCTAAAAATTGACGAGGATGAAAACAACAGCTTGTATAAAGTTCACACAAATTGCATAAAACCTTTTTTATTTAAAAGTGTTTTGCAAACTCGGAGGTACGTACAGTCAGAGAATTGCTAAGCAAATTGAGATTTTACGTGCTATAGCCATTTAAGAAAGAAATAGTAACATTTCTTTGTACATAGTTCACGAAACACAAATGTATTTTGCGTCTCACGAACTACATATATCCAAAGAAGCGAAAATAACAAAATCAAATGTTTTAACTACAATAGTGTGTACCTCACAGCTGCGTCAAAAAGGTTAGACAGAATCTGTCTGATGCTGGTTTTTAATGAACTTCTAGGGACAAGTGACGGGAGTACAAACAGTTCATTTCATACAACTATCAACGAATAATAGTTGTGATGTATACGCACAATTTAAGTTAGTAGTCATGTTGCCTGACTTTACGATACACGAAATGGCAACTATCAAGATTTCTACACAGCGTATAAAGTACAGCTTGAACTAAACAACTGAAAATTTGGAACACCCTCTAAAGCAAATAGTTCATTGTTTGAACGAACCCTTACTACGAATGAGTAATAAACCTACCCCATGACAAGTATTAAAAGGAATCTGTTAACACCTCATTTCCTGCGTCACTCTTGTCAGCTTGTACTCAAATCTGAACCCTTTCCTTTACACCATCATTTACCTACATACATACAAATAAATAAAATTGAAGTGTCTGTTTTTAATGTCAACATAACAGCTTTTTACCAAATACGTATGTACGGTGCACATAACAAAAAAAAAATTAAAAAAAATTTGTCTGTTTAAAAAGAACGAAACTTATGTAGATAACTGGAGCTGTCATTCTAAATGGAATGCTAGGCATTGACAACTCACTTCACTTACATTTTCACGGTGAGAATTTAACGGAATAGCTTGGCTCATGCTTCAGCGATTACTGTTATTACATGACATGTTGTATACATGTTGAGTTTTGATAACTACCCGCCTAAATCATAATAATAATCTGCATTATTTAACCCATCGTATTCGAACGTGGATCCACGCGAGACACAGTGGATTTTTAATTGTTTCTGTAGTTCAACCGGTTGAAGAATTTTTTTTATGTGTATATTTAAATTTAACGTTTCATTTTAAGGGTTATTCTCATAACAGTCGCCATAACATCGTGTTTCATTGTCCCACAGGGAACGCATTTCCTTACAGCTCGTGACGTGATTCAGTTTTTTTTTTTTTTTTTTTTTTTTTTTTTTTTTTTTTTTTTTTTTTTTTTTTTTTTTTTTTTTTTTTTTTTTTGTGGATGGGAAATCATCAAATGACTCCTCCCGCTCTGGGTGGAGCAGAAGGGAGTGTCAGACTCTTACTGACTAAAACCCACCCGTGTTCCTTCCTTAGCCCTTTACGTACCAGGGCAGCGGTAACCCTTTCGGACGATCCCGCTACCCCGGCAGATCCCGCTACCCCGGCAGACGTGATTCAGTTTAACTTGACAGTTAAGATTGATTAGCTGCCAGCCATTAACTTCTACCGTTGCCCACACAACAATACATAATGACGTAACCAATTAAATGTGGTTTAAAAATAAATAGTATTATTTCTCCATATTCATTACCCTTTTATAGTTGATCTCCAAAGTTCTTGATCAGCTGTTCATTTTATAAGGAACTAGCTTCCGCCCGCAAATTCGTCTGCGTGAAGTTTGTTGTTCACCCCGTCGCATCGCATCGCCTGCCCGCGCTATTACTTTGTTCTCGCTAAGCGTTCTTTCCGACTTGTTTTTACTCGGCTCCTAAGCTTGCTAGCGTGATTTTATATAGCTTTAAGTCTTCCTCAAGAATTGGGCTATCAAAGGCAAAAAGATTTTTTTAAATCCGACTTGGAAGTTCCAGACATTAGCGTGTTCAAACAAACAAAATCTTCAGCTTTATTATTAGTATAGTATAAATGAGTCTCAATCTCCAAAGTTCTTAATCAGCTGCTTATGATATTATAAAAGAAGAACAAAAATATACACTCATCACTTAAACTGTCTGAGAAATGCTTGCGATATGCAATAACATAATTATGCTGTAACATACGTAACAGCAAAATAAAGTCGAATAAAAAGTTTTTAAAACTCACTTCAAAATGATAAACGGTTAACCATAAAAAATATCTCTGCGGCAATAATTTAAAAGACGTGGTTAAACGCTGCATGCACGTACAGGTACTTAGTAGCACCGTCACTTGTTAGTTACATTATGTACGGTTCACTACCGGCGCAACCTAGTTCCCTGAAACCCAGCGTTTAACATAACTCCTTGCTAACATAAACCATAGTCACGCCTCGGGGGACGCTACGTAAGTCCGTTCTCACCTTTAGTGGAAGCCCGTGGAGGCTATATGCAACAAAATGTCGGCTAACTACCTATTTCAGTTTCATGAATATCGACGAAAATATTTATAGACATGTAACTTTTGTGAGGGAGGAAGGTGGAGTTTAAATTGAGTTTTCGTTGTGTTCGCCTATGAGTGTAGTGATGTTATAAATTCACTTATGGGTCCGTTATTTTTTGTCATAAAAGCTCACTGCGCCAGGTCTGAGGTCCTCTACTGAAGAACCTAGGACCTAAAATAAATTATAATGAAGGAATATTGATGTAATCTCCATGGTTAGCAAACCGACAGATAATCCCACATCATTTGGACCATGCTGCACACTATCAATCTCAGTCTGAATCATTTTGAAGGATATTGCTAATCCATTGGTTCATATGATCGAAAAAGTTGTCTGCTCAACAACGTAAATAACGCAATGAATGTTGTTGATCTGTCAAAATGTGTCCAAAAGCCATTCCAAAGTACAAGTACACAGCATACTGTAAATAGTACACTAAAAAGCACAGTGTATAGTTTAGACATCAATGGCATAGTGCACACGCCTACTTTTTGATGTCTACACTATGCCTTTTGTCGTGCTATTTGCAGCATCGTCTATATGAGGCTAATGTTCATGTTGTTCCACACGCATAGAAGAATACCACTCCATTTGGGCTATAGAAGACACTAGTTTGATATCGGAGATAAGCTATTTTGCCGACTACATCAATACTGCATCACGTTTTGGCAACTCTGCGTTCTGTAACCGATCGCCCATTGTAAAAGTATTTGTCTGCTATGGCCCATACGGATACGACAAAACGATTCATTTTACGACCCATGGTTAAAAGAAAAAGGTTAGTAACTTCACAAAAAAAAAGTCTAGTTAAACCATACTGTTTATAGATGAGTAATGAATATTCATTGATACAAAGAACAGTGCGGGCTGTGGCCGGGGGCGGTGCGGCGACAAATGGCGTTGCAGATACGACAATGATTCAAGTGCAAATAATGGGCGAGCTTATCTCTGCGGGGTCACTGGACATAGAATAAGTAATACCAGTGGCATAACACGTGGGATTTGTGTTATGCATACGCAGTACATGGCTGCGTATGCTCGCTTTTGTGAGACTATTTTACGTAGTCTGAGAAAAATCTGGCGATGAAAAAGTTACATTGAAAAAAACGCGACACGGCCTCATTGCAGGTTTGTTCTGATATCAAACAAGACCGCTTTGTAGTAGGATCTCTTTTGATTGTGATGCACGACGATAAGCTTCTCACCCATAGCATAAAATCTAATATAACAGATTTACTCCACAAATGGCGTTGCAGATACGAAAATGATTCAAGTGCAAATAATGGGCGACCTTATCTCTGCGAGGTCACTGGACATAAAATAAGTAATACCGGTGGCATAACACGTGGGATTTCTGCGATGTCACTTTTGTGGGACTGTTTCTCGCAGTCTGTGGAAAAATCTGGCAGTGACAAATAGGACTGCAAAAAAACAACTTGAAGTTGCAGTTTTGTTTTCATTGTAAGCTTGCTTAGCAAAAGGTTGTGGTTGATTTGCTTTCAAGAAATATTAGGTAATGGTTCCACCAGATGCCCGATGCATAGCAAAAAGATCAAAGAGGGTAGTGGTTTAATGTACTGTTGACTACGACTCCACCTCTTCAAGGACTACAAACGCGAATGCAACATTCAAGGAGCGAATTTTACTTCGCGGCGACATCACATTATGAAAAGCTTACTTCCCAGTCCCCAAGTATACTTTTCAGGCAAGACCACATACTGCACTCCGGACAGGTACATTAGTGTGAAAGTTTAGCATGTTACATACACATATAGTTCAGTGAAGCGAGGAACGTTACGTCGCCGTACGACTATCATATAGCCATAAGGAAGATGTGACTATTCGCCAGAAGCAAGATTAAAGTGAATATAACACTGAATTACCGTTTCAGAATGGAATAACCGTAAAAAAGGATTAATACTCATTTATATTCGCAAAGGAATTATAGATTTTATATCTTAGATAGTATTTTTGGCGAAGGAAGATAAGTGTTCCGAATAAATTCGTGTGGATTACTTTTAGCGATTGGGTTTTGGAAAAGGGATGTTTCGACTTATTGGCTTGCTTTAGATGACAAAATCTGTAAATCAACGGGGCAATTGCGTCACACACTATCAGTAGCAATGAGTTTCATTCTGACAGTTCAACAACATTCATTGCGTTATTTACGTTGTTGAGCAGAAACATTTTTCGAACATAAGAAGCTATGGATTAGCAATATCCTTCAAAATGATACAAACTGAGATTATAGTGTGCTACGCAATTGGGGTGCCAATAATCGCAAATCGATATCGGAGATATACTTAGATACAATTTGTAACCCTAACCATTCTCCTTCTAAATCTCCTATTCTTCTATGCATATTATAAATTGAAGTCGCACTTCGTGTTTGCCTTTGTGGCCGCGCTGTTCTTCGAAACTACGCAACGAATTTTGATGCGGTTTTCAGCATTATTTAGACAATTTATTCCGGAAGGTTTATGTGTATAATACATCAAATATCGATATTTTGTCAAGTCGTGCGAAGCAGGGGCGGTTTTCTAGTATATATCAGTTATTTAGGAAAGAATGCATATAGACAATGAGTGAATATAGAGAGAAGGTAATTGCTGTCGAAAAATCGCCAACCGACTGTAGTTTATCTGTGACGAACCTAATCTTCGAGTAATTAAATTATTGATCTAAGCATGAGTGGAATTCGTCGAAAATGTGAAGATAGACGCTTAGAACTACTAAGAGGCCTGAGTAAGAAAAGCTAAGTTAAATAATGAATGAGTTAAGTGCGGGCTCTCGTAACATGAGGTGGAAGCCTCAAGGAATACCAAATTGCAATTTTAAGCCTTCATCAGCTAAGTAGAGGGTGAACTAAATTCTAAGGTAAGGCAAGGCAATAAATAGTAGAATACATACAGGAGCATACGCGGTACATCATCAAAAGTGTGCGCCAAATTGTGCTTATTAATAGACATAATGCTATCGTATTCGTAGATTTCTTAAAGTCGTTAGGGGTAGTCAGCCCAAAAGTCTGACAACCAGTCTTACTAAAGCGTATCATCATTTTACCCAGTAACTTGGTTGTGGAGGTCCGATAGGCAGTCTCTCTATGTAAAATACTGGTATTCAGCTGCATTCTGTTGGACTAGAAGCTGACCCCAACATCTATAGTTGGTAAAAGACTAGGTAGATTGAATATCTACTTTATGGATTATATACTTCTAGTACTTATTCCAATAACAAGAATTATTCTCAAAACACTTTTTTTATTATTTATTTTTTTCGTGTGGAAATCCTCTTGGATACTCTCAGTCCGGGGAGAACAGAGGGTTATGTCGGACTCTTACTAGCTAAAACCCCACTGTTCCTTCTAGTAAGATAAGTCGGGGTCCCGGGAGATATATGTACATTCTCCGCACCCCCGACTGGATTCTCAAAACACTAAAATAACATTAACTTTTCCTGCTAAATGTAAATTACATCTGGGATTTTAAACAAAATGTTCCCGAATCTAATATCCTTGGGACCTTTCATTACAGAGTAACTAAAGCTTTAAATGCTTTCAGAAGTGTTAAGCAAACATTGAACAAATCCTATTGGATTTATAGATTGTGATTATCGATACGCCGATATCTCGCTATGGGACCGAGCAGCACAAAATTTAGCAATTAGGTATAATTTGAACAATCGTATTGGCAGTAAATGTGATTGTATTTACTGATAAGTTCAACTTCGTGCGGTGTTATAATTAGTTCAGTGCGATTTGATGGTTGTTCCATGTTTTGCTATGCTTTATTAGGTATTAAACACATTATCCTGCATAGAAAATATATGTCAGGTAGGTTGGTCTGTAGGTATTATGTATCTACTAAATTTCGTGCGATAATGATGTGTCGATACTTAACTACGTACAGTGCATCCGGGGCAGTTAGCTCCCCTACCATCAGGCTAACTGGGTAACATTTCACATTTCTATTTTGATCGTAACGATACGACAGAAAATCGTATCGCTACAACAAACTATCACCATAATCAGCCGATCGATTCTGTAAAAATCTCACCGTGAAAAGTTAGGTGAAGTGAGGTTAGAGTGAGCTGTCAATAGTCTCTATCCCTATCATTTAGTTGGAATGACAGCTCACTCCACGCTCAGTTCACCTAACTTTTCACGATGAGATGATTACAGAATCGCACTGCTAGATCGTTTTCAATTCTCAGGCAGCTGACTTACTGTCTTTACAATATTTTTATCTCAGGAAGCGACGCGCGCTTTACTTATGGGTACTAACTATACAAAGACGATGAGAGTGACGAGTGAATGTGTGCTTAAGTGCAGGAACTCGGTACGGTACGAGGCTATGGCGAAATCGGAAGGGTGTGTGTGTTATGTGCTGACGCTACTCGTCTTCAGGCACACATTCACAGCGTGTTTGTACACTAGGTAACAACAAGTAAAGCGCGCGTCACGTTTTAAGATAAAAAATACTCTACCATTCTCTGTCACCAGCCACTACCACTTACCAAGATTTTCAGAATAAACCACATTAGATAATGATGAGGATACTAACCTTCTGATACTCCGTAAGTCCGAAGTACGCCATAGCAGCAAGGTTCCTCTTAGCAGAGGCGAGGAGTACTCTATCTGTCTCTGCAGTCCGATGTTTCAGAGTTCCGTTGTAGCACCCCACCAGGGCTAGGTCAGCTAACATGCGAGTTTGCCGATTGTTAGCCAGGTTCCAGGGGCAAGTCATGAACTCTTCGAGGGTCACCCCGCGCCAGGAGTCGCCGGAATAGCATGCTGGTACCTCCGCACCTGTGGAGAGAAGAATCAATTAGGTTTTCTCTAAGTACTCCAGTTATTTCAGTTCAGAATCAATGTGCGCCATTGATTGCCAAGATGAGAAGGATCAAGTCGGGAGTGCACATAGAAATGTGAGTGCGTGTGCAAGTATCTCCCGGCCACCGACTCAAAAAACCAGGTTTTAGTCGGTAGGAGTTCAACATAACCTTATGTTCTTCACAGGCGAAGGGTCTCCATGAAGATTTTCTCATACAAGAAAAATGGTCGGGGGAAACCCTTTGCCCAACAGCGGAATGATACAGGCTGACCATAACCAATTCCCAAATAGGCATTGACTTATGGAGGAAACAAAAGTCTGTCATTGGCCATTCGTTATATGTGACTTATGCCTAATTGGCTACCGCCTTGGCGCCTGTCGGACATTATCACTTCATTCCTTATTACATCGTGGTTACTAATTAGTCATTAGTGTCTCCCGGTCATAATTAAAACACGCATAGTAAAGGTGAGGTGATCTATTCATAGACGGGCATCACACTATAAATATTATGATATCCGACTGTCTGGGTAATTATAAATGAAGTCTTCACTAATGAAATGTCCGTCTGAAGTTATATCTATGCAGCTTGCAAGCATTGCAAAGCAAGATTTGAAATATGTATGTGGGTATACAGGGTCAAATTAAATTAGCTAGCGAAACTCCGCAGACGTGATGGGTATCGATATCTTAACATGATAAAACGAAAAAGAAAAAATAATTGTAAACTCATTGACCGCAATTAGTGTAGTCACTTGAAATATCAATTAAAACATCGGTTTTTTTTTTGTAAACTTCACAGACGTGCTTGGTATCGGAAACCGATTTTTTTACCTCATGATTCAAGTAATAAAACTACTCAGAGGTCGTTGACTCCCTAAAAAACTTTCAAATCTTTAATATTTTGTTTAGGTAAATTGTTAACACGATAAGTATTCGGATATTGATACCTACCAATTTACCTAACCTAACCTAGGTAATCTAATTTGAGCCAGTATGACTATAAGTTAGGGTGAATTTCAGTTATGAAAATGAACGCGCATGTCATCTAAACTGCATTCAAGAGCCCCATTCCACAGCAATGGTGACACTTTTTTTTTTGTGTGGGAAGTCATCAAATAACTTCTCCCGCTCTGGGGCTGCAGTCTCGACATTCATAGCGATCGCTTTACGACCGAAGTCGGTCCCAAAGTCCTGTCACTCCATACATTACACCTGTCAATTAGGGACTTTGCGACCGAATTCGGTCATAAAACGATCGCTATGAAAGTCGAGACTGCAACCCCTGGGCGGAGCGGGAGGGAGTCAGACTTTTACTGACTAAAACCCACCCGTGTTCCTTCAGTTGCCTGGCCACGGTATCTCTTTCGAACAACCCGCGACAGCAATGATGACACTGACAGCTCTTGAAAGCGGTTTACCTACACGTGCTGATCCCGTTTAGTTTCATTGATGAAAATTGCCCTTATCAAATACAACTCTAGCTTGCCTTGAATTTGAGTTTCTAATTTCGAAGACCTAACCTATTAAAAAAAAACTTTCAAAGATAAAGGCTTGGAGAACAACAGGTATTAAAAATATAGTATCTTATAAAAACTTCAGACATAAAAACTTAGTTGAAAGTTACCAACATCCACATTTGCTCGAAGAAACCGAATTTTAAGAAACCGAATTCCATTAGCCGAAGTTAATGAACTAATAAACTAATATTATAAACGTGAAAGTTTGTATGGATGGATGTTTGTTACTCTTTCACGCAAAAACTCCTGAACGGATTTGGATGAAATATGGCACACAGATAGTTTATAACCAGGATTAACACATAGGATACTTTTTATCCCGATATTCTCACGGGATCGAAACTTATGCCGGTGAAACAGCGGGGCGCAGCTAGTCATTTAATATGAAAGGTTTCACGTACTAAATATCAATACATATACAACTTAAAATAAAAAAGTAATGAAGTCAAAACTATCCATTGAATATATTTGAAAAAAAAGTAATTTTTACGAGGTGTGGGAACGAGTCTGATAACGAAAATATAGTTTCAAGAATTTTTATCCGTTTGTATGTTGGTCTAGATAAATGTTCTCGATTAAGAACAACGATTGAACAGATTTGGATAAAAGATGACCTTTGAAGGAACGTGGCATACCTACCTGCCCGCCATTTTGATTTTTTTAAATTCAAAATGGCGTCCACGCGTGAAACCTATATAAATCGATAGCTGGCATTAATGCAAACGGAAAATATAATAGGACCAAACCCTGTAAAGCGTCACGTTTCCGAAATATTAACGTTCAAAGTTGATCATGTGACATTCAATTTTTTTTTTTTACAACATGGCGCGACCGTCATTTTCTTAGCGACAGTAGGTATAATATGCCAGGCTCCATGTAAAAATCTTCAATCCTCTTTGGCACACATTTATAACCTGGATTAACACATAGGGTACTTTTAACCCCAGTAGTACGTTCCCGCGGGATATTTTCCGACATATACGCGGGCGAGGCCGCAGCCAGAAGCTAGTTCTTATACAAAACGGGGAAACAAAATGGCCAACCGATGGATTCCCGCACGCAACTACATATATTTTTATTGTTTATCACTTTTAATTAATGTTAATGTTTAAAGCTGATGATTTAATTGTAACGAGAATCGATCCTAGTCACGCATGTTTGCTTTCTCCGCGTCCATTCACAGCACATTATTACTACATCGGTATTAACAAGCTATTGAACCATAATTCTTGACTCCCATCCCTATACTAATAATAAAGCTGAAGAGTTTGTTTGTACGCCCATATTTATTTTATTACGCATTATAAAGTTAACTTTTACGTAATCTGGACGTTCTTAAGCAGCTGTCAAAAAACGGTTAACTTAGTGGACAGAGTGTAATCGTGGGCGTACCTGTGGGATTCGATGATTTAGATTCTAGGACATCGATAGCACTAGGAAGTGGTGAAGGGCGGGCGTTTTTGGGGGACTGTCTTTTGTAATTTTGACGTTCGAAAAGTGCTGATTCTCAGCCTAATTCGAAGAAATGGCTTTTGATTTTGATCTTTGTTGAGACTTGCTCGATTTATATTGCGATGATCAAGTTCAGACGCATTGAATAAAATAGAATAACGTTTATTGTCTCCAGAGATAAGTTATAAAAGCCGCACGGGTCGATCGATCAGGTTATACTACGTTTGCTGCGGTGGATGAGTGACCATCTTACATACCTAGACCCCTCCGTGCCTCGAAAAGCACGTTAAGCCGTTGGTCTCGGCTGTCATTCGTGGATCTTTGACAGTCGTTACGGGTCGTCAGAAGCCCGAAAGTCTGCCAACCAGTCTTACCAAGGGGGTTTCGTATTACCCTGTAACTGGGTTGTGGTGTGGAGGTCAGATAAGCAGTCGCTATAATGGTACTCAGCTGCATTCGGTTAGACTGGAAGCCGACTCCAACGTAGTTGGGAAAAGGCTAGGCAGATGATAATGTCTCCAGTATTACAGCTAGTAGGAGTAGGTACATACATAAAACTATGATATACATATAAGCAAAACGTTTAAGGGGTTTATTTACAGTGGCCTCCAAAAGTCAGTTGACATTTTTCCACTTCACCTATGACACTCCACGTTATGATTTAAAATTCTAGAGGTCCAAATGTTTGAACTGCTGTAACGTTTTAGTTGCCTAATTCAACTACTTTTGACTTAACATAAAAATAATCAACTAAGCCCTTGGGAGTAACTGATACTTTTTTTTAATTCAAATCATAATGTGGCATCACAGCTGAAGTTGTAAAATGACATTTAGCAATAACAAATTAATAATTGATCTTTGAAACAGTTCCGTCAGATTTTATTAGACCAAATCAAGTTGATTGACAAAATTGAGAATGATTGCTGACATCTATTGATTCAAATTGGCTCCAGAGATACAAGTATATTTTTACTTAGTTCAGCCAGGAGCCAGCGGTTGTTCTACTGCCTGTACAATCATGTGTAGTGTATGATTAATATTGTGTTTTTTTTTTAACTTTTTAGTACAAACACAAAAAAGACGCACGCACACTAATATTTTTTACCGCTTAGGTAAGAGAATTTATTGAAAGGAAACATTTTGCAATGCAAGTATGCAACCTGCATGCTATGATATAACCAAAACATGTATGCTCTATCTTAATGTTTTTTTTTTTAAACAAAATGTATATACCATGTTTTATGCAAATAAATAATATTTCTGTTTCTAATAAACATGATTATTATTCTCAAATGAACAAACAACAACAATATTTTCAAAATAATTACGACGTTGTTAAAAAAAAGCCTGTATCTAGCAAACGTAATTATGAGAATAATATCCATTGCAGATTCACACCACGTTATAAAACATCATAAATATTACGGCAATTACTATAAATAAATATAAGGAGATAAGAAATCCTTTTTATCGTGTTCTCGGTAAACCTAGCTGTAACGAGTTCGTCCTGAAATCACATGAAATCGAGAACAAATTGCTGACACCTTTCATATTCTCCTCTACACATTTCTGTATCAGCATGAATATAATGTAATCTCTCGATTTCTATGTGGGTGTGAATGAACTTATTTAAGGCAACGCTTCAGAAATCTATATATTACATATTATATATATATACATATATAATTATATATCTTTCTTATTATATTGTTACTAGCTGCGCTCCGCGGTTTCACCCGCATAAGTTCCGATCCCGTGGGAATATCGGGATAAAAAGTATCCTATGTGTTAATCCTGGTTATAAGCCATATGTGCCAAATTTCATCCAAATCCGTTCAATAGTTTTTTCGTGAAAAAGTACCAAACATCCAGCCATCCATCCATCCATCCAATCATCCATCCATCCATACAAACGTTCACGTTTATAATATTATAGTAGGAAGTAGGATTATAAAACAAAATCGAGTTAGTTACACCATTTATAACTCAAGAACGGTTGGACCGATTTTTATAATACTTCATTTATTGGATTTGACTCCGCCCCGAATAGCAGAATAACTATTAAAACATGAGAAACATTGACGAAAAAAATAATAAACATAATTCATTTATTTATACATTCGTTCTTATTGATTCTGGAGCGGTACGGAGTTCGCCGGGTCAGTTTGACTTACATAAAATAAAAATGTAAATAAACGGCACGACTTCTTCAAATTGCTTATTTCCCTTTCCATTTATTTTATCCGTACTTTTCAGTCCATGAAAGAGTTATCGAGGTTCTACTCTGGAACATTTTAAAACACGAGCCACTCAGTAACTTTACCCCCGGTCACCTTGACCACTAATCCCACATTACTGAAGGGTCAACCTTTCCGATCTTTGCTTCCAATTTACCCCGAACTTACCCTCCTAAACCTAATACATTATCTACTGGCCACCCCGAAACGTATCAGTGTTGACACAGCTTTAAATTCCGTTTCAGAGTCGCCAGAGTATGAAGATACGGAAGAGGTAATTAAAAATGATCCCTTGTGTAACACGCTAGCCGAAAACCAAAGGTAAGAAAATGTTTACTAAGAGATTTTTCAATAAACGTGTTCAAACGGGTCTTGGAGATCAAACGGAGCGCACGTACGGGGCATATGGATCCTACTAATAAAGGCAATATTTATAGAAAAATATAGCGTGTTCATTTATAAATATAAACCATTTTATACAAACGCGGAAACGGGAATCGTTGAAGGAGAAAAATACACACGCTCGTATTGAGAACTTCCTCCTTTTTGAGATTTTTTATTAAAGCGTTTTCGAGTTGGTTCAACCTTTTCAGAACTGGAATACGAATTGAGTCCGAAATGAAATGGTATATAGGAACGGTAAATATTGATGCTGTGTGTTTCAGCGTGAGAGGGCAATGGTGGCCCAGTAGCAACGGGTATTTACGAGTTGTAGGTCGAGGGTTCACACCCTAGTAGGCGCTTCACTTTGTGTAAATAATTTCATCACCACTGCTCTCAAAACGGTGAAGGCAAACATCGTGAGGAAACCGGCTTGTCCCAAAAAATCGAAGACATGTGACAGCTACCAACACACACTGGGCCCGCGTATTAGATTACAGCCTCCTCGAAGAGAGAAGGCCTGTGTCCCGGCAGTGGGAACATTACAGGCTGATTATAGGTGCCGTAAATATTGATGCTGTGTGTGCTTATAAAAACATTCCATCAGTCTCAAAACCAATCAAAAAGCACTATATTTTAAATGGTAATTCCGATATTAAGTTCAATTTTATCATAATGCCCCTGGACGGTAATTACCTCTAGTTTGACAGATCGCAGTAACGATAAAATAGATTATAAACGGTTTAAGTCTACCGATAGGAACTTGATCTATGTAATAATACATTTAATTTAATACAGGACATGGCTGACCATAAACTGGCGTAATTTATAGGTGACTACAATATTACATATGGCGCGAGCAACGTGCAATAATGGCCTGTTCATTTTTTACGTAAGACCATTTTAACGACCGGCTTACCCCCACTTCCCCCTGTGTAAGAAAAAAATAAGACTTGGATGAACCCTCTCGGCCACCTTTCAATCATACCTGAGATCGGATCTACCAAAATTGCAAAGAAATAGTAGCAAATATACAAAAAAAACGTGTTGGTTTATGTTATAAAAAACTAACGTACATACTTTATGGGGGATGCGCTAAGGTAGCCCGCGAAATTTAACGTTTTTTTGCCATTTGCAGGTCAGTGTCAGGTAACAAAATAAGGCTTTACAGAATTATAACCATTAGAATGAGCAAAATAATTTTAATATAATAATTTTTGTTTACTTTTGTGATCTTTTTTTTTTTTTTTTTTTTTTTCAGGATGGGAAATCATCAAATGACTCCTCCCGCTCTGGGTGGAGCAGAAGGGAGTGTCAGACTCTTACTGACTAAAACCCACCCGTGTTCCTTCCTTAGCCCTTTATGTACCAGGGCAGCGGTAACCCTTTCGGACGATCCCGCTACCCCGGCAGGCTTCGGCCCTGTCGGGCCCCGTCATCTATGCTGACATCTCTTTGAGGCGCACGTGGAACACTTACGCGCCGTCCGGCACGGGCCTGGTCCTGATCGGACGGAGAGCTACCCATTGCTCTCCGCCCGCAGGCCCGCGCCTACGGTGGCCGGGAGTCGTCACGCGGCTCCCGACGCCCGGAGCGTCTCCCTCGGCGGCTGAGGCGTGAGGATCTCTCCCTCGCCCATCCCGCCACCTCCTTCGCTAGCATGACTGCTTCGCAGAAGGAGGTGACCGCCTCCCACTCCCTCTCGCCCCGGACCATGGCTTGCACCAGGGCCGGACGCGAGAGGTCGCCGCCGCTGCCGATCGCCTCTACGAGGACACGGCGGTGCTCTGCCCAAGCGGGGCAGACCTCCACCGTATGCTCCACCGTGTCCTCTGGGCGATCCTCGCAGTGGTGACACCCGGGCGTCTCCTCCCGCCTGATGATGTGCAGGAACCTCCCGAAACATCCGTGTCCGGAGAGGACCTGCGTCAGGCGGTAGGTGAGAGCGCCGTGACGCCTCTCTAGCCACTCCTCAAAGAGGGGTCTTATCGCCGCTATCGTGGCGTGCCCTGCGCTGGGTTGCGATAGTCGCGCCTTCCATTCCACCATGAGACCGCGCCGGAGGTCCGTCCGCTCCGCAGCGATTTGCCGCGGGTGCAGAGTTTCCCCCCGACGTAGTGCCTCCGCGCGCCAACTTTTGTGATCTTAGGTAAGAATAATCTAGACCCCTCCCACCCCCATGTAAGAAAAAATAAGACTTCTCCCCCCTCAAGTGGTCTTACGTAATAAATGAACAGCCCCTAAGCGAATATACTTTCGGACACATTCGCGAGTTAACAAATAATAAAGTAAGTAAGTATAAGATTAATACTGAAAGTAGTTCAGAATGAATAATTAATTAATTCAAATTAATTCAAGTGCCCCGAAGTAGTGTTTTAATAATTTGAACTATTAATTATTATGAAAAGCTTGCTTGTGGTTTTGTGCGATAAAACTTTATTCGTCAGACATTTCGAGATAAAACGGAATCTTTATAATTATGTCACTTTATTAAAAAATGCATTGGATTGGCTTATTACTCGATTCGCACGAATTTACTCGCCCGAAACGGGCGAACCGTCACTTTTAATGAATTTTATGCAATAAAGTATTGAAAACAGTACAAGTTTTATAATATTTATCTCCTATCACTTCTGTGCGCTAGTGTCCTTTTTTTCTACACTTGCATAAAATTTCGTGCGAGTCGACATTTTATTAATTATTAAGTATAGCAAATCAAATCAAAATCAAATCAAACATGTTTATTTGTCAGAATATGGTACAATAGATGTTACAATTTTGGTTCCAGCCATATCCTGCCATACTATGGCGTACAAATATTTCTATTATAAATGAAGGCTTATTTATTAATATTTGAATTAGTAAACATGAGTCACTTAATAAAATATAAATATTACTGTAATAAAGATCGAAATTGTATTGTGTTTATAATATGTCATGTCATTAATATTGAATAATTATGTCAACAATATAATATTAAAGATATGTTAGTGTTGGATATGGTAGAATAATTTTTATTTAATATGTTACTAGCGACTTATCCTCTAAATATTCTTTAACACTGTAATAATTTTTGTCCAATAACAGTCTAAATAACACCCTTTTGAACAGCGACGATGGCAAATCTTGAATGTTATTTGGCAAATGGTTAAAAATAATAATTGCCATGCAGTAAATATTTCTTTTGTATAACATTAATTTTATTTGGGGCAGTTTCAGTTTGTCTTTGTGACGTACTCGACTATTTATTTTGTAACTGCTTTTTTCAATAAATTATATTTTTTTTTTACAAACATGCTAGTTTTAAATATATAAAGACATGGTAAAGACAGTATTTTAAGTTTTTGGAATAGCGGTTTACAGCTATCTAAAAAGTGAGCTCCACACATTGCCCGAATACATTTTTTCTGTCCTTTAAAAACTCTTTCCACGTCTACTGAGTTGCCCCAAATAATAAGGCCGTATCTCAATAAAGATGCTACATATGCATGGTAAGCAACCGTTGCGGTATTTAAGTTAACCGTTTGTCTTATTCTTTTCAGGACATATACAAATCGATCTATTTTTTTAAGTATCTTATCTATGTGTGGTTTCCAGCTAAAGTTTCTATCAACGGTTATACCTAAAAATACACATTCATTCACAGTGTTTAAGACGGAATTGTTATACTGAATAACTAAATGATCTGTGTTTGTGTTGGATGCTTGGAATTGTATTATATTCGTTTTTGTCATATTTATTTTTAAATTATTTATTTCTAGCCATTTGATTGCCTTATCTAATGCTTTAACAATTCGTTTTTCTAAGTCTTTGTTGTCATTACTTTTAATAATCAAGGTTGTGTCGTCAGCAAATAGTATGCACTCTTCATTAATAGCCTCTGGTAGGTCGTTTATGTATACTAGAAAGAAAACCGGGGATAAAATTCCTCCTTGAGGTGTGCCGAAGTTGTTTGTTCTGTATTTTGATCTGAATTGTTTTTGTTCATATTTACACATTCTTGTTATTTCTACGCATTGCTGTCGGTCGGTAAGAAAGCTTTTGATCCAATCGTTGGCTTTTCCGCGGATTCCATAATGATAAAGTTTAGATAGTAATATTTTATGACAGACAAAGTCAAATGCTTTTGTCATGTCTAGAAAGACACAGCCTGTTTTAAATTTTTGGTTTAAACTTTCGGTTATTTGTGTAATTAAAGAGAAACAAGCTGAAGCAGTGGATCTCCCCTTTCTAAATCCAAACTGTTCTTTTTTAAGGATGTCACACGATGTCAAAAAGTTTTCTATTTTATTACACATTACTTTCTCAAATATTTTTGATAATATGGGGATTAAAGTGATTGGTCGATAATTACTCATGTCCGATTTTAAGCCTTTCTTGTACAATGGTTTGACAATGGATTTTTTCAGTCGTTTTGGGAAAACTCCTTCACTTAGGGATAAATTTATTATGTAGCATAGAGGCGAGGCTAAACTTGCTGCGCATATTTTTAACACTTTGGTGTTTATTTCGTCATAACCAGTCGAGTTCGTATTTTTTAAACCATGAATTATTTTATACACATCTGTTTCGTCTATTGGGGTTAGGAAAATGCTTTTGGGATTTTGAGGAATATTAAAATTTGTATCGTGATTATTTTCTTGTGATATGTCAGTTGTATTAGTCAGGGATATGTAGTAGTCATTAAAAAGGTCACAAATTTGATTAGGGTTGTCATAAATGTCATTATTGATTTGGATTGTGTCAAATAGTCATTCAATCAAATGTGCCTATCCTTTTCCCAACTATGTTGGGTTCGGCTTCCAGTCTAACTGGATGCAGCTGAATACCAGTATTTTATATAGAGCGAGTGGCTGTCTGACCTCCACAAACCAATTTCTGAGTAACACGATACCCCTTGATAAGACTGGTTGTCACACTTTTGTATTTCTGACTACCCGTAACGACTGTCAGAGATCTACGAATGACAGCGGGTCTAACGACTTGCCGAGCCACGGAGGGGTCTATATGTAAAATGGATGGTCACCCATCCGCGAACCGAACGCGGCAAACGTAACTTAACCTGTGATTGATCCGTAAGGCTGTTATTATTTAGTGCCGAGCCCATAATAGCCATTAATAGCCACTAATATTCATGACATCAAACACCTTAGTCATCTCACAAACCGCAAACATTCCAACAAGATCTATCGTAGGTATGTCTTTCATCGGGAAACAAGTACAATGCAACCATGGAATTCAAAAAGGCGTAAAGTTATTAGTAGCTACTAATGATTTAATAAGGTAACGCCTAAGGCGTGTTACTCATCATAACTTACTCATCTATACGTGGGTGCCTTAAGGCGGAGTAAAAAGCCAATTTTTAGGTAATTGACAGTAGTGCATCGCGTCAACAAATAAGGTTCAAAACAGCAATGCGTTTGATGTTAGTTGAATCGAATGACCACCAAAATGAGTCAATTTGCAGTGTTAATTAAATTAATAAGTAAATGCACGGCTCAGTGGAATAATTATTAGGTATTTCTTTAGTTGATTGGATTCCCTTTATTATCCTACTAATATTATAAACACGAAAGTTTGTGTGGATGGATGGATGTTTGTTACTATTTCACGCAAAAACTACTGAACGGATTCGGATGAAATTTGTCACACAAATAGTTTATAGCCAAGATTAACACATAGGATACTTTTTATCTCGATATTCCCACGGGATCGAAACTTATGCTTGTGAAACCGCGGGGCGCAGCTAGTCATTACATAAATATTATAGTTTACGGTCAAAATTTTGAGAATTATGCCACGATAAATATTTTTTTAGCTCCGTTTTATGATTGTTTTATCATGTTTTTATTTTTATTATATTTTTTGAATAGGTCTTTTCTTTGCACATTTGACAATACACTCAATTTTTTTCTGGATAACTAACTGTGCGACAAAAAACTGAGGGGCAGTTCCCGTATTTTTAAGAACATTCGCATTCTAATGTCAGTCTCAATCTGTCAAAAATACAATCAATTTCCCTACATTTTTGACATTGATTGTCACTGAGATGACATTACAGCTTGAATTTGAACGTTTTTTAAGTACGAGAATTTCTTTTTTTTCCGCCTTCTGAGCGTTTTACGATGCCTACCTTTGGGCAGTGCCTTAACACAAGTCAAGTAAGCGACTGAACTTCGTTTATTCGTCCTGATCTCTTATTGAAATGACCTTTCTTTGTAGTGCTCTTAACGGTAATAAAATAATAAAGGATACTTATATGTAATTATATAAATTGTGTGGAAACCAATATATTTTTCAATTCTACGAATATTGCAGTTGCAGCCTTTGTGCCTCAATCAACTCGGTATTTCATTCACAGATGCTCTTTTGTTATCGTGCGGTCATCCTTAGGGGGTCGTAGTTTCGACCGAATTTACGGGTATTTCCCACTCCGCATCACCATGAGTTCGAGGCCCGAACTAATAATATATGACAATACTAGCTGCACCCCACGGTTTCACCCGCATACGTTTCGATCCGGTGAGAATATCGGGATAAAAAGTATCCTATATGTTAATCCTGGTTATATACCATCTGTGTGCCAAATTTCATCTAAATCCGTTCAGTAGTTTTTACGTGAAAGAGTAACAAACATATATCCATCCATCCATACAAACTTTCATGTTTATAATATTAGTAGGATGATTTGACAGTTACAGTTACAGTTACTCCCAATGTTTTTGTGCCCGTCCGAAAAAGTTAGTAAATTGGGGTTTATTTCGAAGTACCATAATATTTTCGGATTCGGACGGGCCCGTATCTTTGTTGACGGCCTTAGAGACTAGGCACCCAGACTTCTACCGGCCTACACGACACGAAAGCCGACCTGATCACTTTTGGGGTTTTGGTGACGCTCCCGACTATCTTTTACAAGCTTTTATTTACCTTGCGATGTATGTATGTATGTTTGTTCGGGTGGACTCTTGCTGCTCAATTTTGAAGCAGATATCTTCCACCGATTGAGTTGAAATTTTGCATGCATGTGTAAATCGGATGTTGATCTGATCTGATGATGGAACCAGAAGGTGGCCATAGGAACTCGGTAGTTAAACGACACAACCCCATCGAGTTTGGACTCGTTTGATCCGTCTTGACGAGAACTTTGGTGCTAGATGGCAACCAGGGTCTGATGATGGAGCTGGAAGATGGCCATAGGAACTCGGTAATTAAACGACACAACCCTATCGAGTTTGGGCTCGTATGATTCGTCTTGACGAGTACTTTGGTGCTAGATGGTAACCAGGGTCTGATGATGGAGCTGAAAGATGGCCATAGGAACTCGGTAATTAAATGACACAACCCTATCGAGTTTGGGCTAGTATGATTGGTCTTGACGAGTACTTTGGTGCTAGATGGTAACCAGGGTCCGATGATGGAGCTGGAAGATGGCCATAGGAACTCAGTAATTAAACGACATAACCCCATCGAGTTTGGGTTCGTTTGATTCGTCTCGACGAGTACTTTGGTGCTAGATGGTAACCAGGGCCTAAAGATGAACAGGTAGCTTAAGTGCAGTAAACGCATATAACGGAAAAAAACACTGCTACGCGCTACGAACTACGTCGTAGTCAATCTCGCATCAAAAATACAAAAAAGTTAAAAATAAAATTAAATGAAAAACAAACTTTTTAAAAACAAGCTTTTATATTAATAAGTAATAAAAGCTTGTTTTTTTTAAAGTTTTTTTTTTATTTTAATTTTTTCGTATGGACATCTGAAAAGATGCCTTACGTCTTGGTCAAAGTCAAATCATTTATTTCAAATAGGCACATAAAAGGAACTTTTGAATGTCAAAAATAAAATTGATTCTAGTCGCCCCTTCCAAAAGGTAGTTTTCGTATGGAGAAGAATGGGTAAGAAACTCCACCGTTACTCTCTTAAAATGTTTTCCAATATTTTACATACATTATTTATATAATTATATGTGAAGACGATGCACCTAAAATAAAATTACTATACCACAATAGGTAAAAGAATTAAAATGGATTAATGAAACCATGACATATAAATTAACTGTGATAGATACATGGTGCTCACATATTTACAAATATTCTAAAAGAAGACGATTTTCATAAAAAAATAAATAAATAAAGAGTAATAAGTCCGGGTGTGACTTTAAGTAATTACAGAACGTAAATCAATGTCAAAAAAAAAAAAAAATTATACAATTATCTACATTAGCAACCAGTTTGATTTTGTCTAGATTCTAAAGATTGTCCTATGGAGCAGGACCAGCATGTTTCAAAGCATTCTTATCTTGGATATAATCCTCTAATTTGGAATATACATGTTTACAAAGTGTAATTTTAATATAAGTTTTAAATTTTCTTTCATTTAATTGCAATATTTCACAAGGTATTTTGTTGTAACATTTAACACAGTACCCCATAAAAGATGTATGTTTGTGACAGCGTTTAACAAGGGTAAGTTTGTATACCTTTTCACTTTGATTACTATCTTTTGTTAAAGACAATACAAAGTAATTTTTAGTGTTTCTTTGTCTATTAAATTGCAAAAAGGATTAATTGAAAATTCAAAACACATTATTTTTACGGCTGCCAGATGTTGCTTTTAGGCGTATTGTTTGTTACCGTGAACGGTATTTTATCAAACGGAGTAATGACAACGGAATTGCACCTTATTCCGTTGTTATTGTGGGAATTTTTTCCGAATACCGTTAACGGTATTCGGAAAAAATTCCGAAAAAATCCCCATCTGAACGCTTCTCTAATAATGAAACGACATAAAAGCATTTTTAAAAATGTATACTTAAAAAATAAATAAAAATAAAACTTAAAAAGAACTAAGTACTACATTAGAACTAAACACATTATGATATAAAATAATTAACTATGTGCCCGCCTTCACAGGCTCTGCAGGCACATGGCTGCTGCGCCTCTGACGCTGGAGATGGTGGCGGCGCTGCTGGCGATATCCTGGCGGACCTCTGGGAGCTGGAGCTGGTCTGGGAGCCGTCTGTTGTCACGGATGACGATGACATGCTGCCCATGGTGCTGGATCTCTTCTAGTGCACCGCTTCGGACCTCTGGGAGCTGGAGCTGGTCTGGGAGCCGTCTGTTGTCACGGATGACGATGACATGCTGCCCATGGTGCTGGATCTCTTCTGGTGCACCGCTTCGGCTTCAGGCTCAGAAGCCGGCTTTTGGCAGCAGAATAACCTTAAAATAGATTTATTTACCTATTAGAATAAGAAAGTGCGTGAAAATTAGTGAAAGTGCAAACGGACAATATTTTTAGTTTTAACATTATCTATCACGTATAAATTATGAGTTATGTAAGTTATGAGAGTGATGAAATAAATGCCAATAACAGTTTTTAACAGCAATAAGAACTGCAAATTACATTTATTTGTTTAAACCATTTATTTTTTTACGAGTTATCAAGCGCTAAAATTGCGGGAGCCTAACTTCGACCCGCCAAGATCCGACGGCCGAACTGTAAATTCCTTTAGGGCCGAGTCACACCGGAATGGCGATCACTTTCAACGTGAAATAATTTTAATACAATTTTAAACTTTATCTCTAGACTTAAAAGACCATTATCGAGTGAAGCGCCGCGCGTAGCCGCTGGCGGCCGCGCGACGCCGCTGGCAACAAGATAATATATTATATAATATTGAAGATAGACCCCCACTTTCAAGGTTAATTATTGATCATTTTTCATGAATATTCAGAATATTACGGGCGGTCACATGCCCCCGGGTGACATTGTATAGTATATTAAAGGAGAAACTAATATCAACGAAATGGGGTCCAAAGTTTTTATGGAAAACCCTACTTTCACGTGGGCGAAGCCGCTGGCAGAAGGCTAGTGTAAAATAAATAAAAAAATGTGTACTCACCACGACATCTTGGTTAACACCCGCGTCACTTCGAAGTCCACTTTAAATTAAGATTAAACTCTCAAGAACAAAAAGGTTTGTGTCCTGATTTTCTAAAACACCGCCGCCCCATCATAATAACAGTGTTAATCGATATTATTTATAATAAAGCATTTTTAGCTTAATAAGTTGATTGTCCCAACACAAAGGTCCGACACAAAGCTAACGTAACATAAACAAAATAAACTCTATACTCCAGGGCTTCCCAAACTTATTTTTGCAGTGACGCCCTTAGGACATTGCCATTTTTTTTACGACGCACCCCCCCAAACCAGCCTCGAAAAATACTTAACAATTTTAATACCTACTAGCCTAGTAATAGAAAAACTCTTTTGGAACATGTTTATTAGAAAATAAGAACAATATCAAAACATGCATAAAATATAAATATATTTATGTAACTGGCTGGCTATTTTAAAAAATGTCCAATTAAGGATCCAGATTGGAAATTGGTACTCTCATTTCCTTTTCTGCGTCTATTTTTTGACCTGTACGACAACTGTAGAAAAGCCTGTTTCGCACAAGTACGAAGTTGTAAATGGTAATAAAACCTTTAATGCAGCATTGCTGATAGAGCGATATTTATGAGAAATTAGGCTCCAAAATACAATTAGTATGGCGTCGTCGTATTGAAGCTTGAGGCTGGAATCACGGAATCACAGTACAGTAAATATATTAGTTATTCTTCTTTCTCTGTTGAATTTTTTGATAGTGTGGGTTACTAGAAAGGGTCCCAGTCATATTGTTCCAGATTATCGCGAAAATATCTTTTAATTTTGGAAAATAATAATAATGAATACTATCAAAACTCTTTATTAAATAAAGTAAACAAAAAAGTTACATTTAGGAATGTTTTTATTACACGCATAAATTAAATTACTGTAAAATTAGTGTGACTTCTGTTGCTACAGGTTAGATGACAAATAATTTATATTAGGGTTGTAAGATGTTACTTTTAGCAAAATGCCCCCCCCCCCCCCCCCCCCCCAACCCACGCACTGAACACTCCGTAGTGTAGGATCACTCGCGTTCGATCGTCATAAAATACTTAACACATTTTTTTCACATGTTTTAATTGTGTCGCGTGCCATCAATGGCATTCGTGCCATTGGTTCGCCTACCCTGCCTTAGGGCGTCACGACGCACAGTTTGGGAAGCACTGCTATGCTCCATTTGTTTAGGTGATTAACTAAATGTAACTAAAAACTAACTAAACAAATTTAGAATAGGAGTCTTTGGTTAAGTGGGCCCGCTCGCAAAAGGTCCCGCGGGCCCAGTTGACCAATCAATTTTAATTAATTTTATTTACAATAATCAATTCAGTATAGCAGTTATTGTAAAATAAACATTTCACCATTCATTCATCACATTTTTTATAAGTCGTATTGACAAGCTGTTTCTTATTTCTGTCCAACTCCTTAGCACACTCAATTTGCTTAATGCAAAATAAACATTTATCTTGTTATACAAGAGTGTTTTTTTTTCCCATAATGTAAAAAAAAATACAAAAAAAACACGGTTCTGTTTTACTGCTTTACTATTGGCGGACTAAACCAAGGCCGCAGCAGGTAGCCGCCAGACACTGCACGCAAAATGCAGTCTTAAGAGGGGTCACCGTGAGCGTTGCTGATAGTACCTTAGATAATCTGAAAAAAGGTTAATCTAATTTACCTTTATTTCTAGCATTAAAATTATGTCTATCACTTATTTTATTAAAAAGATGTTGATTTTTTCTTACATACATAATATTTTCATAAATGAATCGGCAAGGTACCGTTATAATACTAACCCTTTTAAATAGTTCCCTAAGAGATTCGCGGTGACGTAGATTGTAAATGGCTCTGACACCTCTCTTTTACAAAATAAAATTGGATTCAATGTCAGTAGCCCGACCCCACAGTAAAATGCCATATGACATAATACTGTGGAAGTAACTAAAATAGACCAAACGCAGTGAGAACGAAACCCGGACCCCCGGTCGGTAGGACCGACGAAAATCCGGTGTTCTCCTGCAAACCTGTAACCATGAGTCGGGAACTCGGGAGCGCGTGATGTACATCACGCGCTCCCGAGTACACAGTACTATTGTTTGATTTCCCTGTTATTCTGGCGTACAACAAAGTATTTATTTTATACCCACACTAGCTTCTGCTCCCGAATTCGTCCGTTAAATTTCTTGCTCCCCTAACCTACCCCCTCGCATCGCATCGCGTTTTTGACCGGATCCTAGCGTGATGTTTATTAGCAGTATTTCCTCAAGAATTTGGATATAGACAACAAAATAAAAAAAACGATTCCGACTGCTAGTTCCAGAGATTAGCGCGTTCAAACAAACAAAATTCTTCAGCTTTATTATTAATATAATAAATAATAATAGATATTATTATGAATATTATTTACCTGTAGCAGTTCTTCCTTGACACCAGTGCCGGGAGCCCTTCCACGTGGCGCCACGTTTCACATGTCGATACTCCGACAGGTACCTCAACAAAAATATCATATTTTTTAATTTTGCTCATGTTCAGTAAATACACCAATTACAAGGGTAGTGGTAGCCCAGTGGAAACAGCCGTAACTTACGAATTGTAAGTCGTAGGTTCGAAACTAGACAGGCGCTTTACTTTGTGTAAATTATTTCATCACCATTGCTCTCAAAACGGTGAAGGAGGAATCCGGCATGTCCTAGAACCAAAAATTCGAAGACATGTGACATCTACGAACCCACACTGGACCCGCATGGTGGATTACGGTCCACTCCCTCTTACAGAGAAAAGGCCTGTGTCCCAGCAGTGGGAACATTATAGGCTGATTATGCTACACGAATTACAAAATTAGGGACATCTGTAGTTCTTAAAGTGGTGAACAAAGTTCATGGATTAGAAAGCCATGATTTAAAGGGACAGAATTTTCGGTATTTACCAGCTACCAATATTGTCCTGCCAGTGCCGCTAAGAACTTCGAAACATGAAAACTTATTGTTATAAGGGCACCCAGCCCTTTAGACAAAGGAAGCGAAATAAAAGGAATACAATTGAGTACTCCAACAATTACTTTATAGATTCAATCTAAAATAGACCTTTATTAATAATTATAATATAATTAATTTATTCAGACAACCATTGATCCATTATATTACATTTAAGTTGTTAGTATGAACTTAAAAACTATGTTAGTATCTAATAACTAAGAGAGACTTATTGCTCCATTTATTAAATTAGTTATTCAAAATGTCTAAAATGATCTGAAATAAGCCCTTATACAGTGTGATTCTTTATAATGTGCACATATCGAAATGAGGGAATACATGCTTAATTTTATCGACGGCAACAATATTAAAAAAAAACTTAATATTTTTTTGATTTTTAAAAACTTTTGTTCGTTACTGTGACCCCAGTGTAAACAAAACGGTTTAACTTTTAAACTTAATTATCTATCACGATGAAACAAACTCCATAATGATTGGAAGTCATAAGGCAAAACGAAAACGAAAATTGGGGAAAAAAGCTGCCCTCAGTTGAAAATAAACATGTTTTTTTGTTTAGCAAAAATTGTTTGATTTTTTCATAAATTTTTACAATAATCGTAAAATTTCTAAATAAGACGCCCCATTACCTACCTTTTTATTACTTTAAATTAATCTTCATCGTATTAGCTACTCAATAGTAAAAATTGCATGTTTATAACTCAATCCCAATATTTCTTATCAACTGTCAAAGAAAGGACCAGCGCATGGCTACGCACTATTGTTTAGCAGGTAGCTAACCTTTTTTTGTGAATTTTGTTGTGAATGTGCGCGGGTTGGGATGCGGGGAGGTAGGGCAAGCCGAAGGGACCTTGAATTATAACAGACGTCAGACAGGCAGTCGCTCCGAATTATTCGCCGCTGCTCCATGTGTTTCGTTACTTTCTTTCGCTGCTACCTAAGTTTCATTTCGTTCGCTGCTACACGATGCCGCGTTTAAGTGAATTCTCCCCGGCACACATTGCCGACATTAATTTTTACTATGGAGTGGGACGAGGAAGTGCCAGAGCTGCGCGCGCAGCTTACATAGCTGCGTTTCCTAACAGACAACCAGTGCCATCTGCCCGCAACTTCCAGGAAGTTCACAGAATGTTATCGATCACTAGATTTAGATCAAGTGGAGATCGTCGCGAGCCGCCTCAAGTAATTATTGATGTGGCTATTGAACAAGCAGTACTGAGTGATTCGTTTGCTGATCCATCCATAAGTACTAGACGACTGGCTCTTCGTCACGGAATATGCATGCTGTGTCATCATATTGTACACTATGCTTGTATACTTGTATTGCTTGTATTTTAAGGATAAACAGTGTAACAATTGTAGATAGACCAATTAAAAAAAAAAAATATCCCAAAAATCAGCATGGTGCATTTTAAAGAAAGAAGGATTACATCCTTATCACTACCAAAGGTTGCAAAATCTACATGAAGATGTAGACTGGCGTCCAAGGTGTGTGATGTCCGCTTGGATTCAAAGTATATCGTAGATAAAAATGCTTGGCTTAATGCTGGTCCTGCTCCACAGGCACTTGGGCTCACTAGTTGATCACAATTTCAATATTTGGAAGAGATGCTTCCCCTTTTTTTTAGTGTTTCTGACATTACGAACTTAATATTTATTTTATTCAATCAAGATTTAATTCTTAATACTTCAATATTAAATACCTCTTCCTGTTTGGTGGTAATTTTTTTTCTTATCTCTTAAATAAATTGCAAACTATAGTTTTGTATAATTTAGAAGCATTTTTTAAATTTTATAAATGTAAGAACCATGGGTCTGTTTTTTATGATATTTTGATGTTGACTCGAAAGAGCATGGCAGATGAGAATACGTCATCTTCACTTAAATGTCCCGCTGGTGGTGGCGCGTCTGTTGGATCATTCGGTTCCCTACGAAATGGTTGAGCTGGGCGGTGCTGATCCACGCGTCATGTTCGTGAACGGGCGCCGTCGCGTCGTTTGAGACCGGTCATCTCTTAACTGCCAGGGCTTATTTTTAATTGTTTCTTTTTTACATTATTCGCACATATAGAAGGAATAAGAATAATGTACCCAGGATTTTGTACCTAATAATATCTTGATTTAAAAGAGTGTCCGTGGAGTTTCTTGCCCGTTCTTCTCCATAGAGATTTACGTTTTCGAATGGGCAACTAGCTTCAACTTTCTGACTAACTGACCGACTATTTAATTTTGACAATTCAAAAGTGTCTGTAAATGGTTTAATTGAAATAAATGGTTTGAGTTAAAGATAAACCAGAGCAAACCCAAACTTTCCGGGAACCATACTATAGATGGTCGAAGCGACATTTACTAGAGACGGTATAACTACGTAACTGTCGAAATTTACACAGATGGTGCAGGAGAAAACCCGAAACTTAAACGTTCATCGACTTTACAAGTAAGATTTTCAATTAATGTTTGGGCTGGTCTTATCGATGACATGTTGATTGGACCAGTCATATTGCCGAGAACGTTGACCAGTGAGGGATTTTTTAGTTTATTGACAAATGAACTACCTGAGTTATTGGAGGATGTACCATTAGTTTAAAAGTTACACCGTTTTGTTTACAATGAGGTCACGGTAGCGAACAAAATTTTTAAAAATTCCTTAAAAAAATATTTTGATTTCGTTTAATATTTTTGCTGTCGATCAAATTAAGCATAAAGAAAGAAAGAAAAAAAATGCATTTATTTGCGGCAAACATGACGCATGAAAAAAGGACATAACACACAAAAAAACAAGTTGGGGGTAAACATGCGTCACATTCACGCAAAACGGCCATCGCACAGCATAATGACCCTATAAATTCCCTCATTTCGATGTGTGCACATTATAAAGAATAACACTGTATAGAATCTATGAAATTAAAACCCGCCTGCAGTTGACCTACGTCAATTTTCATAAGGAGCCTACCTGTCCGCCATTTTGTTTTTTTTTTAAATGGCGGCCAATGGTTTAGTAAAAAAAAATTAAAAAATGTCTCCGAAACGTGACACTTTACGGGGTTTGGTCTTATTATATTCTGTTTGCATTGATATCAGCTATCGATTGAAAAAGGTACCTAGCGTGGCCGCCATTTTGAAAAAAAAATGGCGGACAGGTAGGTATGCCACGGGCCTTCAAAGCTGTTTTGGTTAGTATTCACAGTCTAACTTCGAACAGTTAGCCATTGCGGTGTGAAACCCATAGAATTTACATACTCATCTAGTTACACTGTGTTATAGTATTATTATTTAACTCACGAAGGGAGGCACGCTTTACTTTTCTTTACCAAGTCTTTGTACACGCTGTGAATGTGTATGTAAGCGCAGGAGCTCTCGGTACCGTCCGAGGCAATGGTGAAGTCGGAAGTGTGTGTGTCAGGGTTTCACACGAGTGAAGACGAGTTCACAGCGTGTTTTTACACTTGGTGAACACAAGTAAAGCGCGTGTCGCTTCGTAAGATAAGGTACTGTAGAACATACGTCAACAAAAAAAGCACAAAATAAATTTACTAGGGCTGATTGTTCCATCGCCAGATAACTTTATCGGAGAAATAATTTTGAATTTTTGACAGTTCTTCCATACCAAAACTATCAGACGTCAAATTTATTCCACGAATAAACATTATCGGTCGATTGAAAAATCAGCCCTAAATCTACTATGTATTGCCCCCACTAGTTCGACATAGACTAGTAAAAAAGTCATTTATTTTTGACGTGTAAGGAATAAAAATTTTGTCCAATGGCGTAAGCGCTTTCTGAACGAAAATATTGACGAGGGTCTGTGACAGCTTTCGAACACAGCTTATTATCAAGCTCGCTAAATTACGACCCACCGGGAACTAGGATTTAATGGACTGTGTCACTTCCTTTAACTTGCCTATAAGTACTTCTTTATTATGTATGGGCTTTTAATATCAAATTTTATTATCAAATTGCTCCTTTTTTATTTTAGAAAGAATTGGCCCCTTTTGAGGGCAAAATGTTGTCAGACCACTTTGCAACATGACTCACTGGGATTTTCAATTATATGTCTTTGCAAACACAATTTACGGTGCATATCGGAAACCCCATCAATTGCTTACAAACAATTTATTCTCCGATTCCAATACTATGAGGTAAACAAACGCAAAATAAAAGTCCCACATGAATTGAATCATTTTCGTGTCGCCCACAACTACAATTCATGCACTTATCATAAACATAAATATTCTGCTGTCCTCTCCTTTTAGAGACAGACCTTACATTACGCAACCACCAACTGCGCAAATATTCTAAAAATCAAGAACAAAATCGCAGGAGAACGTTAACGCAAAATTTACGGGTATTGCATTAAACGCAACTACACCCTACAGCGGCTGTAAGTAAAATATATGCTATTAAAAGCTACACATAAGCAAGTATACTGTAATTAAGTAAGCTGAACCGGGTATGTGGAACATTATTCGCAGGTTTAAAGCTAGCAAGCACCGTGAACCGATCCAATTTAAGGCTACGCGTTCAACAGTAATGTAATTATGAGAATAGGATCAAGCGCACTGCTCAACTATTTACAGGTGAAGCAACTATGTATACGTATATGTGAAATTGAGTCAGCTTACTCATGTTTTATAATAGCTAATCATGCGCCTTAAACTGTTTCGGGATTACAATTTCGATCATGTATTTGGAACGTGTCAAAAACCTTTCATTTATTATTTTGGGGCCATCTATAATCACTGCTACACTGTAATGCTAGATACAAAGCTAAGTCTAATGTCCCCGTAATTAACCGGTACCTAATTGCATAACACACTATAAATCACAATCTGAATCAGTTTGAAGACTACATTGCTTCATATGTTCGAAAAAATCGTCTGCTCAACAACGTAAATAACGCAATGAATGTGCCATTGCTACTGTTAGCCTTTTACTCAATGACCCCGCGGTTCCTACATCCTTCGATCTAAGTACTACTACTAGTTACTACTTTCCCGGACGTTTTTCTTCCCAACTATATCCAAGATCTTTTAGAATCTTCTCGTAATTTATCGACAATCTCACCTGGACACAGGTTCTCGTAACAGCGTGATGTAGAAGTACCGTCGATGCACAGCCGAGCCCTCATGCCTATCCAGCTCCCCGCCCACACACGCAGTTAGTTCCGTGAAGTCAGCGTGTAGACCACATCTGAGAACAAACAAGAAGGTTTAGTATGGAGTTTAAAAAAACTATTTTAGCGACCTCGAGAGTAACCACCGCTATAGTAAGGTGGAGAAAAATATTGTCAAAGTCATTATTACGCTTAGCAAAGGTCCAAGCTACATGTATGTACCTAATGATTATTGTATAGGTACGATGTGATGACTATCTTCTTCCTTCATCTTTAGGTATAACATCCCGGTTCAACATAAAAGTTTTATTTTCCAGGAACTAGGTACACAGTTCTTTAAAATCCTGAGCATATAAAATTATAAAGAGTACTTTGTTAAAAGTTGAAACGCGATCCTCAGAAGTCTGAGAACGCTCAAGTTTTTTATTGAAGATGCAACATAGTTCAGTAACAACTTCATCGTCTCGGATACCTTAAAAGGTCGAGAGTTGAGTCACAGCATCTCAGCAAAGTGGAGATCAAAAGGTCGCTTTTAAAATAAGCTAAAAGCGACGATGGAAAGTAAAATGGACGCAAATATTTCACGTTGGCTGAATATAAATCGTGAGGGAGACAGAACACAATGTTCGCTGAAGAGCTGCGTGAAGCGAAGCATGAAGTCACAGATAGGTCGCGCCGACCACGCTCACTAGTCACTGCTCCCGATAGCCGATATCCGCGGAATTGAATCCCTAGCTTTCCAATAATTTCTCACGCTCCAATCTTGTTAGCCTTGCTTAGTATTCATAATCCCGTAGCGTTCATATTCTATTGAACAGATTAACCTGTTATGCATCGGAGCATAAATTACTTTGATTAACAACAATACCGCAGCCATGTTGGCACGCCGAACGCTGGAGTTTCGCTTGATATTGGATAATCGGTATTAGGCCCGCCGCGTTCACGTGTAATTGACATCAAACGATCTCCGCGTGCATGCAGATCATGATGCCGATAGCGCTGATACATTGTTATGTAACGCCACGTAAATGTTGTTTGTCTGAGCAGTAAGCTGTGCCACTTTAATGAAACAACAAGGATAAAAATTCGATTTGCATGTGTTTACCGTAGTTATCCATAGAAGGAAGAGGTTTACCTTCAGACGGCTTGGCGGCGAAGCGAAGGGTTCTAGCAAACGTGCGTTTAATCAAGATACAGAGTCGTGTCTGGCAAGCGGCCACACTACTCCTCGTGGATACAACTCTGTTTATTACTCGCGGTTTATTACACTGTCATTCTAATTTCACGGCTTTTTATAAGGTAATTCGTTGTAAATTACCTAGGAATTAATTGCCAATAACAACTTCCATACAAGCTGCAGTAATGGGACCAAGATCTAGAAGTAATCATTACCTATTCATGATTAAAGGTGCAAATTGGCTTTTCATGAATATGTTCATTGCAACGTGACGATTATGCAAACACGTAGGAAACGATTATGATGGTGTCAAGCCACTAATGTTTACCTAAACATGTCTGTCTCACAAATGTTTTTCTACATTCTGGCATAAAGCCACATTTTCCACGTTCAACATTAGGACTATTTTTGCGGTCATTATCGTGGAGTTTTTGAAATAAAAATAAATAACCATTAATATATTAATCTTCATCAATATAAACATTGTAAAGTGTGCATAGTTATTTGTATTGCGGTGTCTTCACCGCAATACAAATAACTATGCACACTTTGAAGTGATCGTTTATCGTAATAAATAAGTAACACACTTATTGTGAAACACGATCTCTTCATTTTTATTATGAGAGAAAAATAAAACAATAATTTCATTCAATCGTGTTAGGGGAAACGGGAAATTGCTTAGCGTAGCAAAAGCTCCGTGCTCATACGTACAAATATGACGCGCTATCAACGTTTACTGAGCACATCGCTGCGACATGCTGACAAATGTTATTGTCCATTAGCTAGTAGTACAGGCAAAGTGTGACGATAACGGCTCCCGTAGGATATTCGAGCGCGGATTGGCAATACGCCACTTCCCTGTGAACATGTACGCGAGCGAACGAGCTCACACAGCGGTTCATTCACCGACTGAATGCCAGCTACACACAACTCGCCCCACTCGGCACTCGCCCCCGACGCCACGCGTTGAATTAGCTAACACTTAACAACAATACTGCCAACCTTCCCAATATATTACAGCCGTTACACATTATCTCGTTGCCGATCTAAATTCCGGACACAAAAATGTTGCGTTAGAACGTATTATGTTTCTAATACCAATATCGTGTGTGCTGCGGGCAGACTAAACAATGTTTTTTTATGAACATCCCAATCATAGTAAAATAGCTTAAAACGTGCCCCGCATTAACGTTAATCACAGAAGCACGATCATTATTTATTGAACAAAAACATGATGGCAGTACTGATCGATCGATACGACCAACGTCAGACCGAGCACCTAAAGATAGCCTGCAGTAAATCATTCGATTTTAAAAAGGTTTAGCGCATCGCGGTCGCAGTGTCTTCTTTTAAATATTCACACCGAAGACTGGCATTCACTATGACGTCAGCAGGCTATTTAGGCTAGCTTCAGGCATGCATAATTTAAACATAAGATAGACAGCTATTTTTCATTTGATATTTTGGGACAGCACCGTTGGAAAAGTGTTAAGAACACAAAAATAACAATCGTTCACGCTGTGCGACAGAACGCATTCATTCGGAAAAGCGGATTCGGATGATTAGCTGCAAAACACACAAAACTAATGTAGAAACTTAGAACGAGTAGTTTTGCTCGGGTGATTACTGAATTTTAATAGGTACTTGCACGAGTCTTCATAAACTCCGGTTTATTTCTATGATGAAACGTTCGTCAAATCTATCACAACTTCCTTTAATTGAAAATGCAACGACACACGACCATAATATAAAACGAAGGATGCAAGTATTTACTTAGATGAAGTCAAACAATTCCCATCTATCACCTCTTCGTTGAAATCCTAAAATAATTAGTGTCGCGGTCATTTCATAATTACGGTTGAAAATGTAAGTATCAAAGCGCAAGTCGGGGGCTTTGAGTCGCGACAAAGACTAATGAGATTTGCTTCCTATGAAGGACAAAGCTGGTAAAAACGGCTCGGTCTCGCTGAGCAAGCCAACAAAAGCTATATCGCTAGTTTGCTAGTTATACCATTTTTCCACGCGTGTTGGATTGCGAAACCAACAAACTTTGTTTTCAATTTTCTTCTTTCGTATACAGAAGCGAGCGAGTTAAACCGCTCCTATCTGAGCACAGTTATTGGGAAAATAAAATGTTTTTGCTTCGTGTACAATTCTGAAAAGGATACGAACTGTTCTTATCAAAATAGAGAACTTGTTTAGACATATGGAAATATATATTCAAGTGGATTAAGCAGTTTGTCAACGTTTAGAAAACAAAGCGAGTTTTCTCGTCGAAGAAAACTCACAAGTTGGTAGCGCCGACAGCTGCGCTAGGCAAACATTCAGAAAAAGAATAATGGAGGATCTCATATTAAAAGTGTGTTATATACATACGGAAGTGTCGCCCGACGTCTGTAACGATCTATTGTATCGGAACAGGCGACGACGGCTGAATGGATATGTTATATCGCCATTATAATTTGCTAGAATTCATATTCTTATTATTATAACATATATCGGGTCCATTGTCAGCTGAAGGACGGAGAAATGCAACATAAAATGCTACAAAAACAGCTCACAAATATAGCCTCATTTCTATTAAAACGAAGCTCTTGATAGCCTTCCAAATTCTCAGCGCCTTAAAAAGTGTCCTTTACTAAGAAGAGATGACTTAGAAAACATAAAATCAAAAACAGCAAAGACACATCAAATACAAGCCTACCTCCAACACAAAGGTACCAGCTTTATATTTAAGGCAAACATAATCTGCTAATCCCTCCAAGCGGACTCGACAGTAGCTAAATGAAACCACTACCAAAAATACTCGTAGAGTTCCAATGTTACAAATAAACTCATCTCATTCCAGGACGCGATGATTGATTTATTTCCCCTTATTTGTTTACTCACGGATACTTTCCAGCCATTCATGTTTGTAAATGACCTTTTGAATACTATGTTCACTCGGATACATCAGAATATCATTAATGACATATTTAATCGAGAATCCGTAGTACGGTAAAGACTAATTTGATGGCCAGAAAGGATTTCGTCGACCCTCAGTCGTATTAACGCGGTTTCGACATGAGAAGGAAATTACATCTCTTTTTATATCTGCCGTCGTTCCCTCTAATGAAAACCTTCATTGCGGTAATCCTCACATCTAAGGGATTACTCAGTGTAAGTCGCTAATTGCGTCTTTTGATATATAAGAAAAGACCGTAGTTTATGTTACGAGTGGGTTTTTCTGGGGGAAATTGTGAAACAAAAAGAAAAGCCAAAACTAATCTAAGAAAGACTCGAGTCGTCGAGAATTTATTATTTTATAACATCGATGGGTAGGTAAGCATTTTCTTAGAACTGGAATTTCTCATTTCGCATTAGAGCGTTATGGAAATACGTTATTTTGCACGTGACTGTACTAAATTAACTAGTGATATATTAGGGGTGGTACACACGAGTGGCCCATAACTTATTCCATATTTATCTAGGCATTGAATATATTAGGTGTTGTAATATTACCGTTCGGGCAATTTGTAAGTCATCTGAGTTATGGCTTACTAAGCGATGAAGTAGGAATCTGACGCTACTAATGCTCTATTTGCGAACTTTCACCCTAAACTGCTACACTAAGTTATATGCGTCACAAGTGAATAATAGAACGCCAATGATAACCATCATAGAACTACTGAACTTAACACTCATAACAATGAACAAATAAAAAAAACATGAATGATAATGAAACAAACAGGAAAACGTCCGTAACTATTGCAACATTCAAGGGCGATAGTACAATGATACTGAAGGGATATCATTTACACGACGAGACGCGGCTTTCTTCGAGCGATAAGAGGCATCCAGTAGGAAACGGTGCGGCATTATCCGGATAATCCTCCCAAGTCGGCCGACAGGACCACGCTAACTCCTTTGTTGAATACAGCCGAACAAACAACCATCAAATAGGATTGCGACGTGACGAAAATAAAATAATACCTGTTACTGTTACCCCGACTACGAATCCACGACTCCAGCGAAACAATTAAATTTTATTGTGCCATCCAATGCGGTAATTTGACCACAATGTCGTAAAAATTACAGCAAAAGTGTGCGTACATAAAATTTACATTAGCTAAACAGCTATTACAGAGCCGATAACCGCTATAAAATTTACGACGCACAAAAATAGCTAACTGTAGTGTGTGGCGAATTAGTGTTTAGTGGTGTACGTTCAAACATGTATGGGGCTGCAGGCTTGCGTTAACGAGCTTTGTAAACATGTCTAGCGATTAAAACTAGCCAAAAATCTATTGTGTGACGAGTTGCGTATGTTACTCGTAACGCATACCTGTCGATGGAGGACGACTAAAATAACCAGCGCAGCGTTCACAGAGTATTTCTGGACCACGCCTTCTCGTCTCGTCACCACAGTTCGACCGAATGATGGATTTCATTTTAAGCCACCCCGGTCGAAATTCGGCCTTCACTTCAGCCAACGGCATTGGTATAATTACATTTTGAGCACGCAGACGCGTCATTCGGTTTTAATATGGCGCTACGACATAAGTTTAGAAATATTATTCAACAGTTACAATAAGCAAATGTTCACCGAGGGATGCATAATTATAAACTTTACTTTCAAAGCAATAACTGTAAGTTGTTAAACCGAATATCCTGTTTGCAGTAATAAATTGTTGGTTTAGCCATAATCTAGTCACACTCGCTCTGTTATGTATAGTGCGACTAAAACTAAACGCATATTTCATTGCGCGCTATATAAAGCTGACACCGTTCAAACAGCACGATCAACCGATCATTAGGTGCGGCGATTAAATCTTTCATAGACAATACGTCGCGCATTGAAAGCGAGGTTTCAGCTGTGGTCGCCTCGTTACGTTAATTTTCACGACTCAATTACAATCGTGTGATCAAGAGCTCGCTTTGATGCTCGTACGTTCAGCGTCCCCGGCAGACTGTTAATTAATACCTTCTAATCAGCCCTGTTCAATGGAAGGCGTTGGAGAGGCCATTGATTCAAATTAAACACGGATGCTCTAAAATTACATTCAAATTCAGCTTTCATAGTACTGTAATTTTCCGTATCGTGATATTATAATTTCAGTGGATTACAGTGCTGTAACTAAGTATTATTATAAAATCAGCGAGCGCATGTCGTAACTAACTCAATAGCTTCGCGTGACAGCTGTTGTCTTCAACACAATAGCGGTTTTAGTGATTTAACAACAAAGGTCTCGCTTTCATGTGATGATTTCATTTACACGTTAATGCATGCACTATAAAGGTACTAATATGAGCGATAGTAAAACGAAATGTATTTATTGTGATGACGACGCTCACGCGACGCGCTTCGACCAAAACATTACTATGCCGCTTAATTTTTATGACTCGTCATAAACAATGTAATCATTGCCTACTAATTGCGTACAACGTAGAGGACGATGTGTGTCAGGCATGTCAAAGACATAACATGGAGACGATAATTTGTGAAATGTACCAAGCAAGCGTTTATATGCAGTCGAAGCGCGTAGTCGCCGCTACCGAGAACATTGTATAAGTTTTTTTCGACATCCTCCAATCGACGTGTTAACTTGTCGAATGAAGGAGATGGGAAAAAAATGTAGAGTCGTGTTGCATGTGCGGGTTGAATTTTGATCGCGTGGAACCGGGCGTGCGACAGCCAGCGGGCGGTGCCCAACGTAAAGGGAACAGTACCACGTACTGCATTCGCAATGCGTTCCCAGAAACCACACGCCTAGGCATCACTGCCGCGCATAATAGATAAACCGGCGAAATTATACTAATAGTCCCACCTTAGCCACCTTATCCCAGTAATGAAAGCTATTTGTTCCATAAGTCTACATTAATTTATTCATAGTGTTTACTCCCACCCATTAAATTTGTTTAACTCCCGAAGTTAATCTTGAAAAGAAAATTATTTCTCGAAACAGAATCCCTGGGGGTTGTTTTTGTAAATTTTTAATTTTCTGCTTGTTGGGCAAGCATCACGAACATCAGGAACACTGTTTACAGTAAAAAAACAATCTTATTAAAGAGCGAAATAAGGTTGTCACGATCAAGAACCCTTTTGTATTTTCGACCGCAGAGAGAGAAGTTAGGGTCGAAAGTCGAAATGTGTTGAACATTTTCATGTTTTGAGTGGTTATAAATAGGTTCGATTGAGAGGTTAACATCAAAGAGGGGAGATGTAACCCTGCGTGTGCCGACAATAGGGTGGGCTCGCCGCGGGCGTGGTTCATTATTGCGACTCGAACGATCGTCTCCGGAATCTCTTTGTCTGTCCGTCACGCCGACCAATCTATAGTTGTTCTAATAGCACCAACAACTCGTCTGCTGACGCACATATTTTCAAAGTATCTATTGGAGTCAGGAAATCATTTAGCTACGTGTTTTGTTCAACATATTCAAGCCACAGAATTGGAGGATGTGATTTATTTTTTTTGACTACCTGATTGTAAGAAGGCTTGTTTAAGTGTATTCATATACCATAGACAAAGCTTCTCACGTGCCTGTAATTATAGAGGCATACCTTTTAAACCGGAACACAGCAATGCAGCTTGTTTATTTTATCTTCTCTTATTAATTTTAGCTTCGAAGCCATTAGTTTTTCAGAATAAATTCAAAAGCCCTGGCAATAACTAACACTAATTTGAAACATATTGATATTTTACAAAAAAAAAAAAAAAAAAAAGATTAACATTACGACCCTATAGATATTGCAAATCGGCAGAAAATATGAACGTCAACATCTTTTTAGCGGCTGGAATTCAAGTATTTAACGACACAAAGCCGATGATCAAAAGAAATAAAAAAATAACCAGGTAATCCCTTATCAATAAAAACGTTAAAGTGAACAGTTCAAACATTTAAAACTAGAATTTTACAGTAAAATGTAGCATTACAGCTGAAAAGGAAAACTGTCAACAAACTTTTGGAGGGGACTGTATATTGGTTGTAGTAGAAGATGCTTCCCCGGATTTACAAACTATGTAAGTATGTTTTATCTAATATA
Organism: Apamea epomidion; assembly: GCA_947507525.1. Taxonomy (NCBI): domain Eukaryota; kingdom Metazoa; phylum Arthropoda; class Insecta; order Lepidoptera; family Noctuidae; genus Apamea; species Apamea epomidion. The sequence continues at coordinate 8,949,590 of OX382226.1, read as the reverse complement.
ACTCATAGTTACTATTTTGCAGTTAACTCAACCATTTTCAGTTAACCAACTCATATCCCGTCGGCGTTCAAAAGCCTCGTGAAACTATTAGTAGCCGCAACTATAAACTTAACTTCCGAATACTTCCGAATGCCTCCGATTGATGAAAGGTTCACAAAGTCTTGGGATCTTGGTAGACGAGTGACGGTAATTGCACAGTCTAGCGTGCTTGCGGTCACTAACTATTTAATATGAGCACATCTGATATGCATGACAGACAATGTGAGTGAGGAGAGTTCCAAGCCAACAGGGCCTTGCCTGCCAGGCGAGGCAAGAAAGGGTTGAACTTTGGGTAGACCTCCAATATTTACGCTGAAAGCACCCGAAAGTTAAATGTATACTTACAGAATGGCGATATATATATATACCTATAGGTTATCACATTAAATAGTAAAAAATAATAAAATAAACGATTTCACTAAACATAGAAAACTGAATTTTTCATACAAAATAAATAGCGTATAAATTGGCACGAAATAATAACCCTTAATAATAAGGCACTAGACACGCGGGGCGATGGCATCAACCATTCAACACAAATATGTGGTACTGTTACCAAATAATCACAAATTAAGTTTAATGTTGTTAAAAACTAAAGCGAAAAAAAGACTCCCACGGGTAAATGTTAATTGTTATGAATTATTTTAATAGTGTATGTTTAAAATACGTAATGTAGAACACGTGGTTTTAATGAATGTGATATCCTAATTGCCACACTGTGTATGGCCAAAACTGGCATCCATGAAAATAAAAACTGGGATTGTGAGGTAGGACCTCTGCACGATGGTCGAAAGAGATCTCAGGGAGACGATAGATTATATTGTTTACCTGAAGAAAGAAAAAGATTTTAAATGACTGTTCGGCAGTAAAATGATCATCAGATGGCAAAAGTAAAGCCTTACTCCACGTACATTACGTAACATCTCGCGGTGAGCCGCCAGATTAATTTAGGTTATACCCACATGTATATGAGACAGGCAAATCTATTAAATTTGCATGGATCGATGTGGGCTTAGCATTCGCTCCGACCGCTCCGATCGCTCCGCCCCCGGCCGTGCTGCCAGCACATGTGTCATTACAGGCCGGTGTTCGCCGGAAGCGGCACGCGTGACGTCTGGATGTACCTTAAGACGTGACCCGTGCCTCTAATGTGGAATCGAAAGCTTTCTGCTGTCCCACACAATACACGCAGTCTGTCACCGATAGCCAGTAGGTGGGCAGCCATTACAATATATTCAAACAACTTGTACATCCATATATGCAAATCTATCTATACTTCTATACTAATACTATAAAGAGGTATTTGTTTGTTTGTAAGTTTGTATGTATGGGGTAATCTCCGGAACTAATGATCCAATTCTTAAATTTTTTCACTGATAGAAAACTACATTATTCCTGAGTGGTATAGGCTTTAAATTATATTTATATCATGCATATTAGCCGAGCTATCACAATTTTTGTCTGGTAGGAAAGTAATGCCTCCTAAAACAGAAATGCGGAGCCGAGAAATAAAAAAAAAAACTTAGAAAACATGCTAAGCGAAAACGCGATGCAATGAGGTGGAGCGAGGCCCGAAAGTACACGCGGACGAAGTCGCAAGCAGAAGTTAATATAGTTATGATAAAGTATTTATGACGGTCTTGTACAACTATAAGTTAAAGTCAAAAGTTAATGGTCAAATATTTATTTGAAGGTTAGAAAACAACTTTTCCCACCGCACAATGCCATTAATTAAAGGTGTTGCCACATAACAGAGTGCATTATGACTTTAAGAGCCCCAAGAACGTAATGCAATTAAGATATTATTATAAAAAGTCGTTAAGTTCAGCGGAAAGCATAAATCTCAACGATGCATATGATTTTACGACAGCCAACAAGCTGCTATAATCACTGCACCCGAGTAACTAGCTGGCGACATAAATTTCAATATCATGAATATATTAACGACACAAGATTCATATTTAATACGCAACAGACTTATTGTTGAATATATTTCTATGTCTATTGATATTTCGATTAGCATCTACATTCTTTCCCACCGAAACCGTGCTTGACATACATCTCACCGATGCATTTAATCCAATTAGTAACCTACCTAATTGAAACAAGATACAATCTCATATAAATCTGTCCTTAAACATCCGATTGTGTAATCGGGTGTCATCGGCTGCGAGCGGCTCGGCCCGACTGGACCAATTAGTTGCTGTTTACTAAACCGTACTTTATTCGAGGCACATCGTTCAGTGGGCGTACAATCATCGATACTTCCTCGATTATAATAGTTAATAGTAAAGCACGGCCATATCTTTGGTATATCTGGTTTTTCAATAAGCCGTGGGAAAGCAATGTAGCCGCGCGCGCAAGCCCCAGATGCGTGCCGCGATCCCATCTGGTACACAGAAGAACTTAATTTTTAACTAGGGACTGGTCGGACCTGTCATTATTTCACATTTATCAATGCTAATGGGGAACGTAACGAAACCGGGAGTTTGACTGTGATTGCTTTTATTGCATGTAAACACGACATGTTTGTGGAAAACACTGAAGTTCCCTTGAACTTGGCGTTTGTGCTGCAATCGTTAATTGAGTTTTATGTGTTTCGTTTATTAACTGCTGGTTTCATTTTTAAAGTGTTGATAAACAGGTTTCAGCTGTACAAATGTACCTACATGGGGTGATTTAAGTGCGCATTAATAATAATACCTTCTCATTCATTAACTTTAGTACCCAGTGCAATTAAACTGATCGCAAAGAACATTGTAGGTATTGATTGAATCTTGGAACTGCTCAGTGCACAGCATTTAAACTTTTTACGTAGGTTTTACTCGCACTGTGTAGGATGTTCTCAAGTTCTGTAACACACTATAAATCCTGATAATTTTGAAGGACATCCATTGCTTCATATGTCCGAAAAATTAGTCTGCTCAACAACGTAAATAACGCAATAAATATTGTTTAACTGTCAAAATAAAATCCATTGCTTTTGATAGTGTGTTACGAAATTACCCCGTTGGACAGCGTAAAGTAACTGATATCAATATACTTTCCCAAAAGCAACACCTCCACGAATACAAGCATTGTCTTCCCCTATATGGGTATCTAGATATCTGATAACTGTATACGTAATATGAATCCATAAAGGAAGAAATGGTTATGTATAAAGCAATAAAGTGAATTGCCTTGCATCCTGTTTCCGAAATGTTCCCGGGTAAATTTGTATGCGAGTGATTGATCACCGTCACAGTGCAGGCTAGAACAGTAGCTTAACATACACCATGTAACACGCACACCGATGCCCGGAGCGATAACTTGGTACCACATCACAGTGCTATTTCCATACGCACCTAATCGCACATTAAACATGCATTTATTCATTGTTGAACTTACATTGACACCCGATTGCATTGACAATTCATTTCAATCACGAAATACCAATACATTTTCAACGACATGTGTTTAATCGTACCTCTAATCCGCACTGGGCCCACGTGGTGGATTACGGCCCACTCCCTCACACCAGAGTGTGTCCCAGCAGTGGGAACATTATAGGCTGATTATGCTCCAAAAAATTCAGGGTGGATGGAAGCGCAACCTGTTATCATGGATTCAGTACATGATTCTAAACCCACCCGGGGTAATAATAATTCCTATTTTTGGCCAAGTAACTGCAGACTCGATGTGACCCTCGCTGGCCGCTGCCGTTTGGTCACAGCCATAACCTAAAGTTGTCAAAAAATAAAAAGCGCGTTTTGACATTTGAGAATGCGTTCTTGACACCTGTCAGTTTGATACAAACGAATACGTGTTTTGCGAATTTGATCTTTATTAACTACTAAAACTGTCAATGTCAAAACGGACCTTTTATTTTTTGACAACTTTAACCCATTTCGTCGGGGTGTCCTAGCTTAGTTACTGCGACCAAATGTGAAAAAACCGGCCAAGTGCGAGTCGGACTCCCGCACGAAGGGTTCCGTACCATTATCTATAAAAATCACGTCTGTTGTATTGGAGCCCCCCTTAAATATTTATTTTATTTTCATTTTATTATTTATTATTAAAGTAAAAATACAACTGAGTATTTTGTGAATATTTTAAGTGCCTACCTGTTGCCATTATTGATATATCGAGCAAAAAGGGCAAAAACATCGCGTTTGTTGTATGGGAGCCCCCCTTAAATATTTATTTTATTTTGTTTTTAGTATTTGTTGTTATAGCGTTCTTTTCTTTCTTACTTTTTTTCTTTTTGCTCGGCCCCTAACAGTCCTAGTGTTATTTTTCAAATCCGACTGGTAGTTCCAAAGATTAACGCATGCAATGAATCCAGCGTGGTTAAACCAGACCCGATTAATCGAATGAAGCCCAAGATTCGCACTAGCCCCTGTAGCCTCATGATTCATGGTGCTATAGCGACCATTGCATATCAAGGAGTAGACTGGGGGGCGCGGTAATGGTAGGGAAGACGTGCCCGTAGGAAAGGAAAGGATTTAAGAGCCATACCGGATATGCATCCTAGAGTAAGCAAAGATTAACGCTTACAAACAAAAGTACTCTTCCGGTCTTATTACAAAAAAATGCTTAAGTACTGGTTTAAACCACGACTAAAAAGTCTAGGATTGTGACGGTATTAAGATTAGTACCAGGATCAAAATGTGTCCTGATTACAAAACGAAGACTATCTGAGGATCTGTTAGTACCAAAGAAGATCCATGGTTCAAATAATATCCACAGATAAGAAACAAAAGTGGCATTCTTTCATTCGTTCGTAGAGGCTTTATTTGAAGCAACGTACTGTTTATCTAAATATTGATTTTATATATATATAACACTTGAAATAATTTAATAATTATTTATCAATACAAAAATATGTCATAATTAGTTCTTTGTTTAGATTACAATATAATGAACAAGAACAGCTTGTACTTTTGAGGCGCTGTTTATAATCAAGTTGTCATATTTTTTAACACCTCTAACGTGAAATGGAATGAATTACATTCGGTGACAGCCCGCGTCATTTGAAGCGAATGTTTATCTTTTGGTTATAATATAAATAATGCACTTCTTATTTTTATCCATTATTCTTAGTAGTTAGTTGGTTTGTTCGTAAGTTGTTGTGTGGTAAATCGTGAGCTAGCTACAAATGGAACAACAAAAGAAAAAAATGGGTAAAAACTGGAGTTCTGAAGAAAAAGTTAGTGAAACATATTTTTTTAATTATTATTAGGTAAACAATGCTTTGCTTCATCTTATTTCTACTACCAAACGCGGATGTTCTTATTATTATAGGAAATATTACGTGAGCTTATTGCTCAATCAGCACACATTATAGAAGATAAATCCACGAAAACGTCAGTAAATATGCAGAAACTAAAGAGTGGAAGAATTGCTATTATTATGTGTACAAGTACGTTATTTACGTGATATTAATTAGGGTATTTATTATTTTTAGATTAACTGAGATAACGGCTAAATGTCGATCAGGTGGAGAATTACAGTTGGCTTGGAAAATGATGAAGTTGTCCGCTAATTCCAACTTATCTACCCATAGGACGCAACAATCAAAGCCAGGCGGTGGTGACAAACCACCATCACCTTCTCCTGAGGACTTAGAAGTAATGGCGATTGCTCCTCACGACTTTGTTATTGAAGTTAATGAGTACGATTGTGATGCATTGGTTAATAAAACTTCTTAAACATATCATACCATATAACATTTATTGATTTTATATTATTTATGTGGGAAGTGCTCTGTTATCTGCTTTTAGAGCATGAAATTTACAATCCAACATCTTCAACATCTTCGGTACATCCGTGATAAAATGTCCGCTACCTTTTTACAAGTTTTGCTGACAACTGGTTGAGACACACCATGTAAATCAGTTGTATCGTCTTGAATCTACAAATAAAACAATAATATTAGTATATTATTTGGATTTTGTCTAATGTTATGTTAGCATTGACCAGGGGTACTTACTTCATGGCGAGCCTAGTTACGTAATGCGCAAACCACTTGCACTTCAGGACTCAATGGGAATCCTCGAGGGTTGTGGGATAAATCTTCACGTAAAACATCCACAATTTTTTCCCCAAAACGTTTTGTGAACGTATACTTATATTTAAAATCTTCGTCACTCAATTCAAAAGGATTTACTCAATGACGATGTCTGTAAGATCGCCGAGATGTCTCCAGCATGTCCAAATCTTCCAAATCCATCAAGTCAATCATATCAATATCCATTTTTTACGATTTGTAAATAAAAAGACAACGCTAACCTCAAATAAATTAGTACCGATGTCAAATCCGTGGTTTAAACTAGGGGTCTCAGCGGACTAACTTTAGTACCATATATAGTTCAAGAACTAGTGATCAACTTCATTTTATAATAACGTTTTATTTAGTCATGGTTTAAACCTAGTAACAATCCCAGTACTAAATTTAGACCGTGTTTTGGAATAAGACGGTTCAGGTTTATTATTAGTATAAATTCTCAACTTCGTCTACTGTAATCTATCTCTATAGGTCCCACATTATCATCGGAATGAAATGGAACACAATGAACTACCAATAATTTCATTCAGTATAAGCTAGTATATTCAGTAATCGCTTATTGATAACAGACTAATTAATCAACTGTTGATTGATTACCTCTTATCGCCAGTGTGTTGTATATTGGTCAGTATGACGCGTGTTAGGTTGTAGGCATTTGCATTTTTATCATGTTAGACTCAAATCCACCAACCCGCACTGGGCCCGCGTGGTGGATTACGGCCCATCCCCCTCACACTGAGGAGACCTGTGTCCCAGCAGTGGGAACTGGGAACGTTGTAGGCTGATTATGCTATGTTAAGACTCAAAAACGATGAAACCGGCATGTCCTAGAAACAATAATTCTAAGACATATATGACATCTATCAACCCGCACTGGGCCCGCGTGGTGTATTACGGCCCACACCCTCTCATTAAGAGGAGGCCTGTGTCCCAGCAGTGGGAACAGTAAAGGCTGATTATGTTATGTATCATGTTAGATTAGTTAGAAGGGCGAGCGTGTCATATGTCGGTCATGCGCCTAGAGTCAATAATGTCTCGATCGATATAGTGAGCTAGTATTAATCGGTTATGCATAAGAACCTTTTTCTTTTAATAGAAAGTGTGTCATGTGTGCACTCAGGCTATACTATAGTAGCAACCCGCTGTGTCCACGACTTGGTTCGCGTGCATATTGGATTTCATGGGTTTGAAGTTTTTTCCGCGGAACCCTAATTTTTCTGAAATAAAAGTTGTAGCCTATGTTAAAAGGTGGTAGGCTAAGTTACTCCTTATAACAACAACTATAGTGAAAGTCCCGTTAAAATCGGTCCAGCCATTTCGGAGATTAGCCGGAACAAACAGACAGACAGACAGAAATTTAAAAATAGTTTTTTTTTTCTTGTTATAAGCACTTTATCGTATAAAACTTTCATATGCATTTAGTAAAAAACTGTTAGTTTGACATTACAAACAGACACTTCAATTTTATTTATTTGCTTAAAGATCTAGGTTTTATCGCTCTACCTACACAATCTCGACTGATACAGAACTGCCAAATTAATGCAGTTTAGAACATCAAGCAAGAGTGATGAATACGTGTGTTGGCAGTTGACACAGATTCGATTTATATCCTTCCTATCCGAGCTGACAGATTGATTGAAATCCAAATTATCTACTTTCTATCACATTCAGTCTTGATGAACATATTCAGAATCCCGAGATGGCGGCTAGACTTTGAATCGAGCACTTATTCGATTCATACTATCGACCCTATCTCTAGTAAATTAATCAAGTGGAATGTTTCAATCTATAGAGTGGTATATCTTGAGCTGAGAGGCCCCAAAGGCCCCCCGAGTGGCGCCTGACCCCGGGCTATATTTGTTGATGCCGGCCGATACGACAAAGAGACACCCTCCCCAATACATGTACAAGATTCGAGCCCGATATCTCGATACAAGACATTTTTAAATTCGCTGAATTTTCCGATTTTTATTTCACCTTTTGTCCCCACTTTGACATCAAACACGACGTTTTACACATCGTGTACACCCTGTTTTATGTTGTATGGCTGCGTAAATAAATAAACACGTATGTTACCCGCACTCTCAGACCAAGTATATTTTCCTAAGAATTACAGCGCAGCGGGCCGTCGAATTAGGCGGACCATTAAATAAACGCGTGTTGGCGATGTTGATACATAACTGTAATAAAACAAAAAGCGCTTTATATATTGTAGCGGCAGCACTGGCGACCTGTACAATAGCTGGCCCACTTAAGTACGGTCCAGCGCTTTCAAGCGGGAACGAATTTTCCGGACCTGTCGTAATAAGCATCCGCGGGCAAACAAAGACATTTTCCGTTTGGAGCAGCCGGAAACATTACGCCCAAATTATGTATTTTAAGTCCACGAAATTGTTAAAAACACTCAAGTACACAGAAAAAATTATATAAGGACGTATTCAAGTAGAAAATTCGAGATCTCTTGGTTAGTTCAAAAGTTACGTAACGAATCCATTTAGGATTTCATTCGTTAACTAACTTTTATTAAAAGCTAAATTAATAAAAGCATAAACGGATTCTCTTCGTTAGTTAAAGTTTAGTTGGAAGTTTTTAAATTGATGAATCATTTTGCAGGCGATTTCCCTTCTTGGAAGAAACGCTGACGCGTTAAAAGATGCAATATGTGCACCCCAAGATACGGGTGGTCAGGGCGGTAACATTAATGATACGTGCAAAGTGGGGGCATTAGTCTGTGTGGCTGCCGGGCTGCCCGGAGCCAGGGTAGCTCGTTACCGACCATCTCTCCGGGGACCCTGTGGGTGTCCCCTATTTGTCAGACGACCGCTTCACGGTGAATTTTTTATGGACATAACTTATGTCTTGTGGGATTTTCTGGACGTTTGCGATGTCAGCATAAACGAGGTGACATTTTAATCATCGTCGACTGTACCGCTATAGCTACGTATATAGGTATTTGTTACTAAGTCCTACTAAGGTAGTTATAAATAATTCTTAACTAAACCACAATGTAGAACGGAAGCTAAAGTGCTACATTAATGACGCGTTGCGGTAGGAAAATGCACAGCTGTCACTCTACGCTATGCCTGCGCGTGCGCTCTTAAATTAAACACAATCCGACAAACTATTGCCCTAGAAAACAAACACGTCTGCGCCAATAGGAAAGCTCCACAGGGCCGTATTCTAAGCAAAATCCTGAAAGAAAGCATTTAGATCTATAACATGAGGAAACATCCATGTTACGGCTACGGTTAAGTTAACATTACATCCCAATCTGACACGTCACTTGCAAATCAAAACCCACAAAAACGCATCAAAAACTGACACTAAACTAAGCTAGATACAGTATTACAATGACACGAATTTCGCAGACCGAATCTCTGGCTACACAAATTTGGACCACCATCGCCATTTCGCGAAGCATTTAACTAACGACTTCATATTCACTATCCGCAGACAGCCCTATTTGTTAGGGCCGCGTGTCGGATCCATGTGCCGCCGGGCCCGGCTCCCGAACCAAAACAATTAGATCACTACCACCCGGTGTCTCTTAACACATCCCTCATATAAAACTTTCGTAGATAGAACAGCCATTCGGACGAAATAACGATTCCATTGACGTATACGATCCTGCGGCCCCTATGGACACATAAAGATAGACAATAGCAATGAAATCAGATCGTAAACGACGCCATTAATGTTTCCAGAATGATTCGGTTTAAAAAAGGTTTTCGATTATAGTTCAATCACGACATGAGAAATAGGTTTATTAGAACCCAACAGCGTAACCGATTGATTAGGCACTGGCTTGACTCATCCGAGCGGTATATTGAAATAGACAGATGGCAGATCCGGCACAGACGTTGGTGTAGGGAAGTGAGCAAATTAATTAACCGCAAACACGTCCCCAGCAAGCATGCACGAAGCCAAGAATAACAACAACTCTAATACTATCTCAGGAGACGAGCAGACTGACCGAGGAATGGAAGCGGCTAACAATACTGTTGTCTCGACAGTATTTGTTCCACGAAATCTAATTTTGCGGTATAATTTGACCATAAATTTAAGTCATGTTAACGTAAATCACTCATGGGACAGAAATAGACCATACACTAAATTAAAATGTACACTTTGTGACTTGTGAGTGACCAGAAACACTGACTTCTCACAATGGAATCCACATAATTCAGCGTCCTCTAATTGAAAGTGAACTACGACAAATAATACAGAAGTGAGAGAGCCAGTAAATTAAGAGTTTACAAGTTTGGAGGTGGCGGCTAACTTGATAGCAAACTTGTTCTACCTCTCGGAGAAACGACTTTGTCCTCAGCTATCCTTTACAACATAAAGTGCACTAACAACCGAAATTGTGAATTCAGTGCTTCAATATTAACGACGTCTCATCCGTGCGCTTTGGGACGATACCGTAGGACAGCGTCCACTTGTAGTTTCCATGCAAACTTGCGCAGAATACAGTACGGTTCATAATTTCAAAGAATATTATTCAGTGCACTATTTGTATGTACGATAAAGATCGTCAAATGTTTTACACAACAACCGGGCGCTTTTACAAACTTTCTTCGCATTCAGTTCTGCTTTTCTTCAGCTGAATAGTTCGGAGTAGTGCTAATTCATTGTTTCTTTACAAGTGGACAAGAATGCTGTCTCGATGGACACGCTTTGTTCAAGTGACGAATACCTACATTAAGAGAAATTAAAACAATAAAGAACATAATTGGACGTTTCAATGATCTCCAGGCGGAATGTTTACGAGCTGTTAAAGTGTTATATTAAAACAGGACGTTATATTAAAAATTTTATTTGTGAATAATGAGATACTCAACATTTTTCGACTATGGTGGAGGCGACTTCGAGAATAATGTATTTTTTATTCCTTCAAGCCTTTTATTAAAATGTACCATAGAAATTTTTTAGGTTTGAGACATAGACTTTGATCTCAATTACAAACTTTAACTGTCATCCTCTGCAATTTACCTTTTAAGTTTAAACTGCCATACCTAATAGCCTTTATTTTTGCATATAATATCGTCTCTATTGTGCAGCAAAGTGAAAGAAGACTTTAATGTCATCATAAAAGTAAAATTGCCTATTTTCATGAATCACATTATCGTCCACTCTACCCACACGTTTGAAATTACATTACACAAAGTTCAAGTTACATGTACTCGAACGCTATCTGAATGTGCTTTCAACATAATAAAAAGTTTAGTAAAAACATTGAATTATCGAGTACCTTTATTTATGCGAAAATATACACTCGAAAGTTTTCGTTTGCTGCCTTTAATTACAAAAGCAATCTACTTAATTTTCAATTTCCAAGTTATTATGAACCGACAGAAACGTTCGTGCAACATAAGAGAACAAATATACAGCGAAACGTTTCGCAATTTATCGGGAAACAAATTAACTGATACGGAATTGCCGGAGGAGATGAATGTAAAACAAAAACGGTGAGTTTGACATGACAAATCGTCGAAATGGCGAGGCTAGTCTCCCGATCGACGGCCGCACTAGTGGGAGGGCAAATTGCACGGATCCTTATAGTTTGCAATTTATTCGAAACTCGGCAGGCTTGTAGATTTATATCGGCCGCAGATTGGCGGCGCGCCTCACGCGAGCTCTATACTGAAAGCAATTTCAGTGTCGACCACATGCGCTTTGCGACTCCCGATCCCAACAAATATAAACATCAGTTATTTCCACCCGGGAGGGGTGTGTGTATGACTTCAATATAACATTGATTTGATTTGTACGGTACGTTCCGCATCGCTCCCGAAGAGAAACTTCCGCAGCTACACGTACAAGAAATCCTATCACGTAACCCAATAAAGAAAATATTGGGGAAATATTAGTCGGTTGATATCGAACAAGGGATAGTTAAAGCCTATGAGGCAGAGTGAATGCCATTCCCACGCGTCAAATATTTCCGGATAGCGTGGTAATTAATGTTCGGATAGCGAAGCTAGACAATGCGTGAGTGAGCATAGCCATTAGCTGCACAATTAGTGCAATTGTCGTTAATTTATAGTTGTTCACGTCAACGGCAACGGAGTGGCGTGGCAGCGACGTGGCGCGGCGCGCAGCGTGGAGCCACGCGTGCCGAATTCAATCACTGAGCTAACAAGTGAACTCTTGTTGACATTTGATAAAGTGCACGCTATGGATAAGATAACTTTTTATGTAATATTTCGGAAATTTGCGATTACATTGATAAGAATTGTAAACCATTTCCTATTGACCTATATGCAGTTTCGAATTCCGACACGGAATACTTACATCACAGAACTATGTGAAATTCAAGTCCTATCTCAATTTATACAAAGCGATACGATATTATGAATAATTTATTTGTTAAAACGTCGTTTCTCACGCGATATCAAACATGTATCGTGGCGCTTCGCGATATCATATTACATACATTTTTTTTTGTTCATTTCAAGTTGTGTGCCTTCTAATTGGAAAGGCGATATATAGTCAACGCGGTAACCAAAAACCTACTAATTAAATTCGTTTACGGCAAGTTCGAGTCTCGCTTGATAACATGTAATGTCGTTCAAACCGAGATTAGTCAGACTCTAGACAGTCTTTGGTTTCGTCAGGCGTAAGACAAGACATGATTCGCAGAATTTACGTTAAAATTCACGGAATATACACTTGGTCTTAAAATGAAGGAGAAAATCGCACCGAACAACATTTTACAGATATCACTTTACTGCAATGAAACAAACACTAACTACCGTTGTTAGGACTAGGAAAACAATATAAAATTTTGATTTAGGTTGAACGAGATAAGATCGTGTTAATAGATTAGATAGTAAATTAAATTTGCGACTGTCACGCCCTCGTTAGAGCCTGGAGGGACCGAATCACAAGCCACATGGCACCCACCAAGCTTTAAAGTAATAATTTATTATTACGACAGACTAAAACCACATGGACTATGAGAAAATTAATAGCAGATAATCCCCAAAGTAATTGCACTTTGAGATAACTTTAGAATCCTCCGTTCTAATTTAGTTAGAGAATATAGTTATTATTGCCGTAATAAATTGCTTTTCTATAGTTAGCGATTAAATATTTATGTGTATTTTATGAATCGAGTGAAGATTTGCTTTTTACGTCTGTCTGGATGCGACTCCGATTTCATTATCATCATTCTCCTGCTCTCCTGTCAACTTATATATGTAGGATCGATTCTGCGTGTCGTCTTTATTCATAATCTCTTTTGGCTTTCACCTCAATGGTTCGCTTTACTGTAGTTATAATCCAAGATCTGCAGTCAAATATCTGAAGGCCAATTCCCGTAATTAAAACCGTTCGAAATCTAGTCGCAATCTCATCTCAGCGACGATCAATGTCGAAAACTTGTCAAAAATGTAGAGAAATTAGAAGTATTTGAGACTGAGATCAGACTGTAACCGTTCTTAAAATTACGAGAATTGCCCCTCAGGGGTGTTTCCGTCTGCTTAGTAGTTGGAGGTAACTGCATGGTCTCCAGTTCTCTAGGAATAGATCACATCACATCCCACGGGGGTCGTAACAGGGGACGCGGGGTAATATAACAATATCCTTTCAGGATTGTTCCTTGTAGCGGTCTACAGGGGAAACCCATGTTAAAAGTGGATATTTACGGGTTGTTATAATGCATTGGGGACGAACAACATGGCTACAGGACCGAGAAGATGACTTGATTAGTCTACCCAAGAAGCCGCGTGCCAGAGTTAATTGCCACGAAACTGTCACTAAGTATATCTCAGAGTCGGATTGTACATTTAAGGCTAGGTATCACAGTAAATGATCCCATAATGTATACTGAACATAACAGCCAATTTAGTAAATGTAGCGCGATTTCTCAAGAACACGAAACAGAATAACATGTTTTTCATTAAAACTATACGGAAACATTGCAAGCTATTGAACAATAAATTTGAAGTAGCAAACAGCAATATACAGTGACAAAAGTTTTTAAGTTGTGTTCAGAATTTTCAAGCGATAAAGCAAATGCCTATAACCAAGTTAGTATTGCTAGTTAGTTATCAGGAAGTGATTCAGTGAATTTGTTCCGCTCCGGCCATTGGACAGGCGGGCGGCGCAAACGCATTAATTAATTCACAATTACTATCAGACTTGTTGATTCACAATTACGATACGACGCCATGATTTTGTCGCGTCTTGATTGACGTACGCACACATATGGTTAAATATTTAATTTGTAATCTATACTGGGAACTAATAAAGCGGAAGAGTTAGTTTGTTTGTTTGAACGCGCTTATCTCTGGAACTACCAGGCGGATTAGAAATTTTTTTTTTTTGCTTTTGATAGCCCAACTCTTGAGGAAGGCTATAGGCTATTAAACATCACGCTGTGACTCTAAAACGAAGTAATAGCGCCGGGCAGGTGATGCGATGCGACGAAGGAACAAGAAATTTGACGCGGACGAAGTCGCAGGCAGACACTAGTTAGTTTATAAATAGAGGGACGTTAGAAATGTTATATTTGAGATAGTGGAGTCAATTAGTTGAGGGCACAATCAATTTATAGGTTCACTGCCACACAAGGTATCAAAGTTGTAAGTTGTAAGTATGTTTATACGGTTGTTATCAAACACACATGTAGAACTAACAAACAGACAGAACAAAAAAAATATAATTACCGTAAGTATATACTTTCATATGCCGTATAAATCTAAACTAATATTATAAAGCTGAAAGAGTTTGTTTGTTAGTTTGTTTGGTTGAACGCGCTAATCTCAGGATCTACTGGTTCTAATTGAAAAATGATATTTGCGTTGATTAGTCTATTTATTGAGGAAGACTATGCTATATAACATTACGCTGCGACCAATAGGAGCTAAGCATCAATGGAGAATGTTGCAAAAACGGGAAAAATGATTCCTTTTTGAGAGCTTCCGTTGCGTGCGCTGTGTAAACGGATTAAGTTACGCTAAAATGATGTATGTATATGGAATTGTTCCTCTTTAAAAGTTATAAAAAAAAGTCCGCGACAGCATATGTCTATCTTTTAAGATTGACTCACTATAACCTTTTTAATGGTAATCATATTTGTTCGAAATTAATGCATTATTTCCGAATGTGTTTCATCAACATGATATTAATCCTTATCCAAATAAATACGTTATTCATCACCATGTATTTAATTGTGAACAAAATTGCCTTTGACATCACTTGATTTCAATCAACATCTTAGGAGATATCATAATTTTAAAATAACTCCGCAAAAAAATAGGTATGCGATGAGACGGGATGGGTCGGGGGAAGAAGAAATTTTACGCGGACCAAGTTGCGGTCCGAAGCTAGTTTTCTGTTAATCTGTTATTTAGAAAATAGAAACAAAAATAAAAATATTTTTTTTACACTTGAAATACGTGTTACAAGCCAATCACAATACGAAAGCACACAAGTGTATTGCCACATATCTGATCCTAACCCCCAAACTAGGCCTGGACCTGTATTTTAGGGGTCAGCATTCAGCCTTGGGTTCTATTTTAAATCTAACAACATTGAGAGTGTCGCTACAGAGTTGACAGCCAAGGTTATTTCCATTTGGTAACACATCTATGTAAAAAACAGACACTTCAATTTTATTTATTTGTATGTATACGCATAGATTTACGTGCAATGCGTGTTGCACGGTTGCACGTGTACATGCTTATAACACCCTCGCAGCGTCGCCGCGTCGTCGCCCCTTTTAAATATTTCCATTTCAGCGACTACACGCGTGTTGACGACAAGCCAGCTTCATATTGACGGCGCATCCATGCGTTTAAAGTAATTCCGTTGACGTATATATTTTTGTAGAAAACTGCGTGCTTTCAGAGTGTCAGCTACCTATATTTTTCATTTCACACTTCTCTTCGTTTTTTCGAGTAATCAGACTTGTAATCAGAGCCGACATCATTACCAGTGTCGCGATGGGACTTTTCCGCAATTCGAGCCGAATGTAATCAACGATTTAACGGCATCACTTTATGTAATGTAGGTAAAAGTGGGTCTCTAATGTGGGCTTATTAGTCGATTCGCACGAATTTACTCGCCCGAAACGGGCGAATCGTCACTTTTAAATAATATTATTTTTTTCTATAAGCGAGTCGACAACTCCAGAAAAATGTATTAGGCAATTGGCACATTCTGAATTTTATGCAACGAAGTTAAAAAAGATTAAAAGAAAAAAAAAACTTTTTAAAAACAAGCTTATATTACTTATTAATAAAAAGGAAAAAATAATTTAAACCTGATAAGAAATAAATAAAAGCGTGTTACATTGTGTTCTAAATGTTCCATCAAAATGTAACACGCTTACATGCGTTAACAGATATCTGCTTCAAAATTGAGTAGCAAAAGAGTCCACCCGAACATACATACATCGCACGTTAAATAAAAGTTTGTAAAAACGTACATGTTTTATAATATTTAACTCTAATGACTTATGTGAGCAAGTGTGAAGTGTCCTTTTTTCTATACTTTATTGTATGTACATAAAATTCAAAATGTGCTAATTGCCTAATACATTTTTGTGGAGTTATCGACTCGCCCGCAAATAAATTAACTTCGTGCGAGTTGCCTATAGAAAAACTAATATTATTTTTTAAACTGACGATTCGACCGTTTCGGGCGAGTAAATTCGTGCGAATCACCAATAAGCCCACAGTAGAGACCCACGTTTTACTTACATTGTGGCAATGCGTAGAGGTCTGACACTGAATAGCAGTATATATATCAAAGGTGAACGACCGATTAATTCCCGCGATAGTTCTAGTTCTGTTTATCAAAGTAAGTAATAAAGATATCTTGATGCGTCTTCTACTGCGCGTGCGTGATATATGTGGCGTTTTATTGTGCTGTCTGATATTTCTAAGGTATGGAACGAGCTGCCAGTGTTTGGGCTTCGTGATAAAAATATGTATCAATTGGATTCGCGATGCATTCGCTGATTATCGTGTTGTTTGTGTGGTTACATTTGCGTAATCTTTTTGATGTTTTGTTTTTTTTTTTCTTTTATGCGTAATATTGTTGGTATTACTGCACGTTACTGTTGTTATCTCCGTTTCCTCCGAAACTTACGTAAATAAAATCTAAGAGCGAATTTCACCAAACTTTTATACCTAAACTAAGTTTTATCTTGAGAATTTGAATTATTGACTGTTTTTCTATACTAGAACATAAGATAAAAGATATCTGACTTTGGTAAAATCAGCCGTAAATAGCTTTGCGTAGGAGGAGTTTCCACCCTCAGGAAAATAGGCAATATAATAAATAATAATATAGGAAAATTGAGGCTCATAGCCACATTAAGCATCTTCTTATTGATATAGGAAGCAGTTATGATGACAGCAGTTTGGAGTTTTGGACATCAGTAGCTAACTTTATTTTTTTAACAAAAACTACTTTTCCTTTGATGTTACTTACAACAAAGAATTTTAGCTTCCCGACTTCTCAAACATTCAGTGGTTCATTCCTCACTAATCTCAAAAGCGACTAAAAAGAAAACATAAAACTTTTATGCCTTTCTTTCTAAATGTAAATTCTCTAAATTATATTTTAATAATTCAAGCAAAACTTTACAGAAACAATGGTTAGTTAGTAAGAAAAACTCGGTAAGTAGTACCTAATAATTTAGAGAAGGTAGAAAATATATTTTTGAACTAGCTGTGCCCGCGACTTCCTTCACGAACATGGCGGAAAACAAATTCGACTTCATGGGTTTTAATTTTTTTTTTCGCGGAACGCTTCTTCTTTTTTCTAAAAAAAAAATTACTCCTTATAACATAACATCAGCTCTCTGCCAGTGAAAGTCCCGTCAAAATCGTTCCAGCCATTTCGGAGATTAGCCGGAACAAACAAACAGACTGACAATTTTTTTGAAATCTTTTTTTTTTTTGTTATAATCACCGTACATACTTTCATAGGCATTTAGTAAAAAGCAGTTATTTTGACATTACAAAGAAACACATCAATTTCATTTATTTGTATAGATAGATTCCAGCAAACCTTTACAATGGGTAGTTAACAACAAAAACTGGGTACCTAATATTTTAGCGGCGCCAGTAAATATATTTTTAAATGCCACGTAGGACAATGGTAGAGTGTCAGCATAAAAATGCCTAGCTTGCGTTCAAAAGGTTAATACCAACATTGTAAATTAACATGGCAGGCAGGTAAGTGGTGGTTTTCAAGTACATTAAATCATGTGTACGTCGTATTTAAGACTCGGTGTGCAGGAGAAGAGGCTGCAGCACAGACGTAAACGTGACGCGATTACCATATCGCGTTACAAGAAACTATATATGTAAACGAGATCTGAATCTATTGTTGCAATGCAAAAACTTTGAGAAGTTGCTACAAAATTACTATTGTTACAATTCTCAGAAGACTGCCTTGCGTGTCTACGCACAGCTACACATCAAGCTATACATTTCCAGTATAAACTGACTTCTCATTGTACGATAAGCCTATACAATGCGAGGTCTGCTTAAACTGGAAATGTATAGCTTGATGTGTCGCCTTGTGTACCGTGTGCATTTGAAATAGACGCTTCGACGGTTCGATGTGTCGAAATAGAGGGCATGCCCCGATTGTGAGACGAGTTGAAAGAATAATGGCAGAGATAACGATTTTAGAAAGTGAAAATGTTGAGAACCCCGGTTTAACTTAGAGAAAACCTTATTAAACGAAAGTGCCAAATCCGCCATGGGAACGACAGGAAATACCATGCATATTAAAAAACCGGCCAAGTGCAAGTCGGACTCGCACACGAACGGTTCCGTACCAATGTACAATATTTAGCACTACATTTTTTTTAAACTTGTCTTGTATGGGGACGGCCCTCTAATTTTTATTATTGATTGTTATAGCGGCAATAGAAATACACATTCTGTGAAATTTTTAACTGTTTACCTATTACGGTTCTAGAGATACAGCCCGGCAACAGACTGATGGACGGACGGACAGCGGAGACTTTGTAATAGGGCCCCGTTGGATACTAAACCCTAAAAAGTATGCTATAAAGACAAAAGTCGTACACATACCTACACGTGAAGCCTGATTTAAATGCCAAATGCCAACACCTGAATAAAGAAAAGAAAGAAAACACATTCATCGTAGTTTAACGCTAGAGCCACACATGCCCTTAGACGGATACATATTCCCAAACGAGACACCTATGAGATTCTCGCCGAATATGTAGGCCACACTCTCCGAGATTGCACGAAAATCTCCGAAGCCGCGGCAGTGCGACCCAGGGGTAAAACGAATCACTCATTAAGAACCGAGGCTGCCTTACCGTTACTTGTTCGATATAAAAACGAACTACCGTACTCCGTGACAGGTTCCCAGTTTGTCATGGTAATCCATTTCCCACACAGTTAATTCTCGAAACGTGCGCCACCTGGCAAGTGGTTGAGGTTTTTCTATATTTCCCACAGTAGGAAGAAAAGATTCAATATTTATTTTAAACTTTGTATCCTCGAATATTGATGGCAGACTTAAGCAGCAAGTTCGGAAAATAAAAAAAGCAAGAATTATTCACCGTCAGACTGTAACAAGTTTAAAACAGTAGATATATAAATTCAAAACACTGCGTCCAACTATGTAGTCACATAAATACCAACAAGTCTTGCAAAAAGGTTAATGGATTGACATATGGCCCAAATATGTAAACATAACCACTTTAATTATGAAAACATAACCTAGATGTGGTTTATTACATCGATAAAACGTTGCTCCAATATAAATGCACATCTCTTCATATACCCCGAGTGTTTGTTCAGAAGGTTTATAACAGAAAGGATCCTTCACAACATAACCCCTTCAGTGTTTTATGTTTGTTCAGGAAGCAATGTCAAATATTTACTGTAAACATTCTATGATGATACACAAAAGTTTATTCCCAAAGCTGTAAAAACTTCTCCCGATAAACCCCATCGAACAAATCTGACGGCTGAACAAACAAATTGTTGTTATCCCTACGAACGGTTTCTAATAGCAACCGGAAATTATTTATTACTAGCTTCTTTCTGCCCGCGGCTTGATGATCGATGGTGATCGAGATGTAGGATGATGTTCAGTGGTTTAGGCGTGAAAAGATACACAGGGTTATTGGTAAAACATTAACAACCTCGCAGGACTATATTACTAACATCATAAACAACAACTTTTGTTCTATGACTTTTATTAAATCATCAGATTTTCATACAAGTATAAAAATATTTTAATTCAACGAATTTAAATATTCGATTTTCTGTTACGAACTCTACGCGAAGCAAAAGAAAACGCTAGTTAGGTAAACAAACTGCCGTGTCTAGTACAACATTCAGCGGAGGGGAGCGGGGGTTAGATGGAACAACGAAATCTTGAAGATTTGTTTTTGGTAAATTTATTATGTTTTGTAAAAAGTCATAGAACAAAAGTTATTGTTTATTGTTATTGCTGCAAGGTTGTTAGTGTTTTACCAATAACCCTGTATATATTGGATAGCATGGGCTTAACTTTTTTTGCGCGGAACCCTTATTATTTTTCTTTCTAAATTAAAGTATCAGCCTAAGTTACTCCTTGTAAAATCAGCTATCTGTCAGTGAAAACCTCCTCAAAATCGGTCCAGCCGTTTCGGAGATAAGCCGGACCAGACAGCAGTCACACAAACATTTTAAAGATTGTTTTTTTTTTGTTATAAGTTCCGAATACTTTCATGTGTTTAGTAAAAAACTGTTATTTTGGCATTACAAACAGACAATTCAATTTAATTTATTTATATTTGTATTATATTATTATATAGATTCGTCGTAGTATGTTACATACATAGATTCGTCTTCATTGAACCCGCACAACGTCTCCTCAGATTTAATAGAGCCTAGAATTGACTTTAATAAACTCAAGGCGAAACCAATATCGAATATAAATGACAGAAATTCTTGTAATCTCATCTAGGCACTTATATGTCACCAACGCCAAATGTCTAGCCAAATTAATATATGGCTCTGAATTTGTCGCCAGTTACGATGATTCCAACTCTCTCATACGTGCGGGCTCGTAATGGCTTCATAATTTTGTGTCATTACGAAAGCTTTTCAGAATGACATTTCATTTTATATTTTGAATGGGAGCCATTCGTGACGAATGCGTTTGTTAACGTGGATTTTATTTTAACGTTCATATTCTAAAAGATCTGGCATGGATGACTCTCCAATTACAGTTTGTATTAAAACTGCAGAGACTTTTTCTGTGGGATGTAAAAAAGGATTTTGTATAGAAGAACTTCAACCAGCAATAATTATAATTATAACGACTAGCATAATAAAAACAATGGACTTCGTAGGTTCTTAATTCGCTTAGTTGTGGTAGAACTATAATCTACAACCACTAACTATTCAGGTTGTAAACATGCAAAGTGATTAATCTAGATACACAACTATTATACAAAGCGGCAGCTTCCGACACACTGGCTGGAGTCGACAATATTTGCGAGTGAAGACAGATAATTTGAGTTAATTTACGATGGAGCGATAACCGCGCACCGGCTATCGCACGACGTGACTGATTGAGGCCTAGATATAACACCAAAGAGAAGTAAGCAAATGGAGCGGTAAATATACCGCAGCGACAGACGCCACGCCACTCAGAAATGTGCCTTATGACCCGAAGCCGGCGGTCCTAGCACATCAACAATTCTTCTTCGCGCGCCTCAAGCATTTAGGAAGTGAATTCAATCAAAGGCGAAATGCGCGTGTGCCCCTCCATTTACTAACTACTCCATAATAAACTAAGTACAGACAACCCGCTCAAACGGTCAGCTATTTGAAACAGCAATTGTGATACCACTTCAATATTGGCGTTACTATTAGCGGAATGTGTTCCGCGTAACTGCAGGCTACTGTTGTGTTTGATTAAATGACAGCCATGATAGATGCTAACTGAGCTACGTTTCGAAACCACATGCTCGAATAACCGGCTAATGAAAGTTCTCTGAAATGGTTTCACTCCAAATAGTTCACATTGTAGGTTGAGTTATGTGACACTTTTATCTGTCGACGATACAATAATCCCGCGGTATCGCCGATCTCCTTTGTGTGAGCACAATACTTCTGAACCTGTTTAAATGACACTGTCACAAAGAATCAAACCATCTGGAGCAGCTACTGGCGCATAAATAACAACCCACACCGGATTATGAGAAATATTATGAAGTACACCGTGTCTTACAATCAGGTCGGTGCTGCTAGATGACCTTCAATCATATTAGACCCAGATCTTATCTGACGTTAATCCTATATAGAGTAAAAATATATCTTAGTCGAACCGCCGGTTAATAGCGGCCCGCCATTTAAGGGAGCGTGTTTACCCAAACCGTAATGTGCAGCGCATTAGTGGGGAGACAGTGGAGTACAATGAGCCTAATCTCTGAACGGTAACAACCTGTCAAATAAGGGAAGAGTGCGGCCTCCCGCCGCCGCCGAACGAGACTACTTGGGAGGTCCAACGGTGCTGTCGACGACAACCAAATTAATAGCTTATTAGTCATCAGAGATAGCAGAGCCACCCATCACCCTGTGAGAAGATTCTTAACGACTTACAAACGCATTACATTTATGATACCTTGTGTCTTATACATAATTCGAAGTCACCTTGGACGCTGGACATTCTTCCTCAGCTTATTTTGTATGCATAAAATCAATTACCAAACGATGACTTCTTGCGTTGAATAAGACATATTTCTTTCAATGTCAGAAAGCGTCGAGTGTCGAGTCTAATGAATAAAATATTCGATGTTGTCGACTATTTGAATAGATCGTTACGTGGCCCCTAACCTAATCCAAGACCAGCGCATTATCCATCTTGCGTGTAAATTTAAATGACCCTTTGTGACTCCTGTCAAAACACTTCGTAGAGGAACATGACGCACCCTATACGTAATCAAATTTAGAAAACATGTAAACATTTAACATAATTATCTACCATACATTTATCTTTTCAATATGTTCAAAGATTTAAATTGAAATTTTGTGTTAGTAAATGATATAAAATTTATTATCTTTGAATA
This sequence comes from Apamea epomidion, assembly GCA_947507525.1. Taxonomy (NCBI): domain Eukaryota; kingdom Metazoa; phylum Arthropoda; class Insecta; order Lepidoptera; family Noctuidae; genus Apamea; species Apamea epomidion. The sequence goes on along the minus strand of OX382226.1, from coordinate 8,926,434 downwards.
TACATTTTTATTTCAAACTCGCGTGAGAAAGCACGTTGCTCAGGTAGATAGATAATAAATAATAATATTTGAAAGTGTCAACTACAGCGTCTTTTACTACCCTTCAGTAAATTAAGTACGTCGTATAGATAATATTTTTGGGTCCAATAAAAATTCTGTTCGAGCGATAACTCCCGCCCAAGTGCGGTCGATGTGGGGAGGGTATGAGAAATAAGATTATTTTCGTTGCAAATTGATCAAACGAAATTTATTTTGCGCTCCCCTTCAGATAAGACAAAAATACAGATACTTTTTATGACGAAAGCGAGGAAAAACAAAAATATTACCTAAGTAAACTGCCAACAGATAATTACTTAGATCGCGACACAGGGAGCCGGGACAAAGACCAGACAAATAGCTCGTTTGACAAGATCCAGATTGCTTTTAAAAATATTTATATTAATTAAATGTATGTGTCGCGGAGCGAATCAGTGGGTGTAAAGTCGAACGTTTATTACAATTAATTCATACCTTGGATTTTTCCAGTTACATAACAATAAAACGGGTACTTATTGAGTTTATGATTTTGTACACATGCCTAGTGGTGATTGGACCACCGTGGCTAGTAGCTACCACCGGTAACTCTATTTAGTGAGCTCACCACGTGATCGACAGTTAATTTACGGCCTGCTAACCGGCATAGCAATGAGACGTCAACGGTTTGGGACGCGACAAAATTGATATAATCAACGTCTCGCAATATAACAATTGTTACACAAGCCGTTTTGAAGTCAGGTGTCGGCAACATTTCGATTGAATTTGACGTTACAATTTAGTCAGACTGTAAAGTGGCAGTATGCTGGTATTCCTTAGGGGGTGGAGACTTAATCGTGTAATTCGTGTATCAGTCATGGCGCTGTATTCTCGGCACGCGAGCTATGCACGTTGCGCTCGTTGTTCACTCGCAACGTGACACGCAGCGCCGTTCTCGGAGCATTATTATACGTCTTAGAAATGTCGCCCATTCAACTTGCAGCACCTGATCAACTTCGCCGTACTTCTGGTGCTTTCTTACCAAGAGTTTCGCAATAAATATCGCTTATCGACAACGTATCGTTAAAGGAATGCGAGCAATACATCAGCGAGGTTACGTGTCACCAAAAATCAAATAAGATATAACGATAATATTCACTGAAGCCATGCAAATAATAAATGCACCATTCAAGATTTTGAATAAACGATAACGATCCCTAACATGGCGATATTATGAAAAAGACCAATTTTATTTACTCCTATCTTGCTCCGTATAGTAAGAATGGCACTTTTGGCTCTATGTGTCTTGGTAGATTTCACAAATAAAGTCGTTTCCATGATAATGCTCCGTCGAGGCGGACCCAACAAATAGATTGTATCCATTATCCCATACCATTTATTTCTATGACTATCTCCAAGCACCTAGTACCTTCGCCACAAACATTGTTAGCGTTAGATATTTACCTACTTACATACAAGTTGGGTCCACATATAAACGTTTACGACCCCTGTATACTGTGAGCGGTAATCAAATCGAAATTCGTTTTCAATCAGCGATGCTAACCACGTTCGGTCAGTCGTATAATCCCCAAGGGCGGTGGACAATAGTCGGGAGAGGTGATTTGCATGGTCCACTGTATCAAGTGCCTATTATTTATGTACATTCGGCACATTTGCATGCCCAAAGCAGGAAAGGCCAACGATGGGCTCAAGGACACGTCGTCGCCGGCGCCGCTGATGTAATCGAATGTCCCTGTTCGCGCCCGTCACAATAATAATTCATATTCAAATTTCGAGCCCAAAATAATTACCACGACATGAATTTATCGCGCTACAGTATGACTTCAACTCTTTGTCGCCATTGGTAGCGACACAGAATTCTAATGAGACACGTGTTGCAGTTTACACAGCTTGGAGCCGCTGAGCTATTCGACCAACAAAAAATGTTCGTGAGCCAACAAAAAAGGGAATGGAGCTTTAAATATTTAGAATTTTACCATGACAGCGATGAAACAGTTTTTTCTATGAGGTACTTACTTCCAACCGGTAGAGTATCTCGAAAACAGCCATATTTCGTTGCTGTGCGGCCGAAAACAATGGCACCGTTTTCGCGCTCGTTGACAATTGCATGGCCTCTGCGAAAAAAATTGTACCAATTAGTTTTTGTACGTGTAATTTAAAACTAATAAAATTAGGAGGCTTAGCTAGTCGAAGATGACTCCAGCACACCACAATGGACCGATCATCAATTATTCAACATCTTTCGTTTTGCGCTTTCATCTTCATCACATTAGCTGAATACAACAATGAAATTATGAAATCCAAAAGAGTAAATCACACGCCGTAGGTACAAATTCCCATACTGTAGATATCCAAATAAATTATGACTTAAGTACATTTAAACACAAAAGTTAAATCGTTCCCTCGCGTACAATTTAAACGAGAGGGATTTTCATTTCCTCCATTGGGCGTGAGTTCTTTGAAGGGGGATCGGTTGTGTGCGGAAATTACCAGTGAAATCGGTATCGCTGCCGTGCCAGCGCGTGCCGAGCGGACGCACGAAGCGGACAATCGAGTCCCGCCCGATCCGAGGCGAGACGAGACCTCGCGAAAATCTGGGAAAATCCGATGAAAAGTACACCCCTACGCTTTGTAACTTAATCTGAAAATTTTATCGGATTCACATATTTTACCGATTTTGCGTAGGCATGTAAATGCCTAGGTAATGCCTTCGTAGGATTATTATATAAAAGTTTTTCCAAGGTAAACAGAAGCTGTTTGCCGCTGATCCCGGGAATTAAAGAAAAACAAGGATATCCCACTTCTTATACCGTGTACACAGATAACGAGAAAACTTGTTACGTTCAGGGCATGAGATGGTAATCATCAAATTACTATCGGTGTATTATGTATTATATTATGGAGTAACCAAAGATAATAAACACAAGGTTTAAATACAAAACAAAATGGTGATAAGACGGGAATTTACTAAGATCGAACGAGAAAAGTATAACGAAGGTTATCAGAAGACATTTAAGAGGGTCACTCATCATAACCTCTCATGACTCGTCACCACGTTTTAAAGATTAATAACCTGACGAAAATCCGCAGTAATCACAGCATAACAATACTCTATTACAATTCGTAGTGGGTGGACAAGGCCATTGATAGCAATCAGGCATCCCACATAAACTGTAGGACCTTTTACATAACAAATTTGTAGGACGGTAAAACGACGAAATATAGAATCCGTACATTTCGGACACAGTACGAGTAATGAAGCTGAATAGTGAATTCGTAGAGTAAATTAGAAGGACGGAAGCGAGCGGGCCGGATGTCCGTAGAGCAAGTGGCGCGAGATACACTCAAATACCAAATTACATGACGACTGTTCAAGAGTAAATACTCGACGTAATACACAAGCCAGCGGGGAATAGTGACCAGTATTTACTAACATATATGCTGGAAGGTTGGAACTCTAGGAACGCTTGCTATTTAATACAATGATGGTACTGAAACAAGGTAACATTTGCTTCAGGGAAAGCTAGACGGCGATTAGTTTCGAGAAGCGACGCACCTCGTAACTGAAAGCTTTGAACAAGCTTTACACTTAAGGTAAACTAGAACCACAATTTGTATAGAGCTGCTAAGACATTAGACAAAATTAAAGATGTGAATACCAAGAACGTGTTATATTTACACTCGGTAATCAGCTTCGAGGATGAAAAGTAAAAAGAAGTTCTAAAATATCCATACTCAGCAAAATAGACACTCAAAACTTAATTTGTTTCTCAATCAGGAGCCTCGAGGATGTAAAAGATGGTAATGAAATTTTGCTCAAGGGAATATTAGGTCAAGGAGACGGGCCGAATTTACTATTGATTAGTTGTTAGGGACGGGTGTAAAAGCTTACGTGAGTAAAAACAAATGATAAAAACCAACGAGTAATACTGGTAGAAGATAACTAAGCTGTATTCGGGAGATTCCAAATGAAAAATAGGAACAAAGGCAATTGATTGGCTGTCTCGTTCCAAAAGAGCACAGAAATATCTGAAACGGTATCAATGGTGAATACTGTCAGTATCTACTATCTACGAGTAGTATACGACTGTTAGGCGAAGAGCTCGAACAATCGCTCCACGCTCCAACGGCCGGATTAATCATTTTTATTTGTTTTCATGCGCTGAACACCGAACGTAACTTTAGATAGATATTGCTGAATTCGCTCAGATTTAATCAATGTTGATATTGTCTTTGTGTTTCTAACACAAACTTTCTGTCGTTCCAAATTCTGATGGTCCAAATTCCTAGACATCAGGACCTAATTCTCTTTGGAATCTCAGAAACTCCGTTAGTTTAAGTAGGTCCTTCGTTATTTTCTTTGTTTCGTTTATAATCAAGTTAAATAGTCTCCATTTAAAATCTAAACCATATTCTTTTTGCTATATTTGAAACGTCCTTTGATGTCACATATTTTATAGTCTACTCAATCAAACTAAAACAATAGTCCCACGCTGTACACACGCAATTTTTATGAAGCTTACCTCGGTATTTCTGTGTTCAAAATTATTCAAAGCGGAACAAATGCTATAGAATTAACAATGGCTCGAGAGCATGTAGTGGTATATTGTAATGCGTAGAAACAAAGCAGTTAGGAGGTAGCTAGAAACACATAATACGTATGCTATGCACATAGAATTAAAGCTGGTCCTGTAAGTACCGGAATATTCATCCTTTGTTGAGGGGTCCTGTCACGAAACTATAAAAGAAGCAGCAATGAGGAAACAATCATTGAACCCGTTTTTTATGTGTTGTTTGGTGCAAATTAATGTGAGATGATAAAAATAGAAACATGTACTGTAATTGAAAAATGCATGCATGTTGTCTGAATACTTTGCATGAATACACATTCCAATTTAGCTGTCCATTAATATTTCTGTCAACAGTTTTAGAAGCGCAAAAGTTACAAACAGCGTGTCCGATGTTTAAAACGTTGTGAATATGACGCAGTTATTTTTAAAATTCGTCCAACAGCTAGAAATTCTGCGAAAAAAGCTTATATGAAAAGTTAGACTGCCGTATCCAATAAAACGTTTTACTTTTGAGCATTGTTCGAAACCACATCCCAATACAGTAGGCAGAGGAGGGCTGAAACAGCCGGAGTGTTAAAATATTTACAGTGCGGTTGAAAACACGCGCCCCCGTCGAAACCGCCTCGCTCCCAGCGAACATATGAACGAACTACATATCTACACGTTCACAACCACACAATGACTTTGAAAAACGTAGAAAACGAACATTCACAAACATACCCTTTCCAACATATGGACGAGGCGACGAGTTAAAAGGATTTACCTACGAAAAAAGGAATAACCCCGAGTTATGGCGACAATAATAAGTCAATGTCGCTTGAAGACGAGACGACATTACACAACAGAATTTCTAGATCTCCAAATATATTTTCTAGACTAGAAGAGATATATAAATAGTGGCTACGTCTGTCATATAAATACATTAGCTATCCTAAGATAAAGATACGATATTCGTCGGCACATGCAGACGGAATTTAATTTTCTCTACACAATGGATTTGCCTCTATAGAATTAATAAAACTTATACATTAATAACGCTGAATATCATTCATTGGCGGTACAGCAGACCTCTTCGATTGTTCGCTTGAAGGGAGCGAATGAAAGGCGTCCCATTGAAAGTGTTCGAAGTTTGCGTACGTGCCCAATGCCCGGGCAGCATATACTATAGAGCATCATTTTCAATTTTATCTTTGACCCCTGCCCCGATCCGTTATAATATCGCCTGTTTTTATTCAACTAACCAAATAATGATTCGATTCAATTTCGGTGTTCGACTCCCGGAAATGGAATTATCTTAGTATAGTGGCAGAACACGTAAATTAAGATAACTATTATGTAAATAAAATTGTTTAGATAAAGTAATTACAGCTTTGAAGCAGTCTGATTGAATTATGAAAAAAAATATATCCAATTTCTAATACTTAACACACGCCAACGCGAATTGCTCGGTTTCCGACATGAATAGAAATCTATCTCACATGAGGAGAAATGATATACTTTATAGACGAAGGCTATCATGGAAGTAGCTACTTGTGTCAATTTACATTCAAATCGGCTTTATTAAGGGGGAATATCAATGAGATACGATGCGGAGGATCTCGATATTGCTTTTTAATATGGCTCACTCGGGATGCTTATAAAAATACAACATCCACATAAATTCGAACAGATTATTGATGATTAAACCCGATCCAGCGTGTACGACCTAATCTGCGAAGAGGAATCAAATAAAAAGATGCGAGTATTAGGCTATAAAGTTCCGGTTGTAAAGAGCGTTCACATTTCATCGAGAAAAGCTTAATTTTCATGCCGTCAGACGCTGTGCCATCAATTTTCGTAACAAACATTAACCGCCAGAGCAAAAAAAAACCAATTACTCTTTTCGGATTATAGTGCGCGAACTCTGCCCAGCATCGATACTGAAAATTCATTTTTAATTAAGTCTGGAAGCTCATCCACTAAGAGCTTTAAATGTTTGAAGAGTCAGCCACAACGCTTCTAATTACTGTGCCATTATCATTTACGTCTATGTGCCGACGTTTGACATAACCGCTTTTATGAACTCGAGGATTTTAGCTGCCTTGCAGCCTTGGTACTACCAAACATGTACCTAATTTAATTTGTAACATTTGTAAGAAGTAGGCGGAGGTACAAAGTGTCGGGAAGTCAGGTCGAGAGAGTGACGGTGCATTTTCTTTTAACGTGTTCGCCATTTCCTTCAATTCTGCCGTGTCACCGTACCTCGCGCGCTTTAATAGCCCACTTCAAGTGTAACACGTCGTTTCATATGTCTGTCACGTGCTTCAGAGATTTTTATTCAAATTTTCTGATGCCGAATTGCTAGAGGTGATTACAGCCTATGATTCACTACATATTTAAACGAGACTCACCCCATCTTGCACGTTTTTGACTATACTGTCGTGAAGAGTTATCTACGGGGCAAGATTAGTCTATTATGTAGTAGATTTCAAAACCAGTTCCTTTTCGCTTTGCGCTGTCACTCAACAATCGCGACCTCAACTTTACTGTGTAGGCGACCAACTTTAATGCTTTCAATTGCAATTAAGTACATCTAGCTGAATCGAACCTTAAATCGCCCACGGGCATTCCAGCTCACCCACCAAGCAGCATGCCTAGCTAGAAACCTACGGGCAGAACAGGAGAAACAGGTGAATTGACGAGATGTGGGTAGATAGTTTATTGACAACATTATACATTTTAGTAGTACTTAGTTCTTTTTGTGAAGGAGTTCCTTCCAGAATTGCTACATATTTCCGCCACCAAGCGTTGCTGTCTTCCGGTTTTAAGGGTATTGGCGACGGCGTATATACATAAGACATTTCAGCTTTGTCTCTGAGATGGTAACTCATCTACGACACCTCTGATTGCAGATGTCCTTGCGATCGGCGGTGGCCGCTTCCCACCAGCTGGGCCGTCGGGTCCGGCTTGTTAGTCATCAAATAACATAAAAATCCTTTAAAAACGAACCTTTAAGTCTAAATCCATGACCAGGTGCTTTCCAAAAGAGGTACCGCCAGTTTTCTGTATGTGCAAGAAGACCATGACGTCATGGGCGTTCAGGTCGAATCGGAAGTCGTCGTGAAGGACTTCGTCGTAGGAGAGACCCGGCTGAGCGATGACGTCAGGGAGCGGCCGCCCGGGAGCTTCGGCGTACGAAAGAGCCAAGGATTCGGACACTCGCTCCCGCGGCGACAGGGCGCACACCTGGGGACAAGGAAAATAAGCATAAACATACATTGATTGAGATTGGAGACGTCTATATCCAGCCAACAGCAATAGGCTGATGATAATGATGATAGTTTCACACTTTATTCTCCGAAATGGAACCACACCCACATGTGTCTGAGTCCCTTGTGCCTAATAACGGTCGAGCCTATAGCCAGGCACAAATCCAGACTCCGAGCTGCAACTTAGATATTCCAGATATTGAACTTTGGAGTCTGGCCCCATTTATAGCAAAGAAAAAAAGAATATTCTTTATTTGGACACAGTTCGTGTAAAACAAAATACAAATGAAAAAGCGAAAATAATGTTTTAACTACAGCCGGGCCTACTAGCAGTGGTGCATATGACCACTAGCATGACGAGGCAGACAGTAATTAATTCAATTAATCTACAATTATTTCATTTTAAATAGAACAGACATTTTTGTGAAAAATTGTGAAAGCTTTGTCAGAAACGCTCATTGCTTGTAGCTTAATCCGATTAGTAGGCGCAATAACGCTTGTCAGCACTTACACAATGCCGCGAAACGAAAATGTTGTTTGAGGCTCGTGATATTTGACTGGAGCGTATTTTGGCATGCACACGGCTTTATTGATTGCTGTTTTATATAAAATAGTAGTAGGAGGGAGTAGTAAACATGAGATCCAGACAGATGTAATAAACTCTACATAGTAACACATCCTACAGAAGAGCGAATAAATATTGTCGCGCGACGTTCTAGTTCTATGCTAACTGTACCAACTTTTGCTAGGCTCCTGGTGGATTGTTCTTCCAACAGAACAGACAGCCGTGCTGCCGGGGAGTTTGTTGCACCACTTCTTCTTCCCAGCTAAAGCTTTAGGAAGTGGTGAAGGGCGGAAGTTTTTGGAGTCTCGTGTAATTTTGACGTTCAAAAAGTGCTGATTCACACCCTAATTTTTGATTTTGTATACTGAACTGTGACTGTAAAGTACAGAATCCTATTATAATATTATAAACGCGAAAGTTTGTGGGAATGGATGGATGATTCGATGTTTGTTACTCTTTCACGCAAAAACTCCTGAACAGATTTGGATGAAATCTGGCACACAGATAGTTTATAACCAGATATACACATAAGATATGGACTTCTTATGCCGATATTCCCACCGGATCTAAAGTTATGCAAGTGAAACCACGGGGCGCCGCGAGTACTAATTATTTATGCAGTTTCTTTAATTTACACATCTTCAGCGCTTCAACTAAGTAATACAACGAAACCTTGTAGCTACAAAATTCTAAAAATCCCCATACACATTTTATTATACTTCCAAAATATCTGCTTTTATTGTTCACCTTGGAATGGGTTTCTGTCAATATAATAGATCACCAATACCGTAACAGTTTGTATTATTGTAATTTACGAGACATTTTAGCATAAAAAATGGATCGTAAACTATTAAAAATAGTAAATTAACATAACATAATGAAAATGGTCTAAAACTTGTTTTAATGGAAGAATATCGCTTTGGGATTCATATTTGTCACAAAGGTTGATGAGAAACCCTTGAAAGTTATTTATTCTGACCCCTACGGTATCAAAATCAAGTACCTAGATATTGAGGTCAGATGGGTTCATATAACGTGGATGAAGCCTAAGCACACACTGCGGGATATATGAGAAATATTACTCAAGTATTATGTGGGTATTTTTCATAAATAAGGGGTCAATAAGCTTGTCTTTCAGGTCTGTATTTTATCTGATGAGTTTTTCCATATCTCCATCCAATATCGGTGACACGTGCTAGGGATTAAAGTTGTTTCCGTTTTCTCATTATTAGTTACGTTCATACCGTGTTTAACCGGTTTGAAAACCGTAATTACAGAAACAATTAAAAAGCCATTGTTGTGTCTCGCGTGGATCCACGTTCCAAGGGTATACGAAGGGTTAAACAATAAGTTTAGCTTATTGTTTGAAGTCTGTATTATTTGAGTGCTAACAATCCTTTTCGTTGTGTTAAATAGGTATTACGTATTATCACACATGTGAGATATATTAGAAACTAGCTGTGCTCCGTGGTTTCACACGCTGTTTAATTGCTCTGCTGAGGGTCGTAGCGTGATGTTATTAGCCTATAACCTATAACCTTCCTCAAGAATTGGGCTATGAATTACAATTTTTTTTTTCAAATCCAACTGGCAGTTCCAGAGATGAGCTCATGCAAATAAAAAATCTCTTTAGTTTTATTATTTTAGTAACATATGGCTCAAGTAAGCACTATGTGGGTATTTCTCATAAATAAGAAGTCACCGAGAGGAGGCCTGTGTCCAAACACTGGAAAGTGGCGGTGCCCTGACAGGGTCTACAACGTCTCTTAGCTCTAAGCCTTTTTTAACATCTTGTTTTACTTCGTGGAACGCAAATAAATTAATGTGAATATGTGAACATTAATTTATTATGGTAAGGGTGAGGAGACTGATTATGGTAAGGGGTCAATAAGCTTCTCATTCAGGTGTGTATTATATCTTATGGATTTTTCCGTATCTCCATCCGATGTGCCCGCACCCGAAAAATTCAATTACACGTGCTAAGGATTATAGTTGCTACAGTTGTATGCTACATTATTAGGGACCTTCTTTCGGGTAGTCAGAAGCCCAAAAATCTGACAACCAGTCTTACCAAGGCGTATCGTGTTACCCAGTAACTAGGTTATGGAGGTCAGATAGGCAGTCACTCCATGTAAAATACTGATATTCAGCTGCATTCGGTTATTCGGTTAGACTGGACGCCAACCCCAACATAGTTGGGAAAAGGTTAAATACACACATCAACACCGTCTAGGGATATTTTGTATAAAGTTCTTAAATTCAAAAAATACTGGCCCGTTTTGAATTCTTTTGAAGAAAGCTTATTTTGTAAACCTTTTTGAACGATTCTAAATTTGAATTTGAAAAAATAAATTAAAAACAAAAGATTTACGCGGCATAATGGTAGGGGACTCCGAAGGTTTCATTTACCTACCTACAGTAGTTTTTGGCTATTTTTTTGTGTCAAATTTAAGTTTTATAACAAGTTATCGGTTAATTTCGAATTAATATTATTGTGTGCATCATGCAGCGGCGCCATTTAACGAGAGAGGAAATGTTAAGGGCCGTAGGCATGCTCCAAGCTGGGGCTACTCAACGGAGTATTGCTGAGGAGATTGGAACAAGACAAAACGTGATATCAAGGTTATGGTCACGTTATCGTGCTTCTGGTGATGTGGCTGAAAGACACCCAAGCGAGAAGCGCATAACCACACAACGACAAGACCAATTTTTGCAAGTTGCCGCAAGAAGACAACCAAATGTTACGGCCATGCAGTTGGTTCAGAGGCTCCAGTCAGAGCACCAGTTGCTTGTGAGTGACCAAACTGTAAGGAGAAGGCTGCATGAAGCTAACCTTCATGTTCGCAGACCGCTTCGTACTCCAGCACTACGCCGAGGAAATCGTGGACGACGACTAGAGTGGGCTCGTGAACATTTGCACTGGGAAGATAACCAGTGGTCTGTAGTGCTGTTTACCGATGAATCCCGGTTCAGTTTCCATCCCGATACACGTAGAGTACGTGTTTGGCGAGTTCCTGGTCGTGAGAGCCGTCTACAACATCCTCAGGAAGTCCATTTATACCACGGCGGGACAATTATGGTTTGGGCGGGAATTCGTGTTGGTGGAAGAACAGACCTCGTTTGGATCAGAAACACCATAACGGCTGAAAAATACCGTAACGAGGTGCTAGTACCAATAATCTACCCCCATCGAATACAAATGGGCCAAGAATTCACGCTCATGCACGATAACGCCCGTCCGCACACAGCGAGAGTGGTGACGAGCTGGTTACAGGAGCACGACGTATCGGTCTTAGGCTGGCCCGCTCAATCGCCTGACCTAAACACCATAGAACACGCGTGGGACATGCTCCAAAGAAGGGCTTTGAGGAATTTCCCTGCAAACATTGCGACGGAAGAGCAACTTTTTTTGCATCTTACCCGGACCTGGGACAATATACCGCAGCAAGACTTGGATAACTTAATCCAAAGCATGAAAACCATTGCAGGACCGTTATTAACGTCATGGGCGGTTTTACTGACTACTGATTTTTCACATAACTGTTAAAAACAGATTCATTTTTCCTTATTTTTCACTTTTTCTTGAGAAACACATTCATTGTTAGTTTTACCATTATTTCACGTTTTTTCTTTATTTGAATAAAAATTTGTTTACGCAAAAAAAATTGTTTTCTTTTATTCTGGAGTGTAGTCTGATAAATGTATATGCATGTTGTAAGTTATTTTTAATAAATTTTGAGTAAATTGAGTAAATCCAAAATATCCCTAGACAGTGTTGATGTGTGTAGATTGATTTGATTGACTGTCGAATGAAAATAGCCCAAAGCCCAAAAATCTGACAACCAGTCAAAATAGTTGGGAAAGGCTAGGCCGGTTGATTGTTTAATTGTTTTATTAGGTGCCTTGTTATGATTTTCCTTGTTGTTTGACTTATTTTTTAGAGTCGATATTGGTTGGATTAACTAACAATCATTTTCCTTGCGGTAAATAGGTATGATTTATTTAAAATAAACCTCGGAACACGAGCGTGTGAGTGGTTCTTTCAATTTAAGTTTATTTGCGGTTTGCACAGTATGACTTTTTCACCTTTTATCAGCTGCCATTTTAGTATTCACACCCTTTCAAGCCATATAACCTTCTTCTTCTGCGTTTCGATGATTCCATTTTATACATAAGCTTCGACTAGAATTCAGTCACGTCGACATTGCATTGGCCTCACAAGTAAGAAAGAAAGAAAATACATTTATTTAGCACAGACTAAAAGACACATAATACACCAGATATATACATCAGATAAAAAACAAAAAAAAAATAAGATCAAATAAAAAGGGTAAACTACGATGTAAGAAATTAGCAGGAAATTGTGCCTCACGGCTGAACCAAAAAGGTCCAGTTCAGCAAAAATGCCAGACAACTAGTGCCTGACCCTGGACGCTGGCAAATCTTTCATGGTGCAAGTGTTATTTCACAGAGAGCAGGATAAGACATGTGGCAACACAACACGTATGTATGTCACAAACTCACGACATTTTATTTAATTTTGTATGAGCTTTTTTATATTATCGCATTTAATTTATTCTCTTAATTTATTACAATGATTTCTTATTGTAATATTTATGGTAGTCGTGGGTTGCAGCTGAAAATCAGCGTCAGGTGCTAAACCTTGTCTTGTCAGACATGCTGAGCTGAGGCCTTTTTGGGATTACAATCATTGTTTTCTTTTTTTAGTTTTAAGATGTATTTCTTTGCCATGCCAATAAACGCATTTTTCTTTATTTTGTTCTGATGTGGCTCCACCGTCATTTTTTCTGCAATGTCTTTCATTCCTCGTGTATAAAACACAATATGCCCCATCTTAAATTTCTCCATAACGAATGCAGTGATAGTAGGCTACGCAAGCGCCCTTTAAAAAAGAAAGGTAATGACTTGGCTCACTCCAAATTAACCTCAGCACAGTCAGCTCTGAGGCGAGAGAAATCTGAATATCAAAAGAGGTCATCCGTTTAACGCGAAGGAAAAGCAGTGTAAATTACCTTTTTGTGTCATTACGGCACAGGCGACGAAGGACAACATTAGGTTTTCTGGGAAAGATATGTTTTAGATGAGACTATTAATAGTCTACCTTCGACACAAATTAATTCCATGACGTCTCCCCATAAAAGGAGGAGGAAGGAGGCTTGGGGCTAAGTAATAACATTCGCACGGGTCGATCGATCAGGTTAACCGACGTTTGCCGCGGTTGGTCCGTGGATGGGTGACCATCTTTACATATCAAGACTACTCAAGACCCTCGGACCCCTGTCATTCGTAGATCTTTGGCAGTCGTTACAGGTCGTCAGTAGCCCGAAAGTCTGACAACCAGTCTTACCACTATCGTATTACCCAGTGACTGGGTTGTGGAGGTCAGATAGGCAGTCGCTTCATGTAACATACTGGTAGCCGACCCCAACATAGTTGGGAAAACGCTAGGCAGATTAATGTATCCTCATAAAATGTTTTGTTTGTTAAGCATGGAGCCTATCAACTGCACGATTCAGAAAAAATCTTTTTTCTGAAATTTGCCATCGAATTGACGATAGCAGCATGTTTCGAATGGGGACGTGGAAGTCCACGATAATATCGTCAAGTTAGAAATTATAAAAGCACACAATTGCGTTCTTTATTAAATACTAGGTTCTGCCCGGGACTTCGTCCACAAGAAAATCTTATTATTCCGACCATAGATATAAGAATTTTTACATTTCTATGATCCCGACCCGTCCCATCGCATCACCTGCCCTTGTTTTGCTCGGCTCCTAAGGGTCATAGGATGATGTTAAATAGCCTATACCCTTTCTCAAGAATTGGGCTATCAAAGGCAAAAAGAATTTTTCAAATCCGACTGGTAGTTCTAGAGATTACCGCCTGCATACAAACAAAGGACAGTAGGAAACAAATGTATGGGATCTGGGCCCACCCTTCAATAGTAACATTTGATATATGGTTGCATAGGGCTTGTTAAGCGGAACATCGGTTACTAATAAAACTATGGCCAAATGTTAGTACTTTCGGAAATACGACGTCTTAGAGTTGTCTCAGTCTAACATGTTCTTTGTGGATATTTATAAGGTAGAATAGTAATAATACATGTATTTTACTTTAAAACAAAAAAGATTTGCCCGACGGCGCGGCGGGCAGAGAGGGGATCAGGTAGGGAGTTATGCAGTGTCCAAACACGATATATTTTTTTTTTAAGACGGCCTACGCTTGTAATTTGTTCCTATATTGTGGGTGCGTTTAAAATATTTAATCTCACTTACACAAACAGCCAGACCCGGAACAATTACTTGTAGGTCATACAAATATTTGTTCCGAGCGGAAATCGAACCCGCCACACGCAGTGCAGCAGTCAATCGCTTAATCACTGCGCCAACCGTGCCGTCCGGTTTGAGTCTGGGTAATGTTTAAATGTTTATCTTATAAGTAAACTAAGATCATTAATTGCTTAGATTGGAATCACTTTTATGGCAGTATAATAGGTAGTGTAACTCCGAAAGTACTGACTTTTAACCTTAGTCGTAATACTAAGTTTTATTCTGCATAAAAATACTCATTCATGAGTATCTTATTTCTATTGAGAGGTGGGCTCTTTATAATATATAGTATAGATTCTCTTGACAACTTGCCTTAGCTGCCTTTTATCACCACCACATAGACAGTTATAGTTAATAATTTCCGGAAGTTGAACATTCTTCCTGCAGTTTTCCGTACGGTAAGTTTTCTTCAAAACTTCTGCACGATACATCTCAACTCGGCAACAACGCCATTTGTATTCAATATTCTATTCTATATCGCATTCTTCTCTTAGAAACGAGTTCATTATCATACCACAGACAATTTATTAATCCAACGTATAAACAGCCACACTCTTTTGTGAAAACCAGGGAGATACTGGTTCCAGAAATCATAGTGGAAGTATTTAGGAGATCTTCATTAGAAATGGTAATGTTGGGCCAATTACATACCTACTTATGTATTCTATGTTGCTGTAACTCTGTAAGCCTATTTATTTTATTTATTTAATCACTAGCTGCGCCCCGCGGTTTCACCCGCACAAGTTTCGATCCCGAGGGAAGATCGGGATAAAAATTATCCTATATGTTAATCCTGGTTGTAAACTATCTGTGTGCCATTTTTTTCCAAATCCGTTCAGTAGTTTTTGCGTGAAAGAGTAACAAACATCCATCCATCCATCCATCTCCCCATCTTCACAAACTTATATCATACTAGTTGCGCCCCGCGGCCCCGCATAAGTCTCGATCCCGTAGAAATGTCGGGATAAAAAGTATCCTATGTGTTATTGTAATTTTTATGCTATATTACTGTAAAGTTGCATCAAAATGCGTTCAGTAGTTTTTGCGTGAAAGAGTATGAAACATCCATCCATCCTCAGAAACTTTCGCATTTATAATATTTGTAGGATAGGATTAAGTAGAAAGTAGGATTAATTATAAGTAGTAGGCCTAAATACAGTTACGTAATGAAAGTCGACCCGCCCGATCTTGTTTCCCGAAAATGTTCTTTGACGAACGAAGTTGGAGAAACACACTTAAAACGTCGTCGCCTCATGTACGATCCTGAAAAGACCTCTTTAACCCCACTTAAGAAACTCAATTTCTCGAGTTTATTCCTCATTTCTCTGCATATTTTCATGGTTTCCGTTACAATAAAATCTAATCTAGAAAGAATTTTTTTTTAATAACTTTTAGGGTCGGTGGGGTTAGGAGGGTGGCGACATGAAGGGCGTCTATCCTCTCTCCTCTCCCCGGTTGTTTGTTCGCCTAATGAAGTGGGTAGAGCGCCCTAGCCCATTAATATACAGTTACAATCAGCACTGCCACCACCCCAACGATTCTACTCCACTTATTACGATTACTGAGATGTCGCCGAGACAGCAAACAGTAAATATAAAGTACAGTTTACAACGTAGAATCGAAAAACAAATATACTTTACTTAAGTAGTATTAGTCAGGCAAATGTTAAAAGCAATTTCATTTATCGAGGCACTGTATCGATTATTACGATTCTCGATAAGTACGTCTCGCGTCGATCAAAGGTTTTCGCGGCGGATTACTCATCACACGACTGATGCATTGGCAATTGCGGTTTATAATAGAGTATTACTTTACGAAATACGATACGGCGCGGCGCCTGGCGCTGAGGACGCGGACGCCTCCTGGCGCTTTATGATAATACTCGCTTTTGCCTGCGACTTTGTCCGCGTGATATTTCGGCCCCCGACCCACCCCGTCGCAGACAGATTGCCTGCCCGCGCTTACCCGCCCTTACCGCCTATACCCTGTCCATTAGGTTAACCGTTTTTTGACAGCTGTCTTAGAACGTACAGACGCCAGCAGGTTAAGCTACCCGAAATTGACAAATTTTCCCACTCAACCTTGAACCTAGATGCTTTAGCGATAAAGTTGAAAATCTATTAAAGAAATTTGACAGATTGTAGTAGCTTGATGTACTCTGTACATATTCCAGATTACGTAAAACTTAACTTTAAAATGCGTCGTAAAATAAAAATATAAACTGCCTTATCTTATTGAATTATCTTATTTGTGGCTTCTTACATACATTATAATACCGTACGTGTATCAATCAATGTATTGTGTGTTGCTGTAATCACTAGTTTCATCTGTCAAAAAACGGTTTACCTAATGGACAGGGTATAGCGTTCTTTTAAACTTTCTTCTTTTTGCTCCTAAAGGTCCTAGCGTGATGTATATTAGCCTTCCTTAAGAATTGGGCTATCATATGCAAAAAGAATTGTTCAAATCCGACTGATAGTTCTAGAGATTAGCGCGTTCAAACAAACAAACAAACAAAAAAAACTTCAGCTTTATTATTAGGTAGGTGAAGGGCGGGCGTTTTTGGGAGACTGTCTTTTGTAATTTTGACGTTCGAAAAGTGCTGATTCTCAGCCTAATTTGAATAAATGACTTTTGATTTTGATTAGTATAGATATAGGAATTTTGTGATTAAATGTTATGAAGTTTATCGTCGGCTGCAGCCCCTCGGAGCTTCGCACTTGTTTACCTTAATTGTTTTGCTATCTTATCCTACATGTCACACAGTCGCCTCCGTCGTCGAAACTTTACACGACAAACTTGCTCCATAAAGTAATAAAACTCCCATGAAAGTATATCTAACCGGAAGAGAGGCGCCACTATGCTTATTAAAACCAGAACTCTGCCTAATCAAGTCTAGAATTACATAACTATATGTTGACGTTACAAAATTAACAAAAAAAGCCGCAACGTGCCCTGAATGTTCACCTCACACCGCTCCAGCGTCGCTATACTTGCACATGCACATTTGTGTTTATCTTACTTCAAGTTATTTCTTGCTCCGAGTAACATTTCTCTGAAAGTAAGACCTACTTTCGATATGGGTCAAGTACATAATGGTTTTTCAACATGTTGTAACAAGGCTTCAGTTATAATAACCAACAAAATTAATGCGGCGCTCGCGTGTGAAAGCAATTTAGTGCAAAAAAAATGAGTTATCGAATTAATCATTATGTAATGCCTATGCTTCAAAATCTACCAACCCGCACTGGGCCCGCGTGGTGTATAACGGCCCACTCCCTCTCGGAGGGAGGCTTGTGACCCATCAGTGGCAACGTTATAGGTTGATTATGCAAGCTTCTAAATACTAATTGCACGAAATGCACGACTATTTCTTCATAAAATCAGGGCCAATAATTCGATTCATTACGAGCATGTACCTGAGATAACATCCTTCTCATTTGATTAACCTAGATTTTAGTGCTATAAGTAATTCTGAGAGAATTCCAACCACTGCTCGTTCTGGCGCCAGCTGATTGAGTTAATTGTGCTAATGGGCAGCTAAGCACTTACAACATAACTACAAATCCTGAGTACCAAGTACTAAACCATAATTAACATTGCTTATTCGTTGACTAGGTAATGTGAATTAGATAGGCTTACCGAGAATGACGTCGTCTTGAAGGCTTCATTTATCTTAACTTCAAATTACTTAACAAATTTTGAAGACTCGCATAGCCCTTAGAATTTGAGACATGCAAGATCTAGCTTCGGCGATTCTGCGACTTCATCAATGCTCTATCGCGATGCTAAAGCGCGCATCCAGAAACGGAATCGATGCTGCATCGTGTTTTAAGCGACTTGCTGCGTATGGGTGCAGTATCAGAATACTAATTGAGCATCGAGTCGTGTTTCGCAGTTAAAGCCCAACAAAGTCTAACTGGCATCCGAATGTGTTCAGTCGCGATATCTTGCTTCCGAAAATGACTAAAACGCTAATCGCTGATGCCAAAAGTATCGTGTATTCTATGGCCCACACCACATTCTGATCGAAAAATGCTTTTGATGCGCGCTAAGCTCTCTTCTTTTAAAATATGCATCGTGTCTTTGAACGCACGGCTAAAATTAGCATAAATAAAGTCCTTATATCTGAATACGCGGTCGTCAGTAATGTAGGTGTATCTGTCCAGGTGTTATCCTGTCTATTATCAATTCATGGCGGACAACTCGCTGCGCCATATGAGGCAGCGGAGACACAGTACGAAACGCAGACCGCGTGCAAAGAGATGCAATTTTATCCTTTGTCTCGGCTTTGGCAATTCGAATGTTAAACGCATGACCATAACGGGAACTGGAAAGTGGTATTTCAAGGACCGAAGGCTACTGTCTCACGCTTGATAGCCGGGAAGACTGACTTGGTTACTGCAACTTTGTCGTGATTAGGGCAGTCTGTATACTTAACGGCTCTAAAAAGAAATATGATAAAAAAAAAGAATGTTATTGTTTACTGTATATGTTCAACGCCACCTCGTGGGTGTTTGAGTCTTTCAGGGGGCAGTAGAAGACCCAGGGAAAATTATATATCCTATCTTACGACTATATAATATTACATCTTTATATATAATCGTGGCAATAGCTGTTTCAGATTTGCGACAGACGCTAAGTTAAAAAAAATGGAAAGATCTCTAGAAAAAAAAAAATCTCGAAGTGGGCAAAATAAGGTACGAAACCTATCATATGGTTTAATGTTACGTAAAAAGCGATTTCTAGTTGTATTTGAACAGTTGCTAATGAACTATTGTATCGTGAGCTAATGTTGGTACAGCTGTAGCTTCGGAGCCATGTTCTTAAAGAAATTAATCAGATCACATTCCATTTTTAGCTCTAATTAATTCTAACAAAGCGTAAACGTTTACAAGTGGCTCGAAAACGTTTAGAGCCGAGGTCAGGCACCCGACAGTCCGTGACACCTACATATACAGCATTATTGCAATCTGTTTGCAGTTATTCAAATTACAAACTGTTTTCCGACTGCTAATACCCATCCGCCCACGAGTCCACGACACGTCTATTAAGCTGCGTCCACGAGATTATTCACATCGAGGACCAGTTTAACGAGACAAAAGTCTTTATTAGCAGTTCCAATTGATTTTTACTGAGATTTTAAATTACTATTACAAAAACCAGGAAGTTTGAGTCGGACTCGCACACGAAGGGCTCCGTACCACCGTACAATATTCAACACTACATAATTTACAAAAAAAAACAAGTTTCTAGTATGGGGACCTCTTTGAATTTTTAACTGTATTTTACTTGTTGAAGCGGCAATAGAAATACACGCTCTGTGAAAATTTCATCTGTCAACCTATTACGTTTCATGAGATACAGCCCGCTCACAGACAGACGGCCAGACAGCGGAGGCTTAGTAATAGGGTTCCGTTCGCACACTTTGGGTAGGGATCCCTAAAACCGGACAAATACGATTTGCGGCGTGGCACTGGCACGTTTGAAACAATTTTTATTTAAAAAATGATTGATCGCTACATGTTACAGCCTCACGCCAACATGTAGTCTCGGCTGGAGGCTGCAAGTCCTGCTGAGAGTTTTTTGCGGCGGCTCGTCGGACCGGCCTGCTCGATTACTGACTACCTACTCATAAAAACCAGACAGCATGGTCGCGCCACCACGCTCTTAATTAGTAGAGTTAGGTTCATGGTACATTACTATATACCTACAGTTTCTATAGTGTGTTTTTGCTAGGCCATGTCTTCCTCGGTAAATAAACAGGTTTCAAGTGGAAAATCACATCACGAATTTTCGCATCAGTCACTACCTTTAAGTTGAGTATGAAGTTATGAAGAACAACATAAAGCCTCGGATACACTAGTGGACATTTTGTCCCGCAACATGACGCGCAACACTCAATCTACGTGTCGCTGCAACGTTGAAAAGTGTCCCGCAAAAAGCTCCGCAAGATTTTAGGTGATGCAGGACATGTTGCTTGCTCCCGCTCCGAGAGCGAGCGCACGCGTCCCGCGTCAGTGTCGCGCCATTTGTATACCTGCAAAATGTTCCGCGACATTATCTCGGGACATTCACGCATTTGTCGAGCGCCATGTTCCGCAACATGTCGCTCCATTTTTCCCCTAGTGTATTCTAGGCTTCAGTGTGACATGAAGCAATGCTTTAAACTAAGTAAGTACTCATAATAAAAAACATCAACTTTCTCAAAATCTTACGTCGTGAGATGATTTAATTCTACTATCCTACTACCCGTAATATTCTTAACGTGAAAGTTTGTATGGATGGATGTTTGTTACTCTTTCACGCAAAAACTACTGAACGGATTTGGATGAAATTTGGCACACAGATGGTTTATAACCAGGATTAACATATAGGATACTTTTTATCCCGATATTCCCACGGGATCGAAACTTATGCGGGAGAAAACGCGGGGCGCAGCTAGTAATATGATAAACGCGAAAGTTTGTGAAGGTGGATGGATATTTGTTACTCTCTCGCGTAAAAACTACTGAACGGATTTGGATGAAGTTTGGCCACAAATAGTTTATAATCAGGATTAACATAAAGGATACTTTTTATCCCGATATTCCCACGGGATCGAAACTTATGCGGGTGAAACCGCGGGGCGCAGCTAATCAATTGTTATTAAACTTGTTAACCAAATGTATTATATATCTTGTTTTTGATACCTACTTAGCCATGTTATTGTGTAAAGTGTATAATTTTCTTTACTTGTCCTAGTAAAGAGAATTATACACTTTACACAATAACATGGTAGGTATCAAAAACAAGATACACACATGTTATTTGTAATGTTTTTTTTATTGCCTAAGCTACTTGAAGGTAATCAGTTGATGATAATTCGAAATAATAATATCCTTTCTTGGTAATTTGCATATCCTGATTAGATAAGTCAGATAAGTACTGGTAAATCTGCATTAATTATTGGTAAAAAAATTTAAACATGGTGGAGTGACAGATGATGCGTGACAGCTAAACCGACAGATTAAAAATACCTCATTGAGAATATACTTTGTTTTACTACAGACTAGCTATTAACTGGTTGAATGCCGTAATTACAAAAACAATTAAAAAGCCATTGTATCTGGCATGGATCCACGTCACGTCGTCCACGTGTTTCGGATGAAAACATATTCAGTAAATAAATCTGGTATCAATATAGGTACTTACATTACATTGAATACGATAATTTTTATTGTAGGTAAATGTATTGTTACTTTTTCCTTGAACTGAGTGTATCTTACTTAATTATTTAAATTTGGTATTTATGTTTTGTGGTTGATAAATGCGACAATTGTTATATTTTATACTGAAACTAATCTTCCTACTACTCAGGGATTTACCTAACTACATCTTACTAATATTATAAACGCGAAATTTTGTGAGGATCGATGGATGGATGTTTGTTACTCTTTCACGCAAAAACTCCTGAACAGATTTTGATGAAACTTTATAGTAAGGGCCTTATCATACTAGCGGATTGCGAGCGTCCTCAAAGCGGAGCGGGCGCGCAACGAATACTTTACGGGCGCGCAACGAATACGTTGCGGGCGCGCAACGAGATCGCCGCGAATAGCAGCGTGGACGCCATTTTGTAGTCTCGTACAAACGCCAGCCCGTCCGCCCCGCCTGACTTCAGTCCGTAACGAGACACAAATGTGAAAGGACGTATGTATCATCATGGCATCATTGGGAGATTCGGATATTGATTGTTTTGGATTATTGTTTATTCGTTTGCAAAACAACACAAAGTAGTCGCTCTCTTCCATTCGATTAATTGATAATGGATCTTCCCAAATTCGTCGATGCTTTCGTTTTCGTCTCCGGCGTCTTCGAAGTAACAAAGCCAACAGCAGTGTCTCCTCGTCGGAATCCATTTTGTTACTGATTGTATTGTATTGTACGTCGTTAACTTGTTACAAACACGCGACGAAAACGTTGCGAACTTGCCACGCGTCCGCGATGTCTTCGCTGTGCAGCCGCGGTGTGTTCGCGACGCATTCGCTGCGCGCCCGCCCAGCCCCGCAGCGGCTCGCAAATCGCTAGTGTGATAAGGCCCTAATATAACTTATACATCGGAATTAAACATAACTGGCGAAACATGGATGTACTGCAGGTACACCTCTGCCCAACCAGAGAAGGAAACAAGGCATGATGTTATGTATGAATATAGAACTTATAGTAACAACAATAACATGGAATTTGTCCCTACTTTAGCACTATCTGTATTTAACCACATTTTCTTTTCCGTTTTTATTACCCAGTAATATCGGCATAGTAATACCGGCCTATAATGCCACTACAGGGCAAAGCGGTAAATTTAATTTAGAAAATGTAGGTTATAGATTCGAACTCTGACAGGCGCTTTACTTTATGTAAATTCTTTCATTACCACTGCTCTCAAACCGGTGAAGGAAAACATTGTGAGGAATCCAGTATGTCCTAGTACCAAAAATTCGATGGCTTGTGACATCTACCAACCCGCACTGAGCCGGGGACACGCACACACCCAGTCCCTCTCACAGATAGGTGGCCTGTGTCCCAGCAGTGGGAACATTATAAGGTGATTATGTACAGGGCAAAAGCATCTTCTGATACAGTGAAGGCATGAGCATTGATTACCACGCTTGGGCAAGACAGGTAGGTGATTTCAGACTAATAATAACAATAAGTCCAGGTTTGCTTACAATGTTTTTCCTTCAACAATTTTAGTAAAACATTTAGTCATTCAGATTTTTTTATATTTATTTGTTGGTTTT
The DNA here is from genome assembly GCA_947507525.1 of Apamea epomidion. Lineage (NCBI taxonomy): Eukaryota > Metazoa > Arthropoda > Insecta > Lepidoptera > Noctuidae > Apamea > Apamea epomidion. The sequence goes on along the minus strand of OX382226.1, from coordinate 8,902,881 downwards.
CAATTTGTGTCTATGATAATAATAATATGTTAAAATTTAGTTGAAATAATTCATATTTTAATTATTTAAATCAGTTCATATAATAACTATTGCAATACAAATTCATTATAGATTCTTTGTTAACATTGTTTACAGAATTGATATGAACGGCTCGCCAACATGCAGATAAACCCTGAGAGATTTTCGTTGTGTGGCAAATAATAAATGTGAATTAGGTTAAGTGCTTTAGAAATAAATTTAAGAAAATTTAACAATTTATTAAGTATATCAGATATGACACACTAGTTCTATAAATATTTAAATTTTATTTTCATACATTAGTTATAACCGCATTGTACTAATATCCTCGGCTGAGTCATACATATCCAAACCAATGTAAACCATACTCATTATTATTTTTATATAATAGTATAGTTTCCTCATGGTTTCGTAATTAATTATTGTGGTTTTAAATGTAAAACGTTTCTTTTTTTTTTTCGTTATCGCTTATGTTATCAATTGTATGTAAACGAGAATAAAGTATAATATATTTTTACCTGATTATGTCATTTTAGAACTGCTTTATATCCTGTTTAAAAACCCGTTAAAGAAAGGTTTTTGGCTTAAACAATAGTTATGCATTGTAGTTTATTTCGGGAATAATTATTATATGAACATTATTAAAGGAGAAGAATAAATGTTGTGTATGAAATGAATGCTTAAAAAATATATAAGTATTTAAAGTCTTACAGAAAGAAGTAGTATAGCCAATAGCCTATCAACCACAGATTTAATTTTAACAAAATAACAGTGTCTGCATACAACACAATTAAATACTGTATTTATTGAATACTATTATTTTAATATTAATAAAACAATATTAAATTACTTTATTCAAGAATGTTTATTATGGTATCAGTAGCTAACTGATAAAAATGTGAGATTTGAATTAGGTACCTATTTTATTTTGTAATTTATAAATAGCAGTGTTGGTAGAATGATAAACCACTGATGATAATTGATTAATGATTTTAATAATAGATGTAATTTTTATATGAAAAGTACTGTTATTTTATAATAGTTTTACTTTAGAAATTATGATAAACAAATCACAACAACTGTCAACTCAAAAACATAAACACTACAATATAGTATTAGAAAATGTGTCCTACAATAATGAGTGGGCTCACCTGATCGGGGCAGAAGTATCCAAAGGCAACCATTCCAAATAGTGACAGTAGTAAACAGAAAAGTATCACTTTTCGTAACTTCGATCTTGGCTCCATTTTTTTTATTTCGTAGACACCGCTCGGCAGCAACAAAGCGAAATCACTATCTACTTGCACTGATACACTTTTTTGCATTTCGACTGAATGCATGTCTCATTTTTACAAAAAAATCCCCAACCCAACACTCACTGATTCTGTCTACTGTCTTTCTTCTACTACGAAAGTACTTATATTCATCGTAACATTGATTTCACATTGTCCTTATCGTTATGTGATTATCTGACAGAGATACGGTTCGATAACATTGTTTTGTTGATATCACTCTTAATATGTTATGCCATTAACAAAGCCGAAAATAAAATGCGAGACGAGAGCGATACTCGAGCTAAGCCCGAGCCGACCGACTGCGACTGACACTACGCGAAGACGACTGACGGGCTCGAGACGCGATTGAAGGCACTGAACACAAACAAACAATCCCAGGGTAGAGCACGGTTATAAAGCACTCTGACTCACGTAACATATTATAGTACCATTTGAATACAACTAACTCATCACATTACTAAATATACTTTATCAGCCATCGTGTTTTAGTAAAATAATCCAGATTTTTTCACACTAAATTCAATTTACTCAACACAAATCGGAGTGTTTCATATCTATGACAATGACATATACCTTACTGAGCATGAATATGAAAGAAGAACAACAATACTGAAGTGCAGAGAGAAAGTAGGAGATGCTATTTTAGAAATGTCAAAAATCTAACAATAGACAAATTCTGGAACAACATTTTCGTTTAGAAACATTCTGCTGTCACTTAATTTTTTGACATAATTTGTTTAAAGTTCAAAAACACTGCAGGATGCTTAAAAGAAGAAAGTGAAAAATTAAATTCAGCGAAGTCTACATAATGCTAAGGAATGGAACTCGCGATCATCACCTATCATTTTTACAAGAGGTATGATTTTGCTGAGATTTTTATTTTCAATACCACTTGTATTGCATTCCACATGTAGGTATTCGTAGGTGGTAAACTTACAGTTAGATCATATGGACCCTGTCGGGCACAGCAAAATAAGTGAGTTAGGAGAGAGGAAGCATTAATTGATAATTTTATAATATTACTTATCAAACTACTATATTACAATTGATGTAGATATTATATGAGATAAACTAATAGCTTTAATATAAAATACAAATTTATATAGGTATATATTGAGAGACGCACATATAATAATAGATAATAATGAATAGATAAATAAAATTTAAAGTCTCGAGTACTTAAGTTATGACTTTTTGTGTCTATTACTTAGATACTCGTTTATCGAGTAGTGGCTTTTATTTAGTAAAATCTGGCGCCGATTCCCTTGTTCACAAACTAAACTAAATTTAGTTCAGTGCATCTTTTTCTTTCTATTTCATTAAGAAAAGGACAGAAAAGAAATATTAGTTTAGTCCTGTCAAATTAGTCACGTACTAAATTGATGTATTTTTAGTAGCCATATTTTAAATCACGTCTAAACTGTCTATGGAATATCTTAATTTGACATGACCAAACTAATATTTATCTTCTGTCCTTTTCTTAATGAAACAGAAAGAAAAAGATGCACTGAACTAAATTTAGTTTAGTTTGTGAACAAGGGAATCGGCGCCAGATTTTACTAAATAAAAGCCACTACTCGATAAACGAGTATCTAAGTAATAGACACAAAAAGTCATAACTTAAGTACTCGAGACTTTAAATTTTATTTATCTATTCATTATTATCTATTATTATATGTGCGTCTCTCAATATATACCTATATAAATTTGTATTTTATATTAAAGCTATTAGTTTATCTCATATAATATCTACATCAATTGTAATATAGTAGTTTTTTTTTAAATATGTAATTTTTTCTTCTTTTTTTATTGGTGGGGGTAGTTTATTATATATCCACATAGACCCACATTTCGCCAGTTATGTTTAAGTCTCATGTTATGAGGGTGAGCCTATTGCCATCAACCGAACAAAGCCAGAATGATAAATTCCTGATAGAAAAACCCAATAACACTGCCTGACCTAGGAATCGGACCTAGGACTCCTGGGGGTCTACTCCAAAGTGGTAAATGTATTGTATCGGCCGTTTCCTGCTACGAAGTTACTATTTAGTTCGGTCGGTCCCGATCCTACACTCTTTCGAATATTGATTATGGTCCCGACCCAACTGAGCCGATCCAAACTTTTTTCGCACTTTTCAATAATATTCGGTTCCGCCATGTGTCGGTCCGAACCGATCATTCGCACTTTGCACTTCGGAGTAGACCCCCAGGCTCTGCTATATCGCTTGCGACCACTAGATCATCTTGGCAAAAACATGGGTTTACTGTAGATACACTACCTAACCCTTTAGGGAAAACAGGCATGATGTTATGTAATTTATGTTACTCCTTCCTTCTTCTTCTTCCTGCCTTCTCAGAAGCACAAAATGGGAAGAGCCAGTAATACAGCCAATCCAACTGCTTTATGCATCATGTTCATATAATATATTCCAATCAATCTTATCAGTATGCCTCTCAGTTTAAGCATTCCTTTGGAATAGGTGGTACAGTCAGCAACAACAGTCGAATAACAATACTCACTCACTTTTAGTTCTCTATATCTTAATTATTGAGCAAGACATTTTAATAACATTAGAACCTAAGCAAGAATAGTGTCAACTCTTGGCTATTATTTGTTATGCTAAAAAGCAGATTATCGAATTATTTTGTGTCAAGTAAGTAGTTATGTAAAAGTAGCAGTGTTATTCGAATTTTGTTAGTGATGGTGACGTTCTTACAAGGGTGGTTTGATAAGTCTATGACTTTGGAAAGAAACACTTTTTTTCGATAAATTTCTTTTTATTTTTCTAAATAATCACTTTTCAACTCAATGTTCAGACGTCAGTAGGTCAAGCTATCCGAAACTGTCAAATTTTCCCAACAACCTTGAACCTTAAAGCTTTAGCGATAAAGTTTAAAATCTATTAAAGAAATTTGGCAGATTGTAGTAGCTTGATGTGCTGGCGTCTGTACTCGGTCCATCGATGTCCCAACCTTTGAAACCCATCAAAAAAAGAATATTTTTTGTCAAATCCTGAAAAAGGCCTCGGTTTCAGCAACCAACTCAACAACCATTTGATGAAAAAAAATTCCCGCCAAGACATTTCTCCATGTTTGGAAAGAGGAAAAAAAGTTACAGGGGGCTATATTTGTAGCGAATACGGAGGCGAGTGCAGACGAGTGGGCTGGAGCATTATTCTGATGAAATCGATTTTTTTTCTTTGCTAGATACGGTCGTTCCTTCATCAACTCTTCATTAGATCGGCAACAATGCGGCATAGTAAGCTTCGGTGATTGTCTTGATTTTGTTCATAAAATCAATGTAAATGACTCCTTGGCTGTCCCAAAAGATTGTGGCCGTAATCTTACCAGCTGCACAAACAGTTTTTATCTTCTTTGGGAAACGTTCCCCGGTAGAAGTCCACTGCTTTGACTGTTGCTTAGTCTGTGGTACCTATACAATGTTGTACCCACTTCATTCGCGATTACGGTCCTAAGTACCTACATGGTATTCTTCAGTTGTTTCGCGATTTCGTTTTTGCTCGACTGTCAGTAAACGCGGCACCCATCTTGCAGAGAAAGCTTTTTCATACCCTGCACCTTAATTTTATTGCATAACGCACTATCAATCGTAATCTGAATAATTTTCTTAATTTGTAACTTAACAACGTAAATAATGCAATGATTTGAATGTTGGATTTCTCCCTTTTCAAAGAATACTTAGAAGTTTCCAAACGTTTTTTGTTTCGTTTTTAAAAAGATTATTTTTGAGCCAAATAAAAAAAAAACCAGCTGTATTATCTTTCTAAGGAGTTCCAAATTACGAAAAAAAAAATGAAATGTGTACTTTTAGTTTTTATTCAACCTTAAAAGTCGTAGACTTCTCGTTTCTTGTGCTCACAGAAAACGGTGGGGTAAATGGGTGCTCTCTCTACACATCGGCGTGGGCGGCACCTACGTTCTATACGAAACCGAAGGTATTATTTCATTGGAAATCCGTCGCATCGCGCCCGTTGGGTGACCCTGACGACCGTTCTGTTCAGACGTGCCAAGCACATCACAGCAGCAAACTACGGACAGAGAAACGTGGAGACATTCTCTCGTAAGAAGCTACAATACGTTTTGAAGAACGCTAATGCAACCTGAATCAAGCCTTGGAGGGCTTTTGCGAACGAGTGTGGTGTGGTAGTACTGGTAGTAGGTACCTACCAAAACGTATTAGCCATAAATCGCAAAATTACTTACGGTATTTGCGGACGACCACCATTCGCCGCAAGCATGGGACTTCCCTCCATTACCTCAACGCAACTTCAAGCAGCTACAGCAACATTATTCGCACTAGACACAGCCTGGCGACATTTTCTGCTGCAAATAGCTTTCTTACTCTTGAAGCAAATCTAGGTTATACATTTTGTACAGGTTGCTACGCACTGGCTAAAGCCTCGAAGCAATATTCCTATTGTACTTATCGAAAACTTTGTTTACGTAAAGGCTTCAAATTCCATTCCTGTTAGGGCTCCTACACATACATTTACAATAAAGAAGCCATAATAGGAATAGATTTATTGGCGATATTTAAATTTTCAAAGCTCTGTGCACTCCTCAAAAGATTGATAAATCACAGAATGGGAGTTGAAGCTCGGATTGTAGAAGCCATAAGGAACAGGAATGCGCGAGCAGGTGATTTGGAACTGCGTAGCGGCCGATAGTGAGCAACTGTGCGCCGTAGCGTGCATGGATCAGGATCAGGAGCCAGTCAGGCATATTACTACCACCAACTTATATTATTTACTAACCAAGAATGCAGCATATAAAAAAAAATATTGAACCTAGAAAATATGGCTGCAGATGCACCATGTTTAGGGAGTAACAACACATATCAACGCAGAACCTGCACGCTTAGGTAACTTCGGAGATCGGAAATTCCGCTCGATGCGTCGCGTTATTCGAACCGAAGTAAGAGGAATCACATCTTTTTCGTTTTTGTTACGTGAGCATATCTTTATGATCGGCTCAAGCCGATTCCGCGTCAATAGATGTGGTCTGTGTGGTCACTCCCCGAGATGGCACTAGGGCTCTTGAAGCCTCTGAATAAATGTGTGTCAGTGCAGTATTATAAATAATGTGATATGCTGTGTATTTCAAGCCTCGTTCTATCGCATGCGGCGCTGACCAGCAAACCCAGACTCACTGGAAATTTTTGTTTAGGTTTTATTAATAACATGAATAAAGTGGAATAAAAATATCGTATGTTCGTCTTTTGATTTAAATTAAATAACAATTACATAATATATAGAAATGTTTTTGCTTTGTAACATAAATATTATCAATCATATCTAGGCCGCGTCCTAATTTAAAAGCGATGTTTGCGCGAATACGCGATTCTTGCGCTCAAATTAAGTATTCATGTTTGGTGAACATGAACGCATGATCGTGCCGACAGAGGGCGTTTTCCGGTTTGGTTTTCCCAACAAAAAGTGACACATATGCATGCGACGTTAGCGTAAATGATCGCGGCGATCGCTTTTAAAAAGGACACGGGATAAGAGACACACAAACGATAATTTTAGGAATGGCTGGAAAAAATAATAATTAACAATTTCAATGACAGGCTTTAATCCAGTATCACTTCTAAGTAAGAGAATTTCATATAGAAGGTACATAATTTTAAAATCAATTCATCATCATGTTTGAAGGAAATCAATATCCTTACTAAAAACAGAATACAAACTAAAAAAATATGTAAAACAAATGACATATCTAGAATGCATTAGCAAAATTAACTAGAAATTAGTTTTAGGTATTAATAAAATACCATTGTGGCACTACTACTAGACATCTACACAAATTAAGAACAGATTCCAAATATTTTATTTATTGTAAACGAAAAGGCACTTTAAAATCAAGGTGGGGTAATGATACATGAATAAAAATATAATTAAGGCCAGAACAAGTTATAATGGAATACTCCTCTTGTTTGTCATCAATTTCTCTCGTCACACTGTAGTTTCACTTAAAAGTAGAAAATATTTTAAGAGTTCTTTTTATAATATATATGTACACATGTTAAAAAATTCAACAAGGAACAATCCATACATACCTACAACTTAGAAATAATTATGTGATCAGAATCTTCTCAAACTAATTCACAAAGTACCTCAAATAGATAATAATAGATGTCAATTAACTCCATGATATTGCAATATCAAATACACTGTAAGCAAATATGTAATATTGCCATATCGAAAATAAGTAAAACAGCCAGTGTATGGATTAAGACCAAACTCAATGCCACGAGAGAACTCATACACAACTGTCCATTATATTGATATAAAAAAATTTATACAAAAGGTCCACACCTTATTTGATTACAATTTCTGCAATATAAAAGTTATAAGTCACCACTGATAACATCAGCTCTCCATATATTTAATGAATATCATAGACACTTGATGCCGAGGTATTGTAACACTCAGTCAGCGCACAATGTGTAGATACATGTATCAACGTTTCTGTAACTTCACCAGTCCCTAAACCGTAGGATCAACTCCTCTCACCACAGAATTTTCTAGTTATAAAAATTACTATATTTTATCGATTCAGTCCACAAATTTGAAATAAAGTCCACGATTCCACTCGTCGTCACATAGTGCATTACTGCTACATGACGACTGTTGGTATTTACTTAATGTTCTGTTCACTAGGCGTTTGTTTAATTAAACGTTCTTCCAGTACGAATATTATTTAGCACATTTTAATTTGTTGAAAGTTTTTTTAGCGATGCACTGTTTAAAACAATCAATAATATCTATGTTACATTAAAATTGTTCAAGTAGGAACGCAACCACCGCCGGTCGCGTCGTTGTAGGACATAATTCCTCAATCCTGTCTATGTATGTCCACTATACATACGTCTATGTAATGCGGTACCAATTAGTCGACTACTAGTTGTCTATGGGGAGAAGCCAGTCCTCAAATTGTGTTCACATAACAAGCACATCTATCAGTTGCGAGGACGTCCGCGCCCGCGTGACCCGTCCCGGTCCTGAAACAAAACATTCTGTTAGCACCACTTACATAATCATTGCCTGACAAATATTTCAAAAATAACTAAGGGCCGATTTTTCAATCCACCGATAATTTTTATTCGTCGAATAATATTGACGTCTGACAGTTTTTGTATGGAAGAACTGTCAAAAATCCATAATTATTCCTCCGATAAAGTTATCTGGCGTTGGAAAAATCAGCTCTAAATGACAAGTCTTTATTTATATTGATCAATAAAAGCAATATTTTTGGCATGGAACCAACCTTACGGGGCCTGTTGTAATCACGGTCGCGATACATATTAGACAGGGGACCGTCGCGGTAAATGCCCGAATCATTGCGGTCATTGTGGTCGTTATAGTCCCGAGGTCCGTCATCGTCTAAATCGAGAGCGTCACGAGCGTCACGAGGGTCACGAGGGTCACGAGGGTCGCGAGGGTCGCGAGGATCGCGGTAGTTGCGCGAGTCCCGGTGGTCTCGAGGGTCACGAGCGTCCCGCGTGTCGCGGTGGTCCCGGTGGTCCCGCGGGTCACGTCCGTCCCGGCCATCTCGACCGTCACGGTTGTCGCGAGCATCACGCCCGTCTCGGCCATCGCGGCCGTCGCGACCCTCCCGACCATCGCGACCGTCGCGCTTGTCGCGGTAATCACGATAGTTGTTGCGGTACCCGCGACCGTTATCTTGATCCTCACGATTATTCTCCTGAGGGTGATGAGCAGGAACCTTGCGCGAATCTTCTTCTTCCTGACGCCTCTCATAGTGAATGAAGTCGTCAAAAATAGATGTCGAATGGCAATAACAGTGCATGATGCGCAACACTTGGAGCCCCTTAGCGTGCGGCACTTCCTGCGTATCGCGAGAATTTGTCACCGGCTTATTCTCGTTATTCTCTAATTTGATATGACGTAGTTGCACGTTCGGAACGTCCTTAACATAGATCCACCTTACACGAAACTGTCCCTTCCACTTGTCCTGAGACCACACACTAGAGTTGGAGTTGTAATCCACCGCACTAGTCATGCGAGCCATTCCACAGAAATGGCCGCTACCGTTCACTGAAAAGAATAGGAAGACGGCGCCTCCCTCTCTCTCGCGCTCGCGGAACGCCGCGTCTAGTCGCTTGTTGCCGTGCTCAGTACTGCACCATATCTCATACTTGATGCTGCGATGGATATCATCCTCTGAATACGACTTGATCACAAAGAAGCGAGCTAGAGGCGCACTCAGATCGAACTCCTTAGGATTGTAGTCATTCTTGACGCGAAGTTCGTCCAGCACGGGGTGCGGCACGGCGGGTGCGGCCGGCGGCGGCAGCGCAGCCACCGCGGGCGCGGCCAGCTGCGGGCGCGGCGCGAGCTGCTGCGGCGCCGGGTGGGCGGGGTGCGGGGCCGGCGCGCGCGGGGCGTGCGCCCACGCGGGCGGCTGCTGGTGTTGCGGCGGGGGCCCGCGCTGCTGCAGGGCGGCGGGCGCTGGGGCCGCGGTGGGCGCCTGCGCGGGCATGGGCAGCGGCGCAGGCACGGGCGGCGCCTGCAGGGTCGGTGGCGGTGGTGCGGTCACTACGGGTGCGGTCTTACCGGCGTCCCATGTACCCATATCCATGTTGTGCTTTCCAGGAATTATTGGTGGCGGAGGCATGCCGGGGCCCTTCTTTTTTACGGCGCCTCCCTGCGAGGTCGGCGCGGGCTTGGCCGGCTGGCTCGCGATGGAAGCCCATGTCATCTTTTTGGGTTGAGAGCCACCAGACACGTCCTTGAGCTCCGGCGGGCGATCCTTCTCCGATTTGTGTTCGCCGAGCGAGAGTGACTGCACCCCCGTCTCCACGGCTTTGATGCCGTCGGGCACGTACAGCCCGTCAGCCCTGTAATAGTCATCGTACTGCTTCGCGCGACCGAGTTGCCCCCACGTCGAATAGTCGCCATTACCGTGAAAATAATTAAAAGTTGACGCTGGTTGTCCGAATGCAGCTGTCGAAAATGTTGTTGTTGAGGGTCCAAACACACCTGAAATTATAACAATAGAGAATTAAAAGTGGTCGAGTGTTTTAGATTGGGAAGATCAAAAATATGTACTTGATAAGCATTTTATGAAAATGTAAAGTAAATGGTAATTTGATGATATATTGACAATGTCTGACACAAAAGATGGATGCGGTTTAACAGAAGCAAGATATTGATCGAGGTATTGTCGTTTTTCTGGCATGAATATTTGATACGAAAATTGATGAAAGTAGTGACATCTTTTCTCTTGTTACTGTATGAATACTAGCTACCATCCATTCCATAAGAATCGTGAGGATTGTATCCTCCGAAAGTCATCGGGTCTGTTCCATTGGTGGACCATGTCCCATCCCCGACTCCAAAAGCTTGATAAGGAAGTGCTGTTGTACCGTAATAACCTGAAATAAGGAAAAATATTTGCCTCTAAACAAATTTCCCACTTTCTAGTTATAATTAACTTAAAAAGCAACAAGATACAAAAGATGTTTAGTTAATTAATTAATTGAAAAGACTGAATTTAACTTTTAATATACGACAATAAGCCTCAGTATCTCTTTATTAGGACAACTTGATAAATGAAGTCCCGCGTTTTACGTTTATCTGAACTAAACTGCTTATCATCATCATCTCAAACTGAAAAATAAACAGTTTGAGGGTCATCTTAAAATCGAAGTAAAATAGTATAACAATATCGTGAGCAATGTAACAGCTTTGAGCTCGATGCAGTTGTCTAAAGGTCAAAGGTCATCTAAATATGGACTTGACCTTTACACATTATTGAAAAAAGGACTCGACTATAGATAAAACATTCAAACATTTGTTCTACAATAGAAATACTAAACGAAGGAACAATCTATATAAATCTAGGGATTGCTTGTGTGAATAATTTTCAATGAGACACTTTATACATTTCTTGGGACTGATATCTCTGGAGGGGGGCGGGGGGGGTTAGGTTATTGAAACATATGTACCTACCTGCCACGCTGTACGGGTCGGCTGCGGACGAGATGGGTGGCGCATAGGAAGGCTGTTGCTGATGGCGCCATGACACCTCGGCCAACTCGTCGCCCCCGCTCTCTAAATGTTGCTCTTTCGGTGCATTTGTCACTAGAATCATAAACATTGGGCTATAAGCATTTTTATATAAAACCGGCTGACCGGACTGACGTCGTTTCCTCGTTCGCAGTGCGACTTACCGGGTCCAATTGTAAAACTAAACCACTCAAACAAACAAAAAAAAAATCATCAAAATCGGTCCAGCCATTTAGGAGGAGTTCAGTGACGCACATACAGAAGAATTATATATATAAAGATGTAGGACAGAAGGGCCTGTTTATTTATATTAGTATTTAATCACAAGGAACTGGACAAACAAAATTGTGTTGGAACTAAGCACATTATTTTTATAATAATGTCACAGTTAAAACAAATTGATTCACTTCAGTTGAAAGGCGCAGAATTTAAAGTTGTTGTCACAAATGGATCTCTTTTTTATATTTACACAACTCAATTTGGTTGCTTTAGCTAAATTGAAAGCCCTACATGAAACCATGAAATATTGTCATAACATAAATCTCAGATTGAGTGACTAAACTAAAGTTTCACAAGTAAAACTCCACAACATAGAATTCTTTACTTTTTTTGATCACATAGAAGTCCATCATCATACCCTTTTACCAGCAATTTTCATTGAAGATGCAACAATGTTTATATACAAGACTATGTTTATAAGTAAGTCTATATAGATATGGTCCACTGAGTTTGTTATACAGTGGCCTCCAAAAATTAGTTGACAGTTTTCCACTTCAGCTGTGACACACAGTTCTAAATGTTTGAACTATATACTAAAACGCATTTTTTTTACTTAGTCAACCTATGATTGATCATTAAAAAAAAATCAAGTAATCAGGTAATCCCTCAGAATAACCTGATATTTTATTTTTATTTTATTAGGTTCACTAACAATTGAACACTGATACAACCACATTACATTTTTAAAGTAAAATAACAGTGCATCAGTTACTTATAGGTAAACACCACATGCACGAAACAATGAATCAGAGAAATAAGCTAGCATACGTAGTAATAAGCGCTAATATTGAAAGATTGGTAACATCAGTAAAAAGTTTTCATTTCAAAGACATGACAATTTATGAAATTCTGTTTCTTTGACATTGATAAAAATTTATAAATTATTTAAAAATGTATAAGTAATTTAATTAATTAAAAATGTATAATTTAGATCATAATGTGGCATCAATGGACCATATCTTAATAAACACATATATAGTGTATGTACACTTACACACATATATATTGTATATTTGTGAGTGTTTTTTTACATAGTGTGAGTATGTAATTTGTTTCTGCATAAGCAGCGCAGTAGACAGGCAGGTGTACAAAGAATGTTATACAATGCACTATTGGTACTGCCATTATTTAAATGTTCTTAGACCAGTCCATTACAAATTGTACTGAGTCACAACACAGATTCGTTTTGAATGAGTCATCTAAAATATAGATAAAATTAAATGAAAGCAAGGGGCTATCCTCTTTATTTATATTTAACAAAGGTTGAATATTGTATTGTCTACTGGACAATATTTGGATTTTAAACAACACAAATGCTAATGGTTTCACTTTACAGTACATCAAATGCTTGTTATCTTTATGCAGGCATTTAAACAGTGCAATTGTAAAGAAAATGCATCAGTAAAATAAAATGCTTATTTTAAGTAATTCTACAGAATTAATTTCAATTCTTAACAATTTTTTTTTTTACTAAGTTCTAAATAATTTAGGATACTAACATTTTCAATTACCATTGTAAATGTGGTTATCCTATTAGGACTTAAGTATTAATGTCTACTAAAAGAAATAACAAAGTACTATCTACCCATTTAGCATTCAGGATTTCAATATTTACATCCAAGAGTAGCAATGATTGTTCATACACAGACCATTAATTACAATTGAAGTAATCAATTGACTACAATTATTATTCATAGAAGGACTATACACAGGTCAATTCTTTGCTGTAATAGAGAATCACTGGAATGTTGGTTTTTAAGAAAAAATTTAGACCGAAATTCTAGACAGAACTTCTTTAAGGGGGAATCCCCAAGAAATCCCCATCTATAATCCTATTGTATGACTATTTATAATAAATAGTAAATAAATATTCCACCACTATCACACAACGCCATCTAGTCCCAAGCTAAGCAGAGCTTGTGTTATGGGTACTAGACAACTGATAAACATACTTATATATTTCTAAATACATAAATATTATAGATAAATTACACCCAGACACAGAACAAATGATCATGCTCATTACACAAACATTTGTCCTGGGTGGGAATCGAACCCACGACCTACGGCATAGCATTCAGGGTCACTAACCACTAGACCAACAGGCCTGTCTAATTCTCTTGTCTATTTCAATTGAAATATACAGCAATATGGTCATATGCACTTAAAAGGTTGTACTGATGATTTTAATAATTATAATTCTGTAAATACAAGCTTATTAAGGTCGCGATTCATATTTTGTTCAACATACAACCTGACACTGGCCTGTAAATTGCAAAAACCTTAAGAAAATATTAATTTTGCAGGCTACCCTGGCGTTCCCCCCTTAATTCCATCAAATCATTGTGAGATTACTTTGTATTGGACAACAAGGAGGCAGAAACAATTTGCAATTACACAAAGAATGTGTGAGTGAAAAATTTATAAATGGCATTTTAGTTATGGCCTGCTAACCTACTTTTATGTAGGTACATAAATGAGTAAAATGGCAAATATCCTTACTAATAGAATCTAAATAAAGTTATGAGCACAAAAAGTAAGATAGCTAACCTAAGCAAACCCATTTGGTTGGGGTGGGGTGCCCTAGCTTAGGTACTGTGGCCAACTTTGAATTCACTTATTGGAAGGGCAGCGCTTTCTCGCAGGCTTTACTTGAGAAACGTAACGTTAACGTAAACAAAAAGTAACTACTATGCTCACAGATTTATGATCGAAAGTAAACTAAAGATGGTAATATATTCACAGGTCCAGTCTACTGTAACGTGATCTACAGTAGACTGCATAATTATGGAACACAGCTGTTTCAATATACTGATAATTTTTTTGATTATAAAAGTAGCGCATAGTTATTAACACATTGACTGCCAGACAACAGACACAATAGAAAATCTATTATTGGCGGACACCAGTGACCACGGTGGTAGTCAATGGCTTAATGAATTCAACACATTATAAAATCTTGTTTTCATAGTATTAATAGATGGTGCAGTGTAATTATTATTATTATAACACTAGCTTCTGCCCGTGTGTTTTGTCAAATAAAAAGTACCAAGTTCCATCAAAATCAGTCCAGCCATTTCAGTGATAACCCGGAACAAACAGAAAGCCAAAAAGGTACTTACTATACTTTCCTATGCATTTAGTAAAAATCTGTTATTTTGACATTACAAACAGACACAATTTTAATTATTTGTATAGATTTCCAATATTATTTTGTTACACAGTCAACATCATTAGTTTAATTGGAGGGTGATAAAGTAATGTACCTGCTGATTGTCTTAATTGACCCACAAAATGAATGGAAAATTACTTATCACCTAAACATAGTAAGTATATCATTATTAGATGGAGTGTTTGCATGCAAGCATTTTATCATAAATAATTGACTGACTAAGACATTAAATGGTACTTGCAAAGTTATTGAATGATACCTTATAATATCATTTGTAGACTTAAAATAGATACTGAACAACTGCATTAATACTACATCTGTATTAGACCTTAGATCATTTAAAATTACACATAATATAATAAATTTTGATAAACTTACTGTGCACAAAGTAATACATGTCTGCTCTGTAGTCACCCACAATATAAACAAGAGAGGAACAGTAAAGACACAGCCATTGATTATGTGTGGGTGGTAAAGATTTTCAAGTTATTTTAGATATACGTCTGTGGGTTGATTGGGTGGCCCACCCACCTACATCCTCTCAGGTGTACAACATAATCATTACATTCTTTTCACATATCGCCATACATCTGACAACATTCAGTTAGTACAGTTACATGCCCACATTTCACTCGGCAACATGGTTACTTACATTATTCTCGATCTAAAATCACGCAAGAAATAATAAAAGTGAAAGCTAAAAAGATTACGACGCTAATCGCAGCATCGCAATAACGAGAACCGAATGCGAAGCCGACCGGTACGCTGTTCCACCTACGGAGAAAACACTTTGCAACGTCATAACGATACCATCTTTACCTTGGTTCCCTTGCCCTTTCATCCGCTACGATCGCCACAATCATGAAACAAGAAACAAAACATCAATATTAGCTATACAACAATACGTTTAAACACGTACATAATTATTGAACAGAGATAGTGTAAATGTGAAATACCTGATCTGACACGCCTGCTGACATTGGCCGCGATTTTGAGAATATAGAGCACTTATAGAAGTCTTTGGACACGACAATATCAAAATAAATCACATCAGTTTCACTACACAAGGTCCGAAGTGTCCAAGATTCACTTAATTATTTCTAAATGTCCGTGTTGTATAAAAATCCGCTGAAGTCCGAAACGGATGGACGTTTGTTAATGGCGACCAAAGCAGTGTTGCCAATATTTTTTTCGGAAATAACCGGTTAATGTTATTATACCGTAAATGAGAGACGTAACTTAGTTTACTGAAGTTATTCGGTTTCATCAGTTTGATTTCATTCCAGTTTGCGCTAAAATCCACTTCATTTTATTCATCTCGTGTTCATTTTGGCTTAATTTAATTTTAAAAAATAATTAATCTTGACTTTCCCGAATAATAATCCCTTTTTCTTTCCTTTTTAATGATTCATTCATCAGCTGACGGACAAAACGTAAACCCTGTTGGGCAATGACAGCTTGTTTTTTTTTTGTTTTTATTACTCTAAAATATGCGTTGTTCAGAATTTTATAAGCTTTGTTATTATTTTATGCTTGTGACCGCAGTTTTACTGCTTTGGTATTGCTGATAGAGATGAAATCTTATCAGCGTACTAGTATTCTAGAATTGAAAAAAAAAAAAAAATAATTTGCAATTTAATTAAATACGCTTGTCTAAGGATCGGATCACATTGACGAATAACGAAGCGTAGATTTCAGACTGTCGTTGGTGTTTCTGTTTTTTATGTAGACGTTGTGTTCCGACATACGAGAAATTGTGTTACCTACCTACTCATTTACTTTAATTTTGCAGACGTGAAGAAGTGTACCTACTATTGAAAGCAGTCCAGTTTTATGAGGCTTTTATAAACAGCTGATAGAGAGCAACACATAAAACATATTTATTATTATTTTATTTATTTATTCTTATAAATACATTTTTTCAATAATAAAATTTATTTCTTAGTGAAAAATGACGAAATTGTTTTGGTTCCACTTGCTGCCTTTTGCCTCGCCTTTTCTTTTGCTGTTAGGGGTTTTTCCTTTTTTACTACACTGAGGTCTTTGTCAGGAAACACAAGAGTATTATTTTTAGATTCATCATCTGAAGTTTCACATTTTATTTTTTTCTTAGATTCATTATTCTCGATTTCAGACTTTCTTTTGGTTCCGATAGTTTCGATTGAGTCCGGCTCAAAATTAAATCTTTTTTCTAAAGATTGTCTCACTTCATCCTGAAGATACTCCGACAACATGCCACAAGCATATTTCAAGTAGCGTTCTGGAAAATGATAATATTTAAAATTAGCCAAATATTTATAAGGTCTGAAATAATGTATATTTCTGAAGTCAGAAAAGCATCTTCAGCCAACCATAGGACAACATAGCTACGACGCAAAGAAGAGAATTTATGCTAATAAAAGCATGCTTGTCTAAATAAATAAATAAGAAGTTTTTAACTGGGTTGTGAAGTTCAGATAGGCAGTCACTTCATGTAAAATACTGGTATTCAGCTCCATCTGGGAAGACTCAAAGCTGCCCAAACATAGTTGGGAAAGGGCTAGGCAGATGATGATGAAACACAAAGTATTGAAGCTATTTTTACAGCTTTTCTGGTGGCTACAGTCAATAATATTATGCAGTAATTGTACAGTCAGGGAAAGCCTCTGCTCACAGGGAGAAGGACTACCAACTACAGCCTGTTTCAAATTTTATGGTGCCTTTGAAGTGTGCTACTTGCTGTGCAGTACCTCACCCCTCATCCCTGTTGACAGTTGGATTTGTTACTGTGCAGCGACTTGCCTCATGTTCCGAGTCACCATAAAGTTTGATTTGGGCTGTACGTACCACAATATTATTAAGAATCTTTTTGGAAAAGTAAGATAATTTATTAATACCTTCATGGGTATCTTTCAATGAGCTTGTCACAAATGTAGCAGATACTGCTCCTGAAGTAACATGAATGTTTTTCGCTTTCAACACTTTGGCAAGTCGGCGGACTCGGGCCTCCAGCCAGGTCATAGTCTTCTCTTCATTGTATTTATATGCTTTCATATCAGCAGGGCCCTGGAAAAAGAAACAATGGTTAGTATAACGGGAGGGCATTGGCTTCTCCAAAACAGTTTTAAATAGTGCAGGAGTCAGAAAATTCTAGTGTCCGACCGAAACAGGATTTTCAGCTGAAACCGAAACCGAGGCTTCGGTCTTGGTCCCAGTTTCGGCCGAAACCGAAACTTATTTGAATTCGTTAGCATGTTAAATCTATTGTATTTTTACGCATATATAGACAGTTAACACGTCGCTCATTTGGAGAAACATCGACGTAACTGCTACTTTTCAAATTTTACAGGAGAGTAATTCACTCTCGTCCAAAGTGAACTCTTGTTTTGTAATGAGGTTACTGTCTCGTTATGAAGACCCTTGCCTATGTTTTTGTACTTAAAATGTGGCTACACTAATGTAGCTTTATGTGTTATTCAAATATGTAAGTGAAATGTTCATATTGGTATTCTTATAAATAAACAAAAATATTTTGGGTACATACAATTCCGTCATTGTTTCCCAAAGATTCAGTAAAATGCGCAGAGAGCCGCGCATACATTTTTATGCTTTTATGACAATATTAACATTTTTGAATGTAATCAAAATACGCATTTATTACGTGTAATAAACATCGGCCATCTGTTCTGCGAGCATGTGCCCTGCCCAAGTGCCCACTGCCACTTCAGTTTGGCAATTCTTTGGACTATGTTGGTTACCTTGGTTCACCTGCGGATATCTTCATTTCTGATTCGATCACGCAGGGAAACTCCAAGCATAGCCCTCTCCATTGCCCTTTTGGTGACTTTAAGCCTCCTAATAAGGCCCATTGTGAGCGACAACGTTTCAGTGCCATAGGTCATCACTGGCAAAACGCACTGGTAAGAACTCAACTGGCAATCACATTCACTCACTCGAAGTTAGCCGAATGATGCGCGACAATTCACGAACACCTAGTTTCGGCGGGGCCGAAGGTTCGGCCAATTATTGGCCGAAACCGAAACTAGCCGAAACCGAACCTTCGGTCGGTCCTTCGAAAATTCTATGATTTCTCTGTTTACTTGTACAACTTGCTTAATGTCAATATATGATTTTTATATGTATCTATATTTTTTTATTTTACAGCGTGGCAAGACATCGGCATGCAACCTGTTACCACGGATTCAGTATATAATTCTAGACGCCGCTGTTGAAATTTTTGAGTTAAAAAATAAATTATTGCTGTTCCATACATTTTGACCGCATAGGTATTGTCTTCTTTAATAACCCCCAAAATTTTCTAAGCTACGGGGTCTACAATCATATGCTGAATTCATGGTTACAGTTTGCATGTCTACGTTCCTGCTGCTCTTTATAGTTGATGGTAGATAAATCAGTTCTTTGTACTTAACATACCTTTAAATCAGCAACATTGTCCAAACTAGGCACAAAGTCTAGGATCTTATCATATCCCTTCTCAGAGAGCAAGTCTTCTAATGGTATTGCTCTATCACTGCACTGTTCCTTTAACTTTGGCAACACTGAAAAAAGGTTGTTAAAGAATATTAGTTTTATGCTGGCCTAAGGAACAGGGTGTAAAGTTAACTCATCCTCCATAGAAAAGGGAAGATCCCCCAACCAGATGGGTGTCAAGGGCAAGTGTCCGATGATTGATGTAGGGTCATTGTATACTAGTAAACACGCCTTCCAATATATAAAGAAAAGGATAAAAAACATATTATCAAAATCCTTAGAACAACCATTCTTTTGGCCCCTTTAATCCTAAACGGTTAATTGGGTGGTAAACTCTGCTTGCGCAATGCAAGATTTTGTGTGACGTCAGTGTGATGCGTAGTTCCCATGTGGCAATGTAGATAATGCCATAGTTTTAGTAATAAGTTCTATACCAGGCTTTGGGCTAGTAAGCTGGTTAAATGATTTTATTTCTGTAAATAGGTTTGTACAAACACTTTTACACATCAATCATTTTGAAATCTGAATGTGGTTGACATTTCTTATCTGACTACTCTGACAAGAAAGGCCGAGGCAAATTAAAAAAAAAAAAAAAAAAACTACCCAGAAAAACAACTTCTAAAAGATTTTATTGGTCTAGAAAAAAAAATACATTACCTAGAAATATAGGGTTAACTGGAGTAAACATTTGGATACTACCATCGGATTTAACAGTTTCTCCAATAAACCACGAACGACATGGTTCGTCAAATGTTCGGATTTCATAGATTTTGTTGTTCCTGTCATCTAGGCAATACTTTGAGGACTCTCCATGTGCCGGGTGCCGTAACGTAATGATGGTGAAGTTGCTGTTGTCCAGCAAAGAATCTGTAATTTTATTCAAGTACCTATAAGTCACGTAATTTATGGAAACGAAATACGTAATACGATAAGACGAAAGAAAGAATCGAAAGACTCAAACCTTTTACAAGTAACAGCCATGAATTTTCAACACGTTTTGGCGGAGGGGCAGAAGCCACCACTGTTATCTTGGATCTTGTCATTTTTATTTGTGATCTAAAAAGAGTTGTCTTGTCTATTTGAGTCAAATTATAGAAATTAACGTTTTATAATATTTTCGCGGTATTCACATCACAAAACAATCACATCAATACTGGCGTCAATTCGTCAACAAACATTAGCAATGTCAATGCCATGTTGACACTTGAATCTTGACAGTCATCTGGTTTGGATGTTACCATTTACGAAACCAAATTATTAAAACAGACGGACATAAAATACTTAAGTACATAAGCTTACGCCTTTTTCCCATGGAGGTAGGCCGAAACCAGAGAACGCCACCTGCTACGATCCTAAAGGCGCGTCCCCACCAGGGCCGCGCGGCCTCAAAGCCTCGCCAGGCCAAGCCTCACGAGGCTTTTTCTTTTGTTTGCAACGAGTGACGCGCCTCCATTATAAGAATACACGAGGCTCGGCCGCGCGGCTCCGTGAGGCCAAGCCGCGCGGCCGAGCCTCATGTGTTCTTACAATGCGTACGCGTCTTAATATGCTCCTTTTGCTTCGTATAGGTCCATACATCAGAAGGCCAATTCACGTAATTTAAAACGTTCAAAATCTAAAACGTAGTCTCATCTCGGCGACAAACAAATTAAGGTCATAAACTTGTCAAAATGTAGGGAATTTAGAATTTTGACAGATTAAGACTGAGATCACACTGTGAACGGTCTTAAAATTACAAGAATTGACCCCCTTTTTTTTTGAGTGTCAGAGTGTCGGAGTGTCAGACTCTTACTGACTAAAACCCACCCGTGTTCCTTCCTTAGCCCTTTACGTACCAGGGCAGCGGTAACCCTTTCGGACAATCCCGCTACCCCGGCAGGCTTCGGCCCTGTCGGGCCCCGTCGACTACGCTGACATCTCTTTGAGGCGCGCGTGGAACACATACACGCCGTCCGGCACGGGCCTGGTCCTGATCGGACGGAGAGCTACCCATTGCTCTCCGCCCGCAGGCCCGCGCCTACGGTGGCCGGGAGTCGTCACGCGGCTCCCGACGCCCGGAGCGTCTCCCTCGGCGGCTGAGGCGTGAGGATCTTTCCCTCGCCCATCCCGCCACCTCCTTCGCTAGCATGACTGCTTCGCAGAAGGAGGTGACCGCCTCCCACTCCCTCTCGCCCCGGACCATGGCTTGCACCAGGGCCGGGCGCGAGAGGTCGCCGCCGCTGCCGATCGCCTCTACGAGGACACGGCGGTGCTCTGCCCAAGCGGGGCAGACCTCCACCGTATGCTCCACCGTGTCCTCTGGGCGATCCTCGCAGTGGTGACACCCGGGCGTCTCCTCCCGCCTGATGATGTGCAGGAACCTCCCGAAACATCCGTGTCCGGAGAGGACCTGCGTCAGGCGGTAGGTGAGAGCGCCGTGACGCCTCTCTAGCCACTCCTCAAAGAGGGGTCTTATCGCCGCTATCGTGGCGTGCCCTGCGCTGGGTTGCGATAGTCGCGCCTTCCATTCCACCATGAGACCGCGCCGGAGGTCCGTCCGCTCCGCAGCGATTTGCCGCGGGTGCAGAGTTTCCCCCCGACGTGTGCCTCCGCGCGCCAGTCATACAGGCGCGCGAGGACTATCGCCTCCAGATCCCATGGTGGCAGTCCGGCAAGGAGGCTTGCTGCCTCGCCCGAGATCGTGCGGTACCCCCGGATTAGCCTTACGGCTACCACCTTTTGGGGCGCGTTCAGGTAGTGTGCGGCTCGAAGCCGCAGTGAACGCGCCCATACCGGGGCCCCGTATAGGGCCATGGACCGCACGACCCCCGCGTAAAGCCTCCGGCAGGAGGCGTTTGGCCCCCTCAGGTTGGGCAGGAGCCGCTTTAAGGCGGCCCCGGTCCGTTCCAGTTTGGGGGCCAAACGTCGGAAATGCTCGACGAAGTTCCACCGGCTGTCGAGGACGAGACCCAGGTATCTCATCGTCTTCTCGACGCCGATGTGAACCCCTCCTACCATTAGTTGGGATCCCGAAGGTGGCCCGTACCGGGGCCCATGAAAAGACATGGCCTCGGACTTGTGCAATGCCACCTCGAGACCCAACTGCCGGATCCTTTCCACGACTATCGCAACCCCGCGTGTCATCGCGTCGGCCGCCGCCTGATGCGACCTCCCCTGCGCCAGGACCAGCGTGTCGTCAGCGTAGCAAACTACGCTGACGCCATCAGGGAGGTCGGCCCGCAGCACCCAGTCGTAACCGATGTCCCACAGGAGCGGCCCCAGAACCGATCCCTGTGGGACACCGCACGACATCAGAATTGACCCCCTGATAAACGCATGGAAGTAAGTACATTTTCGACTTTAAAAGAAAACGAAATTGTGAAGTTTGATACAACACTATAGATTGCGTTCCAGATCTGAACGAAATTACCCATGCTATTTACAGCATACCTTTTATAGGGTTCCATAGTGAAACTAGGCAGTCTTATAGTTTCGTCAATTCCATCTGTCTGCCTATCCACGGTTTAACTCAACTAAATTTGTGAAATTAAATCTTAATATTTTGGTACGCTCCCTTACACCTGAATCGGGAATGTTTTTTTACTCATTTATTCCGTTGTGGGGTGTCATTATATAGTCTTTTAAAAATAATAGATCTTTCTTGTTTTTGGAAATATTAAAAGTACTTAGGATTATTTAGGATAACGATAACGAAGTTAAAAGGAAAACTATCACCGCTAAGTAGGCTATACAAATTAACGAGTAATAATGGACCAACTAGTAAAATGTTGGATAAGTAATTTTTTTAATCCATAGGAAATGCCTTAGATGACGTTGATCCAATAAGTTGGAACTAGCTGCATTGCTTTGTATTGTTATTAAAACAGTTTAGGTTCGCAAAAACAATTTCCCAAATAAAATAAAAACTACTGAAAAAAAAACAAGAGTATCGTTAGAGCCCGTACAAAAAAAAAAAGTGTATCGCAGACAGCAACACCTTTCATACTTTAGTAGCACCTAATTTTCGAACATGAAAAGAAAAAGTTATTAAAATATCATCGTCCTCTCGCTCCTATAACAATTTTTTGAAGAAGGCCGTCATTAATCTACTTAATTAAAAATTTATAAAACAGTTAAGAATGTACATTTATGATGAAAACACAGAAAGCGTACGTAAAGTTTATAGTAAACTTTACGTACGCTTTCTTTTGTGGAGAAAGCAGAGAGGATTGAGAGGCACATAAGCGTGTGGGAAATATATTTAAAAAGATTATGAGTTATGTGACTTTGCTTTGAAAGTAAGATATTTTCAGAAACAACTGCAGAAATAACGCGTCCAATAATCCATTTCAACTACGGATCCCTTCACTGTGCGTGGTCCGACCTACACTTGCTACTTTTTTTCTCTTCCTTAAATAAGTATTTCGGTTTTTTTTTGTTTCCATTCATGCTTTGTCCTATGTCTTTGTGGGTACCTATTGACATGTATTGTTTTTTTGATATATCTTTTTTATTTTTAAAAAATATAAATTTTGACATTACTTTTCTATCGATACTTTGTGTGTATACCTATGTCTTTGTATGTACCTATTGACTTGTATTGTTACTATTTACATTATATAAGTTAACATTTTAAATAATAATACATAAGTACATGTGAAAAAATAAGCAAAAGAATCATAGGGCATCAAAAAATTCCGCATCGCTGTCAACAGGAACAGTGCCCAAAAGGTTGGCAGCATTGCCAATTTGTATGCGATGCTAATTCTTTGGCCAAGAAACAGGCAAGCCCTCTGGTCACGTGAAGGGTCGATTAACTTGTATTGTTTTTTGATATATCTTTTTCATTTTTTAAATATAAATTTTGACATTTCATTTTATCAATACTTGGCCACTTTGACATTGTAAGTTAATTTTAATATTTCTACACCGGCAACGGTGTAGAAATATTAAAATTATGCTCAGAAATATATATTTTTATTATTCTTTATTATGCTAAAGTACTTGACAGCAGTTGGCATGGAACATTGACTTTTTGACATCTATCATTATCATGTCATGCTGACATTTGAAAGATGTACCGCGCTTTTGCAAGAAGTTTGTAGTTTGTAGTCAACATTTTTTAATTAAGGAAAATGCAAGCTTTTCTTAAAAGTGGCAAATTATCCGCATCGGACAAACCCTCGTCTTCAGGTGTAAAATCTTCAGGCAAGAAAAAGCCTCCAGCACCATGGGTTGAAAAATAGTAAGTGCTAACATGAAACCGTGTTACATACCCATTTGTAACCCTTATCATTCGTAATAACAATATTGATTTGTAATTTACAGCCGGCCGAAGACTATAGATGATATTGTAGATCAAGGAGAAGTGATACAAGTGTTGAGAGAGTGCTTGGCTGGTGGTGACCTTCCACATTTGTTGTTTTACGGCCCGCCCGGTACCGGCAAGACGAGCGCTATCCTAGCCGCGGCTCGGCAACTATTTGGCGATATAACCCGGGATCGTGTATTGGAGCTGAATGCTTCGGACGAGCGCGGCATTCAAGTTGTCAGAGATAAAGTGAAATCTTTTGCACAACTCACAGTCAGCAGTACGAGACCTGAGTAAGTTAATATGTTGTTTTTCTTGCCTGTTACATTTTAGCCTTATGAGCCATCGATCGAGAACTGGAAGGCATGGGGACACCAACAGACATTAAAAAAAAAAACTATGTGCCAAATCAATATGTATGCAAATAAGCAGGAAAAATATTTAATACTTGTTTGGTATGTATACGCAGGCTGACAGTAACTTACATATAAGGACTTCATTGATATTCAAAATTGTATGTCAGTATATGCTATTAAGTTGCATGTTGATAATTCACAAACTTACAGACTTTTCTGTTCATATCTCAAACTTTCAGTATCAATAAAAATATACTCCACACAGGTTGAAATAATAGACACCATGATTATAATTATTTATTTATATTCTTTCAATAAAAAACCTCATTGTCTTTATCATTGTCTTAATTTCAGTGGTCGACCATGTCCCCCATACAAGCTGGTGATCCTGGACGAAGCAGACTCCATGACCAATGCGGCTCAAGCAGCGTTGAGGAGAACCATGGAGAGGGAGACAAGGACCACTCGCTTCTGTCTCATCTGCAACTATGTGTCGAGGATTATACCTCCCATTACTAGCAGATGCTCCAAGTTTCGCTTCAAGCCTTTAGCTAGAGAGAATGTTATCAAGAGGTATCATTTTTATAATACTTTAATTTAAATGATAAAATTTATTTAGTTAGCACCACCCACCATGTTCAAAAGTGCCATTTATGTGCCTATTGGAATTGCTTTGACTTTGAACACCCATTGTACTGCTGTTAAGATAAGGGAATGAGGCTATAAATAACATGTTGTATGATACAAAACTCAAGCATAATAGTTACTAATCTTGGTGCGTATAGAGCCTACTGGCTCCTAGATTTTGTCTATTATTAATTAATAATAATGCTAACTAACTTCCAATTTATAGGTTAAAAAACCCCTCTAAATAACTCAAAATGAAATCTAGCTATTCACTATTTCCTGTTATGGCACTTTGAGGATTTAAAATACTCCAAATCAACAATTAAAAAAAAAAAACCTAACTTTTCAAGCAGTCTGATTCAGTTGGTGGTATCAAATATGTGATTGAGCAAAACTTATTGCCACCAACTGCAAAGTGCGAAAAAAGAGCTTATTTTGAACTATTCAGTAGTAGTCAGTTTTTTTAATTTTCAACTGTTTAGTGTGTTTTATGTTTTGGGAAGTGTCTCCTCAATACCGTTATTTTGATACCCCACATGGTCATGGTACAATTTATTTTCAATACATTATAATGATCTTTAATAATTCTATTTTGATTTTATGAAACCAAAAACGTAACCCAGACGAGTTGATAGAATGAATCGAGGGTATAAAGAATCCCACATACACTGATCCATAGATACACCTATCTTTATTGTTGGCCCAGTCGGGTAAAGAGTATCATAAAAAATAATGCAAGCATTATCAATGCAGACTCCGCGAGATCTGCGAAGCGGAAGGTGTGGACGTCGGCGAGGGCGAGGTCTTGCACCAAGCAGTCGACACGTGCGAAGGAGACCTGCGCCGCGCGCTCACTGCCATGCAGTGCTGCCAGCGACTACTGGGCAAGATCACTGCTGAAGGACTAGTGGAGGTACTACATATGATGACATCACCATTCTCATGCTTATCTCAATTTATTTGGGGTCGGCGCAATCTGTATTTTTCTTCCATACCATGAGTCTAGGACTATACCTAGTCGTGATTTACGACATATGATAGATGAGACAAATGTGAAGATGACGGAGTGTTGTATTTGGCAGCTGTATAGCAGTAGCATGACTATTGAAGTAGACGTGTTCTTGCGTGGAAACCGCGAATCAACGAAAGGACAACCTTAGGCTAGACCGGTAAGAGCTGGATGAAACCAAGGATCGAATTGAATGATGTGCAGTTGGAGAGCCGATTGAAGATTGATGAATGAGTTACTGTGGTATAGAGCGTGGGTTTGAAAACCGGCCAAGTGCGAGTCGGACTCGCGCACGAAGGGTTCCGTACCATTATCTATATAAATCACGTCTGTTGTACGGGAGCCCCTCGCGAATATATCGCGAAACGAAGTATTTGCTCCACTCGTCGTCATCATCTGCCTAGCCTGTTCCCAACTATGTTGGGGTCGGCTTCCAGTCTAACCCGATGCAGCTGAATACCAGTATTTTACAAGGAGCGACTGCCTATCTGACCTCCACAATCCAGCTACTGGGTAATACGAAACCTCTTGGTAAGGCTGGTTGTCAGACTTTCGGGCTTCTGACGAGCCGTAACGACTGTCAAACATCCACGAGTTACAGCCAGGACCAAAGCCTTAACGTGCTTTCCGGGACACGGAGGGCTCTTGGTTTGTAAAGATGGTCACCCATGCACGGACCAACCGCGGCAAGCGTAGCTTAACCTGATCGATCGACCCGTGCGGCTGTTATTACTTAGCCACAAGCCCCTCCACCCGTCGTATGTCTAGTAATTTTTTTTTATTCTAATGCCCATGTCTTGTGAACAGGTAACTGGCCTTGTTCCTGATAA
This sequence comes from Apamea epomidion, assembly GCA_947507525.1. Lineage (NCBI taxonomy): Eukaryota > Metazoa > Arthropoda > Insecta > Lepidoptera > Noctuidae > Apamea > Apamea epomidion. The sequence goes on along the minus strand of OX382226.1, from coordinate 8,875,480 downwards.
GCTAGTCAACGAATACCTGAGCATCAAGAACTACAGTGAATTGGAGGAATTTGTGGAGAGGTGAGTGTATTTATAAAAATATAGTTTAATGTTTCTAGTTGAACATTTATTTGAATTTGAAGTAGAAAGCCAGCCACAATGGTACTATCTGGTATGGTTTGATCTCACGACTCTTGATCGTTCAACGCCTTAACATTTACAGTAACAATAACTATCCATCAACATGTCCTAAGGCAAAAGTGTGTTTAGACACTTTTAGCCATATTTGGAGTTAGATGAAATATCATCTAACTCCAAATATGGCTAAAAGTGACTAAACACAAAATCTCATTTTCTCTTTCTGGAAATTATATCCAAGTGCTCAGCTGTTTTAGCGATTACATAAAAACTTACATACCTAATTTTACTGAACCACTTTTTTACACATTTTGCAAATCCCTACAGACTCTGCGAACCCAAGTCGGCCGTAGCAAAGAGCATCTCCACATATCGCATGCTTAATGGAATACTGACTTAACTCAAAAAAGACGATTTTTGGGAAATCGCAAAAGCAGATCTTGCTATGAGGACTTAACCTACTTGTTGATGCTTAAAAATAAAACTGATTTATATTAATCATGATTGCTTGTATTTTGAACGTCTATGATTAACTATTGATGAGATCTGAGTAAAAAAAAAACGTAAATCATATCTGACCTATCTACTAATGGGTCAGTGTTCCATTAAGCATGCGATATAGGGTGTTTACAGACGACTCGGACCTCAAGTTTATATGCGGCGTCTCTCCGCAGACAATGGCCCACCTTCCACCTTGCGCCATAAACACTATCACCTGTGCACTTGAGGATCTTATGACTGCGATAGCGAATAGAGTTGGCGTGGTTGAATTTTACACATAATATTTGAAATTTCGAAACATTTTATTTGCCATCGATATGCTGAGAAGAAGATTGGGTTAGGCATGCCGAAACGGGAGGAGACGCTCGGGTGTCACCACTGCGAGGATCGCCCAGAGGACACGGTGGAGCATACGGTGGAGGTCTGCCCTGCTTGGGCAGAGCACCGCCGTGTCCTTGTAGAGGCGATCGGCAGCGGCGGCGACCTCTCGCGTCCGGCCCTGGTGCAAGCCATGGTCCGGGGCGAAAGGGAGTGGGAGGCGGTCACCTCCTTCTGCGAAGCAGTCATGCTAGCGAAGGAGGTGGCGGGATGGGGGCGAGGGAGAGATCCTCACGCCTCAGCCGCCGAGGGAGACGCTCCGGGCGTCGGGAGCCGCGTGACGACTCCCGGCCACCGTAGGCGCAGGCCTGCGGGCGGAGAGCAATGGGTAGCTCTCCGTCCGATCAGGACCAGGCCCGTGCCGGACGGCGCGTATGTGTTCCACGCGCGCCTCAAAGAGATGTCAGCGTAGTCGACGGGGCCCGACAGGGCCGAAGCCTGCCGGGGTAGCGGGATCGTCCGAAAGGGTTACCGCTGCCCTGGTACATAAAGGGCTAAGGAAGGAACACGGGTGGGTTTTAGTCAGTAAGAGTCTGACACTCCCTTCTGCTCCACCCAGAGCGGGAGGGGTCATTTGATGATTTCCCATCCTCCAAAAAAAAAAAAAGGCATGCCGAAACGTCCTTTGGCATCATCATTGAAATTTCAATTTCACTGTAATACATTTAAGTTATATTTCTATTCGTCGCATTAAAATCCGTTGCCGTGTCGTGCCGCCAGTGGGCGCCGGCCCTATGGCAATTTTTTCAAAAGGTGTACCAACGCATCATCAAAAAAAAAAAAAACTTGCTTCTTGACGACGAAATAAACTTTTATCATCAAGTCGATCGCTCTTGTTCCCTTTCATAGGGTGCATTTAAAATATGAATATAGCCCACCTTAGGCAGAGTTTTAAAACACTTTTTATACCATGGTATAATAACCTATTTACGGAGAATCGAGAGAAGTACTACCTGTTATAACAAAAATCTCTATCCACCAGTTTCCTAATGGATGCCTACTCCGCATCCCAACTGCTGGAGCAACTGTCGGCAACAGTCGTGACCGCGGGCCACCTCACCAACAAACAGAAGTGTGACATCAGTGAGAAGGTGGCTGTGTGCTCGCACCGGCTACTCGACGGCGGCGCTGAACTCATGCAGCTGACAGATCTTGGATGTACTATCATCATGGCGAATAACAACCCATAGGTATGTGTTAGTGCAAGGTCTGTTAATTATCATAAGTATTGTAGCCTTGTTGGTAGTATCGTAGGAAACTAAATAAATCTCCTTATAGAAGCGAAACTTCTAATCCATTATATTTGGAATTGAAGCAAAACTCTTGCTACGAGCGCGTTCAAAATTGCGTTGTTAGCCTACATAGGGCGTATACTCCAAGTTTCGACTCTATACGATGTTTTATTAGATTTTTGTGGGATGTAGTCATAAAAAATTAAATAATACCTCGTAGCGGAATTCATATTCCGAACGCGTTCAAAATTGCACTAGTGAATGATTTCTTCTAGCTTATATCAGATACGCCATAGTTTCAGCTTCTAACTGAAGTGTTATTTATTTTCCTGTAGTAGTGCATAACTGCTGGCGTACCTATGTGTCGCCATTTTCTGGAATGTAACTATAACTAGATCTAAATACAGATGGATACGATTGTATTATACAAATAATGACACATGGCCATTCGTGCATATCAAGTTACGTCTGTATGCGACAAACGATAATTTATCCTAAATAAACAAAAATGCGCGATTTCTAAACGTTACTTTTGAACGTTTGGAAACACGAGTGAAAAAATTGTGTGATTGGAAATGCTACATCATTTTTAAGTATTGGTAAAATAATGTTAAGATTTTTTTTATTTGTTATTCATTGTAATGTTATGGTTATTGCATTTGTGATTGAATAATATTAAAAGTTTTGTTTGTTTTTGAAAGCAGAAATGCTGCATATAACTTCGGTATTTTTATTTTATTTGTAAAACGCGTTCAAAACTCAATATGGAAGCATTGTGCTCGTTTTGCTACACAAAATGAAGCTAAATAGGGGTCCTACATACCGATTGCGCCCTTATACTTTTCATTCATTATTTCAACCAACATAAACCAATTTCGCCCTATTAAAAACGCTACCATTTAATAATACGGCTTTCATTGCACTTATATACCTAGTTATAAGTAGGGTGAAGTGAAATATAGGGATGAAAATGTAATAGTACTAAATTGTAGTGGATTTTATACCTTTTTTTAACTGGCCTATGTTTGATGCAACGCCGCCATAATGTCCACAATAAAACCTTGGACCTGTCTTGTAACACCAAAAGTCTATTGAATCTCACAAAACGAGACCTTTGTGTATGCTTTTTTAGGGTTCCGTAGCTGAATGGCAAAAACGGAACCCTAATAACGTCATATCCGTCTTAACGTCTTGTCTATCGGTGTATCCTGTGCACCGCTAAACAATGGTGTAGAGAAATTAAGAAATGAATAAAATTTGGGGTGGTAACTCCCCACGCATGTAACCGAAGGATGAAAAAAAAAGATCAGTATTGTTTTTTTTTTTGTTGGATCTTGTAATTAAAAAGATATTAATGCCAATAGATGATTTTAAGAAGTGGGATATTTTCGGTTACTACCGCAGAAATAACTTCGTTTCACAAACCTTTTTTTTTTTGAGAAATACTATTAAATACTCGCTTATTTTTGTATTGGATAAAATCGATACTGTGTTATATTACATGCGTAAATTTATATTCATCCAAACTGCGGAAACCTTGACTATGCGCTACCGCGCGATGACAACCAGCCGATACAAACTTATTTATATAATTGCATTCGATAAAATCAATACTGTGCTTGCGTAAATATTCATCCCAATTGGAGAACCCTGCACTATGCGTGGTCAGACAAGCACTGCCGGTTTTTTAATTCGGTTATTTGACTCAAAATCTCATACAATTATTTGTCACGTAAAAAGTTGCACGCACACAATCCCAAAGGACAAATCGTGCATATTTATAAATTATCTACGCAAAATATAATTCTGTCGTATTGGCGGCCGTTGCAAAACGCCTCATCCTGCCTTAGCCCCGTTAATATCGTGTGCAGTGACCTCCTTGAACTTTGTTTGATAATCTTATTTGCATCTCTTGTGTTTGTTCAAGCCGTACAATACTACATATTGAATGTTTCTAATTCTCACAATAATTATGAGAATACAAAGAAGAATCTTACCCTGTATACAATAATTGTATGCAGGGTTAGTTTATAAGATTCTTCAGGGCAAAAACTGATCTATTAACCGGTCTATTAAATACCAAAATTGTCTAAGGCTTTGTGAGCTCAATTTTGGAGGACACAAACTAGATTTCGTATTGCAAAAACCTACCTCACCAAAATAAAACATAGCTGTACAAGATGTAAGTCTAAGGTGTAAGTTGCACCTTAAATGACTAATGTAACTTAGGCCTGATGTTTCCATCGCCAGATAATTTTTATTCGAGGAATAAATTTGACGTTTGACAGGTTTTGTATGAAATAACTGTCAAAATTTAAAAATTATTCCTCAAATAAAGTTATCAGATGATTGAAAAATCAGCCCTAAATGGTATAAGCATAGCATAATCAGCCTATAACGTTCCCACTGCTGGGACACAGGCCTCCTCTCTGTGAGAGGGAATCAGATCAATGTAACTAAATGATGAATTTAAATTGACACCAAATTTGAATCTCAATATCTGCACTAAATTCCACAGTGCAAAGTTTTCGGCGGCATAATGTGGCCATTATTTACGTTATATACTAAATATCGGATAGCTAAATCTGTAATTGTATGGGTGTCGTGTGTATTAACGGTTTCAATGAAAACTTAATAATACATTTTGAATTCAATTCCACTCAGTTTGTTAATGATACCTTTGTGTTTTATGCATGAGGTATTCAAGAAATAGTTCATTGATTATAATGTGCGTATTTTAACCGTGTGATTATTGTCAACGCGGAATTGCACGGTTTGTGAACGTCACCGTACTTTACAATTACCGCTGCAGGCACAAACATGTTACTAATGCACTTTGTTATCTCAATGGCATTTAGATTGGATTGTGAATTCTATCGATACCGAGCAAATAAATCAGCTTATTGTATAACTGACTTTGAATGTACCAAACGACGACATGATTGACTACTTCGTCCATAAAGTATGTTTTACTTTCATTCATAACGTCGGCCGTTTAAAATCTGTTGTCAGGTGGATACTAGCGCGACTGCGAGCACTACCACCGAGTGTGCAGTTTACGCGCGCGTTCATTTCACTTCCGCTGTCGGTTGAACGGACGGGCGAGTAGGAAAGAAGAAAATAACGTTCTCGTAGAAAGATAATATCGGGCGGCGCGGTGGAGCGCCCCTCCACGTCAGTGTGCGCGCGCGCTGCGCCGCGATTGGTCGCGCGACTCCCGCCCTCCCCCTCCGCCGCACGCGCAGCGTCTAGCTTTCCAGATTTCAAATCTCGACCGTTTATTTCATAGTGAGCGGGCAGAGCGCGCGGGCCGCGCTCCGCCGCAGGAGCGCGCGCCGCATATAATCATGATTGTTTAAAAAAAAAACACGGCAACGTGCTCGTGAACGGTTCGGTGCTACAACGTGACATCGCTAACGATCAGTGCGTGCAGTGCGTCGTGCTCGACGGTTCCACGAATCAGCGGCGGCGGAAAGGTCAATTTCTTTCGATGAGTGGAGGTTTAGTGCATGTTTCTGTACACCATGACTAGATCCACACTCATCCATGGAAGTTGCGAGGTTCTACGGGAGGCAGCGGTTGTCGGCGTCGGCGGCCAGCTCAGAGCGTCAGACCGGTGATTACGGCGGGTATGATTACCGTGCGCGTAATGATACGTTGAGCAGCAGGTACGCGCTCTAACGCCGAGGTTACCTCCGCGCCTCTACCTGCGCGCGACCGCCCAAATAATGTCATTTAGATACACTCCGCGCCGGTTAGCTATTGGTTGTTCAATGTAAGTTTTTGTGGTTGTTTTTCATCAATTTCAAAGGTAAAGAATTGAAGTTTTTTTGGCGGTTAAGTCACGGTATGTTCTTGAGCGTCGGGTTGAAGAATGTGAGGTACATTTTGTTAGATTGGACCTGTAAGGTTATCAGCGTCCATTCGAAAATCTCACGTGCGGCCGGGGTGAGCGTGTAGGGGCGCGGGGAGTGGGGCGGCAGATAGCGGCGCAGGCGCATCTGCTCCTTCTGAGAAAGGCCATTGTGGCGGTCCCGGAGTGGTCAGTGCGGTGACGTCACGGGCCGGGGCCGACAACCTTCCCCCCGCGCCCCGCACACCGACGCTGTACCTACACAACATTGAGGTACATCCGACAGCGTTCGCAAATGATTCTCAAAGAGATTAGTTTCCATGTTACTTGTTATGTAAAAATGTTTTTGTTGATTGTTAGTTCGTTATCTTTTTATTTACATTTCGTATCCTGTGAGGCGGCTTCAACCGCTCTTGGGACCGCCAATGAATGAATATTTACCGAACAGGATAACATTACCAGCGTGCTGGTTTTTCCCATTTACTTCCGTTTGAATACACGGCAGTTAACATGCTCTTAGGGACTATCTGAATATTCTCATCTACATCTTCCTTCAAAAGTTGCTTTTTATGGACCAATTTCTTCATTTTTGCCTTCTGCATTGCGATGGCGGGAATCTGTCCAACCGTTTTTATAATTGCCAATATTTTAAGACAATGTCCCAAATTGTTCCTTTGTAACGAACAAGTCCTGGGGGGCCTACTCCGAAGTAGTATTGGCCGAATGTTCGGCCGTTTCCTGCTACAAAGTTACTATTTGGTTCGGTCGGTTCCGATCCTACTCTCCTACACTCTTTCGAATATTGACTATGGTCCCGACCCAACTGAGCCGATCCGAACTTTTTTCGCATTTTTCAATAATATTCGGTTCGGCCATGTGTCGGTCCGATCCGAACATTCGCACTTTGCACTTCGGAGTAGGCCTCCTGGTTTCAAGACCTTAAACCAAAAGAACATCTCCTCCAGAATAAGAAAAAAAAAATGTTTGGCCCCAATACCTGAAAAACCTGTTCTACAAGTCTGTTTGCAGTTCCAAATACCACAAGAAACAATGTAAAATCCTTAAAGTTAACAACCCTTATTTTTTACATACTTAAATAATAATACCCATGCCGTGGTAATAACAATAATTTTCCCGCCAGTTCTAGAAACCGATGTCGAAAACGAGCTATCATTCAAACCCCTGGCTATTACCCCTAATGAACAAATTGTTCGAGTTTCTCAGGAAACGCTCGCCTTCTCAAAACCCCAGCCGCGTCGAACAAAGCAATTTCACAAACTCTTTTCAGACTAAATTATACTGTGTCCATCAAGAGTGTCGGCTCTCTGTTATTTCTACATGTTTTTATGCCTCGTAGAGTTACTTAATAGTGTTCCGGGTAGTGGGTTTAGTGGGGCAGGTACCAAGCCCCAGGTAGAAGGTATAAAAGCGCGGGCCCGACAAATAAATATTATGTAAGGCCCCGCTTGTAAACGTTTTGTTAAAAGTCAGAATTAGACGTACGGAACATTCGGATCGTCGTCGGTAGAACGCTCGCCTCTGGACGCTTCACATTTTTCATAACAAATTATCGCATTAAGTTTATTACTTTTATTTTTCCGCTACTCGGTTTTCCTACGAACGTGTTTTATTATCTTCCAAATTAATTAGATAACGTTTAATTTCAAGATTAACTATGTTTTTAAATGAAGTATGTACGCTTATGTTATTTTTTTATATTTAACCGCGTGCTTCGGGAGCGAGTCTTGTGTAGTGTAGATCATGTCAATCAATCATATTTATAAAGCTGAAGCAATCAGACAGATAAAATTCAGGAGGCTCACCTCATTTCCCAACATTCCAGAACTCGTGACATCATATTTAATGTAAACATGTCTGGGATACAGTTGACCTTTGATTTACAATTTCAGACTTTCAATATTGAGATTATCCTCAAAATGCTGTGTATGTAGATTTATCGCCTACCCACTAAACGTACAATCTTCATGAATACTCAAACGATATGTATCTAGCGCAAATATTACAACTTGAGTTTATTCCAGAACATGTTATAGCAAATAGGAAATGGTATATGAAGAATAACTATACAGCCGGAGACGACAACTTGAATAGATCGTTTATTTCATTCGGTTATAACTCAAAACTGGAACTAACCGGCGCAGGCAGGAGCGCATAAAGATGCTAAAATATAAGCGTCGATAAACAAGAGTGTACGCCGTTGCGTTATTCCCATGAAGACGGAGTTATGTGTATTGTATGCGCGTGCTCACGACGAACGCTATTTTTTTGTCGTGTAAACATTGCGCTTCCGCGTTAGCTGGGCCGTGCGAACCGCGAGGGTCGAGGGAACCGCCCGACCTAACGTAAGTTTCCTTTGTTTAACAATTTAACGCATTTGTGTGATATTCGCACAGTTACTGTCACGCGGCGCTGCGTCCTCGCCGACGCTACACTACTTGGCTATCAGATGGACTATGGACACTTTTTCCTGTCTCTGAAATGACAATCGATGAGTCAACCTTCAAACGAGACTCAAACTAAAAATAAAAGAATTACACATGCTAATTGGAGTTTAGTTATGTATGCACACATTGCACACTGCTCGAAATAGACGGTGAGGGGGAAAATGCACCCTCCCCAGTTCCCATGGACTTTAACATATTCAAGTACCTCGTAGCATAGGTATTCAATAACAGTAACGAGAGCGACAAAATAACAGGAATTTAAATTAGCTTTTGATTGTTTACGATTCACCAACCCGATATGACGCATGTCTATGCAGCGGACTACGCGATACAGATATTGATGAACCCCTTTTTGTCAATACAATACAAGAACTTGAAATCACTCAAGATTCTCAGGATGTATGAATTAAGCAATACCATTCGTGGAACTTCGCTGAATAATAGACAAGTCGAACAAAACAACACATAAATAAAGTTAGAATTTGAATTGTCTGAAAAACTAAGTGATGCGACGAGAAAATTCTGCGGCACAAAAGCAGTAGCCGGCTTGATTGTCGCCAATTAGTTGTAATAACGGCCCTCGGCCGGCCGCGCTCGGATAACGCGCTGTAATTTGTTAGCGAACACCGAACACGGCTCACGGGGACTGTGAACAAGATTTATGTGTGAAATGTTCGAGGTCGATGCCTCTACTGGCTACTGGATTTTGTTTCAACGTGCCGCACCGGTCGCTCTCGCTCATCTGGTTTATGAAGTGTTGGACACATTTTATAGACTCTGCGATCGACGATGCATAACGTTATTGATTCAATAATGAACTTTGATTGCTATTTATTGAGAGCTTTGTTGTTAAGGACCCGCTTGTAAGGTGACATTCTATCTTGGCCAGTCATTCAGTTCCAACAATTTGTATTCTAATATAACTTCTCATTTCTCACCGTACGGGGATTCGTATTTGAAGTTGGCACTATAATTAGGTACACTTATTGTACCTCGGCTGTATTTTACGCAACCGAAGCATGAATCATACAGTCGTTAAGTTACAACATTTCGTTTGAACTGTACTACGTGGAGCTAGATTCCCATCTTGTTTTAAATTAGCTAAATCAGTATCGAGTATCAAAACATAACATAAAATTGGGTTTCGTATCGTGTTTCTGACCACTCAGCATCGATTTGTCACTTGATTTTGATTAAATGCAATAAGCTAAACGTGTCGTTTCATTTTTACAAACTCATAGTTCAATGATGTTATGCTGCCTACTTTAACTATACATGAGTATTTCTCATGTGAAGTTATAAAGTAGGCCGCATTAGTTTTGTATAAGAATAATAACAATTCCATATAATATTTGTTTGTGGAACTCAACAAAATGTAAAATAGAGTGATGCAATTACAGCAAGCGATTACCTAGATGTAGTTGTCGGAGGATAATGTAGAGCATAGTAAGCTCCCGGCGGCGGGCGGGCAGAGCGAGTGCAACGTCCACGGCTGCTCAAGGGCAGCGATGTGAACCGCCTAACCCTGGATCCTGTTTACGCGCATTCGAATCCAATTTTCTTTGAAGGCGGTCTGCAATCTACAATCATTATTTTTGCAAAGACAAATCCATTTCTGCCTGCGGTACGTGACTGTGGGGTAATGAGAGCTAATGGCGGCGGAGCTGTCATTACGCGGGCGCTCGGCTGCGCGCGCCGATTGCGGTGTCAGCTCGGTGCTCCGGCGCAGCTCGCGATGCGCCCGCCTCGCCGCCGCGGTCACGATTGCTGGCAGCTTGTGACACCACAATCATTATTGCACATTTATGTTCAATTCGTCGGTTACAACAGACACGCCTTGTTTTCTCATTTTTTTTTTGCAATAATCAAAGTCTCGGTGCATGCTAATCGAGTTTGGCAAAAACTTCATAGTACTCTGTTGCATAATTTAATTTGGTTTTTATTATCCTGTGGCAATTAGTCAGAGGTCATTGATTGTAGTTGTTGCATTTAATACAATAACCATTCTAAATGGTTTGTTCAGGTCTGTTAATGAATTCGTCAAACAAACTCCGAAACTACAAAGAAACGCTTTGCTTTGTTTTAATGACGCTGTAACATTTTTCTTAAATTTTGTTTGTAATTTAATTATTCTTTCCGTCTGTTACTGGTAAAGTTATCATTACTGAAGTGTACTGTGTTAGCTGTAAGTACTTACTTATAAGTCCCTCTCTGTATCCATTGTAATATGTAACTTTACAATAATTATTTTTTTAATAAAAGTGAAATTCCATAGAAAACTTGTTTGATTTACTATTTTTATTTTTCACCCACCCAATATTTTCTGCTTGTAGTCTGCAGTCTCACCATCAAATGGCTGCTTACTAAGAATCTATCGACGATCTGAAAAAAAAGTGTTTATACATAAGTATGATGCAGGCAACCGGACCAATAAACGAATGAGGCAGCCCCTAAAATCCATAATGGCTTATTAGTCAGCTTTGCAATAGCTGAAATGTTGATGGATGGAAAGGTAGAGTAAAACCAAGGAAAAGATTTACCTATGGATCGTGTGAGTGAGACATAATATAAATGAAAAGGGAGTGAATGATAGATAGCGTGATGGTTGACAAGGGAGGGTTTTTGCGCAATAGTAGAAGTCAAATCTACATGAGCCGATTCTGTCTTAAATTAATTCATGCATTCACTGACAGACAACGCACAGCCTTAATCGCTAGGTTTAGAAGCATGAATTTTTCAAAAGAATTCCTTTTATAACTAAGGATTGCGGGAAATCCCATCGAGCACTAGGCTTGTAAACAGTACAACAGTATAACATGATTTTCTGAACGAGCTTCCAACAGTACAAAATTGCTGTATACCTCTATGTACTCAAACTTGTAAAACTAAGTGGCTGTTCAGAGTAACGTTCTTAAGAGCTCATAACTGTGGAATTATTGCCCACTATCGAATGCTGCTCCATTAAATCATAAACTAACGTTAACGAGACGATTTCATTTAGCAGTAACTACACTAGCTGTAATGGCCAATGAAATATATCTCCTTACTTAAACAGCCCATTCGACTGCGCAAGCGCATTATGGATCTAAAGCGTTTACATTCACCTTAAAGCTCATTACAATAATAAATGTACCCTTTTATAGGAAATGTAATGTCATATAACCAGCACCTGTCATAATCAGATTAAATATCCATATTTGAATATTCATGGAAGTTTGAAATTATGCTGTCGGTGTTGACGGATATAAAATTGTTATTTAATTTCGGTGACTACGCATTCACGCACCTTGCGTGAGAAAATTGCTCCCATACGCGGTGTATTACATTTTGCCGCCAAAAGACAAAATAAGTGTATCTTCATACAAATGTTCCTTATTGCTTTCAAATGAGATAGTTGGTTATATTTTACACCTTTTTACCATTGACTAAGACATAAAACGTGAGTAGCATCGTGTAACAGAACACCTTTACGAGCCGTGAGGTGCGTACGCGCAGCCTTTATTGGATAATACGAATTGGTCATTTTAGCAAGTCATAAATAATTTCGAATATTAACATGCTCTCTTGAAGTATTCATACATTCAGTTTATAGTCCGCGGGCACGAGCATGCTATTTTTATGCTTGCTAAGATTTTTATTGATGGCCATAATTTATGTCGACACAAAACAATTCAACGTGAGACTGTAAGTAATTTTATAACGTGTCGTTGTAGGTAGGTATTACCAAGTCCATCGTCAGAGTATCTACGCGGCCTTAGAGCCAATATCCACGATTAAGAAGGACACTAGTTGGAATTAAATGTATCGTTAACTGGGGCACAATGTCCGTTCTATTGGTCGTTTGTTTATGATCGCGACCGCCCGCTCGGATACTAACGTGGCCTATACTAGTCACTAGTGCCGTGTTCATTCACGCAGCTACCATTCACTGGCACCTTGAAGTTATTATGTTGTACAACACCTGTCCACCGAGCACTGCAATGCGATGTGGAATGTTTTATCCGTGAATACATTAATAATTCATAGGAAACACTACCTGTGCAATCATAGCCACACAGTACGTTATGGGAATGTTATCAAAGTTTGGCGATCTATTGGATGCATAGGTGCCATGCGTGAAGGTTTTGCAATGCAAAGCAGCTTATCATTCACTACATACAAAATTACATCAGTGCAAAAATATTTTCATTGGGAACAATGGTACATATCGTCCGCTACGGTGATTTAACGACAAAACCAATAATTGTAAATCAAACAAGCGTTTCATTGGCGGTTCGACAGGCAGCTGACTAGGTAATGTACTACTATGACATAGGTATTGCTCTAGATATTCAATTGGACGGATTAATTGGTGAACGGAGGGCCCGTGGACGGTTGTTGGCTACGACAATCACTCAGTGTTATGCAACACGTTGCTGGAGCTAATACGTAGGTGAATATGCGGAAAAACACATGTAACTACAGTAACAAGCATGATTTACAGGCAATTTGTAAAGTCTTTCGGATTGGTAATGGTAACGTTTGACGTGCATGCACCGTGACGTGGCGAAGAACTGCATTCTGAATACGGAATTCATCAACGTCGTTAAAATATTCAAGTATATTTAGAACACTAACTCTACTAAAATTGGTCCAGAGTTGGCTACAGTTCCCCCATTCTGCAGTCCTGACTAGGGGACTTGTAGCTATCTTAGGACCTCACATGAATCTCCGAAAAGCCAGGTCTGTGCAGAATACCAAAAGTAAAAAACAGAAAAAAAAAATCAAATATGTAGGTAGGTACTGCTTGTTCTGCCGAGTTACGACTCAAATAAAGGTTACCCTGCTTAAAAAGCCGTCAGAATGTACTTTGTTACATCCATTTTGATTTACGATTAAACACCTTTTCACCTTTTACCTTTAGCGCAAGTGCGGTTAGATAAGTACAGTCGATATAATTTATGTTCCTACTATTCATAATATGTTCTGTATCATAATTTTCGTCTCTTTCAAAAAGCCATTGTCGCATTCACAATAATGCAACGTCGGAATTCTTTCACAATGCGACAGACAAGTCCCAGGAAACGGCGGCAGTCGGAGTGGTTATTTTATTCGCCACGTTGCACAGTGGTGGCATGCAAGCGACAATTTTATCGTTGCGTAACCGTAGGTAGGCAACAATTTGCGCACAGTGCGTGTCGCCGATGTTAGCTATCAAAGCGGTGTTTCATTGACTTCCCAGCGGCCCCAGCGTCACGCGGGGTGCCCACCGGGCTGGCTGCGTCATGTTTTGTGAAACTAGTGTTAATGATGGGGTACTATTGAAAGCGCGCCTACAGTTCCTGTGTGAACATTCCGAATAAAACTATTTTAATTGATTGCACGCTATGTACTCTGGCAAGAGAGCTTCTACGATGTGCCGTTTAAAGTAATGATGGTCGATAAAAAACAAAGTTGCATTGCCGAGGTTTATTTTATATCCGACACTTTACTGTTAGCGACTGGAGTTGAAGAAATCACACATAAGGTGGGTATGCACGACAGTATCGAAAATGTACGCGTAGCAACAGCAAACATGCATTTATGACTAGCCCGATGGTCTTTACAAACTGTTTAATTGTTTGCAAGTCAGATTTGTGTTTGTTTTCCTTCCATAAGGAAATAAACCTGAGATATTATGTTGTTGAATGATTAAGTAATATGTCTAGTGTTTGTTTTTGCAAGAAACTCTTTAGGCGCTAAAGTTAGGAAACTATTTGTGTCCCTAGTAGTCAGGCAAATTGTTTCTTAATGAATTATCTATGAAAAATGATTGATTTTCTTCTGTTTACCTAGGTTTATTCGATTGTTTGCTGATTCAAAAATTAGAACGGCTCGGAATAAGTGGAAATCAATTACAACTTGTAAAGGACTACCTCTCTAATCGTTTTCAGTGCGTTAAGATTAATGACAGTATCAGCAGCGATTTGCCAATCACTCACAGAGTTCCGTAGGGGTGCATTCTGGGACCGAAGCTCTTCCTCGTATTCAAGTATACGAGGAAGAGCGTCTGTCCCAGAATGATCTCTGTAAACTAGCCCTTTCAGGAGGTAAAACTATATCTTATGCAGACGACACCGTTCTGTTGTTCTCTGCTGATACCTGGGACAAAGTATATAGGGAGGCGCAGGAAGGATTCAATGTGGTGACCCACTGGCTGCAGAATAACTCCCTGACTCTTAACCCGGATAAAACTTTTTTTTTTGTGCTATGTATTTTTGTGGTGTACAATAAAGTATATATAAATAAATAAATAAATAAAACCCAGTATATGATATTCTTGATGCGCACTTAAAATGAGCAGCTCCCTTATACCCCCTCGATCACAGCACATAGTTGTTGTAATAGCTTAGTATGCTCTTGTCCAACACTAATAAAGACAGTGTCAATTAAATATCTTGAAATTATTCTAGACTGTAACCTTTCCTTCAGAGACCATATTCACCATCTTACATCTAGGACAAAAAAGCTGATCTATGTTTTCAAGAACATTAGGCATGTTGCGCCCAAAAAATTAGTGAAGCAAATATACTTAGCACTCGTACAGTTCTAATTCTTCAGTATTGTATCAGCATTTGGGGACGTGCACATAAAACTATATTAAAGCCCTTAGAAATTGCCCAGAGGACTGTACTAAAAGTTAGTACTTTTCGCCCTTATTTGTACCCAACCCAACTTGTTTATCAGTCGTGTGAGGTCCTGGCAGTTCGCCAGTTGTTTATATTTCTGGTAGTTCTGAAGCAACACTCTTTACTACAATTCTCAAAAACGTGATCTAACTAGAAGACGAAACATTATACATGTATAATAATATATATGACGCTTTGGAAATATACCCGCTAAATAAAAAAATAAGTAAAAGTAAAATCTTTAAATATGTTAGTAAACATACATATGAAGAGTCAGAAAACTTATCAAAAATAGTTAAATAGTAAATTTCTTTTATACTCACCCTCTCACACTCTTTCACACACTAGGTACTCACCGAGACGTTAACAGTCCACACACCGTTTTATTTATTTTGTTTTAAACATTTTCTTTTTCTGTGTAATGATATACCTTCTGTTATTAGTATATCTAATTAAGTTAGTAATGTAATGGTCATCGTAGGGAAGAGCGCTGATGTCTGAGATACAGTTATCTTGTTCAGAGACAGATGCCTTCAGTATAAAATTAAGAAAACTCGAATGTGTCCTGTATATCTGTTCAAATGTAACATAATTATGTTCTGTGTCAAATAAATTATTATTATTATTGTTTTAGCAGCGAAACCTATGACTAAGGGCCGGTTTTTTGATCCGTAGTTAAACTCAACCAATTGTTAAAAATATAATTGTTAGTTTATCTAATGGTTATTTTTTTAACGAATAGTTAATTATTTGACCATTAGCAATGATATAATATCATTAGATAAACTAAAAATTGATCAAAAAACACATTTTGCAAAAATTTAACCATTAGTATTAACAATTTATTGAGTTTAACTACGGACCAAAAAACCGGCCCAGACCTGATTTTTCCAACGCCAGCTAGTTTTATCCGAGGAATAATTTTGAATTTTTGCCAGTTCTTCCATACAAAATCTGTCAGACGTCAATTTTATTCCACGAATAAAAATTATCTGTCGATTGAAAAATTGGCCCTTAGAAATGCATCTATAATTCCTTTTACAAGCAATTCTCTGTCAGCGAATACCTACCTCTTAATTAAGTATATCAGTAGACTGTAATCAACTAAATGATGTATTACAAGCAAAAAATCGACTACCGACCTATTAGTAACACATTATCCATTAAAACGCTGTTTCGGCAGCCTCTGGAGCACTGAAACAAAAAAAAACATGAAATGACTACTTCATTGGTTATGACGTCACATTTTCACTATATATCTTACAGTTTTGTGAAGGAATTTACCCTGTAATTGATTTCATATAACACCACGCCTTGTTTCTCCGAAGGGTTAGGCAGAGTTGTGCCTATAGTACACGCACATTTCGCCAGTTATGTTTAAGTTCCATGTCAGAGGGGCGAGCCTATTGCTGTCAACCACAAATCCAGACTTCGGGCTGCGACTGAGGTAATAAACCCAGGCTGGTAATGGAACACAGGGCCTCATATTTAGTAGTAGCGCTTGCGACCACTTGGCCAACGACATAGTCAATTGATTTAATCGCTGATAGAGTTAATGTATTCATGTTGCGGCGATAACTAACGTCTAACGGTGCAGTGACGCTACCTATCGTCCTTAGGGCATTAGGTACACGCGTGAAGTAGAATTATTTATGCTTTGATTTAGTCACCATTTTTGCATTGACCATATAGGAACAACAAGTTTGAAATGGATCTGAAATGTTGGTAGAAGGTGATCATCGATCACCTACAACATTTTAAGCATGCTGGCTCTGTACCAGTTGATCACCTGTGAATTTTGGAGAGATACCATCTTCTTTTTCTTCTTAGCATGTCGATGGAAATTTAAACGGACTAGGCCCAGAGTTCGGCTACGTGTTTGGCGCCATCACTAGCGTCCATCACCATCTTAAAGTTGGATTTTGTCATCAGGGTGTATCGGGTCGGCTCGGCAGGCCGAACAAACCCAACTCTGCAACTCTCGATCTTGTCTACACAAGTTTTTTCAATCTTAAATAATAGGATCTTCTTAGGTACTATATTACTGCAGACAGAACTGCAGCCACATAATTTCTTGCACCTTGTTCTTCACCTATCGCATCCAGTCACCTTCAGGCCGTCACTTCGAAGTTTCGGTAGCAACACGAATTTCGTCATCAAAAACATCTTTCCCACCAACAATTGATTAAAACCAACATGACTGATATGCCGTGTGAACTCCATCTCTCATTGTGGGGCACTAGACAATATTACTCATCATATTTACTTAGTGTATTCAGTTCACAGGAGCTTTTTGGAGAGGCACCTTCTAAAAATTGCATTTTATCATAGGATGGTATCAGTTCGGCAGGCAGAACTTTAATACCAAAAACTCTGCAATTCTCTATGTTGTCCAATCCAGTTTTTTCAATCTTAGATCAGGGTATTTACTTACTAAATTACAGCAGACATAACTTCAGGGACGAGAATTGTTCTCTGCCTTTAGCATCTAGTCACCCCCAGGTCATCACTTCGAAGTTTCGGTAGCAACACGAATTCCGTCATTATCTTTCAACCCAACAATTGATTAAAACCAACATGACTGATATGCCGTGTGACTCCATCTCTCATTGTGGGGCACTAGACAATATTACTCATTACATTTAGTGTATTCAGTTCGTGGGAGCCCGATCTTCAAAAGCGTCGGTTAGAAAGGTTCTTCATGAAATGATTCTAGTTGCGTGACGGTAATTACGCCGGCGATGCTGATCGGTGTCTTGGACAGTTAATTGTAATGGCGTGTCCGACTCAAAGGCACTCACAAGCCCGTTTCCTGTGCATTTATTCCTAGTACAATGTTATGGATGTCAACGGTTC
This sequence comes from Apamea epomidion, assembly GCA_947507525.1. Lineage (NCBI taxonomy): Eukaryota > Metazoa > Arthropoda > Insecta > Lepidoptera > Noctuidae > Apamea > Apamea epomidion. The sequence goes on along the minus strand of OX382226.1, from coordinate 8,857,431 downwards.
ATAGTCTGTGCATGCGTTGTGTTCGGTCTTTGTGTAATATATTTTCCTAGGGTTATGTGAGAGTAAACTAAAACTTCAAGGAGTAAAGAGTTGTCATCGGGCCCTGAAAGCGACTGGAAATCTAAAGTCTGAAGTTTAGCAATGTTTAGAAACCTGTCATTGAAATTCCATGTAAGTGACACTAGGACATTCATTTTGTCCTAAAGTGGAAGGCCAGGAATCGTGGTGCTCACTTTTGTAACATGCTCATTTACGTCATCACATTTCCCAACTAAAGCATATATTATCTAAGTAAGTACCTATACTCAGCTCCTGTATTACTTAAAGCTCGGCAATAAACTGAAAGCATTGCAATTAATATTTTATTGAAGTCATATGCGAAACTAAGAACGGATTAGGCACGACTGTAAAATAGATGTTTGATTACCCTTACGTATAATTATTTTCCTAATTAGCATAGGAATGTTATGAACAGTTTTGCAATTACCTCTTCACACGAGGCCTTCAAATATTTCATTGATTTTCCGAAGATATTGCTTCGATTGTGCGTATATTTAGTATATATTATAAATGTGTGTGGTGATGTGCGAACATAAGCCGTGGTGCGCAGGCGGTGTGGATGCCAGTGACTCCTAAACACAGGGCTGCGGTCAGCAGGAATGCGCGCGGGCAAGCGGGCGAGTGCGCCGGCGCGGCCGCCCGGCGCCGACGCACCACCCTCCTCTCATTTCACGCTTCTTGGAAGGGAATTTTCAATCATTTCTCTAGCATGCGAACTGTCATTGGATGCAATATCTAGAAAACATTAAGTGGAGTTAGTCGCCTCTGTAATCTTGTAACAAGAAGCGGTCGGGCGAGCTCCGACTGGTGTTTACGCCAGCCTGTTTTATACACATTTCGATCGTGACTATCCGAGGGGATGCTGGGAGCTTTAATAGTTAGTGTGTCTGAGAGACGTTGTGCCTTTAAATCGGTGCAAACAAGAGTGCATGTAGGTACTATATTATTATCTCAATTGGCAAATAACAAATAAAAACTCAGTGTCTTATAGCGTTTGGAGATTCTTGTGAAGCTTTCATTAGATAGGTGTTAGCAGTTAGCTAGTTGTTTAAAACACACATAAAAGTGAAAACCTTAGCTAGAAATAAAGTCGTTTAGCGAGCTCGTTAAGATCGTCCTCTCATAGATTGACACATCTTTTTAAAAGTTCAGAAAGAGAGTTTATTGCGATTTAAGTATCCGTCTGTAGTTGAAAAAGTTGCAAAGAGTAGCTTACAATTTTATGGTCACTCGTTGAAAGGCTAAATGGTGTAATAACTGTTATACAGTACCTACTCATGCTATGAACCTAAACATAATATTCCGTTTGTCGGGCATTTCCAAGTTCTCACGTAAGCCCATAAACCCGTTGATATATGGTGGCGTCAAAACCCGCGGTTCGTGGAAGGAAGCCTGTAGCTCATGTCAGGACATGGAACGGCCGCCGTATGAAAATGAGATCAGATTAGACTATATCATAATATACATAGGTACTAGCGAAGCGCTTGACTTGCTTTTCGACGAGATCGAGGATAAGATTTTGAAAGAAACCGTTCTCGTTTAGTTCAAGGTTTTGTGTGTGAACTTGCATGTTACACACAAACGAATGGTTTTGTTGTAGACGAATTTCAATATTGTATTCCTACTACCTATACTCTGATTTTTTATTTGCTAGACTAAAATGACAGCTGCGATGGACCTTTTCTTGTCAACATCGCATTGTTAAGTATAAATTAGCTGTCATTTCGGTCTAACAAATAAATAAATAAATAATAATAAATAAATATTCCACAACTATCACACAACGCCATCTAGTCCCAAGCTAAGCAGAGCTTGTGTTATGGGTACTAGACAACTGATAAACATACTTATATATTTCTAAATATATAAATATTATAGATAAATTACACCCAGACACAGAACAAATGATCGTGCTCATTACACAAACATTTGTCCTGGGTGGGAATCGAACCCACGACCTCCGGCATAGCAGTCAGGGTCACTAACCACTAGACCAACAGGCCTGTCGAAATAAAAAATTAGAGTTTAAGTAGGTAATTAACCTATCACCAATACAAAAATAATTTTGAAGCAAGGAGCAAGTAGGTACCTACGGTCACCAAAGGAGATAAGTAACCATAACCAGGGTCGTCGGTTATAGTTGAAGTTTAGTAAGAAACCGATAGATGTTTTCGAATAAAATAGAATTTAGTTAATAGAAAACAAGCAGTTAATTTATCAAGTTAAATTTTATTCGAAAACATCCATCGGTTTCTTATTATAGTTAAACTATATTCGACGACCTTGGTTACTTATCTCCTTTGGTGACTGTACTTATAGGTAAATGTAAGGATCGTTGCAGGTGACGTTCTGTACTTTCTTTCTACCTCCATGGGAAAATGGCTCGAGTTTATGTATGCTATGTATGCTCCTTAAACATCATCATTATTGTATTATTATTTATTTATTTTTATATTATTATTTTTTTCTTTGCTCTTGTGTCATGTTTATTATTATATGTATATATTTATTTGGACGAGTAAAATATACTATATGTATATATTAATTGTATAATGTAAATGGTACACCACAGACTACCTACTATATTTGTCTCTCCTTAATTTTAATCCATCCAAAGGTAAAAGAAAAAAAGAAAAAAGCAGAAAAAAAAAAAAAAAAAAAAAAAGCTTAAAAGAAGGTTAAAAGATCGCTCTTAGCGATAAGACCATTGTGTCACCCTTTGTAAAATTTTATATATTTATGTTCTGTAATTTGTATGGTGTACAATAAAGAGTATTCTATTCTATTCTCTATTCTATTCTATGTAAGTACGAATATATAACTTTGGAGTAGGTAGCCGCCATTCTTACTTTAAAAATTTACCAAAATGGACGAAGTTTTTTTTTTCTAAATAGGGGCCTGTTTGAAATGTCGGCGTTTTCTTCGTGTGTATTTAACAATGATAACATACATCTACTCGTTAAGTCGTGCTACAGCTTTCGGCGTTGCAGCAAAAATATGTTTTCATCCTTTGAATATCTGTTTACTTTTAAGTAGGTACGTCATTTTTGCTTCCTGCCTGTTGGATGTATATGTTGTATGTTCTGTAGCTGGGGTAGGGTGGTACATCTTTCGGTGTCTTTCTTCTTCTACAAAATGAGTGAATCCAATCATTATAAGTATTACTATTGAAGCCTGAGCTTCAGTCAACGGACTAAATACCAAAAACCTACCTATTACAATTTCGAAAAAAAAAAACCGGATACTTTTCTGGGCTACGCTGCTACGATTTGATGTCTACGCTGTATGTAAAAGTCACATCAATGGTAACACTAGCACAGCTTGCACTACGAAAAACAACCTTACCGCTACGACATAAAGGCGCTGTCAATGTCAAATTGTTACCAATGATGCTGTACGGTTGAATGTACTAACATAAAGGTAGGAACTAGAATTTAGTTTATTGATTGGGAATGTTGAAATAAGAGTAACTTTGTAGGTATTAGGTATCATGTCGTGATTTGCAGTTTTGCACGTTTAAACTGATTTGAATTTTCAGAAGGTATACCTATTTACAGGTTTTAGTTAATTGGCACTTAGCACTATTTTAGAAGGCTGAATGTATCCTCGCTGTAGGCGCGTGTTGTTCTAAGTTCGTTCGCAAAGGCAGTTTTTTTTTAAATTATGAGCTTGGCAGACTACCAAAGTTGATTGATGTATTAAAATTATTATTAAAAAATCGCAATACCGTCAGGTCTACTTAGATATTTAATTTTATATTTTTTTCGAACTACCTACTTGATAGATATATACATAGAACTTGAAGGGATTTTTGAAGTCACTATTACTTACAACATAGAACATACCCGCTCTATCTATAACGTAAAGTAAATAAAAAAGCCTTTAAAACCAACCAACACAATAGCTATTTGTCTATTACAAACTGCTTCACGGGGCAACGAATGCGTACAGTCCGCCCAGTATATTCTGAGACCCCATAGCAGCGCTGCTTGTACAGATGAAGACCCAACAATGGAAAAATCAGTACAATTAAATCAAGTTCTGTGTTTCTCCGCTTGTCAAGGTATGCTGGCCACACTGTACCACCATTTTCCCATCTGTCAGCGATGGCCGCGGATCATGGAGGTAGGTAGGTGCTTCGTCAAGGGCAAGGCCGTCGGGTCGACGACCCACACGTTATGGCTATTTAGGGATTATGCCGCGTTACGAGTCTCTAATTCGTTATCGTACATAGACTTTATGTTTAGTACGAATATGAATAAATTGTCGTAAATATAGTCACGCTATTTGCCTTAGGGCTGATTTTTCAATCCATGGATAATTTTTATGCATGTAATAAAATTGACGTCTGACAGCTTTTGCATGGAAGAACTGTCAAAAATTCCAAATTATTTCTCCGAGAAAATTATCTGGCATTAGAAAAATCAGCCCTTAGCGTTAGATTAGTTTAATACCTAGAATAAACTAAGGTCTTCTGGCCATAATAAAGGACGGCGGGGACATCGGCGCCCAACCTTTTACTATGGATTCAGTACATGATTCGCCCTAGCGAAAATTTTAGCCGGTTATCAAAAAAAAAAAAAAAATCTGATGTTTCATAGAAAAGTGCAATACGTACGCGGTCAAAATGTATGGAACCGCAATTTTATGACCGATGAAAAAATTCTACGCTAAGCGGTCTAGAATCATGTGCTGAATTCATGGTTAAAGTTTGCGCGTCGATATCCCTTAGCGTAGAAGCCAGCCTGTATATTAGCCGGAAAACGTCTACTCGAATTAGATAACTATTTACTCTTGTGGTGCATCGTCAAGGGTTGATTTTTCCATCGACAAATAATTTTTATTCGTGGAATAAAATTGACGTCTGACAGATTTTATATGGAAGAACTGTCGAAAATTCAAAATTATTCCTTCGATAAAATTATCTGGCGTTGGCAAAATCAGCCTTAAGAATTCTTGAGGATAAGTCGATTTAGGACATAATATGGATGATGAGAGAAGTTTGTTGACATTTAGCGTACCGGAAATTCTGCTGCCCATCGTCCACTAGGTATTCTAAGGGGGTGACACAGGTTACACTGAAAAGATTGGGTAAGGCCATATATAATCAGCCTATAATGTTCCCACTGCTGGGACACAGGCCTCCTCTCGGTGAGAGGGAGTGGGCAGTAATCCACCACGCGGGCCCAGTGCGGGTTGGCAGATGTCACATGTCTTCGAATTTTTGGTTCTAGTACATTTCGGTTTCCTCACGATGTTTTCCTTCACCGTTTTGAGAGCAGTGGTGATGAAATAATTTACACAAAGTAAAGTGCCTGTTCGGGTTCGAACCTACGACCTATAAATCGTAAGTCGAGGCCGCTTGGCCACCACTGCTCTCGGGTAAGGCCATAGATATAAGAAAAATTATATTTCTATCCGTAGGGGCCTATTTCTTGCAAGAGACAGATTTAAGATTTATCATCTTCTATATTTTATAGGAGCATAGGTAATCGATCATGTCGTCTAAAGATTATTAAAAAAATAAATAAAAAAATCATATTATTAATATCAAATGAAGAGAAATCAAAATTGATGCGGGTTAAAAGGGTTCAATCGACTTGTTACCCATCATCACACATTCATGGGTAAATAAACGAACGTTAGATAGTTGTGTTAACTTAAATAAATAAGAATATTTTATTGTAAGCCGACGAGGTTGATTCATGACTGGGGAAATGTTACTTGTAACAGGTGTAGCATGGTCATAATTTAAAACAGAAGTACTGCCTACATAGCCTCGCACATGTGGTGTCAGAGACGCAGAGTTATAGATTTGGAAAACTAGAAAATTAACACTGGACACATTTAAGGACCGTGGCCCATGTGTCTAAAGTCAACCTGCTGGTCTGCGGTTACCTAGAACAGCGGGTCCGTCCTATTATAACGGTCATCATGAAAATCTGTCATCTTCACCAGTATTTGGACATTAAAGGTGTCAAAAAACGCCCTGTGTTTGGACGGCCGTTATTCATATTCAAATTCGTTTATTTTCATTCCACAAGGTATAAAGATGTTCACAAAAGGCTTATAGCTAAGAACCGTTGTAGACCCTGTCAGGGCACAGCAAAATTGTAGTAATACGTATTTAGTAAAAATCTAAATCGTAGAAACAAAACTCAAAATAAAATTTAAGGGTAAGTAGGTACATTATGCACGTGCGAGCCCTCACGACGGGGGATGCTGTGGCCCGGGGTGGGGTTGTCTTGGCGGTGTCTCTAGACATCGCCAATGCCTTCAATACCCTGCCCTGGAGTTGCATCAGGGAGGCACTCGGATATCACCGGATGCCGACCTACCTCCGTCGCATTGTCGAGGCCTATTTGACGGACAGGGCCGTCATCTACCCCGGTCACCGGGGAGAGTGGAACCGGCGAGAGATGTCGTGCGGTGTCCCACAGGGATCGGTCCTAGGGCCGCATCTGTGGGATATCGGGTACGACTGGGTGCTGCGCGCCGACCTCCCTGATGGCGTCAGCGTAGTTTGCTACGTTGACGACACGCTGGTCCTGGCGCAGGGGAGGTCGCACCAGGCGGCGGCCGAAGCAGCGACACGCGGGGTTGCGACAATCGTCGAGAGGATCCGGCAATTGGGACTCGAGGTGGCATTGCACAAATCTGAGGCCATGTGTTTTCATGGTCCTCGGGACGCGCCACCGTCGGGTTCACAAATAACGGCGGGAGGGGTTCACATCGGCGTCGAGCTGACGATGAAGTACCTGGGACTCGTCCTCGACAGCCGGTGGAATTTCGTGGAGCACTTCCGACGTTTGGCTCCCAGACTGGAGAGGGCCGGGGCTGCTTTGAGGCGGCTCCTTCCCAATCTAGGGGGACCAAACGCCTCCTGCCGGAGGCTCTATGCGGGGGTCGTGCGGTCCATGGCCCTTTACGGGGCACCGGTATGGGCGCGGTCCTTGAGGCGGCGACCAGCCCGCCGGTTGATCGCGTCCCAAAGGGTCATGGCTGTCCGGCTCATCCGAGGATACCGCACGGTCTCCGCTGAGGCGGCGAGCCTCCTTGCCGGATTGCCGCCATGGGATCTGGAGGCCAAAGTCCTCGCCCACATATGGGAGTGGCGAGAGGAGGCAAAACGCCGGGGCGTTGCTCTGCTGCCGCGAGAAATCACGGCACAGCGGACAGAGCTCCGGCGGGATCTCATAGCGGCATGGAGAGTGCGATTGTCGCAACCCAGTGCTGGGCACGCCACAATAGCGGCGATAAGTCCCCTCTTTGAGGAGTGGCTAGAGAGGCGCCACGGCGCCCTCACCTTCCGCCTGACGCAGGTCCTCACCGGACACGGTTGTTTCGGGAGGTTTCGGTTCAGGATAAAGCGGGAGGAAACGCCAGGGTGTCACCACGGTGGGGATCGCCCGGAGGACACGGTGGAGCATACGGTGGAGGTCTGCCCGGCTTGGGCGGGGCCCCGCCGTGTCCTCGTGGCGGCGATCGGCAGCGGCGACCTCTCGCGTCCGGCCCTCATACAGGCCATGGTACGGAGCGAGAGTGAATGGGAGGCCGTCACCTCCTTCTGCGAAGCAGTAATGCTCGCGAAGGAGGAGGCGGAGCGCGTGAGGGAGAGGCAATCGCTGCACCCTCGCGTGCCTAGCCGCCGCAGGAGACGCCCTGGACGGGAGTCAACAGCCGACTCCCGGCCACCGTAGGCGCGGGCCTGCGGGCGGCGAGCTGCCCATAGCTCGCCGCCCGCAGGCCGGTAAGGACCAGGCCCGGGTCGACGGCGCGTTGTGTTCCACGCGCGCCTCAAAGAGCTGTCAGCACGAACTGACGGGGTCCGCTAGGGCCGATGCCGCCGGGGCTGCGGGTTGTTCGAAAGAGATACCGTGGCCTCTGGCACAGGCAACTGAAGGAACACGGGTGGGTTTTAGTCAGTAAAAGTCTGACACTCCCTTCTGCTCCGCCCAGAGCGGGAGGAGTCAGTTGATGATTTCCCACCCAGAAAAAAAAAAAAAAAAAAAAGGGTAAGTAGGTAGCCATTTTCTTAAAATACTATTTTTACATTTAGATATATTTACTTAGGTAATATAATATGATAGGTAACACAAACACTTATTTAATAGGAGATCATATTTTAAGATTACAAATAAAAAAGATCAGTTTTACGTGTATCACAATTAGAGATTCAGTAGGTAAAATTTTATAATTCACTTATTGTGTATTTAGAAGTCATAAGTCATGTTATGTTTAATTATATTTAATATTCTTTATAAATATTTACATGTATATCATTATTTAAGCTTTATTGTGTGCTTGTACCCAAATCACCACTATCTTAGGAAACCAAAGCTTTGCAAAATGCACGTCAAAGACTCATTGCTAGGTATAAAAATACTCTTTTGACAAAACTTCTAGCTAAGAATGATTGAAATTAAAAATCGACCTCGGAAACGTAATGTTTCTGATTTTCAGTAGGTACAAAAGTTGTTCCTAAACTCCTAACTTTGCAAAACTTGAGCAAGCTACAACACCCAAAGAAAATTGCACCCAAAAAAAATCGAAAATGTCGGACATCCTAGCTTATAACAAGAGTAAATCACGTGTCGCTCTAATCTTAATGAGATCAACATTAACTTAACAATATTGGATACCTTGCCTAACTCGAACTTAAAAAGCGTGAGAAATGCATAGATATTATGAGCACGTTAACATATAGGTATGTTAATTAGTTAAATTTACTTGATTTTCCAGCATGAATAGTACACAGACACACGACGACATATCAAGCTTTACATTTCCAGTTTTAGCTGAGCTCGCATTGTATAGGCTTTTCGTACAATGAGAAGTCAGCTTAAACTGGAAATGTATAGCTTGATTATGACGTCGTGCGTACAAAATCTTTTCTGCACCCTAACTGCGTAACACACATAAGTCAAAGTATCAAAGTATCAATCACAATCTGAAACATTTTGAAGGATATTGCTAATCCATTGCTTCATATGTTCGAAAATTTTGTCTGCTCAACAACGTAAATAACGCAATGAACGTTGTTGAACTGTCAACATGAAAGCCATTCCTACTGTTAGTGTATTACGCAATTACCCTTCTGCTTCGTGGCTGTTTTTTTTGGCAGGTACTCTTTCGTCATTAATTTTCATAGGGATACAACATCCTCATATAGATAATTCATCAAACTGCTGACATTGTAAGCCAATGACTCATAAAATTTTTCCGAGAAAAACGATTCGTGTCAAAAATATGCGCAAGGGAATTTTATTGTGAGCCAAATATTGCTGCCCTTGCGAAATAATATACAGACTTCTTAGTAAGAATAATATCTAATGCTAATGTTGTTGACGATGACATGAAAACTGGCCTCTTTTTATTTTATTTTTTTCCTTGTCATAGATTATCAAAACACCTCGGTGTTTGTAATGTGATCGACGAAGCGAGTTTGTTTATTTATTTAAGTTCCGTTTAAGCAACTACCTGAGAAACTAATGATGTTTGGGTGCCATTTGATACTTACTGCACTTTTTTAGCTTGGTTAGACATATTAATGGTATTGCAGGCCCTTTTCTCACATAGGTTTTTTTTTAAATTAAATATTTTGTAGGTTATAATAATCATTACGCTTCTTAAATTGAAAAGGGGATTGAAGATTTTTAATGGAGTCTGGCATACCTAGTGATGCGCCATTTTGTTTTTTTTTTTTTTTTTTTTCAAAATTGCGGCCACGCATGAAACCTGTATAAATCGATAGCTGACATTAATTCAAACAGAAAACAATATGGGACCAAACCCCGTAAAGCGTTACGTTTCTGAGATATTAACGTTTAAAGTTGATAAGGATGTCACGTGATCAACTTTGAACGTTAATATTCGGAAAGTAACGCTTTTTGCTGCAAATGCTGCAATATATCGAAAAAAAAAAACAAAATGGTGCGACAGTAGGTATGCCACGTGTCTTTAAACCCCTTTAACATGAATGGCCTTTTGTATATAGTAAGTTTATTGGCCAAAGTAAGTAACGGACAGATGTGTTTCTGTCGAATTTGTTGCGCCACTTCTTCTTCCCAGCCCCAGCTAAACACTACGGCGAAGTGCTGAAGGGCGGGCATTTGGCTGGAATGTCTTGGGTAACTTTGACGTTCAACAAGTGATGATCCTCAGCCCAAGCATAAATGATTTTTTAATTTGATCTTTATGCATGAGTTGGTACCTACTTGTATGGGGGGGCTCGTGGCTAAATATTAACAGCCGCGCGGGTCGATCTACAAGGTTAAGCAACGCCGAGGTCAGTCCATCGATAGGCGACCACTGACCATCCATTACATACACTCCTTCATGCCTCGGGAAGCATGTGTAGCCGTTGGTTCCGGCTGTCATTCATGGATCTTTGACAGTCTTTACGGGTAGTCAGAAGCCCGAAAATCTGATCACCAGTCTTACCAAGGGGTATCGTATTACCCAGTAACTGGGCTCTGGAGGTCAGATAGGCGCTCCATGTAAAATACTGGTATTCAGCTGCATCCGGTTAGACTGGAAACCGACCCCAACATATAGTCGAGAAAAGGCTAGGAAGATGACGAAGGCCATTAGAATTTTAAGTTTATTTTCCCATATAAAAACGTGTCTTGATTAAAAGTATGAATAGTCAAATTTCCCCCCTTTTACTTCTTTACAAAATATTAAATGATGATTATCAATTTTATAATTACTATTAATATACTATTAATATTCTTATTGGTTTTTGACGTTTATCACTAAATCTTTTCAAGCGAAGGCATAATTCGATATAATAGGGGTTAAAGTATGAAATTGAAGTTTTATTGTAATAGGTACTTCGAATTGACATAGAACCTTCATGGTTTGAGATTTTTGAGTGAAACTTTTTTCACATGGTAACTATGAAGTTCTTCTTTTAAAAAAAATGCAACATTCGATTATCGACTTTCAGTTGTTTTTTTTATTCAGCTTAGACAAGAAAGATGGAAACTTCGAATATTCGAGTTATTTTTTAATACGAGGTCCGACGCGGAACTAACGCGGCAGAAACAGCTCGCAATATCAATGTTGCGTTTGGAGAGGGGACTGCTAATGAACGCACTGTGCGATTTTGGTTTAAACGCTTTCGTGATGGAAACTTTGATTTGAAGAACGAACCACGTGGAAGACCGCCCACATAGGTGAATAACAATGAATTGAAAGAGATGGTGGAAGCCGATCCGAGCCAAACTACCCAGGAATTAGCGGCATAGTTTACCGTTACCTTCCAACAATATTGACTCATTTGCGTCAAATCAATAAAATAAAAAAATATGAGAAATGGGTGCCTCATGATTTGACTGATCTGCAGAAAGAAACGCTTGTTGAAACTTGTGTTGCCTTGTTGAATCGATACAGAAATGAAGGAATATTGGATCGAATTGTGACATGTGATGAAAAGTGGATTCTTTACGATAACCGTAAGCGAAAAATGCAATGGCTGACCCCAGGTCAAACGCCGCAACAGAGTCCTAAAGCAAAGCTTACCAATAAAAAGGTAATGGTAACTGTTTGGTGGTCTCAGCATGGTGTTATTCACTATAGCTTTCTCCGATCTGGTCAAGCAATACCGGCAGATGTCTACTGTGCCGAACTCCGAACAATGATAGCAAAACTAGCAGTGAAACAGCCCCGACTCATGAATCGATGTTCACCATTGGTGCTCCATGATAACGTGAGACCTCATACAGCACGAGAAACCGTTTTAACTCTACAGGAACTGCAATTAGAAACCATTCCTCTCCCTCCGTATTCGCCAGACCTTGCTCCAACGGACTACCATTTTTTTCGTGATTTGGACAATTTTCTACGTGATAAAAAGTTTTCTTCTCAGGAGGCAGTACAAAATGCTTTCACACAGTTTGTCGAATCTAGATCACGAGAGTTCTATCGCAAAGGCATAAATGACCTTCCTATTAAATGGCAGCAATGTATAGATAATAATGGTAATTATGTTGATTAAATAAATATGTATGTTAAATTTAAAAAAAAGAATTTCAATTTTTCAGTACAAATCGGCAATTTTATACTTTAACCCCTAATACCTTCCTTGAGACGTTTGGTTTGGTTTGAAGCCAGCCGATCGATTCTGTAAAAATCTCACCGTGAAAAGTTAGGTGAAGTGAGCTTAGAGTGAGCTGTCAATAGTGTCAATCCCTTGCATTAGTTGGAATGACAGCTCGCTCCGCGCTCACTTCACCTAAGTTTTCACGGTGAGATGGCTACAGAATCGCACTGCTGATAACCTTAGCCAAGAGCCATAATATGCATATCTACTGGTTCATATACAACGAATATACTGTTTATCGCGGTGCTTTATGCACGACAAACACTGCCCTATGACAGGCACACGTAAATCGAGGATTGCGAGATTTCACCTGCAATTACATAAGATAGGTATTGTATACTGACATAAATTTATCTCTACTAATAATAAAGCTGAGAGTTTGTTAGTTTTTTGTTTGAACGCGCTAATCTTTGGAAGTAGGTACCAATAGGGTTTAAAAATATTTTTGCATTTAATAGCCCAAGTGTTGAGGAAGGCTAGGCTTTTTAAAATCACGTTTGGACCCTTAGAAGCCGGCAAAAACAAAAAGAAATCAGAAAGAATGCTAAGCGAAAAGTAAGTAATAGCATGGGTAGGCGATGCGATGCGATGAGGTGAGTCGGGGGAACAAGAAATTTCACGCGGACGAGGTCGCGGACAGAAGCTAGTCTTGTATAAATAAAAAAAACAACCGACTTCCAAAAAATTAAAGTTCTTTTTCATTTTGTAGTGTCTTTTTTGGAAGTCGGATGTTTTTTTTTGCAAAAAAGTTTTTATTTTTTAGTTTTAAGCTGTAATTTTTACCAGTAATTTTGGTTTAAAAACCAAAGGCTGTTCGCGCGTTACTTGAGAACGACTATATCGAGTTGGCTAGTTTTTGTTTTAAAATGTTCGTAATAGTCCAAATTAGGGTTTTTAGGAAACGAAAACTTGGAAAAGTTTCCCGGAAAATTGGAAAAATGGTCTTTTTTCTATGGTTTTTGTGTGAACTATTGTTTGGAAAGTACAACGTCTGTCGGGTCAGCTGGTCCATACATAAATCATAGATACTCCTTAAAAGCTGCCTTACCTGTGTTTTGGGAGTCGGTATGACTAATTGTATCTGCGTTCCTGGTACAGTTTACTCAAGCAATCAAAATATGAACAGGCATGGCTGGAAAAACTAGGAGTTACTGGGGCCCAGACGGAATTCATTATAAAATTCCACAACTTTGAATATGGACTTTCTGACTAACTGAAGCTGAATCACAGCTTCAATTAGTCAGAAAGTCCAAATCCAATACGTCACAAATTCACAATGTAGGTTTGTTTTCCGTTTATTTCCAATCTCATGTCGTCATTTCCCGCGCCTGAATCAGAATACCTGCACCCTAATTGCGTAACATAATATACTGTCAATCACAATCTGAATAATTTTGAAGAATATTGTTAATCCATTGCTTCATATCTTCGAAAAATTTGTCTGCTCAACAACGTAAATAACGCAATGAATATTGTTGAACTGTCAAAATGAAAGCCATTCCTACTGTTAGTTTGTTACGCAATTACCCCTCTGGTTTGGACAGAGAATGTCTATCAGAAAAACCTGACCATTATTTACGAGTAAGCACATTTTCCTCCATGGCCTGCCCTTGTCTTGTCAGGTAAGCTAGAAGTACAGTTGATTAACTATCCAACAAAAAAATGGAAAGTCAATATTATTTCTAACATATTCGCTGAACCTTTCTTGTGAACTGGCACGATCTGCGTGTGCGTTGAAATAAGGATCGACCACAAGCGTGCAGTTCGTGTAAACTTTATAGCTTTGGTTATAAGGGCTTTTGTCAACTGCCAGGGTGTTGGGAAAGGTTGGCGCTAGACGCGGAAGCGTTGACGGTGTTCCCACACGTGTGATCATTAGCTGTTCCAGGGAACCAGTGAGCGCGGGCTGACGATGGGAACAGCACCATTATTGACACTACACACTTACTGTCGCACTTTATTGTTACTCTATACAATGATAGTTTTGTTTATTGTTGTAGTTTGATCTACTGGTTGATTGATTGATCACTTGAAATTGGTCGGAGAATAATAATAGTATCTAATTATTACTATTGCTTGAACGTTTCGTTACTAAATCATCCTGGTAAAATCAAAAGTCATTTATTCAAATACGTCTGAGAATGAGCGCTTTTCGAACGTCAAAATTACACAAGACAGTCCCCCAAAACGCTCACCCTTCACCACTTCCTAGTGCTTTAGCTGGGAAGAAGTGGCGCAACAAACTCTCCAGAAGTTCCCAAAATCTGTCGGAGCCTCCCTAGTTGCCCTTCTACAAAAAATAATCAAGATCGACACCAAAAAAGGGGAATCTCCATAATTTCGATAGTAAATTCTAAGGCCACGTAGTGCCTTACTACTTAATTAACAGCATTCTGTAGCAGAAGTCAGTACAAATAAATCATTTCCAACCATGTCATTACACGGGCCGACACTTTCCTAAGAATTCGTGGTCCGGACTACAAACCTCAGATCTAAGCTATGATTACACTGAACGCTTCCCTCCACACCGCGCGACACGTCATCAACATCATGGTAGAAAAAAAAAGATTGTTATTGCGCAATTTGAAGCGTCGTTGGTGTTCATTCTTCGCCGTAATTGCTGCAGCTAATAGCACCGGCTGCCGAGATATCACTGTATTTTAAGTTTTATATTATTTTATAGCTATTATTCTGAGTATTTTAAGCGTTTTAAATCGTTTGGTTCCTATATTACTTGAGCTAAAATTCAAATGGTTTCAAACGTTTATTTTCAACGGTCATCATAACGAATCTTGTAGGACTGGAGGAAATCTTAAATCAGAATGTGATTAGTAGGTCATTTATCTTTTTAAATCTAACAACGCTTACAATCCTGTTAATTAAAATATAAAGTCAATTTGCATACTTTATAATACAACAGGTAAGTAGGTTCCTATCTATGTCCGCAAAGACAGTATGGCAGTTGAATCGTGCGTAGATAATGATTAATACAAACAGCAAATGCAGTGTCAATTGACCATAAACATGGGAATTATCTGAGAAACTGTTAGTTGTGTATCTGTAATTATAAAATCTAGTGGCTCAAGGCTAAAATAATGAATATGAGACAATAATTCAGCGCTGCGCCGCAGTTAGCCCGTTTGACGTCGGTTGGCCGTTTGTTGGTTCTGCCGTAATCTTACGATCAATGATTATGAGACATGAACGCTAAAACGGCTTAATTTTCAATAAACATGTTGTTTTAAAGTATTTCAATTTAATTTATGATAGGCCTTAGCACCGTAGGCAAGGTCTACGGATATATTTTTTCACAGCAAACGAGTTTATTCGTAGACGTCATGATTTATGATGATATAAAAAATCGCCTGAATGACTTTTTGGTGCATGTGACCAAGACTGTGAACCCTTTGAATTCAGGGGTCAACCCCTGCATATTTTTTTGCCAAATTGTTTTTGAAGGTGTCGGCGCGGACATAATACAATGGCCGCTTGGACACCTTTCAACAATCTGGAATGCGCACTCAAAAGCGAAGGGTTCACATTAATTGGATTAATACAATGCAATTTTAAAGATAACTTTCTGCGACAGTGCGCGTGCATTTCATGTGAAAATCTGAAGCAGTTTTATCGTCTGTAGGTACAGCTTTTTCAATGCCAGAAACCCCAGGAGTTCCGTTAATTTAAGTTTATAAAGCAATAGTTTTTAATTGAAATTCTGCATTAATTCATCAACTTTTGAAGAAATAATATCCCTTTCTGTATACATATTAACTTCCCGCAATGTATGTATAATAGTTTATTCGTTCAGCTAGTTAACGGTCAATTAATTTCCCACGTCCAGAAAAAAATAAAAAAACTACTAATTTTTGCTTGTATCCCCCTAAGCAAGTACTTTGTAATACAATTACACAAAGTTATTAATACTTGTGAACGTTTTAATTGGCAAAGGTACGTTGGACAGGTGTGTCTACGCCACATGACATGTTACACGACATTTAATTGTTATATACTCCATGCAAGTACTTTGCAAGGCTGTGTAGCATGGAAGAGTATTAAATAAAATGCTCATAGTGCTGCACTCATCGAATTTTAGTGGGCATTAAAGAAATCTATTGGCAGGTGTGGTTGTTAGTACTTTGCAAGGCTGTGAAGCATGAAGGAGTAATTCATGAATTGCTCATATATGCGTATAAATTGCTGCACTCATCGAAATTAGAATTCTATTCGCAGGTGTTGTCGGGACAATTTTATACTATGGGCCCTAAGGAGAATATTTGTTATGTCATATAGTGGTGTATGAATTCCCGCGTCCTAACAGATTTCTGTGGCGGGCTGTCACTATGGTGGCAGCCTGTCAAGAGGTCTGACAGATAGATATATATTGACATGAGCATGGCAAGTTATGCTGTAAAATGTGTGGTAGAAAATATAGTACCTATGCTACATTCGGAATAAAATTAGACATTTAAACAAACCTTTTCTACAGTCCGTTCAACCGATTTTAACTTCTAATCCGTAGGCATAGGGATGGCATTAAAAGCAAAAAAGTGGTTACAATACCAACTATTTACTGCAGCTGCCATTTGTCATGCCACCAACGCAATAGAAGTCAAAATCGGTTGAACGGACTGTAAAAAAGGTTTTGTTTAAATGTCTAATCTTATTCCGAATGGAGTGTAGTTCGTGGTAGTTTAACCCTCAAGGGAAGCTTTTTCAATAACCTGACCCACCTCGACCACAGTCGTTTAACTTTATGCCCTAGGGTCCAGCTAGGGTGAATTAAAATATCTGAGTGACTGATACAACGATATCTTCAACGTTTGTTGGCAGCTTGTTCTTTCGCGGTGTTCAGGCATCCGCTATCAGCGCCATCCCTACATTTATATAACACGCCGTGCGACATGTATGTTTATCAAGCTGATACATATATCACTATTAGTTATATGCACGTTAGGCAGTTTGTACTTACCCGGATATAATACGTTAAACACCAGCCTTTCTCTTAGGCACAATAGATAGGGCCTAATGTACCAAACAGCCAATTATATCGAATAGACGCTATTTATCTGTAAAGCAGTGAAATATGCACTAAATAGCTGTAATTTAACATACATTGTTAAAATGTCTGGCGTGTAATTACTAGGAATAACGAACAAATTGATTTATCTTCAGTACGCAACTGGTTATAGACTTAATTTGAAGCTAACTGCTATTTATCGGTACAGGAATACTTATAAAGTTATTTATGAGAAATAACAATATGTATCAGTTTGCAAAGCAATATCTGCAGCTAATTGCTAATCCATTGCTTCATATGTTTGAAAAATGTGTCTGCTCAACAACGTAAATAACGCAATGAATGTTGTTGAACTGTCAAAATGAAACCCATTGCTACTGATAGTGTGTAGGTATACGCAAATAGCCCGCAGGACTATATTAAAAAGTTTCAGGAAATAACAGCTACTTTAGGTGCTGTTATTTTCCTGAACCTTCTTTACTGGCTCGCCTGCACCTGAGCACCGTGACCATACCCTTTCTTAATAAAGTTTTGCAGCTGATATAATATGGCTTTGCAAATACCTATAGTGACATGACTAAACGTTTTTTTCCGAAGAGAATACCTCATGGATACCCTCCGTCTGGGGAGAACGGAGGTTCATGTCGGACTCCTAGCGACTAGAACCCTACTGTTCCTTCTACTACCATGAGTCGGAGACCCAGGAGATAAATTCGCGGCAACCCCCGACTGATATCAGCCCGCCAAGTGAGCTCCATCACCAAGTGCGGCCGATCCCACGACCGCACTTCCTCCCATAAAGGCACGCATGGAATATTGCGTGCCACCTCGTTGACTGACTGTTCGAGGACTTTGGGTATGACTTATCCTGGAAAAACACAACAGGCTACGGTTGCCTTGCCATACTAAGGATAAAAATACCAAACAATAAGTAATTTAAAAGACAAACGCCCGTCAGCACTGGTGCTCAAACCAATATCCATTCAGAAATCACAAATAAATTACAATGTTTCCTTATAACAGCAAATTTACAATTGCTGTTTTATAGAGGTGGACTGACGCAACACAAAGGCCTGCAGAAGTTGAATTTTTCACTTGTTCTGTTTTACTATCATTGCGACATTTTATTGCGCTATAAAAATATAGTTTAACTGCAAAATGTTTGATATACAGGCTAATTTAAATTCATCGGAAATCTTTCAGGGCCCAGAGGGTAAAACTACAACCTATCTACCTCATCATTTACCCAGCTTTTTCTCAACTATGTTGGGGTCGGCCTCCAGGCTAACTGGATGCAGCTGAATACCAGTAATTTACATGGAGCGACTGCCTATCTGATCTCCAAAATCCAGTTACTGGGTAACACGATGGCCCCTTGGCAAGACTGGTTGTCAGATTTCGGGGCTTCTGACTACCTGTAACGACTGTCAAAGATCTACAAATGACAGCAGTTATCAAAGGCTTAACGTACTTTCCGAGGCATGAAGGAGCCTCGGTATGTAAAGGATGGTCACCTATCCATGGACTGACCTCGGCGTTACTTAACCTTGAAGATCGTCCCGTGCGGCTGTTATTATTTAGCCACGACCCCCCGTAAAAGTACCTACCTACTCATGCATAAAAATCATAATAAAAAATCATTTATTTTTAGGCTGAGAATCAGCTCTTTTCGAACGTCAAAGTTACATAAGATAATCCAGCAAAACGCCCGCCCTTCACCGATACGGCATAGTGTTTTGGCACTGGTGATTTATTACGTAAGACGATTTGAGGGGGGAGGGGGTCCAAACAAGTCTTATTTTTTCTTACGTGGAGTGGGAGGGGTCTAGATTGTTCTTACGTAAGATGACAAAATTAAGCAATTTTTTTTTATTTTTTTGCTACTTTTACTTTGCAATTTTGGTAGATACCTACTGATCTTACGTAAGATTGAAAGGGGGGAGGGGTTCTTCTAAGTCTTATTTTTTCTTAAGTAGGGCGAGGGGGGATCAGAAAATGGTTAAAATTGTCCTACGTAATAAATGAACAGCCCCTTTAGCTGGGAAGAAGTGGCGCAACAAACTCCCCAGCCACACTTACACATCTATATGTGACTTACTTTGGCAACAAAAGCTTTTACTTACTATAGGACCCACTCTTAATTATAGAAACAGATGCTTTTTTTGGGGTTTCGTATACAAAGGGTCTCAAAGAGACTTATTACTGACTACACGTCTTTCTGTCTGTCAGTCACAAGGGTTGTATCTTATGAACCGAAATAGATAGCTAGCTATAACAGCTGAAATTTTCGCAGAATGTACCTGCATGTTAGTATGTAGGTGTCTATGGCTGTCATCATGGTAAATAAACGAAACTATTTCAGTGACCATAAAAGAGAATTTGAAAAATACTCATGAAAATTAATTTTTCCTCCTTTTAATCCTTGAAAGATTCCCATTGAATTCAGACAACAGCCTGTAGGTACGCATTGACCAAATGGACTTCCTTTGATTTTACTCAGGCAACAACCAAACCCGCATTCCGTAATTTTATACGGAAGCATTATCAATCGATTTATAATTCTATTTCTCTATTCGATGCTGAGTTCATTTTATTATTTATTATTGTACAGACGCCAGCAAGTCAAGCTACCCGAAACTGTAAAAATTTCCCTGATCAACCTTGAACCTTAATGCTTTAGCGATAAAGTTGAAAATCTATTAAGTTTGACAGATTGTAGTAGCTTGATGTACAAAAAACCGCAGAAAGTTATAGTTAACAGATTTAGTGTTCACCACCCGAAAACCATTATTATTGACTCTGGAGGTTGATGCGGTTTCTGGCGGCGAAGAAAGTTGGAATCGAAAAGTAAATTATACTTTCTTTTTTTGCTTGTGCACACTTGTAGGTAATATAGGAAGTTCAGGTGTGAACGAACAATGAACTATACAAATATTACTTGATTACTTCATTTCAGCTATTTGTACGCCCTCTGACATAAAATAGCGCACTCTGTATTATGTTTTTAAGCCAATAATATTGAACCTCATCATCTGCATAGTCTTTTCACATGTTGGGGTTGGCTTCCAGTCTAACCGGATGCAGCTGAGTACCAGTACTTTACATGGAGCGACTGCCTATCTGACCTCCACAACCCAGTTACTGGATAATACGAAACCCCTTGGTAAGACTGGTTGTCAGACTTTCGGGCTTCAGACAGCCTGTAACGACTGTCAAAGTTCCACGAATGACAGATGTTAAACAAATTTATATATGACATATTATGAAGATTTATAAGTCTGGCGAATGCTAAATCAATGAATGCTAAAACAAATACAGCAGAAAGGCTGATAAATTGAATCAGAAGTCAGATAACTTTCCGGAAGGAAACATGTAACATTGTTTTGTTTTCATATCAAATTGAAAATTGTCGCTCTGTGGAACTGAAAGCTATTTCCATCGCCAGCTAGCTATTGATAAATACCTCTTAAATTATTACATAACATAACATCACGCCTGTAGGTATTCCGCGAAGGGAAAGGCAGAGAAGTACCTATAGTACAGACACATTTCTACAGTTATGTTTAAGCCCTATACAGGAGCGAGCCTATTGCCAATGAGTATATTTAAAGTTCAACATAGATACTCTATTGTCGTTCTTAGCAGGGGTGAATACAAGAAGGCTCGAGAGGGCTGCGCGGGCGCAGATTCAAGATGGCGGACGCAAGGGTTCAATGATCTTAATGACTCACCATAACAGCTAGCTACAATGAACTTTTATTTAGATTTTAAAGCTTACATTTATTGTCAGTTGCATTTTTGTTTATATTTATGATGATTCGCATATGCGTAATAAAACCCGATAAAATGAGTAACGTTATTTTTAATCTTATAATTATTTTATAATCACATGAATAGCATTCCATTTAGTTTCTTGAACTGCACTGTTCAGAAAACACTTTGGGTATTTACCATTGGCAAGCATATCTGGTTAGATACATTTAAATTCTAAGGTCCACTTCGCGTCTCACGATCCTTTCAAATGAAACTGGTGTTTAGACATAATTTGGCAGCAGTTATACTAAAACTCAAAGCATTTATTTCAAATAAACCAATTACGGGCACTTTTGAATTATCAAGGGCTCGGTCAGTCAGAAAGCTGAAGCTAGTTGCGCATTCCAAAGCGTAGTAGGTAGGTACCTATGGAGACGAGCGGGCAAGAAGCTCCACGGACACTCTTTTATATCAAAATATTGTTACAAAATATAGGTACTAGTTAAAATTGCTTTTCAATACTTTTCTTGCTATAATTGTTATCCTCAAGCACCACCAAAAAGCTAGAAACTCAAAATTCGTCGTAGCGAGGCGGCACTCGGACACAGGTTACGGCCGATTTACTATGACGGTACTCTCGATATTACGTCCAACAGCACGTAATAGAGCTGCGATCACTCAACCCCCTCCCGAACCCCGCGTAGCCCTATCCCCGCCTCTGTCCACGAAGCCCAGTACTTCAGTTTTTAGAAGCAGCCGATGCGAAGAGCTTGACGAATCAGCCCCGTGCCGTGACCGTTTGGACATACCAATCTACGAATCGAACTAAATTTCGAGGAAGGCATTACGCTCCATTAAATAACTAATCCCGCGATTGTTTCAGTTTACCTGTCGATGGATCATTGAAATTGGAAAATACGTCGGTTCAATGGCAGGACGGTGAACGGTAAACGGTGAAGGAAAACAATGTGAGGAAACCGGCGTGTCCTAGGACCACAAATTCGAAGACATTTGACATCTACCAACCCGCACTGGCGTTCACCCAAAAACAACGATTGTAGATATTTGAGGCTGCTTTAAAAGACTAACAATAGAGAAACCAAACAAACTAAAATCGCTTGAGAATACTGACTTACAAGCTGGAAAATAGACACGTGCTTGACCTTTTATACGGACAAAGCAATCAAGTGGCATAATAAAGACATGTGACATCTAACCAACCCGCACTGGGCCCGCGTGGTGGATTGCGGCCCAGTACCTCTCACCGAAAGGAGGCGGGTGTCCCGGCCAGCAGTGGGAACATTATAGGCTGATTATGCAATGGCAGAACAAGAAATATAAATACTTATGCAATGAAAACCACGACTCCAACGGGTTGTGATAAATCTTTACGACTTCCTAATTAACTGTATTTTCTCAGCTTTACCCTACGTTTTATGGATTGCTTGTGAAACCCATCCTTTCCTAATCATTTAGTATAAATTTTCCATACCAAGTACCTAAGGACCACGTTTTCTGAACGGACAAGATTAAGTTTTGGACATGTTATCATAGCCAACTGCTGAAATGGCTTTAGCTTTCACGATATAGAACCAATACAGTCATCTCTAAATAAACCACACCGCGTATGTACGATTTAACAGTAAAATAAAATTTCCACCATCTTGAATATTGCAGTTGGCATCGACAAAGGCAACTGCAATACCTATCTCTCCAATATACAGATAAGTGGCCTAGCGTCATACTGAGCTAACCGCATGCACGACTCATAACTTCACAGCTAACATCTCTCTCTCACACATCAGCTTATAAGCGTGCATTGTTGAGCGACCGCTGTGCCGAGTATGGGATCGATTAACACGTCACTACATTATTGTAACCTTGCTTATTTGTGATTGGAACTACAAAAGGTATGAGCAGAAGGACCACGGAAAAGCATGGCGGGTATACGTAAACAACATGCGAAGGTATATAGTGTAAACATTCAGCAATCTAAAGGCACTTTCCCGTAATTAAAAACTTTAAAAAGTCGCAGTCTCATCTCAGCGACAAACAATGTCAAAAATGTAGGGAAATTAGAGGTATTTTTGATAGATTGAGACTGAGATCAGATTGTGAACGTTCTTAAAATTACGAGAATTGCCGCTCTGGTTGCTATAATTGAGTTCACTACTAGCCTACTCTGTTAGCACGAAGTCCGTAGATTCAGCTGAAGTTTCCTACTCAGTATCACCTACGAACATAAGATTATTGTCGGGCCTGAACTAAGAATGGATGACACCACGATTTGACAGTTGTCCTTACTCCCGATGTGTTTTGCCCGTCCGAAAACGTTAACTAATCGTGAGTAGAGTACCCTCCGGAGCATCGTACTACTTCCGGACGAGCCCATATTCTCGTTGCTGCATATTTTCCACCGACTTATTCTTTTATGTCTTTATGTTCTTTCTCTGTGCATCATGTTATGTTATGTCTGCCGAAATAAACGTATTTTCTTCTTTCAAATAAAATGTTGTAAGTCAATTAATTTGCGTTATGTGGTCTTCAACTGCCATAATCCCAAAAACGATCATGAGGAAATTGAATAGTTCACCACCTACACAGACGCAACCGAATTGTGTTGTCTGGTTGACTACTTTTATTCATTCCTATCAGTACCAAGCATTAGGATTTCTGTAAGTTCTTATTAAGTGATGATAACGGCCACGTATCGAAGGGGCTACTTAATTCATTAATTGAGACGTCATAATCATCGACGCTACTCAAATCTTTTATTGACATTAGTACTTTATAAATGAATGCGTTATTATCTTTGGTTCTCGAAGCAACTTCTCGCTTGCTCTATCTTCGGTTGTCAGATGAAGGGCCGAGCTGTATATTTATCTTCAATTCTATAACATACCTTTATTTATATTCCATTGGATGATAATGTTGGATCCTCTTTAATTGTAGCACACAATATGCTAGGACGAGCCTCCGATCTGACTATTTAAATTATTTATCAAGTCTTCTGTCAACATTTTTATCCATTGAACACCTTTAGACATTTACTATGACTTTGGTCAATTTAGCCGCACAAATTATCGCGAATATTGGTAAGTTCTTAATTAAAATCTAAATTTAGCGATCATATTTAAATTCTAACAACACACAAAGGGTATCAATAACAATCTTTATAACACACTATCTAATATGTAAGTAAGCAGGACTTAAATATACACAGAAATTTCCTCATATAATATGCGGCAAGATACGACATTATATTCTATAACATAATGTGAAATGATGACAGGAAATTGTTGCCAGCACCGGTGGCAAAAACCTGCCTCGCCTCTGTGTATGTTGACTAGACTCCTATTTTGCATCCGGGCTCGAGCTGATTGATACCGAGCTCGAAGAAACGCAAGGAAATGTTAAGCTTCTTTTAAATTATTTCTTATGGTAATTAATCGACTTCTGAGAATATTTCTAATGCCATATCGTAAGCGATCTCGTCCAGTTTGTCAGGAACTGCTGGATACGTTTTACATTCTGCAACGGATTTTGCAATTTCGTTAACGCAATTAGCTGCTTTAATGATTTTTTTAAACAGAATTTGAGTTCTTTTTTGGTGCAGACTTTAGCAACATATGCTTAAAGCTAAAATTCCGTAATTTCCGCGATCACAGCGACACTTTATGGTATTAAATTTGTGTAGACCCAACACAAGTATTTATGCGCGCCGCGATTTATAGGTTTGACTAATGGTGTAGGTAGTGTTAAGTCTTATAATAATACGGCTTGAGCGTATTATAAATTGCGTTTATTAAAACTAAACTCGAATAACTTCCCAAAACACGTGAGTCATGCATGTTAACGCTGAATAGAGGTTTACAATTACAACTGATGATATTTAATAAAACATAACTAGGAATATTAAATGCGAAGTGTGAGGTGAAGTCGAATTTGTATTTGCGTCCTATAAAGCATGACAGCACTTACAATAATTAAGATCTATATTAGTTTAATGGAATAATATACTTTCCCATCGTAAATAAATAATAAAGAGTAATAAAAGCGTGGAGGGGTGCGGACTGCGGGCTGCGGGCGCGGTCGATACCTGAGCCAGGCGAGCCCGCGGCTTGCAGGAATAACATTCACACGCATCTAAAACGAGTTAAACATCTACACTAGTCTATCTAATCGACTTGTTCACGCTTTAAACTCCATCGACTACAATATTTCAAATGGTCGGACCGCTTGCCTCGTGCGCCTTCAATGTCGGTTACAATTTAGATTACAATTTGACTTACGAATAAATATACCGTCCAAATTGAGCACAAGACATATACAGTACAAATCACGGCAATCTGCAACTTAATTACGTGTTTTGGCAGATTGGACTGGTATGAGCACGTGAAAAAAATGCGGGAAAGATCCGGGTGACGTGGGCTGCGTACGAGTGGCGTGCGAGAGCACTGTAACGGTTTTTGGTCGTAATTCTAATGTATTTATGGATATCAATCGCGTCCGTTTCGACACCTGTCTCTAATGGCTCCATTGTTCCAGTCGTTATGGTGTTTGAGTCCCCATGTCTCAGCGATTCAAGATTTTCCTCGAGTCGTTTCGGTTGCTCGCCCCGAGCAAGGAATTCGATGCTATCCGCATTTTTTTATAATTAGAAAATGATTAGTTCCGGGTGTTTTCGATTAGTTTTCGGTTGTTATGCTGGCCGAACAGCCGCAGAGCGGGGTTCGTCGGCGTGACTTGACGGATTCCTGCCTAGCTGTTCCTTTGTTTGAGGACGAGCAACTCGTAGTGATGTGCATTCGTCATGTCGATAGACGCGTCAACCTAAGTTTTTGTGCGACAACCTTGTCGTGTCATTAAACTGCATATGACACTTAAACAACACTCACCGGTGAGACAAGCATTTAAAACTAGCGCTGAAATAATGTTTAAATTCGTTTGTCTATGTAGTTATGAATTTATGTCTGCAATAAAAAACTAGTCTACAGGTCCAAATAAGGTTAAATTCGTCGAAATAAAATATTACCATTTTTGCACAAACCTACATCCTCCCACACACGCGGAACCGGAAGCAGTAAATAACGCTTAACTGTATATATTTTTTAGACTAGAATAACAGAAATTCGCGAACACGAGGTATTCACTATATATAGAATAAAAAAAAACATTGACCTCATGAATTCAAGCTGTGCTTGTGGCCTTCATCCGAAAAATATGACTTGGAAAATACATAAAGTGGAAATAATCCATTTCTAAAAGTGAAACATTCGCGGAACTCAGGTCTAAATCGGATCCCACGTAGCGAACGAGCATGGGAATAAACATAATATTGTTCGATAAAACAGTTCACAGGCCTACGGTGAGCGTAAAAGCGGCTAGTGCCCTACGCCGGTTACTACAGAACCGGTTCCGACGGCCCTCCGAGTACCACGCTCCACGTGCAGATACCATCGTTCGTCTTCGTCTATTTTACCTTGTACCCCGCGCCGCGACGCGGCCAGCCTACCTCGACCCCAACGATCTCTTACAACTCCATTTAACGCAACTAAATCAGAGCAAACGTTCACAAATTCAAGGCTCTTAGTAACATGGTTCGTTCTTCGTACTTTGTGTTCATACAAATCTTTACTGTGCGTACAAAGGAGTACATAAATCATTTTTTACGAGCTTTACAATCGTGTCCTTTTATGGCGCGAGGGGTTTGTACTGCTCTAGGTTTGAGTCGTTATTGAATATCTATGACCTCAGGAGGTCGAATAGAAAGTAAACC
Source organism: Apamea epomidion (assembly GCA_947507525.1). Lineage (NCBI taxonomy): Eukaryota > Metazoa > Arthropoda > Insecta > Lepidoptera > Noctuidae > Apamea > Apamea epomidion. Next base: position 8,830,716 of record OX382226.1, on the reverse strand, counting down.
TGTAATGTTATGGTTTAATGTGCCCTTGTAATGAGCTAACAACAAGATATCTCGGTTTGTTCCAGTATTAGTAGGTCCTGCGAGTGTTTCTACAGTTCATATAATGCCACTTGATTGCTTTGTCCGTATAAAAGGTCAAGCACGTGTCTATTTTCCAGCTTGTGAGTCAGTATTCTCAAGCGATTTTAGTTTGTTTGGTTCCTCTATTGTGAGTCTTTTAAAGCAGCCTCAAATATCTACATTCTCTGTTTTTGGGTGAACTCAATTTCAAGGTACATTAACATTACATGCGTCAGCTCTGCTTGTCACAGAGTAACACATAAGTATATATACAAAAACAAGAATACCTACATACCGTAAGCTAATTTTTTTCTTGGGCGACATTATAGTGTAATTTCGGAGATCATTAAGGGAACATGAAAGAATTTGATTGTTCGATAATGTGGCTTATTAAAAGCCTATTACACAGAAAAAAAGACGGATTGAGCCATGAATATCAAAAACCCAAGTTGTAACTGCCAATAAGCGTGTATTCACGACACAAATGTTGATTTTAGAACTCCGGTACTAAGAGAGCGTTGAGGATAATGTAAAAACGATCATGTGGACTTCCCCGCTAGTTTACAATGCAATAAAGCTAATATTGTGACAATAGATAAACTACAAATTTAATGGTTAATTTACTTATAGACAGCCGTAAGCAACCTTCTATGTTTGTTATAGCAAAAGGAATTGTGCGAAATTCGGAATCCCTTTCGACATATCAACGTAATTCAAAAACGCAGTCAAAAAGGTCGTAAGGACCGAAAATAGATATGTAAAAATATTTCAATTCATAAAACATCATAAATCATAGTGTTGCATCATCTAAAAAATACATTATATTCACGTCAGTGTTTAAAGACTTCCATCGAATTGCTGAAAGTAGCAATTAAATAATTTACCATTTAGTTCGCAGATTGGTCTGTGGATACACTGACATTATCTAAATTTGCTTTGCGTTTAGACGTTAGGTGTTAATATCGTGTAGGTATTTGTCTGCTTGGTGTTAGACCGTCATCGATCAAGCAAACGTTTTAAAACGAATCTATATTTATTTTATCTGTCTTTAGCTTATTAAAATGAGGTTTAAATTATTTTGTCACATGATTTCGTTCAAGCTGAAACTAGGATTTGAGTATATGTAGTCTGAGTTTGTCTTCTCAGAGTAGTCGGTTAGGAAACATCGACCTCAAGTTTTAAAGCAGATATAGAGACCAATTTACAGAGATAAATATAATTCATCATTTAATTTAGTCAAAGCACTTTGAACACAAATGGACAATTCTGAACATATGTACAGTGGCCTCCAAAAGTTAGTTGAAATTTTTCCACTTCAGCTTAGGCACACAACACAGCATTATGATTTAAACTCTAGTGATCCAAATGTTTGAACTGCTATAAGTTTTAATTGACTAGTTCAACTGCCTTTGACTTATCATAAAAAATAATCAAGTAATCTCTTAGGAGTAGGTACTTGTTTTACTTGATTTCATTTTAAATCGAAATGCGGCATCACCGCTGAATTAGAAAAATGACAACTAACTTTTGGAGACCACTGTTTGTGATCTTCTGCTAAATAAAAGACATAAACGAAGATACCGTAATATAGGTCTAAGAAGAAAAAATACCCAGCAAATTATTTCACCTTTAAGCTAAGTCTGTGCTGTGTCGAAGTTATCAGTCGAAACAAAGTGCCTCTCCCATGGAATTAGTCAACAGATAAGACTAGAAAGTACCAGCTTAAGTATCACGCTGGCCACGACCCATTCTTAATTACAGAAGGTTTTCTAAGGGATCGCGTCGATAGCATCACCAAACGGTTCTTTGGGCTGAAATAAAATAATCGTGCTACAGTTTAAATTGCTGGAGGGAGTTGAACGTGTCGCTATTATTGGTTGTTCAACGTTTTAATAGAAGAACTAAAGAATAAAGCTTTCCTTTTATTAATTTGGTTGCGGCCCGCATCGTTGCGGCACGTGTCACTGGTGCGGGTTCGTTCTTCAATAGCTGTGTTATCACCCCTTACTTACTCATTACCCAAAGTACCCCCATCGTTCTAGATTTTCACACGAAACGCGATTGATGTTTTCGTTTACAGTTAATTGTATTATCGGCGGTAATAAGCACACCTAATTTCATTCGTTAATGTTTTGATAACGTTATCCTAATGGGTTTTCAGTAGGTAGCATAGAAATTAGGTAGAAAGCTTAATTGCATTAAATCGGTGTATGATGATAAGCAATCATTTATTATATGGTTCTGGCCAAAATGTTCGGGAAAATAGAAAATAATAGTCTAGAGACGTACTCATCTACTGCCTAGTAATTTCCCAATTATGTTGGGGTCGGCTTCCAGTCTAACAGGATGCAGCTGAATACCAGTGTTTTACATAGAGCGACTGCCTATCTGACGTCCACAACCCAGTTACTGGGTAACACAAAACCATTTTTTTTGGGTGGGAAATCATCATATGACTTCTCCCGCTCTGGGCGGAGCGGGAGGGCGTGTCAGACTTTGACTGACTAAAACCCACCCGTGTTCCTTTAGTTGCCTGTGCCGGGGGCCACAATACAATACCCCTTGGTGGACTGGTTGACTTTCGGGCTTCTGGCGACCCGTAACGACTGTCAAAGATCTACGAATGACAGCCAGGACCAATGGCTTATGGAGCTTTCCGAGGCACAAACGGGTTTTTTTATGTACAGTTGGTCATCCATCCAAGGACCTACCACACCAAGCGTAGCTTAACTTGATCGATCGACCCGTACGGCTGTTATTACTAAGCCACAAGCCCCTCCAAATTTAGGGACTTAGCAACTCTAAATAATTATTTTATGAACTCTAAACAAAAACCGAAGACTATTAAAATAAAAAGAGTGCACGAAAGTGGTTTTAAATTATGATCAAGTAACATAAATAAATGAAAATGATTATTTACTCAAGAAATTAAGTAAATACTTATACTTATTTTAATGCCAGTTGATTAATGAGGAGCGAGAGACTCTTTGCTGGTGTTAAACAATTTAGTGCAATTGTTTTGTGAAATATATCGAAAAACAAGATGGCGGCTTAGTTTATTAGATCTGTCTGCGCTGCCTTGTCTTTACATTTACGAACCCCCATTGTTCGTAAAAAAAAAGGTGATTTATTTAAAAATGCTTCAGAGCAAACTTATCGATCTATAAGACCAACATACCGACATGAATTATGCCTAAGAACATCAAAAACCGCCCTTATGTACAAGAGCATACTTTGCATGGCTCCGAAAATTTTTAGTAGGCTACCAAATGACATAAAAGATTTAAACTTGACTCAATTTAAACGCACCCTAAATATTTTTTTAATAGACAAATGTTACTATACCAGTATACCATTGACGAATTTCTTGTGACTGATTCTGTATTTATGATTTATAATGTAATATTCCTATCGGAAGACTTTTAATTTATTTGAATTGTATCGTATATAATGTTTTATTTAATTTCTAATATAATATTGTTAAATGAAGTGTAGTGTAAAGGGTAGATTTTTGAGTTTCTATAAAATATCTCTAAAACCTGTTATATCACCAAAAATCGTACTAATAAATACTTTGACTTTGATTGTGGTCACGCGCCGAAAAATCGTTTAGAGCAATGGGTACAGTGGTAGCGGCCGATACTTACGAGTTCTAGGTCGAGGGTTCGAACCCAAGCAGGCACTTTAATTTGTGTAAATTATTTCATCACCACTGCTCTCAAAACGGTAAAAGAAAATATCGTAAGGAAACGTGTCCTAGAACCAAAAATTCGAAGATATGTGGCACTGGACCCGCGTGGTGGAGTACGGGCCACTCCTCACCGAGAGAAGGCCTGTGTCCCAGCAGTGGAAACATTATAGGATGATAACAGGTACAGCTACGTATATAGTACATAAACATAGATGTTTATTCCTAACAGGTTGTCAATAACGTCATTTGTGGCGCATGACAAATGATTGTAGAGATGGATTATGTCGTTAAATACGCAAACGAACTCGAGATACAATATAATAATATTAATAATAATTTATTTCAGATTTCTCCATATAAATTGTTAGTACTTAACACGAAATTACTTAAGAGCTAATGTTAGTAAACAAAACAAATATTAATAAAACAGATTTTAGAACAATCCGACACCAGAACGCATGTATGCTACTTCACTGCGTGCAGCCGCATCCAGCGCTCAAGCATCGGAGAATCCCACCGGTATGTCAATACGCTCAAGATGCTGTTGGAACTAGCTCGCATGCGAGTTAGGGTCGAGGTGCAACGTTTACGCATGATTGTCGCAAAACTTTCGACATTGGCCTCGGCAAACATGCCGGAGGCACTGCAATACCGCGGCAGCCCCATCAGCATCCTGAACGCATTGTTATACTGCACTCGCAGGTCATTGTATGCTCTCTGCAAACAGCCAACCTACAGGCTGCACGTATACGAATATGACGTGCCTTCTAGATGTAGATAATTGTTAAACATGATTAAATCTTCCTTGAAGTTTCTTCACATAATATTGGCCTCTTTAGCTCTTGTAGATCTCTCATCTCTAAAACGTCAAAGTATGACATTTAGCTATCGAGGAACAAGCAAGCAAGCAAAAAAGTACCACGCCTATGAACCCCGAAGGACTAGGCAGAGGTGTACCAAGCAGCAAAAAGCAAGTTACTTCTTGTTTTTTTGCTGCTTGCTTACCAGTAAGCAGTTTAGAGCAAGTAGTAAGCGAGCAGATATAGCAAGTAAGCAAGAATTTAGAGCCTTTAGAATTTAGAGTCTTTCAATAGAGCAAGCAATTTTATGATAAGAATGAAGCACGGAAACAAAGTCGCATTAAACCAGTGCACCCTAATTGTGTAACACACAATCTCAATCTGAATAATTTTGAAGGCTATTTCTAATCCATTGCTTCATATGTTTGAAAAGTTTGGGTGCTCAACAACGTAAATAACGCAATGAATGTTGTTGAACTGTCAACATGAAAGCCATTGCTACTGATAGTGTGTTACGCAATTACCTCGCTGGTTTCGATGGAGTCATTTGGAGTACCTACAAAAATGAATCATAAGCTAACCTTAGTAAACGTAAGATAATCTGTGCCTATTATGTAGTAGGTATGTACCTGTACATAAGTTCTCACTGTTCTTAGAAACGGAAATAGATACTATCAACTTGGAATAACCGCGTACTTATGTATCATGCGATATTATAATATCCACTAGCTTTTGCCTGCGACTTCATCCGTGTGAAATTTCTTGTTCCCCCAACCCATCTCGTCGCATCGCATCGCTAACCCGCGCTATTACTTAGTTTCCTAAGGGACCCGGCGTGATGTTAAATAGCCTTCCTCAAGAATTGGGCTATCAAATGCAAAAATATTATTTTAAATCCGACAGGTAGATCCAGAAATTAGCGCTTTTAAATAAACAAACGAAACTCTTCAGCTTTATTATTAGTATAGAAATATATGTAGATAGGACCAAAAGCAGACAGGCTCCTTCTTCAATTTCTCATACGGCTGCTGTATACAATCATCTCGACGGGGCAGGAACAAGATAATCACATGCATGATATTGGTGACTCCAGAAAAGGAGATGCTGTTCTCACATGCATTGCTCAGAGGAGCAAGTTTTATACATGTTTTACCTATACGACTTCACGACCAGCCAGAAAGGGAAGGTCTTTGTGTCAAAAAGTTCCCAATATTTAAGGAGATGTGGGCTTGAAGACAGATAAAGGACCGTAAACAGAAGCAGAGGAACTTGCTTCCTCTTCTTCATGTCGCTGGCACGACTGTATTTTAAACCTTGTTTTCGGCGGTTTAAAAGCGGCGGCGTTGTCGGTGCCAGCGCAGAGGTCACTTTGACTATATGACACAGAGGGCAGGATAGGAGGTGGAGCATGGTTTGTGACATAGTTCCACAATCACACCCTACTGCCGTTCCGTCAAGGTTACCAGGTTGGACTTACATCTTCCAACTTGCTTATACATTCTTTTACTTATTGTATAGGTTCTTAGGTAATGGTGTTGATTATTGAGGTATTTTTGACTCTACAGGTATATCTCTAGGTATATTTTTGTAACAATATAATTTAAAAGAGCGTCCATGGAGTTTCTTGTTCGTTCTTCTCCATAGGTACCTTCTACGTTTTGGAATGGGCAACTAGCATCATATTTCTGACTGACAGACTCCTTGACAATCCAAAAGTACCCGTAAATGGTTTAATTGAAATATGAAATATGCTTTGAGTTTGAGTTTATCAAAGTAAAACCTATCACTGTTTGGCAGAGATGAAAGCGTTGAATCGGAAACCAAGTCTATTTCTGCCGTCAATTGTTAAATGTAACAATCAATTGATTTGTAAGTGTCGCCCGGTTGTCGGCGGAGTAGCGGTCGGCGAACTCGACTTTCCTCCTCGGTTCATTTCCTAATATTAACCGATTTGATATACCGGCTAACATTTGGTACTCTGGTGATCCGATTCCTTCGATCAAACTAGTTTTTAACCATAAAACATCAATAAAATAAGGTAGTTTCGGAGTTATTGGCAACAATCAGGCGTTCGTATGCAAGGACCACTAATTTTGTATTTAAATTTTACTACCTCGGGACTAAATTATATTTTATAGCTTGAATATTTTATTGCATCTGGTGTCATGGACTCCAATTTATTGTCTTTTTTTAACTTCTTGAAAACGAGTTTAGATCCGTGCACAGCCAACCTTCAAACATTTAGGGTAGGTTAGGCATCTTTTCTACATTTCCATTTAGTATATTTTAAGTGACATTTTCCCGCGCTCTGTCGTGACTGCTGGCGGGGAACGTCAAATTATGGATGCGTTCAGAAACGCGCGGCCGACCAGAACATGACGAATTATGAGCGCTCTCGAAAGCCCGTCCCGTAATTATTGTGGACAAGGCACTTTTTGCCTCTGACAAATAGTAAGAGCGTGGAATGACTGCGGAGCTTTGTGCCGCTGCTAATGACACTGGAGGAGCGGGCTCTAATATTAACTATTTCTTTTGTGCGAGGACCGGGCGTGGTTGTGATGCGTTCGCGTCTCGCCCGGGATGGGACAACGACCTCCCCTTTATTTGTTACATTACTTGAGCGTTAATATGAATCGAATGAACACGACTGATGGGCTCAAATTTCCTTGGCCCGCCCCGGCGGCTTTCTGCTGTCACGCGAACCACTTTTTGATGGATATAAAATTATTTATGGTCAGTTTAAAGCTGTGACTCAAAAATGTACAATTACACAGATTTTTTCGAGTTTTATACGAATGTACTTATCTTGTTTTTGATACTGAGCTTAGTGGTCTGACAAATTATTACGTATTTAGCGAATATGGTAGATGTTTTCTCTAAAATTATCCCTTAAGTATAAAGTCAAATAAATAAATAAAGTCAAAGATAAACCATATTCTACTTTCCATTTTGAGTTACTGTATGTAGGAAAAAATACAGCCGTAAGTAATAGAATAGATTAATACGTGCTACGTGTGTAGGTACTTCAATGCGTAAACAAATTACATGTTTTATACCATCATCTGTCTTGAGGAAAGAGTTTCTCAGAGTTTTGATTGATGCCATTCAAAGTGGTTCAGTTCGTGTGATTTGATGCGTAAAATGACTAACAACAACCGGCCCGCTGTTCGCTTTTTACCGAAGAATAGAAAGAAAACCTCTCCATTCCGAGTCGATACGTTTTATTCGACCGGACTTGTAAAAAAATAAAGATCTTTCGACACCCAAAGTAATTCTATAATCAAGTTGGATTTTCCAAGAATTTTGTCCACGGGTGCAATATGAGAAGCTGTGTTGGTGGCCGCACTCAATGGGGTAATCGAAGTGTCCGAGATGCATTTTGAAACAATTCTTTCTTAACTTGATTAAAAAAACATTGGTTTGCACCTGTTGACGACCATTTTAATTGTAATTTTTATTACTTACATTCAAAGATAAACATAAAACGGATTACAATATGAAACAATCCAGGAATTTCGTCGTTAGTGATTTTGGTCCTTTTGTACTATGTTTTTGAAAAGGACCAAGTTACCTATGTATTCTGCGAAAGGTCCAATTGTTCGTCAACCTACTACGGCTACACAATACCTACCTACAATAAAATCCAAGAATGAAACCGCCTCACAAAACTATCCCGTAACCAAGCCGTACAGATATCAAAATTCCATTGTTATTGCCGCTCAATAGGTACTCATAATGAGATTTCACATGATGTCCAATTGGACCTACCCACATTGGAGGCGGCTTGCACCGCGATATAAAGTTCCCTATCGACGGGCCATCACATGCGCCGCCAATTGATCTTACACTGTAAACACCGACAGTTAAGCTATAAAACAACTTGGATGAACACTAGCGCCGTGGGTCGAGACCATAAATCAGGTTTGTTGCTACCCGCCTATTTTTAGACCTCATTCTTTTAACAGGCTACTACTAGCATAGCAACAAGATGCTACAATTTACGAATGCAACTTTATCTCGTTCCGTCCCTCTGGTTCCAGGTATTCTAAAGGTTAATTTATTAATGTACATATTTTTGATTAGACATTCAAATGGGAAGAATGTAAGATATGAACGAGTTTAATATGAATTAGCTTGTTATATGTATAGCGAGGGCATGGTTATATCTGATTAAACTGCATTCAAGGGATCAAAAACCTGTGATCCATATGTTCAACCCTGCAAAAGGCAAAAACCCTGCTTGCTAACATGTGGAATCAAAATTAATTCTCGATTCATCCGAAAACAAATTTTATAATCGATTTAACAAAGATCATTGCTAAAACGAGTCTTAATTTACTCATTGCCAATACTGACCATAACATGCCTATATAATGAATCAACTAATCACGATCTTCTGCAACCAGAAATCAATAAACGGCTTCTCAACATGGAATTTTTGAAACCAGTTTTGAAGCACGAATACAATAACTTTTTTGACGTAACGTATCCTATCATCAATGGCTGATGTCTAAAAAATATAACCGACGAATTATAAAAAGCTATACCTCGTCCAGCGGCGAGATAGGCGGATGATATTGTTGCCATCGTGGGCATAATCTGGATGAGGCTGGCACAGGAAAACAGAGGATAGCAGTGGGTGAAGTCGGGTTGTCGGTACGAGGTATTATCATCATCACCAGTCGGGTGATGATGATAATACCTCGTCAGAGGTCGTCACAGAAGAAAAATCTACCGGTATTCTACGCTCTGCCGATGATTCAAGGATGATATCAGGATAAAAATTATGAAAAATTTGGTATTTTAAGAACTAAACGGGTCAAATTCTTCATGTGCGGTATGATTTTAAAACCTACGGGACGGAAGAGAAGAAGTTATTGATATTAAAGTCAAACTGGTTGTTTTAACATTACCGTTAAGACCCGTATGTTCTACTTGCAATAATCGAATTTCCAAACATCTTGATTTTGATATTTTACAGGGACATAATATTTCGTTCACGTAAAAGGACCATTTTTTAAATTTCTATACAAGCAAAAGTGAGCGAGCGAGCGTATTATGAAAATCGAAAATTTAATCTTTGTTTTTGACAAGCTGCGCCCCGCGGTTTTACTCGCATAAGTCTTGATCTCGTGGGAATATCGGGATTAAAACTATCCTAGGTACTAATCCAAGTCATGGTCTAGCCATGTGCGAAATGTCATCCAAATCCGTTTAGCCGTTATAGCCTGAAAGCGTAACAAACAAAAATACAATAAAAATTTTTTTTCGTTTTTTTTACCATTTTGTGCCCATTGCCTTCGAGACCATGGGTAATTGGTGCACTGAGGCCAAGAAGCTCATTAGTGAGATGGAGCACAAGCTCCTTGACAAAACGGGTGACTCCCGCTCCGGCTCATTCTTGGTGCAAAGGTTAGCCATTGCCATTTAACGTGGCAATGCAGCTAGCGCTATGGGCACAAAGGTGGGCGCCGTTAGGGGCGAGTTGTTTGGCTGTGTTGTAGTTGTTGTGGTGACTATTATTATTTAAGTTAATAGTTAAGAATAGATATTTAGGATTCATATCCTACTAACATTTAAACGTGAAAGTTTGTATGGATGGATGGATGTTTGTTATACTTTCACGCAAAAACTACTGAACGGATTTGGATGAAATTTGGCACACAGATTGTTTATTACCAGGATAAACATATAGGACATTTTTTATCCCGATATTCCCACGGGATCGAAACTTATGCGGGTGAAACCGCGGAGCGCAGCTAGTGTGTATAACTGTATAAAGTTTGATTAATAAAGACTTTTTTGGCAATAAACTAACACTTAGCACCTAACAAAACATCTAAATAACAGAAAACATTTAAATAGAAATCAGTATTACCTATTAAGGGCATTCTATTACGTCCCCAGCAGTTTGCCGCACTCCAAAGCCGTTACCGGTGTAAATGTTAATGAAAATCTTAGTTTTCAATCTCAATGACATCTTGTAGAATGACAAGAAATATGTAAATGTATTCATATTATATTATTATATGTAGTTAAGTAATCAAATGATTGCCTGGCAACTAATAGGCGCCACCGAGCGAGCTCTGACCGGATTGTCGTTATTGTAAATCTTATTAATTGTATAATTAATATTTATAATACGGCCATTAGTGAAATATGTCCATCAGTTTGGAATTATGTATGTGTGATGATTTAGAAAACTGGGTTTCCATGTAAATGGAGAGATCATAAATTGCCTAGATATGTATGTAGGTACTGCTGTTGGAGTTACTGATGAAGTGGCAGTTAACACTACATGTGCGCATTGCCGTACCTAGGGATTTTGTCTAGTGGGGCAGCCGTCCTGTTAATCTAACCAATCAATTAATGAGAGCCCAACTCTACACACCTTATATCTTGGTCAAAATGTATGCCCTATAAGGGTTCCGTCTTTTTCTTTTGAGGTACGGAACCCTAATAAACGCCCATGCTTCTGCGTTTGGATTTGATTAGTAGCTAGTAGATACAAGCAAATATTTACATTACTACTCGTAGAACTATTAACAAACTTTTATGGTGAATGAAGATCTGACTAAAATGGTGTTTATTTATTTATTTAAACTTCAGACACGAGTAAAACATGCTGTACTAAGACGGACTTAATGCCAGAGAGGCATTTTCTACCAGTCAACCTTAGGGTGGTGCAGAGACAAAACATGGCAGGTACAACATAGGGGACAGATTGCTAGAAAATAACCATAAATTACAAGAATGAATACTGACGCACAAAATATACTTTGGAAGGAGAAATAACGATCGGTGTCGATGCATAAACTTATATCCAGCTTCTATTCTACTTACAAACTCGTGTTATTTCGCGGTAGAACATTTCCAACGGACCTTTTGTTTTAGATAATTATAATATTCCAGGTTGTAAGTTGTTGAACGGCGGTTGTTGACGCTTTACTTTGTCTAAATTAGTTCATCACCACTGCTCTCAAAACGGTGTAGGAAAACATCGTCAGGAAACTGGCTTGTCTTAGAACCATAAAATCGAAGACATGTGTCATCTGCCAACCCGCACTGGGCCCGCGTGGTGGATTACGGCCCAGTCCCTCTCACAGGGAGGAGGCCCGTGTCCTAGCAGTGGGGACATTATAGGTTCATTATGCTTATGCTTCGTTGTTGAACATTGCTTCCTTCTGTGATTGTAATTCAGTCCTTATCCTCAAATGAGTCCTACAGAGTCTCTTCCTTGATATGCTAACTATGTAGACTGTTTACTATTTTCCCTTGAAATCTGCGAATCATCATGAAAATCATTTAACGGAATTTCCATTTGTAAGTATGTTAACTTTTTCCACAAACAACTTGTTTATTTGGAATTTTGTTAGAATTTCTTGAGTGACGTGTTGTACATGAGGAAATACCCTGAGGCCTATGTGGTGGCGCCATCTTTTGACACTGATTAGAGTTAAACATGTTGTCCGTTAAAAATTATGAAAGGAGATATTTATCAAAGCACATTAGTGAAAAAAAAATGCCTGTTATGTCATACATAAACGAAAAAAATAAAGTAGATCAATATGAGTAGGGTTGACTGGGGCAATTACGATACTGGGTATATTCCGGTAGATGATAATTTCCACCAAACCTTCTATTTTTATATAGCAAAAGCGAAAGGGGCGGCGGGCGATAAAATGGCGTCTAATCATTATGTTGCCAATATAAAAATTCCGCTGCGTTTGGTAGAAAATATCATCCCACGGAATATACCCACTATCGTAACTGCCTCAGTAAACTCTATATGACAGATGATGATGATACACGGTTTGATAGAGAAGAGAAGTAAACTCTTCCTCAATCTCATATAGCATCTTCGCTAAGAGCCTTGACAGTTGTATGAAACGGGATTCTAGACACATCAATACTGCTACAGATTTAATAGGCACCTAACCACAAAACGGCGTGCCCACAATATTAATACCTTCAGGTAATTTAACCCATCACAATAGAAAAATAAACAAAACTAATTTCCATAAACACTTGTTCGTACATCCGCTGAAAGAATAAAATCTCCATGACTAACAGATTCAAGGTGGATTGTTTTCCATTACACAATGACGTCATGACCACCATAGGTAGGTACTTAACGCCATAAGTTGGACCTACGACTATTACACAAACAACTTTTTGCCCTCCCACACTTTTGCCAAAGTAGATTGGTATTGGAAAATGAACTGTATCGCTTTGAAATAAAGGAGGTGATTAAAAAAAATATCTTGTTCGTTTGAAGTACTTGTGCTCGTCCGATACCTATTTACGCCACACAATACAGTAAGTATAGACAAATAAGCTCTGAATCTGTAATCATAGCTAATTATCCCTGGTTGTATTTAAACTCTTTGGTAAATCACAAACTATATGGCAGTACAATTACTGCTCAGGCGTTCATAAACCAGTGCCAGGCTTGTTGTTATCCTCTTATTGGCAACAAGAATAATGTACTCAGGGTTTTGTGTACCTTGATTTAAAAGAGTGTCCGTGGAGTTTCTTAATCGTTCTTCTCCATAGAGATCTACGTTTTGGAATGGGCAACTAGCTTCCCTTTCTGACTAGCTGACAGCAAAATCAGCCTTTAACGTTTCCACTGCTGGGACACTGGCGACAACTGTGAGAGGGAGTGGGCCGTAATCCGCCACGCGGGCTCAGTGCGGGTTGGTAGCTGTCACATGTTGAAGACATGTGACAGCATACTTACAAATGGAAATTCCGTGAAATGATTTTCATGATGATTCGCAGATTTCAAGGGAAAATAAAATACAAAAAGTGATGCGCCTGTCTGGGGTCGAACCCATAACCTACAGTGTGTATAACTCCAGCTTCCTCACATGTGATAGAATAATTCTACCTATGCCAATATTTAAGGCATAATAGCTGCAATCAAAGTCCCCAGTTTTAATTTAGCTGCCACAAAAACTTCGTTAATATGAGTCGTTTAGTGTGTGTTAGCTGGAGTAACGTCACCCCAGTTTCCTCATTCAATACAGACAAACCAGTGAGGTTACGGTTTTGGACTATAGTCAGAAAATAAGGCATAATAGCTGCACAAGAAAGGAAAAAAATTAAAAAACCACCGACAACGTAAAACCCTATAAAAAGAAAAAAATAACCTTGAAATTATGACCCTACGTAAGTACGTATGAAATTTTTTGATTAAATGTTGTCCCGTCGGGGGACCGCCCTCATTATTAGCCAAACGTTCTGTTAAAGTTTAAAATAGTAGCGGTCCCCCGACAGGACAATATTTACAACACACACACACACACACGCACACACACACACACAGACAAAATATGAATGTGCTCATTCATATCTTCCAAACGAAAGAACCGCAGCTGCTGCTGGGGTTAGATCACTCCAGCTTACTCACACGTTTTTGATCGTAGTTTCAACACTTTTTAAGTATTATCGTTCAGTTTTTTCCTTCCTTGTGCAGCTATTACGCCTTATTTTTCTGACTATATTCCAAAACCCTAACCTCACTGGTTTGTCTGTATTGAATGAGGAAGCTGGGGTGACGTCACTCCAGCTAACACACACTAAACGACTCATATTACCGAAGTTTTTGTGGCAGCTAAATTAAGACTGGGAACTTTGATTGCAGCTATTATGCCTTAAATATTGGCATAGGTAGAATTATTCTATCACATATGAGGAAGCTGGAGTTATACACACTAACCTACACCTCGTAAGTCGACTCCGTTACCACTGGGCCACCGTTGCTCTAACTAACTGACAGACTGCTTCACAACTCAAAAGTGCGTGTAAATGGGTTTATTTGAAATAAATACTTTGAGTTTGAGTTTAATGTGGGCTTTATATTGTAAGTCTTTTGCTATCCTCTGAGGCCTCTTCCAGTAATCCCATATACTAGACGTAGTTCGCCTTTCTTTTTTTTTTTTCTACGAGTATATCCCAAGTCCTGCCTTCTTTAGATCAATGAACAAAATGGCTTTCTAAAATTGTGAGAGCTAAGAACAACCTTCAAAATTGTTTACTACGGAAAGGCTTTAAAGTTACCGTTATTTTATAAAGAAATATTCTGACGCTATTAAAACGGTACCTTGATAGCGATGTCAACAATTCAGACATTAAGTAAATACCACATAGATGGAGTCATGAGTGCGCAAAAAATACGAAGTTAACTTTAAACTAAAGTAAGTATGTACTATCTGATTTACAAAAAAAAAATAGTAGGCAAAATCGATAAATTGTTAACGACACGACGCGGTGACGATTGGTTTTTATCGATAATAAATAAATTATGACGCTTGCGCTTGGGTACTAATAGATTCAAGATCCATAAATCGTCACAGACCGATTACCGGAGCATGTGAAATGATTTATTTCTCTAATATTGACACAAAGGTAGGTGCTACATGTTTTCGCACTTTACATTTATCATAGAAGTGGAACGGTGTAATACGAGTACATATTGTTTATTGGAAAACCGGGGCCCCGGCGCCGGAGCCACACAAAAGCCGGAAGCCAAGCCGCGTCATCGGTGGGCTCCGTCCAACGCAACGGTACTCGATCTTCGAAAAACTCGATTAAAGCACAACTGATAGAAAACGTGATTTAAAACGTAAGTCATGTATCTGAGACAAGTTCAATAGTTGCTCTAGAAAAAGTTGTGCAACTACTTGTATATTGAATGCAACACTGACTCATTTTATGCTTAGAAGACGGCGTGTATATAATTGACTCACTATTTATTCAGAATTAAAATAATATGTACGATCAAATCTTTTATTTTTATTAGCCATTACTGTCCCACTGCTGGGCAAAGGCCTCCCTACTCTCCATCCACCTCTCTCTGTCAAGAGCTGACAAGGACAAATCTTTATTTACGTTAACTACTAATACCTAATTAATTAATAAAAATAATAAAATATATATCCTGACTTAGCTAAAACTATTCACAAACTAAAATACAATCTCGAAAAATTCATCCGCATTTCTGTCGTCTGGTAATGTATCCAAAGAGACTGGTGGCATTACCACGTTGTATGGCAATGCTTAGCCTCTGGCTAAAGTGAAAGCCAGCCCTTGGGTCACGGGAAGTATCAACCAGCCGTAACAAGATTTCCTTAAAGAGACCATGAGCACTCGGACCCCACGGCCGGAGGGTTTCAACCTCAAACGGCTAGATAATATAAATAATATATTACTCATATTTGGATGTAAAATGTGCTTCTAAATGCACATCAGACTTAGTGACTAAAACAGTATGTATTAAAAAGAAATCAGTCAGTTGAAATTGTTGTTTTATTTTCTATCTGCGATAAAATCAGGTGCACAAGATGGAAAGAACATACACGATGCATCGCATGAACACGGAGTGGTTAATTTCACTCTTCCGCTCGAACTCTAGCTTTATAATAACAAAGAGTCTCACTTGAAACAAAACCGTAATGACTTCTTGAACATTAAGCGGGCACAAAGGCTTTTACACTCTGATTAACAAAATAGTTCATTCGACGTTTGCATACGCTCGGGTAATTATCCGTCGTATTGTTATACACAATGGTAGACTTATTTATTATTTCAATTTCACAATATATTGTTGCGAAGAAAACAATGTAAGCACCTAACGTACCGTTCTTGTTACAGATCTCGCTGTACACTTTCTACGAAGCTAACTTATTGCTGTGGCTTGTGATATCAAATCTATTGTCATCATCATCAGCGTGCGTGTTATTCAACATTCTCATTAAGATAGGGCGTTTCTGAATTGTGTATGTTCAATAGCCAACGGCCAGTAAGACCTTCTGGATTTATTAGTAAAGACTTTCTATTCATTCTTCAGCATTGATTTCTTATGGGGTATGGAGCAATAAAGGGATAAAAGCTTCAAAAAGTGGTGGGGAAGTAGCATCGATGGCGAGAGACAATTCGACTCACTAGTTTTTGCTAACACACAAGGAAATTTTTGGCGTACCTACAGCATTTGTACTTTTAAAAGAAGGAATCGAACACCAACCACGCCCGCACCAATAAGTGAAGAAAGTTTTTGGCAAGCCCATATCGGTATTCACTATGTAGTAACAACGTCTATATAACTCGATCTAGATTTAATCGCAGCAGGTATCTGCTTTTAGGGTACGATCAAACTAACGGAGAGCCACAAAAGCTTCCATTGTAAGAAAGTGTGTGGGAAACAGGGCGCATCCTTACGAGCTAACGAGGCGGTTAATTAATCAGTCATGTCCCTCTCCCTTTCGCACTATTGCCAATCAAACCGTACACTCATTGAAAGCGAACCCTGAACCAAGAAACCAGCCACTCATAGTAGTCATACCTATTCACCGGCAAAAAATTTGCCGAATTAACCCGTCCATAATAGAGGGCGAAACATTGCCGGTAACTTGGCCCTTCCACCTTAAGTTCATGTAAAGACTTAGTACCCACGCGCATGCGCATGATTACATCGACTACAGTAGGTGCGTTTATAATGTTTACGAGAATGTACCGGTACAGTTACGTTCATATTCCCATCAGTACGTACAACAATAATATTGGAGCATTGTGAGCATTCGGCGCGGGCGCAGAGAAAGCGTTGCCCGCAACAATGCGCGCTCGTGTAGATGCGCTAGATAGCGCCCGCGAACTTTGAACCGCGTTTTATAACTTCCATACAAGTCTCGAAATCTCCCGGTACGGAAAGTCAGGTACTGGTTTTCAAATCGCTACAGATTTTATGGTGTTACTTTATCAGCGTTAGTTTGCTTTACTTTCCAATGTATTGGGTGCAATCGACATGCGGGCATCGTTTCACTGTTGCGTAGCGCAAGAAACAATAGGATATTTTGAAACTGAAATGCGTTTGTGTAACTAGTTTTTTTAGTTTCAGATGCAGTCGTATCAAGATTTGGACTGTTGCTGTTGCCGAGCGAGATGAAGGTCAAACATGGTGCCACAGAACTGGTCTGCTCATATACAAATTAGGATGCCTGTTAAGAAACAAGCTTATCTACTTTCCGTATTTAGAAGATAAAAATGTTGTCCAGGTACCTTTATAAAACTTATTTTCCCATGCCTTGGGCATTACGAGAAGAATTAAAATCGATGCAATGAGTTACAATTATGAATAATAAAGTTATGACTATCAACTATTATCGTCAGCCCCGTTCTCAACCAGCTCTGCTAATTAATAATACCTTTATAACTAATCTCCTACAATAACAACTTATTTCCCCAGTTCAGAGCAATAATAAAATAAAATCGTAAATACTTATGATACATAGGTCCATAAGTATGGAAAGGCTATACACGGCGCAAGCGCTCAAATCATACCTAAGAGTCAGCAGAGGGAAAATGAAAGTTAATTGTATTGTAATCGTAGGGGCCGGACCTGTGGACCTGCATGCACTGAGCTAATGTTTCTGCCATGTGTGGTCCAACCAATACCATAAACACACGTAAGAATTATGCTAGCAAATAACGCAAGCCTTTTTGGTGATATTTGCCCTATAGGCTTACCTAACCGAAGCCTTTTTGGTAATATTTGCCCTATAGGCTTACCTAACCGAAGCCTTTTTGGCAAATACTACCAAAAAGACTTCAGTTGAGATTAGGTAGTGCGTAGTCTTGCATGGTGGCAATATAATTGGACCTGAAATTCGTTACACAGGAAATCTAACACTGATAACGTCTAAGTACGTACGTATGTACCGTAAGTACTGTTCCAGGGAATATTAGGACCACTACAGTTAAAACCTGCATATTCCTAACATCTTTTTAGTAGCAATCTGTAAATCACCACATATTCCCAAATTTATCTACCGACCTCACGAAGGCAGAACTCCAAGATAAACCTTACAAAGCAATAATCAGAATGAAAACAAAGATATGATATATCGAATAAGTTGTTTTATACCCTATCCGGAGGCTTACGCCCCCAAACAGCCGAACTCCAAACAAAAGCTATCGCAAGTAGACAGATAGTGAGCCGATAGAATGAGTACCGAGCAGTGAGGTGAACGACTGGCCCGCCATTACGGCAACCGCATCATTACGGCAGTGGCAGCCGGCACCGAGGCCCCGCGAAGCCTTTCATAACGTTTTTTATCCCCCACTACCTCCACCACTGTTGACAAACCCGTTGAAAAACTCAAGCCCAGAACAAATTACATCGCGTTTCATTTATACAATGAAAACTGTTTGGCTTGTGCTTATGTAAAAAAGTGTTTTTTAAAACAAATAGAACCTCTTTGTTATTTAAATATTAATTACTAGAGGTAAACGACGTTTTATGTGGATCTTAAGAGTAGGGGAAGACTAAAGAAACTATGGGTGGACTGTGTGAAAGATGATATGGGTAGAAAGGGGGTGACTACCGAGATGGCGACTAATAGAGAAGTATGGAAGAAAAAGACATGTTGCGCCGATATTACATACATACACATACATATTACATACATACATTGGGATGAGGGGCAGGAGAATGATGATAATAACATTATACTCTACTGAATATGGGTGATATGATTCATATATATATTTTTAAAACGTTGCCCCACACTAGGAATTTCTCCTGTATCGTGGGTGCGTTTACGAACATTTAAACTCACATACACAAACAGCCAGACCCAAATAATTAATCAGACCGTCTACATTAATGTATCTATTCTATGTATATCTCTTCTAATAAAGCTGAAGATTTTGTTTTTTTGTTTGTGTATTTGAACGCGCTGGTCTCTGGAAATACCGGTCGGATTTCAAAAAAAATCTTTGAATTTGATAGCCTAATTCTCGAGGAGGCTGTAGGCTATTTAACATCCCGCTAGGACCAATAGGCGCTGAGCAAATAGAAAAAAAGTCAGAAAGAACACTAAGCGAAAACGAAGTAATAACAATAGATAAAACATACATGTAGACATCTTGTTTTAAATGTAACTAACCGTCGACATCATAAGTAAAAAAAAAATTCAACGATAATTTCTTAGTACTTTCAATACAAGCGAATACCGGCCGAACATAAAAGCTGTGTCTAAATGAACGGCCGGCCATAGAGGAGCACACGTTCCTCTTTATCGACCATCTCCCATTGTTGGCACGCCCGACACATTTACAACTACCCACCACTACGCACGCACACATCAACATTATTAATACCTTATAGAATATTAATGTAAAATGCGCATTGATTTTTATTATTCAAAATGTTGATAAAAATCTCATCCTCTCACGTAATAATATGTCTGTTGGCCTGTACACATACTGACATTGTTGTGCGCGTGCGCATGCTAGATAAAAACATATCATTTGAATGTCCAGCAGTCATCCTTGCGCGCATAATTATGTCTTACTTGGAAATTGTAGCTACTCTTTGTACTTTGTGCTGTGTTATATTAAGTATGGAATCGGACTTTACCATAAATAAGTGGACTGTCATTTGTAACAGACGTTATACAGTTTTTGTTTATTCAATGTTATTTTCATAATGTAGATTTAGCTGGTCATTGCCGTCTCGGAAATTTATAAATCAACTAGCTGCGCCCTGCGGTTTCAACCGCATAAGTTTCGATCCCGTGGGAATATCGGGATAAAAAGTATCCTATGTGTTAATTGTGGTTATAAACTATCTGTCCAAATCCGTTCAATAGTTTTTGCGTGAAAGAGTAACAAACATCCATCCATACAAACTTTCGCATTTATAATATTAGTAGGATACTACACCCATAACATCTCGTCTGAAATCCCTGAGGATTTAAGCAGAGGTGTACCTATAGGAACACCCACATTTAGCCAATTATGTTTAAGTCCCATGTAAAGGGCGCGACTACTGCCATCAACCGGCCGCCAATCCAGACTCCGGGCTGCTACTTAGAAATGCCTTAGAAAAAAACCTAATAACACTGGGCGACCTGGGAAACGAAGCCAGGTCCTCCATCCGACCACTACACCAATGAGGCAGTCCAGCAAGTCAGTGAACCAATACTGATAACACAAAATCTTTGACAAGTATAAGGTTTGCAAAACCAGTAATCAAAAACATTCAGTTGCAGTGTAATATTTAATTGACTAACAAATAAATTCATATTATCTCAAATTGACATTAAATATTTTTTCATATAAGTAAGTATATTACAATAATATATAAATTAAAATATTTATTATTCAACGCGTAATGTGCTCAATTACCTCATGGAAGCATTTGTCATTCTCTCTGAGCAACTATTCTAGCGAGACTTGACGTTAAATTGTGACGTAAATGATTGCACTTGTCAATGTTTGTTTTATTATGATTGATATGACATATTTATATCAGCGTTCAAGCGAAACCGACATTAAATAATTATTTCTATATCTTTTCAAGTTCTTTAAAAATAATCTAAACTCTGATTTTTTATTTGCTAGACTTTTGAAGGTATGAGGAACAGGGTGTAAAGTTCACTCATCCTCCATAGAAAAGAGTTGTCGTGTCTGGTGGAGACGATTGATGTCGGGACGTTGTATATGTGCTATCTGCAGGATTTTGCGAGACGTCAGTATAATGCGTAGTTCGTATGTGGCGATGTAGATGCTGCTACAGACTAAAATGACAGCTACGATCGACCTATTTTTGTCAACACGACATTATTTAGTATATAATAGTTGTAATTTTGGTCTAGCAAATAAACAATCAGAGTTTATTAATCTACTCTCTACTTAGGTAGGTACCTATTCAAGTTTAAAAATAACCATTTAGGTAGCATGTCTTGTGTCATACCAGTCATCAAAAAACATCAAAGAATACAGGGTGGCAGGGACATTGACGCGCAAACTGTGACCATGAATTCAGAATATAATTCTAGATCCTCTACGGTAGAAATTTAATGCCGGTTATAAAAAAAAAAAAATACTGCTGTTTCATAAAAAAATACCTATGGGGTCAAAATGTATGGACCCACAATTTTTTTTTAATAACTGTCGAAATTCAAATTTCAGCCTTAGAGAGTCTAGAATCATAATTATGCTGAATTCATGGTCACAGGTTTCGTGCCATCCTGTATTGTGTCAAAAAAGAACTTGTGATTTTTCATTTACAAATTAAATAGAGAATGAATCACATTACGCGCTAAAGTAATATTGGCAGTTTCATTAGGTACACGGTAAAAGATATAATGTTCATATTCGCAAATAACTCTCATTTACATTACCTATTATAACATACTTTATCACATTTTAACAATATTCAAAGCTAGTATTCATTTTGATATTTACATAAGATTCAAACTTTAGCATATTGCAATACTGAAAATGAAAATGGCCACGAGCAGACTGTATGTTTCCGTCAGGGTAGCCCACGAAATTCAAATGCTTCTTAGGTTTTTTGCAATTTGCAGGTCAGTATCAGGTTGTATGTTGATCTAAATATGATCTTCTTAGCGTGTCGATAGCAATCTAAATGGACTCGGTCCAGAATTCGGCCACTTGTTTGGCGCCATCACCAGCGTCCATCAGTTCCTTTAACGTGCAGCTGACAGGACACGCATGATTCGCGGCCGAAACAAATATTTATTTATAATCATAAATATCATCAATACAACTTTCTAAGTTCATATTTGTTGAACCATGAAGGTTTTAATGCACTGTTCTGTTATGTCATCTTATATAATAAACACGAGTTTAATTTTTTATTCATCATAAAATGAGAACTACTTTATTAAACCACTGTGTTACAATGATATAAATATTTTCAGTGAAAGCAAGCTCAGCCAATAACATTGTCCTTTTGAATGACTATTTCTTGAAATCATGACATTTGAGGCCAATTGTAATGAATATAATAATTCTGCAGTCATATTTGTTACGGTCACGAATCATATTTAGATCAACATAGTACCTAACACTGAACTGCAAATAGCGTAAGTAAATTTGAATTTCGCTAGCTACCTTAGCGCAGCCCCCTTAAGGGACACACCCTTGTGTATGTGGTATAAAATAAACTTTGATTATATATAAAAAAAATATTAAATAAAAAAATACTTATATTATGAAGTTCCATTGTTATTAATGCCACTATCACTCTGAGCTCTTTTCATTTCAATAAGTATTTATAATTTAACACGCAGAAATGTATTTCGGTTGGAAATCGGATACGATGTTGTTACGTTAAAAATGTTAACTAGTCATTTACTGTTTGATAGATTGGCAATATCTGGCAGAATAACGACAGTTGTTTTTTGCAGGTTTAGTAGCTAAACCAGAGTTTTAATGCCAGACAGACATCAGCAAAATTATTGTTATCAATATTTACACAAACGGACGAAACAATACAGAAGAGATAATTTTGTATGAAATTCATTTCTGGTTATCAATACAAGGTGGAGACAACAATAAATTAAACTACGTTTAACTCATGCCGTCCTCAGTCTGCTTACGAACATTCAATCAAATATATCCAATAGTTTAGTCACTATAGCTAGTCAAAGATTGTCAAAACCCATAGTAGGCCACTACTATTTAGTTTGTTTGAAAAACTCACTTTATAAATTTTGATGCTGGTATTTTTGATAGTTCCAAAATACTCATAAGCATTCATATTGCCAGTGTTTTCAGTTATTGTTGTATTGTTGTCTCCACCTTTTATATTGTGTTATGTGTAAGTGAGCGTTCTTTTAACAATTATAAGGAAATAGCAGTACTTCCTCCAGCCTAGTTCCAACGTTTAACTGATAAGACTTAAACCCTGATATACTTTCTAAACTCTGAATTCTAATTTGCTAGACTAAAATGACGGCTACGATCGAATTTTTTGTCCCTATGACATTATTTAGTATAGGTACAAGGTTATTGGTAAAACACTAACAACCTTGCAGGACTGGATTACTAACATCATAAACACTAACTTTTGTTCTATGACTTTATACAAAACATAATACATTAACCAAAAACAAATTTTCAAGATTTCGTCGTTCTATCTAACCCCCGCTCCTCTCCGCTGAATTTTGTACTAGACTCGGCAGTTTGTTTACCTAACTATCGCTTTCTTTTGCTGCGCGTAGAGTTCGTAACAGAAAATAGAATATTTCAATTCGTTGAATTGAAATATTTTTATTTATGTATGAAAGTCTGATGAATTAATAAAAGTCATAGAACAAAAGTCATTTTAGTCTAGCAAATAAAAAATCAGAGTTTTATTAAAATGACAGTAACTAATTGTGGTGATCATATTAAAATTAAACCTAAGGTAAGCAATGGCCTGTTCATTTACATAGATTGCTACGAGTATTTGCTAATACTAAAAAAATATTAGAGGCCGTCACGTTCGCCTTATAAATAAAGAAACATGTCCCTGTTACATAAGATTAACGATTCCACTATTCAAATAATTCATAATTCTTGCCAAGTAAAAAAAAATCCTTATAAAATAATACAAATAATGCACATAACCGTTGGAATGTAAATTATGACACTTTTAGAATAGAAAAAGATGGCAATTTTGAGAGAGCCTTGTTGTAGAAATATTGTAGTATAATATGTAGAAAAAGATAGTGGTGTGTACCACGTATAACCCTGTCCATTAGGTAAACCGTTTTTTGACAGATGGATTTAGTGATTGCAGCAGCACACAACACATTGATTGATACACGTACGGTTATTATAATGTATGTAAGAAGCCATAAATAAGACAATTCAATTAGATAAGGCAGTTTATAAATTTATTTTATTACGCATTTTAAAGTTAACTTCTACGTAATCTGGAATATGTACGTTCTGTTTCTCTGTCAAAAAACGGTTAACCTAACGGACAGGGTATAATCGGAGTTATTTTTTAAGTTTTATCCAAAATAACATTTGCAATACCGTAATGGAAATCATTTCAGGTGTATTTGGCGACTTCATAAATTTGGTAACCAAAAAGGATACATTACAGTCTTATTTAATCATTATAATTACGCATTTATTATGTCATTGGTGTAAAAGCGGTGCCTTATAACTATCATATTAACATTAGGCCTAGCACAATAGGAAGCTCAGGCTGGTTGAAACAAATACATTAATTAAGTAGATTTTTAATTAAAAACAGCGATACTCAACCGTATTTCATTCTCGGGCGACCAACAATCATTATTTTCTTTAACAAATTACCATATATTATTATGCCGCTACATAAAAGCTCGGCGGGCCAAAGGTTGAGTACCGCTGATACCTAGAAAAAGACAGGGATAGACAACGTTTTAAGTATTAATGTTATAAATTGTTTAAACTGTATATTTCACAGTCAGACATTGATTTCAGATCAGTATTAAAATGAATAAATAATAATTAATTCAATTATATATATATTTTTTTAAATTTGCAGATGATGCCAGCTGCAATTTTAAAATAGCTTTAAAGCTCCTATAAATTCATTCATATTACATAATCAAAGGTATACGCAATACTTTTTTTTATAATTTTTGAAAGTAGAAATTAATAATTTTATTTATAATTATGGTAACTTATTTTTATGAACTCGGAACACATGAGTAGGCATTTTTGTTTCCTTTTGCATTATACTCAGTGCTAGGACTATATATTTCTGTCAATTACTACGAATAAAGTTTTGGGCCTCGATAATCTTCGTGTGTCCGAATTGCTGAGGCGCATAACTTAAGTCGTAGTACTGCAAACTAACTTTTAAGGGCCGGTTGTTTCCAACGGTTGGTTAACGTAATATACGCACGTCATATAATAACGATTACGTACTCGTTATTATTTAATATAATAATATGCCAAGGCTATAATTTTGTAATAGTAATTTGAAACGACGCTTTTTTTGGTTTGACGATAGTTAGCGCCATTTTTTGACGTATAAAAGGGACGTGAAACAACCCGCCCTAAGAAGTATTTACTTTGTTTAGTGGTGGGGTTCGTATTGCAATAAATATAAAAGTACGTGTTTATAATACTTTACTACATATTCGGTTCCTTTGCATCTGACGTTGGTTGACGTCATAATATCGAAACTAACGTCGCGTTACCGCAACGTATTAAACTCCTACGTACAGACGCCAGCACATCAAACTACTACAATCTGTCAGATTTCATTAACAGATTTTCAAATTTACCGCTAAAGCGTTAAGGTTCAAGGTTGATTGGGAAAAATTTACAGTTTCGGGTACCTTGATGTGCTGGCGTACACCGTGCCCTTTCGTGCTAGCTTTAACTGCGGATTAACAATAGCGTTATATTTTTATAATAATAATTAAATACATGTTCCCGTATTTTGGTGTTACATGTACATATTAAATGGTATTTCAAATTGGTCTCAATACTTTAGGCCATAGCGGTTTATATTAAGAGATCTTTAAGACAGCCAAGCTCATCAAATGGCTTAGAGAATAATTACTTTATATTTATTATTAATTATTTTTAACGTTCTTAATTAACGTATAGACTCGTAAATAATCGTTCAAACCTTTTTTTTTTAATAAAAGATGTTTTTTATATTTTTGCAATTTCGGCGGGGTTTATTTACCAAACGACAGTGCGCTTGCCGCTTTCTGTTTTCAAAAGCAGTCTACTGCAAGTCGTTCGTTTTTTCACTTGGTGACGGTCCTGTGACCTACTAGTATAGTTAATCGAACTGTGTGAAGCTTATCGTATTACGTAAAAGCTCTTTCATTCCACCTTAGACGAGGTATTTTAACCATCCGTATACAGAACATTTTCTCATAAACAAGAACTTCAACACGGCAGAACAGCTGAGCTTAAGCTATTCAGCGTAATTCGGAACACGAGGACCGTCTATATTGACTTCCTCTACCTAGCACGCATGTCATGTGCCATAGTTCAAGACAAAACGTTCATGACATATTTACGTTTAGTCGTTACCCGCATGCGGGTATACCCGAATTCGGGCATCCCAAACATTTTTGCACAGGTTTTGTTGACGATTTCGGTCTAAGTATGGAAGTCGGGTTCCTTATAGCGCCTGTAGGCAAAGTCGATCGCTATTTGCAAAAAACGACGACTGATGAATTTATATAACATTGGTTGCTAGACCGAATTCTGTAAGTGTAAATTCACCAACATACATAAAATCTATGACACATGTCATTACCGATAGCCTAGCACACATTACTGTGATATGTGTCACAGTTCGTATTAAATCTTACATACAAATCCGTGACTCAACTGACAATATTATGCCATTGAGGCCAACTACCAGAGAAGCAATTCCCGTATGTTAAGAACGTTCGCATTCTAATTGGAGTCTCAATCTGTCAGAAAAACCTCTAATTTTCCTACATTTTTGACATTTACTGTCGCTAAGATTATTTTGCGACTAGATTTTGAACGTTTTTAATTACGAGAGTTGGCCTTTACTTTGAATCAGGAAATCTGTGATACAACTGACAATACGCCGCTTAGGCCTACTTCAACATACTCTACCTACACTAACTACAGTGACTAGCTAGAATTACTTATCCTCCCGCTGCCCGTAGAACGCGTGCGCGATATCGAACAACTCCCGCCGCAGCTGCTGCGCATGCCCACGTAGTTGGTGTTCGCGGGCACGGATCCGCCCGTACTGTTCCTCGCGCTCTTCTGTGTGTTGTTCGACCAGCCAGCGGAGGAAGAGCTCTGGAATAAGGAGTTCGGTTAACAATAATGTTCTTAGTTACTTGTCGAGAAAACCAGGCCAGTTTTTAGTTAGTTACAGTCCTTGCAAATAATTATAGGTCATCTCGTGATAAGACTTTTGTTTAGTACCTTTAAAGGTGAGTTCGTCGTTTTTAAACTGAGGTAGATCAGGAGGAAGGAGAGGGTCAGGAGATACTAGTGTCGATAAATTTGGGACATCGATTGCTCCCAATTTCTAGCGAGCACTTGACTGATTTTAATTAATGAAGCGACCGACAACGGAGAGGATGACTTCATTTTTTTAATACTTAATAATCCGATAAAGCTTCTCTCTCTATCCCAGATAATGCGTATTACGCGCGCTGAGTCACGCGCAGACGTAATATTACTAGCTAATATACACGGTGGCAGTGACATCGACGCGCAAACTGTAATAATGAATTCAGCACATGATTCTAGAGCGCGTAGACTAGATATTTTTCGTTGGCTATCAAAATATCCTCAGCAGTTTCATAGAAAAGTGCAGGTCAAAATGTATGGAACTACAAATATTTTTTTTATCATGTACTAAATGGTTTCCCTGCTACCTTGTATTTCGTCCAGATGGCAGATACTCGGGGTGCCTCGTAGCGCACACATGATACACGCGTAAAACGACTTATCAGGACAGATATAATTGTACGTTTTTACCTTCCCATATGACATAGCTCATGGGCGCGACAGAGGGCCATATAACGTTGGGCGTGGGGTCGTACAGCGGGTTGATGTACTGGGGCAGCTCGTCCGGTTGGTTGAGCCACGACCAGAGGCTGGTGGTCTGGGATTGCACGCCGCGGGTCTCGCGTTCTTGCTCATTATCGCACATGAAGGTTCCTGGAAAGGGGGAGAGATGAAAAAAAAAAAAATGAAAATGCGTTTATTCGTGGTGACAGCCTAAAATTTTCCAAACAAATTTTACTTCTGCCAAACTGCAGAGCAGTTTGTTGGCAGATGTAGCTCCCATATACAATTTTATTTAGTCATTTATTTTTATTTTTATATTAGTATATTTAAATCCTATGAAATAGGGAGTGATCCTTTTTGCAATAATAGGGCAAAAATCCACTTCGGACTCCAAGCTAAGGACTAAGTCGTGTGTATACTAACAAAATGGACTAAGTATACCTATTTGTCCGAAATAATATTTTTTTTTTTTTTTCTTGAAAGAACAATACCTTTTTTGGAGTACTTATTATAAATATTTTTTGTGATAAGTTAGTCGGATTCGCATGAATTAAGCTTTTGTACGGCGTAGGAGGCGAGCGATAAGATAATAAATTAACATCTATCTGAGATTCAGTTGAATCACGTGTCCCAGAAACACTCCAGCCAATATCTAAAATAATTGCAGCGGGACTCACCAAACTGACTGGCATAAGAATGCTCAAAGAGCGTGATGAGAAACGACTGCCTGAACTCGAAGCTGCACGGGAACTGTTCCAGAAACTGCCTGATGCAGTCCAGCAGCAGCAGGAACGTGGGGGCCGCGCGGGGGGTGGAGGGCGCGTACGGGCCCACGCGCTGGCGCGAGTACCACGGGTGGCCGGCCTGGATCCACTCGCGCTCGATTAGAGCTTGTAGACTGGGGAATAAAAAAATAAGTTTATTTTAATTTAGTTCGTGAAACCACAAAGATATAATGGGTATCTCACACTTTTTACAATAGATAATAGTCGGTTTTGGTAACTATACCCTGTTAGGGCACTGCAAAATACTGTACCGTTTCGACATCATCATACATCATAATCAGCCAATAATGTTTCCACTGCTGGGATACAGGTCTTCACTCAGTGAGAAGGAGGAGGTTTCAAGATCAGTCTAATCATAACTGTAACACATAACTTTACTGCAACACCTTTTATGCAATAAAGTTTTATTATTTTATTATTATTATATTTCCTTTATTACAATGTAAACATACATATAAATTATATTTTTAAATATTAGAAAATAAAAAGTATAAAAACATTTAAAAATATAAAAAATAGTAGCCCAGCGGTATCGGGAACAGGGTCCAAGCTACCGGTGGTCAGGGCTCCAGAGAGAGGAACCACCTGACAAGGCGAGCCGTGTCCAGGAGTACCGCTTTCAGAATTAAGCCCTTGATCCAGCTGCCCAACGAGAGCCTTATTATTATTATTATAACATAACGTCACGTCTGTATATATTTGAAGGAGTAGACAAAAATTAATAATACACTCAAAACTTTTGTGTTTATGTTACCTTATGGAAAAACTCAATAACTTAGCCCGACCGACCTGGGGTTCGAAGCCAGGACCCCAAGCCAAACAATCGATTTTTCTTACTCTAGACAAGCGAGGAGTCATATACTCGTATACTTACAATACTCTGTCCATTAAGTAAACCGTTTATTGACAGCTGTCTTAGAACATACATATTCCAGATTACGTAAAAGTTACCTTTAAAATGCGTAATAAAATAAATATATAAACTGCCTAATCTTATTTATGGCTTCTTACAGACATTATAATACCGTACGTGTATCAATCAATGTATTGTGTGTTGCTGCAATCACTAGTTCCATCTGTCAAAAAACGGTTTACCTAATGGATAGGGTATAATACATATTCGGGCAATAGAACCGTGAAATCTCGGGGGACAAAAGGCATTGATGGAAGGAAAGATGCCTTACCCTCTTATAGTTCTGCAGTCAGGGTTGAGTATGATCTGGACTAGAGAGCACACTAGTAACGTCGCATCTTCGCCGCGCGTGCCGTGGACTAACACTGGTTCCGCTTTCTGGAACAAAATTAAGACATAATTAAGGTAAATACCTTTATACAACACGTGATTCATAAACAAAGTGGCAAAACATTCGAGCACTTTATTATGTTTTGTTTCGCTGTGAAGTTTCGCCAGATAATTTTAATTTGGCCCTGTATCGCTCGGTCAATGTGCG
This sequence comes from Apamea epomidion, assembly GCA_947507525.1. Classification (NCBI taxonomy): domain Eukaryota; kingdom Metazoa; phylum Arthropoda; class Insecta; order Lepidoptera; family Noctuidae; genus Apamea; species Apamea epomidion. The sequence continues at coordinate 8,800,601 of OX382226.1, read as the reverse complement.
AGGGACGTGGCACTTCGGTTTGTTTGTAAAATAGTACTTATGAATCGATGTTTAAAGATCTATAATCGATGTTAAACATAGCTGACCGCATAACTGAGACGTTGCCTGAGGTAGCTGTGCGGTGCGGGAGGGGTTATATTTGTCACAAGTTGATGATTCACTGAGCTCTCGCAATACGTCACCACAAAATCAAAATCAAAAGTCATTTATTCAAATTAGGCTGAGAATCAGCACTTTTCGAACGTCAAAATTACAAAAGACAGTCCCCCAAAAACGCCCGCCCTTCACCACTTCCTAGTGCTATCGCTGAGAAGAAGAAATGGCGCAACAAACTCTCCAGCAGCACACGCTCTCACACTCTGTTCAGTTCACCTCTCTCGCACCGCACTGCTACCTCAGGTAACTTCTCAGTTTAGCGGCTGGCCTATAGTTACTTTAGTAACAATAATTCAATACATATTATAAGCTAGCTTCTGTCCGCGACTTAGTCCGCGTAAAATTTCTTGTTCCCTCGACCCACCCCATCGCATCGCATCGCCTGCCCGCACTATCACTTCGTTTTCGCTTAGCATTCTTTCTGATTTTTTTTCATCTTGCTCGGCTCCTTAGGATCATAGCGTGGCGTTAGGTTGCCAATAGCCTTCCTCGAGAATTGGGCTATCAAATGCAAAAGGAATCTCGTTTCGTGATCAAGTCTGTCTCGTTTCGTGTTCTTCTAAACCACAAAACGGATTTTCGATGGTATTTACCATCATTTAGAGCATTTGTTCCGGAAGAGATATTGTGTATAATACATTAATATTAAACTTATATAAGTAATGAAGATATCTTGATGTCAAGTCGTAAGCCGTGCGAAGCAGGGGTGGGTCGTAAGTGGATTATAAACAGTGGTCGGAGTAGGTAGAGCTGTTTGGGGTGAATGACCGCAAACATTGATGTTAACATGGATATGCCTCTGAAATCCCGGGATTTTGAAATTGTCGAATGATTTAAGTGAGTTAATATGGGTAAGTGGGCAGTTATGAGCAGGTAGTAGGTGAGCACCCAAACAGTATATACTTACTTATATACACACACAGAGGGATCCTGGAATGTTGTCAGAGGTAGCTTCGTGAAATATGAATTAATTAAGTAAAACTGTTAGAAACAATACTAAATATACAACAATATTAAATAAACAATGTTTTTTAATTCCGAGAATTCCCGGGATTCCGGGAAATATTTGGCATATCCATGTTATGTCCGCATGTCGCAAGTAGCAAAAACAGCTCTACCTACTCCGACCACAGATTATAAATGAATATGTAACCTGGTGTATATGCTGTGCGACGATACAGGCAGTATGTAACGCGTTCCGCACACTCTCGGGCCATCCGCACGACTCTAGCCGCGAGATCCACTTGTCACTCGATATCTCGCGGTCGTTGCACGCTGAAACATTTTATTATCATCATTACTAAGATAGCAAGGTCGTTTCATGCTACATTTCGTTGATAACAGTAATTCAGTTAGCAGCATTTTTGCTAGCTTTGTTTCGTTTTTGGAGCATAAGCACAGCCATATAGTCTGTTCCAAAAGTAACTGATAAAAATATAAACACATGGATCACAAAACATACCCGTGGATGCCATTTTGTAGTTCCATTTACCAAATTAGTGCTTTAATGGCATTATTTGGTTTAAGAACAACTTTATTTCTCATAAGAATTGCATACATAATTCACTTACTGAGAAACAATTTATTATTTGAATACTTAAACCCGAAATTCAAATTTAAAATCACCATGAAGATGTTTTTCATTTGACAATTGATTGAAAAGTTAATTGTGGGAAAAAGTGATGAGATTTAAAGTTAACATTCTAAATACAGATTAAAGTTTTGCTAATTCCCTTTAAAGTATCTAATGAAAGTGTAAGCAAACCTTGTTCAGTTCCTTGTTGTTTGTTTGTTCTTACCCAATCACTCACGATTGCGTAAGAATCCAATTTGAACAGGGTTTGTTTACACTTTCGTTAGATACTTTTGGAACAGACCATAGTTGAAAGTCACAACGAGGTCACAAATATTAGTGGCACATAATGTTAGGGTTCCTAAAGAGAAAATACAGTTGTGGCATTTTATCACTGCGTATAAGCCCAGTCATTACAAGTATGAGTAGTAAAGTCCTTCAATACATTACCATCGATTAGTTTCGAGTAGCTATCTAAGAGTGGTTGTTGGTTGTCCACCTCATCCATAGATCTGTTGTATATTTTCCACTGGGAGTAGTTCGAATTAACTTCAGTTCCGCCACCTAAAAGTAACATAGGGAAAAAATCTAAGTATGAAAAACAGGAAAGTATTTCTGGAGGGTCTTTCCAGTGTTATTCGAGTTCAATCCGTATTGGGAATGTTCTAAATTCGGACGGACTGAGTTCGGATGTAGTGCGCAACCCCTCATACAAATAGTACAATGGCTACTTCGGACCGCCATTTCTCGGATTCGGATCGGACGTAGTGCGAAACCGCTCTGTTTATCACCCGCTTTCTGAATTGAGATTTTGAAGTTGAGTACTTCTCATAGTCTATTTTTGCATTACATAAAGTGATTCTTTCATTTTTCACTTTTTTTTAAACTTAAATTCTCGGGCTAAGGTAAGTTAGCTTAACCGTCAGAAATCTTTATAAATCACAAATATTACCTTTATTCTGCTGCTGTGATATCAAGTTAGAGCTCCGGAGGTCGTATATTATGCCTTTCGTACCGACGGCGACCACCGCGTTTAGTATCGCCTCGTCGGGCCTACACCGCCGGTGCTTCGGACCGTACAGGGGCTGCCCAGCGCGCATTAGAACTGCCTGATTGAAGAAATATTAGAAAATAAGTAAATACTATTCATTTTAACCCCAATATCATTTGCCCAGCCTTTTCCCAGGCCATAAGGTTCAGGAAACTTTTATTTTATTTTTTATGTTTCTGCTTTCAGGAAAACAGAAAATAATTTAGAGATGTCGTCATCATCTGCTTAGCCTTTTCCTAACTATTTTTAGGGTCGACTTCCAGTCTAACTGGACTAAAAAACTGCCTATCTTAGCTCCACAACCTAGTTACTGGGTAACACTATAACCCCGATAAACCCACGTTTTTTTAATAATCGAATTCTTTTCTCTGAAACTGTGGATTTGAATGACTGATTTAAATTACCTTCAAACTGATGCGAGTCCTGCCTGCGCAGGATGTGAAACTAGATGTTCTATCTTAAAGGGGTATGCGGGTCTCGCGTCTTGTTCGTTGCGCTAGCATTTGTTGCGATTCAGTGATCATATTCGCAGTGTAGCAAATAGCTGACACATCCATTATTATGTAAGGCTTCATTAAAAATTTACATAAAATCGTAAAGCCGCATCTAGCCTATTTTGGAGAGCCTATAATGAACATCAGTACTTACTCCATTATTATGCCTATAAGACAGTACAGGGAACCGTCCACCCTGCCTGAACGTGGCTGCAGCGGCGAGGGTCTCGTCATCAACACACTTGGGCACCACTACCGCCTTCCCGTAACTGGAGCACACTGCATAGTTCTGATTGACGCGGGAAACACGCCACTCCTCGGTTGCTAATACTTTTGTGAATTCGCCCTCTATACTGTAATACAACATTTTTAGTTATATCAAATAAATAAAATTGAAGTGTCTGTTGGTAATGTAAAAATAACTGCTTTTTACTAAACGTATATGATAATGTATACAGTACTTATAACAAAACAAAAACAATTTTTAAAATGTTTGTCTCTCAGTCTGTCCGTGTGTTCTGGCTAATCTCCGAAATGGCTGGACCAATAGGGATACTTTTAACCCTGCGGAAGGACATACTTTTTATCGACATACCACGCGGGCGAAACCGCGGGTGGAAGCTAGTGATAGATGTATTTCTTTATATTTCACGGAATTTGAAAATACATTGAAAAATTTGTTTGGATTTTGACACATGAAGAGCTGCTGCCGTAAAAACTAGTTTAGCAAGTTTCCTACAGTGCATATTAAATGGTAAGTAATTGGAGTGTTAATTAATCAAGCATACTATGCTTCAACTGATAAGGCGATAGGGGTTATAGTCAATAAAGTAGGTTAGTCTGATTTTTGTACTTGTTACTTAGTATTTGTTGGAGTATAATAATATACAAAATCAGACTGCTGATAACGACCACTAAATAAATTGACACTGTTCTCTGCCTACAGTATGATATTTTGAAATTATCATTTTCATAATTATTTTTGTTTTTACATATCTCTGGACCATGGAGTCCCAGTCATATGAGGAAGGTATATGAGGGACTAAAGCCAACTTACAGAGGCCCCTTAGACAATTTTAATGAAATGCAGCAACAGCCAATCATTATCCCAGTATGCACTATGCAAGTCTTGCACACCCAAGGGTAACCCCCATGAGATTTTTGCTGAGAATGAGTCATCAGTAATGTTAGTTGTATGTGAATTTAATTTTGCCTTCGTTTAATTATTAAAAGTATATTTACCTGTATAAAGTGTACCCATTCTCCACAATTGGGTGCATATGTCTATAGAAGAATGGATAGAACAGTCCAGGATCTTGTAAGCCAGACAAGTTCTCAAGAGTCTGGGCCATTTGGTTCAACTCGGTAGTTCCGGCAATATCCAGCTGGAAAATCCGTAAGTCTTTGCATTTGAGGAACAGGGAACCGCCCTGAGTTACACCAGCTATAGGCTTGGTTTCTTTCTTTTCTATACTGTCTATGTTCTTGTGGAGAAGCTGAAAGTTATTTACATTACATGAGAAAATTATGATTTGGTTGGACAACATTTTTGTGAGGCAGATGATCCTTTTCTAAAAGGTATTTTAAAGGATAGGTGGGTAGGAGTAAAGTATGGGTGGGTACCAACAATCAACTTGTCGCTTGTAGACATGGACTAGCCAGTCAGCTGGTGTCATATTTCTGAGCATGATTCTTGTATTTGAGAAATACCTTTATCAGACATCAGAGTAGTCTATGACAAGACTATTTGTGACTTTTATGATTAAGGCTGGAATAAGGTTTACCCACACAGACACGTAATGGAAAATTGAAAACAGTTGGCATTGTGGCCACATATGTATTGACTATCAGCTGATAGTAAAAACATTTGGTATGTAGTAGCCTATAAATGTTACAGCGATTAGGTAGGGCCAGCAAAGGACACAGTACGCAGGATTACACTGTTAACTGAAGCAAGGTATTTAAAATAAAGTAATTAAACATACCCATAGTTCATGAACGCCTTCTTTTCGGGAGCTCAAAATAAGGTGATGCCCTGTGATACATACAGTTCCATCCACATTTTCCTGGTGCGGGTACTTCAGAATAACACCGTCCAATTTATTTATATGTATTAGCTCAATGAACTCCATTCTTATAAACACTAACACGCAGTAAATAAATAATTGTAAAATAATAAATAACCATCAGAGTCTTGACGTTTACGTTTCATTCAATAAGGTTTTTTTATGTTGGCAATCAGCTGTAAATCCTTTTATCAATAGCACTCGTCCACAGTTTAAAATAAAGAACTTTAGATTATTATCGAATTTATTATTATTTAATAAATGAAGTACCTAAATTCAAGTTATATTGTTATTTTTTAATATCAAAATATTTGCCTGGTGGCAATGTAAATGTAATGTAAGAAATAAACAAACTGACACTAACTTCATTCTTATTCTTAGAAGAGTTCTTACAGCTTTGACAACAGCCGCGCCACCACCGTGTTAGAGCGAGTTAATCCTATATGGTTTTCCATGCTAGTGAAAGAGAAGTATATACTGTGCAAAAGAGAAGCACCAAGAAGTTTCTTACGTTGGCTGTTGCTAACGCAGCTCCATCTGTCGGTTAACCAAAAAAACCAAACGTAGCTGTATGTGCGATGGCGATGTGTGGATTTTTTCGTTGGTTGGAGATATTTTTTGATCACAAAACAATTGCTAATTGAAACTTAAGTCGTATGAGCAAGATATAGCCATTACTGCGTTTGGTGAATAGTGTGTGGTGTTTACGTGAAGTGCAAAAAAAACAACAAACCGTGTGGTAAGCCTATGTATTTGTATGATTGTATTGAAAGTAGGTATGTAAGTAGCTGGCAGGGTGGTTGAGCTTGGGTAGTGACCGGTTCCTTTAATATTTAGATGTCTATTGTTAGGACATGACTCTGGACTACTGTTCAAGTTAGAAGAACCACGTTTTCTTACATCACAAAAGGTCAAGCTAAAAATACCAGGTGCTTGTTTTGTCGCAGGTGATGGAGGAGAGCGCGGAGTCCCACATGGAGACCGACGTGTCGTCCACCACTGATGATGTTCCTGAGACGCAGGAAGTGACAGGCTCCGACGGGAACGTCGAGATGATCATAGTTGTAGAAAAAATGGAAGAGGAGCCATCTGCTGATGAAGAAGCTGACAAGCAACCGTCGCCAGCTTATGAACACTTAGATATTCTATTGACACAAAAGGATAAATCGCCTGAGATAGATAAACAAGTACCAAAGTCTCCAGCAAAATCCCCAGTAAAGTATCCAGCAAAGCCTGTGGTAAAGCTTCCAGTAAAGTCCCCAATTAAGTGTCTACCAAAATCTTCAGCTATTTCCCCTATAAAGTCTCCAACTAAGTCTTCGAATATAGAAGCAAAAGTTCAAGTTCCAGATGCTCAAAGCAAGCCTGAGCTGAAACAGACTATTATGGAAGTTACACCACATCAGCAGAATGAAGTTCTACCATCTGTTGAAACACAGCAAATAGAAGCTGCAGATTCCTCAATGGAACCTGTACCAAACCAATCTGAGGACAAAGCAATCCCAATACAAAAATCTCCAAAGAAAGAAGCACAGAAATCTGTTCAGAAGTCTCCCATCAAAGAAATACATGTCTTGGACTCTGCAATAACAAAGGATTCTAAACATGGACTAATTGACAAAACTCTCATGAATGGCAAGGTCCAATTCAAAGACACCACCAAAATAGATGACACAAACACTAAAACTCTAACCACTATAATTCCTATAGATATCACCAATGAAACATCAAATGACTCTCAAATTGAAACATTGTCTGATGTGTCAGAAAAAGAAACCAAGAGCATTAGTAGAGAATTAAAATCTTTAATAAACTCTGCAAAGGAGTCTAAGATTATCAGTGAATGTACTCAACTGACGAGTAAAACAAGAAAGTCTAGAACTGCTCTAGACACTTCTAGTTCAAGCTTGAACTCTTCCCTAGTAGAGCCCAATAAGATACACGACGCTAGAAGAAATAGTGATATGTCCCAAAAGAGCAACTGTAGTGAAAAGTCTGATAGAGTTGTTCTCAAAAGGTCAATGAGGTCACAAAACCCTGAGTTTGTAAATAAGGTAAAACAGTTCTTGAACTCAGTAACTGGTAAAGGTAACAAAGACTCAGATGATGAGGAAGAGGAGGATACAACTGAGCTACTTGAACCTATTACTAGGCCTAGTCCTCCAAAAATCAAAAGGGCAGAACCTGGAGTAAGTGAAACTTTTAATTGATTTAATTCCAATATTAGATTCTACCATTATTGTGGTACTATAGAATAGAATAGCATAGAAAACTTTTATTTCAGACAGGAGTCCATAGGGTTAAAAACTATTGTGAATGCATAATTCAAAAGTTAATTTAATTTACTTGAGTATCAGATAATTTGGTTAGCATAAGATCCATTTTCACAAGATATTGTAATGTTTTTGAGACAGATTGGTGAGTTGGTGACAGACCTATGATAAATCTCATATAATGACATAGGTTTTCTTTTTAATATACCAGTGCAAACTCTTTGCAAATTATATTCAAGTTGCCAGAGACTATTTTCCAATAAGAAGGGGTATATTGACAGATTGTATGTACAACAAAATGGCTGCCTATGCTTTTACTTGTCACAATAATGCACTAACAGAAACTTGTGTGTCAATAAAACAAGTTTTATAGCTCACAATGGTCAGTGTGTGCTATTATTCATATTTAAGTAAAAAAAATTACTGAGATTCCAACTTATTATAAACATTAAATATGCTGCCATATTGGTCATTTTGGTCCAGAAGAGAATTTAAAAAATTTATAATCTTTACTTTTGCTTTCCACTATCATTTATTCATAACTTCATAATACAGAAAAATTAAAATACATAATTCTATCTTGTTATCAGGTCACAGAGAAGTGTAATAAGCTTCGGTCAGATTCATACTGCTGGCGGTGTCACTGGGTCGTTGAGCAGGTTACCAACGAGAAGTTGCATCCTCCAATGCAATGTACGGTCTGCCCGCGGTCCTTCCACTACAAATGTCTGACTGGCACGGAGAGGAACAAGATTAATTTGGAGAAGAACTGGGTCTGTCCAGAATGTATGGTTGTTCTGCAAGCGGAGAGCTCAGAAACCAGGTGAAAACACAGAAAAATCGTACTTTTAAGATTAAATTAATGGTTACATGATTGTAACCATTAATATGATTTCCTTTCATAATCAATACAACTCAGCTAATTAATGTTGGCTTTTAAGTCACCTGTTTGGTCTATATGAGTACCTATTGCCTTTCTTTGACTATGCCCAACGGTTAACTTGGCAGTGTATTTTATGTATTGCTATCAAAACCAGAGCGAAACTATTTGTAAATAACTACATTACTCTATCACAATAATCTAGTTTGATTCATAAGAAACTAGGTTATCACCAATACTATTTTTTTTTTAAACAAACCACATTTCCTTGCCATCTTCCAAACTCATACTAAATATAGAGATCTTTAAATGGTTTTGTGATAAATTAACTTCCAATGTATTCAATTCACTTTTTGATAAGAACCATTACAGAAGACACATTATGCCCTTCATCATTGTTATCATTCTCATGTCCTCATCCAATTTATTTTGGGTTGGCTCAAAATGTCCTTTTCTTCCATACTTCTCTATTAGTCGTCAGCTCTGTAGTCATAGCCATTATGCCCTTCATCACACGTAATAACGCAGAAAACTTCCGAGAGCTTATCTGTCTGGCTGCCCATCGTTATTTTTGCAAAGTATAAGACCATATTTTTTATCATGCAATTGTTCGTGTGCGTGTAAAAAGGGCTAGGGAGGCATAACTGAAAGGATATCTGATTCATGTCTAATTGACAAGAAAAAGACACATTTCGTCGACCCCTAAGGATGAAGGAATCTTCCGGAGAGGACGACTTTGAGTCGATTACTGTAGGTAACAGAAAATAGAAGTAAGATGATTGCAACTGTTTGCACTTTTTTTCAGGTCGCAAGCCATGAAGAAGATATCTCTTGGAATGCTGTGTGATCTCCTGAAGTACGCGCTGGAACGAATGATGGACCTCAATGGGGTAATTTATTTGTTTTTCTAATTTATTATTTACTACCTACGTTTCTGTTTTCGTTACTGAAACCTGGTTGGTAGTCATACTACGCAAGTCCTAATTTAAAGGTCATACGACGTGAATTTGTTAGTTCTAGCTATTGTTTTTCAATGTTGGCATGGTTTCTATGTAGGCTTACGATGAATATGTAAAGAGTTGAAAATGTTGCGATAAAGTATTATTGTTAATATCATAAAAAATGTGCCATCTAAAAGTTAAGTCTGAGAGACAAGACAGAAAATCAATGATAGATTTAACCACGTCATTGTTATAGGTACATAAATTTGCTAGAACAAAGACGTATTCGTACGTACAACTGTTACAATATAAGCTGTAAGCATTCATACTCCACCGTTCGGTACTTTCACCGGATTAACGCATGAACCAACAGCCGTACAGACATTAAAATGTATGTACCGACCGGCGCGCGGCGGCGACGGCGGCTGGCGGGCGGGACTCTGTGAAATGACCTTGCCACTTATCTACGTAGCTGCGCGGACCCCGCGTAACGACGACACATTCCATCTCCCTCTAACAGAACAAATCAATACTGCGGCGTCCGTATTGCCGTCTCGCTCTACCGCCGCTAATAATAAACGTGTGCGAGTGTTGTACATAATGTATTGTCGCTGTAATGCATTTTTCTTGATTCATCATTTTGACATGCTTTTCTATTAGCAGAAATTGTTTATCATGCCATTTGAATGAGCAATGTTTTCCTAAAATTATCGAATGCTAAGTCAAAAATACGGTAGTTTTATGCACAAAAATTAAAATCACAGAATACTGATGCTCCATTTTCTCCTAATCACGCCCCTCGTATCTCGATCGGGGACACCCCTATGCAATCATTTATTTGCATATGAATCGAAACAGTCTTGTTTACCCACCTACATCGTCTGGCACGCCTACCTAGTGTTTTGCACTGAATGAATGTAGGTGCAAACCGGAACAAACTTACATGCGCCCGTAGTTACGTCGAATCTTGTTATATTATCTAATGAAACATTTCCACGTAACAGGCGAAAAATTGCAAAACAAAGCACCTTAGAAAGTTTGCACAGCAATATCAATGTAGGTTCCGTTTGCAATACCAATTTATTAAACTTACATAAGTTTCTAAAGTTTCTAATCTAAGTTGTTCATTTCATTGGCCTCTAAAAGCGTGTCTACTCTTGATATCAGAATAGAAAAGTTAAGATACGAATGGTATTCAGGGCAATGCTAATCAATAAAAAGTAAAGAAAATAAAATACCGTTAGTTCCGCACTATTACAACTCGTGTAGAAGTTTGTTTTACGTACAAATAATGACAATATTACATGCAGTAACATTCATATTTGCGATGGCACATAATAATATAAGGACTAAAAGGGGGTTAAAAAATCCCCTTGGGGTTAAAAAGCTGCCTAATACCAGTCAGACTAGCACACGAAGGGTTCAATACCACAAGGCAAAAAACACCGAGAAATACACGTTTATTGTATGGATAGTATTATTATATAATAGAAATACACAGTCTTTGGAGGCTTATTAATAGGGTCCCGTTGGTACCCTTGGGTACGGAACCCTTAAAAACATACAGGAAACGCGAGTTACAGATACGCAAGAGAAAGTGCGAGACTTCTCATTCAGGCTATTGAATGTCTCAGAGTCATCAGTCACCATAGACTACTCATTTCCGTAGTTTTGGCCGACTAAAATGACTTGTAATTTAGCTTTCATATGTGTTTGGCATAGCCAGGCCACGTGAACCCTTCGAACGAGATAATTAATAATGTCATTAGTTGGTAAGGACTAACGTGTCGGTCTAGTCTACTAAACCATGCGGCATTTTTCGTCTTCGACCATACCAATAGCCCAAAATCACCATGCTTGGCAGTTTGATCTGTGATGGCAGTAAAATGTAATTACCACTAGCAGATAGAAGTCATTATAGGTACCCAAACGGTCTCTAACCCTGTTAAAGCTAGCGCATATTACTGCCCCAACGCATCGCATTGCAATACAAACAAAAAAGCCCAGTGCTGTCTGACTTTAGTCTGCGATGTTTTATACATAATGTACGAATGGGGTGTAGGGTGATTTTTGCGTTCCGGCGCGGCCCAATCCAATTTAACATAAGCAGCCTATGTTCCCACTGCTGGGACACAGGCCTCCTCTCTTTTTGATAGCGAAGTGGGTGGGTGCAATCCAATTTGCAAGCGTTTACGGGTAAAAATACAAGTAACTCGATTCAATTCAATTAAGTACTAGTAACCCGCCCCTGCCTCGCACGGTTTTTTACTACTGTACAAAACATCGAACTTACTTAGTTATGTGTAAGTTCAATATTCATGTATACGCATAAACCTTCTGGAATAAATTCTCTAAATGAGGGTGAAAACCGCATCAAAATCCGTTGCCTAATTTAGAAGAACAACGCGGTCACGCAGACATACACAAAAAGCGAAATGTACCTATAGATATATGAAAGTAAAGTAGGAAGACTTGCGTGGAGGTGCAGGTCGTCCCAATTTGCGCCAGCCTAGGTAAAAACTAGTGACTGATTCAATAATAGCTCCCTAGAAGGATATATTTACTTTATTGGTGATGTTCTTCAGAAAGTTCAGGTGCATAGTCGCAACCGGCGTGCCTGCATGGCCAGATGTACGAACGTAAACGAACCAAAAAGAGTATATGTAAGGAACGTAGTAGGAGGCGTTATGTATTTTACGCCTCCCCATGAAGAAGGCGTAAGTTTTTGTGATTCAATAAAATTAAGTATTGAAACTTGTTTTTCATGTTTCCAGGTGGAACCTTTCATGCAGCCGGTAGACCGCTCCGCTTTTCCTGATTACGACAAGTACGTGGTACATCCCATGGACCTGTCGCTAATGAAGGACAACATCGGCGAGGGACTGTACGGAAGCACCGAGGCTTTCATTGCGGACGCGCAATGGATACTGCACAACAGTATTATCTTCAATACATGTTAGTATTGTGGTTGTTTGTAATGTGGGTGTTACATGTTACTATACAGCCTGTCTATTCTTTTAAAAATCTCACCGTGAAAACTTAGATGAAGTGAGCTGTCAATAGTGGCAATTCCTAGCATCAGGTGGAATGACTGCTCACTTCAAGTTCACTTCACCTATGTTTTCACAGTGAGAATTTTACATAATAGACCGGCAACTCTGCCCTCCCTTCGCGGAGTACAGCTGTGATGGTATGTGTAAGTAAAGTATGATCTGTTTTACGAGGTAGGTAGACTTCGACATCAAAAGCTGTGAGATAAACAGGCAATATGCTATTCAAATAATGTATTCAAGAAGTTATTTGAATATATTGGATGCAGTCATAATATATGTTTTGTGGCATTAAAGTTGACAGCCAATATTAATTATTATTGCTGTTTTTTGAGTAGCATCTAATTGTGAGATTAAAAGATTATTTATCATAAAAAATATGGAACACAGAACACTGCTTCTTATAAATAATTGCCATGAATTGTTCTTATCTTCCAAGTCCAAAGATTTCTGTGTAATCTACACACTGTTAAATCGTACTGACCAACACAGATACCGCGTTGATAAATGTTACAGGGATCGTTCAGAGTCACAACAGAGCAAGTAATATTTGATATCTCGATATATCCAAATAAGATGTTATTTTTAAGCTGTTTCCACAACATTTATAGGAAATCTAAAATAACAGAATGGCAGGGACATCGGCGCGCAAACTTTAACCATGAATTCTGCACATGATTCTAGACTCGTAGTGTAAAATTTTTCTAATAGAAAACTACAATACCTACGCAGTCAAAATGTATAAAACAGCATCTTTTTTAATAACACGGAAAATTTCAATGTTTTTTGGTTCAGAATCATGTACTGAATCCATGGTAACAGGTTGCACGTCGATGTCCCTGCCACCCTGTATGTGAAAGTGGGATTGTTTGTCTTGCTTGTACCATTGCTTTATTCCGAAATTTGGACATGCCTAATTTATGACACAGTAGAAATATACCCATATTACTTTTTAACCTAGCTAATAATCGTTTCAATTTGTTTTCGCCAAGCAGAAACTCAGTCACAGTCCTGAACCCAATTCAAAATCAAAAGTAATTTATTCAAATTTGGCTGAGAATCAACACCTTTTGAACGTCAAAGTTCTTCTAACTTAACGGACAGATATGCTGCTGGAGTTTGTTAGAAGTGAAAGGCGTGCGTTTTGAGGGACTGTCTCATGTAATTGATATTCAAAAAGTGCTGATTCTCAGCCTAATTTAAATAAATGACTTGTTTTTGTATCACATTTCGACACTTTTTATAGACAGTTTATTTGGTTTATTAATACTTGTTTTAATCACTTAGTAAACCCTGTTGGTTCTTCAGTGCAGTCGAAGTTGACGGCGGGTGCGCGTGCGCTGGTGCGCTCATGTCGCGCGGAGATGGGGGAGATAGAGGCCTGTCCGGAATGCTACGCTGCCGCGCATGCGCGTAGACCTACCTGGTTTACCGATGTTTGTACCACGCCGCATATACTGTTCTGGGCGAAGCTGAAAGGTATGTCATTTACACAAAAATAAATAATGTACAAGATGTTATCGAAATAACTGAAAAATTCAGTGTATTCATCATTATGAACAACTTTCATTACCACACCATTCCGGAAATCGCAAAAAAACAGCTGCTCCATACATTTATGATCGCACAACTCGATAAAATGTAGAAAATCGCTGATTTTTTCCTTGTAAATACTGAAGACAAACTTCTAAATACAGATGAATCTGTTATTGTTTAGTGATCTGTTATTCATTTTAATTATTACGTAAGAATGTAACCTAAACAGGGTTTGTTAACACTCTCATCAGGCCTTTCATCAGTAGGGACAGTATTCCGGATCATTTACCTGTTTCGTGAAATGCTTACAGCGCTCTAGACTGACTTGAGGGGGGTGGATTAAGGTAGACCGCGAAATCATATTTAGATCAACATACAACCTGATACTGACCTACAAATCGCAAAAAAATTAACAAAATTAAAATTAATTTCGCTTTATAATATTTTATGCGTGAATATCTAAGTTTCCGCCTTGAAAAACGCAGTTATAAAATCAACAATTACATCTTCCAGGCTTCCCATACTGGCCAGCGAAAGGCATGTCAGTGAACAGCGCTGGTTTGGTCGATGTGCGCTTCTTCGGGGCTCACGACCGCGCCTGGGTGCCCGCTAAGGACTGCTTTCTGTACTCCGAGAAGGATCCCAACAACTTCAGGACTAAGCGGCAGGATATTAGCGACAGTATGCAGGTAAAGATTGATTTTTTAAAATCTACAGATTGGTATTTAAATGGCCTTTTATTGTGAAAAAAACTGAACTTGTATTCTTTAAGAATTGCTCAATCCATGCCGTGGTAAAACAATTATTCAACAAGCAGTCAGCAAAGTCGTACGCAGGGCTGACTGCCTCTCTCATCGCCAGACACGCATACTTTACTCAAATCCGCAGATGTGTGAAATAATTTGTGAGGTTTAATGCATAATTCGATGTGTGGAAGGCGGTTTCAAGAAACAGTTTTAGGATAAAGTCAAATAATCACGGAATAAATTTCTTTCAGGAAGCAGAACAGCACATCAAGAACATATCAAGAAAGTACGGTAGATTCGTTTACCCGCCTTTCAAAACTATATTTGACCCCAGCAAAATGTATGAGCAGCTCAAAATGATGGTAAGTGCCACATTGGTGTAGAAGCTGGCAGGGACACCGCCGCGCAACCTGTTACCATGGATACATTACATGATTCTGAAACCCCCGTGCCTTGAAATTTTTCGTCGGTTATAAAAAAAAAAATAGTTTTCAATACATTTTGACCGCGTAGGTATTGCACTGTTCTACTGATTTTTTTTATAACCTTCAAAAAATTGCTACGCTAGGCGATTTCAGAATTATTGTTATAGCTTGCGCGTCGATGACATGTCAGCCTGTATATCCTTAGCAGATGAATCACACGAGTAGATTGTTCAAGGGTAAAATCACTGCATCTGTTCATTGGACAAAAGTATATGCCACCGCCCCTATTATGTCCACTCTGCCGGCCGGTCGACATTCATGACTTTATTGGTTTACAAAAGGTCTATCGCAGCTTTAATTCAACAATAACAGCGTTGTGTAGAGGTATACTATTTGCACATTTATTGCATAGTTTAAAAATTGTTACATTTTTAGCTCTCGCAATATTCGCTCGTTTTAATTATTCTGAATTGTTACCGAGTTTATTTCGTTATAGAAGAAACCATACGGGCTGATCGATTGATCTCGTAACTAAATACCGGAATATTAGAATAAAATACGGATTGGTCAACTTTTACACCTTTCATGAGTTACAAATTTTCACTTTCAGCTTTATCGACTGAGTTTGCTTAACTCATTACATTTCTCCACAATGCCGTTCTTCTAACGTTTTCATTCGTTACAGATCCCAACATTCGAGGGAGAAGTGAGATCTCTCGTAAAGGAGAAGGCATCCCCAAATACAGCCAAGGCGAAGAGCAGGACCAACTCCAAAAGCTCCAAGGGTTCATTTAACGATGGGTTCGTACACATTATACCTAATATCTTGAAAGTAAGGACACATCGCACTAGCCTTTGTCTTAACCGGTTCAATGCCGTAATTACAGAAACAATTAAAAATCCATTGTGACTCACTAGTATCCACATAGATACCAAGGAAAAAGAATAACACGTAGAAAATAAATACTCTCTAAAAACACTAGAGCGAAGCTCAAACGTTTCGTTTCCGCCGTGTCATATCTTTAACAAACGCTAATGTGAAAAAATCGTAGTAAAAAAAGTCTAGCTAAAAAATATGCACCACCATTGCCAGTCTTTTTAATAACAAAAAAAAAAAACACTTTTCACAATAAACGGTATGGAATCTTAGGCCTGTTCATATATAAGCTTTATTCGCTCTATGTGATAACAAAATTACAAGATGATAATGTAATATAAATCCAGCACAATACAGTAAGACAATATTATAAATATCAGGTTGCTCCTACACTCGGATAGTTCGGATAGTGACGAAGAGGAACTACAGCGACTGTATGCTCTACTTGACAAAAACAGGTACGTAGACATTCTACAGGTTAGTACTTACTTTTAGACATATCAGGGGTGCTTATTAGCACGAGAACACATCACTATGAATCGCCACAAAAATCAATTAAAAATTACGGCTTGTTAATAAATTATCGCGGACGAAAGTGAATATTGCTTATCTGAACAGGCCTTTATTTGTGGTGGCTTTTGTTATCTGTCTATCACTGTTAACCTTATAAAAAGTCGGGACCACATTGTTGTATCTGTGGCGCAGTGGGCTTACCACCAGCTCTTATAGCAGGGCAGAAGATGAACTGCACTGCTTTTTTGTACTAAGTCATAGAACAAAAAAGCAGTGCAGTTTATCTTCTGCCCTGCTATAAGAGCTGGTGGTAAGCCCCCAGAAGGCTAGTTAGAATAATTAATAACGTTCAAAAACTAGTTGCAATCTCATCTCAGCGACAATCAATGTCAAAAATGTAGGTAAATTAGAGGTTATCTCACAGATTGCGACTGAGATTTTAATGCGAACGTTCTTGAAAACACGGGAGTTACCCTAGTTTCATTTATTAAGCACAATCCGCCACGACACAACGCAACACAGTATTAAGAATCTGACAATACAAAAAAAATAGAACCGGTATCGTTTTGGCGCGCCACGACACGCCGACATAATAATATGAACCCCCCCCCCCCCCCCCTAACCTAACTTTTTCTAGCCATTTATGTATATTTTGCAGCCATCACACAATTTTTAAGTTTTTGTTGACATAAAATTGAAGTGTAAACGACTAAATGTTTACTACGTAGCCGTAGGCAGGTAGCGAACTACAAGTTGTAGATGGCGCCACACACTGACCTCTCCCTGGAGCAATATCAATGGAAAAACGTCTCACCTCGTGACGCCGATCTAATGACCCAAATTTCAAGCCGCTTGAATGAAATGGGTGTGAGTGAATGAATATGTTTGTTTTTGTTTCAGCGATACGAGTGATAATGAAGATACGAATACAATAGCGCGAAAAATGGCGGACGGCGCTGAAATAGTCAAAATGGAAGACGAAGATTCTTTTCCTCTGGATAAGAGTGTTTCAAATTCGGAAAAGTATGTTCAAAAATATTCAAAAGTTATATATTTTTTTATGATTATTTTTATTAAACAACATTTTATTGTTTCAGAGAGATCGAAACCGAAACTTTTGCTGAAATAAAAACAAAAGAAGATTCTCAGACTTTTACGTCAACAAGAAAGCGTCGCCGGTCCCAACTCGAGGAAGCAGTCGTAACTATCATAGAATCCAGTGGCAGCAGCTGCAGTAGTACCAGCGAGAAACGGAGAAAACTCGATGATTTCATAGAAGATAAGAAATCTGACGAAAATGTACCGAGCAGTAGCAAAGCCGATGAAAAGTCAACAACTGAGAAACCTAAGCAAGAAACAAATGAAGCCACTCAGTCCAAAACAAATGAAACTCCGCCCAAAGTAAAAGACACTGATCCGAGAAACAGTGTTGAGAAAGACAAACAAAGAGTCACTCCAATAAGAATAGCGCTAGTCACAAAAGAAATACGTAAAACAAGAAATAGTTCCTCGAAAGACACCACCGCTAAAATAATTACTCCCAGTAAAGATAAAGAACCAGAAAAGATACCGCAGAGACGGAAATCTACAAGACCTGAAAGAGTAGATAAAACGCCATCTACGAAAATAGAGGTAGTCGAAAAACCTACGCCCAAAGCTGAAAAAATACCGGCCACAAAATCGGAAAAAATTGAAAAAACACCAAACTCGAAATCAGCCAAAGTTGAAAAAACACCAAGTACTAAATCTGAAAAAGTTGAAAAGACACCTAGCGATAAACCTTCTAAAGAGGAAAGATCCAGGTATGAGAAACGAAGTCATTCTAGAAGTAGTAGGTCTACTAACAGTACCAGTTCCACTAGATCCTCAGACAAAGCCGAAAAGAAATCTGAAAAGAATGCTGAAGGAAGCTCGAAAGTGAAAAGAAGAGGAAGCATCTCGACATCTAAAGAGAAAGACCAAGATACTAATGGCGACAAATCTAGAATGGAAAAGCAGATGTCTCCTAAATCAACGCCAGACTTACTAAGTCCAAAAACTGTCAAAGATCGGTTGCAATTTGACGATGACACGACCTTAGCTGTCCTCGCGCGTGAAACTAGTAAATCCACGATAGTAAGTCACAGTACCGGCCTCCCGACAATCAGCTGTGTCCGAAGCTTATCGACAACTGTTCAACACACAGGCTTGACTATAACTAAAACTACGACCAACGCCAACACTATAGATATCACCGAAGAAGCTACTTCCGACTCCAGTATCTTTACACCCACGAGTACGGAGAACGTGGTAACTATGCAAGATGCGGTATCAAAGCTTCAGAGACTACGCAATGACGTGGAACCGGCCGTCGGTCGCGTCGGTGTACGAGCATTCGCGAGGATGACGTCACCGGAGAGACAAAACACAAACGACGAAGTGCAAGTAGAAATCAAGGCTGAGCCTATCGACCTCGACGACGCTGATAGGCATATGGAGAAAATGGATCTCATGAACGCGTTCAGATTACGGCCAGTGAATCCGCAGAATGTGCCGAGACCGCCGATGAATTTGCGCGATGTTAGGATAAACAAGGTTGTGGTTACGCCGTTGAATGCTCGTAAAGCTGCAACAGCGACGGCGACGATTACAAAAGCGCCTGAAGTCCGTCCTAGGGCAAAGAAGACATTCCCTCAGCCGAAGAAGCCGGAGGATGGTCGTTCGGAGCTAAACAGTAAGAACTCGATGGTGTACATCCCGATACAGCCGCCCATGACGCAGGCGCCTGTGCGACTGCCACGCCCACAGAACGCCGCCCCACCTTCTGTTACGTCCATACTCAGACCGCCTGTTTCATCTGTTGGTGAGTTCGATTTCGATAATATTATTACACTATTTGTCTAATACTAGCGACACGCCCATGCTCCGCAAAGTTTTTAACGAGTTTTGTGTATTATATGGAAGTTTTTTTAACTTGATGTATTTATTCTCTAAATGACACCAACCTCCATAGAAAAGGGGGATCCTCCGACCAGAAAGGTGTTGTGTCTGTGGGCTACTGCCCGACGATTGATATCGGGACGTTGTATATATGTTAGTTGCGCGGTAAACTGCTTGCGCGATGCAGGATTTTGCGTGTCATCAATGTGATGCGTAGTTCGCATTGGCGACGTAAATACCGCCACACTACGTTTGCGACCACTTTGCTATAATGGCGCCCACATCATATAACGCTTCAAGGTTAAATATGATTCCGTATGTCTATCAAAAAAGACTATCTGCTTCACCTGCTTGTGACCAGAAGGCCAGTTCTCGTAATTTAAAACGTTAAAAATCTAGTCGCAGTCTCATCTCAGCGACAAACAAATGTAAAAAACTTGTCAAAATGTAGGGTTTTTTTGACAGATCGAGACAGATCAGACTGTGAACGTTCTTAAAATAATGAGAATTGCCCCTCTGTTTAAATTTTTTTGCGCTTTCTTCTGTATCCAACACTTTCAACGCACTATTTTTACTTAATTTGTTAACTACTAACGAAAACTAAAAGAAAATATCCATTTTGTTCCAGCCAATAACCTAGTAAACACAGTAACAACACCTCTAATGCAGCCTTCAAGCTCCCCTTCAACCACAAGCACGACCGTGACGACCAGCACGAGCGTGGCGTCCGTGCCGACCGTGCACACCGTGCCGCTCATGACATCGGTCAACGGACAGTGGATGTTCAGCTTCCAGCCGGTCATGTCCGTCGGTGCCATAGAAGTGAGTCAACGAAGTAATAAAAACTGTAGGCCAAACATGAAAAATGTTGATGTATAATTAACGCAAATGAATTTTGAATAGTTCAAAAGTATTGATGAGTTCAGTTTTCTTTCACGGCCTAAACCACTGTTTCTGAAAGCATGACATTTTGTACTAGAGTTCCTTGTATAGCGAAAATGAGCACCAATGAAGGATTTTTGAAAATTAACGCCCTACGGGAGTTAAATAGGGGATGAAAGTCTGTAGGTATGGAAGTTCATGATCGTTGTCGATGGGAAATCCTTTGGGGCGCACGACTTGTAGTAACATAAATCCTGTGTTTCAGTATAGGATTGTCTCATTTGTTTTTTTATAAGAAACAAGGTTTTCAAAAAGGTTAAAACGATTAATATAAAATGCAATCAACATTGATGTATATAACTATTATATCCGTTACAATTTGTCGTAAACAAAGCGCCGTCTCTTCTACGATATTGAACGGTATCGCCGAGCGCGGCAGCACGGCGCGACGATAGTTATCCTATCGGGCTTGTAGGGTTTAGAAAACTCTTATATGTTCTACTATTTGCATTGAACAGAGTGCCGTCTCCCCTCCGATGTTGAACGGTATCATCGAGCGCAGCAACACGGCGGCTCCACTAACAGCGCTGACGTCGCCTGCAGCGGGCGGCGCGGCCGGGCCGGCCGGGCCCGGGGCGGCCGGGCTGGCCGGGGCGGCCGGGCTGGCCGGGGCGGCCGGGCTGGCCGGGGCGGCTGGGCTGGCCGGGGCCGGCGCGGCGGGGCCGGCGGCCGGGCCCGCGCCTCCTATCAGTGTGTTGAACAGGACACCCACTGAAAATACGCCTGGAGAGGTATATAGTTAAATTCGACTAGTTCAGGCTTATTTACAAACCGTATTTTTTATCAATCTATGCAGTCATTTCACTTTTTTACCGACTATTCATGTTACCGCCAGCCGCCGCGACTACAGCAGCGGCCGGCGCAGTTCCTGCTGAACCCGCTGGACGCCAACACGCCTATCGGCAGCATGCCCGCGCCCTCCACTGCTGGACCAATCACCGCCAAGCTCAATCAGAACGCTGTCAAGGTAACCTGAAGTTACAAACCATACGAGTCCATTCACAGTTAATTTTCTTCTAATTTTGTATCACTGTCCAAAGCACAGTGATTTTTATTGTCATTCAAATAAGGTTGCTGTTGGGTTGCCGCTGACAGAGGTAAAATAATGGTGATGGTGAATGGAATGTACATGGACTTTATGGTGCTCTAATGACGTTGACAGGGGGGCGGGCGATGTTTGTAAACATTTGTGTGAAATTGTATTGAAAAACAAGATACGTGCGTTAGTTCCGATTTTTGCCACACGCCAAAAGTTCCTAATACAATACGTATTCGCCGCCATTACGTAATAGTCGGTAACCAACATTTTGCCTTATCAGTCCAATGTTGTAGAGCCTATTGGCATTTAAAGTCTATTGGGGTCGTCTTGGGGGACTGTCTTATATAATATTGACGTACAAAAAGTGCTGAATCTCAGCCTAGTTTGCTTTTGATTGTATATTGCTGTTAAGGCTTATCTACCTACCATAACAGATACAAAAAAAAACTTAATAAAATATTGAAGAATCCTACATTTATTATGCACTAAATAAACTTGGATTATTGACTTCGTTATTTTTACAACTTAACAGGCCTTAGTGAAAGTAATACCAAACTAATATTAATAAAAATTAACCTTGCAAATCCATATTCGTACTGAAACTGAAAAATTCTTCCAGATGACAGATTTCTTCCGCACATTACTAGAAGACTCACTAGAGAAGCTAGACGAGCCGTGGTCGCAGCTGACGACGCTCAAACTGCAGATGGAGCAAGACAAATGGAGACACCAGCAAGAGCTCAAGGAGATCAAACATAACCACGGTATGTACTTCTGTAAATATCTAGGTATCCGTACTCCGACGGACGCTATTCTAACTATAATATTATAAATGCGAAAGTAAGTTTGTTTATTTGTTACCTTTTCACTCCTAAACCACATACGGACCACCACGGACATACCTTTCATCCAGAAAAGAGGTCCGATCCCGAGAAAAAAACAACTACTTTCGACGGTCACAATTGCTTTAGGGCGCTAGATGGCGCTATGTGTCTTTCGAATCATGTTTGAATTATTATTTTTTTATACTCGTATACCTAAGTGATATATTTTGTGAGTCTAGTAACACGAGCGAAGCCGCGGGCAAAAGCTAGTGATATATAAAAACAAATCCAATAATTAGCACGAATGTCATTCACTAACAAGCCACATGTGAAAACTTAATCGTTTTAAACGCTACCTTCTATAAATCCATCCACAGACGTTATAGTGCTGAATAAGATACAATAACTATGGTCTGTTCCAAAAGTATATGATGAATGTGTAAACAAACAAATGCAAAATGAAACGGAAAAAATACTATGAAAAAAAAAAGAAAACAAACAAAAAAAGGATATAAAAAATGTTAAATTTTTTTTAAAGGAAAACAACCGCCTTCAAAAACCACGAAATCAAAAGTGAAAAAAAAAAATTATTCACTACACTTTTACCTTGTCTTAATTTTAAGAAGTCGGCGCCAAATCCCAACATTAATTAATTTAGACAAAAAGTACTTAAGACAGTATTAAAACTATTAACAAAACCTAAACTATCACGAAATATTTACAATAGCAACACCCTAATTTATATAAAAAGTACTTAATATAGTATAGTGCAGTTGGGATTTGGCGCCGAATCTCGCGTCGAAACGAGATATTAATATAACGATGTTTGCGCATAGTCAAGACTCGTTTCATTCTTCGTCTATTGCGAGATAATGCGTTAGCTTATTTTTGTCGCACTGCGCATGTTAGCCCGGCTAACAAAGCAAACACGCCATAAATAAATCAATACTTATAACATTACAGATCTGACAGTAGCGGAGATGCGCACGTCGTTCGACAAGGAGAAGATGCGCACCGTGAGCGAGGCGAGGCGGGCCGCGCAGGTAGAACTCGAGGCCGCCGTCAAACTCGCCAAGTCTAAGCAATGGTAAGGAAATCATTCAACCTCTGAATTAAATTACAAAATTGCGAGAATATTAGTAATAAAGTCTACACAATGGATGCCTGAAGATCGACGGTCCCGCGGAGGTCGCCCCAAGAAGCACTGGCGAGATGACCTGGACGCGTATCATGAGGGCTAGGTCGAGGTCCGAGGTGGCGCGGGAAAAGAGTTCCTGAAAGACTTGGGAGACGCCTTTGCCTAGGAATGTACTCTCCGTACAGGCTGAATAAAAAAAATAGTCTTCATAAAATAAAGGAAGATGTTAATACTAATTATTTTTGGAAGAATGGCGTCTAACAAATAATAGCATAAGCATACATGACCTATAATTTCTTGAGACACAGGCCTCCTCTTTGTCTGAGAGATACAAATAATATAAACATATTATTTATTTATTTATTTAAGGACTTTGGAAGACTTACAGCTAAATACAATAGTGATAAATAACAGTATGATAATCTGACAGCCAATTACAGGTCTTCACGTCTAGAGCATGTCTGGTATAAAAGTACTGTGGAACATAATATACACACCGCAAATATTGCCACAAAAAAAAAAAATTGCAAGTAGATCATCAATTCATCACCTAAAATATGTAAAAACTAATATAATTGCGGCAGGTTAATCAATCCCATCTAACCAAGATGTTAAAAATTCAATTTAAAAAATAAAAATAAAACAAAGTCTGAAGAATTCAATCTTTAAAGAAACTCATTGCTAAACACTTTTTCGCCGAGGTCACACTCGTTTTAAAAATATCAAAGGCGAACAGTTTGCACACCTTATTCAAATACCAACTTATACGCACAACGTACGAATTTTGTCTGTAGTTAGTAGTTGCAAATGGCACCCGTAATGGTGGATTGAACCGTTTGGATTTGCTTGGAAAATATCAGAATAATTTATGTCACCTCGAACCGTCTTCAACAAAAATATACAATATGTCAGAGATCTCACGTCTATTACTCGATGGTAAGATATGATATTTTTTACATAGATTGAGATAGTTAACTGACTGATACGGTACCCTCTGGTGAAAGCATAAAAATTTTATAATTTTTCCTTGTACGCGCTCAATACGATCAATATATTTGTGATAGCATGGACTCCATATTTCAGATGTGTATTCCAAATGGCTTCTAATAAAAGTGCAGTATAGGATTTTTAACGTGCGTGAAGCACTTGGATAATCTCATTATGAAACCAAAGGATTTTGAGGCTTTAGCGACGACGATTTTAACATGCTTATCAAAAATAAGTTTGGAATCGTGATGAACCCCCAGATCACGAAGAGTACTACATCTAGGTAATATATGGCCTACAAGAGTATATGTTGTGGCTAGGACTGATCGTCCACGGGAATACGTTACAACTGAGCATTTTTCGGGATTGAGATGAAGCTTACTTTTTTGGCAGTATACTTCAAGACACTGTAAGTCAGTTTGAAATGCTGTCATGTCCGCTGTCGATGATATGGTAGCGTAAATTTCATATCGTCGGCGAAGCACAATAATTTGGATGAGGTCAGACAGGAGTCGATGTCGTTTACATAGATAGATGATAAATAATAACGGACCGAGCAACGAACCTTGGGGGACTCCGCTGGGGACTAAAACCCAGCTAGATATATAGTTAATTAGTACCACAGCTTGTGACCTGTTTTCTATGTAAGAGGAAAACCATCTGAGTAAGTCCCCGCGTATACCGATGCCCTCTAACTTCCGTAATAGGATGACGTGGTCGATTCGTTCGAAACACTTACTATAGTCTGTGTAGACAACGTCGACTTGTTTACCGTGGTCCATTGCGTCGGTGGTGTAGTTATTAAGCAAAATAAGATTGGTGACAGTGGATCTACCTTTAAGAAAGCCGTGTTGGAAGGGACTAAACGACTGTTCCAGAGCAGGATAGACCCGGTTATAAATAATCCTTTCGAAAACCTTGGCAATGATACACAATTTGGATATCGGTCTATAATTAATAATATATATCTAATAATTAATATATAATGGTTTTGGCTCCTTTCTTATGTACACGTGTTCTAAATGCTGATTTCCAAAGTTTAGGGATAACACAAGTATCTAAAGATTTTTTAAATAGAATTGAAATAGGAAGTGAACAAAATTCATCAGGACAAAACTTGGGCCCCACATATTTGTTGCATAACATGTGTAAAAATTTTTACTTATTTGAAGAAAGGATCACGTCATATGCCGTTTGCTGTTCCCATGATATGGACTGAGCCTAGAGATCATGTTTCAGACTGCTACAAAGACGAAACACACAGTTCGATACCCTAATTTATCTTCAGCAATAAGACCTGTTCCTCATAATGATAACTTACCGATACAAGTTCCGTCTACATCGTTTAAGGTTGACAAATCAGAACCCTCCACTTCAAGCCAATTGAGTAATGACAATGATAAAGATTCAGAGTTTGAAGAAATTCAAGACAAGCCACATCTGATAACTCAAGGAGATCTAAATGACCTGGTTCGCGATGAATTTGTCAAAAAAACAGGCAGAACTGTTAGGATCTCGTTTGAAAGGATGGAATTTGCTACATCCAGAAACCAAAATAAGCCATTTTCGAAATCGTGATGAACGTTTTAAAGGTTTTTTTTCTCAAGATGGGGACTTGGTTTATTATCATGATATAGATTCAGTTATGAACATTTTGAAAATAGAATTTGATCTCTCTCGGTGGCGTTTATTTATCGACTCATCCAAGACGAGTTAAAAAGCAGTTCTACTCCATAACGGTAATGTACTTCGTCACAATACTTAATACATAGTAGAAAGACTAAAAAAGTTCGTGTGGCACAACGAAAGTTATATTTTGTAAACCAGATTATTACCACAATCCACTCCTAGCATGGCTACCATCGCCATGTCAAGAAACATGTCATGGATTTTGTGAGATTAATCATTCATATCTGTGTTACAGGTGTGCTTACTGCAGACAGGAGGCGCAGTTCTACTGCTGCTGGAACACATCGTACTGCGACCTGCCGTGTCAGCGCGCGCACTGGTCGCAGCACTTCGCGGCCTGTCAACAACGCTCGCAGGTAACTCATCCAAAATGGTTCAGCATCCCTATTTCAATGATTTTACCATTAAATGAATCTGCTACAAAAACGTAAATGAACAATGTTTTGTATGGACAACAGATAATTATTTCTGGCTGGCAATTCTCGCTTTTTTTAGAAACGTTCACAGTCTGATCTCAGTCTCAATCTATAAAAATAACTCTTATTTCCCTACGTTTTTGACTAGTTTTTGACATTGATTGTCGCTGAGATGAGAGTGCGACTATACTTCAACTTTTAATTGTATTCAGTAACTTGACAGACAACGCGGACTCCCGCGATCGCGGAAATGTATGGAACAGCAATGTTTTTTGTTTAATAACCAACGAAAATTTTCAAATATTCTCCTTTTCTCTCGTTTGAAGATAACACACGTGGCAGCTGCAATAAAGTAATAATCCAAATAATGATAATTTCAGAACGATGGCAACGGAGAACCGCCGAATTCACCGGAAAACAGACTACAACCTCAACCGGAGTTGCCAGTGAGTTTAATAGAATTTTATTATACTCAACTTTCATCATTTAGTACTGGTGCTGTATTACGACGTTGTAATGCCATCATGATTCCACTATGTGAGAGGAGAGACAGCAATACATGATCGATAGCACCATTCCTTTTTCAGACAGGAATCATAGCATTGATGCTTCATAATACGGGCACAGATAGCACTTATAAACGAATCGTAGTGTCGCTATGTGTATTGTATTACAACTTTGAACTGCGTCTTTTTTTTTTTCTATGGTAATGTTTTAATGGTTACTACATGTTAAAGGGCTGATTTTTCCAACGGCAGATAATTATATACGAGAAATAATTTTTAATTTTTGACAATATTTCCATACAAAAACTGTCAAACGTCAATTTTATTCCTCAAATAAAATTTATCTGGCGATGGAAAAATCAGCCCGTAAACTTAGTAGGTAGGTACCTTTAAGTATTATTTTTGGTGGTCCATTTTGAGGTTATGTATAAATCAATTTAATATCCCCAACTCTAATGTATGTCTTACCATTACATATTTTGTTATACTCTATTGTAGCATTCAAATCCATATATTCATTCTATGAAACGGTAAGCCTGTATATGATACTGGTTTTCCCAATCTCCTTTTGAAAATGGAAGTCTTTGCCAATATTATTGTGTATGTATTTTATTCATTTGTTTACGATTTAGCGGAAAATTGAAAATGGTCTGCGTCACGTCAGCTTGAATTTAACGCGAGAAAATTTTCATACAGTGATTTTTAATGACTTTCGATATCATTTAAGTTAACAAGAAAGTTATCATAGACTTCGATTGGCCTTTCACGATGAAGCCCCATCTCGTGCCACTGTTTACAACTGGTTTAATGAGTTTAAACGTGGTCGCACTAATCTCACCGATGATCTGCATGAGGGACGGCCTTTTACGGCGACGACTGAAGATAACATCAGTGTTCTGCGGCGTATGATAGAAACTGACAAAAGAGTGACTTATCAGCAGATTCGGACAAGCTTAGGTGTCGGTATGAGTCACGTGCACAAAATCTTCAATGAACATTTAGCGGTCAGGAAGCTTTGTGGCTGGCGGGATACCTCATAATTTGACAGAGGCCCAAAAGCTCCGTCGTGTTGATTGGTGTCGTGAAATGGTTCAAAGATTTAACGGATGTGACTCAAATGCTGTGTTCGACATACTTACGGGTGACGAAAGCTGGATTTATTGTTATGATCCTGAAACTAAGAGACAGTCTGCTGTCTGGGTGTATCCTTCAGAGGAGTTGCCAACTAAAGTGAAGAGAGGTCGAAGCGTGGGAAAAAAGATGGTGGCCTCGTTCTTCGAAAGGACAGGTCATAACGCAACAATTGTTTTAGAGGATCGAAAAACAGTTACTGCAGTGTAGTACACTAACAATTGTTTGCCACTTGTCTTGGAAAAAGTTCGGGAGAAACGACCTCGCAGTAGGATCCTCCTTCACCACGACAACGCCTCGTCGCACACCGCCAAGTAAACAATCGATTACTTGGCGACGTCAGACGTGGAATTACTGGGTCACCCGTCCTATAGCCCCGACCTCGCACCTTGCGATTTTTATTTATTTCCGAAAATAAAAGAAAAACTTCGAGGAAAACGTTTTATGGACGCCGAGGAAGCAGTGGCTGCGTTTCACAATGCCGTCGAAGAGACCCCTAAGGACGAGTGGGCAAATTGCTTTTCTCAGTGGTTCCATCGGATGCAGCGATGTATTGATGTAAATGGACACTATTTTGAAAAGATATAATAAAACTAATAACTTCCTAGTCTGTTCAGTTATTTTATTTTCTAAGAACTTTCTGTGTCCCTCGTATTAATCAGGGTTGAATAATTCAAATCATAATACATTGACGCGCTAACTGTAATCATGAATTTAACACATGATTCAAGAACCCCGAACCCCGTAGAAATTTTTCTTCGGTTATAAAAAAAAATTACTGTTTCATAGAAAAGTGCAATACCTACGCGGTCACTATGTATGGAACAGCATTTTTTTTTTAAACCAACTAATAATTTCGACGGCCTCTGCGTTGAAATTAGTAGTCGGATGAGAATCCATGGTAAAAGGTTGCGCGTCGATGTCCCTGCCAACCTGTATACAAAAACAACTTTAATTCAACCCTGCCTATAATGTTGTGCTTTTAGAAATTGTAGATAAATATATAATAATCTAGTTTCGGTTTTAGTCTTTTGATCTCAGTATTACTGAAGTTACGCACGGTGTCGTCGGTGTTACAAAAGGCGCACATATTTATTACACAGCTGGGGTGTATTGGTGTTACAGAAAAACACGTCCTCGCCGACCCTGACGGTCGGCGGCAAGGTCGCCCCCTCGCGCAGCTTCACGCAAGACCCACATAACACACAGAAGACGTCCATTATTGGTTGGTATACTATTTATGATGATAACACTGTTTGGTACTTTAATTTTAAGGCATTGATACCATGTATGCATTGCTCGAAGGATACATTCAGTAAAGGTATTTGTTGAATGTATACGCTGCGCAAACGCAACGTTATTTTCAATACAATGACGTCTACGCGTCTAGGAACGTTCGCATTATAATCTCTGTCTCAATCTGTTAAAAAATCCTCTAATTTCTCTGCATTTTTGACATTGATTGTCGCTGAGATGAGAGTGCTACTAGATATGGAACGTTTTTTATTACGGGAATTTGCCTTCAGATAATTGTTATGATTTTTGTAGTATTTCGTTCTAATGTATTACATCTGTATGCGTTTACAAACGAACAATACAAACGATAATTATCCGGTATTGAAAAAGGATACGATTGCTTTGGCGCCATAACTGAAATTAGACAGCACAGTATTTTCATAATTATGTGAAAAAATAAGAGCAATTTGCTTTCTTAAACTGTGCAGGCTTCGTAACACAATACTACTAATACTATTTCCATGAAATATCAATCAATAGGATTATATGATTATAATTCTGTAAATACACAAGTACTTGTTACGATCGCGATCATATTTTGTTTAACATATCACCTCACTGACCTGCAAATTGCAAAAATCTTAAGAAAATTTGAATTTCGCGGGCTTCGCTGCCGCTGTCCCCTTAAATATACTTGATGGTTGATTCTTCTTGTTCTTGGGGTGCCTGGAGGTCGGCCATCAACTCCGAATATTCATTATCTCATATGAATTTTCGTGTGCATTTCAGTAAGCATGGTAGAAGACACGAGCGGCAACCAGACAATGAAATGCGTCGGCACGTACAAGCCGACTACGCCCAACCAGATGCAGCCCATTATCATCAACAAACAAGTACGTATCTATATCTAAACGTATACGTCGCCATGTACCCGTACGTATCTTCTAAACTACACCATGAATTTTGATGCCATCATTAAGAAAAAGATCTGGAAGCTTTATATGTAATACATTAATTTTTAACTTTGATATAGCACAGAAATCGCCAGATTAGCAGATTGCATCCGTGAGAAGCAAGATCGGGCCACTAGTTAATTTTCAGCCCGATTTGGCTTTATGGCGGCTCTGAAGTGCGCTACTCGCTGCGCAGTACCGAGCCGCACTAAAGTTTGAATTGGGCTGGCTGTCCTTAATATCAAACGTTAACTATACAAAAGTATTTGTACTGCTTAAAACTTTGTTTAATAATCGCCTATCTTGTAACAGTTAATGAACAACGAAGAGAACTCGAACAAGAAGGTGGTATCATCTTCAGGCGGGTACCTCATAGTGGGCGCGCCGAACAACTCAACCGTGGTGACGCCCGCCCGAAGGACGCACACCATCCAGTACTATACATGAGAGGAGCCTATTAACTCCTTGCTACGGCCAAAGTACACTACCACGCAGCTGGACAACGATACCACCATTACGATTGAGTAAGTAGTGCCGTTTTAGCAGGAGAAATAGAGTTACTTTTATGTAACAAACTCCATGTATCGTAACATTAGACAGAAGAGGCTCATCAAACACGAATATATTTTGAACTATTCAAGAAGAGTTTCGTGTCATCTGCAAGCAAGCGAGGAGTTTTCTTGCTAAAGAATCTTGTCTAATGTTATTATAAATAGTGAATAACTTTAAAAATATACTCAGTGATCGCGCGCGGTCAACATATTGATGACACGTACAAATAGGAAATTCTATATTTCAGAGCAGTGAGCCGTTGTTTACGAATATGTGTAATGTGTTGGTGTGTATAACTCCAGCTTCCTCATATGTGATTGAATAATTCTACCTATGCCAATATGTAAGGCTTAATAGCTGTAATCAAAGTTCCCAGTCTTAATTTAGCTGCCACAAAAACTTCGTTAATATGAGTCGTTTAGTGTGTGTTAGCTGGAGTGACGTCACCCCAGCTTCCTCATTCGATACAGGCAAACCAGTGAGGTTAGGGTTTTGGACTATAGTCAGAAAAATAAGGCATAATAGCTGCACAAGGAAGGAAAAAACTGAACGATAATACTTAAAAAGTGTTTGAAACTACGATCAAAAACGTGTGTGTAAGCTGGAGTGACGTCACCCCAGCTGCTCATTCATATCTTCCAAATGAAAGAAGATATGATTATGCATTATAGCTTAAAAAACAAGGCATAATAGCTGCCATTGGCAGCAAAATTTTCAAATCTCTGGTCAAAATATTCTACGAGTTAGTGTGTAGTCGGCTCCCAGTCTATAATCTAGTTCAAACTACTTCAAACTGATAATGTTGCGCACGGAACGGCAACGCCGCTACCTACTTCGAAGCAAAAATTTGATGTTTTTGGCGCGAAAACTGTTTTTGTTTATTACGTGGAAACTACAAGACCTAGAGATTTGAAAATGTTGCTGCCTATGGCAGCTATTATGCCTAAATTTTTGAGCTATAATACATAATCATATCTTCTTTCGTTCGAAACATATGACATGAGCAGCTGGGGTGCCGTCACTCCAGCTTACACGTATTTATCGGTTTAATAACTCATAGAGTATTTTGACCCTAGTTTCAAAAGTGTTGAAACTACGAAGTTTCAACACTTTTTAAGTATTATCGTTCAGGTTATTAATTCCTTGTGTAGCTTTTATGCCTTATTTTTCTGACTATAGTCCAAAACCCTAACCTCACTGATTTGCCTGTATCGAATGAGGAAGCTGGAGTGACGTCACTCCAGCTAACACACACTAAACGACTCATATTAACGAAGTTTTTGTGGCAGCTAAATTAAGACTGGGAGCTTTGATTGCAGCTATTATGCCTTAAATATTGGCATAGGTAGAATTATTCTATCACATATGAGGAAGCTGGAGTTATACACACAATGTGTTGATTCAAGTATATTGCAGGTAGGTAAATTTAAACAGCAATAAGTACTGTTATTGCATAATTGCAGTTAAATTCATAGGTGAAACGAATGTTCAAATGTTATGTGTTGATAGTCTGTAATGTGGTGGTTTTGTAGACTCTGACTGCTTTAGTAATATTTTTTCTGTGATCTTCCAGTTAGTCGCTTTTGATAAAGTTACAATTGGCGATTCCAATATTCGCTCCGTTCATAAGGAGTTTGGCAAAACAATGGACGCCCATGAAGATTGCAATGTTAATATTTTTGTCAAACATAGTAAAACAACTGCCTGTCGTGGTAATTAAATTAATTCCGTGATTCAGTGTTCGGTGACTAATTTATAAAAGTAGTTGTTGATCGTGACTTTGATATTTTGGTAACTTTTAGCTGTTGCTCTTATGTATCTAGCAGTATAGTGTACATAGTTTACAGATTATTTCAGTGGTATAAGCTAAGCGCATACGACATACAAGTAATTTCTCCGTGCGATGTATTAAATATCGAATACTTATGAAGCTAAATATTATAGTGGGTGCAATGAAATTTCACGTTTTTGCTATTCGTTACTTTTGGCTACTTAAAACAAAGATTAGTGTAATCGGACATTGTTATGTACAAGTGTATAACTCCAAGTGTGGAAAGCGATACATACATACTATGTAAAAAATAAACAAGGTATATTATTTAAATTCAATGTATGCGCACAGCTGCCGTTTTAAATTAGTCTTTGGCTAGATTTTTCATTTCAGTAAATGATAAAATTTAAAATACAAATGTAAATAATTATGTGATTTTACAAAAATGTGGTATAAACATTTGTTTTTGTTTTCGTATTTTTATTGACTAGTCTCCAGTGAGTCCCGTTTTAAGAAAATATTAATTGTATAGTCAGACATATTATACTTTGTCAGCGAAAGCCATTGAACGCAATAACGTATTGTAAAGAAGGAAATGAATGAATGACTTTTTTATTTTAAAATACTGCAACAGATGTCTGTTGTCCTGCATTCTTTGAAGATGTTTGCAAAGCGCGCCCAATGAGAGAAGCTTTTTATAATAGGCATGTTTTGTACTAAACATTATTTTAGGTTTTATTCTTTATTAAAATATTGAGCCTTTTAACTGAGGTCAAAAAGGGTTTTAATAATTTTATCCTTCAACTAGTTTGTGTAAATATTGTAAATTGATTGATCGATATAAATTGTTGGTTCATTATGTTTCGAATAATAGACAAGATGTTATGAATTTATGATACTGTGTGTTATTCAACAAAACTATGGTTCAATGTGGCATCAGAATTCGTTCACCATTGTCACAAGGCAGATGAATCTGATGTATCGTATCGTGTTTTACATAATTTACGAAGACGTAAAGATGTATTTCAAGATCCGTGAAACATAAAGGCGCGAATTGATAAATCGAGGCACTCGCCGTTTATGTATTAAACCTGCACTAACACGAAACACGAAGGGCTGGTCGAAATTGACCGAAGTCCGAACTTCCGTAGTGGACGCTTCGAGTCTTTTGAATCGGGCGCAAAAACCGACAACGATCGGAAATCGCCCGAGGTGAGCCGAGGTTGCACGAAGCATATCAAAGTGCCCTTCGAGTAGTGTATTGCAGGCTCTTTTATTAGAAAGCGGCTAAATCACACATGCTCGCTTTGTATGAAACGCTCGGATCGAATTAAGCTGACTAACTAATGTGATTGTAATGTAATTTGAATATTTGTCATACGAGTACACTGTACACAGCATGGCATTCTAGAGAGTGCCACACGAAGTCTGGGGGCTTACTCCGAAGTGCAAAGTGCGAATGTTCGGATCGGACCGACACATGGCCGAACCGAATATTATTGAAAAATGCGAAAAAAGTTCGGATCGGCTCAGCCGGGTCAGGACCATAGTCAATATTCGAAAGAGTGTAGGAGTGTAGGATCGGAACCGACCGAACCAAATAGTAACTTCGTAGCAGGAAACGGCCGATACTACTTCGGAGTAGGCCCCCTGTTCACACCTCAAATGTTTTTATTTTTATTCTTTCTTACCGGTATCAGGTATTATGATGGTTTAATGTCATCATGATTCCAGTGTAAGAGAGAGACGGAGCAATACATGACCGATAG
Organism: Apamea epomidion; assembly: GCA_947507525.1. Classification (NCBI taxonomy): domain Eukaryota; kingdom Metazoa; phylum Arthropoda; class Insecta; order Lepidoptera; family Noctuidae; genus Apamea; species Apamea epomidion. The sequence continues at coordinate 8,766,148 of OX382226.1, read as the reverse complement.
CACCATCCTTATTTCGCACTGGAATAATGATGGCGTGCGGCCCCAGGACTTCTTATTGTTGAAAATAGAAGATTTCTATTTTCCTTTATTCATTTTTAAATAAGATATATAACGTTCTGTCTATACTGGTCGCCAGTACTCTTTTTAACGGAGTATTTAGTTACTCAAGTTGTAATAACTCTTAAATCTATCAGCATACGACTACAAACGTATTGTTTACAATAATTTTAAGACTGTTAATTTTAAGTTCACTTGTAATGTGCATTTTATTTGTTATTTAGTACCGATATTAGTTGGAACAAGTCGGTTAAGGACGATGGCTTCATTTATTTAATCGTGATTGTATATATTATGTTTTTGACTAAAATGAGGCATCCAAGCGACGATGATCAATACTAAGATTTTAGTAACCATTGATCAATAATGAAAAGTAATGCCGACATGTTGATGCTGTGAATTAGCTAGCGAAACTCGAAGACGTGATGACGTATCGTTAAATAAAAATGAAGTTAGGCATTAACCGCAGGTAGTGTGGTCACTTGAAATATCAGTTTAAAAATCAGTTTTCTTTGTGTAAACTGGAGATGGGCCGATTATGACTGGCCGACTAGTCGGCTGCAAAATGGCCGAGTAGAGACGTGACCGCCTAGCCGATCATTGCTTTCGGTTGAGTTCGGGTGACGTTGGCAATAATAATAGTACAACTATAGAGTTCGTCTTTTTTGTTAGAAGTATTAATTAATTTTACTTAATCCAATTAATTAATGGACCAAACGAAGGGTTTTTATTCTTATCCTATTCTAGTTTGCACTGAAAGTAAACTAAAACTAATTCTATAACAAAAAAATAATAACAGTAAAGAAAGATTTCAATTTCATTTCAATCACCTCTTTTAAATTTTTAAGCATAAATACGAGTAAAAAATGGCCCGACTAGTCGGCGGTTTTAGCCTACTAGTCACCGCCTACAAATATGGCCCACTAATGTAAACTTCACAGACGTGATGGGTAACGTTCAAAACACAATAAAAACACATTTCTTAACTCATACTTCATTATTTTTTATTTTTTCGTCTATACCCATCAAATCTTCAGAGTTTCGCTAGCTAATCTAATTTGACCCTGTAGTGAGAAGACAGGAAAAACATTTTCATTGCAATATTCATTTATGATGCCCTTCGCATCTTGGATTATGTGTCTTTAGCAAGCAAATATGCAACTCATTACAATTTTAAAGATCATATTACATTAGCATAAACCTCTTTTCTGAGAACGGAAGTAGGTAGACGATTGTTAAGTGTTGTCTCCGTTTGTAAATAGTAAAGTTACGTTACTATTAAGAGCTTTTAGCAAATAATTGTACCTACGAAACTGTTTCATTCAATAAATATATGATGGAACCGAGTTTTTTCTTTTATTTTTATGAAAATTTCTTCGTTTTATTGATCTGAGCATGTATAAATACTAGCGGACCTGACAGACGTTGTCCTGCTTGAACAGCGCTACCTACCGGATCCAATTGTGAATCTAAACCATTCAGGGACCCACTCAAACTCACACAAAAAATCTCATTAAAATCCGTCAAGCCGTAAACGGCCAAAACGGCCTCAAAGCGGAGTTTAGTGACAATTCACACATACACGAATTATTATAATTAAAGATATGTGTGTGCCTATAGTAGTATCTACCAAAAAAAAATAATTGGGATTGTCTATGGTCTGTTCCAAAAGTGATAAAAATGTAATCAAATAGATCAGAAAACGTACCTGTGGATGCCAATCGTAGTGCCCCTTACAAATTGAGTGCTTATATTTGATTAGGTGAATACTGACACCTAAATTCTAATGTTATATTGATAGATGTTTTCACTTGACAAATTCGGGTTCATTTTTTTATTTTAAATCAATTTTCGTTGATGATTTTTAAATTAAAATTTAATAATGTTATTCAAACAATTATTGTTTTAAAAGTTTGAAACCTAAATACAGATGAATGTCATAGTAATTCTCTTTAGTGAGTAATTCCCTAAGACATTAACCTGAACAGGGTTTGTTTACACTGTTATCAGATACATTTGGAACAGACCATACCTCATCATCTGCCTAGCCTTTTCCCAACTATGTTAGGGTCGGCTTCAGATGAGTACCAGTATTTTTAATGGAGCGACTGCCTATCTGACCTCCACAACCCAGTCACTAGGTAATACGATACCCCTTGGTAAGACTGGTTGTCAGACTTTCGGGCTTCTGACGACCCGTAATGACTGTGAAAGATCCACGTATGACAGCCGGGACCAACGGCTTAGCGTGCTTTCTGAGGCACGGAGGTGTCTCGGTATGAAAACATGGTCACCCATCCACAGACCAACCGCGGCAAGCGCAGCTTAACCTGATCGATCGACCTGTGCGTCTGTTATTTCTTAGACCCCTTAGGAACAGATCATACATACATCTTATAATTATATAAAAATCAATTGCCGTTCGTTAGTTTCGTAAAAACTCGAAAATGGCTTGACCGATTGTGATGAAACTGGTAAGTTCCGAAACAAGTTCCTAACAAAAAAGGCATTGCAAAACATGTCATTAGTTAGTGAGTTATAAAAAATCAAAAACACAACACATACCTACACTTATAGAAGCAGCGCGCCATGCCATGCCATGCGCGTCGTGACTATACCTGGGTTCAGAGAGGCAAACTTTGTGTCACGAACTGTAAATCCATCATTTTTGGCAAAAATCAATTAAAAGTCACCATTAATTTGAAGAAAAAACCCGGGGAGTGTTGCACGAGAGGAGTTCACAACATTATTGTTGACCTAAGTCTACGTCTAATTTTTGAGACATTTGCGAAAAACTGAAATTAACTTGGAATCCTTTTTTTGAGCCTGAATCCACACTGGTTTGAAGTGATTTGTTTCAATAACAATCCGTGTTGATTTAAAGATACGCTACAAAGGCGGAATAAAAAACTGTTTTAAACACAATTCAGCGCGCCAAGCCGCATGCCATGCGCATCGGAAAACCAGCATGTGCCCAGGGACCTTAATTATTCGTTTTTAGGGATCCGTATCCGAATGAAAAAAGGAACCCTTATAGGATTACTCGTGTGTCTGTCTGTCCGTCTGTCACAGCCCATTTGCTTCAACACATATAATGAGTTTTTGTGACCCAAACACGCAGCGCCGGGGGTCATTTTTGGGAGCCAAATTAGGAAAAAATCGTTTTGCAAACTGTACCGTGTGGTATATCAAATTAAAGGGTTTACTGTGAGGGTTGCAAATATGGATATTTATATAATTTTAAAATAAATAGTTTCAAAATGATTTAAGAAAACACTCAGATGCAAAGTTACCATTCTACTACTAAAATATTGAGGAAAATTCAGTGTTGTTCTTATACTTATAGATTACAGAACTGCGTGGTCCGACACGCACTTGGCCGGTGTTTTTTTCTTACGTAATAAATCTAACTAATGCTGTTTTGTTTTACCTACTTTAAAGATAGTCCGTCATTAAACCATAAAAAAACCGTATTCCGTTTCGTTGTAACAAAAAAAGTTGTAAATATTCATGTTCTTATTTTTTTTGGGTAATAAAATAACTGTACGTTCCATACTTACTTACATTACGAGGGCAACTATATATACTTGAAAATAATCGTCGATGTAATCAAACACGATATAGGTAGGTATTATTACAAATGCAGTTCTCACTCACAATGCTAACTCATCAGAAATGTGATACCGTAAGGCTTATCGGAGATGTCTCGGCGGTCGGTTCTCGGCTATGTTTGGGATTTAAAGATTTTTGAGACAAAAAAGTACAATCATCCTTTATAAGCAAACTGATGGAGGAATAAATAGACTTACTTAGGTTTAAACGAAGTTTTCAGTTAAGACTGGTGAGCAAAGTTGAATAAACTGTTCAGTGTTTGAAATTGTCTAAGAGCCAAGCAATGGTTCATCCAAAGATGATATCACGTCATTGTTATAGTCCGGCCGTCGAGATAATGCGTACAGCCCGATTCAAACTTTATGGCGGCTCGGAATATAAGGCGAGTAGCTGCGCAGTAAAAAATTCGCCTGTCAGCGGGGCTGAGGGGTGAGGTACTGCGCAGCGAGTAGCGGCATTTCAGAGCCGCCATAAAGTTTAATTGGGGCTGCTGTACCTGGGGGCTTACCATCAGCTCTTATAGCAGGGCAGAAGTTGAACTGCACTGCTTTTTTGTACTTAGTCATAGTAGGTACAAAAAAACTGCAGTTCAATTTCTGCCCTGCTATAAGAGCTGGTGGTAAGCCCCTGAGACCTGTCAGTGCGACAATTTTAGTTGCTAATAAAGATCAAATTTGCAAACTGACAGGTGTCAAGAACGCATGCTCTCGTCGGCCATACTGTAGTGATAACAGCTGCCTCATAAATGGTACCTCTTAAAACTCAGTGTGTGGAGGTATGCCGTACCACTTAACATTAGCATACTTGCTAAGTAAGTTGGGACAAACTTAAGTAGCATGGCACTTAAAAATTTTGTGCCCCTTGCCTGGGTGTGTTGTGGGTCTAACAAAAACAAAACAAAGAAATTCATATGAAATCAAGTTTAATAACAAACTGGACTTACAATCACATCATTTGTAAGACTAACATCCTTATAAATCAAGTAAAAAAAAAGAAAACAACCTCTGTGTATCTTCACAACAACAGTTCTTATACTTATTAAACTTAAACGTATTACCGGTTAAGATAAAGCCAGGTTACTATTTAAGGAATCAATAAATCTTACTTCTATTTTTAGTAATACTTCTATTGATTAATCAATAGGAATGTAAAAAGGCACACAATATGCCTATACCTAAGTAGTTATGTGGTTATACAAAATGAATCATGACCTTATCCCTAACCTAATAATAAAAGTCAAAAGAAATATTTTGAACACAAAAAAAGCAACAAAAAAAATTTTTGTCCACATACTACACCTCTCTTAGCTTCTATAATATGAATAATTATATTAGGAGGTTGAATAGCAGTATTGGACAATTTGTTTTTTTTAACCACAATTATACATCAAGGCTCCCTCCCTGGCCAGTTGGTCTGCCATTTCGTTACCATATATTCCCTGATGTGCCGGCACAAATTTCCACCTCACTTGAACAAAGCGCATGGCATAGTCAAGCTGTTTGAAGTCTCTCTGATTCTTCACTGGTTGTCCTGATGCCAGCCTCCAGCCATTTTGTTTCCACCCTGAAATACAAAGAAAATACATTTTATTAGATTACTTACTTGACAGGATACAGATGAGATAATGGGGGAAAAAGGCCTTTGCTTAGTCAGAGGATTTTCTGAGGAGTCTCTTAGAGTTATACTTAGCCAATTTATGTAGGTTCAACCTATATTCAGGATTTTTTCTTAAAAAAATATTTATGTAGGCTATCCTACTACTGAGAGGTAGACCCTGTGGATGGCGGCAAGAGCTAAAAAAACAAACGAACAGTGGTCCACTTTAACCCTGAATCGAAAGAGCCGGAAGTCATGGGGAGAGGTCTGTGACCAGCAGTGGGATGACGCGGGCTAAAAGTAGGTAGGTACCCCACAAAAAAAAAATCCTCTTTAATATCCTCATATGTTCAAAAAGCTTAGAATTAGAATAACCGGATTATTAGTTACCTGGCATCCATTTGGTAACAGCGTCGATGAGGAAACGCGAGTCTGTGTTGATCTCTAGTTTGCGGATGCCATTCTCGTGTGCTTGCTGCAAGGCGCACGTAGCGGCCTGGATCTCGCCACTATTGTTCGTGGCTCGGCCTCCTGTGACCGGCGCACACACGTTCCATGGATGACCATCAGCCCAGAATACGCCGAAACCAGCTTGAGCTCCACTCCTGCCGTTTGATGAACAGGCTCCATCAGTGAAAACTACCACATACCCGCCGTGGCTGATCATCAACGACATCTTGACCTGTTTCGGAACTATTTTCTGGAGCGGCAACGCGACAACTACCGGGAACGAGTACGAGTAGCGACGTACCGCCTTACCTCGACGAAGTCGTAAACTAAACTACTCAACTATTGTGCGAAAACAAATAAACAAAACAAACTTTGATCATCGGATTCCCGATTCCTAGTATTCTGTGCCTGTGTGTGTGTCCATAGTGACCTTGGTTGACACTAACCACCAATCAAGAGTAAATTTAAATCGTGTGATGGCACATTAGTTACCCAATGGCAAGAGTCTTTTTACCCCCTATGATCGAAACTTTAAATGTGGGTGAGATCGTTATAGAAATAATATTTTGACGCCTTGACGGTAATATAGCTTATTTGACATAGACTAATGAATGTAATGTAAGTATTGCCCTTGTACCATAAATATTACGAGACATTGGCTAAGCACGGAGGAATGGACATGCATACATGCTCTGCAGTGCAAACTACTTGTAGTTCTTGTAGTCAAACTACATGCAAATCAGTTAATACTTTCATCATAATTTATAAGGAGAAACTGACTGACTGACATATCAACGCACAGCCGAAACTAGAGCCGAGTAAGAATGTGAAATTTTGCACACGGCTGCCTTCTATAATCTAAGGGAGCACTAAAAGAAGGGGTTCGTGGAACGTAAGGTGGGATTTTGTTTGTATGACAAATCTTATTCCTTTGATCTATAAACTTAAAATTGGCCTGAATACATCATATTTAAATAAATAAATGATAAGATCGTAAACATATATTTTCTAAACTTTTAGAGTAAAATACGAAATATACGCGGACGAAGTCGCGGGCAAAGTGTTAGTGCCTACTTCATAAAAATAATAATCACAAAAACTAACAGCTAGTGTGTCGCGTAAGCCTAGTGGACGCACCTTTTCATATTTATATATACCTTTGTACGCCGACTTATTCGGCTCGATGGATATTTTGATTATGAATTAATCTTTTATGTATGACCCCAAAAATAAGAACGGGTTACAGAGGAGGGATAAGCGTTACGAAAACTAGTTGTGCTACCCATACAATAGGATGAATAGGATCTTGTCCTTGACCAAGTTCGCGTATTCATAGATCTGGAGAAATGAAGGTTAAGTAGGTAGGTACCTACCTTTTCAGTACGGTGCCGGTGTTCAAAAGATATTTTGGCGTCCGAATGAAAGGGCGTCTTGTAAACCTACTATAGTGGGTCTTTGGTTGTTGGTAAACATTATTTTAAATTGGTACAGCTTTTTTTTTCACAAAACAAGACGGCGGTGTGAGTTCCGATTTTGGCTACGCGCTAAAATAACCTTGACCTTGTAGCGTTATCTATACCTGTGTTGCCTAAATCTGCTTATCTGCTATAAGAAAGACCTTTGCGAGGACAATGCTGACGCTGTTGACAGACGAAGAAGATGCTAAATAAATATGTATAGTAACTGTCTGTCTGTTACCTTTTCAGGCCTATACCACTGAACCATTATATTATAATGTACTCTGTGCAATGAACCGATTGAAATTTGACACATCATTATTATGTAATCTGGTGGGGGGATCGAGACAGACACAGGGTACTTTCTATTTTTTGTAAGTCGAAGGCGCCATGGTAGCCCGTGTAATTCAAAAGCTTACGGTTTTTTCAATTTTTAGGTTATTATATCTGGTTGTATGTTCAAAATATGATTCGCAACGGTAACAAAAATTAATTAACAGAATTCAAATCATTAAAATTACCCAATTAAATGACTATTTCGTGAAATCATGACATTTGAGGCCAATTTAACTTAGAGAGTTGTATTGATGTTTCAAATGAGTATAATTCTGTAACTACGTAGGTATCTATGCTTTACGGTCGCGCATCATATTTTGATTTACATCCTAACCTGACACTGACTTGCAAATCTAAAAAAATAAGAAAAATTGAATTTCGCGGGCTACGGGGCGCATCCCTGTTTAAAAACAAAATGCACGCGGACGAAGTCGCGGGCCACAGCTAGTAATGATACATTGTTTTGTTTTATAGAAACAGCTTATATGAATAAATTAAACTATATGTAGGTAATAAGTAATTGTATTTCAAGTTTGACATTTAACGTAAAGTAAGTAACATGATGACATTATAGGGTCGTTCACACTGACCCTCGCCTCCGCACCGGTCAGGACACACGGCAGTGCGAATGTAATATTTGTACATATTCCATTACATACTCTGAGAATAATAATACAAACTTTTCAATATTAATACTTACATAAAATTACATTTTGATTTACATTAATAGCAGTTTAATCAGTTCCTAAATATTTTTACAAAATTGAATAGGAACACCATTTCATTGCTATTAACAGCAGCAGAAAAATTTACAATGTCATATTCCACACAAAACAAACAAGTCATGTCATGTTTTTTGAAGAAGCTCTGCTTTTAGCAATAGATCAATTATCTGCAGAATTAAATAGTACATGTTGTTTTCTCATTTATTATACATTGTAGCCCCAGCTTTCGCCAGCTCATCCGCCATCTCATTCCCATGTATTCCTCTGTGTGCCTCCACGTAATTCCATTTGATCTGTAACTTATGCTGTACACTATCTAAGTCTTTGAAGTCTTTTTCATTTTTTACTGGCTCCCCAGACGCCAGCTTCCAACCCTTTCGTTTCCAACCTGAAAGTAAATTAGAACAATATTTTAAAATACTTCTTGATAATTTTTTGATATACTAAATAATCTACATTATAAAGTTGTGATAAAACTTTTATAATCTAATCTCCATTTTGGACTTGAAATTGCATTTTTGTAAAGTCAAATCATTTCTTTCATATAAGCACATAAAAGGAACTTTTGAATATCATATTGAGCAATACAATTTTCATGGCTTTTAATAAGTCTAACCCAGATCCCAGCCGGAACGTAGATCCACACAAGACACAATGGCTTTTTAATTATGTCTGTAAGGTCTAGGCCCTTTTCGCTGTTCCAAACTGTACCAAAACTGTTCGAGACTGAACTCCAGCTGACCAGCCAAGTCAAGTACCTCGGAGTACTAGACAGTAAGTTAAACTCGAGTAGTCATCTGGACAACAAACTAAACAGGGCCTGCATGACCTTTTGGCAGTGCAGGAGAATGATAGGTAAGAAGTGGGGCCTATCCCCTAAAATTATACTTTGGCTGTACACTGCAGTGATCAGCCCCATGATCACCTATGGGGCTGTGGTCTGGTAGCCCACACCAAGCTGGTTGCAGCCTCCAATAAACTACAACGCATGCAAAGACTAGCCTGCATGGCGACTACGGGCTGCATGAGGACTACTCCGACTGCAGAAGTTGAAGCCATCCTAGGATTACCACCGCTCCACCTATTCATACAACAGGAAGCGACAATGGCGGCAGTACGTCTTAACACACTTAATCTCTGGGGTAAGAGTGAAACACCACACACCACGTTGCTCGAGGGACTCCACAAAGGAGTTCCCCATTACGAAAGCTATAAAAGATCGGGTGCCCAAACAATTTATCTTTGATAAAAAATACAAGATCCAACTTCACGGGGATCGCCGATGCGAGGGGTTGTGCCCTGCAGAGCTGCGTATTTTCTCGGGATGGATCCAAAACAGGTAGTGCTACGGGTGCTGGAATCTTCTCGGAGGACCTCAACATACATATAGCCACACCACTGGGGGTCCACAACACAGTGTTCCAGGCCGAATGCATGAGCATTTACCCGGCCGTCTCAGCCATTATGGCCAGGGAAGTAAAGGAACACTCCATCCGCATACTCTCAGACAGCATGACTGTTCTGCAAGCGCTGAACAGCAATACAGTTGATTCTGGGCTTATATACGAGAGCCACCTGCGCCTCAACCAGGTGGGTAGCCTCAATAACATAACCATTCAATGGATCAAAGGACACAGCGGTTCGCTAGGTAACGATGCAGTCGCTGAACTTGCCTGCTTTACCTGAGCCCATCGCACCACTTCCCTTCGGATACATACGTACTCTGGTAAGAAAATGCACCAGAGACCAACACAACAAACTTTGGACGGAGCTAGGCGAATATAGGCAGGCCAAGGAAGCACTTCCCACAATTAATGGCCGCCTCACAAAACAGGTTCTCAGTCTAAATAAACTAAAGCTGCGTACAGTTACTGCAGCTTCTGCTGCGTACAGTTACTGCAGCTTCTGCTGCGTACAGAACTGGCCATGGGTCATTCAACAAACACCTCTATGTCATAGGAGTAACAGACAGTCTGCTGTGCAGGGCCTGCATGGAGGATGACGAGACAGCGGCGCATGTGCTGCTAAACTGCCCGGTGGTCGCCATGTACAGGGCAAAGTACTTTGGTAACCCAGATACCCTATGTGAGACGGTCAGTACGTCCTTGAGGAGCTGGGGTGGATCGAATTATCAATTTTCCCACCCGTACGCAAAATACGCGCATTGTCGTGGAGTTGCAGACACCAGCCCACTGTACCTATTACCTATTATGGTGTCTGTAATTATGGGATTAAACCGGCTAAAAGGCCACCTTTTCCTGGCTTTCCTGGAAAAAATAATTTCAGAAGTAAAGAAAAGTATTACCAGGCATCCATTTGGTGACGGAATTGATAACAAATTTTGAGTCTGTGTTGATTGAGAGTTTGTTGACTCCATTCTGAAGAGCAACCTTAATCGCTCTGGTGGCTGCCTGGATCTCTCCACAATTGTTAGTGGCCCGTCCAGACACTGGCTCACTGATGTTAAGGGGATGACCGTCTCCCCAGTACACTCCAAGCCCAGCTCGTGCTCCACTCTTGCCGTTGGCTGAGCAGGCTCCATCAGTGTACACTTGGACATACCCATCATTATCTGTATCAAATTCTGCTCCACCACTAGTTTTCCGTCTCTTATTCTGGGGAGGCTCTATAAGAATTGTTTTCTTGGTCCCCTTTTTCATTATTTTGTCTACTCCTTTCTCAAAAGTTTTCAGTCTTTTCTCTATGTCATCCATTTGTTTTGATAGTATTGTGTTCAAGTCGTCGGAATCGTCAGAGAAGTCCCCATCAGAATCATTTCTCTCTTTCGCATAGCCGGCACTAGCTTCAGATTTACGTTTGGGTTTCTCTGAAACACTTTGATTATTACTAGAACTGGAAAAAGTCCTTTTGAGGTTACTTGAAGAGTTTGCGACGGATTTCGTTTGGTTCATGGGTTTTTTAGAGTTGGCAGTAGTGCTTGGTGCACCTTCTGCACTGATAAAATCTTGAGCACTCACAACAGAATCGAATTTCTTATATCTGGCACCAGGAAAACCTTTCACTTGAGCTTCACAATCAGGCCACGTCATAAATATTCCAGAAGTCCGACCTTTTGCTACTGCGTAAAAGGGCATTTTTGAAATAATTAGAGGCGCGCTGTAAATTATTTGAATACTTTTCAAAAGATCGTTAAAAGAAAATACCCTCAACAGGGACATTTGTAGAATGTTTACATTTATGACATTAGTTAGTTAGACATTGACAGTAGGTAGATGACGGCTAGTTGTCAATTTTATGACGGACACTACCGTAGGACACTACGAACATAACTACGAATACTCTATACAATTCATATATATATATATATATTTAGTCGATTACGTGAATAGATAGAAATCTACATCTTCTTTAAATATAAATATACCTACTATAAATCAAAACCGATTTTCACGTCTGTCTGTTTATCTGCTTTGTTCTTCTGAACTACACAATAGATTTTGATGCGATTATTACCATCACTTAGATCATTTATTCCGAAGAAGGCATAATTATGTTGATACTATTAATTAGAAAAACAAAAATCTCAATGCTTTGACAAGTACCTATGACGCCACATCAGTAAAATCAGGCGAACTCTTTACAGTTGATTAGCAATTAAGTATTAGGCATTGTCATAATACAAAGCGATCGTCGCGCCAATACGCGATCGATGAGAACGTTTAAATTAATTATGACGCGACTTGTCGACGACGATCTCGTCGATCGCGTACCTAATAGAAGTAGTAATAAATGCTGAAAAGGGGGTCTAGCCCCCTTTTCACCATTTATTAGTGTCATTGGGACCGTTGTGCATCGCTTACCTATTTGAGCAAGGTTCGCTTTCTATTGGGACACGGGGTCACGGTAACTAAGGCACTCTATAAGGAGCCATTCCAAAATCAAATGCCGCATGTAACTACATGCGGCATTTGATTTTGGAATGGCTGTAACTACAGGCTTATGAGACAAATTGACTTTAGTGTTTAAGTAGTTCATTATTCCTTACTTGTTCTACTTTCGCAATGCCTCCCCACTTTTTCATTTTATTTTTTTAAATTGCATTTCACTGCAGGACTGACGCAATCTACTGTACTATTCCGACTCAAAGATAAAGGGAAACATAGAGCTATTTACAAACCAATGATACAAAACTATCCCAGGGATCGAACCCCGCGATCGGTCGCTGATCGGCATTTAGTCTAGTAGGTATTTTTGTAGGAACAAGGAAATTAAAGAAAATTAATATTAAATACAGTTATGTACTTTATTAGGAGACTTAACAATAGGTCTGTCATCGTTTATTAAATGTTAACACACCATTTTCTTTGTCACCACTAATGTCTGTAAAAAATCTTATATTTAAACAATGATTCATTGTGATTAATCTCTCGGCACTAAGTTATTGAACTAATTGGTTAACGACAGTCTACAACTGTGCATTATATTGACAATAGTGAAAATGCGAATAATTATTTGCGTCAAAAAATTTTAATATGCAAACTAAAATATTTTAGACCGATACAGATAAATATAAAAACGAAATGTCGTACCTACCTACCTATTTTAAATTAAGGAAATCTTAACTTATTTATAGGATTACAATTTTGTTGCTACTTAGTTCATTAAAAGATGAACCTAATTGTTAATTATTAGGCTTCTTAGGAACGTCTCCATTACTTTGCTTGCGTACCAAATGCGTAGGTACATTACAAAGGTTCAAAGATACATTTTTCAAATGCAACTAGGTAAACATGATTTTAATGATGAATACGAAGGAGGTCAGTTTTTTCTTCAAAACATATTGCATGTGTTAATGATATTAGTCGCAATACCTCCTACTATTGCAAGTTCGAAATTATTTGTTTGATTATGATTACATATTGAAAACAAAATGGCACTATTACGAAACATGGCTGACAAGGTGTTCAGATAAGAAGTATTCACGTCTTTGTAATGAGATAGGTAAAACATTAAAACGTTTACCTGATTAATGATTAAAACATTTATAACAAGACTACTCAACTCATATAACAACTAGATACAAAAGAACACTACGACAGTCAATCTCTTACTGAAAAAATTACCTTAAAAAACCGGTAACTTAGGTATACAGGCCTAATCTAAATTAATTAACTAAATTATTCCAACTTTAAAACAGCTAAGCTCCAAACTGGTAGGTATTTAAAACATACCTCAATAAAATTATTCTAATTAACAGTACACAACATATTAATAAAATTTGTTAAAAATGTGAACAATCATTTTGGTTAATACTTGGTAAAATTAGTTCAGTTGAGGGTTGTAAATAGAAATGATTTACATTTTACGGAAATGACTAGTCTTAAAATTAAATGAAGATTTGGGATAGGTAGGTACGGGTGAGCTCGGTGATCTTATATAGCGGTTATTATTCTTGACAAAATGTAATAAATGAGGCACAATTTTTTATATGTATGATAGGTCACACATAAAGTTTTTGAAACTACACACGTGAAAATAAATTGGATTTAAAATCGTAACTAACATTAGAATAATATTATGATATTCTCATATAACTTAGCAATTTATCCTACCGAGAATTATATTATAACTGAAATATAAAATCCATGAATAATAAAACTCAGTACTTTAGGCGATTATAAAATCTAACAACCGATTCTTTGGCTGTGACAAACTTGGTGATTTGAAGACTTGAACAAATTACATGGAAGTGGTAGACCGTCAGTTGGCTCGTTACAGCACCTGTAGACTAGAGCATAACATAATCTACCTAGCATTACCTAGAAGCTTATTATTTTTACTGCTGCCTTCGCTATTTTCACTACGTTCTTTATTATGTCGATACAAACTCCTCCTTTTTACGAATATCCATACACCTGCTCCAACTGGCATTGTCAAATACTCAAATTAATATTTAAAACAATTCATTAAACGATAAATTTAATTTTAGTTTCGAATTTGATCGAATAAAACAATTCCTTTACTCCACACGTGACTCCAACATGGAGGGAAGCGGCGCCTCTCCAGTGTTACCAACAGTTTCTTTATATAATTATTGTAATGATTATACCTACATAATATTACTAGCGTCAATAATGCTCTCCCTGTATGGAGCCCACAACAATACAATCTTGTTGCACACATCATTCACATACACACCACACCACGTTATATGAAATACTTCGAAAAAAGAAGGTAGATGCAGGATAGGAGACAACCCCTTATCAAAAATATTTCTATCTACTATTCTAAATTAATCTGTGCGTGTTTATTATACTGACTTTTGTCATGATAAATAAATAAATAAAGCTATATGGACGACTGATTTCTAATGACAGTGTGATTCTATTATCAATTTGAATTTTATGATCATTACAAATAATTATTACGACCTGGATGGAGGAATGATATGATTTTGTAATTAATTGTAGGTGAAGAATACATTATAGATCACATGACAAGAATTTAGTTAAATATAATTCAAAATCAAAACACATAAACTCCTGCGCAAACAAAAATACCATTGTTTGATATGGTTAATTTGAGACGTAAATTAAAATAATACATACATAAATACTACGCTATTAAAATGCTGAAACTAGTCTATGCGATACTAACACAAGGTTCCGTACATAGAACAGTTTTCTTTTGTTCAAGGATAATGCACTTTTTGTTCTAAATCCACTAATCGACTAACAACGTTCGAACGCGGAATCGTCTAAACTCGCTACACTGACACAAGGCACGTATCGACCACTAGGATACGCTGAAAAAATATTTCTCTGTTTCCAATAACGGCTGAGACAATATTATACACTATTCTAATTTGATATCAGGTAATGTAGGTAATCTAACGTTTTCACGAATTGCACGTTCATCGTGTAATCTTTGGTGTTCACTGAAATAAAACCGTTTGATTAATTATTGCATATGGCAACATCACTGGGTTCGCGTCTCCTAAATGGAACATTCGTCGCTGTCGCGCGCGTAGTCCTCGTCCTCCTCGTCCTGGCGAGCGGATTTCTTCTTCACTTTGCTGGAGACCACCCCCGTGTTCACTTTACTGAACAGACCTGTTCGGTTCAGTCTGGAGATCTCCCTCTGCGGGCTGAGTCGCTCGGCCACCGCTCGCTCGTAATTGTCTGAGATTTTGTTGACTCCATTTACGGGACTCGTGACAGGCGAGTTAGGGTTAACAGGTGACGTGGCAGTCTTTTTGGGCTCGCCTGACTTGTCGAACAGTGCACCGCTGGTGGCCGCGGTGTATGAGGGCGGGTCCTTCGCGCGCGCGCCGCTTGAGCCCAACAATTGCGAGTACAGGAAGCTGTTGTTGCCGAAGCCGGCGTATCTGTTGTCCATCTTGCCGTTAACCATCATGAGGCTGACGGGCTTCTCGGGGGGGACCGGCTTCTCTGGGAGCTTTTTGTCGGAGAGCCCGTTCTTAGCGGGAGGGTTGGCGGTGTTGGCCCAGCGGTCGCCGCCTATGGAGTAGATGGAGCTGAGGTTGACGAAACCGGCGCCGGGTGCGCCGGGCGGACCGGCGTGCGGCCCGGGGCCGGAGGGGCCCACGGGGCCCGCGGGGCCGGGGGCCCCGGGCCGCACGCGCACTGCGGCGCCACACTCGCTGAGCGTGGACTCCTCGACGCTCGAGTCCTCGATTACTTCCGTGTTGGTGATGTCGTCTAGATTTGGCGATAGACAGTCCTCGTCTGTCTCATCGTACGAGCTGAAATATGAAAGCACATTTTAATCATATGCGCCGCCGCTCGATGCGACTGTCATTCGAACTCGTATGTACTGAATGCAAGTGAAAAAGTTCATCTGTGTTAGTTTCGCTCCATGCGTTGCTGAGTCTCGGTATTATTAACAAACAAAAGCTCAAAATGTTCAGTTGTGTTCGGAGTGGGAGGGTTTACATATTTACAGGAATAATAATATGTATTTCATCAGTAAGGCAGACAAAGACTTTCAAGCAAAATCAACAGCAATGAATTCTGGGAAAGGAGATTTAGAAGTTCCATTTCGACATCTTTGGTTTAATGTGATTACATTTGAGTGCAATGTTCATTCTTATAAGCGACAAATCGTAAATGAGCAAAATGCAAATGGAGGGCACAAGTGCGGCCGCACAACGTCAAGCTCACTGTGAGGCGCGTCGTGTGGCTCTGGGCTCAGCGGTTCAACATGGCCGGTGCACAAAGTATCACAATACATACACTGCAAATCACCAACACAGTCTTACCCTAGCATAGCCAGATCTGTCTTCCTCCCTGATGAAAGAAATTACAATATATAATGAACGAAAGAAAAATATATACTGGAATACATAAATACATACATATAACATAGATAAATATAATAACAGAAATTAAATAGGTACTATATGAGTCTAATATCTTTGTGATGTGTGTTAAGGTGGTGTAACAGGTGGGAATGATCCCTTGAATTAATTGACTAGGTGATATTATCGTTTGCATTCAGAACATATCGCAGAAGTATCTAAGTATGACTATATTATTGTTACAAGAAGTCCGGTAGTTAAGTAACGAGGGTATGTGCGGGTCCTATACAGTACACAGTCGTGATCAAGTGCTGCCCAATGCTTCAAAAATGCTTAATGTCTATGATATGCTAATTTGTTCTAGTGCGAGATGGGCCAAGACATGTCTATTCTATAGTCTACTTTACCACCGAGTGCCAAATTATTTATTTGTATAATCGGAATCCGTTCAGTCCATTAGCTCGGCACAACTCTAAGAATCGATTCATACACTTCTTTTTCTCTGCCTCTTTCATTATCCTATATAACTGCCTGTTTATGGTAAGAAACAAACATTATTATTGCATGTGTTTATAATAATAATATAGTATAATATATAGCGATGATCGGTGGTGGTAAGACTGTTGGCTTACATTTGGTCTTGTGCATCGCTGCCTCCCTCCTCGGCGACGAGTAGCTCATACTCTTCGGCTGCGAATCTGTCCCATTCAGACATCTGAAACATACACAAAAAAATATTGTAATGCTTAAAGACACACAGAAAATTAACACGTAGCAGCTAGATGGTCAAGTCTATCACGATTCACGTAACGTTGATTTTTAAAGAGAGAAGTGAATAAGTTGGTATCAGAAAGAAAAAGTTGTGGAAGTAGCTACGCCTACAAGATCTCACCTGTTATTTTTTCAATGGATGCACATATGATTTAAAATGAATTGAGTTTAGTCCCATTACTAGTCAGATAGTGAATAATATTCCTTAGTTATGCCGATTGGATAGACCTTTTCAGGCCAGTGGTAAAGTGGTACCTACACGTTCATTAATGGACGATTAGGATGCATTAGAAAAGCCTCAATGAATCATGATAGTTTTACTGCCACGTTTCTGACTGGCTATCATTTCACCACGTCATCATCAACTATTCATAACATTTATGTCGATAACAGAAGAAGCTGAATTCCCATTACCCCTACTTATTCCACTAAATTTACCAGATTCCTCAATTCCTCACCTCACAATCCGAGTCGCGCTGCGTGGCGAAAGGATCTCTCTGCTCGTGGTCGAGGTACTTCTCGAGGTTGAAGAACGTGTCGAAGAAGATAGGCGTGAGCTTGCACCGCTTTAGGTCTGTCAGCGTCACCTTGCCTTCTGTCGCCGGGTGCACCATGTCGAGCATCTGGGGAGATGGAGATTTTGTAATACCTGGTTTTTCGTTTATCGGTGCGGTAAGGTAAAGTTGCTATATAGGCGTAGTTCGTAGGAAACTAGTTCAGTACCTATAACGACGAGTACAATTAGAAACACCCCTTGACGGATGGAGGTGACTAAATCACCCGCCTGTATTTGGTTATCACGTTCAACCCGCGGGGTAATTGCGTAATACACTATCAGTAGCAATGGCTTTCATTTTGACAGTTCAATCATATTCATTGTGTTATACGTTGTTCAGCAGACAAATTTTTCGAATATATGAAGCAATGGATTAGCAATATCATTCAAAATGATGCAGATTGTGATTGTAGTGTATTAGGCAATTAAAGTGCTGATAAGAACGCCAAGCTAGCGTTGGAAAGAACTATTTCAATATTGGGTATAAAAATAGCCCTTCAGACCGTATTTCGGCCATGGCGGCCAATCTCAACGAAGACTTGCCTTTTGTGCGGGAGATACTATAGTGCACAAGCGTGTGCGCAAACACAGGTGCACTCCCTCTTTCCTCTCTTCTCTTTTTCATCTCATTCTTCATTTCTTTCTTCTCGATTTCTCATAGGGCCTACCCTACTAGGTACCCCTGGATCCTACCTAATGAAATTCCTGGCCTGCACGCGGGCGCAAACACGCATGACAATAAAAAGGCCCGATTTCTATAAAAAGCTTGACTTGATTATTGAAGATAATTGATTTTGAGAGCGATGGGCTTACGCGTGGCTATGGTTTTTTTGTGGTTAGTCCACAAAAATTATGAGTTTTTCTGCATGTGTTTTGTATTACGTTAACATCAAGCCAGTAATTCCCTGAAGGGTTAAGCAGATGTCTGTTAACTCACTTGACATAAGCAGTCGTTGAAGGGCAGTGTCTCGATGCCGATGGCCTCCATCCTCTGCATTTGCTCCTCGTAGAAGTACTCCAGCTCGTACATCGAGATGAAGCCGTCGCCGTCCACGTCCATACATCTGAAGGGTTTAAGATAAGGTGACTTAAAAAATAGCCTGATACGGGTTGCGGAACATTGGATCAATAAGAAAATATTTGGCACAAATTCGCCAAGGAGATTGATATTTATGTCGTAAAAAATGCGTCCTGAATCCTTCAAGCCTTCTATGGTCTTTCAATGACACCCCATTGAAAGACCATAGATGGCAATTGAGCCCTCAAATCTCTGGTCTTGAACTCGACTCATAGCTTTTTGAACCATGATCCCTCTGCGTTGCGAGGTCATAGGTTTTGGCTTGTGGCTCTACCCACCATACCACATCACTATACGTAACATACCTGAACCAATACTCGATGGCCGTAGGATGCGTCTTGTCCTCCTCAGCCAGCAGGAACCACACGAACTCGGTGTAGGACATGCGAGGCTCTCCGTCTGGCGTGACACGATTCTGGTTGCCCCGCGTCACGCAACCGGACAGGACTCGCTCGATCATGCGGCTTGATAGGGCTGCAATAGAGGGCAGTTGGATTTGAAGGGCTAATTTAAAAAATGGATCTGAGGGGTACTTGCGTAACACACTGTCAATAGCAATGGCTTTCATTTTGACAGTTCAACAACAATCATTGCGTTATTTACGCTGTTGAGCAGACAATTTTTTCGAACTTATGAAGCAATGAATTAGCAATATCCTTCAAAATTATTCATGTTGAGATTGACAAATTGACAAAAATATGCACCCGGTGCAAGGTGATTTAGGTATATTTTTTCTATATATAAGTATCTACACTCATGTCTGGCGTTGACTTTCAAAATATTGTCCGGACAGTCGGTCAGGCACAGAAAAAGTTAGACAAGAATTCGCTAAGATTTTTTTTGCAGATTCATGGTGGATGAAATGGAATGTTGTAAACCTTGAGAAAAATATAAAGACCATTGAGTACCTATGTTTATTTCGTTATGTATGTGTAATTGGGTTATAGTTTACTGAAACGCTGCCACGTTAGTTAAATATATCGCTGTAGTTTTATTTAGAGAAGCAAAATGTTTCTTCCGTTTCGAAAAGGAAATAGATCGAGTTACTATTAAAATTAGCTGCTATTTGTGGAACTAGTCGGGAAACCCCCGATAACCCCATTTCAGTAGGTAGGAAATAAACCTAAAATAGCATAAAAGGAAATAAAACAACAGTAGGAAGTTCCGACACATCGTTTATGTTCCTCAAAAGGATACGCATAGAACTTTTGGTTTAGTCAAAAAGATACCATATTTCCGTCTGAAGTCTTCTCGAACAAATGAAACTTTATAATGTAACATGACAGGGAGTTTTTGTTACGTCTTCAAAAAGTTGATAAGTTACTGAGTGAATAATGCTTCGGGGAGTCGATTTGATGCCATGTGCTCGTGGAGCTTATGGTTTCTGATGCGACTATTTCACCAATTGGACCGAATAATGTATCGTAAGAGTATGAACGTATGCAACTGCAATACCTCATATTATATTTTTTTAGTAGAAACGGTGGGTGAATCGACCACCACACACTTTTCAAAGGCATTTATGACGACAAAGATTTTAATGATTTTGTAAATTATCATTATTGGTCAAACAACTAGATTTATCCCAGTCCGTGATGAAAAGTGGTTTATTTAATTTATTTATTTATTTGCCAGAAACATGGTATGTTATAAGGGTGATCATAATTACATAGTGCTACATGTCTCACCGTTTTAACGGTATGCAAAATCAATTTATAATTACAAGAATTTACAATCAACATTACATTCATTTTAAATGTGGTGAAGTGGTTCATTGCAGATGTCGCTCTACATTAATCCCTAGAAATACCCAAGACTTGGAAAACTGTTTTCGTTTGAAAACGACATACGTAGGTAATCTGCATTCGCGATTTATTTGGCAAAAATGTAAACAAATATAATATAAATTTATGGAAAAATAACTCAGATTCCTACACCATAAAGTTCAATTTACGCTGCAACTTCAAATATTTTTAAAACTTTTCAATAATGCTAGTCACTCTGAAATCAACCTAATGCCATTAAAATAAAGTTGATATTTGTTTTGACTTGAAATAACATCAATTTGAAACATTAGTGTGAATAGACTTTAACTCAAAGTGCTTACCATGGTCATTGTGCCTCGCGAGGTCATGCTTGTCTATGAAGAGGTCGTGGTCTCTGTCCAGCTCCCAGAATTTACAATAGATGACGTAGAAGTGCTCATAACTGAAAAGTTAGTAAAAATAAGTTAGAAACAAGAATATTTATTTACGTAAGATCAAGTTTAGAAGGATCGAGGGCATCAATTGGTCTCAAGGGGCTGCTTGGCTTGGTATAAATATTTTGTCCATCTTTAATATTCCAGCTAAGAAGCTCACTGAAATAAAGTCATTTTCTTTTAAAGTATTAAGTGTATTTTTTGGACTTCTTGTTATTACGTCTGGCTTGAATAAAGAGCGAGGTAATTGCGTAACACATTAACAGTAGGAATGGCTTTCATTTTGACAGTTCAACAGCATTCATTGCGTTATTTTGACAGTTCAACAGCATTCATTGCGTTATTTACGTTGTCAAGCAGACAAATCTTTTCGAACATATTATTATGAAACCATGGATTAGCAATATCCATTAAAACCATTCAAATTGTGATTGAAAGTCATCTTTGCCTAGCCTTTTCCCAACTATGTTGGGGTCGGCTTCCAGTCTAACCGGATGCAGCTGAATACCAGTATTTTACATGAAGCAACTGCCTATCTGACCTCCACAACCCAGTTACTGGGTAATACGATACCCCTTGGTAAGACTGGTTGTCAGATTTTCGGGCTTTTGACGACCCGTAACGACTGTCAAAGATCCACGAATGACAGCCGAGACCAACGGCTTATCGTGCTTTCCGAGGCACGAAGGGGTCTTAGTATGTAAAGATGGTCACCCATCCACGGACCAACCGCGGCAAGCGTAGCTTAACCTGATCGATTGAACGTGATTTAAAGTGTGTTAGGCAATTACGGTCTTGGCTAGTAAAACAAATGGACTAAAGTAAAGATATCTTCTGAACTAAATAATTACCTAAAATACTGTGTAACTTGATTAATATCTTCTTCGTCTTCTAGCAGCTGTATAACTTGCAGGAGGTTCGCTCTTCTCAGTTCGGGGATCGATATTCTGCCAGACCACGTTCGGTTCACGCAATAAAATATCCTAGCGATCACCTGAAAAATTAAAAGATTTATATCGTTAGATTTATTTTACAGTCACATTATTTCAGCCTTACTTACTGATCTATAGATTATTAGTGAAAGGTTAATGAGTAAAAAATTGACATTGTTAAAAATGAGATCATTTAAGACTAAATATATTGGCCAGATTTGTTCTGTTTTTTACGACAGCACGCCTGTAATCCCCGAAGAGTTAGTTAGGCAGAGTAGTACCTAAGTATTTAGTTCACCCACATTTTGCCAGTTATTTTTAAGTCCCATGTAATAAATAGGGGGCGAGGCTATTTATTACCTTACTCTTTGTTGAGGTTCAAATTTTTTTTTTCTCTGACGTTAAAACTAAAGATTTATTGTTAGTTTTTGCCATATTTTGAGTTGTGGTGATGGTTACCTACCCGTGTTGCCGAATCGAAAATAGTACTGCATAACCAACAACATTCTATCTGAATCAATTCTGATATTAACCATTAATTGGTTAACATCAGAATTGATTCAGATAGAATGTCAGAATGAAAAAAAATCTACATCTGACTGGCACTGGCAATGACTATAGTTAAAAAAGATAATATCGGGTGCGATGCTTAGGATAAATCTTTTAATTGCAGGTACACACGACGACATATCAAGCTATACATTTCCAGTTTTAGCTGACCTCGCATTGTATAGTCTTTTCGTACAATGAGAAGTCAGCTTATACTGGAAATGCTTACTCGGTCCAACTATGGACTATTTGAATTTGAACCAGTGGCGTAGCTCATCCTAAGGGGGCCCCCTTAGGATGAGCTACGCCACTGTTTCAACATTTGTTGGGGGTCCTTTTGACCCGACTGCAGTGGTGAAGAGAGCAATGGTGGCCCAGTCGTAATGGCCGCGACTTACGAGCAGTAGGTCGTATATTCGAGGGGTCGCGGGCGATTAGAGTGGGGACTCTGTCGGCCCACTGAGTGACCTCGGGAAGACGGCGCACAGTGGTCATGTGCTGCCTTGCACACTTGCACAGTCAGGCTTCAGGGAGACCCTTTACAATCTCCCTAGAGATGTGCCTTAACAGGCGTTGCACAGAGGGGGCTCCGGATTGGTCTTTTGAGAGGTAACGGTGCCCCTTCCATGTGCAGATGGTGACCACCGGGGTGGTTTTAGTGAGTAAAAATCCCACACTCCCTAAAGACCAGGCGCCTTACGAAGGTTTCCCCCCGAAAACAAAAAAAAAAAAAAGGTCGTATATTCGAACCAAGGCGGGCACTTTATTTTGTGTAAATAATTTCATCGCCACTGCTCTCAAAACGGTGAAGGAAAACATCGTGAGGAGCCCGGCATGTCCTAGAACAAAAAATGTGTGGTGATTACGGCCCACTCCCTCTCACAAAGAGGAGGCCTGTGTCCCAATAGTGGGAACATGCTTATTATGAAACACCTTTGTACCTATTTTTCTGTTATTTTCTTCTTCTCTCTTGTTTGTACACAGATACTTAAATATAAAAAGGCGCGTCCCTCGCGCCATCTAGTTGGATTAATTGAGGACCTTATTTCGACATTGTGCGGACGAGAGTGGCAACGGGGGTGTCACTCTAGCGGAACGTCAAGAACGTCAAGCAGCCAACTGTCTCGTGCAGTTTTTTAAACAAACGATGGCGTAGACTAGACGGTCACGACGGATTGCTTACGTCCTGTGTCTTAATCTTTTTTCATCCGAGTTTAATTGTGATATTTTTTTAATTTAAATGAGTCCTGATTATAAGGCTGCTGATCGAAGACCTGTCTACTTATTTCTAGAATACCTCTCACGATTACCCAATTTAAGATGAGTGATTCTGATACAGATACGTCACGTGCCTACACATACATAAATAAGAATTTAAGCTTTGGGGTTTTTTTTTTTAATACACACGTCGCGTCGTGGGCCCCTGTAGCTCATGTGTCCATACGGCTGATACGGCGGTAGCTACGCCCCTGATTTGAACCCTTCTTGAAGTTCATATTTGCTATCGTTACATCTAGAAAATAGCGGCTAAATCGATGATTTGCGTGCGACTAATCTCAACTGCCATCTCCGCAATAACAAACAGCCAAAAAGTAACGAAAATGATCGATTAGAACAACTGCCCAAGTACCCAGTAAAAGCTTGAGTGAAGGTAAAACTGGGCAGAACAAATATTTTCACGTAAAAGTGTTCAGGTATCAAATAAATACAATATACTACGGTCCGCTTCCGTAATGTGTGTATCTTTTAGTATGCACCGCGAAATTTCCCAAAGGGCTGAGTTACCGATGTGGGCCACTCCAATATGGTAGTCGCTTCCTGGTACTTGTGGTAACTTGTGGAACAAAAAAATCTTGTTACTAAAAAGGTATTCACAAAAGGTTTTTGAAATCCACGCATAAAATAGGTAGTTTGGTCGCTCGATAATTGATGTTATGATAATATAATGTTTTTTATAGTTTATAGTTCGAACTCATCGCAGGTCGTGTTGAATTTTTTTACGAACTTCAAATGTTTCGAACTCATCGCAGATACCGTGCGCACGAACGAACAAAAACATGGTGAATACGAACATCGACAACTTTGTTCGCACGTGCGTACCTCTAACGAACATCAAACACTGTTCGTTAGTGGTAAGTACGTGCGAATAAAGTGTTCGATGTTCGCGTTCACCATGATTTTGTTCGTTCGTGCGTACACGGCTGATCGTGTTAGAAATAGTTGTGAACCACATATTGAACATGAAAATATTTTGTTTTGTCGTACTTCAGGTACATAAAACCCTGAAATACTGAACATAGCACCACCCCACCACCACCCCCCCACATATTAGTCACCCCTTTATTCACTAAAACTCCGCGGACTGGACAGCTGCAGGTATTTTATTTCTAGCTGCAGTTTGTCTATGCTTTGCTGGTCTCGGTTTCCCGAATGATAGTGTAACTAGATAAATTTATCGCCATCTGACCACACTCCAATCCACAGATAAATTCAAGAGTTTCCTTTCAATGACAATTTCAATGGCATTTTTCAACTAAACATGTAGGTCAGGTAGTTACAAGGGTCATGAAACACAAGTTCCTCCTCTTTTATTCTACATGTAATATATTTCTTCTCGATCATTTTCTTATTTTTATAGGTTGTAATTGTAAGGGTTGGTTCGCCTGCGAGCAATGGGCAGCTCACCGCCCGGTAAGGACCAGGCCCGGGTCTACGGCGCGTTGTGTTCCACGCGCGCCTCAAAGAGATGTCAGCACGAACTGACGGGGTCCGCTAGGACCGATGCCTGTCAGGGCCGCGGGTTGTTCGAAAGAGCACGAAGGAACACGGGTGGGTTTTAGTCAGTAAAAGTCTGACACGCCCTCCCGCTCCGCCTAGAGCGGGAGAAGTCATATTATGATGTCCCACTCATAAAAAAAAAGGGTTGTTTCGCCTGGGGGCGTCGTTTGCCCAGCCGTGGATAGTAGGTTCAGGCTAAAAATGTGTTATTCCTTTTTACTAGCTTTTGCCTGCGTGGAGATCGGAAATTATCCCACGGGAACATACTTACGGGATAAAACCTATCCTTTGTCCTAACCCAGGTATCCTTTGTCCTAACACACGGATAGACCATGACCATTAAACGGCTGAACGGATTTGTATGGGAATACAAATCCGTTCAGCCGTTTAGGCGTGAACAGGGATGTCGGGGTAATTGCGTAACATACTATAAGTAGCAACGGCTTTCATTTTGACAGTTCAACAACATTCATTGCGTTATTTACGTTGTTGAGCAGACAAATTTTTTGAACATATGAAGCAATGGATTAGCAATATCCTTTAAAATTTTTCAAATTGTGATTGATACAACACACAATTAGGGTGCTGGCCGACAACCAGTAATTCACATTCATGATATTAGTATTGACGTATGAACGAAATATGTTTCTTCCCAACCATTTTATTATTTTTATAGGTTTTCTGCAAGAGCTGGTTTAAGATGGAACAGGAAAAGAGTACCTTCCTACCTCGTAATCCTTGGGGGAGTCCTTTTCCCAGCTATTACATACATAGGTAACATCCTAAAAAAAATTGTTTTGTCTACTCACAGTATGCACATATCGTGAGTGGAACTCGGTGGCCTCCTTGAGGAAGGACAGGCCGGGGTGTGTGTCGACAACATCCTGCACGAGAGGCACGAAGTCTTCTGGCGCCAATGTGTTGCTCTTCCCTCGCGTCAGGATGTATACGAAGCGGGAAGCCATGTCGTGGCACTGTGAGGTCATTCTGAAAACGAGAAGATGGTAGTTAGTTTGGTTATGATAAGTTTTCTTGGGTAAACAGTATGTTACGAGTTCCGCAATCCCGTCTCATGGTAGCACGAAGAAAGTCGTTAGCGTTCTTCTTATTTTCGTGTTGAATGTACTTTTATTGATAATTACACAGTGACCACGTTTTTAAAACAAAAAAAAAACCTTGCCCCACACTAGGAATTTCTCCGGTATCGTGGGTGCGTTTACAAACATTTAAACTCACATACACAAACAGCTAGACCCGGAACAACTACTTGTAGGTTATAGAAATATTTGTTCCGTGCGGGAATCGAACCCGCGACACGCAGCGCAGCAGTCAATCGCTTAACCACTGCGCCAACCGTGCTGTCGAAAAAAACGTTGATTACGGAAAGAAAGAAAATACGTTTATTTAGCACAGACTAAAATCACACAATACACGGAGGCTTTTTAGGGTAGAGCAGACGATGGACTATACATGTCAAATGAACGATGTGCAGCAGTCTGTTTGCCCTACGTGTGAGTTATTGCATAGGTTTCCATACGTTCTATCGTCGCGGACTAATAATAATTGTCTATCGTCTGCTCAGCGCTTAAGTCGGTAGAAGACCAACAGTCTTTTCTTCTCAGACGTATTCTCCAACGAGAAAAATATTTAACTATGAGGGTCATCCCAGCTTCATCCGGTTAGACTAGAAGCCGATCCCAACTTAGTTGGAAAACGGTAGGCAGATAATGTATAATGCCGGTTCAGCGGAGTTACCATCATGACCTAAAGACAACCACGGTGTGGTTAGTCAGTACGCCATACTCCGTCTCACCCAAACAGGGGTGCATCTTCATACTAGAATGCATGGTGTAAAATCACTGTTACAGAACCAGCGGTTAGCACCGACTTATTTCGTTAATTTTAGTAAAAGACAACTGCGCCTCATCACAAATTGAGGCCATTCATCTAAGTTAAACTCTACATTTGGACATCCATCTTCCTCTCGAGCACAACACTTATCTGTTCCAGATGGGTGCATCCATCAACAATGCTCGCGTGGCGTTGTATGTCAGTGAGCATTTAGGGCAACAAGACACGACAGGGCCTTAGCGGGCCCATATTACGAAACTTTAATGGAGTCGGGAAACTATTGCTGATTGTCAACTGTCAATTTGAGAATCTGGGGGGCATTTCTTGTAATTTTAAAAACGTTCACAGTCTGATCTCAGTCTCAATCTGGCAAAAATACCTCTAATTTCCTTACATTTTTGTAAAAATTTTGACATTGATTGTCGCTGAGATGAGATTGCGACTAGATTTTGAACGTTTTTAATAACGAGAATTGACCTTCAGTTGATGGTTGTAAAAGAAAACAAAAGACTGACTGAAGATTGATTCTTCAGTTTGACTGAAGATTGATTCTTCAGTGTGACTGAAGATTGCTTTTTCAGTCACACTGACGAATCCATCCATCTTGTCATAACGATGTCAGTGAATGAGGCACTCCGGCAAGAGTTCCATTCCTTAGCGGTACCTACGCACAATGAAGGCTAACGATACTAATTTTGAAACGTAAATTCCAAGACATAACCAGCCTACATATAATGTTCCCAGTGCTGGAACACAGGCCTCCTCTCGGTGAGAGGGAGTGGGCTGTAATCCATCATGCGGGCCCAGTGCAGTTTGGTAGATGTCACATGTCTTCGAATTTTTGTTACTAGGACATGCCGGTTTCCTCACGCTGTTTTCTTTCACCGGTTTGAGAGCAGTCGTGATAAAATAATTTATACAAAGTAAAGCGCCTGACCAACTCGCACTGGGCCCGCGTGGTGGATTACGGCCCACTCCCTCTCACAGAGAGGAGGCCTGTGTCCCAGCAGTGGGAACGTTATAGGCTGATTATACTAAAACGCCCGACTGGGTTCGAACCTACGACCTACAACTCTCAAGTCGCGGCCGTAACAACTGGGCCACCACTGCCCACAATTCGAAGCCGCTTTAAGTTAATTGTGGAAAAAAAAAATCTGGCATTTGTATACTTTACTTAAGTAAGTTAAAGCTATGACTTTCAAGGGAAAACTTACTTCTATATTTCTTTAATTATTTTTCACAGCTTTATTTTCTTAAGATTACCCAAGGGAAACGTAATTAATACTTGTAAAAGTAACAATGCCTGGCGGGGTCGTTAGGTGCCCGTGAAGTTCTTCAGCCTGAAGAATTTGTAGGATTTATGAATTTTCTTTATGATATTGCTGAAATAATATTACGCATTTAACCTTGATGTTATCGCCCTCTCGAGATGTTTCAGATTACGGTGACGGGCGGAGTTTTTGTGTTGTTTTAGTAGATGGAAAGTTGGGAGAGAACCACCTAAAATATGCTTGA
Source organism: Apamea epomidion (assembly GCA_947507525.1). Classification (NCBI taxonomy): domain Eukaryota; kingdom Metazoa; phylum Arthropoda; class Insecta; order Lepidoptera; family Noctuidae; genus Apamea; species Apamea epomidion. The sequence goes on along the minus strand of OX382226.1, from coordinate 8,737,404 downwards.
GTATTTTTTGAACTGTTATCGCTTTATGGCGAGGTATCTGAAAATGTGACGAAGCCTCTGATAATATTTTCTGTTGCTTCAGCAATCAATCATTAGAATGAGATCTGATGACAGATTTTATGAGCTTTTAGAAATCGGAGAATAAAAAGAGAGAGTCTGAGAAACTTCTCCTCTAATTTGTTGCAATTTTAATCTAGAAATTCATCTTCAACAGAATATATTGTGGTATTCATAAGATTTATACAGCTTTTAGGTAGACAGGTTTAAATTAGATTAGCTGGCGAAACTCCGCAAACGTGATGGGTATCGATATCTAAACACGATCAAATTTAAATAAAAATATTTGATGTTTGGGTCTACGACCGCTGGTAGTTTTGTTACTTGAAGTATGAGTTGAGAAAATATGTTTATATATAAATACCAATCACGTCTGGGAAGTTCCCCGAAAAGAGACAAAAAAAACTGTTATTTCAAGTAAATACTAACAGCGGTCAATGACCCCATATTCACGTCTGCGGAGTTTTGCTAGCTAATTTAACTTGACCCGGTATTCTTAAGAAGTAAGAACGGTCGGTAAAAATGGTAAATCGTGGAGTGGTTTCTCTCCCGTCCTTAAATCCATAGAGACCTACACGAGACAAACTCGATAATGTAGAAGTAGGTATTGTGAGGACCTGATGAGCTTTTCTAAGAAATCCAACAACGTTAAGATTTCTTCAAGTTTATTTTGACTGAACGTCTTTAGATTTTTCCGACTAAACTGTCACTGTTTTATTCTAACAAAAAAAACCTAATACAGCATATTTGACAGCTCGTTCGAAACCTGCTTGACTGTTCGAATATAACCAGAGCTAATCTATTGCCAGCCTGCACTACATGAGGTCAACTTTAGCGGACAACCTTTACAGTATATACTGGATATTTTGTAGTACTTACTCTCTCCAGAAGTCTATAAACTTGTGTCCGTCGACCGGCACGTGTAGGTTCTGTTGCGTGGCGAGGAACAGCGGCATCTTCCAGTAGAGAGGACACTCGCACGCCTTCACTATGTGCTTGAAACTGTCGCGGGGGACCTGCGAACAAGGATACACGTGTTTTAGGATGGAGTACTCTTGTTGACTGTAGTTCGAATCGTTGAGGTAAAGAAATAATGTCTTGGAAGTTGCTGCTTCGCCAGTGTGGGGTTATTTCTTTTTGCGCGGACGCCAAATTCTTTTTCTAAACTAAGGGTAGGTAAGTTACATCAGCAATCTGCCAGTGAAAGTCCCGTCAAAATCGGTCTAGCCCTTTTGGAGATTAGCCGGAACAAACAGACAAAAATTTTAAAAATGGATTTTTTGTTATAAGTACCTTGTAATTTTTTGTGCTAAGTTTCGAATATACCTACGCTCGTATGCATTTTGGAAAAAGTTGTTGTTTTGACATTACAAACAGACACTTTAATTTTATTTATTTGTATAGATTGCCTATATGTGCCTTGGGGGTATAAAGTGCTGAAAGCATATTTCAGCATAAAAATGATGAGCACCGATTAGTTTTGAATTTGATGACATTAAATGAAAGCATTTAAGCTTCCTGTGAACATTATAAAGGAACAATTTCGGCATAAAAAAAATCGTTTTAATGAAAATCCTCTTCAAACTATTTATAAAAAAAATTATAAAACTTTGATCCTGCAAAGATTTACTCAAAAATGCATTTAAGTAAGACTACGTAAGGATGAGTTTATCTTAATAAAATATACATTTATTTATGTATCTCCAGAAATAGCGACCACTTTTTCTGCTCCCAAAATGGGCCCAGTTTTGGTACAAAAAGTGTTACTAATGGTCCATTGTTGTCCTAAAACGTGCAGTGTCCGACAGTTATGTGGCCCAAACCTTCGGACTGCGGTCATCTTTCTCGTTTCCGTTTCCTTCAACTAATGTCATCAATGGTCATGACAGGTGGAATGGAACCGCCTGTATATTGTCGTCAGTATTTCCGCTGTTAAGGAATATGGGACAAGAACCTGATACGTGCTCCCTCTCGGGCGTCTGTTTGAGCTACATCTATACTAGTACTATAAAGAGGTAATTTTTTTTGTAAGTTTGTATGTAGGGGAATCCCTAGAACTACCAGTCGGATTTGAGAGTTCTTTTTGCATTTGATAGCCCAATTTTAAAGGAAGGTTATAGGCTATTTAACAAAGGTCCCGTAGTAAAAGTTGTTATTATTGATGAGTACAATAACCCCTTTTATGGATTAAAATGATCAAAATTTAATAGTATATAGCTAATTCCGTTGTAAAAGAAAAGGCAATAGGTACACGAGTTATTATCAGCAAATTTTTTTATTAGAATTCGTTGAAGTTCAATATTATATTACATCGAAAGGGTTGTAAAAGGTTCGAGTTGTATTATTCAAGTTTCAAATAGGAATACGTATTTGATAAAATAGGTAGTATTTTATTCAATTACGTTTATTGATACCAGTCCTTTTGAAGCAGGTATTTATGTAAAGTAAATAAGTACATCAAAGTAGGTACGGTTTTACGGTGTATGGAGGGGCTTGTGACTAAGTAATAACAGCCGCACGGAGCTATCGATCAGGTTAAGCTACGCTTGCCACGGTTGGTCCGTGGATAGGTGACCATCTTTACATACCAAGACCCCTCTGTGGCTTGGAAAGCACGTTAAGCCGTTGGTCCCGGCTGTCTCTCGTGGATCTTTGACAGTCGTTACAGGTAGTCAGACGCCCGAAAATCTGACAACCAGTCTCACCAAGGGGTATCATTATCCAGTAGCTGGGTTGTGGAGGTCACATAAGCAGTCGCTTTATATAAAATACAGGTATTCAGCTGCATCCGGTTACACTGGACGCAGTATAACAAGTTGGGAAAAACCTAGGTAGAATATAACGGTTGTACGGTCTATGTAGGTACAAAAATATGTAAACATAGAAAATTACATAACATAATGTCTGTTTTTCAACCCACGTAAGGGTACAATAGTAAGAGCGGAGGGATCTCTCCAATATTCCGCGGGAATAAACAGAATGAATGGAAAAGATCAATATATCCACAAGTATATTGGTATCTATAATCGCATTCTGCCTCTATTCGACCGTATTCCATTTCATTGCTCTCTCACAGAAAACGTTTTATTGAAAGTGCGACAATACCTTCTCTAAACTAATATCTATTTTAATAATAAAGCTGAAAAGTTTGTTTCTTTGTTTGTTTGAATGCGCTGATCTCTGAAATTACCAGTCGGATTTGATCAATTCTTTGTGGATTTTATAGCCCAATTCTTGAGGAAGGCTATAGGCTACTTAACATCACGCTAGGACCCGCAGGAGCCGAGCAAAAACGTCGGAAAGTAATAGCTCGGGCAGGCGATGCGATGTGACGGAGTAGGTCGGTTTAACAATAAACAAGCGGACGAAGTCGCGGGTTGAAGCTAGTTCGTATTAAAAATCCTATCAAATTCTGTGTAGTGTTCATTCACTCCAGTGCACTGGTCAACAGTCGGCCAGACAGTCAGACGCCTGACCGACTTTATTACCTGTGCGGCTGTGCGTCTGTTTATAATTCCACGAATTCCATAATGGTTTGATGTTCGCGTAGTTACCAACTTTTAATTACAAAGTCTGAAATGTTTGCAATTTATTTTAAGGGTTTTGGAAGCTGTGCAATATTTGTTAACAATAAATAGAATTGGTTGCTTTTGTAAGTCTTCACGTAATGCTGTAATTCGCCAGATGGTCGGGATCCGTCTGGCTGGATTCTCCCGACAAACTGCTTCTCTGAAAGTGAAGTGAAGGTCCTGAAGTGTCAGGTTTACTTCACTCTCGAACAGAACTGATTTAAAAAATTAAAGGTAGATAATAGTTTTGATATTATAATATTCATTTCACCGACAATGACCCCCATAATCCCGACAATTTGACATATTGTCCAGATATTTACCTAGCTTAGAGAGGCCTCTGTGTAAACATAGCTTTAGAGATCTGAAGACAACTTAAGGTTGACCTAAGCCGTAATCAAAGCTAACACGAGCCCACAATACCAACACTCCTACGTGCCTCAAGTTCTCATTCTAAATTCACATAGGAAGGGCGCCGCGCTGATGTCGCGGGCCGCGGGGCATCAAGCTGTGTTGTCAAACCTAGCCGTCCATCGGCTATAAATAGTCACGTCAAGTCGGCTTGACCCACTTACGGCCGGTCGGTGACCCCGCACCGAGCTCACTGTCGTTTGAATTAGGAATATTGGCCCATTAATGCCATAACGCCTTTCCCGTGAACTGTTTGACAACCGCCGAAAAAAATGTTGCTGTTTCTGAAAATTTTATTAGCATCGAATTAGGGACAGACTGACAGAGCTACGCAGGCAAGTGTATAATAAATAATAAAGTTGATTTATTGGTAGAGATATCCACAGGTAGGATATTTATCAATGGCTGTTTAAAGTTTATGTCGGTGCGTAATTAAAAATAGAACGTCGTAGTGTGACAGATTGCGTCAACTGTTAAGCGGAGGTGTGAACTTTAGCGTAACACTGTTTTTGATGCCAAACATTCGACAAGACACTCACAGTACCTGCAGACCTATTCTGTAAAAATCTCACCGTTAACTGACTTTTGTGAAGCGAACTGCCAATAGTGTCAATTCCTCGCTTCAGTTGGAATGACAGCTCACTTTAAACTCCCTTCACATGTTTTCACGGTGCGATTTTTACCGCTAATAGACCAACAGCATCCTACCTATGTTGAGAATGACTTGTACTTTTAAGGTTTGCAAATATGAGATACAGTACCTTCTTAGGTAGCTTGACAGTTTTTCACTTTACTAGTTTTACTACACTAAATTGCTTTTAATATAGAGTCAAAGCTCGATAATTCTCATTATTTTTATGGAGCATTAATTTGTTTTATTAATAAAATAGATGTTGTGTTTACAGAATAATGAATAAGTAATTACAGAAGGCCTATCCTCGTAATTTAAAACGTTCAAAATCTAGTCGCAGTCCATCTCGGCGACAGCCAAATGTAAAAAATGAAGAGAAATTAAAGGTATTTGTGATAGATTGAGACTGAGATCAGACTGTGAACGTTCTTTAAATTACGAGAATTGCCCTTGAGGTAATTTTCCAAGACCTAGGCATCTATTTTTTTATTGAATACCTTTGCTCTAACTTTAATTTAATGTGAGACTAGCAGAATAATAAAATAAAGCAAAAAAATATTAATTTATGTGCAGAATGCGGATTCGGTTCACAACGGACTTGGCTTGGCTGTATGTCATTGTCGCCTCTGCATAAGTTGAATGAAACTGATACGCAGTATTTCTCAAAGGACCTCCACCGTTATGAATATGAATTATTTATATAAATATGATAATTGGAATAATTATTCATATATTCCCAGCTATAAAGTTGAAGCCCACTTATTGTACTTAATGCAGATTTGGCGACTTTACGACAAACATTTACTTTTAGAGTACAATAAAAATCGACGTATATTTTAGTTTCGCACTTAAGTTTTGTAGAATTTATCACGTCGTATTGTTGTAATCATTATATATGGAACTTTATATGCTTAACCAAAATAAGTAATCTTCAATTTAAATCTTTACTCATCCTGCCATGTTTTTTAAATCCTACTCATCCTATTAGTTGTATTTATAACCTGAAGTTTAAAATAAATTCAAACTTACCTAGCAATAAAACTACGTCTGTACTCACCCGGAAAATTCGCACACTTTTTCGTTTGTCTTTTGATTTTGAAAATCCTGGGCCCTGGTTGGCGTCGATAAAATACATCAAATAAGTTACCAAGAACCATTGTTTCGCCGAACATGCCTAAAATATCAGTGTATTATTTTATGGCCTATAAAATTGTATGCGTACGTATAAAACTGTGGGAATCGTTGCCAGTCATAAGGTCTGTACGTGTAAGTAATAAAAACTTTAGGGCACATCACACCCCCAATAGATAAGTGATATCAAGAACATAAACTAAAATAGAACACACCATTTATGTTTGGAACCAGTTAAAAAGAGGTCGTGACTTGAAAGTAGTTTTGTTTTTAAACTTCTTTTTGTACCAAAATCGAATGTCCTTTAAAACTTTGATGATATTAGAAAAAATAAATTGAGTATTGATTTTGATCTAATAGCTTTCCAGAAAAATCGTTTGGTTCAAAAGTCAAAATAGTTTCTTGAAAATTGCCACGAAATTGCATAGGAAATTGGAATGAGGTCTGCCAAAAGCAGGACGCACAGGCTGGAAAATATTAAATGCTGTTTTATATTCGAATATTTTTGAATTCAAATCAGTATCCATAGATATGAGTTGCTCTATTCTCGTGAAAGTTGTTGGAATCGATTAGGGTTTACGGGTCAGTCCGATACTTACTCATTAGGGTTGGGCCAGCTACCCGACAATTTTAAACATGTTTCACTGTGCCCCAGGTGGCACTGGGGGTCACACTATTTATTACTAAGTTTACTTTGCTTTAGTTTTACCGAACGAATATTTTGCTACAAAGTTAATTTATTATTCATATCAACTTTTAAACATACTACTGAATATGGACAAAATGGCGGCTTCTGAGTATTAACGATAAAAGGATTTTGGGATTATGGCCACGTCTGGTAAATGGATTAGTCATCCATCATAGATTTTTGTTATAACAGTCTCGATCTGTTGAAGTAACAGATCCCTACAGTGCTGTCGACGAGGGAATGCGTTCTCGATACCTGTCAGTTTCATACAAACAAATACGTGTTTTGCGAATTTGATCTTTATTATCTACTAGAATTGTCGCACTGACAGGTGTCAGGAACGCTTTCTCTCGACGGCCGGACTGTAAGTTGTTTTTCTCGCCACCCACAAGCATGATATAATGGCATATTCTTTGCCGGAAAATCACACGCATGCCTACTCATAAAACATGAAAAAATATACTAGCATGAGTATGAACAATTACAGCATGTATTAAAATCTTGATATCTCTTGTACATACTGACGAATAGCGCATTTAGTTACCGCCACGCTTCACCGAAGCGCAACCATCACTCGCTATAAAACGCCACTCAATCTAGATGACATTGTGTTGATATAGCTTGCGCTTTATATGAGAAACTGTAGTGTACAATACAGTATGTAGCCGCCAATGGATGTCGAACATTGCGATGTATGGTGTCGCTTCGTTGACAGGTCTGATCAGTATCGATGCTAAACTTGGTAAGCCTAGTGAAGCGTGATGACTTCTGATACGGCTTGAGGCGAAAGATTAATTTATGATGGGCGTACAAGATTAAGGCAATAATGGAAACCGGTAAGTGGTAGTATAATAGTTATATGTTTTCTATTTCTATAGCCTCGATAGCGCGGGTTACATTTTATTGGCCCAACATGTTTCACCCAAATGCAGGTGACACCTGCAAAGGCTAGCCGAAGGAGATGGAATACTGAGAGGGTTTGTAGAACAATACCTGAGAAAACGGACTTAACTTTGTTGACTAATTCATTGCAGTTGAGATCAAAATCGGTTAAGGGATATCTAGATAGGCGACGGTAGGCTAAGTAGACTGTACAGATAGATGGCTACAGTCGGTTCCAGTTGTTCAATATAAGGACATCCCCAGCTATTCGAAACGAACGAATTCTGGGAAAAACAAACTGCTCTTGCCAGAATTGTCTCATAGTCATACAGCGCCAGTGCTAAAGTTCCGACCATTGTATTGAGCTTAAAAAATAATTTCCCATGTTCAGAATGATATTATCTATTTATGATACAAAAATGCTTAATTAAGGTGAAACTAGTCGCGAGCTCGAACTCACTGGTGGGCATGACCAAAAAGAACGCTGTCTCACCTGGCGTCGTGTTCGACAAAGATAATATCAGTGATGAGTAGTTAGTTAGACGCTAGTCTACACGCACCACGTCTTGTTCGCACGCAGACGAACACTGTTCCAAACAGAAACGCGCGTAAAAAACTACGAAAAGTCCTTTGGAAAATCGAGTTTTATGAAGAATTCACTGCATAAATCAATTACAAATAAAGTTTATTGAACACTTCGATAATTAAGCTTGGTCGGTGCCGAGTTTGTTTTGAAGATTTTACACTTTTTTGTTACTACTTATTTACCTGAACTGACGTTAAAATTAGCAAGAAAAACGAATCTCTGTTGGCTCATAACTTATTAATGGCCTTTTATTTTACTATTCTGTTTCCGTACCGACAAAATTAAACAATAATAAGACAAAACGATGTCATGTTTAACTTTGGATGCACAATGTCAAACAGTGGAGTAATACCCTCCCGAAATTTGTATGGAAAAAATATCGACTAGTGCCAATGCCACCTTAAAAGCTCTATTTTAATCCACCGTATAACAAATTAATCGCTTTACAATCAGCCGCAGTAAAGTATCGCGCTCATTTTCCATTTTCACTTTCAACATCCGAGCTATTTTCCGCTCAGCTAAATGACACGGATTAAGTTATTCTATTTATTTAGCCTGGGTTGATACTGGGGCTCAAGCTGGTATTAAATTAGAGCAATTTAGTTTAAATCGTGGAGCGCTTCCAGTAGAGAGGTGCTCGGTGGCCTGTAGGCGTTCGTCGTGGGGTAGCGCAGTGCGGTAGTATCCGAGGACTGCTTCATGAAATGGGTCGTATACACGTGGCTTTGTGTTTAGTTCAAGTGGTATCTTTAGTGTGTTATCTGCATTCGCGACTTCTTTGCCAAAAATGCAAACAAATATGAGTTCATGGAAAAATAACTTTAATTCCTACATAATAAAGTTCAGTTTACGCTACAACTTCAAACATTTAAAAAAAAAATTCAATAGTGCTAGTCACTCTGAAATCAACTTAATTTCCATTAAAATAAATTTGATCTTTGTTTAACTTCAAATAATATCAATTTAAAACAAATATGAATAGAGTAGAAGTAGATAGTAAAGCACCATTAATAATTTTGTGCAGGCAATTGCATGCAGCTGATATGAGAATGCTAAGACGGATGTGTGGTGGATAGAATAAGAATTGAGTACCTACATAAGAAGTCTGAAAGTAGAGGGGCCCGTGGCTAAATAATAACAGCCGCACAGGTCGATTGGTCAGGTTAAGCTACGCTTGCTGCGGTTGGTCTGTGGATGGGTGACCATCTTTACATACCGAGACCCCTCCGTGCCTCGGATAGCACGTTAAGCCGTTGGTCCCGGCTGTCATTCATGGATCTTTGGCAGTCGTTACGGGTAGTCAGAAGTCCGAAAGTCTGACAACCAGTCTTACCAAGGGGTATCGTATTACCTAGTAACTGGGTTGTGGAGGTCAGATAAGCAGTCGCTCCATTTAAAATACTGGTATTCAGCTGCATCCGGTTAGACTGGAAGCCGACCCCAACGTAGTTGGGAAAAGGCTAGGCATATGATAAGAAGTCTGAAAGTCTCACCGGTAACTGAAAAGTTGTGTGGAAATCGGTTGTCATGGTATGGGCATGTGATACGGAGGAACGAAGAAAATGTCGTGAGGAAAGTTTTGAGTATAAATGTCGATGGCTATAAGAGCAGGGGAAGACCGGTCGAGCGTTTATGTAAAGGCTCGACCGTTTAGGGTGAAAAAAGAGTCAAGACATATGCCTTGGGGTAGCGGGATCGTCCGAAAGGGGTAGCGGGATCGTCCGAAAGGGTTACCGCTGCCCTGGAACATAAAGGGCTAAGGAAGGAACACGGGTGGGTTTTAGTCAGTAAGAGTCTGACACTCCCTTCCGCTCCACCCAGAGCGGAAGGGGTCATTTGATGATTTCCCATCCTCAGAAAAAAAAGACATATTCCTTGAGAAATTTACAACTGAAATACCCTTCCTGTTACAAAATGGTCCAATTTGACCAAACGACGAGGTACATCATGCCTATCAAACAAAGTCAGAAGCTCATATTCCTTTATAATAAAGATCGTGATGATAAAGGTTCTGTAAGTTTACGAAGTCTACGTTATGGAGTAACTTTACTGTTATTATGCTGTTAAGTTATTTTACTGCACTATTCTTCAGTGTAGTTACGCTAGATTTTTATGAGAAGTGTGAACGTCGCCTTATTATGAGCATGTGTTCTTCTTGACTCATATTTACTTATAAGTTTATTAACAGAGTACGTTCTGCCCGCGACTTCGTTCGTGTGAAATTTCATGTTCCCTCGACCCATCCTGTCGCCTCGCATCTCGTATTATTACGTTTTCGCTTAGCGTACATTCCGACTTGTTTTTTTTTTTTCTCAACTCCTAAGGATCCTGCCATGATTTTAATTAGCCCACGGCACTCAAGAATTGGGCCATCTAAAGCAAAAAAAGTTTTTTTCAAATCCGTTTTCGTTTCAGAGTTCAAATAAACAAATAAACTCTTCAGCTTTATTATTAGTAAGTACACAAGTATATAGATATGTGTACCTACCTATTTGCAAAAATGCAAAATGAAAAATCTTTTTTTAAGTGAAACTTCTTAGGTGGCGACTCGATATCGATAAATGGACGAAAATTTGAGAGTGAAATTTTAAGGACGCGTCACGTTTAGGCACATTGCGTTACTTAAGAGAGAAGAAACTCTTTATTAAACTTAAGACTTAACTCTTTATTTTTTAAGAATTTGCACTCCTATCATGTGTATATAGTACGCGCAATGTTTTTTAATAGCATTCAAGTAAATGAAGCCTAAAACCGGATACTCGTACATGTTTTTATTGTTTGTAGTTCAATCGACCAAAATTGGTACAGTTTATAAACGGCGATCAACCAGCTATCTGCAAAACCAATTGTTTTGGTCAGGTTTTCATTGATTAACTTACTTTTATTGTGCAATCAGCAAACAATACTATTATCCAATTATCTGGTAAAGGGCTTTAGATGTATGTTTCAACGAGTGCCGTTTTCTAGAGGCCATGATACCCACTTACCTCCAAGCAGGAAGTGACCCAGAATTTAAATAGACTACATGCTACAGGCGCGACGAGTGTTTTTAGAGTTAGTTGCTGAAGATATTGTTATGATTCCAAACTTTTACTCAAACCCTAAGTATTTAGAAATAATAGAATACTCTCTATTATGTATGGTCACCAAAGGAGATAAATAAGCAGGGTCGTCGGCTATAATTGAAGTTTAGTAAGAAACCGAGGGATGTTTTCGAATGAAATTTAATTTGATAAATTAACTGTTTGTTTTCTATTCATAAAATTTAATTTTACTCTGTACCTGTGGGGTACGGACCTCGGCTTAGGGCGTCGCTGGGAGAACATGACGCATGGATTCCGTCGTCTTATTAAACGTTCTGCTTTTCCTTCTCTTAGGACTGGAATAAACTATTTGAGAATAGATCATTTCCTAGGTGGTAAAAATATTAGTCAGTTAGCCTGGTACGCTGACGAGCATTTAATTTTTTAATTTTAAATTTAGCTTCGTGGGACTCGTGGGGGCTATTTTATCAAAATGGTCTCTTCATAAATAACATCACGCCTGTATCACCCGAAGGGTTAGCCAGAGGTGTACCTATAGTAAACCCACATCTCGCCAGTTATGTTTAAGTCACAAAAACAGGCACCGGGCTGTTATTGAGAAACTCCAGAAAAACCCAAAAACACTTTGCCCGACACGGGAATCGAGCCTAGGAACTCGTGCTTGCGACCACTAGACAACGACGCAGTCCTTTCTCTCTTTCAAAAAATACAATTCAAATTCAAGGAGGTAACTATGCTACTAATTCTCGACACGAATCAATAATAAAATAAGTAGGTATTTTTTTTCATTTCTAATTTTCGGAAATCGGCATGTGTGGGACACGCATTTTAAAACGCGGCCTGTGTGAGACCGCAGTGTAACTGCCTTTTTACACATAGGTACATATCACGGGGCCGCTTATACGATACCATAACGTCATTCTGTTCTTTGAAAATGGTGTAAGTATTCTGAAATACTGTCAAACTTAAATGACAAAAAAAACAAGTATGTATTCATTATTTACCAGGGATTGTAATTTTATTTCATTATTTATGTCTTTCATAACAGCCTCCTGAAATTTGACGAGGATGCAAAACAACACCTTGTATAGTCTTAAAAGTAGTATTTAGCTAGTTAGGTACTTCTTTTACGATATTAACTTTATTTTTGTGTGCAAAAACTGATGTTGCGGATAAAAATGTATCTATTCGATCTACACTTGACCGATTTTAATTTTATGAGCCCGCCCTCGTAATATGCTTGTATTAGGCACAGCCTAGGGTGGGTGTCTTGTATATATTTGATCTAAATCAATATTTTTATATAGCGTTGTTTTTATTGTTCAATTTAACCTTAAATTCTTATTGAGGATAAAGTGGTTTAGGATGCATAATCCAACAAAGCCATCATCCAACAAGCATATCTAAAATGCAGTTATTCTGCATTCTTGCTTTGAACTTTTTAAATCCATAGCAGCAACATTCCTGCTCTATAAATTGTTAATACCGCTCGCTGAAAGTTCATCAGTGCTCCTACAATACTTCATTCATTCACTTCGCGTTTCATAAGTCACAAAAGGCCACAAGCTGTAATGTTATAAATATCGCATTATACTTCAGCTGCACCGTGCTCCGATTGACCCAAATGTGTTGAATAGGGAAAGAGGTCGCGAAACGGCCGCCAAGTGGGCTCGGCTTGTCGAACAACCGACCCTTTGATGGACTCGCCCGTGATGGCGTTTCCGATACCAAATCGGGCTACAATGACATAATTCTTAGGAATGCGTATGTACAAGAAACTAATTGCAGAGCGATTTCTTAAATTAATTAGTCTTTGATCGCGTTGTTAGATGACTCGTAATTTAAAATTGGAACGCATTCATCAATAAAAAAAATGTCCTGAAGAAATGGGTCTTTTAGGCAGTTTTAACGAGTTTGTAGAAATGCCTTTAATTTTTTCACTTCGCATTCGAAGCTGCAATTTATTAAATTAGACTACTTTTTTAGGAGCGTAGGCTGTTAATTTTTTATCCAAAGATCATAATCTAACACAGTTGACGATGTAACTATTGTATTGCTGGCACCTTATAAAAAGTTCATTAGCATAGACAAGACCGACAAGAAATTGGCGCTAAATAAATGACGCAATGAAAATGATATTCTAAATTGATTATTGGGTAATGAATGTTTTGTGACGAATCTCGTCGTGCATCAGGTAAAATACATGTTAATTTGTGTAGAAATCGCAATAAATACTTGAATAAAAACCACAATTACTTGTAATTACTTCCCGTCGCCGTAAATACGGAACAATGGGTATTTGAGGACGTCATTTGCATTATGTTACGTGTCGTAATATCCGTGAGAAGAGTCCCACGTCCTCCGACAGCGCAGACTCGCTGACAAATTGTTAAAAGTTAAGATTTTGATTTGTGGTAGGTATTAACACTGGTTTTTGTGCAGTGGTTTTTTAGGCTTGCATGTTTTTGTGCGTGTGTGTAATTAATCTTGGCTTGACATTTTTGCGACGTTTATGATAAAGGAAGAATAAAATTCGTGACCAAGGCTTGAAATATTTTTGTTATTTTTATGCTTTTAATGATCAGAAGTTTTTGGCGAGTTGAAAAACGACTTATAAAAAACTTATAAAAAACTTATAAAAAGAAAAACTTATATAAAAAACTTATAAAAAGAAAAACTTATTTTTGAAAATTGTATCAGAAATTATCTATTTAAAATGAAAATGTTTACTGTACCTACGATATAAGCTTTTTTAAAGTGTAAATAAGGTATCAGAGCTTAGATAGCAATCTTGATTCTACAATGTCTGTGTTGTTCTTGCAATGGAGAACTAAAAGTATCTAGTTATTTTCACAAAACAGAAAACTTGAAGAATAAACTTGTTTACAGTCGTAGACTCGCTGTAACAGCGGGGATAATAATCGTAAAATCTAAATTATCGTCGTCGCTCGTTGATAACCGGCCACTGTCGGGTATTAGCGAAGTGTTGCCAACTTTTCAGGAGACTGGCTCAACTCAATAGGGAGTATAGATACGATAGGATGACCAACAACAAATTTGTAAGTATTATAGTGCTTTGCAATGAGTATGTGTGCATGTTTGAATACATTTAAGAACAGATAGATAGACTGATCGATATAGTAAAATAAGTTACGTGCATAGATATTTCTATGGTTACGTGTATAATGCGTGACGAAAATGCATGCCACACATCAAGGAAAATTGCATACAAATAACAGCAATTCAAGTGTGTAACAGTATTCAATGGTGTGTGTTATTTTAATTTTACACGGGTTTGAATTTAATTTCAATAAGTACAATACCTGAATCGACTTTAGTTGCTACTACAGTTAGCCACTAAAGTCGATTCAGAACCAAGAACTACAATACAACTGCATCTGAATGTAATGTAATCGCTAACTTTATATTTTTTGCGGATCACATCATTTGTGTCTCGGGCACTCTCGGGATTGTTCAGTTACTTTCGAACTTACACGAAACTCTTGCTTGACTGATCATTAAACTTTAAAGATTCTCAACTTGCTCAAAACAGTACTTTTGGCAGTTTGGAACGTAACGTTTCTGCGTCTTTCAACGTAGACATATTGGATATATTGACTTAGCAAAAGGAGATCCTAAGACCAGGATACTAATACCATTGGACAGACCAGCAAACGATAGCATCTTTGTTTTCTCCGCTTTCCCCCGACGACAGCTGCGCTTGTATGGTACACTGTGACTTCACGTAATTATACAACGAGGACTGGCAATTGCAGAATTTTAATACATTCGTCCGTCAACCGTATTAGGTCTTTAATAGGATGGTTTATTGCAATTAGCAGGGATGGCGAACCTTCTTTAATCTGCGTACCATTTAATTTATCGTGTTAGCGATTCTGCAAAAAGTAAGACGGACCAAAATAATTAGGTACATATGTACTACTTTACTAAAGGATTTTAAAGGGAGTACTCCCTTTAAACTCCTTTAGTAAGGATGGTGATAAATAAATACATACAAATAAGATGAAGAATTAAATTTTACAATGCACCGTAGACGGGTAGATCTGAATTCTTGAAAGGGAATGAAAAAATCGTACGATTTCATACTAAAATTTGAAGTGGCGTCGGAATTTTCTCACTCTCTCGTATTCACGCGCGCCATAGGTTCGTCATCCCTGGCTGGTGTATGGTAATTACCGCTGGACCTAGTGCATGCATGTGGGATGGAATTGCGCGACCATAGATAATTAGATAGATACGCACACTGTCCTTGTTATCCTTGAACGGTGTGAATGTGTTATCTGCATACGAGATTAAATTTAAATAGCTAATTGCTTAGTAGCGACTCATTCATAAGTAGGTAATTCTATTAAACCAAGCCTGCTAATTAATTATAAATAATCATTAATGCCATCAAAGTCATCATCGTATGCGGCATGGCCCATCACCGCTTCTCCATCATCACTTGAGGACCTTATGACTGCGTCAGTGAGCGGAGGTGGCGTAGCTGAATTTTGCGCCAGACATATGTATTTGATCTTTTCGCCATTGATACGCTTAGAAGAAGATTGTCATCAGCACGATATAATTACTGTAGAAATAGGCCTTAACTTTCCTCAAGAGTCAAGACATCTGTCGATTAAGATATTGAATATGAATTACAGACTACAAAGAGATTAAGGCCAGAGAAATTTTAAGACACAGTTATTACGTGTCATAGAATTTCTTTCGCACTTCCCACTATAATATTAAGTTTTACATTCCTATTTACTTATAGTACTGAGGATAAACAGCGGTCTGTGGTTTACTTTACTGTGCGGTTAGTGGTTTACTTGGAACATAATGTGTAAATGAGTAGAACTACTTACTGTGTAATAAAGACGGTGGCAAGCTAAGGGATGGTGCACCGACACAGTTTTATGGGCGGAGTGGTGAACCAAATGATGTGGTTTTGTGCGGTGATTATGATTATTATATGAGCTACCCTTGTGATTTACATGGTAAAGGTGGATATGCTTTGTTGTACGATCAGATTTAATTAAAGATTAGGTTAGGATATATTGACGTGGGGTGCTTCAAATGTGATTAAGAAGTCGCATTGTATTCAACTCGGTTCCAATTTCCGGAATGGTTGTACTGTTTGACTTTACATAGAATGGGTTTGAATCAAGTGAGGATTTTGATCGGGGGGATGGGAGACGAAGTGTCGGTCGTCCGGTGGCGAGATGGGTGGACGACGTTGTTACCATCGCGGGTAGAACCTGGATGAGGCTGGCAATAGAGTGTGGGCACATGAAAAGAGAGGCCTATGCTCAGCATTGGGTGAAGTCGGGCTCGGGATTTTGATTCAAACTGGCGTGTATTTTCTAATTCCTATAATACAGACGCCAGCACATCAAGCTACTACAATCTGTCAAATTTCTTTAATAGATTTTTTCAACTTTATGGCTACAGCATTAACGTTCAAGTCGATTGGGAAAATTTGACAGTTTCGAGTAGGTTGACCTGCTGTCGTCTGTACATATTAGGGGTTAAAGTATGAAATTGCCGATTTGTACTGAAAAATTGAAATTCGTTTTTTTTTTTAATTTAACTTATTTATTTAATCAAAATAATTACCATTATTATCTATACATTCCTGCCATCTAATAGGAAGGTCATTTATGCCTTTGCGATAGAACTCTCGAGATCTAGATTCGACAAACTGTGTGAAAGCATTTAGTACTGGCTCCTGAGAAGAAAACTTTTTATCACGTAGAAAATTGTCCAAATCACGAAAAAAATGGTAGTCCGTTGGAGCAAGGTCTGGCGAATACGGAGGGTGACGAATGGTTTTTAATTGTAGTTCCTGTAGATTTAAAACCGTATCTCGTGTTGTATGAGGTCTCGCGTTATCATGGAGCAATAATGGTGAAGATCGATTCATGAGCCGGGGCTGTTTCACTGCTAGTTTTGCTATCATTGTTCGGAGTTCGTCATAGTAGACATCTGCCGTTATTGCTTGACCAGATCGGAGAAAGCTATAGTGAATAACACCATGCTGAGACCACCAAACAGTTACAATTACCTTTTTATTGGTAAGCTTTGCTTTAGGACACTGTTGCGGCGTTTGACCTGGAGTCAGCCATTGCATTTTTCGCTTACGGTTATCGTAAAGAATCCACTTTTCATCACATGTCACAATTCGATCCAATATTCCTTTATTTCTGTATCGATTCAACAAGGCAACACAAGTTTCAACACGCGTTTCTTTCTGCAGATCAGTCAAATCATGAGGCACCCATTTCTCATATTTTTTTATTTTATTGATTTGACGCAAATGGGCCTATATTGTTGGTACGGTAAGGTTAAACCATGCCGCTAATTCCTGGGTAGTTTGGCTCGGATCGGCTTCCACCATCTCTTTCAATTCATTGTTATTCACCTGTGTGGGCGGTCTTCCACCACGTGGAAGACCGCCCACACAGGTGAATTCGTTCTTCAAATCAAAGTTTCCATCACGAAAGCGTTTAAACCAAAATCGCACGGTGCGTTCATTAGGAGTCCCCTCTCCAAACGCAACATTGATATTGCGAGCTGTTTCTACCGCGTTCGTTCCGCGTCGGAACTCGTATTCAAAAATAACTCGAATTTTCGAAGTATCCATCTTTCTTGTCTAAGCTGAATAAAAAAAACAACTGAAAGTCGATAATTGAATGTTGCACATTTTTCAAAAGAAGAACTTCATAGGTATAAAAGAAATAACGGATGAAGAAGTAAGACCGCAGGACATTCTCAATCTACTATTTTTAATTCGTCGTATCAATTTCAGTGTCTGCGTTATCTTATCTTTATTGCATGACTCCTAAAAAACTCTCCTCTTTTTTACATATTTTACTTAAAGCTACTCCATAGCAGTGTTACTGGATTTGCAAACTATCTCAACTTGGGCACTATAATAGCCATTAAGCCCAGTACTCAACCCTTGTGAGTGGACTCGAACTGAGCCAAATTTGCTCTCTACAGGGTGGATATGGATATGGAGATAAGTTATATTTATGGTCAAGTGTGCAAGCGCGACAAGACCACTGGTGGTACATAATCAATACTAGATTCAACCTGCGGTTTCTCCCGCATAAGCGTCGATCCCGTGGGGAAGAAAGCTGGCGTTATTTTAAAATTAGTTTCGGTAATTATATATTTTTTTCTCTAATATTGATTGATTTCTTTAAGATCTAAGATTGCTTTGCTTAACTTTGATTATACTCCTTATTTTGTACACCAATTTAGAGGTTGATGTGGGGCAAATTCGGCTTATCCTGTTTTTAGTCAAATATCGCTGTATAATTAATAATAGCGTTAAGAAACGTCTTCTAAATTGATGCTGTAATAACATGTCTATTAAAAAACGGTTTGGTACTTAGTTTTGAAACGATACTGACAACAGCCGATCTGTTTTGTAAAAATCTCACCGTGATAACTTATATGACGTGAGCTGTCATTCCACCTGATGCTAGGGATTGACACTATTGACCTACACACTTCACTTAAGTTTTCACGGTAAGATTTTTACAACAGAGGCGCAGTTGTCGTAATTTTAAGAACGTTAACAGTCTGATCTCAGTTTCAATCTGTCAAAAATACCTCTAATTTCGTTACATTTTTGACAAGTTTTTGATATTGATTGTCGCTGAGATTGCGACTAGATTTTGAACGTTTTTTTTACGGGAATTGGTCTTCTGCAGTGCGATTCTGTAACCATCTCACCGTGAAAACTTAGGTGAAGTGAGCGTGGAGTGAGCTGTCATTCCAACTATAGTTTGACCAAAACCGCTGTACCGCGCCATCGGTATGTGCGCGGCGAGACGGGGGGGCAGTGCAGGCCGCTCATTCATCATCGCTCACGGCGTCCCGCCCCCGCCTCACCGCGCATTCCTCCTGCCTCGCCGCGCACCCCTTAGGCGCGGTACAGCAGTTTCGGTCAAACTATAATGCTAGGGATTGACACCATTGACAGCTCACTCTAAGCTCACTTCACCTAACTTTTTACGGTGAGATTTTTACAGAATCGTTCGGCTGATCCATTGTCCATGGCTCACTTCCTTCTTCTCTAACTTTGACAAACAGCTGATATATCAACAATGTATTAAAAGGAGGATGTATTGAATAGAACATATAGGAAAGTTGTCATGGCAGATATCGATCTTTATTACTCTAGCGTAATTAATTTTCTTAACGCGATTGTTCACTCAACAAGCGATATTATCACAATTCAAAATGTAAGAGAGTTTCCTTTTCATAGTACAGCATAGATTTAATCATTTAGTTGATCCAGTGAAAGTGAATTGCTGTGCAGTGATTATAAAATACTTAAATACTTAATGTTTTTTTTATTTATAAATAATGGTACCGGTAGTGTTTATCTATATGGGAACTTCAAGCTAGCAGTTCCGCTATTAGTGGAAGCATTTCTATGGAAGAGGCAAATATGGTAGGTATAGAACGTATAGGTAAATTATAAGACAGAAGGAGTTAACAACACTATTAATGACTGTACTGAGATCCTCCACCTTGGTCAAATAAACTTATTTTCTTTCTTTCTTTACTATCTATTGTATTGTATTTCCGTCAGTACAGTCATTAATAGTGTTAAAAAACTTAAGGTAGTACTGTGTGCCTCACGGCTGCACCAAATAGGCCCAGTTCAGCATAAATGTCAGACAACTAATACCTGACTCTGCCTGCCTGACGTAATGATACTAATGTATAGAAACACAAATAAAAAGATTGGGATTGCTTTTCATCCAAGTACACTTAAGATTTTCAGGTGTCTGTTGTTAGTCAGGGCTGATTTTTCTAACGCCAGATAATTTAATCCGAAGAATAATTTTCAATTTTTGACAGTTCTTCCATACGAATTCTGTCAGATGTTATTTTTATTCTACGAATAAAAAATATGTTGATTGAAAAAATCAGCCCTAAAACAAATGAACACTCAAGACGTATTTATGATAACATAATCTATTTTACGTGTACTTAGATATATCGTACACCGGTCGTAATCTTGAAATTCGGGTGCGATTTTGCAAAAATAGGGATATGTTGACTTCTAAGTAAGCTAAGATTTTCAAGTGTCTGAAACACATGAACATACATAAAACACGTATTTTATGAGAACTTAAGTCCCCATATACCGGGTGCTTGTCCAAAAGATGTGGGGTAGGATTTAAGTTATGGAGTGCGTCACAAGGGTTTTGGCTCCCAACCAATAATTTTGCAATCTCGTAAACATGAAATGCAGATCCCTTGCCATGCCCATGGGAGTCTTAAAAGCCTAAATAATGCTTAAGAAAAAACATTTAAAATTGGTATAAACTTTAAATCAACAACTATAGCATAATCAGCCTATAATGTTCCCACTGCTGGAACACAGGCCTGGCCTGGCCTGGCCTGGCGGTGAGAGGGAATGGTAATCCACCAATGGCCCAGTGCGGGTTGGTAGAAGTCACATGACTTAGAATTCTTGTTTCTAGGACATGCCTGTTTTCTTACGGAGTAGTCCTTCACCGTTTTTAGAGCAGTGGTGATGAAATTATTTATACAAAGTAAAGCGGCTGTCTGGGTTTGACACGACAACCACGAGCTACGATTCGTAAGTTACCACAGGGCCACTAATACTTTGCTCTGCTCTCAATGAACAACTATGCAAGTTTATAGTATTTTTTTTTTCACAAAGGGGCAAGGTAACCCAGTTTTCAAGTGGTGTAAGGCATCTATTGTGAACAGCCGATGAATATTGGTAGGAAACTAAACTAGTGAAGCCAATCGTCGTTATCCGTGCCGTGCCGGTCGGTTATAGGCGCCAAACAACGTTTTATGAACTGCGAACTAAGCCGTCCGGAACAAAAGCCAAATGCATGTTCTCTTTTTAAGTTGTTTAAACTTTTAATGGCTTTTTCGAAAAATTTGAGCATCCGTTTGGACGAGAACTGTGTAGAATTGGTAGAATACGAGAATGGAACACGGAAAAGAAGATGAATGGTTTGTTTATGGCTTAGGTTGGCGCGTAATCCATCGTTTCGAAACTTTTTAGAAAGACGGAAAGAAAATACGTTTAATGGCATAAATGCACAAAAAAACCTTAAAAGTCCGAACGTATTTTTTAAATACATACTTATCTTTTTCCTTTTTTTATCAAGGTATTAGATTTTAAAGTTCAGATTTAAAAAAATAAAATAAGTCTCTTTCAAGATAACAACTCTGTAACTATATTATTTAAAAGAACAAAAATACTGATTAACTAACTTCAAAAACTAATTTAAACTTAATCTAATTTTGAAGCTTTTTCCAAGAAAAAAAAAAAATCAATATTTTAACCAAAAGCTAATTTCAAGTTCTTTTATACCGCCTCATTTGATGATAACTAGAGTACAGCGGCTGCAAGAATAACATAAGGTCAGTTCTGGCATGTTGCCAAGTGCACTAGCATCGTTCGGCTGATAGCCCGATGTACAGTCAAACAAGGTATTTGGTATAGGTAGCAAACTTGCAACAACTTTTAAACAATGTTGTAAAGTTTGCTGCACTCTATCATCATCAGTCATTTTGAAGGATATTGCTAATCCATTGCTTCATGTGTTCGCAAAATTGGCTTGCTCAACAACGTAAATAACGCAATGAATGTTGTTAAACTGTCAAAATGAAAGTCATTTCTTCTGATAGCATGTTACGCAACGACTCCGCTAAGTAGAATTCTTTCACATTCTTTAGTATGCCAAAACGGTGAAGGAAGACATCGTGAGGTAACCGGCATGTCCTAGAACTAAAAATTCGATAACAAGACTATGTTATCCATCAACCCGCACTGGGCCCGCGTTATGGATTACGGCTCACTCCCTTTCGCAGAGAGGAGGTTTGTGTCTCAGCAGTGGGAAAATTATAGGCTGAATTTGCTATGCTCAGTATGCCATAACCTATCGGACTTTGAGGGAATGGGAATAGAGAGTGCATCTGTGTTTTCTCACACACTTGTGCACTATTATATCTCCTGGATAATCTCCAATGAGATTGGCGTGACTGAAATCGGTCAGGACGTCTATTGTTAAGCTTTAAAAGTTTGTTAGTACGCATACAATAACAACAAATTTTGGTAGTATAGTTTGCTTGTTTACCAAATAGCTTGTTCAGCTGTACCTCGATGTATACCGAGTGACCGAATCTGTTGTTCCGGTCTCGGCTGACTGAAACCGAGCGAAAACGTTGGGTGCGGCTCTATCCGGATAATGGTCCATCGAGCACTGATGTATGGCTGTGTTGTGTGACGGGAATTCGAGGAATTGTGAGATATTAATGACTTTGTGAACAAGCCGCTTGCTTAACGTGACAACGGGTGTTTAGGGATAGGGATGTATGTCTTTTGGGACCAAAATCTCTTTATTGTTAAGTATTTTGTGTTTTTGTTATTGACGTCTCCTGGTCTTATTTTGATTATAGAAACAGATACAGTCAGCGTTACTGCCGAGCATGAGGCAGGTCTAGCAATGCTATTGGGTTTTTAACCCCCGACGCAAAAACGACGGGGTGTTATAAGTTTGACGTGTCTCTCTCCCTCGATTACATGAGACTTAAACATAACTGGGGAAATGTGGGTGAACTATAGATACACCTCTGCTTAACCCTTCGGGGATTACAAGCGTGATGTGATGTATGTGTTTTCTATATTTTCATCCTAATTATTTTTCACACATCTTCAATCTAAAATTCACTGAAAACGGTTTCAAGAGGCCTGACACAGCTTGATGGCGTCGAAGCAGACCCCGTAGAAAATGGCGGGACGAGCTGGACAAAACAAACGACCAGTGGCCTTTGCCCAGCAGTAGGATAATGCAGGCTAACAGTAACAGGTTTCAAGAAGTCTTTCACGACATATGTAATATTTTAAGTCGCCTGTCATTTTTGTATCAAAACATGAAACGGGATTAGAACTTATCTTCATTTAGTTATAAGACGTTTACCTACCAATAAGGAGGTGAATTTATGGAGCAAATCTGTTAGAAGCTGCACGAGTGTAAGCACTTGAAGCAGTATACGAGAAGGTATCGTTAAACCATTGAAATAGTGCATACTGCAATTACAGACGGCCATTCATGAACACTACAGCGACCTAATTCCATATCCTATGCTTGGTAGTAAACCACTTCTTCACATTGGAATGTGTGCACTGAGAACCTACAAGACCCATGCATAACATAGGACTCATAACACCAGCAGGTTTTGTAATATATCACCGTGAAAATTTACGTGAAGAGAGCTGGCAATAGTGTCAATCCCTAGCATGGCGTGGAATGACAGCTTAATTCAAGCTCACTTCACCGAGGTTTTTACAGAATAGATCGACACGTGTAGATGATAGCAAAATCAGTTTAGCCCGACACAGATATACACCTTAAACTTACAACACCCCTGTGTTTTTGCCGGGGGTTAAAAAAAAATGAGAATTGTTGCATTAAAGGCTGATTTCTCCATCGCCAGACAACTTTTATTCAAGTAATAAAATTGACGTTTGACCGTTTTTGTATGAAATAACTGTCAAAATTTCAAAATTATTCCTCGAATAAAGTTATCTGGCGATGAAGAAATCAGCCCTAAGTGTCATTGTTTTACAAAATACGCGCTGGATTACGTTTATTTGTATAAAGCATTCCAGTATATTACTGCAAATTTCCAACAGCATAATATCTTACACGCAAGATCTATAGCCGTCGTGGCCATGCATAGCTTCTATATTTTGATGGGTTTTAAACTTTTATAGATTCTCTCACAACTCGACACGACGACGGATGTTATATTGTCGTCAGAATGGACCATAACTTCGACATCCAATCTTCATTATCAGGGACTCAGATTAGTCTTCTAATTCTTTATGAAATGACTACATATAATATATAGTTCTAAATTCAATATTTAATTACTGCCTGTCCTATCGATCCATGAAGGTGAACAATCAAAAGAGTTTGAACATGGAATCTTGACAAACTTAGCTTATCGCAGTATTTCGTCTACGCAGCCAAAATTAAGCTGTACATTAATTTGATCATTCCTTCGTCGGTTACCTTTTATAGTATTTCAGGCAGCTGTTCCCTTTTATTCAAAATGAAGATAATATAGTGGACATTATAATAATTGTCGTAATATCAGTGTCAGGCTGTCGACGCGTCGCTAATTTGTAATTAGCACTGGCTTTATTTGGCTCAAGTCCAGCTGTTTTGGACACACGTCAACATTAACGCCATTAAAATTTAATTTCACCTTTGACGTTAACAACTAAACTAATAATGAACTTTGTTTTGTCAAATTGTACAGATTTAGACGTCTTTCTGGATCGGTTGATAATTTTATTTTTGCCTTATCTTCTGTCTGCGAAGAATAAGTATGTAGTAACGATGGAGTGTCTTGCCCATTCTTCTCCATAGGAAAAGTACCTTCTGGAAGGGGCGACTAGAATGAATTCTATTTAGCTGTAATTTTTGACCTTCAAAAGTGCCTTTTAGGTGTCTATTTGAAATAAATGATTTGACTTTAACTTTGATGTCAAATTTCAACAAACATAAACCCGTGCCTTGTAAGGCAGGACAGGCTAGGCCCGCAGGATGGCTGGTTGCAGCAGCTGGATGAGAGTTGCTGAAAATCGAGTTGAATGGCGTGCAATAGGAGAGGCCCAATAGTTCAGCAGTGGACTGCTGTAAGTTGATGATGATGATGATGCTCTTCTACCATGAGTGCGGGATTCATTAGGCTGGGACATACACCGCTCCAAACATTCACTTCTCTTGTCACGGTAATGTAACTAACAAGCATCATCTCATTTCGGACCCTAAGTCTGAAGTTCAAAATCCAGGCAAAGCTATGTCCCTAGAAAAACAACCTCAGCAGATAATCTAAATGTGATCTTTTATTGATTTATTACTACCCTTATTTTTTTATCCGCTTTACGGAAAAACTGGAAGGAAGCAACTTGTTCAGGATTTCCAATATTCGAAGAATTTCGAGAAATTCTGGCATTGACTTCAGAAAAATTGTAGGTCTTTTTTTTAAACTAGGGATGCGACCTAAAGTTATATTATTACTAGGATTCGAAATGTGTTTTGAATAAACCCAGTCTGGAAAGTAAGACTGTTTGCCTAGCTAGATAATTTGCGTCAATGTATCACAGGAAGATGTAAAATGTAAAAGAAAGTTGTATTTCAACGCATTCATTTTTATTATTCACTGTGATGTTTCATCTTCTGTCACATTTTATTTAATTAAATAGTAGTCGTCACATAATGTCTCAAGATAAATAGATCCTGTACTACTGGATCCTGAATCATGTTTGCAGCCGTTTAACATACGTGTTCTTGCTGGAACGATTTTACGAATAACTTTTTTGTCAACGAATGGAATGTTTGAAGGTTCATCTTCTTAATAAAAATTTTATTACAATAGCTTTGTTTAATAAACCATACCGCACTTAGTCAGTAAGTTGCAATACCTAGTAAAAACGACAAGGTCCTCCCGTGCTATATTTTCAACAAACAGCGATTGCTACCTCTGCTAATCACACGATCGACGCTAGGATCGAAAACGAGGTGGCATTTGAGCTTTACATCAAAAGCAACTGGCACTTCAAAGCGTATAAAAATAAAAGCAGTATACAGGGTTATTGTTAAACCATTAACAACCTCTCAGGACTATATTACTAACATCATAAAGAACAACTTTTGTTCTATGGCTTTTATTAATTCACCAGGCTTTCAACAAAAATAAATGTTCGATTTTCTGTTACGAACTCGACGTGAAGCAAAAGAAAGCTCTAGTTAGGTAAATAAACTAACGTGTCTAGTACAAAATTCAGCGGAGGGAAGCGGGGGTTAGATTGTTTTTGGTAAATGTATTATGTTTTGTAAAAAGTCATAGAACAAAAGTTGTTGTTTATGATGTTAGTAATCCAGTCCTGCAAGGTTGTACTATGTTTTACCAATAACCCCGTATACATAAAACAAATCCATGCTCAGTACCTTTCTTCCAATTACATACTACACATTTGGCCGTCTACTTTTCCTATTAGGTATATCTCCATGCTCTTTCAACAAGCCGACATTGAGCATCGCCCATCTTTCTCCAGGCCTCCGCTTATTAGGTTATCTAAACATTTGACTATTGGCATGCCTTTTGCGGCAGACAGTCGTGCCGATACCCTTGTAAGGAAACTTACCTTCAGCAGATAAGCATTTCTCGCCGTATTTGCATTTCGAAGTATTGGAGCTGTTTCTAGAGAGTCATCCTTTACTTTGGTTGGTGCATGATTTTATATTTTATTTGCTGTGCTTTGAAACTGTGCAAATTGAGTTATAAATAAGTAACTAGATGCACCTGGTGGCACGATTGCCTGGGTGTAAAGTATTTTATGAGTAAACAAATATGCGCTCTAATGTATTATCATCTGTATCATTCAACCTTCTCTGCGTTATTGAGTTAAAAACATGCATTACTTATGCATTTTTCTAGAAAGATTTTTATTACGAGTACGTACTTAATGATAAAGTTAGGGAAAACACTCTAAATTGTTTTCCATGAAATAATGAAATACGGAAGTAGATCCTTCTCTACTTCGGTATTGTTATCCAAACGAATTTCATTAGCATTTTCATGTCGAAAAACATCTGTAATGTATCCAATCTGGGCATATATCAAATATCTATGAACGGAATCGCTTTGAGGTAGGGCCATCCAATAACGTGGCTAACCAGGTTCGGCCTTCTTCGTCCAATTACATAAACTATCCGCTAGTGCTGTGCCCAACGGTAAAATGACCGTATTTGGAAGTCGCCCAACTCTGATTGTTTTTTTTCGGCGAACTTATTGAAATACGAAGGATTTTTCGTCCGTCAATGATAAATGTCGCATATATTTGTCACGGTCCCCTATTATTGAAC
Organism: Apamea epomidion; assembly: GCA_947507525.1. Taxonomy (NCBI): domain Eukaryota; kingdom Metazoa; phylum Arthropoda; class Insecta; order Lepidoptera; family Noctuidae; genus Apamea; species Apamea epomidion. The sequence goes on along the minus strand of OX382226.1, from coordinate 8,710,452 downwards.
AATATATCATATATCCCTATGTCCCTTTTGTCCGATGTTTCTGAGTGATGTGAAGGCAGTTTTTGCGGTATTTTGGCAAGGGTTGATGTTAAGCTGGTTATTTTTTATCGTTCAGATATCAAATTGTGTTTAAATTCTCGCGTTATTGCATCACTTCGTAAAAGCTATGACACATAAGCAAGGCAGATAAAACATGACGTGAAAGTTTAGTGCCTGCATGCATTAAAATAACAAAACACTGTCATAGTTTTAAATCTCATGCCAGTGCCACGCCACTTTAGAAAAGCATTGCAGAGAAATAAAACGCTCAAAAAGATATAACATTTGACGAAATAAATGTTGTGTTCACGCATATTATAATTTTGATGTGTAACGTAATTTGTGTCAGATTTCGCGTTAACAACGTAAATTCAGCAAATGCAAATTCGAAGCTTAAATGGATTTTGTACTAGATTGGATATAACGATACGATTTGGGGCTGTTTGGTAGGAAAATTGTTTTTTACGAGCCCGTTGAGATTTCGTCGATACTCTCGCGCCATCGAGCATGCAGATAACATTTGTATACTTAATCCGACATTACCTTAACGGCTTAATTTCGAATAATGATGATGCGATAAAACTCAGACAACTTTATATTTAAACGAATCAAAAGGTTAGCTTGTTGCGAAATCGAAATTGATTTATATGGCGTCTAAATTAAAGTACATACATACATGTCGTGGTCGTGCCAATGATATTAATGGATTGTCCTCTTAAATAGATGTATGATTCGTTTGACTGCATCGATTACGAATAGATACTAATCACGATAATTACGTCGGTCTTATCATTGTCATGAAATAAAAAATAGTTTCAGGAGTATCTACAGCATATCTGTATGTATACGAGTAAACGCAGCGGCCACCTGCTCCAGCGGCGAAAATGGCAAAATCAATTAATGGGGTGGACTCACATGAGTTACATGTAGGTATTCGGAAGGCAGCCAGAGCTAGGCACAATTGGTGAGTGCATCGATAGGAATAAATTGTGTAGATTCACATATATATCTATAAACTAATAATAAAGCTGAAGAGTTTGTTTGCTTGAACGCGCTAATCGCGCGTTCCGTGGAACTACCAGTCGGATATGAAAAATATATTTTGCATTTGCTAGCACAATTCTTCAGGAAGGCTATTTAACATCACGCTCGGGCTCTTAGGGACCGAGCAAAAATAAAGAGAGTCGGAAACAAAGCTAAGCGAAAACGAAGTAATACCGCGGGCAGGGGATGCGATGCGACGGGACGGGTCGTAGGAACAAGAAGTTTCACGCGGACCAAGTCGCAGGTAGAAGGTACTAAATAGGAATAGGAATAAAATATGTAAATTCCAATATTGAAATTATATAATCAAGCTTTTACATTTCAGTAAAATATGTAAACAACACGATTTGGATCTCTTTACAACTAGTGTGACCTCAGCTAGAAGGTGCTTAAGCCAATTTTTTTTTTAAATAGCTGCTGTGGTTTTTAGTTATTGTATTTTTTTTTTCTCTCACTTTTCAATTTGCGAACACAAGTGATAACCACTTGTGTTCGCAATTGAAAAGTGAGATCAATTAATAGTTTTAACTATTAAATATAGTATATAATAATATTGTTGCGCGCCACAATTAATGCCTGGTACATGGTGACATTAGTTACCACTAGCGCCATCTAGTATCAAGTAGCAGAACTAATTTACCACTAGCGCCATCTAGTATTGAGTAACAGAACTAATCGATCCTTCTAGAAATTTCGATACTAGAACTATCGACATCTGGTCAGTCGGGGCCGGTATGTACTCGAACATTCTAGATGTTTCTACAATAGAAGGTTCTGGAACTATCTGCGGCACTTCGGGATTAGCCGCGACCAGTCAGATTTGGAGCAGCGATACATGCGAATACATCGAAAGCGATCTTCAAGTGCGACTTAAGAGCAATTGTGTTTTATAATTAGTGTGTTTGAGCTGTTATTAGTGTTGTTTAATTAAAGTGTAATTTTTGGTAATTTATACCGGCAGTTTTTATTGTCACGAACCCGAAGATCGTAACAATATGTTACTGCTTGTATGTTCACAACACAAATTTTATTATAAGTCTAAACGCGAAGACTTGTAATTGGGTTTCTGTCGACTATTGTTTCCTTTTTTTGTTTGTTTTTTTAGCTGTAAGTCTTCCATGCTGTAATAAATAAATAAATAAATAAACATTTTCCCCTATTCTGTAAGTACGGCAAACGATTTTGGAATTCTTCTACAACAAACAAACCTATAAATCTTGCGCACATGGACGATACACTTCTCACATCGGTCCACTCACCTAACTTATTTACATGTATTCCTTTGAATTGAGAAATTTCTAGAATGTCTCTAACTTCGCATATTGTCGTTTATGTTGAGTTACACTTTTGGAAATGACGCAAACTACTTTGAGTTTGGACTTAAGACAAGTATTTTTTTTTGGCTGTGGCCTATTGGCAACGGTCGCGACTTACGGGTTTGTAGGTCGTAGGTTCGAACCCAGACAGGCGCTTTACTTTGTGTAAATTATTTCACCACTACAGCAGTACGACCCTGTAACCATCTCACCGTGAAAACTTAGGTGAAGTGATCGCGGAGTGAGCTGTCATTCCAACTAATGCTAGGGATTGACACTATTGACAGCTAACTCTAAGCTCACTTCACCTAACTTTTCACGGTGAGATTTTTACAGAATCGATCGGCTGCTCTCAAAACGGTGAAGGAAAACTACGTGAAGAAATCGGCATGCCCTAGAACTAAAAAATCGAAGACATGTGACATATACCAACCCGCACTGGGCCCGCCTGGTGGATTACCCGCCTGTTGGAAGTCCCAGCTGTGGGGAACATTACAGGCTGATTATGAAATTAATTTCAGACATACTTCCATATCGTTAAGAGAAAAGGTCTTGGCGCTACATTGTTTGAGTTAACTACGTATTAAAAACTTTGCTCAAAAGTTTGTTAATGGAACGTAATTATTGGTTAAATGGAAATTAGGTTAATTCGAAAAGAAAAACACAAGAAGAGTTAAATGCTCACCCAAGTACTGTTATCTAGCAGGCTCAGTCGCTACATTCAGACTAATGAGCCAATTCAGCGAGCATATAGGTCAAAATGTACGGAGAAATTGAATAAGATTTCTATACATTATATGAAATGAAATGTTTACGTCCAAAAGTTTTCGTCTCTGAAAGTTTTAGAGAGAACCTTCGAGGCCTCCTTAAGCCTAGAAAGTAATTTAATGATACAGAATCCTCAGCGTCTTGTCGTGATACAACCAAATTGGTTTCTCAGAATTCTTTTACGGATTGCCAAAGATCTTTTTATTGAAAGGGCATAATTAAATGTTAACGTGAATCCGGACGTCGTCGCCGGTCGCGAATAAATTAATCGTCGAACGCTCAATAGAAAAGTTGTGCGTGAGCAGTTAGGGGCTTAACTTGGCATTATTGACAATTTGATTTACTTGGAAGTGTTCGTAACCATATGAAGCTATATTTATCCAATTATCATTGATTGTTTATGTAGTGGTTTTATATTATAAGAATTGTTTGTTTTATTTTATTTTGTTACCTATAAGTACGAATCATTTGGTCTGACTTGGTTTCCGTACCTCCTTTTCGGGTAACCATTGAATCAGTGCTGTGCTGTGGGTCCCCTATAGCACAGCATCATGCTGAGTGGAAGCCTTCTTGTCACAGTCATGACGTGCAGCCATCGATTATTTCTGCTTTGTGCTCGTGATTATAGACATATTTTGTTTTTATTTTTCCTTATTATTAGAACTAATTATCTTTTCTTCCTTTTTTTCTTTTTCTTTCGTTTTTTATGCACGTGTTTCTGTTGATAGTGTGTTACGCAGTTACTTCGCTGGTTTCAAATCGACGTTTGTTTTGACATTAGGGAGCAAAGCCGCAAGTCAGGAAGTAAGCTTAAGGCTTGGCATTGTGTACGGCTATTTCCAGGTACCTGTTTATCATTAGACCTGTACTTTGTACTGTGTACTTGTACGCGCCTATACACTATACACGCCGATGATATTGCGTTAATATGCAATGGCTGCCACAATATTTATTGAGAAACTTAAAATAGGCATTACACGATTAATGAGCCAACATACCTGACTATTGGGGAAGGTGGCAAACGCAGATTGTACTTTATGAAGCGCATGGTCCTGCTGATGGCCAGGCGGTGGTCTGCCTTTGGGAAAGTGGAAGCGAGGGATGACCCGCGCGGGCGCACCACTGCTGGCAGCACCGCGCACACTGCGCTGGAGCGTTGTGTGTGGCGGCGCTGATGATGGCTTTGGAGGTGCTGAGGCGGCATAATTCTGTGAAAGAAAATGGCGACAGTGAGTACTGATATATTACAAAAATATAACACATATATTATTAAGGTTGCAGTGAATAGGGTAGTTGCCTGGGTAAAAAAATAATAATTATATTTAGTCCGTCAGTTAGATTATCGAAAAATAATGGACACGTATTTTTTCTTTTGTCAATCAAAAAAAAAATTACAAAGATAAAGCGCGTCAAAATTTGGGAGTGGGGGGTCGTGACGTCACTTGCTTGCAAAAGTGACGTCACGCGGAACTTTAACGGGCGATATCTTCGTCATTTTTTATATAATTGACAAAAGAAAAAATACGGGTTCAATATTTTTTGTTGATAATCTAACTGACGGACTAATTCGATTTTTTTAGGAAAATAGCTTATTGTAAAGTAGCATCAGACTGATTACACAAAGTAAAAATTCTTTAACATCAAATTCAGTATAATCCCCGGATAGCTTATTTATTTAGGTAATTAACACGAGTAAGTCATCAATAGGTAGCAGTGGTGCCTAGTGGTATCGGCCCCGACTAACGAGTTGTAGGTTGTGAGTTCGAACCCGGGCATGCACTTTACTTTGTGTATTTAATTTCATCACCACTACTCTCAAAACGGTGACGGAAAACATCGTGTGGAAACCGGCATGTCCTAGAACCAAAAAATCGAAGACATGTAACATCCGTCAACCCGTACTGGGCCCGCGTGGTGGATTACGGCCCACTTCCTCTCACAGAGATACCTGCATCCCAGTCAGTGGGAACATTATATTGGGAGATTTATCGCATATGGTTGCAGTGAATTCTGAAGTGGCGTGTGACTGATTTCAAAAAGTAAAAAAAAAAAACATTAAAATCCAAATTCAGTATAAGCCCCGAATTACTTATTTACTTAGCTGATTAACATGGATAAGTCTTTAAATTCAGACAGATTTGGAACATAAGCCGTGCTAAAACACTTCAGTAGGTGTACAACCAAAAGCGTATCTCCCAAATTTGTCACTTGCATGAGTCTGTACAGTGCCGGATTAAGCCAGCGCGGGGCCTGTAGCAAATTTTATCAAGGGCCCCTTGATTTGCTTTAGGTTATCAAGTTTTTTTTTACTATCCTCCACTTTACCACTCCTGGGCCTCACTCCACTCCTTCCATATTTCGCGAGTCAGTGCGTCCTCCTTTCAGTTTTTACGGAACCTACCTAGCTTGTCCCACCATCTCCTACGTGGTCTGCCGTGACCCAGCCTCACTAGGCTATCTCAGGGTACCAGTTCTGTGCTATTTGGGCCCACAGTTTGTCCGGCATGCGGCAGACATGTCCTGCCCCGTCCCATTTGGGCAACCTTTTGAGCCACGTCAGCTATCGTTGTTTTGGAGCGCAATATTGTGTTTCGAACACGATCCGTTAATTTAACGCCTAGTATACCGCGCTCCATTGCTCGTTGGCAGACCTCGAGTTTGGACTTCTGGATGTTAGTCGAAGAACAATACTGTGCCCCATAGGTTAAGAAGAGAAGACAGAATACACATCATGTCCATGAGCCTGCGTTTCAGTGCCATAGGCAACTCACCCTTAAATAGTTCCTACATGGACCAGTAACTCTTCCAGGTGTTTTCCATTCTCCTCGTGATTTTTTTATATTGCCTCGCCTGGAAAGAGACTTCTTGGCCCAAGTAAAGGTATTCGTAGACATGTTGTATTATCTCCCCGTCTACTTATATGCTTCCAGGTGTTTCGTTGCACATAACTTTGACTTAAATAAATAAATTTAATAAGCTTTAAGCGAGTTATTCAGCAGGGCCTTCAACATGGCTGTTGAACATTTTGAAACCCAACTCTTTTGTGTTAAGTATTGTACCTACATTGATATCAAAAAAATATTTTTACGCTTCTATCTAAATTGATATTTTTTTTTACAGTCAGAAAGTTTTGGTGCGCGGGGCCCCTAAATACGCGGGCCCGTAGCATTTGCTACTCTTGCTATATGTCTAAGACGCCACTGAGTCTGTACATACGTTATCTCCAAAACTGCTTCATGGGCTAACGTAATAGAAATAGAATATGTATCGTTGGCAAGGTGAGTCGTAATTCGTTTGATTTATTGCGTAGTGCATTGTTGATATTTTCGCAGTCCGCCCGTCGAGCCAGCGATGAAATAGAAATATTCTGATAAATGTCTATCGTCGTTTGCAGTACATCCGTCGGGATGAGCGACAGTGAGGGTTTTTCTATTTGTAATGTTACGAAAATAAATTGATTTAGATGAATCAACTGGTTTGGCTTTAGCGAGATTAGCTGCATACTTTGTGTTATTTAGGTTTAATGTCGGTGAATGAATAAAATATCAATGTTATGTTTTCATAAACGAGACAAGCAGTTAAGTCTTAAGATTTGTGCTAGTGTTTTAGAGTAATTGTTGAACAAAAAACAATTTTAGTACGTACAGACAGCACATCAAGCTACCCGAAAATGTCAAATTTTCCTAATCAACTTTGAACCTAATGCTTTAGCGACAAAGTTGAAAATCTATAACAGAAAATTGGCAGATTGTAGTAGATTGATGTGCTGGCGGTTGTACATACTGCTTATTGAAATTCTTATGATGTATGTATATTTAACACTTACGACCACATATCAAGCTATACATTTTCAGTATAAGCTGACTTCTCATTGTACGAAAAGCCTATACAATACGAGCTCAGCTAAAACTGGAAATTTTAATAAAATAAAATAATTTTGATTCGAGTATCACTAAATCATAATATTATTATAAAATAATAATACACTACTACTATACAATAAAACTATACTACACTAAAATAATAATTCAATTCATAATAATTTAACGTTAAGTACATTAAATTCAATTCGATTACAATAATTCATACACAATAAAATTATAATAAAAAATGATCATAATTAAATTTACATAGAAAATTAATGTATAGCTTCATATGTCGCCGTGTGTACCTGTCTTTGTTCAAAGCCATTCTGCTTAATATTTCTAGACTTACGTCTAGAAATATTAAAGAAAACATTAGCATTATTACTTTTCATTTCAGACGCTTTTAAATTCTTATTCAAAATATTCTGTTGTATTTTCTTTCATGAATATAGGGTTTATGATAAGGACGTTTACGTAGTATCAGTCTTCATACCTTCCAGTATATACATAGGTATACCGACGTACGTAAGAATATATTAATACTATACCTATGTTTTCATTAGCTCGCGGCACGGTCGTAATATTTGCAAATGCTTATATTGCCAAGTATACGAGGCAAAAAGTACTTTGTCTACTTCTTAATAACTTTCTTTCATCTTTGTAGCTTTTATAGAAGGTAAAGACTTTAGCGTTTATAACCTTTTTGGAATAAATTGGTTTGGGGGACGACCGGAGACGTGATCGTCACGGCTTTCTTGTGATTTGAGTAAAGCCAGCTTTTGCGTAACTGTCGTAGAGGCAAGTGAAATGAAACTAGCCTCAGGGATTGATTTAATTACCAATCCGTCTTGCGTCTCAGACAGTATAGTGACCAAATGTAAAGCAAAAATAATGAATTGGCTTCTTGATTTGGATTATTCTGAGACAGAAAATATTTTAGCTGTTTTAAAATAAATTATATAGTAAATTTGTAGACAACATTTTAATACACACATCTACAATTCACTCTAACAAACAAACTTTCAGACACACACACAACACACACCATACACTACACACTCACAGACACACCATTTTTAATTTTAGTATTTTTCCTGTTTTATTTTTTAAATATAAATATTCCTCTCTGTACGTGAAGGCTTTGATGTTTACAAATTAGTACTTTATAGTATTGTTTTAAGAGGGTGAGAGCCTGGAGATCTGTCATACAGGTCGCGAACCCACTACAGACTCCAGCTCTCACAAAGGTTACAAATTTGATTGAAATAATATGTTATGAACCAATGTCTGTACCTTTTGAGAGAAATAAATCGATATTATTATTATTATTATACTGTGAGAAAAAAGATGTCACCTTAGAAAGTCTGTGTATAGTTGTTTAATCTTGCTTATATTGCATAAAAATCGCACCCACGATACAGGAGAAATTCGTAGTGTGGGGTAACGTTTTTAAAAAAAAAAAAAAATAATAACAATCAACATTGTAGCCCTGGCCCCCTTTTTTTAGTTTTAGTACCTATTTGACAACATTAATAATTTGTGATTTATTATGTAACAATACACCAAGTTTGTGTTAAATTGTTGATACCATCGCCCCGCGCGTGTCTAGTGCCGTATTATCAAGGCTGGTTTATTTCATGCCAATTTTTACGCTATTAATTTTGTTTGAATAATTCAAAATTATATTTTTAGTAAAATTGTTTACTTTTATTATTTTAACAGACTGATAACAACTTGTTATAACCGCTGTACTATTTAGGGCTGATTTTTCCAACGCCAGATAACTTTATCCAAGGAATAATTTTCAATTTTTGTCAGTTTTGTTCTTCCATACAAAAACTGTCAGACGCCAATTTTATTCCACGAATAATAAATATCTCTGCCCTAATCAGCACTTAATATGATAACCTAATCGCCACTCTGTATACATTAAAATCGAAACTACATCAACTAAAACATTAGCTGCTTAGAGATACTAATTCAAACTCTCTACTGGCTTGTAATGACATTCCGATGTGACCGCGCGCCTAACCCACCACATTGGCACGGATACCATTTAACCCCTTACATATAATATGCAGCATAGTAACTGGCTGTAAATGATCATTAATTATAAATCAATCCACTATCTATTTAATAAGGGCGGTAATGGTTAGGCGGTAGACGGTACTGGTCTCGTAGTCTCAAGTCCGACTGCCAAACGTGGGGTCCCGGGTTTGATTCCCAGGTCGGACAAATTGTTATTGAGTTTTTTTATTAGGAATTTTTTAGTACCCACAGCTAGGAGTTTGGAAGTTGGCGGTGTGATAACCCCGTGCCTCGTAATAGGTCCTGCGGGCGCATAATTTCTCTCCGGTCGTGTCGGATTGCCGTCCCATCGGACTTTGAGAGTGAGGGAAGAAAGAGTGCGCCTGTATCCGCGTACACATTAATTGTGCACTATAAAAGCTCCCGCGCCGAAGGCTAGTCTCCCTTTAGACTGGTTGCCATGGCCGATATTCGGTCCGAAGACTATTAACAGTATCTACACTTCTACAGAAGTGGTTACAGTCAATTCGATTTTAACTCGTCAACGGATTGACGTTTGTTGATCTCCGTATGAATTTGTGAGTAAACAAGTGAACATCGCTGGCCTTAAACATTAAAATTGCCACGAGAACTGATGGGGTCGTCTATTTATAGCCGAGGCCAGCAGCGGGCAATATTAACACAATTATGACAGAAATAATCTCGTAAAGTAGCTTTTTATACAATTTTCCCTGAGAACAGATGATATAGTGTCCATAGGAAAGAAAGGAAACGCGTGAAAAATGTGGAAGGTACAAAAGGTTGGTGATTTAGCCGTCTTGGTCACCCACATGCTAATTCCGAACACAAAAAATTAGTTTTCGGGCGCTTTTTGTCCTTCCAACATCGTAATTAACGCTCGAATGAATTGTCGGTGACCAACGCTCATTCTGCAAAGTTTTGCAACGACACTGATGAATGTGTTTTAGTTGGCGCGAAATCCTAGAGAATAGCCCTTCAAAGTAAATAACAGCGAAATTATTGTCGTACTGTTATTCTCAACATTTTGCCACGAGTCATTCTTGTTGGAATAATTCATGATTTACAAAAGTAATTTCAGTCCTCGACATTTTCTGTAATTGCTGCATAATTTTCCGTTCTGTGGTCGTTTTAGTGATTATGTTCTCGAAACAAAAACTCTTGTTTAGGGTTTCTTATACAAACAATGAAACCTGACGGTTACGAACTGAATTCACAGCAAAAATGAAAACTATGTTCTCGAAGTCATCATCCTTTCGTTATCATGGTTGGCGCAGTGGTTAAGCGATTGACTGCTGCGCTGCGTGTCGCGGGTTCGATTCCCGCACGGAACAAATATTTGTATGACCTGCAAGTATTTGTTCCGGATCTGGCTGTTTGTGTATGTGAGTTTAGATGTTTGTAAACGCACCCACGATACAGGAGAAATTCCTAGTGTGGGGCAACGTCTTAAAAAAAAAAAAAAACTATGTTGGGGTCGGCTTTCAGTCAAACCGATGCAGCTGAATAAACTATGTTTTCGAAGTACAAAACAAAATGTGCTGAAACTTTCTTACCTATCCCATGACAGTAATTCAGTATCAATTTAAACGTGGATTAAATGTAGAATTACTTTGTGGTCATTTCATCGGGTATAGTTCACAAAATAAGCAAGGTGAAGTGGTAATGGGCCTGCTATATTAGCCGTAAAACCGACGACCGTTGGGGTAGAGTGAAGACAACGAAACGGCAAACATAAGGTAGGACGCCCTCAGGTTTAGATGGAGCGACGATTTTCCCAGTGACTGGTAGCAGCTGGATGAGAGTTACCGAGAATGAAGTTGAATGGCATGCAATTGGAGAGGCCTATGTCCAGCAGTGGACTGTTGTAGGCTGATAATGATTTCATCGGGCTGCAGTGAGAGCAATATTCTTGTGCAAAAAGTCTGCCTATCTAAATATTTACTTAAATGAAAAAGGCCTTTGATAACATTGCCTATATGTATAAACAGAAAACTACTTTACTAAACAAATAAAAATAGAATCTTCACTTCTTCAATAGTTTCGCACTTGTCCCGTTTCTTGTAAATACGGTCCATTATACAGACGACCTTAGGAATATTTTTTGCGATTATTTTATTTATTCTGTCTCATTCTTGGTCACTGGCATTATACAGTGCGACCTTGGTCTCTCTATTGTTAAAATTTTCAATGGCGACATTTCTGGCATAAGCGCCATTCTAGTATGCCAAATTTCACACCTATTGGGTTTTTTTTTTAATTTTGTTAAGTCGATGAACTGGTTGATTAGGTTAATGAAGAGCACGTGTTGATGTGTGTTAGCGACCCCATAAAGTACGTCATCATCATCCATAGATTTCACCCACTGCTGAACGAATGCCTCTCTTTTCTTGTACCAATCCACACGCTCCTGTCCCAGCCTCATAAAATTCCTACCTACCCTCAAAAATCGATGTCCTTTTTTTCTAGGTTGCTCTGTCCCACTCCTGGCCAAAGGCCTCGCTCCACTTCTGCCATCTTTACTACATAGACAAAAAAAAAGACATGTCGTTTTGGCGATGCCTATGACCAGCAGGGGACGTGTTTCGGCTGCTGTACGACGTTGATGACAAAACAGATAGCTAACTTACAACTCCTTAAACAAATGTTTTGCGAGTGCTAAAGATTGTAACTTCTATTTAACCTTCCCAAGTCAATTACTTTGAAGCCGATATCCATATCATTTTATTTACTAACGTAACGAAAACAGTTGGTATATTCCTGTTTCATAGAGATTATACGGGTCAAAATATCAGACTCGAAGCCCCACAAATCCTCTTATATCCAGCTGTAGATGCAACTTGGCGAAACTATAAATCTTTTTTAGGTAAGTACCAACCTAAGTATTTTGTTTAGTGGAAATACACGAGCAGTATCATGTAGGTACTTGAGTGTCTTCAGCCTTCTTAAACTAATTGGCTGATTTTCAGAAGCAAAAATCTCATTACCTCAAAATCTATCAACGAAAGGCTCTGTTGACTACTTATGGGATCTTACACATCCCTGATTGCCAGTAAATGCGGTTTACTCATTTGAAATAGTGTCTAAAATAATCACATTCTTGATTAGTTACTCCAAAACTAGACACAAGTCTTACCTAAGCAAAGTCAACGTATAAAAAACAAAAAACAATCCATTTTACGCCTCTGAAATCGTATAGCTGCCCACAAAATATTGTAACCGCAGCACATAATTCTGGTTAACGAACCCATTAATCTTCTAAGCTCCTGGTAACCGCAAAAGGTAACTCGACAACCTCAGATATTGTTTTCCAATATAATGAACAGAATGCCGTAACATGTTATATGTCTTACAATAAACAAAATTGCCACTACGCCTACGTTGTTGTCAAAACGGATAAAGACCAATTCACACGAGTCTGTTGGATTTAGCTACTGTAGGTGCCTAAAGTCTCACGGTAACTATTAAAAATTCTAAACAATGCGGAAGTTTTCCCAAACGTGTCGTTAAAGACAGACATTATTAAAATGTCATAAAACGGGATATTTACCAGTTTTTTATTTGGTTAGAGCTGATATTTCGGCAGTGATGCAAGCGCTTATGTTCATGAATAAAATAATGAGTAGAAAAGATAGACTAAATAGATTTTTGGTTCAATTTCTGCCACAATACCTATAGTTAGTTATAATAGAACACACAACATAACGCTTTGTTTCCCCGAATGGTTGGGCAGAGGTTTACCTACAGTACACCCACATTTCGTCCGTTAAGTCTCATGTGATAGGGGCGAGCCCACTGCGGGCACAAATCCAGACTCCGGACTACTACTGAGGAATTTCAGATAGAAACACCCAATGACACTTAGTTATATCTACTCTAAATATAATTGTTAATCCAATGTCAAAACTGATAACAATGACAATGGACTAAAATACGCTGATGTTGACGTTAATGATGCATTAGCTAACTAAACAAGAACTGGACCGTGAGAGGCGACCTTAAATTCATTGTCGTCCCACATCTCATAAATCAATAACACCTGTTTCTCGCCTAAACAACAATTCAATTAAACCAATATCCGATTGATTTGACAATATAAATGGGCTCATTTATATAAGGCATAATATATGTTAATGAAGTAGACGATCCATCATTGATTTCCACTTTGATTGGGATTATCTGTTCATTTTAGACGAAGAGTCTGATGAACCCACAAAGAGATACATATGCGTAGTTCTCTTTGGGTAAAAATTTCAATACGAAACTTGTTGTACAGTGAGTGCAGTGCCTTTTGACCTCATTAATGTATTATTGAATTTAAAGGTTATGTGATTCTATGATATAACATGGCGAAGAAGAGAAAGTAGTAGAAGGATGGACTGAAAAATCTAGTTCCCGAAATGATGTAGAACTTAGATGACACATTCTACATATAAGAAGAATCCTGCCATATCTTTGAAGATAATGCGAATTCATACACTATTGTGTGACTTTAAAGTAAGTTGTTTACTGAAAATTCTAAATATTCAGTCATATCTCGTAAAGTTTAACTTATTTATGTAATCAAAACTAATACACAATATAAAGAGGTAAAATTGTTTGATTGAAAGAGATAATTGCTGAAATCTCTGATCCGACATGATTGCAAAAATTCTTTACTACCATAGAATATGTTTTATGGTATAGTTGACTTCCACTCGGGCGAAGTTCTGGGCAAAGGTTAGTGCATTATAATTTCAATCCACATGTTTTTTTCTCCATCCATCTTACTTACTACAATTTATCCAGTCCTTGTTTAAATCTGTAATTTAATAAATTCGCTTAAGATACACATTCACTTACAGACGCCAGAGCAGGTCAAGCTTCCCGAAACTGACAAATTTTCTCAATCAACCTTTAACCTTAATATTTTAGCGATAAAGTTGAAAATTTACTAAAGAAAGACAGATCGTATTAGCTTGATTCTGGCGTCTGTACATACATAAACACACGCATTCTTCCCATGGAGGTAGGCAGCAACTACAGAACGCGACCTGCTACGATCCTATTGCTTCATTTACGTTCATTCATCTGGTCATACACGCACGCTGGTTACGCTTACTACGCACCTGAAATTTCTGAAGAACATCACCAATAAGGTTACTATACTTATGTCCTTCTAAAGTTCTAAGGCGTCCCCTCCCGGCGTCCGGTAAGGACCAGGCCCAGGTCGTCAGCGCGTTGTGTTCCACGCGCGCCTCAAACAGATGTCAGCACTAACTGATGGGGTCCGCTAGGGCCGACGTCCGAGAGGGTCGCGGCTTGTTCGAAAGAGTTACCGGGTGGGTTTTAGTCCGTAAAAGTCTGACATGCATTTCTCCCGCTCCGCCCGGGCGGGAGAAGTTATCTGATGATATCCAACTCAAAAAAGGCGTTCCCTCCCGGCGTTTAAACTCGCATCTACCTTTTGTTAGTCGCCTTTCACTCAACCTCTCAACAAGACCAAACCAAAAAGGTACCATAGTAAAAGATCCCTCGTTTAAATATTTGCTAACTCTCTGTTCTAGTAGGTGTAGTTAGTTTTAATGTTATTCCACAATGTTATGATTTCCTCTCAGTTATTTACGACTGGTCAAGATTGTTTTATTACTGGGTTTTCATGTTTTAATTATAATTTACTTTTATGAGTCTAGTTTACTGTTGACTGCTAGTTTCATCGACGGCTGTAACAGCGGTTTCTTAGCTAACGTCTCCTTGAATCCATTTGAACTTTCTCTTCCAACATAATAATTAATATCTTAATGAATAAAGTACTAGTTATAGTTGTTAAAGTTAATAGAGTTTTCACATTATTACCAGTTATTAATTAAGCACAAGACTGCTTCGTTGGTCCAGTGGTTGCAAGCGTTACTGTACTCTGGACGCTTTTAACGTGTACTTCGCTTTTTCATCTTTCTAACATTATAATCATTCAACTATGTTGGGGTCGGCTTCCAGTCCAACCCGATACAGCTGAATACCAGCACTTTACATGGAGCGACTGCCTATTCGACCTCCACAACCCGGTTACTGTGTATCGTTCTCACATATAATTATAAATTCAAAACATATTATTGATTGCACTAATATTTTTGTAAAAATATAATTGAAAAGAGTGTCCATGGAGTTCCATGACCGTTCTTCTCCATAGCGCCCTGGTGCAAGCCGACAGCCACATCGAAGCTGCCAGTAGTGCCCACTGTAGACCGGATTTGGGTACTACATCGACTGTACATCGCTCCAATCAACTGCACATACTTCCCTGGCACGCCTTTCTCCTTCAGTGCCCACCACAAAACTTCACGAGGCACTCTGTCGTATGCCTTTTCGAGGTCAACAAATACCATGTGCAAGTTCTTATGCGCACTTACAATTGTGTAACACACTATCAATCATAATCTGAATCATTGTGAAGGATATTGCTAATCCATTGCTTCATATGTTCGAAAAAAAATCTGCTCTACAACGTAAATAGCGCAATGAATGTTGTTGAACTGTCAAAATGAAAGCCATTGCTACTGATAGAGTGTTACGCAATTACCCCAAAGCACTTACACATCCACAGGGTTTGTTACGGTCTTTCTTCTCAGAGTAGTCAGTTAGAAAATACCGAACTCATTTAGTTTTAAAAACATTTATTTATTATTCATTTATCACATATTGCTACTTCTCTTAAATTTTCTTTCTTATTTAGACTAGAATATTTTCACTTGTATTCCAATCTGAGTTCTAATTTATACGTACAGTCCACCGCACATCAGCGGTAACCCTTCTACTACGAAAACCGCCCTAACTATATCGACATAAAGGTGCTTTCACTGTCGCCACTGGGGAGCATTTCACCGTACCATACATGTACCACCGTTTTGCAAAACTGTGCATGTCTGTATATATAATAATATATATATCATATCCTGCTAAGCTGAGTGAATAATTTATTTCATTATGCGACTTTTTCCACATGGACGACTCCGCGGGTACAAACTAGTTTACAATGCGACAGATTCATCCATGCAAGAGACGGTAATTTATTTAATAAGCAACACAAAAGGGGAATATTACGAGTATATTGTCAAATGAGTGTAATGTGTGGCCGTATATGGGTCCTGACTCCTGGCGTAAAATAGACTGAGATTTTTTTTGTTCGTAGGAATTATCACGAGAGTTGTTACGGGTAGTCGGAATCCCAAAAGTCTGGCAACCAGTCTTACCGAGGGGTAACGTGTTACCCAGTGACTGGGTTGTGGAGGTCAGATACGTGTAGAATACTGGGGGCCTACTCCGAAGTGCAAAGTGCGAATGTTCGGATCGGACCGACACATGGCCGAACCGAATATTATTGAAAAATGCGAAAAAAGTTCTGATCAGCACAGTTGAGTCGGGACCATAGTCAATATTCGAAAGAGTGTAGGAGTGTAGGATCGGAACCGACCGAACGAAATAGTAACTTCGTAGCAGGAAACGGCCGAACATTCGGCCGATACTACTTCGGAGTAGAACCCCTGGTATTCAGCTGCAGACGCATTCGATTAGATGAAGTCGACCCCAACATAGGCAGATTGATATCTCTAAAGGCGGGAAGAAATATAGATTAGTACTCCTTTCTGGTTAGCAGTAGCACACTGGGATACCCAATCCGTCTTCCACAGCATAATCAGCCTGTACCGTTCCCATTGCTGGGACAACGGCCTCCTCTATGAGAGGGAATTGGCCGTAATCCACCACGCGGGCCCAGTGCGGGTTGATTAATAGATGTCACATGTATTCGTATTTTATTGGTTCTAGGACATGCCAGTTTCTTCACGATGTTTTCCTTCCCCGTTATTGAGAGCGGTGGTGATGAAATAAATTACACAAAGTCGCCTGCCTGGGTTCGAACCCACGACGTCCAACTCGTAAGTTGGGGATGTTACCACTGGGCCACAACTGCTCACAACAATCCGTCCTCCATGCCTTTGTGAAAAATGTTTCAGCCTTACAATATATTCTGAAAAAACGCGCTCCTTACTGCCCGTCGCGTCGTACCCTCTTCACCCACGATTTTTAAGAAGACACGTATAAAGTCCAAAAGAACATAAATTAATTTTATAATAAAATAAATTAGCTCTGAGATCTCTGTAAAGTTTTGTTGGGTAGTCGTAAAAATAAATGTAATTATTTAAGTACGAAGAAATATTTTTAAGCCAGAGATTACCGAGGAAAAAGGTTTAATTAGCGTCCTCATTTTATTTCTACAAACATTGGCTGAAAATAACTCGCTTCCACGAATTCTTGATGTAATCTCTTTAAAAAAGTTGCTTTGTATGCCATAAAGGATAGATACGACGCAAAATTCAGAATTCCGGGACTCGACATTTTGGGTACGTAAGTACCTACTCAGAGAGGCACATAACATGTGATATAGGTAAAGCATGTATCAGAAAGGGTTGCTCCAAATTTTCAGACCAACAAACCGAACAACTTTCTCAATGGGACCAACATCGTAATTGCGAACAAATAAATAGCCGTCCCATACATTTGGCTGGAGTAGGTACTGAAATCAAATCATTTATTTGCAAAGAATGTAGGTATTGTGCAATAAAGTTGTTATAGAAAATATAATGAGCCGGGTACATTCTGCCAGAGTTTTGGCATGCAAAATTTAACAAATAATGTCAGTATCAATGCGATTGAATGTAATATGAAAAATGAAAATTATTACAATACTACTAAATTATTTAAGAACTAGGTGCGCCCCGCGGTTTCACCCGCATAAGATTCGATCCCGTAGGAATATCGGGATAAAAAGTGTCCTATGTGTTAATCCTGGTTATACAGTATCTGTGTGCCAAATTTCATCCTAATCCGTTCAGTAGTTTTTGCGTGAAAGAGTAACACACATCCATCCATCCATCCATCCATACAAACTTTCGCATTTATAATATTAGTAGCATAGTCAAAGTTAAGCACAAAAATTGATATTAAATGATGTCAATAAGATTATTCTGTTGAAATGTCACACATAATAATGTGAAAATTATTACAAAACTAATAAATTGTTTAGTGTGGCTGTAGGCTTGCACCAGGGATCGGCTTTAAGTCCTTACCTTTTCCTGTTGATTATGGACGCTCTTACATCGGACATCCAGGAGGAGGCACCCTGGTGCATGTTGTATGCCGACGACATTGTTCTCGTCGGTGAAGATGGACCTAAGATCCAGAGCAGATTGGAGAAATGGCCACAGAAGCTGCGAGAATGTTGGCTTGAAAATCAGCAGAACCAAAACGGAATATATGTTCTGCGATTTCGGCGGTCTCTCCAGTTCTGGAGCCATAGCGCTTGATGGCGCACTTCTCCCAGTCTGCTCTGACTTTCGGTATCTCGGTTCACTCGTGCAAAGCGATGGCGAAGTAGATCGGACGGTTAAGCACAGAATTAACATTGGATGGATGAAATGGCGGCAGGTCATGGGAATAATCTGCGACTCCCGCATTCCCCTTAAACTTAAGGGGAAGATATATAAAACCATGTTTAGACCTCCTGTCTTGTATGGATCAGAATGTTGGGCCACAAAAGGGATAAATGAAAGGCAATTGCATGCAGCTGAGATGAGAATGCTAAAAGGAATGTGTGGTGTTACACGAATGGATAGGATAAGAAATGAGTACATAAGAGGAAGTCTGAAAGTGGCACCAGTAACTGAAAAGTTGTGTGGAAATCGGTTGTCATGGTATGGGCATGTAATACGGAGGAATGAGGAAAATGTCGTGAGGAGAGTTTTGAGTATGAATGTCGATGGCTATAAGAGTAGGGGAAGACCAAAGAAACGATGGATGGACTGTGTGAATGATGATATGGTTAGAAAGGAGGTGACTATCGAGATGAGGACTAATAGAGAATTATGGAAGAAAAAGACATGTTGCGCCGCCCACGAATACATAGGATAATAGCAGGAGAATGATGAAATGAATGACTAATAAATTATTTAAAAATACATAGTCAAGGTTAAGCACAAAAGTAGATATTAAATAATGTCAATAATATTATTATGTTGAAATGTCACACATACGGTCATTCAAAAAATCACTTAAGGAATAATAACATTTTTGTATTAAAAAGCCTAAAACAATAAAAAAAAAAACTATTGAAAAAATAGCCACAAATAGAACATAAAAGGTATAAACGTGAACCCTATAAAAATAAAAAAATAACATTTCATACGTACTTACGTAAGTGGGGTCATAATTTCAAGGTTATTTTTTTCTTTTTATAGGGTTTCACGTTTATAACTTTTTTGTTCTATTTGTGGATATTTTTTCAATAGTTTTTTTTTTAAATTGGTTTAGGCTTTTTACATTCATACTATTTTTATTTTATTATTATTTTGTGTCGGGAGTTTTTAAAATTTGTATTTAATTTTTTATTTCATGCTTTTTGTTGGGACTCCTTATTATTTCATTTCTTTTATTTTCTTGCGTTTTAAGATTTAGGTAATTTGGTGTTTAATCAGGTTTTTTGTAATTCGCCATTTTGTGGTGGTGGTCATCTTGGATTTGAAATTTATCATAGTTATAGTATTCGACTAGTCAAGCCCTTTCATTTGAAACCCATATTGAGAGAGTTGGGAAAAAATATGTACCTAATCCGCCATTTTGTGGCGGCGGCCATCTTGGACCAATTTTCATCAAACATAGCTAAGAACACTCCCGACAAATTGGCCTTTCAAACAAAAAAAACAAAATCAAAGTCGGTTCATCCGTTCGGGAGCTACGATGCCACAGACAGACATACACACACACACACAGACACGTCAAACTTATAACACCCCGTCGTTTTTGCGTCGGGGGTTAAAAAACCTTAAGTTTTTTTTTATACTGTTGAACTTTTTTATACTGTTGAACTGTTGGTACTGTTGTTGTGTAATTGTTGTTGGTACTGTAAAGGTAGTCCACTAAAGTCAACATTATGTAGTGCAGGCTGGCTATAATTTAGCGTGGGTAACTTTGAAGGGCTCATCAGCCCTTCACACTACTGTAGTTTTGTATGGCACAGTTGATATTTTTTTGGCAATTACGTCGTTGGTCCCATGAAGAAAGTTTCCTTTCCGACACATAGTATTTCAGAACCATCTTTTAAATAGTCTATATATTTTTTAAACCTCAAAGGATTTCTCAACCATTTTACTCAGTTCATATTAAGCTATTTTTTTCTTTACAGGTTGCTTTAAAATAGTCGATATAAAGAAGCACCGCGGTAGACAGTGTATAAATTAAATTTTATTGAAAAGGTAAACACTTTGAGAGAGCCTTGCGAGCTTTGTAACTTTATAGCCAACTGTAAAGAAAAACCCATCAAGTGCGAGTCGGATTCCAGCAACGCGTAGGTATTTAACTACTTTACGGTTTTCGGATTATTCCTTTACTTGTGCTATATGACATTGCTTCTTGCTAGATTTCATGATTCTAGGTCAAAGGGAAGTACCCTATAGAGTTTGATTCCCTTGCGAGTGTCAAAATATGCGGCATAAACGGAAGATAACCCGCCCGTATCTTTTGACTGCGCTGACTTAGAAATTTGATTTTCAATGCTTCAAGGGATTGAAGCTTTTAGTATTTGGTATTAATTTCACCTTGATAACTCGTCGCGCTCCTTAAAAAAATGGTCTTGACTGACAGACAGACACATGGACAACGAAGTGATCTTATAAGGGTTATAAGGGTTCCGTTTTTCCTTTTGAGGTACGGAACCCTAAAACCGTTTAAAGCCAACTGTAGAGCTTCTTGAAGGCATTGGAAACTAAGGAAGAGATTATTTGTAGGAGATTTTAAGATTTAATTGCAAAGAGTATCCTTTGATGGTTTGGTTTTGTTGAGAGGATGAATGAAAGGCGACTAAGAAAAGGTACATGGCAGATGTGAGTGGTTATTTCGGGAGGAGACGCCCTAGAAGGATATCAATCAACCAATCAACTCAGCCTATCGCAGTCCACTGCTGGACATAGGCCTCTCCCAGGCTGCGCTACAACACCCTGTCCTCCGCCTTCCGCATCCAGTCCGTCCCAGCAACCTTCTTAAGGTCGTCCGTCCATCTAGCTGGGGGGCGTCCCACACTACGCTTGCCGATACGCGGTCTCCACTCCAGGACTCGTCTGCCCCACCGGCCATCGGTCCTTCGACAAACATGGCCTGCCCACTGCCACTTCAGTTTGCTTACTCTGCAAGCTATGTCGGTATTCGGTAACTCCGGTTCTTTTCCGGATAATTTCGTTCCTGATCTAGGAGGACATATAGTGACCTTATTGGTAATGTTCTTCAGAGAGTAGTCAGGTGGTCAGGTCAGGTCCGGTGAGTAGTACTCGCAACCGACGTGCGTATACGACCAGATTTATTTATTTATTTTTACTTTAACATAAAAACGGCCCTTGGCCAATTAAATTAGTTAAAGATAAATTTACAATAAATATATACTATAATAAAGAACAGACGTATAACATAAATGACTAACAATAAATTAAATACTATTATTTTCACAAAAATGCAGGCACATTACCATTAAGTCAACTTGTCTGCAAATAAATCGCAGTCCAGGTTGGCTTCCACAAGCTTATTTAACGCGGTCAATACGCGCAGTACGGGAGACGCAGCACGGGCTGCAGTCCGGCGCGACGGTAAGCTTAGAGAGATTGAGCTTGAGATGATTCAGATGTATGAACGTAAACGAAGCAAAAGGAGTATGTAAGGATTGTAGCAGGTAGCGTCCTGTAGTGGCGGCCAACCCCTATGGGAACAAGGCGTAATTATATACCGTTAAATTTTGATCGTTTTAATCCTTAAAAGGGGTCATAAACAACTAAAAAGGGGTAATATGAACAACTTTTACTACGGGACCAAGCCTGAAATCGTGAAAAAAAAAACCAGTTGATCCATAGATTTATGTTTGCCTAACTCGACATAATTTTATTTATTTATTTATTTATTTAAGATTCATGCACAACATTACAGAATTGAATCCCAAGGCGTTGTACAGCGCAATTTACAAACAACAAAGTGACACAAATACATACTAATACATAATGTATGGATCAACTGTTTTTTTAAAATATAAGTAAAAGTTGTTCATAATGATGAGTACAATGACCCGTTTTAAGGATTAAAACTATCAAAATTTAACGGTGTATGTATGTATGTATATGTTTTAAGGGTACTTCTTGCAAATTGTTTGATTACCAGAAATGTAAATAAAGGAGTACGTAAACTATACCAACCATTCCTATGAATAGTTGACGTTTACTTTTATAGGAATGTTTGTTATTTTACAGAATTTGAAAGTGCTACCTTTCTCACGTATGGTAAAGGAAAATAATAATACACAAGCTCTCATCTTCACAACACAGCATCAAAATTAGGTAACCGTAGCATAAACAGCGGTATTGAGAGGAGCTCGTAGTCATAAACTTTACATTGTTATCTTAAGTAAACTGAAATTATGAAACAAGGAGAAATGCGGTCAGAGATGTATTAAATTTCGTAAGGGTGTAAATCTTTTGATATTGCTCGGATTACGGATTCTGATTTAGAACAAGAATCCGTTGACTTTCTTTCGATATCTTCGTGGTTTGAATTGAATCGGATATGATTCGAATTAATGCCAAAGATTGGAATCGTTTGATTTGCCCTCACCGTACTATAATACCCTGTCCATTAGGTAAACCGTTTTATGACAGATGTACATGGATTAATACACGTACGGTATTATAATCTTTGTAAGATACCATAAATTAGATAATTCAATAAGATAAGGCAGTTTATATATTTAATTTATTACGCATTTTAAAGTTATGTTTTACGTAATCTGGAATACATATGTACGTTCTAAGAAAGCTGTCAAAAAACGGTTAACCTAATGGACAGGGTAAGTCGCGCGAAAACTAGTTCATACTGAGAAGAGTGTGCTCACACAACAATAATGGCGTTTCCATGATAATCTCTGCGACATTGTGTGTCAGAGGTGTCAATACGAAAGCAAACGCGACCATCTTCATCTTCGTGGCAATCAACGCAGCCTATCGCAGTCCACTGGTGGGCATAAGCCTCTCCCAGGCTGCGCCACAACACCCTGTCCTGCGCCTCCGGCATCCATTCTCTCCCAGCCACCTTCTTAAGGTTGTCCGTCCATCTAGCTGGGGGGCGTCCCACACTACGCTTGCCGATACGCGGCTCTTCGTGGCAATGCGAATCTACAATTGAAATCTTTGATTAATGTCAATTTGACACTTAATTGAACCGAGTTAATGTCAATCTAATCGAATTCGATTCGATTCATAAACGCTTAAATCTAATCGGCAGCAAGAGTTTATTTTTGAAAAAGATTCTTAACATCATAACGAGAAATAGTTTTATCTTCGTCAATGGTTACAAGGAAGTTTTCAAGACATAAAATGTCTACAGAATTTACGATGTCTGTTTATTGGGTCAATATACTAGATTACATGGAATCGATTTATGACTTTTGTAGGCATAGATATCATAATATTGAGCAGATATAAACGCCCTGAGCAATTCTTAAATAGAGGTTTTAAGGTTATAATATTAGTTAGACATAACATACACCTGTATGTTATGTCTAACTAATATTATAACCGTGAAAGTTTGTATGGATGGATGGATGTTTGTTACTCTTTCACGCAGAAACTACTGAACGGATTGGGATGAAATTTGGCACACGGATGGTTTATAACCAGGATTAACATATAGGATACTTTTTATCCCGAAATTCCTACGGGATCGAAACATATTCGGGTGAAACCGCGGGGCGCAGCAAGTACTTACATAACATCACGCCTGTTATGCCCGAAGGGTTAGGCAGAGGTGCACCTATAGTACTTCCACATTTCGCAGGTTATGTTTAAGTCCCATGTAATAGGGTAGTTGCCTGGGTAAAAAAATAAATTATTATATTTAGTTCGTCAGTTAGATTATCGAAAAATAATGGACACGCATTTTTTCTTTTGTCAATCAAACAAAAAACGACAAAGATAAAGCGCGTCAAAATTTGGGAGTGGGGGTCGTGACGTCACTTGCTTGCAAAAATGTCGCAAGCAAGTGACGTCACGCGGAACTTTAACGGGAGACATCTTCATCAATTTTTATATAATTGACAAAAGAAAAAATATGGCTTCAATATTTTTTGATAATCTAACGGACGGACTAATTAAACTTTTTTAGGAAAATAGCCTATTGGGGGCGACCCTGTTGTCATCAACCTGGCATAAATCCAGCCTGCGGGCAGCTACTGAGGAATTCCTAATGCAATAACCCAATAAAACTTTGTCCGATCTGGAAATCGAAAGCTGTAATAATTGTAGCATATTTTAATTAAAGTCGTTTTATACAACAATCTGTCGTGTTAAATTAATGTTCAATGATAAAAAAAAACAAATTCTGCCATTTAGTGTTACCGAAAAATTCGAGCGAGAGCGAATACTTTAAAAATCATCCGGAAAATTGACTTCTGAATTCGGAAAACCGGATAACGTATTCGTAAAATCAACTTTTTTTAATTGAATATCAATGAGATGGCAGGTACTTGCTTGCACAGCTTTTGCATTCTCATACAGTACGTATGGATAAAGGGTCATAATGAAAAATAATGGGTTTATTGGTATTTCGAATTAATTTTACTTCTGACTTTCAAATTTTATTTATGTTTCAAATTGACATTATTTCAAGTTAAACCAATATCAACTTTATTATAATGGTCGATAAGTTGATATCAGAGTGACTAGCACTATTGAAAAAGTTATATAAATGTTTGAAGTTGTAGCGTAAACTGAACTTTATTGTGTAGGAATTAAAGTTATTTTTCCATAAACCCATATTTGTTTACATTTTTGGCGAATATGTCGCAATTTTATTTTAGTTGTTTTGTTAGAGTATCATTAATCTCCAGAAGATCTGCACCCTAATAGCGTAACACTATCAATCTCAATTTGAATCATTTTGAAGGATATTGCTAATCCATTGCTTCATATGTTCGAAAAGTCTTTCCGCTCAAAAACGTAAATAACGCAATGAATGTTGTTGAACAGCTGTCAAAATGAAACCCATTGATTGATGATAGTAGGTTACGCAATTACCCCGCTGCACGAACACCAATGGTTTTTCGTCTAAATTCAGTGATGATTTAGTAACCGACAGCTCGTTGAAACATTAGGCTTATTTCCAGCAGTAGCAATAACTTCGTCCCACTCCTTAGCCATTCCTGTCCAACCAGCCCCACATTTTTCAAACACAAATACTACTTACGTTTACATACGAGAGGTCGGATTCGCCTTCTATTTACAATTTTACAGTCTGACTCATGCGTTTGGGAGCATTCGGAGCATCGATAATGTCCAACATCGCGGTGTACGTACAATTCGCAATGGATTCCCTCGGTCTATATTTATAAAGAGCGGGATAGACGAGAGGAAGGGCGTGAAGGGAGGGAGGGGTTCGACGCGCCCGAGCACGTGGTATTAATAGTCGTACGCGCATGTCAGCGCGCACCCGCGCACTCGCTCCACACCAAATTGGGAAACGGGAATAGTCGAGCGATGTTTGGGTTCAATGATAGATAGAATATAAATCTACTGCCTCAGTCTGATGCATTTTATGTATGTTTGTAAGGCGTGCTCGTCTCATTAGCTAGACTGGAAACTTTGTAGACACAGACTGCAAATAGCGCTAGACGACGAGGTATGCTTAATTGATTGTTATTCGTCGTATCTTGTCTGGGTTGGTTAATCCTGGATTTTGCTACTGTTCATCTTTAGCTGTACTTTGGACCAGTCTAGTTTACATCATCTCCGGTCGATTGTCACCGGCTCTCAGGTTTTCACCAACTTTTCTAATGCTAATATTGGTCCGGCTATCCAATATTAATTTAAAACCGAATCACCTGTTCACTATTGGATATCTGTGATTTCGCCATTTTTCCATAACCCTTATTTAAGTATTTCTTTTATCAATTTGTGACTATGTACCGTAAAAACCATAGTAAAAGCCAAGAGGGCCAGATATACCCCTTTCGAATAACAATCCAATGAAGCCAAAATAAAATGGATTAGAGAGAACTACTAAGATGGCTGAAGATATTTTGTTATTAGAAAAGAAATCAGGAAAAAGGAATCTGTTCTTATCTCTACGTCTATAAATCTGATGCTCTTTATATGTGAAGTTTATAGGGTCATGAAAAAGATGTCGATGGAAACGGACCTTGAAGAAATAATAACACTATTTTCAAGTTGGCAGACTGTGTTGCTACAAGTCTCATTATCCCAAAGCGTGGGTAAATAATATTATGATATTAGGTAGCCATGGGACAGGTGGCAATGACAAAACCTAGAAATAAGTAAAAGGTGATAAAGAAGTAGATAGATTATGGGAATATAGCCACAGCAAGCAAGCAGGCTGCTCTCAAAACTGTGCAGGAAAACATCCTGAGGAAACTGGCATGTCCTAGAACCAAAAATTCGAAGACATGTGACATCAACCAACCCGCACTGGGCCCGTGTGGTAGATTACAGCCCACTCCCTCTTACAGAGAGGAGGCCTGTGTCCCAGCAGTGGGGACATTATATACGGATTATGGTCAGCAAGCATATAACTCAGCAAAAACAAACAACAAGAATTTAAGCTTTGGAATGTTAACAGAGTATCCACATTCCTGAAAGCATAACAAACCGTAAAGTCATGTCAAATGATTGGATTAGCTGTCGCTAAATCAATCAACTAACTATCAACCAATCGCAGCAACCCGACAGCAGAGATTTTCAGGAACCGAAGCACAAGTCACAGTCACGTGCGTCCCACGTGCATGAAAGACTTTTTACATAGAACTTTATTGATATTCCGTAATGGGGTCATGCCTTGGTAGAAATTAGGTCATGATGTGACTACATTCTCGGGTTTAGTTTTGTTTGTCGTTTTAGAGGTTCACGACCTTAATATAGGGGAAACAGATATTCTATCAACGTACGGTAGGTATATTATCTATTCTATGCTAATAATAAAGCTGAAGAGTTTGTTTGATTGAACGCGCTAATGTCTGGAACTATCAGTCGGATTTGAAGAATTATTTTTGTCACGCTATTTAACATCACGCTACGGCCCTTCGGAGCCAGAAAGAACGCAAAAAAAGTCAGAAAGATCGCAAAACGAAGTAATAGCGCGGGTGGGCGATGGGATGTGACGCGGTGGGACCGAAATTTCACGCTTCTGAATGATTGGCCGGAGAACAAGACCAAGGAAAATTAGAGAAGTATGGGGGAGTACTTTGCCCAGCAATGGGACAAAATAGGATAACATAGAATAGAACAAGCAATTAAGTACAGACACAAAGAATTTCCACAATTTTCAATTACGTCATCACAAAAACATATCCAAGACAATTCCATTTAAAACCGCATCCCAACATTCCCAGCTCTGTTTCACCGCTTTCAGGTGATTAAATAAAACAGACGAAAGCTAAACATTGCCTTTCACAGCCTTCGGCGAGCATTAATATGTACAAGTAACTTGGAGATGTAGTTGTAACGAGTGGTTGAAAAGTCTGCAACCCTCTTTTCACCTGTGGGCTACGCAGAGAGTTATGTAAGGAAAATTATGGCGACGTCTCTGATATTGCATATATTCATAGATAGTAGTGATGATACTTTGAGTGGTGACCATCTTGGGGGCCGCTTGCTTGTTTGCTACACAAACACAGAAAATAACAACAACGATCAGCGAATCTCGTAAAGAACCCCACTTTACGAGATTCGTTGGTCCTCCACGGTACGGCAGTAGGGTGTGAATCTGGAGCTGTATCGCAAACTATGCTTTGACTTCTATCCTGTGCCCCAAAACATGCAGCCAAAGTGACCTCTGCGCTGCCATCGATAACGCCATGGAAGTGGCAAAGCTTTGAGCTAACAAGATTTGAACAACTGTCGTGCCAGCGATATGAAGAAGAACCAACGATCCTTACGAATAGCGTTCATTAGAAGGCCCATATTTTAGGACGTGGTAACTTGAAAATAATTTATCTCTCCGAGTGTACCGTAAAATAGAGCAGTAATTCAGGGTTTGTGACGTACACCAAGACAATTAGGGCACTCGTAAAAACGTTTAGTATTAGCTCTTTCTTGGGACGGCAATTACTGGATTTAATTTCGTCATTATTGGACTTTTGTTACGAGAATTTAACGCCTTCACCTTTGGCAATGTCAACAGAATTGCGACCATTACTCCACTAACCTTAGAGACGTTTATTAAAGTAGTAAGTAAGAGAGCAATGGACGTTACTCAGACTTGAAGTGAAGGCGTATTGCGACAATTAAAAAGTCCGTGTTCTTACAAGTTTTACATACTTATTACTGTTCATAAAGTGCGTAATGTTTAATGTTCTTCTGTATTTGGTGGTCGAATGTATATTTCGATGATTTGCGACTTATCTGACCTCGATTATGACAGGAGCATTCGCATAAGCTTGCCTTTTTTGGGCGCCATTTTTTCAAGGCCTGCTCGTCAATATAAAACTTTCCTATAGTAAGGTACTGTGACATGTAGTGGCGTTGACTCTTCATCTGTTTTGGTAGGTACATATTATGTTGTTAACCATATTTTTACAAGTTTTTTAATAGCTTGCTTCATTTGTATGGTTACAGTTAGGTACTCGCATTGTCATCCATTTTTAAAGCTCTTCCTGAGATCTAATTGTGTTGAAACTTGGCATACATATACAGATTGATTTTTTAAAGACCAGCCAAATTTAAGGATGTGGTACAGACCATTAAACTGAACAACTTTCTCCATGGGACCAACATCGTAATCGCGAATAAAAATTCAGCCGTCCCATACATTTAGGTCGAGTAGGTATTGAAGTTTTCTATGGGACAGTTGATAAAATTTTCGCGATTACGCTATTTGTCCCATGGAGAAAGTTGTTCAGTTTGATGGTCTGTACCACATCCTTAAATTTGGCTGGTCTTTAAAAAATCAGCCTGTGTAACTACGGTGACAACGCAAATATATGATACCTTGAAGCTGGTCTGATGACGGAGCCCGATAGGAACTCCTCAACTAAATAAGATTTGCGAGCATCTTCGAGTTTGAACTCGTTGGTTTTGTCTTGACAAGTGCTATTACACTAGGTGTCCAGGGTCTGATGATGAAGCCTGGAGGGAAGGACTCTCCACCTAATCAAGATAACACCGTTGTGATTTGGCCGTGAGGATTTATCTTGACAAGTACCTTACAAGTGAAGGTAGAACAGATATTTAAACAATTTCAAGTACAAAGTAAAACTTACGAAAACATAGAACGTTAATATTTCTAAAAAGCTTGAGGCGCGAACGTCCTTCGTACAATTGAAAGAAAAAGCCTCAAGCTATTAAGAAAATATTAAAGTTGTCTATGTTTACATAAGTTTTATTTAATACAATTAGGGCTGATTTTTCAATCGAGCGATAATTTTTATTGGAAAAAAATTGACGTCTGACAAATTTTGTATGAAAGAACTGTCAAAAATTCAAAATTATTCCTCCGGTAACATTATCTGTCGTTGGAAAAATCAGCCCTTTTAATTAAAAGCTTGTTTTTAAAAATATTTTTACTTAAGTATCTGTATTTTATTATTTTAGCATCGGTAATTGTTAAACATATCTCGTTTATATACTAGGCCGAGACTAATACTCAGATAAAAGACTATATTTTTGCAACCAGAACTTGTTGCTGAATTAAAAAAAAAAAACATAAAAAAAACATCGCGGTTTTCAATAAGATAGGTTCTCGATTTCTATACATGTTTGTACAGACGCCAGCACACCAAGCTACTACAATCTGTCAAATTTCTTTAATAGATTTTCAACTTTATCGCTAAATTATTAAGGTTCAAGGTTGATTGGGAAAATTTGACAGTTTTGGGGTAGCTTGACCTGCTGACGTCTGTACAAGAATATCACACGATAAAGTCTGAGGCTCAGGGAAAGGGACACAACCGTTTTATTATAATGGAAATAAACCTCTGAAAATGTAAATTGTTATGCCTCATTAGCATTTAGAAAAGCTTACGTACGTACATAGAATATATTTGGCACGTTAACTTGGAGATGTAAATTTATCAATAAAGAGTGTCTTCTAGCACAAATCCATACTCCGGGCTGTTTCTGAGAAATTCCACATGGAAAAACTCAACATCACTGCCCGATCCGGAAATCGAACTTAAGACCTCATACTCAGCAGTAGCGCTTGCGACCACTTGGCCAACGAGGCAGTCAAATTCAATTATTATGGTTGTTAAACTGAAGAATGTTTCTAGAAAGGAAGTGGGGACTTATAACATGCAGACAAGTGGTTTTGTCTGTTTCATAGAAATAGTGCAATGTCTACGCGGTCAAAATGTATGAAACAGCTCATTTTTAACCGACTTCAAGGAAGGAGGAGGTTCTAAATATGACTGTTTTTTTATGTTTGTTACTTCAGAACTCCGAAAGAAGCCGATTTGCAAAATTATTTTTTATTTGTAAGGATATACTTTCAAATTGGTCCCTTAGAAATTTCATCAAAAACGGTTCAGTAGTTTGGTTTTTAAACCAAAATTACTGGTAAAAATTACAACTTATAAGAGAAAAAAAAACAAAAACTTTTTTGCAAAAAAAAAAACAACCGACTCCCAAAAAAGACTACAAAGTGAAAAAAAACTTTCATTTTGAAAGTCGGTTGTTTTTTTTCCAAAAACGTTTTTCTTTTTAATAACCTATGAAAAATGTCAACGCAGGGGGCACGTTCAGAATTATGTACTGAATCCATGGTAACAGGTTGCACATCGATGTCCCTGCCACCCTGTATAAATCTAAGTATGTGGTGATTATGTAGTTTGCATCTACTTATAGTAGGTATAATTATTTTGAAATTTCAAGGTTTGGGTTTTCGAAAAACACTTACAAAACGGTACTTGACCCTCTTTGCGTTAAAATATTCGGTGAATCTTTTATTGAATTGTTGAATAGTCTACCCACCCTATTATACGGTTCACATTTATGAATCTGTGTGAATCACGTTTAATGTAAACGTGATTTATTGTGTATCCATCACGTTTCCTCGACCACGGTCCTGAATGACGTCAATTTAGAATAGATTTTTCTATTGTTCTGGCAGTGATAGAATTACGGAGTTTGTCAGCTGTCAATCAAACAGCTGTTCAGTGAACTTTCAAAAACTAATAAGGAAGCAGGAATCTGACTGATTCTGGATCACTGGGTAGGAGATAGTAACATTAATTAGAGACAGCCCGAGCTTCATAAACCTACTAAAATTTGAGCATGCCTGCCCAATACTAATTATACAAGTCTGTTTTCACACTATATTGAGTTACTTACCTAATTTAAAAAAAAATGGCTTACCATGTGTGATGGTTATGATTTCGTTTAAGTAGGTAGTATTCTATGTACGTTTATAAGTACTAGGTATTACAGCACTATCTGACTTGTGCAGTAGAAACAGCTTTCTGCGAATACAAATCCGTTTGCGTCATGATGATTTAACAACAATTATCTTCCACTATGCAGCAGTGGTAGCCTAGTGGTATCAGGCGCGACTTACCGAGTTGAAGGTCGTAGGTTCGAACCCAGACAGGCGCTTTACGTTGTGTAAATTATTTCATCACCACTGCTCTCAAAACGGTGAAGGAAAACGTCGTGAGGAAACCGGCATGCCCTAGTACCAAAAATTCGAAGACATGTGACATCTACCAACCCGCACTGGGCTCGCGTGGTAGAATATGGCTCGCTCCCTCACAGAGAGGAGGCCTGTGTCGCAGCAGTGGAAACATTATAGGCTGATTGTGTATCATTTTATTTGGCAAAAAGTGTAGGTATTATGAACAGACCCTCTTATTTTGAAAAGAACTCCTAAAAACGTCACAATAAACTTTATGAAAGAGAATATTAGATAGCGACACACTTGGCATATATCGAAGAATATTTTGATACTTTGTCGCGAATCTGGCTCCCACCTGTTATTCACTTTGATACTCAGTGAGCGTGCTCCTCGTTATAATAAAATGGCCGCCTGTGCCCCCAGAGTAATGTAAACTGTTTTTGTAGCGCTACTGAAATAAAGAGTTATTGCCTTCATTTCTGTGTGTGAAGACATTTAATTTGGCGTTATGTTTTTTTTTTCATTTATTTTATTGTTAGCTGACACTTTTGTTTATAAATTCCGCTTTTATTTTATACCTGCACCTTAATTGCTTTACGCACTATCAATCTCAATTTGAATCATTTTGAAGGATACCTATTGCTAATCCATTGCTTCATATGTTCGAAAAATGTATCTTATTAACAACGTAAATAACGCAATGAATGTTGTTGAACTGTCAAAATAAAAGCCATTTCTACTGATAGTGTGTCATATGTTACGCAATTACCCCGCTGGTGGATTATAAGGTTTTTGAATTTAGGGACTGTACAAACTGAGTCGAGTATTGCGCCAGCAGGACGCGACTGCGTGCGTCTATTGTTTTAATGATTAGGAAGTCACGCGAATATTTACGCTAGTTTGAACACCTCCAAACAAGTTAGTTGTCACAATCGGTGAGAGCGTATTCCGTCACAAAAATAAGTATAAAGCTTTAGGTTATTTTTGCGTACAGAAGAAGTCTAAATGCAAAATCCTTTCTCTTTAAAGAGGCCCCATTCCCGCGCGATCTCCACCATTGAAAATGGTCCAAAAACCCATAGATGAGTATGTAGAATTGTTGTAAACTTTTCTTAGAAGTTACGTAGCAGCGTAGCAATCAACTCCTGGGTCTTGAAAGTCTGATAAATTTATACCGAGTACTGTTATCAAGTATCAACGGGTTTCAGCCATAAGTATTTAGGTAGATACGAGTACTTACTGATCAAGTGATCACAGGCTAGAATACTAGGAATCTAAAACATTGAACTTTGCATTTGTATAAATCAGCATATGTCTTTTCACAAATATGTCGGCTTCCAGTCTAACTGGATGCAGCTGAACGACAGTATTTTACATGGAGCGACTGTCCTTTTGACCTCCACAACCCAATTATAAATATACATTACAGCATTTGTATAAATAATAATATTAATTGAGTGAAAGTGAGCAACGAAAAACGGTGAAGGAAAACATCGTTATGAAACCGGCATGTCCTAGGACCGAAAATTCGAAGACATGTGACATCTACCACCCCGCGCTGGGCCCGCGTGGTGGATTACGGCCCACTCCCTCACACTGAGAGGAGGCCTGTGTCCCAGCAGTAGGAACATTATATGCTGATTATGTCTGAATATAAGCAAACGATCAGACTGATTACCGGTGAGAGTAATAAATTAGACATATTGAAATACTTCAATATTTTCAGTAGTTCATAGTTGGGTTTAGTTTGGAACTCGATCCGTGTTTGAAACAATACAGACAGTTTGATAAATAAACGCCGCGTACGACTTTGAGAAGTGTTTCCAACTAAAAGTGTAATATTTTATAAATAAAACTAAACTACAAAGGCAATTGAGTTTTCACAACTTTTGCTTACGTTTTTAATAAACTGTTGATGTTATTAGCTATCTATTTTGTAGAGAGTATCTAGCTAGATTTTAAGACGACATAATTATATTTTAACCTACCTGAGGGGCTTGTGGCTAAGTAATAACAGCCGCGATCGATCAGGTTAAGCTATGCTTTCTGCGGTTGGTCCGTGGATGGGTGACTATCTTTACATACCAAGACCCCTCCGTGTCTCGGAAAGAACGTTAAGCCGTTGGTCCCGGCTGTCATTCGTGGATCTTTGACAGTCGTTACGGGTCATCAGAAGCCCGAAAGTCTGACAACCAGTCTTACCAAGGGGTTTCGTATTATCCAGTAACTGGGTTGTGGAGGTCAGATAGGCAGTCGCTGAATGTAAAATACTGGTACTCAGCTGCATCTGGTTAGACTGGAAGCCGACCCCACCATAGTTGGGAAAAGGCTACCCAGATGATGATATAGGTATTTACTTAATATCGTGAACTCTTTGGTGTACCCAGTATTTTTTAAATAATGGACATACCTTGTTCCCGATGGAACAAAAGATTTATGTTTCGTTTGAAGATGGGGTCAGATGAAATTACAGAACGTTTGAAGTTGAAAAAAGGTATACTTAATTACTTGTCTACTTGTGAATTTACTTACTGGTAATCGTAGGTAAGGTTGAAAATATATCGTAGACTGTTCTTTGAAAGAAAGAAAGAAAATACATTTATTAGAGGAAGGAAGCGAAAAGTGTCGCCGTTGCGCTGAGCCGGCGCGGCGCTAGTGAGTGCGGTCCGCTCGCTAGTGATGTGCTTCGTTGGTTACAGTTGGGCTTGCTTAGTCGATTAACTGAGCGGGGCGCGAGCAACCTAACTATACAAAACCAATATATTTCACATCGAATTCAGAACTTTTAAACTTCGAATTTTCCTATTAAACACAAAAGCTTTGTAACAAGATTCGAAGAATATTGGGCCTTTCATTCCTACATAATATACAACCAAGTCTTCTGAAAACCAACAAAGACTGTCCTTATGAGTATTTAGGTTTGTTGAGTCTATCGCGAACGTAAACTTTTTAGTATTTGTTAACACATTAAGAGAATTCATTTTCTTATTGGATTGAATTCAGATCACTTCAGGGCGTCTTACAAGGAATCCCGCATCTGCTAATTAAGACAAACGTTTGTAACAATATTCCTGGAATATTGAGCCTTTTATGCCTAGACTTCAGCTGAAAGCCAACAACGGCCTTTCTTACACAAAATCCCAATATTTGCTAGTATTTTGTCTACCATTAAGGGTGTTTTTTGCTTACAAAGTAAAATGAAATAGCTAAAGAGGAGGCAAGCCGATTTGCAAGAAGGGTGCTCATTTAAATAAGATTTTAATTATTTTAAAAAGGTATAATTATCGTTATTCCGTGTTTTCTTTCGTTCCCGTTTGTTTGGGTTAGTAAATAAATCTTGAGGACAAGGTTTATTTTGTTTTTATTTGTACAGAAAGACTCAAAAAGATGTATGTTCATCGACAAGAATTCATTTGATTGTCTATTCGTGTTCCATAATAATTTATCGCTAGATATGGGTAGCTTCAGTGAGATACCAAATGTGGAATAAAGGTTTTGAAACTACATTTGGGTACACTATTATGGAACAAAGACTGCAGCTTTCTAGTCTCTATTTTTTACGTGTCTAATAAGTGTATCTATATTTTTAAGTACAGTAAACTTTATTAAAGGTAAATTATACGAAGTACAGTGCTTACCACTGTTCGATTTCATCATCCTTTGCTCCCTTTTTGTGGGACAAAACGGTCAATTTGTCCGTAATCCATCGATAGCCGTCAGAGTCAGTCCAATGTAGGTCATTGGACAAAAGAGTAATTAAAACTATAAAACTAAAGTAAACGAGGGGATCGTAATTGCCGCTAATACTTGCTAGTAGTTTATTGAGGCGGATACAATTAGATTAGTCCCGTATGAAGACAAACAACCGAAAACGAGTGTTACGTGATTGTCCTTTGTGTGCAGAGTAATTTTTGTGTAAGGATGAGCACCCGCGACTTTGTCCGTGTGAAATTTCTTGTTTCCCCGACGATGTTGCGCGGGCGGGCGATGTAATACGATTGGGTGGCTCATCGTATTACATCGCCCGTCCGCGCTCCGTTTTCGCTTAGCATTATTTCAGACTTTTTTATCATTTTGATCGACTCCTGAGGATCCTAGCGTGATGTTAAATAACCTATAACCTTCCTCAATAATTGGGCCATCAACAGCATAAATCATTTTTCAAATTCAACTGGTAGTTCCACAGATTAACGCTTTCGAACAAACAAACAAACTCTTCAGCTTTATAATTAGTATAGATATCTCGTAGGTCAAAAGAGGGGCTCGTGGCTAAGTGATAACAGCCGCACGGGTCGATCGAAGGTAAGCTCCACTTGCCGCGGTCGACTCGTGGATGGGTGACATTCCATTACATATCGAGTCTCTGTGGCTCGGAAAGCACCGTGATATTCAATACATTATATTGGCCCATATAATATTTATTTCTATCACACCTGAGATCGTATCCATTACTTTTATTTCTATCTGTACAACAACGAATAAATATTGATGGTATTTGTATCGCGTGTTATTGTAATTCGGTTATATCTCGCGTGAAAGGGAATCGACAATAAAAGAAACAATAGCTGTACTCCACGTACTCCACTGGGAATTATGAGCCACAAGCCACGCAGGTGATAACGACAGGGGCTTATAGGGATTATATTCAGTTGGAGGGCTCCTGTAATACAGCTACAGATAATAGTCGCGAATGTTGGATTGACAGCCTTTATTTCAAGTCCATATTTTAGACAATATGGAAACCTGACCTGCTTATTAATTGAACGCCAATATATAGACTAACAGTCTAGTTAGGGGCTCACTGGTAATATTTTTTTTGTAAAGCAATGACGTTTACTCTTGTTAACTATAAGAATATTATTCATCCATGTAATTGTTTTATCTGAAAAAAATATATATTTCTATTTCTAATTTTAAATAAAATTGTCTAACCAGCAAGATCTGCCTTCTCAAAGGGTTTTAGATTTGTAAAGTTTTTTTTAAATCTCCTATGGCATTCCACATTGCTAAAATTGAAACACAATGTAATTTTACATTATATGTTTGTTAAGTATTGAATAAGAAAATATAACAATCGTCTGCCCAGTCTTGTCTTTTCCTAACTACGCAACGCCAAACACCAGTATTTGACACGGAGCGACTGCCTATCTGACCTCCACAACCCAGTCACTGGGTAACACGAAACCGCTTGGTAAGACTGGTAAGAAAATATAACAATATACTTAATTTTAATTATACAATGCCACGACATTATAAACCACATCATCATTACGTGAATCGTCTAGATAGCTCACGTGCTTACGCCTTTCAAATGACCTGTAAGTCTACTTTAATAATCCCGCAAACCACCATCACTGGACCGCAAGAAACATTCGTTGAAGTCATCAACACTATCATAAAAACAGTCATCACATCATATGAATGAATGCAGCATACACAACATACATACGTGCACTATATGACACACATTATGATGCGCGGAATATTTTTGACGACACGATATTTATAATCTGTGCGATAAAAAGGTGGCTACAGAATCATTAATTTGTTCGTGCAAGTTGTGTAGGGCTGTCGAGGTTCCAAAATCACTTATTTTTACATCACAAAGTCAGCCTAAAATGTTTCCAAAGCTGGGACACAGGCCTTCTTTCGGTGAGAGGGGGTGAGCCGTAATCCACCACGCGGTCCCAGTGCGGCTTGGTAGATGTCACAAGTCCTCGAATTCACTTTTTTAAAGACCAAGTAATTTCGTATTTATACAGCTACAGATACTAAGTACAGGAAATCGAAGCATTCATTGCATCTTAAAGTTTTTTTTCGCACAAAATGTCGTGAATGAGATCGCATTTCGGCAAACATGGGCGATGCACACATCATAGTCTAGCAGAGCTTGAAGGAGAAGACCTTCAGCAAGATGGACTGTAGACAGCAGCTGAAGATCTAGTTTAACCCTGCCGAGCACCAGAAAAGGAAATAGTATCGCAGCATTATAAAAGAGGGAAGCATTATAACTGGTTCAGCAGAGGTCTATGACAATTGACTGGTACCTCGATTAATTTAGACAATGAAACCAGGACAAACATGTGCGAGCGAGCGCAGCCCTGTTGCGCTAACGTGCGCGTGCGCCGAGTCCATTGCGCCCACGCCGCACATGCACGTCAACCTTGCGAGTATCGGGGACACTCGCTACTTTCATCAATCAACCCATTATATAGTATTCACTGGGGATTACATAAAAGAATGTTAGATGCTGTTACGTTTTTCAGCGACGCCATTTAATGAGATATAAAAATAAAATGTGGCAACCAAGGTCAGGCTGATGTTGTCATAGTTACTCATAACCTAAATAAAAATAGGTAGCTTTTTATAAAAAAAACATAGATAACTTTTTATAAAGATTCGATTGTATGTTTTTTGATAAATAAATCATTTAAAAGAAATGCCAGCTCCTTAATGTCTAACACACTATCAATCTCAATCTAAATAATTTTGAAGGATGTTGTTAATCCATTGCTTCATATGTTCGAAAAATTTGTCTGACCAACAACGTAAATAACGCAATGAATGTTGTTGAACTGTCAAAATGAAAGCCATTGCTACTGATTGTGTTACGCAATTACCCCGCTGCACGTACGTAACTTCAAGCTGTTAAATGAAAAATTAAATAGATACACTAAAGATTTTTCGTTAACGTTTTCCAGATTTTAATTAACATTTGTAGTTGGGGCTTGGGTTAATTAATATAAACTGTTTTTTATTAATAATTGGGTAAGTACATAAGATAAAACTTTACGTCATTCATTGGTGAAAAGTTACGCTTGCCTGTCAAGGTTTTTAATTTTTCAGGAAGACCGCTTTTCTTCGATCTACCTAGCATTTTCTCAACTTTGTTGAGGTCGGCTTTCAGGCTAACCGAATGCAGCTGATTACCTGTATTTTACATGGAGCGACTGCCTATCTGACTTCCACAACCCAGTTACTGGGTAACACGATACCCCTTGGTAAGACTGGTTGTCAGACTTTTCTTCTCCTGCTAAAAAGTAACTAACCATCAAATCAAAAAAAAAAATTGAAGTATCTATTTGTAATGTAAGCTTTTTACTAAATGCAAATATGATACTTATATATTTTTTTTATATGTGGTCTGTCTGTCTGTTTTTTCTGGCTAATCTTTGAAACGGATGGCCAATTTTGACGGGACTTTCACTTACCGATATTTTAGAAAAATGATTAGAAGAATTAAAAGCTATGAATGGCACGCGAATGAAGTCGCGGGACAGCTAGTATTACATAAGATTATTGAGTACTGTGAATGAAATGCCAACTACTCGTAAGAAACATAAAACATGTTTTCTCGAATCATTCAGTTTCACACAGTTGTCTTAACAAGTTCTCGTGGCACATAATTAACTTGTAATTCGTCACAGAGGCTGCATGACATTTAGCCTTTGCCTCGTTCGTGAACTGAATTACTGAAATAATTACCTCCTATATCATTACGCGTTTATGGTCATAAGCCTTGTTATATCACAATTATGTGTAATCTTTGAATGTTAAAGGTATCCATGTTAATGGGAATGGAGGGATTTGTGTATCGACAGAACTTAAAATAAATAGAGATAGTAAATATCTCAACAAACAACGAAAATATCGACATCTGCCTAGCCTTTTCCCAACTATGCGGGGGTCGGCTTCCAGTCTAACCGGATGCAGCTGTATACTAGTATTTTACCCTTGGTAAGACTGGTTGTTAGACTTTGTGGCTTCTGACCACCAGTAACGACTTCCCAAGGATCCACGAATGATAGCCGGGACCAACTGCTTAACGTGATTTCCGAATTACGAAGGGGTGTTTATATGTAAAGATGGTCACCCATCCACGGACCATACCATCCAACGACAAAAATATATGTATGCAAAAGTCGTACCTACCGTATTTTGCGAAGCCTACATAAATAATTGGTAAACGGACTGGATGATTTTTATGATAAACTGACACTTACTCTTCAATCTACAAAGCTATGATTTCCACATTAATTGTTAACAAGTCAAGTAAGCTATCATTTTTCGGTTCGGTATCTATTTCGTAACAGATTTTCGCTGCATGAGTCCATCAGATGTTAATGAAAATGGTACACAATTAGGAGCCCGAGCATGGCTGTTGCTATAGTAATTGTAAAGCTATTAATATCCCCGATAGCGCATACGAAAGTACTCCGAACTTCCGAAGTATATTACAGCAACACGACACTGCAGTATTAAACTATTACACAATTTAGTTCCCACCGATATCCAAGGCATTTAACGTCACAAATACTGCCTACAACGCGACGACGGTGCGACGTGATTCTTTTGGAACAATTTCAATTAAGTTTTCATAGGCAATGTTCTGCTAGAATCGCGTCGCGCCTGTCTGCGGGAGTCTTTATCAGTATACATAGAACACAAACAATAGATAAGTATATCGAGCGAATATAAACTTCTCCAACTACGAGGCGTAATTTGATTAGTACCACCACAAAGAAACTGATTACCGCCTTCACACACAGGTTCATGAACTGTGCGCCAATTTGTAACAAATATTCTGTTATCAAAGTCTGAGGGAATATTATGAAGTTGTGAAGAAGTTTTATATTACTTTATTGACTTAATAACGAATATCTAAGGGAATTAAGTCGTACGATGTTCTTTTAGATTCGTGGTAGAGTAATTTGTTTTTCGACTGTATAGTGTGTACGTAATCTTGTGAAGATTCTTCCAAAGAAGTTAGAGGATATTCGCTGAACATACTTTCTTAAAATAATATATTTTGATTTGCTGTGGTCTAGAGTTGAAAAAAAAAAACCTAACATTTGAAATCAAATCAAAATCAAAAGTAATTTATTTAAATTAGGCTGGGAATCAACACCTTTCGAACGTCAAAATTATACAAGACAGTAACCGGAAACGCTCGCCCTTCACCACTTCATAGTGCATTCGCTGGGATGAAGAAGTGGCGCAAGCGCAACCAACTCAAATTAGAAAAACTTGATTCTATACAAAAGTAGGTATGCAAAGTAATTAAACATCACGAGATACAGAACCTTAAAATCAATTATTTGCCATATGTCAGCTAGCCACCTCGATGTACCAATAAATACAAGGAAAACTATACTAAAGCCAAAAATAATATCTAAATGAGAGAAAGACAGTTCGAAAGAGGTTACAAGTTGTTGAGGCTGTAACGTACATAGTTCGAACGTGTGATAGAATTTCTGTACTATCACTTGTGGTGAAATAAGCAACATTCCAGTAACCTAATGATGTAACACACTATCAATCACAATCCGAATCGTTTTGAAAGATATTGCTAATCCATTGCTTCATATGTTTGAAATTTTGTCTGCTCGACATCGTAAATAACGCAATGAATGTTGTTAAACTATCAAAATGGAAGCCATTGCTACTGTTCATGTATTACGCAAATACCCC
The DNA here is from genome assembly GCA_947507525.1 of Apamea epomidion. Taxonomy (NCBI): domain Eukaryota; kingdom Metazoa; phylum Arthropoda; class Insecta; order Lepidoptera; family Noctuidae; genus Apamea; species Apamea epomidion. The sequence continues at coordinate 8,669,225 of OX382226.1, read as the reverse complement.
GCTGTTTTCCAAACTAACTAGCAACTACTATTAAAATGATCAACATTAGGTAGTCCCTGTAGTTCACAGCCCTACTGAGCTGCGATTGTCGTGCAAACTTGCGAAGCGTGCCGACCATTATTGTCGACAGTGCCGAGATACCTATTCATGACCTATTCCCACGCCAGCTCTCGTTCGACTGTCGGCTCTATTAAATCGGGCCTGTTTAGCTATCTGTTGGAAATTGCACGTTAATTACTAAACGGTATAACTTGGGACTGCTTTTGACAAGGCCTTTTATTTGCGAGTAGTTCTTATCTGTACTCTAATTGCGTAACACACGATCAATCACAGTCTGAATTATTTTGAAGGATATTGCTAATCCATTGCTGCATATGTTCGAAAAAATTGTCTGAAAAACAACGTAGATAACGCAATGAAGGTTGTTGAAATGTCAAAATGAAAGCCATTGCTACTATTAGTGTGTTACGCAATTACCCCTCTGTTCCTATTTATTTTCTAATTAAGACAGGACCGAAACACGCAATTAATTAGACCAACTTTCAGGGCCCCCTTCTTAATATACAATTAGAATACCACAGAAGTCTAATTAGTATCTACGCAATTAATGATATGACCTGGACCTATGGCCTCTAATGTAAAAGGGTAATTCAATAGAACAATATGACCTAACTTGTAACAATATGACCTAATGAGGGGCCCGTGCTAAATGATAACAGCCGCACAGGTCGATAGATCAGGTTAGGTTGTCTGTGGATGGGTGACCATCTTTACATACCGAGACCCCTCCGTACCTCGAAAAGCACGTTAGGCTGTTGGTCCTGGCGGTCATTGGCGGATCTTTGACAGTCGTTACGAGTAGTCAGAAGCCGGAAAGTCTGACAAAATCAGTCTTACCAAGAGGTATCGTATTACCCAGTAACTGGGTTGTGGAGGTCAGATAGGCAGTCGCTCCGTGTAAAATAGTGGTATTCAGCTGTATCCGGTTAGACTGGTAGCCGACCCCAGATGATGAATATGACCTAACCTTGAGGGAAGAACCTTTAAAAGTAAAGTTAAGTCACATCCAATTAACTTTTAACAGTCCTTGTTAGGTGTAATGTAACTTGATATTTATTACCTCTTCAGATTAATGTAATTTCGTGGATCGCGGGATCTTTCCTAAGGGAATTGGACTTCGTGTGTTGGTGAACGTTGAGTTGTATTAAGTTGGATATCAAAAGGTAGTTGGGTACTATTTACTGATAGTTTTGAAAGGTATTAGTGTTAAATGGGTTAAGTAAATAGGATTTGTTGAGTTTATTCATCTCTAGGGGACTTTGGGATTTAAATGAACGCCAATGACTTAAGGCTCGTACCTAGTTTTTAGTATTTTTTGGTGCAGTGGCGGCCCAGTGGTAACTCTAACGACTTATGAGTTGTAGGTCGTATGTTCGAACCCAGACAGGCGCTTTACAACGCGCTCTCAAAACGGTGAAGGAAAACATCGTGAGGAAACCGGTATGACCTAGAACCAAAAATTCGAAGACTTGTGACATCTATCAAACCCCACTGGGCCCGTGTGATAGATTAAAGCCCACTCCCTCTCGAAGAGAGGAGGCCTGTGACTCAGCAGTGGGAACAATAAATAGGTATAACATTATGATTATGATGTACGTACATACACCATGAATATTACAGAATATAAATGTAGAAATTTTACAAGGCGTGACACAATCTGCCTAGCCTTTTCCCAACTATGTTGGAGTCGGTTTCCAGTCTAACCGGAAGCAGCTGAATACCAGTATTTTACATGGAGCGACTGCCTATCTGACCTCCACAATCCAGTTACTGGGTAATACGATACCCCTTGGTAAGACTGGTTGTCAGACTTTCGGGCTACTGACGACCCGTAACGACTGTCAAAGATCCACGAATGACAGCCGGGACCAATGGCTTAACGTGCTTTCCGAGGCACGGAGGGGTTTGGTATGTGAAAATGGTCACCCATCCACGGACAAATCACGGTAAGCGTAGCTTAACCAGATCGATCGACCCGTGCGGCTGTTATTACTTAGCCACAAGCCCCTCGCGTGACACAATGGGCGGTATTATCACTAAAAGCGATCTTTTAAATTATACTCTATAATTTAATTTGTTTCAGAATGAAAATAACTGAAATAACTGTTAACTTAGGATTAAATCCTTTGTGGACTTAACGAGTTCTATAATCAGTTTTTAACACAATTCAATACACCGATTGCTAATTGCTCTATTCTCCTAGAAACAATTATCAAAACGTACAAGCAAATACAAAGGATCAAACGGCTCATTTCCATATTCAGAAACACATACATACCAACAAATATATCACATCATACATACATTTAAATCTAAACTAATATTATAAAAAGAAAAGTTTTGATCTTTTGCTCACAGAATAAGCAAGCTGAAGTGGCAATAGGCCGGCCATATTAGCCGTAGAACCGATGACCGTTGGGGTAGACGTGTTCTTGAGTTGAGACTGCGAATCGGTAAACGCAAGGTAGGACACCCTCAGGCTAGGTGGAGCGACGATCTTCGCAGGATGGCTGGTAGCAGCTGGATGAGAGTTGCCGAAAATCGGAGTTGATGAATGGCGTGCAATAGGAGAGGCCTATGTCCAGCAGTGGACTGCTATAGGCAGTTATGATGTTTATTTTGTTACGGTTTCACGCTAAAACTCCTGAACAGATATGGATGAAATTTGGCACATGGGTAGACTATGACCTGGATTAGGACATAGGATCTTTTTTATTTTGATAATGACACGGAATCGAGATTAATGCGGGTGACACTGAGGGGCGTAGCTAGTATTTGATGCAGAAAGAAAACAACTTAGATGAACGGTTAATATAGGATTCATTCATTTGTTGACCGATTACGAATTACTCACTTGCGCTAAAAACAATTATCATAACGTAGCGGCAGATACAGAGGATCAAAGTGTTCATTTCGATATTCAGAGACACGCACATACCAACAAATATATAACAATATAGAACAAACATACATTTATCTACATATATAGGTATACTAATATTAAAGCTGAAGAGTTTGTTTGTTTGTTTGAACGCGCTAATCTCTGGAACTACCAGTCGGATTTGAAAAAATATTCTTGCATTTGACAGCCCAATTCTCGAGGAAGGGTATAGGCTATTTAACATCACGCTATAGCCCTTAGGAGCCGAGCAAAACCAAAAAAAAGGCAGAAAGAACGCTAAGCGAAAATGAAGTAATAGCGTGGGTCGGGGGAACAAGATATTTCACGCGGACGAAGTCAGGGCACAAGCTAGTAATAGATATACACGTGCCCATTATATTTTACGTCTGGTGCTCTCATTACCCTGGCAACGTTTAGACATAAAAATGTTGACATATTTAACACAGATTTAAAGGTTTTCCCCTTCTCGACCTTGTTTCATTTATCTAATGTTTGGTCATTAGGCTGATAAAAGAGGTTATTATTAAAAAAGGCTGGCTATCATCTATAAAGCTGGTCATCATTTTTCATGTTGGAACTTTATGTAAAAAGTTGTTTTTACTGACAACCTCATTCATGTTATAACTTAGACGTGTTTTTACCGATGTAATAATTTACCTTACAACGAATTTTCACACCTCCAAACCAAGCTGTTTATTAAGAAAATTCACAAACTTAATTATCCTTATGATATCCTTCTCGCACGGTTCCCCATAATTTTGCCTTCGATGCCCCCTCTCTTTCATATATAACCCGTATAGTATAGGTCTATCTCTGTCGTATTTTGGTTTCAGCGTGTTTCAGCAGCCAGCTGAGCGGGCGCGACGCGTTGCCATGGTAACCATTGATCGGCGGCCATCTTGAATGCAGCCGTCTGCAAAGCCGTACTCTAGACAATAATGGGATTTGGCGCTCGAGTTAAAAATAGGTGTGGTGGCAACATGGGAAGTATGGAAATACGGAGGATACGGTTATGTCGACCTATATTTTAGGAAACTATATGGACATCACTGTGATTTATTGGGAAGACATTTTGTGTTTGTGCTTGATTGTTAGTAAATAGAAGTGTTTAGAGAAAAACAATTATGTTCGAAAACAAAAAAATTAAAGCTTATTAAAATAATCATATTACATACTCCTGAAAGTAGTTACTGTAGGTTCACAATTTTACGCAAGTTTTATAGTTTGGTCGTTTTTGACGAGTTTTATTGACCTAAAAGCTATTAATAGTGGTGACGGTTTGATCATTATAGCCAGTTATACAAATAATAGTTTTATCCCTATTTATCTAGACAAAGATTCGACCTAGAACAGCTGATGTAAACGGTTCCCAGACTCAATAGAGTAGGATAGTTAGCGGGTCGCTTTCCATGCCCATTCTGCGGGCCGCCCGGCCGGCTGAGAGATGTCGCATCCTTCTTATCGACCGATCCCGGCCGCTATCAATAATACGTGATCCGACGAATTGAAAAGAGTACTGTTTTTTATATTTACAAGGCTGGTGACAATGTAGTTTTCTATTGAATAAACGTGGATTAAAGGTGAGACGTTTAAAAGTAAAACACAGTCGCTAATTATTACTTAACCCTAAGCAACATTTATAAACAAAGGGGTTGGTATCTATACGCTGTCCCTGCCCATGTTCCTGTTTGCTGTGTATTCAGTAAAATACCAAATATGATTATTAATTAGAAAGTAATTCGATTAATTTGCTACGATTTTGGCTAACTTAATTGAACAGGTTGCTTTTTGGTACTAGTTGGTTAGTAATTGGTACACTACCTCGGAATAAGGAAACGAAGGATTGCTTCTTTAATTTAAGAAGACTGAATATTTTACAAGTGCCTGAAGTTACGAGGTCAGACTGTAAACAATTTGTAGAGTAAAAGAGGTACAAGTCTTTCTTGCTGCTGTTCCTGAATTAGTGACAACGTACTCTCTGAAGTACGGTAGGTTCCGCAGAGCCAAACCACCATTATTTTATTTTATTCACATAAGTCTTTGCAGGATGTAGTTCTAATTAAGTATCATTTTAAATGTAAATGTCAAGCACACAATATTTTTTTTTACATATTTTTTCTTTGTTTTTTATTTTTTGTGTTATTTATGTCATATGCCAAATAAACATTTTTTTTTTAAGAATGAAAACATTATTTTTTAGAATAGAATATAATATTCATTTGCATAAAAAACATAGTAGAATAATAAGGTTATGATATGTCTCGCCATAGACCATACAAATATTTTAAAGGTTAACGTATCTTTCTTTAGACAGCCTTCCGCGCCTGGTGATTATTCGTGTTGTATTAAAACTAGCAACATTTTAGCAGAGAATATTTTAAATTTAACTAAGTATTCCGGTTTTATGTGTGGTTACATAGTTAGAATGTTACGTAAGAAATGACACAAAAAAGTAAATGCCTAAATAACCTTCAGATTATTATCCAACACTCATCTCTAACAATTTTGGTCCATTTAAGTAATTTAAAAACTATTTTATAACCATCCCATTAGCTTCCTGGTCCCATGAGAACTTCTTAACAATTATCTATCCACCGGTCCGGAGCCAATCGATACAGGCCGTAACCGGGAGCCGGTGACCGGAGAGCACCCGGACGGCGGCGGCCGATCAAAATTTTATTGCAACACTACGGTCGACTGGCTTTTGTCGCGCTCGACGTTTTTTTTATAGGACTGGGAAGAAAACGGCCTTGATTGGAAACAGCTGTTCGAGAAAACGTGGTGAAATTGGATGTTGTAATATTATTTGACATATAAGACGGCCCATTAACGGATTACTGAGTTAAGTACCTAAATGAAAGGTTATTAGGAGAGCAATGAATAAAAAGTTTTGCATGTCTTTCATGAACATGGGTAAGGTTCCCCTTTCGGGGAAGAACATCACCCCTCCTCCGTGCTGTTCTGTAGGGCTCGGCTCCAGACTGGACACCCTGGTCAAATAAATGTCATTCTTTCTTTCAACAAATAATACCAATGTGTAGGTACTATAAGTTTAAGATATTGCGAAAGTGTTGAAAATTAAGAAAATATTAAAATTGCTATCCAACGTGGCAATGCTGCTAGCCTTTCGAGCACTTTTCCTATTGACAGCAATGCGGACGAATTTTATAACGCCCAATGTTCTCCCCATTTTTTTGTTTTTAATACATAAGTATTTTAGTGTAAGCTTCTATATTGTAATTAAGATTTATAACTAAGTTGTTATATGTTTAGAATATATTCTTTTTAGGGCCGATTTTTCCAACGCCAGATAATTTTATCCGAGGAATAATTTAAAATTTTTGACAGTTCTTTTATATAAAATCTGTCAGACGTCAATATTATTCCACGAATCAAAATTATCAGTCGATTGAAAAATCAGCCCATATAGTACATAATTAACAGTAGAATATAACATAACATATATATAATGTAACCCCTATATGAAAGCTCAGTTCTTTTATTCTCTCGTAAAAGTCCTTATCAAACGGCTACAAGAACTCATCCAACAACATTAGAAGAGAGATAAAATTAGCGCTTTAATTTCTGTCAACTTGGACGTTTAATTTTGTTTTTGTTTACAACAAAACAAGAGTTTCTCCTCAGACTTCACTCTGGACTGACATTTCATTAGCTGTAATTAGTAACTAAGATATCGTCTAGACTGCTTACATCGAATAAAATACAACACAGCATAAAATCAACTGCACAGACAAGTTTTTGTCAAAGCAAAATGGCTATTGTCATCTCAAATAATTGCAGAATGACTATTCGTAAAACTGCGACCCATTGAGCGAGCTAATGATCCATGTTTTTATCAACTTTCTATAAAACTGCAAATAGTTTTTATTCTGGTAACACCTCTGAAATACCTGCCGTTCCGATACACATTTCAGCTTTATAACGTAGCGTTTTTCGGGGAAAAATTACCTGTGAAAGCCGCACGTACACCTACAGGGTTTATAACCCTATTTGTAACTTAAAGTGGCCAGATTCGAGCTTGAACAGGCTTTAATTAAAGCTAGTCTCGTAAAACGTTCCAAATTCTCTCTGGGCCGAAATAAGTTTAGCATAAACTATCATAAACACCTTTGAAACGCATTTGAATACAATGGATTGTCTTTAAATTTCAATTTCGAAAAAAGTTTTTCATTTTGTTATGTCTGTGGTTGAATAACCTTTTGTAAGATGGCAATATTGAAGATGAACGCTAAATAGTTGTCACTTTATACACAGTTTAATAATTAAAATTAATTCTAAAGTAAACGTAAGTCTACACCTTTCTCATTACACAGTAATTCAGCACATTCACATTCTAGTGGTGTCGCGTAATAAAGTTTAATATTTAATTTGAAGGCTTTAGTAAACGCGCCCCGGGCTCTCCACACCGGTCAAGGGCGTTGCACCAGTGCAGTATTAAACCCTCCCATTCAAAATTCAACCTTACCGAAACAGTTTAAAAGTTGCTTTTCCAATGGCCAGCGATCGGAATCCCTAGGAAAATTGCTTTGCATTTCCCTGCAAAAGCCACTCGGGAAACTTTTGACTCAAACTTTAGGAGTTAAAATTGCGGATGAAAACTTTTACGGAAATAACTAGCTTTAAGGTAGCCCATCCATAAATGATCACACGTTTAATGTTCTTGGTGCTTCATAAACAGTTTTTCATTTTCAATTTGTAGAGTTTTCACTTTCATCTTACGTTTTCTATCTTATGCCGCGAAAATGGGTTGTAGGGAGGGACCCATATATATATTTTAACCGATACAAAAATGATTACTTGCATAGTACATATATTTACTGTACTGTTTAAGAACACCCAGTAACTGGGTTGTGGAGGCCGAGATAGGCAGTCGCTTCATGTAAAATATTGGTATTCATCTGCAACCGGTGAGACTGGAAGCCGACCCCAGCATAGTTGGGAAAAAGCTAGGCAGATGCTGATGTTTAAGAACAGTAGTGTAGGTATACTTACCTACTTCAATAAGGACTTTCCATCCGTTTATTTGCGATGTTCCCTTTTGTTATATATATACATATCTCTGCATTATTTATTGTTGTATTTCAATTCTGTTTAGTTTTAATAACACTGTACCTACTTTTAAAAATAAACGTTGTTTTCAAAGTACAGTGAAAACATCGGAAAACAAAAATGGCAAAAAGTGAAATGTTCCGAAACTCCGGGGAGGTTAACTTGACGAGGCCGAAAGTAAACTTAGTTGTTTTTGTTTTTTTCCACTGGCAATTCCATACAACAATGTTAATCAAAATTTTCCCAACTCTATACCTACAAAAGTTAGGCTAGGTTCATAGAAGCGGTAGTGGTTATATACTTAGTTCATGCGGGATGAACTTCAGTAAGACGACTTTTGTAATTTACGCCTAGGGTGGGTTATATTTCCGTTCTAAGTTCAGTTTGATTTTAGAACATTGTTAGAACATGTTGTTGTCTACGGCGTTCATGTAACTTTGATGCAATTTCAGTGAATATTAGATGCCTTCTAAAAATAGAATATAATTCGAATAGAATAGAACCTCTATTTGTAGATATACAGTAGGCACAAAAAAAAAAAATTGCCACTTTGGAAATCTAGCTCTTTATGTTGAAAACCTAATCGAGATAATGGACTGGATTCGTTAGTTAAAATAATAAAAGTCAGTTAAGTTCAGAATCCCTATTCGATATATATCTTTCAGCTTATGCAAACTGCCGATCGATTCTGTAAAATCTCACCGTGAAAAGTTAAGTGAGCTTAGAGTGAGCTGTCAATAGTGTCAATCCCTAGCATTAGTTGGAACGACTGCTCACTTCACCTAAGTTTTCACGGTGAGATGGTTACAGAATCGCACTGCTGTTCGCTTCAAAAAAATCAGAGAGTGTCAAGTTTTCCAGGATTAGTATTTACCAACCCTGGAAAACTTGACTCTCTCTGATTTTTTTACTTAGGGCAACACTCTCCCTTTCTACCTTCTTCTTCTTCTTTTTTTTCTACCTTCTGTCTATCGGAAGAGACACAGCTTCTGGAGCTTCAAGAATATAGGAGGTACCTTGGATTGAAATAGCATGTGTCTAAAATTGCCCTACACTCGGTAATCTCCCTATTTTCAACACGCATAACATTTTTAGGACGAGGCTTGCTAGGGCCGCATAGCAGTTACAAAGTCCCCATTTCTTCGTCACCAAAATGTCTATAAAGCCCATTTAAAACTACCCAGCCACGGACCAGAAGCCGACCAGTCGGCCACACACCTGGCCAGGCACAGTTAGCCGATGCATACAAATGGCAGTACTTTGTTCAAGGCATTACGCACCTCGGTCACGTGACCTCTCTAACCCACGTACGGCTTAGTTCAATGGAATCTACAGGTGACACCATTGTTGGTAAATACTTAGGTATTGGCGCCGATTCCCTTGTTCACAAACTAAACTAAATTTAAGTTCAGTGATCTTTTTCTTTCTATTTTCACTAAGAAAAGGACAGAAGATAAATATTAGTTTAGTCCTGTCAAATTAAGATAATCCATAGACAGTTTAGACGTGATTAAAAACATGGCGACTAAAAATAAGTCAATTTACGTCAGGCGCTGACTAATTTGACAGGCCTAAACTAATATTTATCTTCTGTCCTTTTCTTAATGAAATAGAAAGAAAGAGATGCACTTAAATTTAGTTTAGTTTGTGAACAAGGGGATCGGCGCCACTGTTGCCCGTGATTTATAATGGGGATTTGGTTGTTACAATTGGTTTTGTCAGCTACTGTTTAATGGCCGATACCTATAATTTACGGACCGCTATTGTTTAAAATTAAGACTGTTATATCTTTACCAATTATGAAGTAGACCCTCCGATATGGAAGTAGCTATCACAGGTAAAATTAGCTTATGAATTTATTTATATGCCCAGTTTAGCAATAAAAAATGCTAGCATTGGTAAGCAATACGATTCGTTTTTGTCTATAGGACAGTATGATGACCACCATGCTGTGGCTCTTCCTTCAATTCCAATTAATTGATTTGTGATCATCAATACCCTCTATGTCCTAATAACCTTGCCCCCTTGCCCACTTAGCTTAGTAATTAAGGGCTGATTTTTCAGTCCACAGATAATTTTTATTTGTGGAATAAAATTGACGTCTGACAGTTTTTGTATGGAAAAACTGTCAAATTTCAAAATAATTCCTCCAATAAAATTATCTGGCGTTGAAAAAATCAGCCCTAAATATAGTATTCATATTTTAAATTGATAGTATTTTTTATAAAAAAAATCATAAAATATTATAATATTGTAATCCTGTGGTCAATATCATACAGAGAATGCCATTATGGGATTAACCGAGGTTGCAACCACATACCAAAATGGTGTGATGTTAATTTTAACATCACAGTTAGGTAATATAACCTTAAGTAATATAACTACAGTGTTAATTAGACACTCGGGCACTACATTACAATTCGTCAAGCCAATACAAACAAAAAGATGATATTACAGCCGCCGAGAGATGTTATTGCAAACTACGTTAGATACTAATCACAAACAAATATCTAGTCTGAAACCTGTTGACCTTACAGTTCGCAACTCCAATACTCCCGAGGCGGGAATAGTAGACGGTACAATTTACGTCATCGAGTACCAAATATTCTTGGATTTTTACCGGTTACCATAGCAACTAAAATAAACAAGATATTGTGTTTGAAAAAAAAAATTACAGCCCTTTTCGACATCACTGAAATCCACAAGTTGAAGTAAAGTAAGTGCATAATTATACCAATACGCCTGATCCACCTGGACCCGCGTGGTGGATTATGGCCCAATCCCTCTCACAGAGTGGAGGCCTGTGTCCCAGCAGTGGGAACATTATAGGCTAATTATGCTTATGCCTTATGACATACCAGCATAAAAATCTAACAGATCACATATACCTATATTTGCCGCCATCTTGACGACATATTAGTATTGGATGAATCATGAAATCTGATATTATTTCCTAGCTGCCCATAATATACAGGGTGGCAGGGTTATCGATGCGCAACCTGTTACCATGGATTCAGTGATTAAAGAATGCTGTTCCATACACTTTGACCGCGTTGGTGTTGCACTTTTCTATGAAAAATACTTTTTTTTTTTTGATAACCGTCGGTAATTTTCTACGAATCATGCGCTGGATTCATGGTTACAGCTTGCTCGTATGTCCCTGCCACCCTGTATATTTGTGCTCGTGACAGTACAAAATCGATATTGAAAGACTGTTAACTTTTGTCTTAAAGAGCAGACAAAGTAGACTTCGTCAATTAGACGAGTTGGCAGACGGGCTCAGAATCGGTAAGCATCTACACAGTCTACCTGATGAATTTGCAATCGTTTGAGTTAAGTAGCTTAGTTTGGATTCAGATCCAATGTCAACGTGAAGTTAAGCAGCTCAGTTAGCTTAAGGCATTTTAAAGTTATCACGATGGCAGTTGTATCCAAATATGCAAATTATTATGATGATACCTACTCAGCCTATAATGTTCTCACTGTTGGGACACAGGCCTCTCTGTGAGAGGGAGTGGGCCGTAATCTACCACGCGGACCCAGTGCGGGTTGGTAGATGTCACATGTCTTCGATTTTTTTTGGTTCTAGGACATGCCGGTTTCCTCACGTTTTCCTTCGCCGTTATTATGATGATAATGGCAAAGATTTAAACCACGTTTCCACGATTTCCTCTCGTACTCGCACGAAACATTGTCCATACTGAGAAGAGTGAAGTCACACAATAACAATGGCGTATCCATGACAATCGAGTCAAACCTCTGTGACACTGTGTGTCAGATGCTGGTCAGAGGAGTCAAAACGAAACAGAAGCGCAACCACGTTTTGACACGGTTTGCGTATTTTCGATTTAAATCTTTGGAAAATAACGATCAAGGTACTGGGGCTTTCTGCTCTTTCTTCTGACGTTTCGTTAGTATCTATGAGAAAAGCAAGGATTCTGACAGCACGGAAAATCAGTTTTGGATATTTGATGGCTTAATTAAAAACTTTTGAATAGAGAAAGTATTGTACGAATACAAACATCTTCGGCTTAGCGTGTCGATGGCAAAAATAACATAAAAAAATATTTATACTTTCTAAATTTGTCCTAAACTTTAGCAACCCCACTACCGTTTGCTGATGCGGCCTTTAGATCCTCACGTGTGCAAGTAACGATAAGATGAGGTGTGAGATGGGAGGTGACCCATTGTCTGTGACATAGCTGACTTTTTGTTTCTCGTGTAAAAACAATATTTAAACAGATTCAGGGTTTTACACTTACCTATTAAATAGAGATCTATTTGGACATGTTAACACATTTTGCGTCCATAATATTGTTATTTCGGTGTACCAGTTCGCTCATATGATTACGAGGTCAAAATCTCATCAATTTACGACCAGTTTTGATGAAATTTGACACCCGATGGTTTTACGGCAACAAGGTCAGCTCGATAGTAAATTGGACGAGGGCGTTATCAGGGGTGGCATCAGAAGTTGAGGAATTTGATCGAGTTAGGGCCGATTTTTTTATCCGTAGTTAAACTCAACCAATTGTTAAAAGTAGTAACTAATGGTAAATTTTTTACAAAAGGTGTTTTTTAATCAATTTTTAGTTTATCTAACGATATAATATCATTGCTAATGGTCAAATAATTAACTATTAGTAAAAAAAAATAATCATTAGGTAAACTAAAAATTGATCAAACAACACATTTTACAAAAATTTAACCATTGGTTACTACTTTCAACAATTGGTTGTGTATAACTACGATTAAAAAAAATCGGCCCTTAGGAGACCATTATTAGAATGGGTACCTAATAGGTACCTAATACCTTTGTGAAGTCTGTCAAAGCATTGAAATTGTTTCAAAAACATATTTTGATTACAAATTAATTTGGTAGGTTCTCTATCTAGCCGATAAACGATAAATAAAAAAGTAATTAATACAGATAAACATTTTTGTTCGTGGCGTCCTATTTTGGTTCAGCCTACCACCATGGAAAGAGATTATAAATGTTTAACAATAAATTCAATACACACCATAATTTCAACACAACACCGAAATCACGTGTCTTAATTCTACATAACACAATAAACGTCCTTGTTAATGAATGTTTCCCAACAAGAGATAAGGCGCGTACACCGATAGCGTCGCACGCGCAGGTACGCGGCATCGCCACTCGCGCGCAGGCCAACGTCCTATCGCAGCGCTTATCAGACGTTGGGCAACTAGACGAGATATGCGCCTCGCGGTAATCATGCTTCCGTGTTGCCTTTTAATTAATTAAATGAGGCTGTATGAGTTTATCTTGGTGGTGATGCATCGTTATAAAGGTAATTAGAGTTTATTTTATTTTTGTAGGTACGAATGACTGAGAAAGGAGTGAATGATGGCGTGACGGTTGACATGACAGAAGGGAAGAAGAAAGCATGTTGCACCTATTAGAGAAAAAAAAGAAAGTAAATGTAAAGGTAGAGGTGTAAAGGGGACACTAAAGGAAAGGCCGTTCTAAGGGTTGAAATTCGAGAAAGACCATAGTGTTGAAGTAGGATCGATTTATGTTTGCTATTCTCTAACAGGACCGACCCCAAGTAAGATGGGACAAGGGCAGGATCGCCCAGAGGACACGGTGGAGCATACGGTGGAGGTCTGCCCCGCTTGGGCAGAGCACCGCCGTGTCCTCGTAGAGGCGATCGGCAGCGGCGGCGACCTCTCGCGCCCGGCCCTGGTGCAAGCCATGGTCCGGGGCGAGAGGGAGTGGGAGGCGGTCACCTCCTTCTGCGAAGCAGTCATGCTAGCGAAGGAGGTGGCGGGATGGGCGAGGGAAAGATCCTCACGCCTCAGCCGCCGAGGGAGACGCTCCGGGCGTCGGGAGCCGCGTGACGACTCCCGGCCACCGTAGGCGCGGGCCTGCGGGCGGAGAGCAATGGGTAGCTCTCCGTCCGATCAGGACCAGGCCCGTGCCGGACGGCGTGTATGTGTTCCACGCGCGCTTCAAAGAGATGTCAGCGTAGTTGACGGGGCCCGACAGGGCCGAAGCCTGCCGGGGTAGCGGGATCGTCCGAAAGGGTTACCGCTGCCCTGGTACGTAAAGGGCTAAGGAAGGAACACGGGTGGGTTTTAGTCAGTAAGAGTCTGACACTCCCTTCTGCTCCACCCAGAGCGGGAGGAGTCATTTGATGATTTCCCATCCTGAAAAAAAAAAAAAAAAAAAGATGGGACAAGGGCAGGAAGATGAGATGATGATTTTATTTTTGTACGTTGTTGCTGTTGGTATCTCTACAATAAAAAACAAAAAACTCCCTACGTTATTTTATTTATAGGTAAGTACAGACGCCAGCAGGCCAAGCTACCCGAAACTGTCAAAATTTTCCAATCAACCTTGAACCTTAATGCTTCAGCGATAAAGTTGAAAATCTATTAAAGAAATTTGACAGATTGCAGTAGCTTGATGTGCTGTGGCGTCTGTACTTAAACTTATGCATAAACTCTTGTCATAAAATTTCCAAGGGCTGAGTTTTCCAACGCCAGATAATTATTTATCGGAGGAATAATTTTGAATTTTTATCAGTTCTTCATACAAAAAAAACTGTCTGACGTCAATTTTAATCCCCGAATAAAAATTATCCCTCGATTGCAAAATCAGCCCTTTTACGTACGGGGTGGCAGATGGCAGAGTCATCGACGCGCAAACTGTAACCATTAATTCAGCACATATTCTATACACCCTAGCGTAGAAATATTTCGCCGGTTATAAAAAAAAAACACTGTTGACAACATGCATGAAACAGCAAAAAAAAATTTTAAATAACCAATGAAAACTTTTAACGCAAGGGGTTCCAGAATGATGTACTGAATCCATGGTAGCAAGTTGCGCGTCGATGCCTCTGCCACCCTGTATATTAGAACTCACGCTTTTCCGAACTGGTCAGATGAATTGAAAACTTTTCCGACTTTTTACGTATTATAATTACAATTGAGAAATGTCAAGGTCTATTATCACATTTTATAACCGTGTAACAATACCAAACTCAACAAAAAAGTAAAACAATTAGAGACTTACTCGTTGATTTCTTGAATTTAGAAACTACAACCGTTACGTAAAGAGTACTTGCTAAACTTAAATAGATTTCTTAACATAGCAATGACTTTAAATTCTATCGTCTTAATGGCATTGTGCACCTAATGACCTACGTCAACCACACTGAGCCACCCATTGCTGCATTCCTTTACAATACGACCACTAGAATAGCTGGTCATCAATCAATGTACCTCGAAGTCCACACATTCGGTTGTAAATCTCAATCTGTCCAGCAGTAAGTACTTACATTGCCATACTGGAAAATAAAAGGTGAAACCTTTTGGGGGTCTTGTCACAACAACGGCTAACTTGTAAGTATAGATATTTTAAAGCACAAGAAGGTTTTACAAGAAAACTCATAAATGAGTACCAAAGTATTTTTCTTTAGGCTCCCGCAGACCGGCTCGACACGACTCTAGTATAACAATTTATATGAAAACTTCATGGTAATTGTTCTACGAGAAACGCGTCGCACCGTCGCGTCGCGCCTGATTGCAATTATTTATC
The DNA here is from genome assembly GCA_947507525.1 of Apamea epomidion. Classification (NCBI taxonomy): domain Eukaryota; kingdom Metazoa; phylum Arthropoda; class Insecta; order Lepidoptera; family Noctuidae; genus Apamea; species Apamea epomidion. Next base: position 8,653,623 of record OX382226.1, on the reverse strand, counting down.
AAGTAAACATACTAACTTGGTTAAAAACTTGCAATTATAATTACAGCTAAGAACACTATTATATTTCTATTCTAGCTTTTATTCTCGTTTTCTCTAACACTTGGCGACGCTTCAATGAGTACCTAAATAATGCCGGGCTATTAGATTTTCAGCGCTCGGTACAGCGTCGATAGATGAAAATCTAACAGAACTTATAACAACATATAACATCCCACAGCTGGGCAAAGGCCAATCCCTTTTAATTAAGAACTTATAAGCCTGCCACACACTCGTCGAGCGGCATGGGAAGTAGCAAGGAAAGGAGGAAGAGACTAAGTGTGGCAACATACCTCGTCATACTCACTGCTTCCAGTTTTGTCGGTTTTTCAGGTTCGAGTCAAAGAGCTGGCAATAAATTGTGCGATTAATTGCGCGAGTAGAGCAATGTGTGGGCAGAGAGGGCAACATCACGGCATGCGGCAGCGCAAGGAGCAAAGCGATGACCAGCGCAAGGAGGATAGTGTGGCAGGGCCATTAAATTGTGAAATCTATTACTAATATCTTCAACATCTTTCCAATAACCTTTAGCCAATATCACCTCGTTCTCATGTACGCTTTCATCGTTCAAATATACTTGAGCAAAGAGGATTTAAGTCAAGCCTGCTTTCAATCCAATTCAACTTATCCATCCACTAGTCTCCACCGCTATGTGACAACAGCACACACTTGGAGTTTCTATAAAACATTAATCAGTTACTATTCAACGCAGAAAAGTTGCTTCGACAACAAAATTGTATACAGCGTTATTCGAAAGCTTGCAGCAATGAAAGTAAAACAAATTAAAAAGATAGTGGCAACATTTTATTATTCAATTAAAAACGTAATTACTTTTTAATAGAAAGGTCTTGTTTCTACGCTTACCGCGGTCGGTTCGTGGATGGAACATTCTTTACATATCGAGACCCTTCCGTGCCTCAGAAAGCACGTTAATCATTTGGTCCCGGTTGTCTTCCGTAGATCTTTGACAGTCGTTACGGGTTGGTTGGTAACTACCGGTTAGACTGGGAGCCGAACACAAAAATAGTTGGGAAAAGGCTAAACAGATACTTAATATGACCGAAATTAAATTAGAAATTCGATTAACTTAGTGAAGAAAATTCTATTTGAAATACTTTGTGTAATGTAACGCCTTTCAGTCGCATCAAATAACTTCGGATCAGCGTAATAGGTTGCTTTATAATATAACCGTACATTAACTTAGTATCCAGTTGCGAGATGATTGATGTCATGTTTTAATGTTAATCATAATGAAGAGTGACAGGTCGACACTAATCTATTAATTTGTCTCGGCAGCTTTTCTTGTCGTTTACTTAAAAACACGCCAGAATTTTCTTTAATTTCACACTTGTCTAGTAAAAACGGAACGAGTAGCGTATGTTTTGAAGCATGATTTCTCAAACGGGAGTTCCCTTTGAAAAATCGTGCTTCAAAACATACGCTGCACTGGCTGGCTACGCTGCTAAATGGCACCCGAGTTTTCATGTCAATTACCTCTCACTGTAACCTCAAAAACGGCTACAAAGAGACACAGCCCTTTCATACAAAAATCATCAATCAGCACGCACTAATTACTGACACTCGTGTCGCGAAAAAAAATACAAATCTGCATGAAAGGCGGCGTTTACAAAAGGCCTCTCGTTCACGTGACGTCATTTTATGCGTTCACACCAAATTGCGACACTCGGCTTTTTTTGCGGCACAGCTGTTCGCAGACTCAAACGGTTCTCTGATTAAATGATAATTAAGGGCTGCGTATGCGCAAAGAGCAAATGTCTGCAAAATGCGACAGAAGTTTAGGTACATGTTACTTATTAATTCTGCAGCCGACTGACTGATTTGATGACGATTGCATTAGATCACGAAAGTGATTACTGAAAGACATAAAGTTGGAATTATAGGTAAAATAAATGCATAACAAACGATATAGTAAAGGGTTTTCTAAGGTGACTAACATTTTAACTTCCCAATTTTGTGATTGGTGGCAACGGGTTTCATTTTGACAGTTCAACAACATTCATTGCGTTACTTACCTTGTTGAGCAGACACATTTTTGGAACATATGAAGCAATGGATTAGCAATAACCATTAAAATTATTCAAATTGAGATTTATAGTGTGTTATGCAATTAAGTAGGGTGCTGTTGGGCAGCAGAAACATGCTAAACGGGTCGTCGGCATATTATTCGTTATTGTACAGACGCCAGCACATTAAGCTACTACAATCTGTTAAATTTCTTTAATAGATTTTCAACGTTATCGCTAAAGCATTAAGGTTCAAGGTTGATTGGGAAAATTTGACAGTTTCGGGTAGCTTGACCTGCTGCCGTCTGTACAAACGGCGGCATCTGTTTGCAAACGGTCGCTGTTTTGTGAAATGGCAGAAACCATAAACTAACGTGTCAATCAACTATACTGTAAGTGGTACCTACATTTAGTACCTGCACTTGTAAAATATAAATTGGCTAACTAATGAATATTCTCAGAAACTCCCGTATGAATTATTGAGTAAGCGAGAACATATCGAGAACGGAGTGGTATCGAAATTATAGTGTCGATTGACACCTACTAACTCGTGGTCCGTAGGCTAGTCTAGACTGGCAAGTTGCCACACGACTATATGTACTGAATCGTAACTATATAGTCAGTATATAAAATCTGACAAGCTCCGATCGTCTGTATCAGTTTTGTAACCGGCATCGCTAGGCTAGGCGAGTTCAAATGACAATAGTTCTGAATTTAATGAGCTCCGAGTTCAAAAGAGTACTGGCGGCCCAGTGGTACCACGACTTACGAGTTGTAGGTTGGGGATTCGAGCCCAAGCAGGCACTTTACTTTGTGTAAATTATTTCATCACCACTGCTCTCAAAACGGTGAAGGACAACCACGTGAGGAAACCGGCATGTCCTAGAACCAAAAATTCGAAGACATGTGACATCTACCAACCTGCACTGGGCCGGCGTGGTAGATTACGGCCCACTCTCTCTCACAGAGAGGAGGCCTATGTCCCGGCAGTGGGAACGTTATAGGCTGATTATGCATGAGTTTAAAAAAGTAGTTGAATAGAAGATTACCATGTAACTAGAAGTTACTAGTAGTATAGCAACAAAGGGGGCAAGGTAAACATATTAACACAACGCCTTACAAAAATGATCTGCCGACAAAAGATGATACAACATAGCTGAACACAATTTATCAGTTGCAAGTCGATGGTCGAAGAATAGAGAAACACACTATGATTACTCTTGGTGAAAAATATAAAGTTATAGGTACATACATCTATCTGGTCATCATATTCTGCCTAGCATTTTCCCAACTATGTTGGGACTTGGGATCGGCTTCCAGTTTAACCGGATGCAGCGGAATAACAGTATTTTACATGGAGCGACTGCCTATCTGACCTCCACAATCCAGTTACAGTCTGGTTGTCAGACTTTCCTGGTACTGACGACCTGTAACGACTGTCAAAGATCCGCGAATGACAGCCGAGACCAACGGCATAACGTGCTTTCCGAGGCACGGAGGGGCCTTGGTATGTGAAGATGGTCACACATCCACGGACCAACCGCGGCAAGCGTAGCTTAACCTGATCGTTCGACCCGTGCGGCTGTTATTACTAAGCCACAAGCTCTATCTCTTTCATTTATATTATTACACTATACTATATACTTGGTCACATCGAAGTGGCTCTGCTGCACTTTTCCTGCAACACAGTAGACACTGGAGGTGCTACCAATTAGCCGCCACAGACGCCCTATGATCTTGCCGCCGACGCCGAAGTCCTCTCTTATTAAAAGCTTTACCGGATTCTGTACGAACACGATGCTCTATTGTTTAAGATACTCCGCATTGTTTCACTTCCAAGGCACCTTGTTGAAATATGTAATTCGGAGTCGGGAGTCTAGAAATTATTTTGGTGAATTTATTTAAAACTTTAATAAGAAATTATTAGTATTTTAGAGTGTTAGAAATACAGTGAATTTTCTAATTATAATTTTTTGAGTGCAGCTGGTAAATTCTTTGTTATTTTGGATCTACCTAGATGTTTGCTAGACGGATCGACAACGTTCAAATGTGGCTGGGCTAAACTAGACGTGGAAGGATGGGAATTAGGTTTTGAGTTGCCACTTGGGGGAGGCCTGTTCACCTGTGGATTGCAATAGGATGAGTTACTGTTAGCTGCTCGACGGTGTAACAAAAATAATGCAATGGAGGAGACCTACATTCTACATTAGGACTCATGATCATGAAGAAGGAACCACGTTAACGAACCCATTGTTATTTGAAATATCACCAACTTAAATATCAAGCTAAAAGTTAAATAAATTTCCCGATAGCGTTTATTTAAAACTACCCAATTATACTGTAGTTCCGAAGTTACGCGGTAGATTTCGGAACAGTTTTCAGCTTGGATTTCGAACGTTTGTCGCGGAAGACTTTGAAACATTTAACTATGAACGAAGCCACGACATAAACTACTTACCGCTAGAATATAACCTAAGTATAGTGTATTTAACTAGCTTGCCATATTTAGTAAGCAAACACCCGGTAAGAAAATCACGAGTGGTTGCATTAACCACACACTTTGAAATAAGTATGAACGTCTTGATCTTTCTAAGACATACCGACGAAGGTACCTGAAGACCAATTTCCGTAATTAAAACGTTCAAAATATAGTCGCAATTTCATCTCAACGACAATCAATGTCAAAAACTTGCCAAAAATGTAAGGAAATTAGAATTTTTGGACAGATTGAGACTGAGATCAGCGCGAAAAGAACGCAAGTTTGGCGGGATTAACTAAGAAATTGACGTGGTTTCGAGTAAGGAATCGTCGGTCATAGTGAATTAGAGCCCAGGTGTGTATTCAAGAATAGATTCGAAGTAAGGCACATTTATTTTCTCAAAATCGCAATTTAGGACGCATATTATTATTTGTTTACCAAATTGACCAGAGTTAAGAAAATAAACCTTAATGTAATATAGATTTCTATTTGTTACTGGCTGATTTCCGATTTCCCTACAAACATAATAGTCGCCGCACATCACACGACCAACAGACCTCATTACTGGAATGAAGGCATAATTTCTACACTAACTACTACCTACCTATAGAACAAAAACTGACATCAATCACGCCGCGACCGATAACCGACGGACGTCGTTAAAGTCTCATATCTCTACGAATAACAAACTTCCTTGCATCGACTTCCTTTCTAACAAAATGGTTATTTACGGATTGTTGTCGAGTTGGAGCGGCATCGCTGATGATGACTTGGCAAAATGTTGAAGAAGTTTTAACTCCAAAAAGCGAAGGACTTGTAAAGGGGTTATCAATTTAGATTGATATCAACGAACAGTCAAAGTTGCGTTACGTTGGGTAGACGTAAAGTTTGATTTTGCTTAACATGTTATAGCCACAAAATTGCTTCTTCTTTTTCTTCGTGTCGATGGCACGACTGAATTTTAAATCTTTTTGGCCCAAAACTTTGCTAGTTCCACGGCGTCGTCAGTGGCAGCGCAGAGGTCACTTTGACTGCATGTTTTGGGACACAGAGGGCAGGATAGGAGGTGGAGCATGGTTTGCGACATAGATCCACCACAGTCACACCCTACTGCCGTTCCGTCAAGGTCCCCACTTTACCAGGTTGGACTTACATCTTCCCACTTGTGTCCGGAGACGGTTCAGGGACTTCCAAGTGGACCACGGAAGGTTACACCCTGCAGGGAGATGCTCTTTTTGTGGTAGATAGTAAGTAGGAGGAGGAAGAGTATCCTGCCATAGTTTTCAACGGGCATCGGCCGGGTTTCCTGGCAGAGACGCTGTCGATTTCAAGAAGCTATGCCAGGTTTTTGGCCGTTGCGTTGGTAGCTGTGCGCCAGATAGTGGGTGTCTGGTATCGGATTCCTGTTTGCGTTTCTCCACTGCGCTTGCAACTTCTCTTCGGACCTGTGGTGATGCTGTGCCAGCTGTGGGATATAGTGCGCTGACCGGGGTCGGTTGCAGGTATCCCGTAATCGTACGGCAGGTTTGGGTTAGAACAACGTCTACTTCCTTGGCGTGAGCGGATGGGTGCCACACTGGGCACGCATAATCGCCCTCGGAGAAGCAGAGTGCTAGGCCAGTAGTCCGGAGTACCTGAGGTGAAGCACCCCAGGTGGTTGAGGTTAGGGGCATGAGCAAGTTATTACGGGAAACGAGTTTTTTCATAGTTTGTCGTGTAGCGACAAGAAACTAAACTTATAAAGGAAAAATGAAATTAAAGAAAGGGAGGTAGAAAACAATTAAAGGTATATTTATAATTTTAAGATGGAGATGGACAGAGAGGTGTGTAGTTTGTGGAGGTGGGGTGTGTGGATGACGATGCGTGATAGGTGGGCTGAGGAGGTTGAAGTGGAGATCCAGATGAGGGAGGTAGACACGAGGCAGGTGCTGGCGGCAGATACAGGTACAAATGAGGGCAGGTCGCTGGTGCGTGTGCGGCACGGAGGACACTCGTAGGAGGGCCCACGCAGCAAGGCAAGCTGCAGCACGGCAGCAGGAGCCGGCGCTGGTACAGGTATAGATGAAGTGCAGGCGGAGGACACCCGTTGGAGGGTCCACGCAGCAAGGCAGGGCGCAGCACGGCAGCAGGAGCCGGCGCAGGTACAGGTATAGATGAGTGCAGGCGGAGGACACCCGTTGGAGGGTCCACGCAGCAAGGCAGGACTGAGACGCTGTCAGCCCGCCAGGTGAGGCGGCCCTCGGATGAGGCGCGGCCCAATAGTAACAGGAGCCCTTCACGGAGGACGGAGGACGGAGGCGTAGGTAGGGTCCGACAGGTACCGGAGCGGAGAGGTACGCTGGGTAATAAATAGGTAGCCCTGGAGTATCAGGCTCTTAGTTGTATTCGCTTTAGAGGCGAAACCCGAACTGATCCTTGGATTGCGTGGATCTATAATGTCAGCTCGTAGAATAACATCATGTAGAAAATATGAATTTGAGTTACGAAGATGGCCAGTAATTAAATATAATAAGTATTCTATGTCTAATTAGCTAAAAAGATACAGGCAGGTAAGAATTTGAAAGAAAGGTTGCCATGGCGACGATTAAACGTCGTTGTCAAAGCTGTCATAATAAAATATATTATTAATAAATTACGATAAAATCTATAGTTATTTTGTATTAGAAGTATAGTGATTATAGGAAAAATGATATCCATCAATGTGGGCGTAATTACCAACCCTTGGATGTCACTAAATCATCGTAGTGTCATCTTAAAGATGGAGCTGTGTCTGTGTACTGATTGTGGATGAAACGTGTCGTAATAAATAATCAGATCAGCGCCTAACGGTAACAGAATGCTTGTTCTGACCTGGAGGAATGAATGAAGATAACTGTGAGTATGTACATTATGTTACAAGTTTTGAGACAGTGGTTAGGTCAGCGCCCTGTCGAGGGTGACTCCCAGGTAGGTAGGGTTACTGCAGTGTTCAACGGTGACACCCATCCAGTTAATGTTCAGAGTGCGTCTTGCCGAATGGTTGCGGAGATGGAAAGCGCATGCCTGTGTTTGTGTGTGTTTCGGTCTGAGAGCATTATCAGAGTAATACTTTCCGAGAACTTCTAAGCCTGCCTCTAGGATATTATCGGCGTCCCCAAATGTATTGATTTATGTGGCCAGGGCGAAACCATAATATATGGATGACTTATGCTCGGTTCCTATAAACAAAAATGAATCGTTTTGCTTACCAATTGTAGCATTTTGTATTGCCAAACAGGGTATATAGATAGATTCGTAAGCTAATTTTACATGTGGTAGCTACTTTCATATAGGTGGGTCTACTATGCAAAGCTATGAGGTCTTTGCTTTATTATTGTCACAGTCACAGTACAAGTCTTAATTTTAACCAATAACGGTCCGTAAATTATAGGAATCGGCCATTAATAGAGGGCGGTCTTTAGGCAACAGCGGGATACTACAAGCCGATAATGATAACAATAAAGCAAATAGTAGAACCAAAAGCGAAATATCGAGTAAGAATTTTAGTTTAAGGCCGAATCACAAAAGCCAAAATTCGATAGGCCCCTAAACAAACACAGTTGACGACGAAATGCAAAGTGCTACAAAGGAATAAGAAATAAAGACGTCAAGTGCTAAGCCCTCCTAACGTGTAACAGGGCTATCAAAGCAGGAGAAAGGACACGAGTGTCTGCGACAAAGTCCATATTTCAAACAAGCTGTGTCCCCGCCGTACATGGCTCGCTGGGGACTATAAAAACTACAAATGCCGGATATACATTTCCGTTAGAAATAGACGATGACGTACAAAATACACCCCCCGATGATGATCAAAGAAAATATGAAGTTGAAAAGATAAATAAAATGAGATATTGCTAGTTTAGGGAAAATTTACTCAAATTAGTTAAAGAGGGAGTTTTGATTTTCGATTTGTCTTTCTCAAGGTTATTGATTAAGTGTTTCAAGGAAAAAAGTGATGAACAATTTCACCAATCTGTTGGATTGATGTTAAATTGTATTGTGTTTAATGGAATCCAGATTTTTACAGAAAACACGCACAACTGCTAACAAAATCTCGATTGAAAAATATTGTATTACATAAGCCAAAGACTAGTGCCTAGTCTGAGGTAAAACACAAGCCAGACGATGAATAAATCTCTCCTCTTCATTCCGATTTCTTCGGCACAAATTCTACTATAAACAATGACGTAGGTCGACCGCAAAAGATTTATTTATATAAAAAAAACTCATTGTATATAAAATTGGAACATTCGTCACTCAGTATAAACGAACGATTCCTACGGACGAACGTAAATTGGACAAAATCACCAATTTTAAGGGGAAATTGAATCGATATTTATGATTATGCGATATGTCTCTTTACAGATTTCGTAAACCACCCACGGAGAACGTTTTTTGGCAATAAACAACTGTTTTTGGTAAAACCTCATTGTCAGGTCTACCGAAGGTTGCTGTTTTCGGAAAATTGGGCGTAGCCATCCAATAAATCTCCCATTATATACGCGGCTTCCTAAAACGTACAAAAATCTGCGATTTCTAAAAGATTTACGGTGTTATATTACCAAGATGATTGCTCGAACACCTACGTTTGAAATAGTTTGATCCATTATGATAACAACACAGTTATGAATTACGGACATACCAGCTACGTGTCTAGTCGCGCTGAGCCCTCGGCTTACCTGTAACAAGAAAGAAAATCTTGATAAATACAAAATGTCGCGGAACACAACACAGCATTGCAATAGTTATCTGACGTAAACATTGCAGACTAGACATTGCAATTGTAGCATTTTTAAAATAGCCGCAATGATAAACAAGTGGGAGTTAAGATTAATTGACGTGATTAAATGAACGACATTCGCGACCACAATATTTTCGTAAATAAAATAAAATAGTGTAGTTTTCTATTATACGATACGAACTTTTTTAATAACTTTAATCACTAGAGGACGACTAGTTTTGTAGCAATTAGGTTACAAAATAATATTTAGTACGAAAAACACAATGACGGCAATAGTTTTGTGTAACAGATTGCTAAGCTATGTTATAATGTGTAATATCACGATGAAAACACGGTATATTAAGTAAATTTATTCCCTGTAAACATAATTATTCGAAATGCCTCCGCGCAGACGGACACTCTGCTTCGTCCTTATATTTTTATTGCTCAACGTAAGTCCTTTAAGTTTATTAAACTGTCTTACTTTCAAGATAAGGTCTCCGAATTTTCAACATAATTTATTTGCCTTTTTACAGAATGACCTTGATTTCGTTACCGGAACACCAGAGAGACCAGCTTTGACGGAGTACTATCCAGCTCCAGGGTCGCCTCCTCAGCTAGTTAATTCCTTATTAACAGGCACATCGGGTCCTGGTAATAGAGTGTTACCAGATGTCCAGCAGAGGTTCCCCACCCAACAATTCAATGAAGTGTTTTCGTTTGGCCTCTATCCTCCAGGTTTATCAATCGATACTGTAGCTACCAGCAATTATGGTGTTATTAAACCTAATCCTTTTAACACCTATTTAACAAATTCTCCATTTGAAACGTCAAATTCATTGCCGGTAGTCGAAACAATGACCGAATCATTGCCTTACCCATCAAACGTTGAATCATTAACCATGGTACAAAAGTATTCCCCCGTAACACAGACTATTCAAGTCAAAGGCCATGCCCCAACCGCAAACGTAGCAGAAATCTATCAGACGCCAATTACTGTACAAATTCCTTCGATGCCTCAGATGTCGCTGACGCCGTTTATCGGTGTTGCCTCTTCCCTTCCCGAGATTTTGCCATCACAGAATAAAATGCAAGAGATTTATACTCCAAACGTTGTGCCCAAAATCTATCCACAGAAAATTGAAACTATAACTTCAGTTCCAGTTGAACCCACAGCTTTAAATATTCCATCTAGTGGATTAGAATGTGGTGGTCAGCAGTTGCCTGTTGCTTTACAAATTAATATGGCTTCCCCGTGGGGCTCTGAGCCTGTACGAGCTGTTATATCGCAACCGGCTCTTGCTCCTATTCCTTCTCCATCTTTTGATCCTTCATTTTCGATGCCTCCGGCACCAATAATTGTGGTGGAGAAGTCGAAGTCTAAGTTGAAGAGTATCCTTCCAATTCTTTTGTTGACCCTCTTTGATGGTGGGTGTGGGAACAGTGGTGGTGGTAGTGGTAGCTGCGGCTGCTCTCAATGTAGTGCTACACCTGTTCCTTTCCCCATTTTAATTCCTACTAACAATCCTGTCATCACTCGGGGTCGCAGTAAAGGAAAGGGTAAAGCGCCTACTGACGCAAAAAGTTGAGACGGACTACAAAGCTATGAAATTTATTTTAAGAAGATAATAATTGTGTTATGTGATTAAAGTTTGTGGAATGTAAAGAATCAGCAAAAGTATGAAATAGGCAATATTCTGGAATAATGGCTACATTATTGGTTCTGTTATGATTATGAATTTGTAATAATCAAATCAGCCACTTGACGTGAACAGAGAATTTAAAAGAAATAACTGTATAAACTGAACAAAACACATAAACTAAACAAATAAACTGTATAGAACATCATAGCCCAATTTTTAACTTTGAAATAACAATGTATTATTGGTAACTTTTGGTTTTCAAAAGCTTTCGAAAATATACAATACTTACTATGAAAATTAAATGTTATAGAATAGAAAAAGAATAGAATAGAAAACTTTTATTTCAGACAGGAGTCCATAGGGTTAGTAACAATTTTACTTAACTTCTAGTGTTAGTAGGTTACAGACACAAATGTACATACAATTTAAACTTAGTGTGGAGCTGCATCCACCTCCGCAACATCGGGGAATCCCACCGGTCTGCAAACACACTGAGAATACTGTTGGTGCCGTCGCGAACATGCGTCATCAGGGATGCGCATCTAGTCCTAATAATGGCGGCAAAACTATTAATATTATTAACCGCAAACATCCCTGACGCACTACAACGCGCAACGCCACGGCAACCGCAACAGTACTCTCAGTGCATTATTATATTGAACGCGTAGGTCGCTGTATGCCCGCTGAGTGAAGTTGACCCACAGGCTGCACGTGTAGAAGGACTAGAATGACGTGTAGAAGCTTTGAATAGCGTAACTTTAACTGGTTTCGTACATCGCGCAAACCTGCGGGCCAGCATATTTATTGAATAAACTCTGTTACATTACAATGTCCTTTTATTTCCTTGTCCTTGAAAATGAAACACGTGTTGGTTTATGTCGGTCGGTCCTTCGGACCCAGTTGGTTACACGTGCAGCACTTCCGACTTTAATAGGCTTATGCCTGTTTTCACTCATACTAGGCGGCACCTAAGTAAATGTCTAAATAAAAGTGCGCTGTTGGATTTTCAACGTTCGGCTCAGCGATTAAAAATGAAAATCCAATAGTGCAATAATATGAAGGAGTTCGCTAGTGTAAGTGAAAACGGACATTAGACATACAGATCGATATCAACGCATTCCCCTGTGTGTTATTTGAAACATAGATAAGTAGGCACTGCAATCACAAATCATTTCAATTCACGATAACAGGCAGTGTCTAGGGGTTACTATGATAAGAAAACCTTGCTTTAAGTTCCAAAATTAGAGAAAGAAAAGATCAACGATTAATTTCTCAGTAACAGCCCGGGGCAAAAGGCTCGCTCCATATTACAAAGTACTTAAACATAACTGGTGAAATGTTTCTGTACACCTCTGTCCGACCCTTCGGGGAAAGAAGATGTTATGTTATATGTTAATCAACAATTAACTCGAACAAATGGATGATTATAAAAAAATTAAGCAGGATATTTCACATAAAATATCGTCAGTTATCTACGACGTATGTAAGTAAAATTACTTACAGGTTTTCTTATTACAAAAAGAATTTATTGATATTTATTGAGCTTCGATATAGCTTGATATAAACGTTGACATATCGTCACATCAATACCCGTACAAAGCAGAGGCGAGTCGCAAGTATAATATAAAAAATACAATGTTAAAGTAAGTTATAGTAAACGATATAAAAGACGGTATTCTATCAAACGTAAACACAGTGCTTTGCATAAAGCCAGCGACGACGATTCGTGTAGAGATAAACAGTCGACAATCTACCAAGTAAACAATATATACTAGATTCTTTTGATACATTACAACAGCTGGAGGGGTCGGTCGAAGGTGGGTAACCATCCATTACATATCGAGATGTACCCCGTGCCTCGGGAAGCATGTTTGCCGTTTGTCCCGGATGCCATTCGTAGATCTTTGACAGTCGTTACAGGTAGTCAGAAGCCCAGAAAGTCTGACCAAAAAATATTCAGCTGCATTCAGTTTGACTAGAAGTCAACCCCAACATAGTTGAGAAAAGGCTACGCAAATTGATTGACATACCAATAGCTTCATAAAGGCTATATTAGCTAAAGCAAGATATTGTTCATAATATTTTCAATAGAAATTAATCCCTAGTCAATATAACTCGTACTTTCAGCATCTTGAAAATTGGAACAAAGGCAAAGTTATTGTGCAAAGTTATTAAATTATCCGTTTATCTCGAAACGGTAGTGTTAATTGGCTTCCTTAGAAATCTCTGCTCATCTAAAATTAATGAAAGCTATACCTTTAGTTAAGCGGTTTGATGTTCGCCATTTTCAAGATGTCTGAAGAGCCTGGTATTGTACATTTATTACTTCTGCTTCTAACTGAATATTAGTATGATGGATGATGCTATAAAACTATGTTCTTCGAACTTAGAAGTAGCTGAGGTCTCATATGCTGGTAATGTATCCTTACATTATGTGCACGTTCTTCATCAGGGACCACTAGGCTTTGAGGTTACTGAAGTTTATATTCTTAAGGAATTTATTGTACGGTCGCCTGCCTACATAATCTTTGCTAAGGCTTTTGTAGTTGTTATTGTTAGGGATACCCAAATAAAGACTCCCGCAGACATGCGGCACTTGTCGCACGATGTGGCGCATTGCGAGTCCGTTTTCATAGAAATTGTTCTATGATAATTGGATATACGTAAATCACAGAATCGCGTCGCACTGTCGCGTCGTGCCTGTCTGCGGAAACCTTGATAAAGGCTCCAATCTAAAAGGTTTTGTGTTAATACCATGTTGTGATGAGAAGGAATAAGATTCGCAAGCTTCTGGCGGGTTTCATTTTTCAGAAATCTATTTGGCTCAGGTATGATAAAAATAAAGTTTCACGTGGCAAAGAACTTTTTCTTTATTAGTGAACGAAGCGTGGCACCTTTTATTCGGAGATACCCAAGAGCGTCATAATGTACTTGGATCTCTTTCATATTAAAGACACGTAATATATTGTCAGTATATATATTACTTTCTATATAAAAGATAGCTTGCCTTAAGAGTATGCTTAGTTGGGTATGATAAAAGGCGACTAACAAACAACTACAAGGCAGATGTGAGTGGCCGGGAGTGAAAGCCTTAGAAGGACATATAGTGATCTTATTGGTGATGTTCTTCAGAAAGGTCAGGAGCATAGTACTCGTAACCGGCGTGCGTGTGTGACCAGTGTATGAACGTAAACGAATCAAAAGGAGTATGTAAGGATCGTAGCAGGTAGCGTTCTGTAGTGGCGGCCTACCCCCATGGGAAGAAGGCGTGTGTTTTTTTGTACGTGTATGTTAAAGATAGAAAGGAAATCTTTATGTGTCTTTACTTTGACTGTAATTACACTGGATGGACGAGCCGAGGCATACCGTTAGCAGCACTTATTGTCAGATAAAAACGATTTGCACGCAGGAACCTTATCCTCGTGCAAAAATAGGGAATTGGTACTGTATATGTATGTTTATTCCTCTATACATATTCTAGGCTTTCTACATAAGTACCATACAGTGTGTTTATATAAGTTGACGGTTTCGTTGTTTTAGAGGTCGCAAACGTTGATTAGACGGGTCCTGAGTTCGATCCCAAGGACGGGCATAGTGATGTTCGGCTGTTCCATTAAGACTTTCTCCGAAAGCAGTCTGGAGTCTGAAATTTGTTGCCCTTATTCTCCTTCATATCGTGCCAATGGCAATCTAAATGGACTCAGCCCAGAATTCAGCTACCTGTTTGACGCCGTCACTAGCCGTCACCAGTACCTGTAGCGTGCAGCTGACAGGTAGGGCATGATAAAAAGTGTCTCATCGTTTGTGGAACAGCACCACCTTTACACTCCAAGGTGGAGTCGTCTATGAATCTCGACCTGAACAAGATTTCATGAGACTTTAAACATAACTGGAAAAAAATTTGGTGCGTTTTTTAAAGATCTATGCTAATAGAATATACACATAATGCTAAAAGCAATTTGTCAGACCAAAGACCTCCTTTCAATAATAACACAGGTAAATTTTGTCACACACGTATGAATCTGTCCCAAAGGATGCTGTGCTCAGTAACATTTCATACTAAACCGCCCCGCATGAGAAATGGGTACCGCAATCTATTACGATGAAACCTTTCTTTTTCTTACTAAAATATAAAAGAAAAAGATGGCATGTCATACTACTTAGCTCGTCATACGGACATTTGATGTGATATATCTCGTCTGTTAGTGAGGTATTTTTCATGATAAGCTAATTGATTGAGATAAATTAATAAAAAAGCTGCGCTGCTACTTCCCAATTACACACATACTTATTTAAATAAAAGTGAAAGTCTTAAATGCATAATCTCATACAAAGCTCATTAATAGGTAAATTCATTATTTTTTAATTTCCAATTTAGATTAAGATAACGACAGTTTTAGGTAACAGTTTAGTATCCACTTATTGGTCATTCACACGAGCGGCACGCGCCAACGGCAGAGGCAACTACAGCCATCGACAGCGGCAACTGCAGCCGTCGACAGCGGCAATTGCAGCCGTTGACAGCGGCAACTGCAGCCGTCGACAGCGGCAACTGCAGCCGTCAACAGCGGCAACTGCAGCCGTCGACAGCGGTAACTGCAGCCGTCGACAGCGGTAACTGCAACCGTGGACGGCTGCAGTTGCGGCTCGTGTATATGAGCACTTAGTGAAAGTCTCAATTGAATTGACACTCAAATAATTATGTGCCTTCTAATTCAAACAAAGAAGGTACAACATAACATAACACCACGCCTCTATTCCCCGAGGGGTTAGTCAGAGGTGCACCTATAGTACACGATCCACATTTCGCCAGTTATGTTTAAATACCAAGTAACACCCGCAGTAGCAGAAGTATTTTGGCGCTTTACTTCGTGTAAATTATTTCATCACCACTGCTCTCAAAACGGTGAAGGAAAACATCGTGAGGAAAGCGACATGTCCTCGAACCAAAATTCGAAGTCATGTGACATCTACCAACCCGCACCGGGCCCGCGTGGTGGATTACGGCCCACGCTCTCACAGAGAAGAGGCCTGTGTCCCAGCAGTGGGAACGTTATAGGTTGATTATGGTGACCATGTATCGGGGGGCGAGCTTATTGTCATCAACTGTCAAACGTAAGCCGGGGCCGCTACCACCATAAGTATGGATAAACTAGATTATATAACGAAACCTTACATTCGTCTGATACAAATTCAATTCAATAGTTAGGTAATTAAAGTTTACAATTGGGTGAAATTGTCAAAGCCATTTCAACTATTATACTAGCACAACATTTTGTAACAGAACTTAGTTAATTAAATCCCAGTTCAATTCCATTCCATTTCCTGAATATTGAAACAGAGTAAAGAATTAATAGATATTCCATTTCAATTTTCAATCAAACTTTCGGTAATATAAACGGAGAAATTAATCGATTCTCACCTTCTATTCCGGAGGTCACAACTTCCCAGACCAAACAAAATATTCTTTTTTGTATGGTACGAAAAATATAAAAGGATTTTCACGGTTTTCCTTCGGATTAGCTCTAAAATTCAGGAAACAAACAACCTGAGATGTTTTATGGACCAACCAACATTTTAGTTGTTTGAAAAATGCAACAGGAAAGTATACTACTGCATTCGATTAAAGTTACTGACATCGGTGAAGGAAAACTTCGTAAAGAAACCTGGAAAGTCTGAAATCGCTAACCCCTCTTGCGCAAGCGTGGTGATCAATGCTCGTGCCTTCTCTGTATGAGAAGAGGTGTTTGCCCTGCAGTGGGACAATATTAGGCTAGGATTATTCATCATCTGCCTAGCCTTTTCCCAAAGGGTCGGCTTAATAATAGTAATAATAGTAACTGGGTAATACCCCTTGGTAAGACTGGTTGGCAGAATTTCGGGCTTTTGACTACCCGTAATAACTGTCAAAGATACACGAATGACAGCCGGGACCAGGGGTTTAACGTGCTTTCCGAGGCACAAAGGAGTCTCGGTATGTAAAGATGGTCACCCATCCACAGACCAACCGCGGCAAGCGTAACTTAACCTGATCGATCGAACTGCGCGGCTGTTATTATTTAGCCACGGGCCCTGCCCCAGCAGTCTCGACATGCATAGCGATCGCTTTACGACCGAATTCGGTCGCAAAGTCCCGGATTGACAGGTGAAATGTATGGACTGACAGGACTTTGCGACCGAATTCGGTCGTAAAGCGATCGCTATGAATGTCGAGACTGCTGGGGCAGGTATTACTATTATTTGATTAAAATAAAATCGATTTCCAAATGCATAAATTCCAAGTTTATTTTGTAATAAGAGTAGATCGATTTCTAATACTAAAATAAAAACAAAGGAAGGCCGATACAATGCGAATACTATCTTCTATAGCACGTGAGATAATTTACGTTCACAACTTTATAATCTTTCGATAAGATAAGAGAACCAACTCATTGATGTTATCTTTATAAATATAAGACATATTATTATATAAGATAATTATCATTGAGAAAGTTTATTAAAAGTCTTATCGATCGCGAGAGTATTAGACGCATCAATGAGTCACTATTTATTATTATAATTAAACATGAAATTGATAATATATTTCAGTGCCATTTTTACAGTTATTTTGTTTAATTATAAGGTGAGTCAGTTAAATCAGTTAAAACTTTTACGTAATCTCCTAATCTGAAAATAAGCATTTTTTTATTATTCCAACACTTTTAAGTAAGAAACACTAAGTTGAAAAATGTGAATCTTTAAATCTAGTTAATCTAATTTAATTTTTAGTTTTTTGTGTACACATCAAGCTACCCAAAACTGTAAAATTTTACCAATCAACTTTGAAACTAATGCTTTAGCGATAATGTTGAAAATGTTTGAAAGAAATTTGACAGATTGTAGTAGCTTGATGTGCTGCGTCTGTACAAAAAATTATAATAATAGTACCTCTATTCTTTATTTTGGACTACAAGTACTCGCAATCCATATAGTATTAGTAACAATGACTTAAAAATTTTTGTTACTAAACTTTTACAAAGAGAAAAATGACGTAGCCCAACACACGTTGGCACGTGCCTTAGTACACAGTGCCCTATAAAGGGACTATCCAGTTTGTCTAATAAAGTTTTAAGGATGCTGGAATTACGATCTGTCACTGAAAACCAAAGCAACATTTATTGTACTTACGTTTCTTTAAAACTACGGAAAATACGTGTGTTTTCCGAAGAAACAAATTCCCGCACACGGTATCCAAGTTGGCAAGCAAACACAGAGAGTTCTGGAACCTTTTTAACTTTCCTAATAGGAAAACAGCATTCCTGTAAAGTTTATTGACATGTACGGCTATCACTTGAAGAGGTTACGAGTTTCCTTCTTCAGGATACACCAAACTTTTTGAGCATTTTAGAATTTTGTCGACCAAAATGTACCAGATTGTTATGTCACTAACCTACATAATTATATACTTTAATTTTACAGGAATCCGAAGTCTCAGCGCAAGGACTTCAACAGTTCTATGGCGGTGACCCAATAGCATACTCAGACAGCCGCGATGACGATGACATCGGCCTCCTTCTTACCGTCCTATTACTAGCCACCAGAAACAAAGGCAACGGTGGTTGCTGCGGCTGCTGCAACTGCGGCGGCAACAACATACCGATACCCTACCCGATACCGATACCAACCAACAATCCTGTCATCACAATGTCTAGACACAATGATGATGAAGGAAGTAATGGAGGGGCCGCAGAACCAGAAGAGATCAATAACATGCCAGAAAATATTTCTAAGGTTGAACCTGAATCTAAATCATCAGATAAAACCAATAACACGAACGACAATGCAGACGATGCCCTGTCAGATGATGACGCTGTTTCCCCAGAAGAAACTGAAAGATAATAAAAACTAATTTTTATTTTTAAGTTAATGTATGACATGACATCACTCTAAAAACGATTAATAAAACATGATGAGAAAGCTGTATCATACATTTTTATTGACAGGCAATTTTCCCTAATATGCCTGTACTTGGCTTGCACACACCCTGTTTTAAGCATCCACGGCCGAAATTAGATTGATGAAAAACAATTCAGGAAATTAACGTTTATCATATTTTGGTGGAACTACAAAAATAGGGTATACAATACAGATACTTACATAATATATAAGAAAACAAAGTCTTAGTATAATAATAATAATATGTTCATGTATATAATAGTCCTCCAGGCCGTATTTCGGCGATGGCGGCCAGTCTCAACAGGGATTAGCCTTCGAAGTGGGAGATATTGCAGTGCACAAGTTTAGTGTGTGCGCAGACACAAGTGCACTCCCTCTTCCCTCCCTCTCATAGTCCGATGGGACGGCAATCCGACACGACCGGAGAGAGATTCACATAACAAAGCATGGTTGTGCATGTGCACATGTAATATATAACACACACATTCACATAACAAAGCATGCTTGTGCATGTGCACATGTAATATATAACAAAGGAGTGGAAAGAATTATAGGGCATCGAAAAATTCGTCTGCATCGCTGTCAACCGGAAAAGTGCCCGAAACGACTACCTACTAAATTTCTGCAATTTGCAATATACTAATTAATTAATTATTAATTGTTATTTAATTTGTGCTACTGTAATTTGAAAACATTGTAAAAGCTACCCATCTCATACCCAGTTTAGCACCATTCCAATTTATTTACCATGGAAGTTGTATAATGTTGAATCTGTTAGACTGTTTTATTGTAGAAAATAGTATCTGCAGCAATCCCACTTAGAATTTTTATTGTGCCAATAGGAGATGTGAAATTGTTTATTGCCATAAAGGTTTCAGTGAATTTATTATCTTTATCCTATATAACCGTCGTAAAGTTGTAGTGTTCATAACAACTGCGAGACTGGGACCTACATTATTTTTGAAAGGGTCGAGGCTCAAGAACTTTCTCCCATCATAGTAATTAATGGATGAACCCATAAACAGGACTTCATAATAACTATTACGGTCATTGTATAAACTGCTATTTAAGACTTCAACGGCTAGGAAACTGAAAAGTTACCGGAAACTAGTTTCGAAAACGATTTGCCATTTTGTAGCTAGATGCTTGTCGGACCAGAAGGCCAATTTTCGTACATAAAAACGTTCCAATTCAAGTTGCAATCTCTCAGTGACAATCAATGTCAAAAACTTGTCAAAAATGTAGGGAAATTGATGACATTTTTGACAGATTGAGACTGAGATTAGAATGCGAACGTTCTTAAAAATACTGGAATTTACCCTCTGATCATGTCATGTCATGTTATGTCATAGTTCTCTTATATCGAAATGCATAACCAGTAATTATCCGAATTTTGGGTTTAAATGCCACTATTAGGCGAATTCAAGGAAAATTGTTGCAATTTACTTAGCGCCATTTGCAATCAAATTTGAAATTCTGATTAAATTCGTGACAATCTTTCAGGTAGGTTCTTGTGAAACAGATATGTTTTTTGCAGTTCTTGAAGGCAGGTGTCACCATTGGGAATTCCTCCGGAAAAGTGAAATCACACCTTTAGGCAGCCAGGTGGATCTAGTAATATCAACAAGCATGAGCTCGATATACAGTGTCCTCGAAAAGTTAGTTGAAATTTTTCCAACTTAGCTGTGACACACCACATTACGATTTAAAATTGTGGTGATCCAAATGTTGGAACTGCTATAATGTTTGCAAATAATCCCTTAGGAGTACCTGATATTTTTTAATTTTAAGCCACAATATGGCAACCTGTGTGGTGTGCCAATCTTATCTATATATCCAAGAGGTATCGTATTACCCAGTAACTGGGTTGTGGAGTTCAGATAGGCATTCGCTCCATGTAAAATACTGGTATTCAGCTGCATCCGGTTAGACTGGAAGCCGACCCCAATATAGCTGGGAAAAGGCTAGGTAGATGATGGTGAATGTGGCATCACAGCTGAAGAGGAAAAATGTCAACTACCTTTTGGAGGCTACTGTAAGTAGATTATTTATTAGTCCATCTAGTAAGTTGATGATCCGT
Source organism: Apamea epomidion (assembly GCA_947507525.1). NCBI lineage: Eukaryota > Metazoa > Arthropoda > Insecta > Lepidoptera > Noctuidae > Apamea > Apamea epomidion. The sequence continues at coordinate 8,632,688 of OX382226.1, read as the reverse complement.
TTCTCATTTACCAATCGATTTTTCTCCTTCTTTACCTATAAAACAATCTGGGGGTCTACTCCGCAGTAGTATCGGCCGTTTCCTGCTACGAAGTTAACATTTGGTTCGGTCGGTTCCGATCCTACACTCCTACACTCAATCGAATATTGACTATGGTCCAGACCCAACTGAGCCGATCCGAACTTTTTTCGCATTTTTCAATAATATTCGGTTCGGCCATGTGTCTGTCCAATCCGAACATTCGCACTTTGCACTTCGGAGTAGGCCCCCTGGATTTTGTCCTAACAGGCGACAGCGTTCTGCATAGTAAAACACGGTTTGAATTGTTTTCTCTTGTTTTATACTCTGATGGATTTTTCTAGTTAGCCAGCTGCGACGGATTGCAGAGGATTCTCCGTGCAATCAATATTCATGGTGGCACAGTTCATCTAACAAACAAAATGGAACTAGTATTCGAAATACCTCACTGCTTTGTTGTATTTGTCTGTCCACGACCATATCCTATGAAACCGAGGGAAAATGTTGCTTCTCATGTGAAAGAATTTTCGGAATCGGATCAGTAGTTCTGAAGATTACCCCTACATACAAACTCACAAATTTTACCTCTTTGTAATATTCTTACAGTATGAATATGAAAAGAAAATTAATTTAAATTTAAGTAATTTGACACTTGCAACTTCCATGATCGTTGACTACATCGATCAAGATAGTTTACCTTAGGCACTCTTTACTCTTATGAAAAACTCGACGATATGAGTTGTTTTCCTAAGATAGTATATGTGGTTACAGCAGGTAATACCGCAAATCACCTTCAACAACAGACATAATAACATGGTACTAAAATGAGAACAGAGAAAAAAATGTTCGTCATTTTCCACAATGCTTTCACATGATTGCGTGTGTAAAAATAAAGCCTTTTGAACAAAACTCGAAGCATTTGATCGTTGTGTCCTCCCTCGGAGAGCAAATTATTAACATCGCATTGAATTCACGAAATCTTTGGATCTTAGGAAAATGACGACAAAATTGCCTCGACTAAAATGTTTTAACAGATAATTTACTGGATTAACTACTAGACTGGAATTAATTTTTAAATGATGTCTAGGAGACTCGTTCTTTAGTTTCTAGGATTAATTAATAATAAATGTCCAATAAGGGACACGGTGCCTCATTTCATTAAAAGCGTTCAATGAGCCTCTGCGAGCCTTCCAAATGACTGGGACTCCGTGGTCCACAAAGATAAAAAATGTCTAATAATTATAATAATAGTAATTAATAGTAATTATTAATAATAGGCATTAATAGTCTCGTTCTAAAAACAATTAAAACAAACAATATCACACAACTTGACTCCCTCGTTGGTCCAGTGGTCGCAAGCGTGGAGTCCTGAGCGTGAGGTCCTAGGTTAGATCCCCAGGTCGGTAGTGATTTGGGTTAGTTTGGTGGCAATAGGCTGCCCCCATAACTGAAGCATGGGTGTACTATACAGATACAGACCTCGCTAATCCTTATATGTATGTATGGAACCATTAAAATAGTTACGGGAGAATGTCCGTCTATTCCAAAATAAGACCAAAATGAACGTGTAAAAAAACGCGTGCATAAAACCGTAAACAATCACAAACATGACTCACGAAAGCCGTAACATAAAAATGTCACACTCCACAATTTCTATTAAATTTTCCTGATTGTGCCAGTTGTCATGCGAAATCACACACTAGATGACAATCGATCACAGTGCATGTTGGCAGTTCATTTGTCTATGACTATATAATCTGTTTCATCGCCATTAGACCATAATGTTTTTGACGCTTTGTGAATTATTATCACTTTCCTTTGTGGGCCTTTTATTTTTTTTATTTTTTTTTCTGGGTATGGAAATCATCAAATGACTCCTCCCGCTCTGGGCGGAGCAGAAGGGAGTGTCAGACTTTTACTGACTAAAACCCACCCGTGTTCCTTCAGTTGCCTGTGCCAGGGGCCACGGTATCTCTTTCGAACAACCCGCAGCCCCGGCGGCATCGGTCCCCGGCGGTGGCGGACCCCGTCAGTTCGTGCTGACAGCTCTTTGAGGCGCGCGTGGAACACAACGCGCCGTCGACCCGGGCCTGGTCCTTACCGGGCGGCGAGCTGCCCATAGCTCGCCGCCCGCAAGCCCGCACCTACGGTGGCCGGGAGTCGGCTGTTGACTCCCGTCCAGGGCGTCTCCTGCGGCGGCTAGGCGCGCGAGGGTGCATCGATTGCCTCTCCCTCACGCGCTCCGCCTCCTCCTTCGCGAGCATTACTGCTTCGCAGAAGGAGGTGACGGCCTCCCATTCACTCTCGCTCCGTACCATGGCCTGTATGAGGGCCGGACGCGAGAGGTCGCCGCCGCCGATCGCCGCCACGAGGACACGGCGGGGCCCCGCCCAAGCCGGGCAGACCTCCACCGTATGCTCCACCGTGTCCTCCGGGCGATCCCCACAGTGGTGACACCCTGGCGTTTCCTCCCGCTTTATTCTGAACAGGAACCTCCCGAAACAACCGTGTCCGGTGAGGACCTGCGTCAGGCGGAAGGTGAGGGCGCCGTGGCGCCTCTCTAGCCACTCCTCAAAGAGGGGACTTATCGCCGTAATTGTGGCGTGCCCAGCGCTGGGTTGCGACAATCGCACTCTCCATGCCGCTATGAGATCCCGCCGGAGCTCTGTCCGCTGTGCCGTGATTTCTCGCGGCAGCGGAGCAACGCCCCGGCGTTTTGCCTCCTCTTCCTTTGTGGGCCTCGTATCTTGATCGAGCATTGAAACTTTTTTTAAATTGTAAATCTGGATGAATGAAAAAGCTGACCTGTGGCGATGCTTGTAATTATTTTTATTTAACTACTGTAATTTTCCCCGTTTTTGAGAGCAGTGGTGGCCCAGTGGTAATGGTCTTACGAGTTGTAGGTCATGGGTTCGATCCCAGGCGGATGCTTTACTTTGTGTAATTTATTTCATCACCATTGGAAAACATCGGGAGGAAACCGGCATGACCCAGGACCAAAAGTTCGAAGACATGTGCCCTCTACCAACCAGGACTGGGCCCGCGTCGTGGATTACGGCTAATTGCCTGTCACAGAGAGGAGGCCTGTGTCCCAGCAGTGGGAACAGTATAGGCTTATTATGCTATGCTTTAATTTTTGTATATTTGTATGTATAAAATAAAAATATAATATCCGAATCTGACTAAAACTATTAAAAAACTAAAATATTGCGTCGAAATATTCCTCCGCATCGCTGTCGACTGATAATGTACCCAAGAGACTATACTGTATGTTTAAGTTTCATTTCAAAACCTCTAGACAGAATACAGAATAGAACAATTAATTAATTCTCACAATAATATTAAACATTCCGACAAATCAGCCTTCCTAGTAAATTAATTCAATTATGGGCTGAATCCAAGGAAATCGTTTAGCTTTGAGAGTTTCCGGGATAAATGTGATTTATAGCGGAGAAATAGAAGGAAATTAGAAATTGTTACTAGTTCATGCCGTTTTCGGCGAATAATTGTTTCAGTAGTAACTGATATTCCTCGTAATGATATTACACTAATACTCTCTAGCAACCGAATCTGGTAGGCCGATGGAGCAAAGCAACCGAATGGTCGCCAAAGTTAGGCCAAAGAAACCAGGGCCGTCCAAAAGCACGTTGGGTTGATGTCAAAGTCACGGGAAACACCGATGAGGGACGCACGGAACTCGGAAGTATGGCAGAAAAAAGGGAGGCCTGATATACCCAACAAAGGGTGATTACGGACTGAAATGATGAGATAGATTTTAAGTTAGTTCAAAGGTTGCATAAGCTATCGCAAGCATTTCGTATTGATACTGCAACATTAACACTGGCCACTAACTGCTCACTGATTTGAATCGACTCATTACACGTGAAGAAAAAAGTGGCCAGTTGATAGCTACTTTTCTTTTTTTCTTAACAATAAAAAGTAGTAAAAGTATTAGTGTAATGCAGAAAAACAGAACAAATTAATAACTTAGCGATAGATCGAACACGAGCTATCTTGTATCAATTATGTATCGTTCAAGTATCTGTTAATGCTCGACTGCCTTTCATTTCTGCGCGCCTGGTAGCTGGTCTTAACTTTCTGCTGACTGACATTACTATTTATCTTGATTAAGGCTTTTATTTGAAGTAAATTACTCCGTTGATTTAATTATTCTCACATTCCGAAATGAGAACTTGAGAAGGAAATTAATTTAAATGTAATCTTACTCCTTACTTCATTTATCGTTTAGTATATCGGTCAGGGTTAAGAGCCATCTTAAAAACTCTCAAAAACTTCCGTTAGCACGTGTACTTGACGTTCAAATACTATTGTTTTAGCCTCGAGCATAAGTGCTAAGTTCTTGGCTCCAAAGAGCCTCAACATTCTTGCTGCTTAGTCGAGATCTCGTTCAAACTCAGGAGGCGTGAACAAAGACCCAAAATACTCGGGTTCTTATCGTTGTTGATTCAAAATCGATACCTACGACCTTATGTTGACCGCTTAATAATTACAAGTCACAAGATGTTATTGTACACTACAAAGGCTCAAGCTCATCAAAATTAAAGGCACATTATCTCAACGTTATCTCCCATCGGGCATTTCGTTTGATTTCCATTGAAGAGACGTGCCGAGATAATACAAAACTACCCACATCTCACGCACAGATAAAAGATACAGAGATAATTGACTCGCTATTACGTCACATCTTCAAGAAAGATATTATTAATCGTATATAAGAAGAAATAAAAGAATATTTTACAGCTTTTCAATATGGCGTCAGCCATACTTAGTTGTACGTTCGTTCTGCTATTATATCTACAGGTAATTGTTTATCTTTTTTGTTGAAGTTATTTACTGTTTTTATGTTATTAATATTGTTATTTGTGATTCCAGGGAAATTACGCTCAACAAGGTGTACCGAACAATCAAAATGTAGGTGTAAATAACGCTATCGGGTATCAGCAACAAGCGCTACAGCGGACGAACACACCAAATAACATGAACCAGATACCAAATGGAGGATTAAACATGAATTTGCCGCAGCAGTCCAATTTCCCGCAGCAAGGCAATTTGCAACAACCTATCAGTGGGAATTCCCAGGGGAATTTGCAGCCATCATTGAGTCTCCCAGCCAATTTGCAGCCCCCAGGTGGATCAGGTCCATTTGGTAATATACAGTTCGCTCAACAAGGATTAGCTCAGATGCCTCCTGGATTAGTTATCAATCCATCTAAATCACAAAGTTGCCCTATTCAGATGAATATCGGTTGTAGACAAAATGCTCAAAGAAATCAGCAACAAAATAATATGGGTCCGACTCCAAACGTGTCTCCGCCACAAACACAAACCGCGCCTTGCTCATCTAATTCACTTGCGGAATTAGCGGCTCTGAAGGGCCATCCTTCGTTGTTATCCCTTTTTGCATCTCAAAATAATATCGCCCAATCCCAACAGAACCAACCGATGTCAAACTTTAATCCCTCGCAAAATCAATTAACGGACGTACAAAAGCAGTGTTTGGTTCGAGCTATCCAGTCCCAGTCTTCAGAACAAAACCAACCTAGTGTCAACTATGCACAGAATCAATTTCGAGCAGCTGGTGGTCCAGAAAATCGTCCAACTGTCACCATTCAAGCTTCTCCAGTGTCACCACAGCAGTCCCAAGCCATGGTGACTCCTGTATTCAACCAACAACCTTATATAACAGTGCAAGCTCAACCAATCACTAATTACCTTCAGAATCAGCAATCACAAGTTCTAGAAGAACCCTCAATGCTAAACCTAATTCTATCAGAACTTCGGGGCTCTGACTCTCAGTATAACATGTATCCTTCTTACTCGGTACAACAGAGGGAGTCGAAATCAAGTCTAAAATCTTTGATTCCGTTAATAATCAACTTGTTACAAGAGAAGAGTAGTTGTGGTTGCCACAACTGCGGGTGTCCTAATAATGGAAGCTGCGCCAATAATATTCCGGGACCTACAATATTCGGCGGATATTCCAGTCTGATGAATTATGGTCAAGGGACTGTAGAAACTGCCACGAAGACCAGTAATGCCGAAGAAACCAAGAGTAAAAGTAATAAAAAAGAAACGAAGAATGTGAAGAAAAACGTAGTTAACGTTGACAGTGCAGAGGGGTCAGAAGAAAATGATTCAGAAGAAATGGACTACAGTGAAGAAGATTAAATATTAGTACATATTGACAAAAACCAGAGGGTATAGACAAAGTGACATTCTATCAGCGGTAATGATGATGGGAAAGTCAAAAATGTATTGGATTGCTTATGTCAATCCTATTGAAAGCCGTTATAGAAATACGAAACGCTGTGAAGCGATTCCTCAAGAGAGTATTGAAGTGTTAACGGGGGTTATATGTAATTAAGATGTTTTGTACGTGATAATGATTAATAATATTTTTTTAAATAAACTTAAAATTAAGTATTTATTGTAACTGTATAATAAGATATTGTTTATAAATTGTAATTAATGTTTTATTGCTCTATCGAAGTACCTACTTGGTATTCAATTATTTTTGGTTCTGCGGAATGCCGGTTTTTCCTCACGATGTTTTCTTTGAGAGCAGTGGTGATAAAATTATATAAAGACACGTGCCAATGAATGGAATTATACGAAGACATGTGCCATCTACCAAAACGTACTGGGCCAGCGTGGTAAATTAGAGCCCACGCCCTCTCGAAGAGAGAAGGCCTGTCGTGTCCCAGTCGTGGGAACATTATAGGCTGATTATGATTCAATTATTGGGCAGTTGAATAAGCACCAGCATAAGCCACAGTGTACTAGAGCCATATGAAGTGGCATATACATATGTAGCCAATTTTGGCCACAATGTTCGAATTATGAATGTCATCCACAACCTGTTTGCTGGCCGTTAATCAGACCTCTGTGATAGAATTTAGAGTAAGCACTGAGGGTTAATACGGGACTAGAGCTATTTGAGGCTAACTGGGTCTCTAAAATTCTAAATACATGAATATTTTTGGACGCAATAAAACGACCCAAATAAAAAACAATATTTTATTAATTATGTAAAGGAAAAAACGCCGAGACCAGAGCTGTAACATTTGGAACTTACTATAAGATATCACATGCACTTAGCACATAGGCTGGTATTATTTGCTGAAAAAATTATTAATAAGACGATAGACAGTTTGGGACCGGAAAACTACGCTTAGGCTCCCAAGTTCTCTGACGCAGTAACCTATGTACGACATGATAAGAGCGAACTAATATAACTAACACTATTACCAACCACTTGGGCAGAATATTAACAATTTACTCATCACACAGGTGACTCATTTTAATTTAATTTCAGCATCGTCACACATACACCTGTCCTCTATCTGTGACGCCAGCTTAAGTACCAGCTGAACAAAGACCTTTGAAAACACAAAGACATATTCGTCTTAATCATTCTGTATAAAATCTGTGTCCACTGACATTACATTAGTAATCACTACAATGTAGTCCACAAGTCTCATTATTCTTCTCACAGTCGTCGCGGCTTTTAATGTGAGTTTCTAACTTTATTATACTAATTTTCTTTCATAGTTTATCGCGGTTAGGTTAGGTAATAATGTTGTTTTATGGATTGTGTTAATTAACAGAAATGTTTTAAGTTTTATTGGGGTGGCTGGCTGATGGTGATTTCAATATATATTATATTTTTTTATATATTATATATTTTTTAATATTTCTTATATTTGCTCCATCTTTCACCATAGACTTTAACATTCTTCCTTCATTTGAAACCTTTTATAGTGTTTGGAAGCTCTGTTTCCTACCTAAACCATGATAGAAAAGGATAGTTGCTTCCCAAGTTATATGAACATGCTCCATAATATTATTGCACAAATAAAACTGATTACATCAACTAACATTTTGAAATTAGCAAAACAGATTTTTTTTTTACTTTGCTAGAACTGAGTTAATTAGAATATTATCACCATCATCATCTGCCTAGCTTTTCCCAACTATGTTGGGGTCGGCTTCCAGTCTTACCGGATGCAACTGAATACCAGTATTTTACATGGAGCTACTGCCTATTAAAATAATATAAATAGCATATAAACATGATTATTTTGACTAAGGTTAGGATACTGCGTGTCAGAGGATATAATTACTCAGTTAACACAATAAACATGACATAACTAGGTTCTGACCATCTCAAAGGACATCTATTGTGACGTTGCATTTCAACACGTATAATATCTGCAAGGTTTTGCAAAGAACCATGACGACGCGTCAGTTGACAAGGCAAAAACATTCCGACTATGAAATATTACTACTTCATGATGTCATTGCTATTCACACTTCTACTAAATTCTCAGTATAAGTTATAAACGTATAAAGATAAAGGACAAGATGTGTATATTTGAAACTGCGAGTGCCAGAAAAAGTGTATTCGAAAACGTGACTTTTCCAAGTGCCTCCTGACTTCAAATTATAATTGTTATACATAAGGTTTTCCAATTATTTTCCTTATAAAAAAGGGGAATGTTTTTAAGAGAATGTAAGATTGTGTGATTATTATTCTACACCTGTATCGAGGCTTTGTTCAATGGATTCCAGACAATGCAAATCCTTAAATATTTTGGGAGCCCTCGCGACATTTTCTCAGAAAGTCAAACTAATATTGGAATTATCGCCTCTATTTCGTAATGTGAATATTATTAATTTACTTACACTAAATTAACTGATTTTCCTTATTTCCATTGCTGTTTTTTTGGCCCAAGTATTAGATTCCAAGGCCAGGAGTTGTTTGGGACAGCTTTGATCGACGGGTTCAGAAGGTTTGGTCAATATACCCTTCTACGACTTGCCTTTATATGTCTGCAATTCTTTCAGGCGTTAAAGTCGTCATGCTTCTCAATAGGTCATTCACAAGCTCCTTAGCACTCTAAGGCTTTGAACATGTCGTAACAAGCATCATCTAATAACATTAGGCGAAATCGGCTTAGATCGGCTTAGCGGGCGCAGTGACCGAGGTGTCCCCTGGGCCTCTGACCTCAGTCCTCATTGTTTTAGAGGCAGACGGAGCGTTAAGGATACATATGAACATTATATTATATCGTCACGGCCGTCACGCGCAGGATCAGCTGAATTCTAAGTTCGTCTCGTTTTGGTAACTTGAGTGTCACAGGATTGGGTTCATAAAGATTTACCGTTAGCGAACTCAGGTATCAAAAGCTTTTGGAAACAATGAAACACAAGATGTATCAGATGTTCAGATTTTGATACCTTAAACATTTATAGTAAAGACTATGCAGCAGTTTCAATCCGTTGCTTTGTAAAAATAAAAGCTGGTTACGCATTTTTTTTATTTTATCTCCATTACCTCTCCAACTAAGTAAGATCCATCTAGTTTACAGAGAATGTTCCAAAATATTATCATCAACGATTTGTAATGCATCAGTCCAACGCTCTAATTATTGGGATAATAGAACTTTCTTGATACAAGTTTAATCGTCAATTGTTTATCATAGGGCATCAAAAAATTCATCCGCTTAGTTGCCAACAGGAAAAGTGCCCAAAAGGCTGGCAGCGTTGGCACATAGCTTTCCTTTTATAAATACCTGTACGTGTTATTATTTTAAGCGTTTAAATAATCTATAATATTATTATTTAAATGCTTACGAGTAAAATAATAATATTAAAGATTATTTAAAGCGTTTAAATAGGACAGGAAAGCTACGTGGCAACGCTGCCAGCCTTTTGGGCAGTTTTCCTGTTGACAACAATGCGGATGAATTTTTTTATGCCCTTTGACTATTTCCCCTCCTTTTTATATACTTATACATACTATTATTTTAAATCTTTAATTATAATTAGGTTAAAATTCTCCCTACAGATGGTAGACGCGAACCCCTACGGCTACCTGGGTAGCCCAGCCCTGGGGCTGGGCTATCCTGGAGATTGCAGAGGTGGCTACAACAACCCAGTACCTTATGGTCAACCACCATTCTTGCCACCACCAGGCTATGGCATGCCCATAGTGATAAGGGAGGATGATAGTGTCATAGAGAAGATTTTGCCGTTTTTACTCATTTTGCCAACACAGTGATGCTTTAGCACAAGCTGATTTTGTGATCTTATAATACGTGTTTGTGTGAATGGTTGAAAAATTGTTTGTCTGTATAATTGGTAGTTTTATAATAAATACTTTTTGTTTGTAGTTGAAATAAACAAAGAAAAATAAACGTTGTTTAATTCTATTTTTTCTCTGAAACTACCCAATTTTAATAAGCATACATAATCACATTAAATGTTGCCTTTGCTGGGACACAGGCCTCCTCTCCGTGAGAGGAAGTGGGCCGTGATCCACGACGCGGTCCCAGTGCGAGTTGGTAGATGTCACATGTCTTTGAATTTTTGGTTCTAGGACATGCCGGTTTCCTCACGATATTTTCAGCTATTAGCAAGAGTCTACAATTACCGACTGATGGAGGTAAAATAATGATGTTAGAGTACGACCTAATAGAAACACTATCAAGAAAGAACAGTACGGAATCACCAGAAATCTACAAATAGAGTCAACATATCGATATTACATAGTTTACATAACTTTACGTGACAATGTAATCGGTGTTAAGTAATTTGGGTAGCCTCTGATAAGGAAACAGTATTGTTCGAAGAATATTGCTAATACCACTGATATTATGTCAAGATGGTGGTATAAAAGTTGTAGATTAGTATCACAAAATAATATATCGTTACCAATGGCTTCCTTAGCGTGGCTTGCTTGCTTTGTTGTGTTCTCCAACGCCGTAAGAAAGAATTACTATTTTATTTTTATCCGACTATATCATTCATTATATGTATAACTTTTACCTTTCAAACTTTTAACTCAACTGGTGGTGTTTTCTAAGTGCTTCAATAACTTAATTTCTTAACCACAACTAAGTGCTAGTGTATGGTACCTAAGATCATCGATCCGTGCACTCATTTTTAGTATTTTCAGTGAAGACTAGAGTTCCAAAAGTGTAAAATCAAATCCTCTTGTTCATTCGGAATCTATGAAATATCTCATTCGTTACAACAAGACTAATTCCTTAAAATCCATTTAGAGTTGACACAGTCTTACAGATTTATCTCTGTTCTGGCCAGAGAGCACCATGGTTCCATTTCCAGTTATAATCTTCCTTTATATTTTCAGGTATTCCTGATCCAGGCCCAATATGCACCTCCAGGCTTCGGATCGCAAGGATTCCCCGGCTATGGCGCCCCTCCTCCGTACCCCATCATAGTGAAGTCGAGCAACAATGATGATAGTATGAAGAACATTCTGCCGATCCTGCTCCTGCTGCTATGTGACAATGGGGGCTTCGGCGGATTTGGGGGCGGCTCTGGTGGCGGCTGTGGGGGTGGATGTGGATGCGGAGGCGGATGCGGTGGCAACTGCTGTGGCCAGACCATCCCTGTCCCTTATCCTATTCCCTTCCCTATCAACAGCCCTGTTGTGTATAACTAAATAGTGCCAATATTTAAAGTTGTTTTTCTATACTCGTCTTATTTCATAAACAAATATGGCAATATTTAAGTTGTTCATCATCATCATTTCAGCTGAAAGGCCTCCTTTAAGCATCGCCACTTTGACTGGTTCTGTCTTTCTCGCATATAGCATTTAAGTGGTTACTTCAAATTAATTTCTGATTTACAATCCTGTTTGCGTTAATTATAAAGATTCAAGACATCTTCTCTGAAACTGATAGATGCTTAAACTCATAAGACTTGTAAGGAAAAATGCACAATGTTTATTTACTAAACTTTTTATTGAAACAATAGTTCAATCGATCATTTGATTCACGATCGAGAGTTGGCGAAAACAAATCTTGCGGTTTGATGTTGTGGTGAATTCAATTTGAATATTAACTTACATGGGCTAGTTTGTATAACTACCATAGTTTCCTTTCACGATTATAGTAAATTGTATTTTTGTTTCTATTGTTTAATTAATATATATTTACTTATACAATTTTATTGCTGTTTTATTTTTGTTTGTTTTCAATTTTTAATCTCCATCTTTAGGGTTACCAAAAATCTTTGGTGTCTTTAACGTTATGCTGAAAAAAACGTGCTTCGAGTTGAAACGAATTTTAATTGTATTGCCTACAGGTAGTTGTTCCGGGTCTGACTGTTTGTGTATGTGAGTTTAAATGTTTGTGAACGCACCCACGATACAGGAGTAATTCCTAGTGTGAGGCAATGTTTAAAAAAAAAATATATAGACCGCATTTAGAAATTGTAAGTTACTGCGAAACAGTTACCAATATAGTTTCATATATCTTTTGAATACGTGTCGAAGGTTGCAAGGTAGTTAATTGCATCATTAACTTAGTAACCGAGTCAAGTTTAGACACACACAGTATATATAGAGTATGCGATGTGTTATTGATCACATGTCAAAATTGAAAATGGGTTTCAAGAACCTTTTCGTGTTTACTGCTCTTTTGCTGGTCTGGAAGGTAAGTTTAACAACGCAAATGTTTTAGAATATGAGAAATTATCTCAGAAAAACCAGTCTTTTGAAAAATAAAGAAGGAAGGTCTAAAACTTGTTCTCTTATTAAATTTATCATATTTTTCCAGGTATGCAGGGTGTACGGCCAAGCAGCTCGAGTTGAGTACATCAAGCAGCCCTACACCTCAGCAGTAGCCACCGCCGTCCAGGCCACTCCTCAGCTCGTCGTCCCCGCCATCTATACGCCAGTCGTATTACCGTGCAACTCCTGTATCCAAGAGTCACTCCCTACCATACCCAGCTACAACGGCTTCAATGGTTACTCCAATTATGTACCCAGCTACCCTCAACCTATGCCCCCGATCATCTTTGAAGATGACGATGATGACAACTGGTATCACATTCTCTACTTCCTCCTTTTCGCGATGAGAAACAAGAGAAACTATGACTCTGGAAACTTTGGAGGTTCCAGGGGTGGATACAACGGAGGATGTGACTGCGGAGGGGGGTACAACGGTGGTTACGGAGACTACAACGGCGGATACAATGGTGGGTGCGGCTGCGGAGGCAACTGCGGAGGAGGTTCCACCTATATTCCCTTCCCTGTCCCTTACCCCATGAGCGGTCCCTACCCCTACAGCTTACCTGGTTTCGGAGGTTTCCCAGATAATTCTGGGGGCTACATAGAAGAGCCCTACCAAACAGGTCAGGGCACCAACGATATTAACCTTTACATCAGAACAGATTCATCCTAGTTGGAAATAAAATGGTGTTTTCAATATTTTCATTGTTTGATTGTATTCCCAAAAATCTGCCTATGTGATGTATTAAGGCTTCAGCGTTTTTACCACGGCCGAAGATAATTTGTTAAAGCTAATGCCGACCCAATAGATGAAAAAGACCTCAAAGACATCTGAATACATCTCGGATTATAAAAACGGGCGAGTCCAAGAAAAGGTGGGGCGGCTGGTCAAGGCCTATGCCTAAAGGATGTATTTGTCTGAAATGGTAATGACGATGATGACTACCGAAAGAAATAAACTTTCTGTTTAGGTTAAAAATAATTTTACATGTACACTTCTGTCACCTTAAGCTGCATCCGGTTAGAGTGGAAGCCGACCCCAACATAATTGGGAAATGGCTAGGCAGATGACGACTTCTGTCTCCTTAAGGGGACTTAGCATCTATAATGTTATTACAAAATATAGGAGATCCCTTTGCCCAGCAGTGGGAAAGTATAGGAGAAACAAAAAAAAAATTGGTAAGACATCATTTTATAAATAAACAATTATTTAAAATTATTCTACTTTTGGATTGAGCAACTAGACCACGTCCTCGATAAAATTTCACGTAATTATTATTTTGTGCCCCAATTATTATGAAATATCGTATGACCCATATTATATCGGTACTACGAAATGTAATATAAATGGGAATCCTACGAGTCCACCGGCATATGGAATAGTGTGAACGGCGAGATGACTCGACTAAAGAAAATAGTTTGCTATATATGTATTGCTATTAGTAACACAGGTGAGCTCATATTATATTACTAGAAATATTTAGTAAATTTAATTATGATTAAACTTATTTTATCAGCTGACAAAACAATTAAATTATTGATTCACGACATAAAATTGTTAGTTTGAACTTAAAGACTAAGTAAGAATTTAATAACTATGAGTGGCTCAGGCCTCTGGGTAGGATTCCACACCAGTGGGCTGTCAGGGTGGATATTCAGCTTTAAATAAAAATAATGGATGCACTCGAGGCACAAAGAGCTGTGCTGTAATGCCACTACATGAAATGATTATTCCCCAATACATTTTATATGGTGATATGACAATTGCTCCTCATAAAACTCTGTCGCATCAGATTTGAAGAGTCCAACATTGTTAAGAAGGGACTGCTCATCATTGTGACTAAGGGAATGCAGTTAAACTAACAAGATTCTAGTTAGTTTGTATTTATCATGTCCATATTAATGTTGTTATGGCAACATGTAGAGGTGATATAAATATTCAAGCGAGTCCTAAAAAATTCAAAACACGTAGCAATTTCTTCTGGAAAACATCGCAAGTTTGTTGAAGTTTTTATTGCGAAAACCGGTAACTGGAAAAGTCTTGTTTTCTTTGTAAATGAAACTGTCACGATAAAAAACGAATGTTTATGATAGTTTCGGCACCTAGTTTTCACGCTAGTCTTGGTCTCTACAGTTAAAAAATTTCATTGAAGCGTTATTTACTACGCTTTTCGAGGTATTCATAAGATGAAGCAATCTATATTATAGAAGGTATATTATAGAATCGTAGAGCAATGGATTATAATATATCTATGTGGTAATTAAACTCTGCTGTAATTTTCTTCTTAGCCTTAAGTCAATGGCTGCCCCAAGATTCATACAATCCATACGATAACCTGTATGGCAACCAAAACGGCGAACTATGTGGCAACCAAATCTACAACCCGTACGCCAACTTCTATAGTAATCTGTTCGGCAGTGTATGTGAGATATTAACCTGTGCGGCGATGGGTGTGGCATTCCGAACTGTAACACTTGCATCAGTGGTCTAGGTGTCAACCCAAATATTAATCTATACAGCACCGGATGTGGCAATGCTAACTGCAACAGTTGTGGATCTTGAGCTGCAACACAGGCAACAACGCGTGTGATAACCCGCTCAGCAACCTATACGGGTGTGGCAGTCCACCATGCAACCTCTACGGCGAGTCATATGGCAACCCAACCTGCAGCGCATACAGCAACCCGTACGGCATATACGGCTACGATGCTCTTGCTCAACCAATCATTGCTCCTTTTAACCAACCGTACTGGCAATCTGAAGCTGTTTACCCCCAATCAGCGAGCAACCAACCACAAGTCATCGTAATAAATGACGATGATGACGGAGGTTCTAGAAATTTCCGCAATGAGGAGCTTAATACATTATTATTATCATCAACTTTTAATAACAACAATGATGCTGCTCTTCCCCCTTTTTCTCCTTTGGGCAATTGCTATTGTGGCAATGGTGGCTGTGGTGGCAATAACAACAATTGCAATTGTAACAATAATTGCAATTGTAACAACAATTGAATTGTAACAATAATTGCAATTGTAACAATAATTGCAATTGTAACAACAATTGCAACTGTAACAACAATTGCAACTGCAACAAGAATTGCAACTGCAACACTGACTGCAATTGCGGTTGCTTTTGTAGCAACACAAGTAATAAATGCAATGATAACAATAACTGCAACAATTGCAATAAATGCAATAATAACGGCAATTCAAGTCCTACGTTGCATGTTACGATCGTTTTACCGAAGGCTGATAAGAGTACTGTAAAACCGAGAGTCACTGTATCTTGAAACAATAAACTAACTGCTGTTATTTCATAATATTCAGTACTTGACAGCTCTATCGTGCACTGTTATTTCTAAATGGGTGTGTTTGACATTGTTCTTATCAATAAATCATTTAACATTCGCCACGTGATGACTTTTATTTCCCTTCCTAGTTTCCCGAAGAGTTAGGCACAGGTGTATCTATATATAGTACAACCACATTGCGCTAGTGTAATAGAGAGCCAGCTTATCAACCGGACACGAATCCAGACACCAGGCTACTACCGAGCACCGGTATGGCGCGATCTTTGAGGCGGCGACCAGCCCGCCGGTTGATCGCGTCCCAAAGGGTCATGGCTGTCCGGCTCATTCGAGGATACCGCACGGTCTCCGCTGAGGCGGCGAGCCTCCTTGCCGGATTGCCGCCATGGGATCTGGAGGCCAAAGTCCTCGCCCACATATGGGAGTGGCGAGAGGAGGCAAAACGCCGGGGCGTTGCTCCGCTGCCGCGGAAATCACGGCACAGCGGACAGAGCTCCGGCGGGATCTCATAGCGGCATGGAGAGTGCGATTGTCGCAACCCAGCGCTGGGCACGCCACAATTGCGGCGATAAGTCCCCTCTTTGAGGAGTGGCTAGAGAGGCGCCACGGCGCCCTCACCTTCCGCCTGACGCAGGTCCTCACCGGACACGGTTGTTTCGGGAGGTTCCTGTTCAGGATAAAGCGGGAGGAAACGCCAGGGTGTCACCACTGTGGGGATCGCCCGGAGGACACGGTGGAGCATACGGTGGAAGTCTGCCCGGCTTGGGTGGGGCCCCGCCGTGTCCTCTTGGCGGCGATCGGCGGCGGCGACCTCTCGCGTCCGGCCCTCATACAGGCCATGGTCCGGAGCGAGAGTGAATGGGAGGCCGTCACCTCCTTCTGCGAAGCAGTAATGCTCGCGAAGGAGGAGGCGGAGCGCGCGAGGGAGAGGCAATCGCTGCACCCTCGCGCTCCTAGCCGCCGCAGGAGACGCCCTGGACGGGAGTCAACAGCCGACTCCCGGCCACCGTAGGCGCGGGCTTGCGGGCGGCGACTATGGGCAGCTCGCCGCCCGGTAAGGACCAGGCCCGGGTCGACGGCGCGTTGTGTTCCACGCGCGCCTCAAAGAGCTGTCAGCACGAACTGACGGGGTCCGCTAGGGCCGATGCCGCCGGGGCTGCGGGTTGTTCGAAAGAGATACCGTGGCCCCTGGCACAGGCAACTGAAGGAACACGGGTGGGTTTTAGTCAGTAAAAGTCTGACACTCCCTTCTGCTCCGCCCAGAGCTGGAGGAGTCATTTGATGATTTCCCACGCAGGAAAAAAAAAAAAAAAAAAAATGTCTACTACCTAGAAATTCCTAATGGTAAAACCCAATGACACTTGGCCAACCTGGGAATCTTGTAACCACTGGACCAATGAGGCAGACAATGTATACAAACCTATATTCAAATTTTATTTATGTTTCAAATTAACGTTATTTCCAGTTAAACAAATATCAACTTTATTTTAATGGCAAATAAGTTGATTTCAGAGTGACTAGCATTATTGAAAAAGTTACAAAAATGTTTGAAGTTGTAGCGTAAACTGAACTTTATTGTGTAAAAATTAAAGTTATTTTTCCATAAACTCATATTTGTTTACATTTTTGGCGAATATGTCGCAATTTTATTTTACATAATTACATTATTCTGTTCAAAAAGTATCAGAGGAAAATGTAAACAAATGGATCAGAAAATGTACCTACCTGTGGTGCGGGGATGGCAATTTGTAGTGCCACTTAGAAATCGAGTGCTTTGCTTTGGTTATTTAATCTTAAATACAATATATGTACAATCTAACACTAAAATATATATATAACGGGAAAAAAGGGAAAAGTTCATTCCGCATCGCTGTCAGTGGGAAAAGTGCCGAAAAGGCTGCCAGCGTTGACACGTTGGATTGATTTGATTATTAATTTTAATACTTAAACATGAAAATCTAATTTGAAATCAAATTGAAGATGTTTTTTATTTGAAAATGAGGTTAATTTAATCGTGTAGATCATTCTATAATTTTATTGCTGGAAGGTTTGTATTTTAAGTTAGGTATGATCCAGCTAGCCTAGCAACTAGTAAGCTGTGCAAAATAAAATCCTTTCCTTCTTTGTTCTGAAATTCTCATAATCATAATAATTTAAGAATCGCCACACAGCCTTGCAAGATCATTCACACCACACTCTGTAATAGAATTTAAAATCTGGTGCAATTATATCGCTCCGTGGCTTGTTTTAACAAAACACAGCTCAAGAAATGTGTAATGTTTCTGATATAATCGCTGTAACACGGTAGATTGGTGTCGATATAAATAGCACACGTTTATCCAGTAAGTAATCCACCGAAGATTTAAATCGTTAGATTTTCCCCCACTTTACACGATCTCACAGAGGGGAAGCCTGTGTCCCAGCAGATTATGAATGAATGAAGTACAAAAGTCGCGCGAAAAGGTATCCATACTAAGGGCTGATTTTGTCAATCGACAGATAACTGTTTACTCGTGGAATAAAATTGTCGTCTGACAGACTTTGTATGGAAAAACTGTCCAAAATTCAAAATTATTCCTCGAATAAAATTATCTGGCGTTGGAAAATGAGCCCTAAGAAGAGTAAGCTCATACAACAATAGTGGCTTCTCCATAACAATCAAGTCAAGTCTCTGCGACATTGTGTGTGACAGAGGTGTCAAAACAAAACAGAACGGCTACCATCTTTTTTTTTGACGCAGCGGGGCGAATCTACGATTGAAATCTTCGTAATCCCCTAAGCCTAAAATCTTGCTATCATACGGTAATATTTACATTGAAACCTACGCTTGGTACCCTGACAAATAATGTGGGTATTTCAGTGTTAAATTAGAACATACTGGAAATACACTTCTTAAATATAAATGTATGATTGTTTTATTTTTTATTTTATTTTCTTTATTTCCGAAGGCTTACAGACTAATATAATATAATATAACATTATAATAACAGTAATATATAATTAAATTGCTAATTACAAGCCTCCACAGTTAAATACAAAAAAATTTTACTCCTTCATCGTCTAAGGGCAGATTCCTCCAACCCCAGATAATTGTAACGGAGGAACAATTTTGAATTTTTGAGTTAGTTTTGTGAAGTAATTTTCAAGTTAAATATCACATTGGTTGAAATAAAATCAAGAACATTTATAAACGTTTTGTTATTTAGGCAAATTTTGTTTTAAGAAATAAAGATATGTATAATGAAAGTAACTCCATATTTTTATTTGTGAAATTAATTCGATTTGTTCCGCATTCGCCCCACATTTTGTTCTTTATTCGTGTCAGTTTTTTTTTTGTACGGAAGTAATGCTTATAAAGTTAAAAAAATATTGTTGCTTAAATATTTATACCCGACTGCAAACAAGAGCGTTTGAAATGAGTTTTTTTATTCAAAAATAACTTGAATACGAAAGAATATTAAACTATAAAGACTCTAGACTAAGGACATTATATCAAATACTTCGTGGACATTGTGAAAGACTGTTGTTACAAGTTGAAACAAAGCAGCCCAAGAGTTGGGTTAATATTTACTTGCTTTAATAGAAGTACACAATTTTTTTACTCCTATATCTTGCTGTGTAGCAGTAGTAATTTGACAAAGAAAGTTCTAACCATCATTTTGTAAAACAAAAAAAAACTGATCCTCTAATAAAATTATTGACCTTCTAATGATGTAGGTACGCTTTTTTTAAGTTAATGTACTTCTAAAAATAGATTGATTTTCTAAAAATACACAGTTAAAAAAAAAATAACTCTAACCTTTTCTTAACTTTCTGGCCTTTTCGCAGTTGGTCGCAGTAATTAAGCTAGGGTACCCCGTTTGGTTGGGGTGAGGTTAGGTTAGAACTCCCGACGAACCACGCGCGAGCCGAATAATTGGTTGCAGTAACTAAGCCCACCTAAACCCGACCCCGGGTTAGGTTAGAACTGTGATCAGCAGCTACATCGAAGTTGGTCAAAACCCCAAAATATTAATTATTTGAGGTTTACAAAAAGAGGAGCAATCATTATATGAAAGTCTTCAATAATATTTTTAGGAAAGCAAAATAGGAGTAATTTGAAGTTCCATTGCCATGCCTTTTATAAATAACACATAATAAAGCACTAAATAGCCTCGTATTTAAGAACCCTAAAGGCATTCCTAACGACGAACAAGTAACTGGAACGTAGTCTGACTAATAAAATATGTGATTAAAATCACAGACCGCAAAACGACGAAAAGGTCAATTAAAAAAAAAAAGGTCCAGAAGGTCGTTACTTTGTCCTAACATCAGAAACAAAAAACCAACGGTCTAACGAATTCTTTTAATGTTATCTAAAGAATGGCTCAACAACATTTTTTGTAAGTAAAATTATTTATTCATTAAAATTGTGAAATAGTTTTTAATCAGCGACCTACGTGCTTGGTGTGGCATACATACCTATATTTACCTTTAAATCCTAGAAGGTAATTGCCTAATTTCTACTTTGATATTGGAATAGAAAATGTATAAAAGTACCTAGTTTTTCTTGTTTACGGGAAGATAGTCACCATGGCTTCCGTAAAGTTTGTCGCGTTCGCAGCTCTACTGCTCGTCCTGAACGTAAGTGTATTTCTTTTAATATCTAATAATAATTAATTAATTTAAATTAAATAAGTCGGTTATAAAAAAAAAACTGAAGTTTCTAAGAAAAGTGCAATACCTATGCGGTCAAACTGTATGGTACAGCAATTTTTTTTTGTGGTTTTAACCAGCTGAAAATTTCAACGCCGTTGGCTTAAAATCATGTACTGAATCCATGGTTGCTGTTTGCGTGTCGATCACCCAGCCATCCTGTATTATTGTCTCCTATCGGCGGCAACCACGGGGTTTTCTGTGTATTCCCAAAAACCCACACGTCAAAATAAATTTACTCGCCCGAAACCGGCCAATCGTCACTTTTAAATAATGTTATATTTTCTATAGGCGACTCGCACGTAGTGGGCAAGTCGACAACTCCAGAAATATGTATTAGGCAATTGGCACATTGTGTTGATTCGCCCGTTTCGGGCGAGTAAATTCGTGCGAATAACTAATAAGCCGTCAATATATTTAAATATTTATTAACCTTTAATTTTCCGGAACTTTGGCTTTCTATGCCTCCGCCGGGAGCTAAATTTATGTTTCCTTAGAAACACCGAAATCTAAGTCCAGCTGACGTTAATAGAACATCAAAGGCAACCTACATATTTGCCGCTGAACATGTGCCGCTGTGGGTGTCAGCACAAACACATACAAAGTTTATTAGAGCACAATCATAATTTTATCTTAAGGACCTGGTGGGGAAAATACCGCTGTAAACTTTTTAGCAGTGTAGCAATCAATATCTTTTAAAAAACGCAGAGAAAACAAAGAATTCTAACATCAAAGTAAACAGTAGCTTGATTTAAAATAGCATCGATCTTCGAGTATTGCCACAGTTAATAATACACTCCCCAATCGATTCTCTGAGTAAACTTCAAAACACACAATATCCTGGTTTACTCGCAGCTAAATATAACAGGCTTCTGTTAAAATCACAGCAGATCAAACAACATTTATGATTAGTGTTAGCTTGTACCACTCAGCTCCTGGCCTATTGTCAACATATTGTAATGATAAATCAGTCAGTTATGATTAATAACGTCCCGTCTTGTTCATTTACAGATGCACTGGGCCCAGTGCCAGTACCCTGGGTACCCCCGGCTAATGACAACAATGATCTGGATACCATTCTTCCAATCCTGATTTTTGCCTTGTTATGAAGGAATGGTAATGGTTTCGGCGGCGGCTGCGGTAGTGGTAATGGTGGTGGCTGCGGGGGCGGATGCGGATGTGGATGTGGACGGTGTTAATAACATTGATCAAATGATCAAAGACAAGGTGATGAGGCAGGTAAAAGTATTGAAAAATGGAGTCAATATTCGAATTAAGATCAAAGAAACAGCCTATTTGACTTTAGTATTAATTAATGTCAGAGTGCCCATAGTTTTGGTTCGTTTTTGAAAAATGAATTTTAAAAAGAAATTTAAAACCTATATAGTGAAATTGATGTATGTTGTTTTATTTTAAACCAGTGATGTGTTATGCGACGTGAGCAAAAATAAAACAAATGCAATTCAATATACTCTGATAACTCGAATAATCAACGAATTATGTAATAACAATAACAAAGCGTATATATTACATTATATGTTACATTGCAGTACAGATAATATTGTTGAAATAGGATTTCTATACGATAAAGCACGCCGTTAAAATGCGTTACTTAATGATTGCATTTTTGCACAACACTCGTTCAGAACTTGTAAACATAATAAAACCAGGAATTTGTATATAAAAGAAACCACTTCTTCATAATCTTTTGTAAAGAATGAAGGGATAATCGTGCTCATAGTAATTATATTTTAATCGAAAAAATAAATAAAGAACTTGTTAATAAATCTACATACACGACGAATCACAATGAATTTAGGATATCTTCTTTTAATTATCACGCTAAAGGTAATTCAGTAAATGGTTCTCTTCGATAATATTTTTTTATGATATTCGTTAAAATATGAATAAATCGTGTATTATTTGTTACTAATTTATTTTAATATTTTTTTTAGGACATCAACTGCTACAACCCTAATCGCCAAACACAAACTATATCATCGAGTTCTTTCAATAACTTGAAATCAAAAACCACAGACCCAGTTATTCCTGCCAGATATAAAATTACAAGTAAGACGAACTATGGAGATCCAACTACCACTCAAAGTTTTCCAGCAGAATACTTCCCGCAGGTCGAATACCCAGAAAGTGTAGCAGATTCATCGAAGCCTTTCTATCTCAGCTCAAGCCCTTTCCCTAATGACGTCAAATCAACATTCAATTCCTTTGTGGCTAAAGGTAACAGTAAAATAAAGACTGCTACTGACTATTCTTGGATCCAAAATGAAATAAGGAAAGAGAAGGAGCCAGCTACTTCGCAAAAAGTAAGGGAAAACGAGATAAAAGACACAAAAGGAAATGAAATCAATGTTATTGATAAGGGAACAATCGAAACGCCTTACAAAGATATTAAGACGTTAGATGTTAAGGAAGCCATTGAAAAGGTGGAGATTCCAAACTTGACATCGAAAGAGCAATCTGCTGAATGTAAAGATATGGATTACGTCGTAGGTTTAATTAACGACTTGGATGAAGTTATGAAAAACTTAACCAGCACAGGAACACAAGAATGTAACGAAGGTAACAATAACACAGTGCATATATTTGAAAGTGAATGCTCTAACGAATTTAAATTTGGTTCGGACATGACGCCGAATAACAATGATTCCATTATCGAATTGAATGGACATTCATTCCTTGAAGAGCAACATCCCGAACGTATAAGGAACCCATTATTTCAAGATTCAGATACAAACGATGCATTAACGAGCTTAACTTCATTATTAAATGAATATATCACAAATGTTACGTCTGTTGAGGATATGCAAAGTGATTTTTGCAGCATTGGGCTCGTTGCCAACGAAACGAATACTTCTTGTACTGTAAGTTAAGCTGTATATTTCTGTTTGTGTTTGATATTATGGCGGAAGCGTAGTTAAATTCTTTCAGTATTATATTCTTGGGTTAAACACGATATTGTCATTCCACGCTTACATAATTAGCCCATAATGTTCCCACTGGAGGGACACAGGCCTCCTCTCGGAGAGAGGGAGTGGGCCATAATCCATTACGCGGGCCAAGTACGCGTCGGTAGATGTCACATGTCTTCGAAGTTTTGGTTCTAGGACATGCTGGTTTCCTTACGATGTTTTCCTTCACCGTCTTGAGAAATTCCGCGCTTAGTTTAACCCAATTTTGTGTTAACAGCTAAATAGTCAAGTTATTTATTTACTTTACTTAGTAAGTAACTATTTTAGCAAATATTTTTTATATGATAGTGTCATCCTGGATCACCGTTCTAAAGTATATCAAAGAAAACTGATAAGTTAAATATATTAGAATTATATTAAGAATATTGAATTATTACAACTACTATTGACAATAAATTACAGTTCGCCAGAAATCTGTCTTATTTTTTTAAACTTTAAACTTACCTATTACTAATAAGCCACATCACATATTCTACGTCACGAAATTTACCTGAAAAATAAACAAAATAAACATTAGGAAATCACAGAAATACTAAGTACTTACATGTTATTATGAGGTAATCGATAATAGTGTGATATCAAAGTTGTGTAAATGAAAGAAAAATTGTCTATAAGAGCATATGAATTGATTACGTTTCGATTCATTACAAAGATAAATAAATTGAAGCATTAACTAATAAAAAACACGTGAACTTCGAAACATTTCAATGAAATGGGACTTCGGGAAAAGGTGACTCTAACCATAGTGATAATCGCGCTCATCCAGGTAAGAACAACTCTTAATTTATTTCTATAAAATTATGGACTTTTTGTTAATGACTGACGGGTCGATATTAGTAAAGTTATGAATCCATTTGCCAATTTTTTTGAAAAATAATAATTATGTACAGACGCCAGCAGGTCAAGCTACCCGAATCTGTCAAATTATCCGAAACCAACCTTGAACCTTAATGCTTTAGCGATAAAGTTGAAAATCCATTAAAGAAATTTGACAGATTGTACCTAGTCTGTGTCTGTACCTAGCTCTAAAATATAGCAAAGGAATAATAGTTTTATTCTGTAAAGTTCAATTCGCACCTCTCGACTGATCGGACACGATTTTGTGCAGAGCTCAAATGTTTTTGACGTAAATTGTGGAATTTAAGGATTTTTGGACATTGTTTGAATTTTGAAGTGATGTTTGCAATATATCGAGTTATTTTTGTAAAATTTCTAAAAAAAATATTAAATTTATCAAAATAAATAAAACGTTCCATATGTAGTTTAGAATGTAAGGAGCCGGGCATAAGTAACATTATTTACTTATAAAGCTAGTTCTATTTTTGTTAGTGTACGGTCTCATCAACAACCGTAGGTAAATTTACTTTGCGAACGCAGCAACATACTTGGATGTCGTACGTCACAAACATTATGCTATAATTAGAACTTTTTTGGTAATGCACGTTGAGTCCAGAGTCCTCTGGAAGGGAGGAGGCCTGTGTCCCAGCAGTGGGAACAATATAGGCTGATTATGATGATTTGTGACGCACGACATCCAAGTAGGTTGCTGCGTTCGCAAAGTAAATGTGCGGTTGATGAGACCGAACAGACGGTTTCTTTGGTTCTTCATAAACATTCTGCCCTTACAAAAACAACGTCTATTTCAGATAGCGTGCAGATTTTGCATGCCAAGAATGCCAAGAAAGGCTTCTTTGAAACGTTACTTAAGCGACTTGAAACCCGTCAAAAACAACCCCGTCCCGACACCATACTTGCCGTCACGAGTCAAGAAGACACCGAAACAAACATTTGGAAAGACAGCACAAAATGCTAGAATTACCCAGAACTCTCTTCCAAAGAAATCTTTGTACAAGACATATAACTTTCCAGAAAATGAATACCCCCCGGACAATGCTCCGAGAGATCCTTTTCGTTTTGGAATGAATTTTAATGAGAATAATCATGTGAACACTCTGCAGAAAGCCCGTAATTTACAAAGCTCAGCAATAAGCGATTTGAAAAAAGAAATGAAAATGAAACGTAAACTTCTAAGTAATAAACCAATGAAAACAGACATGTCTTTGATAAAGTTCGCTCCAAGCCCTGATTGCACCACACGTTTGCTCGATTCCGAAACCTTTCCTGAAGTTCAATATCCCCTTAACACAATGGATACGTGGGGGCCAAACTACTGGAACTATTTACCATTTACGCAGGAAACACAATTCCCAAGAATTGGACAGCAAACATTCAACCATAAAGCCAAAGAAGATATTAACCAAGCCTTTACAAGACTGACGAAAGCAAAAGCAAGTAAATATCTTCAATCATACGATAAATTAAAAGAAGAACATAGACGTACTTCAACAGAAAACTCCAAACGTAGTAACGTAGGTCAGACAGGATTGAACTTCACAAAAACTGCGACGTGTGAAAGAGTTTCTGACGATTTTATTACTGCTGGTTTAGTATCGAATATTCCTAGCAACTTAACAGAAATGAGAAAGGCATTGACATCATCTACCAAAATAACCGCAAGTTCAGAAAATACCTGTCCAGTTACAGAATATCCATACCATCCAGTACCAGTTCCGTACAAAGTTATTGAAAATAACAATGAAAACATTAGCCCAGCATTAGGGCTAAATTATAACACAGAAGAATTAGCGGATGTGGATAATAGTGACATTGCTCAAACATTACAACTTATTCAAGAAATACTATTCAATGATGACACTTGTTCGGCTGTATCACCTCGAAACTTTAGCAAAGAACTGGATAAAAATATGAGTACAAGTGACTGTTCTGACATCCCGGAGAATAAAGACATACCGATCACTCTGGTGCACTGTGGTAAAAACATAACTATTACCCCTTCTAAAGAATCACCTCAAGACGCTTCTGATGATATGCCCCCAGTCGGTATTTTGCAAAACAACTTGCCATCGGTTCCAGAGGAGACAATACCAGAAAATATCCCAATAGTTGCAGGTCCTTTAAATGTCAGAATGCCACTTCCATTCTCTGAACCTCTCCATGAAATTGAGGCATTCACAAATACCCCAAAATCAGGCCTAACAAAGATGGCACTCTTATCAAATGGTGTCGCAGTTCCAAGTTCTACATCTATAATCATAATCCCCATGAACAACAACGCTGTTGGTAAGTCAAAGTCACACATGTTCGAGACTACATCAGATACACCAATTATCGTCTACTTACCATCCACTCATACTCCATCTTTCAATCAAACAGTATCTTCGTCACTCGATTACACCGTGCCAAATAATCAACTATACAATGTTCTTTCTAATATGGCGCCAGTTCAGAATGATAACCCTTTTTCTCCCGCTCTCGTTAGTGAATTACTAAACAGTAATTCAGACAGTGGGTCATCTTTGCCAATAGACGTAACGTTGCCAACAAATTCAATGTGTTACAATAATGAGAGCAGTCCGTCATCAATTAGAGAGAAACCAATCTCAGACATTGTATTATACAATTTTTTAACAGACGATGCACCCTTTGTCGCTACAACTCGCGATGACAAAATGTCTGAACAACTTAGAGAAACTGGTGACTTAGACATGAATACTAACACTCTGCCACCAAGTACAGAATTAGAACATCCACTCTTTGACTTTTCTGGTAGTGAGTTTACTTCGCTAAGCCATGGACCATACAATAACGTCCTCAACAATGAATTGCCAATAGCAGCGCGTGAAATCGATTCAGACCAGCAAATCTTAAATGATTCTTCTAACGATTTGTTTATTCCAACACAGAATGTAGCGTCAGAGCATTTGCATAATACTATTTCAATGAATAGTGTTTCAGAAGACTCTTTGTCTGAAATTCCAAATGACGTTCCACCAGTGGCATTGGATAAGAACTTTTTATCTGTAACTCCTACAGACAGTATAGAAATACTAAATACAAACATGCCCCTTCCTGAGTCTATTCCAGACTTGCAAGAGCCCGTGGATACACTGACTAAAAGTCTACCACAACCAATAGATAAAATCCTTCTTTCTACTAAACTTATTGAGTCACCATCTGCCGAACTACCACAACCAAAGGAATCGTCATTTTCACCCACTTTACTATCTGAGACTTTTTCTGACAAATTACCAGAAATCATGGATGCAGTACTCTCTACTACAGCAGTTTCAGCTGCCACTACGGATAGTACGTCACAACACAAAGGTAATACGCCTTCAACTGAAATCAATAGTTCTCCAATGATGACGGATATGACGTTAAAAACAGAACTTTATAAGATCAGACAAATACTTGACAAGATGCTTTCCATTGAGACCCCTACTTATAGTCAACCACCTGCTATAGATACTACACTATTACCAAATGATGACTCTGACAGACTGTTACTGCCAATGAATTTAACGTCTACTGAAAGTCTACCTGTGCCTGCAGTAGATAAAAAGCTTCTACCCCTTCCAGCAACCGTTAGTTCAAATGATAGTTTAGGCCAAGTGCCTGAGACGCTTCTACCTATATTAGTCGATGAAACCCCTACGGACACTCTTCGTTCACCAGGAAATAAACTGGTTATTCCAAATAAACTTTTAGAAACAGACACTCCATCACTCCCTATAGATGAGACTATCCCACCCACACTAGAATTTGAGACGTCTGCTGACAATAAACCATATATCTTAGATAACTTAGTTACACCGCTGTCTGAAACTGTCACTTCGCGTACCAAGGATACTCCTGACAATGATTTGTCACATAAGATGGATGATTTGCCATTAAAAATGGATTTACAGTTTCCGGATATCTATGAAGTTTCTAGTGATGACTTACCACTTTCCGTTGATCATTTACCAACACAGGTACATCCAGAAGATACAATAAACCCTGGAGTTTCCACGAATGAATTACCAACGCAAGTGGTTGAAACCCTAACTCCTGTTTCTAAAGTTCCTGTTAGTGATCTGCCAAAACAGACTGATGTGTTGTCATTGCCAGTGGATAAAGTATTAGGAGATGTCTCTCCTGACGTTCCGACGGATAGTGATAAGACATTAATGAGTGGGTTTACTGACAAATTACTACACGATTTTCCATCCTCTAAAGTTCCATCTGATGGTTTGCCAACTCTACCGATGAATGTATTCAAATTGCCAACTCATGAAACGTTCCCAGGTGGTCAATTTAATGAAATTTCATCTACAGGTCCAGCTCAAAATGATCATTTACCTCTATCAGTGCAAAAAATTATCCCGGATTGGTCCCTTTCTAATGCTTTCACAAATAAACCCTCCTTGGAAGATGATTCATCTTCACTTGTTATTGATAAAAACATAGAAATTCCACACTCTACGGTGCACACTAAAGACGTACCGCTCGTGGTGGAGAATTTGCTATCACCAAAAAACGATGTGACCCCGGACAGTGTAGTTACAGACATTCCTAGTGCCGTTTCACCGTCTTTAAATAAAGGGCTACAAACTACTAATCTAGACCAGACTAGCGACGAGGTTCTCTCAGTGTCTACAGTTTCTGACATACCTCGTGACAAGTTGACATTACCTGTACATAAAATGTCACCTCTCACTGACGATACACAGACTGATTTTCCATTATTAATCAATAAAACACCAACAACTTCGAAGTTACCAATTACTAAGGCACTCTTGAAAAATGTACTTTCTGACATTAATAAAAGAGGTTTATCATCAGTAGCTAAAGCTCTACCTGTTACACCACATGCGTTATTGGATAAAACGCTCCATTACGTAGATGTGAAATCTCCACTTTCTGAGATAAAAAACATTCCTCTGCGGCCGGTAGAAAAGATCTTTCCTAATTCAGAACATACTGACAATCTGATTGATTATGTACCATTTTCTGAAAGACCGGTAGATACTTCAATCACAGACCTTCCTTCACAGTTGCCAACGGATAAAATGCACAAAAACAAACCTTATATTCCGACCGATAACGTAGAAGACCATGACAAGAATGAAACTCAATCTTTAGACGACCATACTCATGATCTACCAATACCCCTAGAAACGGTATCTCCTCCTAAGGATACCACCAAAACACCTTCCTCTTCGAAATTACCAATAACTAAAGTACTTTTAGAAAATGTTCTGTCAGATATAACTACAAAGGATTTCTGGGTACCAGTAGCTCAATCTCTCCCAGTTACATCACCCTCAGTATTAGCTAAGACACTTTCTCCTATTCCTCACATCACTAAAGATATTCCTGCACTGCCAGAAGATAAAATCCTACCCAAGACATCCATTTCTAACCATCAGACTGATAATTTACCTATTTCTATCGAAGATAATTGGCTATTACCAATAGATAAAACGTTTTCTGAATCACAAAGCTTGGCTACCCCTACAGAATTGTCATCACCAGTAGATAACATGCGCCCAGATACACCGAACATTGCAATGTATGACAAAGAACAAGATGAGAGTGAAAATCCATCTTTCAAAAATCTTACAGTTGATCTTTCATCAGCATCGCCGATGGAAGGGATTCTATCTATTTCTAAAGATACGCCAAGTGACCTAACATTACTAATTAATAATAAAACACCATCATCTTCAAAACTACCAATAACTAAGGCACTTCTAGAAAATGTTCTGTCAGATATAACTACAAGAGGTTTCTCAGTACAAGTAGCTCAATCTCTCCCAGTTACATCACCCCCAGTGTTAAATAAGACACTTTACTACGTAGAATCTCCTATTTCTCACAGCACTGAAGATAGTCCTTCACTGCCAGTAGGTAAAATCCTACCCGACACTTTCTTTTCTACCCTTCAGACTGATAATTTACCAATTTCTATCGAAGACACTGTGCCATTACCAAAAGATAAAACGTTTTCAGAACTACAAAGCTTAGATATTCCTACAGAATTGTCATCACCAGTAGATGACATACGCCCAGATATACCGAATATTTCAATGTATGACAAAGAACAAGATGAGAGTCCAAATCCATCTTCCAAAAATCTTACAGATGATCTGTCATCAGCATCGCCGCTGGAAGGGATTCTTTTTCTTTCCAAAGATACGCCAAGTGACCTAACATTACCAAATAATAAAGCACCATCTCCAAAAGTAAAACTAACTAAGGCACTTCTAGAAAATGTTTTGTCAGATGTTAATACAAGAGGTTTCTCATTACCAGTAGCTCAAGTTCTTCCAGTAGCACCGCGCTCACAGTTAGATAAAACCCTTTATTTTCTGGAATCCCCAGTTTCTGCAGTAACTGAAAAGAGTTATGTTATTCTGACTGATAATTTCCCGCCCTCTGGAATAAATGAGGATGTTGCTCCGCGACCGACACATACAATGCTTCCAGACTTTCCCATATTAGATAGTCCCACAAATTGCAATGAACAAGATGAGACTGCAAATCTATCTTTCAAAAATCTTACAGTTGATCTTTCATCAGCATCGCCGATGGAAGGGATTCTATCTCTTTCTAAAGATACGCCAAGTGACCTAACATTACTAATTAATAATAAAACACCATCATCTTCAAAACTACCAATAACTAAGGCACTTCTAGAAAATGTTCTGTCAGATATAACTACAAGAGGTTTCTCAGTACAAGTAGCTCAATCTCTCCCAGTTACATCACCCTCAGTGTTAAATAAGACACTTTACTACGTAGAATCTCCTATTTCTCACAGCACTGAAGATAGTCCTTCACTGCCAGTAGGTAAAATCCTACCCGACACTTTCTTTTCTACCCTTCAGACTGATAATTTACCAATTTCTATCGAAGACACTGTGCCATTACCAAAAGATAAAACGTTTTCAGAACTACAAAGCTTAGATATTCCTACAGAATTGTCATCACCAGTAGATGACATACGCCCAGATATACCGAATATTTCAATGTATGACAAAGAACAAGATGAGAGTCCAAATCCATCTTCCAAAAATCTTACAGATGATCTGTCATCAGCATCGCCGCTGGAAGGGATTCTTTTTCTTTCCAAAGATACGCCAAGTGACCTAACATTACCAAATAATAAAGCACCATCTCCAAAAGTAAAACTAACTAAGGCACTTCTAGAAAATGTTTTGTCAGATGTTAATACAAGAGGTTTCTCATTACCAGTAGCTCAAGTTCTTCCAGTAGCACCGCGCTCACAGTTAGATAAAACCCTTTATTTTCTGGAATCCCCAGTTTCTGCAGTAACTGAAAAGAGTTATGTTATTCCGACTGATAATTTCCCGCCCTCTGGAATAAATGAGGATGTTGCTCCGCGACCGACAGATACAATGCTTCCAGACTTTCCCATATTAGATAGTCCCACAAATTGCAATGAACAAGATGAGACTGCAAATCTATCTTCCGAAAATCTTACAGATGATCTGTCATCAGCATCGCCGCTAGAAGGGATTCTTTCTCTTTCCAAAGATACGCCAAGTGACCTAACATTACCAAATAATAAAGCACCGTCATCTTCAAAACTACCAATAACTAAGGCACTTCTAGAAAATGTGTTGTCAAATATTAATACAAGGGGTTTCTCATTGCCAGTAGCTCAAGCTCTTCCAGTAGCACCACGCTCACAGTTGGATAAATCGCATTATTTTCTAAAGTCCCCAGTTTCTGAAGTAACTGAAAAGAGTTCAGTTATTCCGAGTGATAATTTCCCATCCTCTGCAATAAATGAGAATGTTGCCCCACGACTAACAGATACAACGCTTCCAGACTTTCCCATACTAGATAGTCCCACAGATTCCAATGATAAAGATGAGACTGCAAATCTATCTTCCGAAAATCTTACAGATGATCTTTCATCAGCATCGCCGATGGAAGGGATTCTTTCTCTTTCCAAAGATACGCTAAGAGACCTAAATAATAAAATACCATCATCTTCAAAACTACCAATAACTAAGGCACTTCTAGAAAATGTTCTGTCAGATATAACTACAAGGGGTTTCTCGGTACCAGTAACTCAATCTCTCCCAGTTACATCACCCTCAGTGTTAGACAAGGCACTCTACTACGTAGAGTCTCCTACTTCTCACATCACTGAAGATAGTCCTGCCCTGCCAGTAGATAAAACCCTACCCATCACATCACTCTCTGACGATTCGACTGATAATTTACCAATTTCTATCGAAGACAATGTGTCATTACCAATAGATAAAACATTTTCAGAATTACAAAACTTAGATATCCCAACAGAATTATCATCACCAATAGATTACTTAGGCCCAGAAATACCGCGCATTTCAATGTATGAGCAACAACAAGATGAGAGTGCAATTCCATCTTCCGAAAATCTTACAGATGATCTGTCATCAGCACCGCTGCTAGAAGGGATTCTTTATCTTTCTAAAGATACGCCAAGTATCCTAACATTACCAAATAATAAAGCACCATCATCTTCAAAACTACCAATAACTAAGGCACTTCTAGAAAATGTGTTGTCAAATATTAATACAAGGGGTTTCTCATTGCCAGTAGCTCAAGCTCTTCCAGTAGCACCACGCTCACAGTTAGATAAATCGCTTTATTTTCTAAAGTCCCCACTTTCTGAAGTTACTGAAAATAGTTCAGTTATTCCGACTGATAATTTCCCATCCTCTGGAATAAATGAGAAAGTTGCCCCGCGATCGACAGATACAACGCTTTCAGACTTTCCCATATTAGATAGTCCCACAGATTCCAATGAACAAGATGAGACTGCAAATCTATCTTCCGAATATCTTACAGGTGATCTTTCATCAGCATCGCCGATGGAAGGGATTCTTTCTCTTTCCAAAGATACGCCAAGAGACCTAAATAATAAAATACCATCATCTTCAAAACTACCAATAACTAAGGCACTTCTAGAAAATGTTCTGTCAGATATAACTACAAGGGGTTTCTCGGTA
Source organism: Apamea epomidion (assembly GCA_947507525.1). NCBI lineage: Eukaryota > Metazoa > Arthropoda > Insecta > Lepidoptera > Noctuidae > Apamea > Apamea epomidion. The sequence goes on along the minus strand of OX382226.1, from coordinate 8,599,240 downwards.
CCAGTAACTCAATCTCTCCCAGTTACATCACCCTCAGTGTTAGACAATGCACTCTACTACGTAAAGTCTCCTACTTCTCACATCGCTGAAGATAGTCCTGCACTGCCAGTAGATGAAACCCTACCCATCACATCACTTTCTGACCATTCAACTGATAATTTACCAATTTCTACCGAAGACAATGTGTCATTACCAATAGATAAAACGTTTTCAAATTTACAAAGCTTAGATACCCCAACAGAATTATCATCACCAGTAGATGACATACGCCCAGATATACCGAACATTTTAATGTATGACCAAGAACGAGATGAGAGTCCAAATCCATCTTCCAAAAATCTTACAGATGATGTGTCATCAGTATCGCCGCTGGAAGGGATTCTTTATCTTTCCAAAGATATGCCAAGTGACCTAACATTACCAAATAATAAAACACCATCTTCAAAAGTAAAACTAACTAAGGCACTTCTAGAAAATGTTTTGTCAGATATTAATACAAGAGGTTTCTCATTACCAGTAGCTCAAGTTCTTCCAGTAGTAACACGCTCACAGTTAGATAAAACCCTTTATTTTCTGGAATCCCCAGTTTCTGCGGTAACTGAAAAGAGTTATGTTATTCCGACTGATAATTTCCCACCCTCTGGAATAAATGAGGATGTTTCCCCGCGACCGACAGATACAATGCTTCCAGACTTTCCCATATTAGATAGTCCTACAGATTCCAATGAACAAGATGAGACTGCAAATCTATCTTCCGAAAATCTTACAGATGATCTTTCATCAGCATCGCCGATGGAAGGGATTCTTTCTCTTTCCAAAGATACGCTAAGAGACCTAAATAATAAAATACCATCATCTTCAAAACTACCAATAACTAAGGCACTTCTAGAAAATGTTCTGTCAGATATAACTACAAGGGGTTTCTCGGTACCAGTAACTCAATCACTCCCAGTTACATCACCCTCAGTCTTAAACAAGGCACTCTACTACGTAGAGTCTCCTACTTCTCACATCACTGAAGATAGTCCTGCACTGCCAGTAGATAAAACCTTACCCATCACATCACTTTCTCACCATTCGACTGATAATTTGCCAATTTCTACCGAAGACAATGTGTTATTACCAATAGATAAAACGTTTTCAGAATTACAAAACTTAGATATCCCAACAGAATTATCATCATCAATAGATAACTTAGGCCCAGAAATACCGCACATTTCAATGTATGAGAAAGAACTAGATGAGAGTGCAAATCCATCTTCCGAAAATCTTACAGATGATCTGTCATCAGCATCGCCGCTAGAAGGCATTCTTTCTCTTTCTAAAGATACGCCAAGTGACCTAACATTACCAAATAATAAAGCACCATCATCTTCAAAACTACCAATAACGAAGGCACTTCTAGAAAGTGTGTTGTCAAATATTAATACAAGGGGTTTCTCATTGCCAGTAGCTCAAGCTCTTCCAGTAGCACCACGCTCACTGTTAGATAAATCGCTTTATTTTCTAAAGTCCCCAGTTTCTGAAGTAACTGAAAAGAGTTCAGTTATTTCGACTGATAATTTCCTATCCTCTGGAATAAATGAGAATATTGCCCCGCAACCGACAGATACAACGCTTCCAGACAATCCCATATTAGGTATTCCCACAGGTAAGTTACTAATGAACAAAATCCACCATTCTGACATTTTGACTGATGATGTAGGACAAGAAGACAATTCTGAAATGTTGACTGATGACGTAGAAGATAGAGACATATGTGACAGTTGTAACGATGACGTAAAAAATGAAGATGAATATAAATTTGCCATTTCGACCGATGACGGAGAAGATAAAGACAAATCAGACCTTTCGACTGATGAGGTGGACAATGATGATAAATCTTACTATTGGACATAGAAATTGAAGACTCGAATGAATCTCTTTTTTCAGACCAGACAGATCCCATTGACAATGTGACAAGTGATCTCCCATTACCACGAACTACACCATATTTAGCTTCAAGAATACCAATGACTAACGCCCTCTTAGAAAGAGTACTTTCTTGCATTACCGATGGGGGTCCCTGAACCCCTAAATCACACAGGCATGTCAATGTCTACATGCAAAATGTTTGTTTTAAAAAAGTGTGTTGTTAATTTTGTATTACGTTATTTATTTAATTTATTTTTATAAGAGGCCTTTGCCCTGCAGTGGGACATCACAGGCTTTTAATAATATTAATAAGATAAGATTAATATATGTAAGGTCGAAAGTATTTAATAAAATAAGTTCTTTTTGAAATGTGTTATGTTATTCACTTTATTATCATCGTACAATTACATATTTTGACGACACGGTTAGCGCAGTGGTTAAGCGATTGACTTCTGCGCTGCGTGTCGCGGGTTCGATTCCCGCACGGAACAAATATTTGTATGACCTGCAAGTAGTTGTTCCGGGTCTGGCTGTTTGTGTATGTGAGTTTAAATGTTTGTAAGCGCACCCACGTTACAGGAGAAATTCCTAGTGTGGGGCAAAGATTAATTAAAATATATACAATATAAGGTTGCAAAAAGTATCTAAACTTATGAATTTAAAAGATTGTGTAAATAAATTCATAATGAAAACATAGTACCACGAAACAGCAGTATGCTAGTGCAAACAAAATATTAAAAGATAACATCTAACATCCATTGCACCTAATGCAATATGTGTTTTGTCCACTCAGCGCTTAAAGAGCTTAGTCGAGCGATTAAATAAACTAGCTTAACCCTACTTTTTAAAGATTATGCATCGCTTTTATTTTAGCTTAGAACCTATGAGGTTTCACTTCCACTCATTCAGCCTAGCAGCACTAATGCATTTAAATAGCGTTATTAGCTCCGCAGTTGAGTAAATAAGTCCACAACTTACTTTCTATGTTCTAGACTTAGATTTTAAAACAAATAACTAGAAACACGCAGTACATAATAAGAGAGAGAAGTGTGTCGAAAAAGAAAACGAGATGGACGTAGATCCTTTATCGGGTGAAGTAAGAGATGAAAAGGAATTCGTTGCAGCCGAATATATTGGCGAAATGATTACAGATTTAATGTGTCTTTTTGCCAACACTAAAGAGTAAAAAAACTGCAATAAATACTCATAACGCTTGGTGCTAAACTTGTAGTCAAATTCTGGGTTGACTTTATATCTAATAGATTGCCATCGATAGGCTAGGAATGAGAAAAATACTCATAAATTCAATAGTTGTAATAAACCATTCAAACAATAGTTGTAATAAGGGAATTAAAACTAAGACGATAAATTTTAATTCCATACTCTGAATCATACGAATACATATCGAAGACGATTCCGGATCCAAATAATATGAAAGGAAACATGATTGGATGGTAACTCGTAGAAAAAACTTGGTTGTATACAAATGAACCGGTTCCAGTGACAGCGCGAGAGTGCAGGCCACTCAATATAGAAGTGCAGAAGAACCAGTTCTAACAATAGATAATATTCAGGTAGATCCTCTAAAAAAACCAGGAGGACAATAAAATTAGTGTTTCTGTAGATACATTTACATTGAATTCAACACTTTTAAGTTCAAGATGTATAAATGGTTCTTCATTTATGGGCTCTGTTCTCTTAGCAAGAATATACAGATCGTGACGTGAAGATATAGTATCGTATTGCTCAGTAGCCATTCACATAATTCCCATACACTTGCCCAAATACTTGTTTTGTTGACTTCCAACATTCAAATCATTCATTCATTCTTTGGCCTTTGTTTTCTTTGCAAGATCATAATTATAATATCGCGATGTGAAGATATAGTAACGTATTTCGCATTAGCCATTCCCATATTTGCCATACACTAGTCGAAATATTTGTTCCGTTCCAAACTCCAATTAGCTCCCCTATTATAATCTCTATACAATAACGATGATTTTGCTATACAAATCCCATTTCTTTCCGACCGGAAGATGCGTGCCCTTCATTTGTTTGGTCATGCGCACGTGACTGTCTTCTTGTATTATATGGCTCTTCTGTAGCGAAGCATATCGTGGTAGCAGGCGACCTTGTGTGATTACATCATATTGACAGGCGCGCTCGGCGGCGCCGGTCGCGCTCCGCCGGGCTGCTCAGGCGCAGGCGCGGCTCTACTGCGCGCCTGCGCGTGCGTGTGTGATACGCTTCACTGCGCCTTGATATGAGCCTCAATGGATCTGGCTGGAGATGCTGTATTTTTTATTTTCATATTTGATATACTGATACTTTATACCTATATTTTTATTCGATTTTTTTTAAACTGGTCTGTCTATTCTTATTATTTGTATCCGGATTAATGGCGTAAAAAGTTTTAGTCCGAAATTATATTTTTTAGGCAAGTAACCGGTTCTCATTCATTCAAGTTGATCATAATATGTCATTCGATGGCCTTCACTGCTTCCCTATTTGTTGATTGATTATATATCTGCTAATAACATCAAATACGTCGTAGATCTGGCCTGACCTGGCTTGTTGTTTGAGTCTATTCAATATTTGTTTCTAATAGCACTACTAATACGGGCCATTTAAGACCACTACCAAAACAAATGAGCATAAAGTCATAATCACTTTGTTTGAAAGGAAAATTAATATTAAAGCAGAATAGACAGAACATGATAAGACTGGCCTGGGGACCAAAGGCCAGGACATTAAAGTCATACAAAAGAAAAAGAAGTTTAACAATATTAAGACAAAACAGGCTAATTAAGCAAACGCCGCTGATTATAATGAACACCCGCCTGCGACAACAAACAGGAAATGAAGTTGCAACGCTATTTATATCCAAAAACATACGTCAATCGTTGTTTACGACTCTCACTTTCCATACACAGATGAAGACGCGAAAGTGAATCGTTATCTCCAATCCAGGATTAATAATATTCACCGTACTTCAAAGTAGCTCTCGAGTCATAAATCTCAATGTTTCTAAATATAAACTTAAATTGATTGAGCCGTTTATCTCACATGGTTCTCGGTGTACTCGGGATCGGGAGACGCAGCTTCCCGCTCGCTTCATTGGCGCCCTCCTTTGTTCCATCGCGGATTGTCATCCGTTTGTTCTTTGTTTCTATAAATGACTGGATTAACGAGCGACGACGTTACATTCATTTTGAATTGAAAACAAAGTAAACGATAAATTAAAGATACGACACACTACGGTGTATCTTTAATTTTTGGTGACTTTACTGAACTAAGCAGTGCAGAGCGACTTACGAGTTTTAGGTCGTAGGTCCGAACGCAGACAGGCGCTATACTTTGTGTAAATTATTTCATCACCACTGCTCTCAAAACGGTGAAGGAAAACATCGTGAGGAAACCGGGATGTCCTGGAACCAAAAATTCGAAGACATGTGACATCTACCAACCCGCACTGGGCCCGTATGTTCGATTACGGCCCACTCCCTCTTACCGAGTGGAGGCCTGTGTCCCACCAGTGAGAACATTGTAGGCTGATTATCTTACTGAATTCTAGAGGTTGGGCTTCTAGTTTACTTGATAATGTGAGAGACATTGTACAGAATATAGAATTTTGGGACAACGTTCCGTGTCATGAAAAACAGAATTCTTTATGCAGTAGCACTAAATTTGATATATCAAATTTTACTATTTTTAGTAGGTATTAGTTTTACCAGAAGACCAATTCGCGCTATTAAAAACGTTCAAAATTTTGACGCAATCTCATCCCAGCGACAATCTATGTCAAAAATTTGACAAAAAGGAAGGGAAATTAGGGGTATTTTTGACAGATTGAGACTGTGATCAGACTGAGAACGTTCTTAAAATTACGAGAATTGCCCCTCTGATCTTAGTCTAAATAAATTGCTACACAGTTTGCCTATATTTCAAAGTAAATATAGTCTCATAGTGCTGTATCAAAACCATGTCTCTTTTACTTACTAATTAAATTCTAAGATTGAACATAATCATCAGTGTCAACGGTCGTCATTCAATGCGTATGTCATTAGAAATAGCTACGTTCCTTACAAAGCAATCATTGCTATTTTTATATATTATATTTATAAATAAATAATAGAACGTAGCTAACAACTGTTGGGTGTTTACGAGAATAATGTTGTGTTGCATTGTATACCTACGTTTATGGTATCACTAGTAATGACTAGTGATGCATTATGGTGCAACTATAGTGCAACAAAAGAGCCTTCTCGAATGACTGTCAAGTATTAATGGCCGATTCCTATAATTTACGAACCGTCATTGGTTAAAATTTAGACTCTTTACCAATGATAAAGCAAAGACCTCATAGCTTTGCATAGTAAGATCCTTCCATATGGAAGTAGCTATCACAGGTAAAATTATCTTACTATTTATATGCCCAGTTTGGCAATCAAAAATTCTACCATTGGTAAGCAAAACGATTCGTTTTTGTTTATAGGAACCGAGCATAAGTTATCGTCCAGCGCAACCTGATGGGCAATTCTCGTAATTTTAAGAACGTTCATAGTCTGATCTCGGTCTCAATCTGTCAAAATATATCTCTCTAATTTCCCCAGATTTTTGACAAGTTTTTGACATTTGTTTGTCGCCGAGACGAGACTGCGACTAGATTTTGAACGTTTTAAATGACGAGAATTAGCCTTCTGGACAGTCAGCCGCGCCACCAACCTGCCTGCAGACTGGTTAAACCCTAATTCTCGTAAAGCTAGTGCTGATACGAAAAAACAAGAAGATAATCATAGTAGGCAGCTACAACAATGTTTATCAGAATATGATATATGGTACTAAGTAGATTATGCGACTTGGCACAAAGCCCGCATCTTTGTGGATCTCCCTCTGTTTGTTCAATACTCAGTATTAAGGGAGGCATCGAAGCAAACAGATAAATTGTTTTCGCTTGTATGTAAACAATACTTAATAATTGTTGTAACCTCAAAACCTATTACAAGGAGAATTTACTGTCGGGGATTCCTCGTATGTTACGCCTTTGTAAGTGTCCAATTTATGATTTAACCACAGTCGTATGTAGTGTCTCGCTTTGTGTTGTTTGTTGTGTAAACAATAATTTATCATCTGTATCTTGTACGTTTATAGAGGCTTAGTTAGTTTCTGTGTTAGTGACACTGGCAATTAAATCATTATCCTACAAGCGGTTAACGAAACACTGACGATTTTCAATTGTTTAATTGGGCCCTCAAAGAATGTGGAAGCTCCATATTGCTTGCTTTTTGTTAGAAACTAGGTTACGATTTGAAGGGCAATCAAAGAGTAATCGAATCTTTTATACCTAATGGAATGTCCGCGTTATGTAGGTCTAAACTGTCTCTCAAAATACCCCTCAAAATGGCCATATAACCCTCCCGTTCAATACTAGTTTTTCTCCAGAATAGAAGACAGGGGATATAGCTCGATATAAAAGAGATCTATCTGTATATTCACCACTGTCATCGGTATCTGTGAGTGTTTTAAAAGCTTTATTTCTCGAGGGTTCTTCTTCGCCGGATTTTGCGTGCCTATACATAAATCTTTTAAAACACTTTACACAGCTTATGGAACGAATGTGTGAAGGGTCCCCGAAACGATCGATTGCAATTGATCAATAGTAATATTGTCAATCGCTTCAATTGCATTGGGTAGATGATCAATTTGCGCATCAATGTGTATCGATCACGTAAATACAGGGTCAAATTAAATTATCTAGCTAAACTACGCAGTCGTGATGGTTATCGATATCTTAACACGATAAAACAAAATAAACAGATTTTCTCAACTAAGTACTTCAAATAACTATACTACCAGTGGTCATTGACCCCAGAAAAAAACTTCAAATCTGTGAAGTTTCGCTACCTAATTAAATTGGACCCTATATTGATTGTTTCGGTTCAGAGCCCAAATTAAGTATTATTCCCCACGAAATCTTACGATGTGCAAACCAAGTCAATGTCGTGTCTTGTTAGCGGCAAGGAATCGAAATGTTAACCGTACGAACAACATGTAGTATTTTGACAGTTCAAACCACGCCATTGTGTCATAAAGAATACGTAGCAGCAGAGGGACAATTCTGGTAATTTTAAGAACGTTCACAGTCTGATCGCAGTCCCAATCTGTCAAAAATACCTCAAAATTTCCTACGTTTTTGACATTAATTGTCGCTGAGATGAGATTGCGACTCGATTTTGAACGTTTTTAATTACAGGCTTTTGATGTCGTGATTAACTAAGGAATTGACGTGGTTTCGAAATAAGGATTCGTTAAGTGGTAATAGTGAATTAGGGCCCAGACCGTTTTATGCTAGTCGATTGTTAAAATCAATATTAGTCTTGTTATTTCGGTCGTAACCTTTTTACTCTGAGCTCTGACGCCTTATATTGGCGTTAATATCTTTTCAATGTTTACGAAGTAGGTATTATGTACTTACAAGTATTCACAATCCAATAAAGTAAATGTCAAAGGAAAAGCAAAGACTTATTTTTTTACGCTGGCGCGTTTGGGGACGTATTACGAAAATGTTGTCTATATTACACCTATTGGTATAATATATGACCTCTGATATATAAAGTTTATTTAAAGATATTTTGTCTTTTGTCGTCTCACGTTAGAGAATTTAAAGTTCGTAAAAAATATTGGAGAAGAATTTTGGTAAGGCATCGGAATCCGCAACGAGGTGATCCGGCAGACAACCAAAGTTTGTCGACATAGCTCACAGAATAAGAAAGCTGAAGTGGCAATGGGCAATTAGCCGTAGTACAGATGACCGTAGGGGTAGCCGTGTTCTTGAGTGGAGACCGCGAATAGGCAAACGTAAGGTAAGACTCCCTCAGGCTAGGCGGAGCGACGGTCCTGGATGAGACTTGCTGAAAATCGAGTTCAATGGCGTGCAATAGGACAGGCCTATGTCCAGCCGTGGACTGCTGTAAGCTAATGATATGATGATGTTGAAAAAAATATTAACAAGAAACATTCTAAGGCAAGTAGGTTTGGACAACGTAGCTCTGTGTTAGACGACAGTCTTCACAGAGTAGTCGCCATCTCGGTGCATTATAAAATGTCCACGCCAACAGAGTCTACTCTCTTTAAGTTTGTCTGAAATTGGGGCTACTTTGAAAGATCGTCGAACGTATTCGTTACAGACGAAAAATAAAGGTTCGGAACGGATCGGAAGATTAAAATATACTTAGTTGTAATAAATCATGTGTCTTGTGTTCATAGATGTTGAGTTATAAATGTCACAAAGCTTGAACAACGAAACAAATGACGTCCCTGAAACGGCTGTGCTTGAAGGTGTAGCACAGCGCCTAACATTTAGCTGAATGACAGACATATGGACAGAAGTTCAAATAAACACGAAAGATTCTAAAACCAGAGATATTGGTTTAGTGACATCTGGTTTGTGATAGACGTTCAATCTTTAGAAGAAGACCCAAGTAGGAGTTTGTCTTCCTGAAAAGCCTCTTACAGCAATTGATTTTGTGATAACTTATTTGGCACAATTTGACCTTTATCATTTAGTCATGAAGCGGGAACAATACATACGATACAAGGGCACTCTAGCTGCGTGGCGTGTGAAAAGGATACTGTTGACGAGACATTTCTAAACTCTCAACATTTTCGAGTAAAAGTGGATCACACAAGCCTATAATGTTCCCACCGGCATCCTCTCGATGAGGTGGAGTGGGCCGCAATCCACCACGCGGGGCCAGTGCGGGTTGGTAGGTGTCACATGCCTTCGAATTGGTCGTCCTCATTTTGAGCGCAGTGGTGATGTAATGTAAACAAAGTACCCAAAGTGCTTGTTTGTTTCCGAACCTACGATCTACAACTCGTCAGTCGCGGCCGTTATTACTAGGCCACCACCGCTCCTGTAGGTGGAATGGGTTTGTCATAATAAGTTTGTAAGGCAAGGTTCTCTAGTTTTGTCTTCTACTAAAGTCAAATAAGCCATTCCCACTCAAGTTTGAACTTTATGAGTAGTAAACTGAATAATATGGAAGGCAACATTGTACAACTAAGTTACAACTTCGACAACTTCAATAAAAGTTTTAATAGTTCCCCAAGTAGGTGTAACTCTAGCGATAGTATAATTATGATAGTTGTAATAGCTTAGTCAACTTTTTAAAATAAATTGTCTGCGATATAAGTAGGTAGGTATATTAATAAAATTTATCGTTTGTAAAAGAGGGCAACACTGAAAGACCGGCCGGATTTCAATTTAGAACGGTAACGGAATCTTCACGCAAAAAAGCATTGAGCAAGAGGCTGGCTGGATTAGCAGCAGTGCCTTTCAATGTTGCAATGACCGATGTTGCTATGCTTTAACAAAAAGCCCATTGAAGTGAAAATATTTATTCGTAGCCAGTACGTATAGTCAGTACGTATCCTTAGGCCAGCACATCAAGCAACCCGAAACTGTAAAATTTTCCTAATCAACCTTGAACCTAATCCTTAAGCGATAAAGTTGAAAATCTATAAAGAAATTTGACAGATTGTAGTAGCTTGATGGGCTGGCGTTTGTACAATCTGGGGTTGAAGTTGCAGTTGCAACTCAAAACCTTCAAACCGCAATCCAGCTTGTCCGATATTTACCAATAAACCCTCATAGTTCTACTGTCCCACGTACATCTAGAACCGCAATTTTCTACAAATCACCGAATTAAGGAGCGGGTGTCCTTACTGCATCCCTCGCCATTCTGCATTGTTTGTCCCACTGTGCATTGTCTGTCTAATAGCTAAGATAACCGCCCAATTATTCCCTCCTCGCCCACATGACTGACACAATAGCTTCGTTCACAATAGCACTGTGTAGTTATCCGCATAGCTTTTCTTACAACCGCCTTGTAGATATAAAGATAGTATTTTTAAAGTAAATTACGGTGATACGTCGTGTGGTCTATGCCTGGTTCACACGCTGTTTAGTTAATTATTTTGGCCCCGTTTAGAATGAGTGTTATTTTATTGTGCTGCAAACAAATTCTTTGAATGCATAGGTCGTTGTAAGTCATACAACGACTAAACAATTTACAACCATAGAATAATTAGTTTATTTTTTTTATTATTCTACTATCATCTGCCCGCGACTTGGTCTGCGTGAAATTTCTCGTTCCCCCGAACCATCCCGTCGCATCGTATCGTATCACCTGCCCGCGCTGTCACTTCGTTTTCGCTTAGCGTTCTTTCTGACTTTTTTTCTTTTTGCTCGGCTCGTAACCGCCATAGCGTGATGTTAAAACCATCCTCAAGAATAGAGCTTTCAAATGCAAAACGTTTTTTTTCAAATCCGACCGGTAGTTTCAGAGATTAGCGCGTTCAAACAAACAAAGACACAAAGTCTTCTGCTTTATTATTATGTATTTACAACCACAGAAAATTAGTATTAGTTTTTATTAATCTATCATTACCTGCACTTTAATGATCTCACAAAAAAAAAATACTGGAAAAAAATACAATTGACAATCATTATGTTTCGTCTCACAGCGGTCTACGTCCTTCGGCGGAGGTATGTACATTCAGCCGTATAAATCTTCATTAGTACCCCTATCGGGTACGCCGCTGACCGGCCCTTTTACTCTCCGACCAATTTATCGGCCGTTCCGTTCATTGGCTATAACTAGACCACTCGAGTATTATTCGGGCTTAGGTATGCCACGCACTACATAAAATGTGATACCGCGGTCGTAAACTGGCGTCTTGTGTGAATGCCTGATGCCTGTGCACGACACGATTCGTTGCGCTGCAATCAGTAAATTAAAAAAATATATGGACCGTGTGTTCAAAATTCGAATGACGTCGTTCGATGTGTTTTGTTTTCTCGTGGAATATAATGGCTTTACAAATTAAAAAAAATAGCACACTAAAAATAATAAAACTGCTTTACAAGTTTGCATATCACAAAACAGAATATTGAAATTTATTTTATCCTTAACCAACAATCTCAGCGACAATCAAAGGTCGATTCACAGACTATAATAACAGCGAAGTGAATATTTTATGTAAATCTTTAAAAACTAGATATTTTGTAAGACACATTTGGTAAAGAAACATAAAAATAAAATACAATGCAACTCCTTTGATGAAGGAAACTTCACAAAAACAAGCTACATCGTTCAAGTAGATGATAGACAGACAAGAATACCAGGTTTATATTTGGTTGCTATATAAATTAGACAAGAATGTAGGTACAAAGAATTCATTAATAGGCTTGTGCGTCTTAGCAGTAATTATCTGAATGCAACAGCTATTTAGCTCAAACGTGAATCATTCGTGCAACTACTTATAAACATGACTATTTGACAACTAACATTGTATCTTATGTGCCAGTAACAACAAGAACCATTTCGAATGTAGTCTATGATTTTTTTTTCTTCTGGGAGGAAAAACGCGGCAAATTCTCGTGCGAAAATTCAGCAGATTCATGGCAGCGCGCTTTTTTCCGCCGAGTTTGGCATTTTCGGAATTCCTATTACAACTTGCTGCAATGCAGCGTGTTCGCGCGTTTCGTTGCTATTGTCAGCTCAGATTTGTCCCTAGCTAGAAGCCCTTATCAGATATATGAAAAACGAGGTAAAGCTAATTACATAGTTATTTTTCAACTTGGGAAACGCTGGTAATCTACAAGGTTCATTAAGGAAATTAGCCCCAAACTTTCTGTAGGTACCTAATACGAAGTTTGAAGGCAGCTAGACGTTCCGAGTTTAAAGTCAAAAGTTTCAATAACACCTAAGTACTCCTATAGTACTGTAGAGACTATTGCTTATTTGGTGCTTACATGCAACCTTCGCGAGTCACTTAAAAGTTATTGGCAGGAAATACGAGACAAACATAAAGTTAGTTTAAGATTAGGCGTCAGATGCAAAAATACGTAGAAAAAAAAAACAGACCAATTTCGTTGAATTATTTGGTACCTTCTAACAACCGTTGGTACCAAATTTTGTTTTTATTTAAAGGATAAATAAATGCAAAACATTAAGGTCTATCAAACGTCTGTCTCGTAAAGTGTAATACCTACTGAAAGATAATTCGATTATGAACTCGTAACCATTTCAAGTTAACTTCATTTGTTGATGTTCTTTTTTATTCGGCTTCGTGCCCACATAATTCGCTTTTGGCAGTTTCATAAGACCCTTGACATTTCAAGTGATCGCCTCAGATCAGCTGACTGTCAAGTCGTGCGATGCTTGTCAGAACTCGTAGGCATGCTTACTCAACCGAAAAGCGAGCCATAAAGTTAATTTCACTTTTTAAATCTCGCTGGCCAGTATTCTAAAACTCGTTTTAAAAGTTGAATTAGCTGTCTCCAAAAAGTATTTAATCGTTTAAATATTTTAGACATCGCTTATTTTTGAATTTAGTACTTATTTACTTTGATGTAGGGCTTAATTATTGTTACGATTTTATTTACTAACTAGCGACCTGGCCCTGCTTTGCACGGTTTTTATGACTTGAAAAAACATCGAGATTTTTATGATTTGTAAGATTAATATTAATGTATGAACCTTACGGAATAAATTCTCTAGATGAAAGCGATAACCGCATCAAATTCCGTGGCGATGTTTAGAAGAACAACGTAGTCACAGACAGGAGGTCTTCTCTCATCAACAAAGATATGGGCCCGTCCGAAATTGGTTGGTCAGTCAAACCACGTATCATATAAAAATTTTCGGACGAGCAAAACAGATCGGAAGTAGGGGACAACTGTCAAATCGTGTAGTCAGTCATTCCTAGTTCGAGCCCCGAACTAATCTTATGTCCGTAAATGCTACGGAGTTGGAAACGCCCGTAACTTGGACCAAAACTATGGACACAGAGCTTAGGAAGTAGACCTTCAGACGCGAAAATAGATTTGTTATTTTATAATATCTGTAGAAGATATTATAATTGGATGATATCCTAAAGGCCTTTTGTGTTAGGCAACTGAAACCGTAACAGTTGAGTCTAACGAGACAGCCAGATGGTCGACTAATGAGCAACAAATAATCCACAGAACTTGTAAGTTTTCCCTTTCAACAAGTCAATATTGATTCTCTAATTCTAGACGACGATATTTTTGTTTCTTATTAATAAATGACTGTAAACAAATAACATTTTCTCTCCACTGCGGGATATTATGCCGTGAATCTCGAATCAAACTCAAACTCTAACCATTTATTTTAATTAAATCATTTACAGGCACTTTTGATTTGTCAAAGAGTGGTTAGATAGTCTGTAAGTTGAAGCTAGTTCTTAATCTGAATCTTAAAACTAGAATCGTTTTTCTTTACACGATGACTGTGTAATCTTAAGAATATAAAATTATAATCTCTAGAATTTCTACCTAAAACTTAACTGAAATCTGAAAAGTTGCACTGAGTCAAAACTTTTTTTGTAGCCTTTTTAGAGTACAGATCTACAAGAAGCCCATCAAATGAAAGGATGAAGACACAATCATTCTTATCAAAGATCCCACTGACTTAACTTTTTAAACCTGGCACAACGAAATGGCCAATATTCCCACAGCTTCCTCATTTCTAGCCCCAATTGGGCACTAAATTATGCAACTTGTTTCTACAATACTAAAAGAAACCCAGAAAATTACTTTTACAAAGTAGAATTTATTGCGAAACCAATCTTATCAATCAAAGATTCCCACTGACCTCTATGCTTAACTCTTTAAACCTTGCACAACGAAATAGGCCAATTTTCCCACAACTTCCTCATTCCTGTCCCCAATTGGGCACAGCTGACCTTTGCTCCGAGCGACTGGCTGCAGGTATCCATGATGCAAGCGAGAGGACGGGGGCGGCGGCGTGGGTGCGAGGCCGCTTGCACAACTGCACTGACGCTAAGTCCTTCGTTACTTAGTAGTTCATTTTGGTAACTGGAATGCGTTAAATGTACTAATTTTGATGTTCAGTAGGTAGGTCTGGGGACAAGTGAAGGGTTTCGTCGCTGCTTGCGAGAGAAGAGTTCGAACATTTTGGTAGATCTATGTGACCCTAGTCATAGGTATTTATTCTTTGTTTTCAATTGATGTGATTTCAAGTTAAACAAATATCAACTTTATTGTAACGGTAATTAAGTTGATTTCAGAGTGACTAGCACTATTGAAAAAGTTACAAATATATCGACGCTAGAAAGGCATATTGTATGAACGACCACTTTGGTGAAAATTGAGTTATTTACATCGTTGGAATCGGCAGATTTTTCTCTTTCGAATGGTCTAGGTTCCAGTTAAATCTGAGCACTTTTGTGGTCGTTAATACAACGGTGATTTCAGTCATTTTCGTATTGAATTTTGTTTTAAATCCAATCATTTTCGTCATTTGTTTCATAAACCGTACATTACGTTAGAAAATTGGCCATAATTCATTTTGCTTTTGTTATCTAAATATAAATTTGATTTTAAAACACTTTACCTAATCATTTTTCATTTATTTCTATTAATAATACTTTTTACTTGTTGGCCACTTTATCCAATTTTGGAAATAAAACATTTTATTTGTGTATAATGTTTTGTTTATTGTCCGTTAAAACACTGTGCCTTTCTGCTAATTAAAACCACTTGGACGTTAAGCGCATTTTGTTGTCAATGTTTAATAACAAGTTGGTCGATCATACATTTTTACCTGAAACGATTTTGACGTATTGTTAGCATTTAAGCTACTTTACTTTAGGCAAAGTTTTTTGTATTAGTCAGTTAAGCCTACTTAAAAAATCTTTTTTGGGTGAAAAAATGGTGCATAAGCTGTACTCAAGGAGCGAATTTTATGCGCGCGAACCACTGCGTATAAGGTTTGAGCGTTGCGTGGGCGTTTCAGCCGACCACGCACTGTCGCTGAGGGTGGTTACGCATGAATAGCCCGCTGCTTCTACTCGAAAATTGTTTTCATTAAGCGTGTAAAATATTAATTTATCATGGCGTCGGAACGATGCAAGAAAATATTGAACAACCTTAGATTAAGAAGGAGATTAATGTTTGACATTGAACCTTCAGCTGATTGTGAACAGGTTAGTGTAAATCTTAAAGTACCTACTAAATCAAAATGCATTGAGTGAGTACTCACCTACTATTAACGTACCTACATTGAACACACATATTTTTTACTTTAGGACGAAAATGTAGTAGCAGACCAATCGAATATTATTGAGGAAACCAACAATCAAGTATGTGTGGTACTTACCTACTGTTACTAGGTTTTTGACCTGACCATACTCATCATTGCGTAGGTACAGACGCCAGCACATCAAGGTACTTAAATCTGACAAATTTCTTTAGTTCAAGGTTGATTGGGAAAATTTTACAGTTTCGGGTAGCTTGATGTGCTGGCGTCTGTACTTAACCTACCTAATCATTTTAATAAAACATTACAAGTACCTACCTCGGTAATTTTTAGTACGATTCCTCTTTTTTCTCAATCATGTCTTTCTTGCACTGTTTGCATGGTTTATTTCAGGATACTGGCCACAATAATTACTTTGAGGAATATTCTACGCTTAAACCGCTGTCGCCAACAATAATAATAATGATCGTACTCAGGATGATGTAAGTTTAGCTATGTTCTATGTTAAAATCAAATTACCTATGTAAGTTGATAATTATTATCTATTATACAATCTCATTATAATTTAACATCTGTTGTAAAATACAGTTTAAATTTTTTTAATTCGGGTTTATTGTTAAATAGTTACTAAGAATCGATTTCTAGAAAAATTGGAATAAATAGGTACCTATATTATTTTCTGAAAAATTTAAACACCAGATCTAGTACCTGGTTTGGTACTAAGATTAGCATTTAATAAACTTATTTACAACTTATTTTCAGGATTGTGATTACATTGAAAACTCTGATACAGAAAAAACTTACGAAACTTTCAAAAGCATTGAAATCAGCAGCTAAATAAATATTGATCTGGTAGATGCAGTAACTGTTCAGGTAAGAAGTACTTTTATTTTGATGCGATTAATGAAGATAGATAGTCATTTATTTTTATATTTATTTGTTAAATTATAGGTAACTTATCAAACTTTTATTCAGCCTTTCGATGAGATTACGAACTTCGAGGCTGAAAACATTGTGACACAGATGGATGAACCAGAAAATGCAGAAGTATGTAACATTTTGATTCAATTAAATTTAAGCATTTTATGGCTTATGGCTGTGCAGTGAATGTTATGTATGTTAGTGTGTCAGATCATGAAAGCATGTTTTGATCGTAGAATATTGTTTTCAGAAAGTCACACCTGCAAGAAAAGCACGCACCAAAAATATTGTAAAAAAAAGTTACATTGATTATTTGTCTGACGATGGTGAATTTCAATGGTCATCTTCATCTTGGGTAGCATCTTCAAATGAAGAGCATAGTGAAGAAGAGGAATAGTATCTGATCTATTGAGTTATAATTGTAGACTATTAATGTTTGATCGTTGTAACATCTATTTGTTTCATAAGACTGATTGATGTCAAAGTTGAGTAGTTTATTGTTTAATTAAAATGTATAAGTTGCTTTATTTTTTGTTAGTATATATTATACGAATATCTGCATCATTTTCATGTGACTGATTAATCTCAAATTTAAGTAGTTTTGTTGTTTAATTGATGTATAAGTTGTTTTATCTTTTGTTTTGTTGTGAATAACATGTAACAAAAGATTGAATTTTCATGTGACTGATTGATCTCAAAGATGATCTAGTTTAAAAAAAAAATTATAAACCAGTTGTTTTATGTGTTTGTTGTTAATTACAATTTATATACTTCTTTATTTTGTATTTTATTTTTTACCTATCGCTAAAAAATATAATAATATTGGGATATAATACCTTTATCCTAGACGGAACTAAGTTTAATGATTAAGATTAGATGTTTTGGTTTTCCTCGGTTGAATAACTCGTCCTGTTAAAATATTTTATTGGAATATTAAAGTTAACCGAATAGAACGTAAGATACTTTAGTTGTAGGTTGTATGCAGCTATTTGGTCGTTATAACATTTTTTACAGGACCTCTAATGTTGGAATTGTGACTTAGGTCAATTTTACCTAACCAAGATTATTCACAACCTTGTATTATCTCCTAAAAATATATCAAAAAGGTCATGTAATTTTTTTTTGACTTAATAATTAAATAATAAGCATATTGAATAATAACTATTCTGAGTTTCAACAAGAATATACCAGTAGATAATTTACTATGATTTTTTTTGTGAAACATAGAACTTTAAATCACTTTTTTGAACAATTTGTGCAATGGTCGTTAATACAATATGCCTTTCTAGCGTCGATATATCAAGTTGTAGCGTAGACTGAACTGCATTGTGTAGGAATTAAAGTTATTTTTCCATATTTACTGTCATATTTGTTTAAATTTTTGGCAATTAAGTCGCGAACGCAGATTAGATACCCTAATTATTGCGGTACTCGGTAAGTATGTGTCTCTCTCTCTCTCGGTATATCTTGTAGTTAAGGGCACATATACCTGTGTGTAACTTGAAATCAAATTGTTGTAAAAGATATCGGAATCTCGGAATATGCAATCGAATCTGATTCCTAAACAAATCGCCTGCAGATTCGATTTGGCTTTCACATCGATCGTAGACTCATTCAATACCAACTGATTCACTGACAACTTTTACTTTCGTTTCCATATTTACTTAAAATATTTTTTAACAAAATGAAACGAGTTAGATCAGCCCTCCTTCCATTCATCGAATGACGATCACATTATTTGAATCCGTTCGAAAATCAAATCTAAACTTCTGCTTTAAATTCTGTGCAGATAAGGCACAGGTACTGCATTCTATTCAGCCAACCTGACTGGCCCTGGGACGCATTTCGCAACTCTTTAGGTCAAAACAGGTGAACATTGTTGATCTAACTGGTTTCTGTGTTAGATGCAGATCCTTTGTGCCATACGAGGATATGCGACGTAGCTTAACGTGGGAGGCGTGTAGGTAGCTAGGTATTCTTTAGATAGGACATCGATCAATGCCTTCGTTTATTGCAACACTTCCTAGATAGGCGTAGATAGCTGCATATATTTGTGTTTTGGACTCTATTTTCATAGCAGAAGGTTATTCTGGGGCCTTGGGTAGCACTTGCAATTTGTTAGATTTTTGTGAACAGATTGTGGGTTATCAGAATTTTAAATGTGATTAGCGAATTTTACCTGTTACAGATTAGGTAAGTTCAAGAAGTAGGTAAGCATGATTTTATCTCGCAATACGAAATATTACAGTGAATGAACTTGCAATAACATATCCAAACACTTACAAAATATGTTTTTTATGGCTCTGGATATTAAAAATAAATAAACAACAATTTTATTGTTACTTCTCGTACGTGTTTCTTCAAGGCAAGTTGTTATTTTAACTATATAAAGCCACATTTACCTCAACCATAAGAACAAAGTAATTAACATTACATTACAACATACTCAGGTACATTAATATGGAAATCCGTTTTATTTTAAGCAAAACAACAATCCAGCAATATTATTAAGTCATTAACATGTACTTAAAGGGCGTTGAGTTAATACTTCAATAAAAAGCGTAATTAACTACAAAAGACTTTATGGTCTAAATCCATTGACGCACTTTATGGTTTGTCGATTAACGTAACTGTACCTACGTTGATTACATACAGCCAATTTAGGTAAATATATATATAAGTTCCTTGAAATATATAAACATGTACCTTGTTAGTAATTACAAAAGAACGATGTTCAGCAATTTACATGATGGTTGGTCATAAGAGTAAGTAGCAGACAAACACAATCAGTAGTAATCACAGTCAGTAGTAAACATACACAATCTTTATATGCGATACGCCCAAAAAAGGCTTATTAACTTACTCATTCTGATTTCCAATTACATCACCTGCCAAAATATAATTACAATACCACTAAATTAATATGACAAAGCCAAGCAAGTCACCTCAAAGCACTGACAGTTCAGTAACAGCTAACAGCTGCGTTCAAAACAATAACCAAGTCCTCAAAGCGAGTCCTTTGAATAATTTCGAACGAGTTTGTCACCCTCGAACTTTAACAGTCAAGTTGCCTTCCCTACTATTGACCTTGGAAGATTTCTGCCGTTCTGTCTTCGATTTTGAGTATCACTTTAGTCACTGTTCACGGAATTAATAACAAGTTTGGTATTTTAAATTAGGTGTATTGTGCATTATGTTATTTTTCTATAGAGTGAGTTTCGACTGTTTCACGTTAGAATTTATAAGCAATAAATAGGTTCAGATTTTATCAAAATAAAGGCGTTAAAAAATAACCGCATCATATTGCCGGCTTTAAAACAAAATATATCTATACATATCTATCTATTTTAAAATAAATAAATTGATTAAGTATTCAATGCCTATCCTGTTTGCCAACTTGCCCCGTGTAGGTACAAAATATTTTAACTGAAAATTGCGCTAATTGTGCGCCTTTTTCAGCTCTACCTATATCTCTATTTCGTAGTTTTCATGTTACGTTGCTTTTTATTACAAAGATCTAATATACCTAAACGGCTTTGACAATCGATTAATTCATGACGTTCGACAACGTTCTAAGTATGGCTAATCATGTCCTGCATAATATTCTCATCATTATTGTGATCCCTAGCTATAATTACGGAATAGTTTTGAAAACCAAGCAATTACATACCTTCCTCATGTTAATAAGTTCCTGAATTCAACTAATTTAATACGTAATTTATTAAATACATTATAATTACTTACAGAATGAAATAAAAGTTAAAAATAAATGGAGGTCGATGTATCTACCTACAGACTCCTTTCTACGTAGATAGTTACTTTACATCACGCTTGTAATCCACGAAGGGTTAGGTAGAGGTGTACCTATAGTACACCTACATTTTGACAGTTATATTTAAGTCACATGTACACAAATCCAGGCTCCGAACTGCTACTGAGATATTCGAGATCGAAAAACCCAATAACTTTTGGCCAAACCTGGAATCGAACCCAGGACGTCATGCTCAGCAGCAGTGCTTGCGACCGCTAGACCCATAGGGCAGTCTAGCCTACGTTCTCAATTACCACGTCAATTTTCGTGAAATTTCATTCATTGATTGATTTATATAATTATGTGCGCAAAACCCCTCATATCATTATTACGTAAACTTTTACCTTTCAGAAGCTATTACGTAAGTTACGTGATTAAATTCAGCCTAGGTAAACAATGGAAGGTCGACTTCAGAGTCAGACCAATTTCACAAAGGTCTTATATACGTTAGACAGCTCATGTATTCAAAATGTTTACACTTTACATAACACGATACTGCCATTAATTATAACGCATCGCATGACGTGTTGTTGTATTTTAGCTACTGACGCATCATTGGAATCAGGCCACTAAATATGAATTGATGTCTGGTCTTATTTTGCTGTGGAACGGCCTTTTGAACCTAGAAAAAACCTTTAAAAATAGTTATCCTTCTTCATAAATTGGCTGTCTGCTAATAAATACGTATTTTCATGGTTCTTGAACACAATAGCAAATGTCGGTCACGCCTTTACATTAAAGAGCGATTGCATTGAGTCATAATAACGTTAACAACCAATGAGACCATACATAATAAATCAAAAGCTAGGATGCCATTTGTAAAAAACAAAACAACCAACACCATAGATTGTACGCCTGAAAAAAAAGATGCCATATAAAAAATCCACGGATTCTTTTAAAACTATTAAAACGTTCCATTGCAGATTCAAATAAAGAATGTCAGTCATAGACTTCCTTAAAAAAACCAATGGCGGCGTAATCTAAACGCCAGCTCCATATAAAGACGATTGTACGGTAAGAGGAAAATAATGTAGATCGAATGAATGAATGCTTATGTCCTCTGCTAGCGTGGGCTCACGGTCTGAGTAACATTTGATTACGTGCGAGACAAAGGCGATGTTACATCTGTATTGTGTTGCTAGTCAAAATTACGTAGACGAAATAAGTGAAGTCAAAGTAAAGAAACATTTGGTCTTTTATTAATCAATTAATTGAATTGTATCTATCACTCAGCAGCCTTTTAGAAACGAGGAAGAGTCATACAAAGGAACACAAAACACAACTTTATAGACTGAAATAAAAAGGACCACCAAGGTCGAACTATTGTAAAAATACCCGCAATTTTACAGTAAAAAAAACGAATAAATAAATTCATAAGCATCTTATCTTCTCCACTTACTTTCAACACACCGTTCTCAAACCTTCACACACCTAAGTATAGTAAACAATTTCACCTAAACTCGCCATCAAAAGTCAAGTCCACGCATGGTTGGGCGCCATGGTATCGTGTCCGTCGTGTCGTCCACGTCACGTGATCGTCATGGTCAATTTACGCTCCAATCTACGCTGCCCACAGTGCCCACTCTCACCGCTTTGATATTCGCTATGGTTGTATCTATGCCGTCGAGACCGCCCGCCTATATGACCATGTAAGAATTCGAATGTGAAGGAAATTACGTAGACTATTTGATTAGCTGTTCAGCTATGTTAATGATGTGAGTAATTGCTAATTTTATTGTTACAAATGGTGGTCTTCGAAAGTGAGTTACGTCAAGTTACAATGAAATTAAATAGAGATAATCTTAGATAAAGAAGCTGAAGAGTTTTTTTTTCTTGTTTTGTTCGTTGTTTGACCGCGCTAATCTCTGGAACTACCAGAGATTATTCGAAAAATTATTTTTGCATTTGATATTATAATTCTTGAGGAAGGCTATAGACTATTGACATCACGCTAGGAGCCTTAAGAGCCGAGCAAAAAAAGAAAAATGTCAGAAAGAACTCTGAGCGAAAACGAAGTACGCGTGAGCAGGAACTAGTACTTAAATAATATATTTCTGAGCTAACAGAAACAAAGCGGGAATTTTCAGTGCTTCATACTAGTTCTACGAAGGACGTAAAAAGCTTTAAATATTTATGAATTAAAATAGCTTTATCATAAAATTCTATTAGGAATTACTTTCTATGTCCATGAAAGTATTACAGGCTAGGGCTGAATAAGTTTCGTGCTATCTCTTTGTTTCTATCCTAAATCGACTCTGACACCACCCCCAAAAAGGCGTGGGTATCTAAATTGAAAGCGAAAACCACATGGCATAAAAAATGAACGTTCTTTATCAATATTTATTTCGTTTCTCATTCCAATAAATAACCAGCAACACCGCTTCCACTTTCAAATTTTTCTAAGTTGGCAACTCCGCGCCGTAGACCAAGTGTTGCCGGTCTATTTCTTAAGTAATAAGTTCGGTTCGCGGAGCTTTCGGCACCAAATCAATCTGAACTAGAGATATCAAACAGATTACAAGGTTAGAGATTAGACCTTGTAGACTGCAGATTTGTAGACCATTTTCTATTTTGTTATGTACCTGCGGGGTAATTACGTAACACACTAACAGTAGTAGCTTTCATTTTGACAGTTCAACAACATTCATTGCGTTATTTACGTTGTTGAGCAGACAAATTTTTCGAACATATAGAGCAATGGATTAGCAAAATCCTTCAAATCATTCAGATTGTCATTGAAAGTGTTTTACCTACGCAATTAGGGTGCTTGTTTGTTGACGGGCCTACACTGTCCCTCCATACCTATTAATACTGTAATTTGAAAACATTGTAAAATCCAATTATTTTAAAAAGTGTAACGGTGGAGTTCTTGCCGGCTCTTCACAATATGAAACGACCAATTGGAACCGTGCTCCTAGAGCGTTGTAGGCTTAAGTGTCCATGTAGGTTTATGTAAAATATAATATATTAATAATAATATAGTGTTTTTTAAAATTAATTTCTAGAGTTTCACAACATTGAGACATTTTCTTTTTTTACTCTGGCCACCTTGACTCCATTGTTGCGCGGTTAGAGCCGCATTCGCAGTGCGTGGGTTTAAGATCGCATGATAACATTGCAACAGCTTTCATTATTGGCCAAATAAATATATTAACTTGTTTAGTTCTTGACTAAAAGGGGTTTATTGTGCTTTAAAAGATTTTTACTCTGTCGTTTAAATAAAACGTGGTGTAATCTCTTTCAAACCGGTGTTTCGTATTTTACGGAGCGTTCACTGGCAATTTCTTGCTTATTAAGATAAAAGAGTGCATATAATAAAAACTGAAGAAATATTGTGCAGAATCAACTTTTATCTGATAACCTTTCTGCATGAACTTCTGAGAATACTTTGCGTAAATGTGAAATAATAAATTAATTAAATTATATAAAAATACTTTCGCTACGTACTCGTACACACCTTGCGATGTAGTTCGCGCTAAATTCACATTAACTGACGTAAAAAAAGTGTGTTTGTGTTGAAAACGTATTGTTTAGATATACGATGTACACATTCGAGTACACATTCACACTGACATATTACATACTATTATAAGTGGACAAATACTTGACAATTAAGTAACTATTATTTATGTAAGTACCAATTTTACTAGCTTCATTTATTTAATTCATGTAATCAATATTTTTACATGCTAGTTTTAGCGAATTGTTTTAGAAACTGTTTAAAAAGCCCGACCATCTGTAATGTACAGACGCCAAGCACATCATCTACTACAATCTGTCAAATTTCTTTAATAGATTTTCAACTTTATCTCTAAAGCATTAAGGTTCAAAGTTGATTGAGAAAATTTGAGGGTTTCGGGTAGTTTGATGTGCTGGCGTCTGTACTACAATTCTTGCAAATAAAAATTTCATTATAAACTTAAAGTCAAACCGCAATTTAGTTCCAAGTCCACGGACAGGTTCCCGAAAACAGACCGACATATCCCGACCTAGGCTAGCAGATTATAAACAAATAACAATCCTAAATTCCTAACCTTCACCATTTGTACAATAGCACTGCACTTAAGAAACTGACTTTGACATACTTCTTATTTAAATAACACACGTAATAACGCCTCACGCTGTTGCATCTGAACAAATTACACGAAATAAAAGGCAGCTATCGCGAAAGCGTCCGTAATTACATATTGATAGCAAATATCTATTAATTGCTATGCACTTGCATACTGCTGTAATAGAGCGGAAAATAGTAAGAGCTTGTAATTGTTGGTTGTAGTGTGTTTACTTTGATTTGTGACCAATGTGACCATTCAGCATTTATAATGGTATACTGGCTAAGGTGGGATACGTGGAGCTAAGCACTGTTTACTTTAAGCTGAAGTGGGAATGGGCCGGCCATATTAGCCATATAAACGATAACCGTTGGGGTAGACGTGTTCTTGTGTGGAGACCACGAATCGGCAAACGTAAGGAAGGACGCTCTCGGGCTAGGTGGAGCAACGATCTTCGCAGGGTGGCTGGTAGCAGCTGGATGAGAGTTGCCGAAAATCGAGCTGAATGGCGTGCAATTGGAGAGGCCTATGTCCAGCAGTGGACTGCTGTAGGCTTATGATGATGAAGCACTGTGTGAATAGGATATTGGAAAAGGTGGAAAATGGGGAAAATATTTTCCAGTAGAAAACATTTTCCCCAAAATTTACAAAGGTTATTTCTTTTGCTCTGTCATACCTATTAAGGTATATAGAGCCCTAGATAGGAATATACTAAATTGACAAACAGTACCGAAAAGGAAAGGCATTCCAAGGGGTATCGTATTATCCAGTAACTGGGTTGTGGAGGTCAGATAGGCAGTCGCTCCATGTAAAATACTGGTATTCAGCTGCATCCAGTTAGACTGAAACCCGACCCCATCATAGTTGGGAAAAGGCTAGGTAGACGATGAGTACTTAAAAGGAAAGGCTAAAGATCCGAGTATCTCTTCCATGCATTTAACTCTTCTAAGAGTAGACAATAATTTACAAAGAACATCTAGAAAGGCAATGAGAAAACAGCTCTTTAATTACATTACTCTAACAAGGCGAAACAAACCAACTATGACCTCTCAATTAAGACTTACGTAAATGATGTTTGGCGTACACTCATGGGGCATTTCCCGTCGTCCTGCATTGTTCTCTACCGGCACAGTTTCACACGCTCCACATTTCTACTTACATGGAAAGCGTTGTAAATACATTATATCTGTATACAGGATGACAGGGAAACTCGACGTGTTCCTTCCAAGGCGTGATAGTGTGACCCATTTGCAACAATTAAGCACCCCATAAAGCCTAGGCGAAAATTCAAGGAATCCGAGAAAAACCGATTTTATGTTTTATGTAAGTTAATCTATCGCAATTCACAGCTGGACCTTGACCTATCCCGAGCTACTTGCATGACATAAAATGATGTGCTTCACAAGCCCCTTAAGAAATTATGAATGTGGTTGCTGTTGATTACTTAGAGCATCTTAACTCGTCTGGTAGGAACACGTCGAGTTTTCCTGTCACCCTGTATAGCCACTTTATGCATGAGTATTCATAATTTTGTTGCATGAATGGACGCAGCAGAGAGGAATGTCCATTGTCGACACGGTTCGTGTTTAGCTTTCAATACATTTATATTCAATTGGTTTTTACAATACGATATGATTGTGATGAAATCGTGATAAACATACGATCCCAATGGAACTAGGTGAGTGTATTCCGTCGAAGTCATCATTCATCGTTTTGCTAAAACCATTGCTCGAAACCCGGGTTCTCGAGATTTCGATAAAGTCTATGTATATGTTTACCCATGTCGGGCAAATAATATTATACAGGTTGGCAGGGACACTCGACGCACAGCCTGTTGCCATGAATTCAGTACATGATTCTGGACCAACCAGAGTAAAAAATGTTCCTCGGTTATTAAAAAAAAATCAGTGGTTTCCTACCTACGCGGTCAAAATGTGCGTCGATGTATGCCACCCTGTATTAGAAGAATAAACAAAGTTATTTAAAGTGATTAACAATAATTCAAACTAATAAAAAAGACATAAAATAAAATGAATACAGACTGTTTCTGAATTTATTATATCATACCGATAACCTCTCGACCTTAACAACGAGAATAGCTTTACTATCTTTAAAAATGAAATGTTCTACCATCCTGAGCTTTGAATTTATTACCACAAATAAAATATTAAATTCCGTAGAGAACCTCTTTGCTAAATGGTTAAGAAAATTAAATGGACGAAGTAATACATACGGAGTATTCTTCATCAAAACAGGGCAATTTCTCAAGGGAATAAACGAATTATATGTTATTGTGGGTCTAGACGAGAAGTTATAGTAACTATAAAAATATGGACTGCGGTAACAAACTTCGAAAGGTACATAAAGTGGAGGTTAGTTTGGATGAAGGCGTAGGATAATATTTGAACCTGAACATAAAGTAATACAAAACAACAATTTATGTATAAGACCCGAAAGGCGAGGGAGAGATCCTCACGCCTCAGCCGCCGAGGGAGACGCTCCGGGCGTCGGGAGCCGCGTGACGACTCCCGGCCACCGTAGGCGCGGGCCTGCGGGCGGAGAGCAATGGGTAGCTCTCCGTCCGATCAGGACCAGGCCCGTGCCGGACGGCGCGTAAGTGTTCCACGTGCGCCTCAAAGAGATGTCAGCATAGATGACGGGGCCCGACAGGGCCGAAGCCTGCCGGGGTAGCGGGATCGTCCGAAAGGGTTACCGCTGCCCTGGTACATAAAGGGCTAAGGAAGGAACACGGGTGGGTTTTAGTCAGTAAGAGTCTGACACTCCCTTCTGCTCCACCCAGAGCGGGAGGAGTCATTTGATGATTTCCCATCCACAAAAAAAAAAAAAAAAAAGACCCGAAAGGCTCATTTGCGACCGACGAAACCATCGACCATTTCGAGTTTTTCGGGGATCCCGCTGTCACGTAAATATTTGGTAATAGTGTGACAACCGGGACCAAAATATCATCTTGTCTCCGGAGCATCTACCTAAAATTATGACGTGACCAAAGGACTGGCCTATTTTTAGGCCAAAGAATCAACATTCTTTTGGTCACTTTTCCTATTGACAGCGATGCGGACGAATTTTTTGATGCCCAATGAAACCTTCCCTTTTTTATATATACTTGTCATACTATGTATATTTTAGTGCTAGCTTGTTTATTGTGTCTAAAAATACTTATGGAAAAACATTCACTTCAACCCTTTAATATATTTTATCACATTTAAAAAAACGTCCAATCTCTGAGCCGTTTTCAATATCATTCGTTCATTGCAAAAGCAATTTGGACCGCAATCGTCTTGCGACACTTTTTTGCTGATAAAGAAGCTCAATGCGATTATTGGAGCGACCTTCGTCTCTTCCATTGTTTAGACAGCTGTATTTATCAGATATCTACGTATTTACTGCATTATTTTGGTCTTTATGTTGTAGTTGTGATAAAACTGTTTTGTGTTCACAAGTTTACGAATATGGATCAAGCCACGGTTTAATCATCCGTAATCACGGTTTACTGGGCGAGGGCGAGGATCGTCACTTCACCAGCCTGAGGGTGTTCTCCTTCCATCGTTTGACGATTCGCGGTTTCCACTCAAGAACACGTCTATTCCAACGGTTATAGATTCTAAGGCTAATATGGCTGGCACATTGCCACTTCAGCTTGCCTGTTCTGTAGAATATTTTTATGAACAATAAATTGTATAATGTTTATAACATTTTTAAGTAGAACATGACTGTTTTCTGCAATTGAATGCAAGCATTCATGCATTGTATGAGTGTAAAAGTCAAACACGGTTCCTAACTCAGTTTGTAACTTGTCACCCGCAATATTTCGTGTGTCCAGCACACAGAACTCTTTGTTCATTGTTTACCGCTAAAAGGAATCGATTGTCAAATGTTTTTTGAAACCCTCTTTTTAAACAAATGGTTAAGCAGAGGTGAAGGTACCTATAGTACACCCATGTTTCGCCAGTTATGTTTAAGTCCCAGGTAAGGGCGAGCCTATTGCCATTAACCATTTTCCTGAATTTGCTGCATGTGTTCATTTCCAATATCTCAAGTGTTTGCTGATCTCTCTGAAGCTCTATCAATTTCGCTCAGTCGCGATATTTAAATAACATTGCAAACACGAAAAAACATCTGCTTTATATTTAAAATTATTCCCGATGCGAATCTGAATTATTTTGATCAAGATCAAGATCAACAAATATTTAGAAAACAAGTTATTAAAATGAGAATCACACAGACAGACAGTAGTATCACAACTCTTCGCTCGTTAATTTACAATTTAAATACATTCCGCGGATCGTTTCTAGTAAACAGATGCTTAATTTAATGTTTAATTAAATCGTGCTTTTCCATTTTATTAACAAACTATTAATCTTTTACATAAGCCACAAAGTTTTCTAACTTTTATACAAAATGAATGAATGAGCAGCATTCCCGCAGACCACAGACTAAAAACTGTTACAATATGAGCACTATATCGTTCATCTCTTACTAATATTAATGGCTTGTATTGTGTGCCGCCCGCTTATCTCGGCCTTGCTTACTTTTTTAATGTATGTAGTCTGTGGGTCGTTTATGATAAGTGGCACCCGAATGGTGACATTCAAAGGCTCCATTAATGGATTAATGCTCCTGTACACAATGGGAGATGATGGCGCATTGATATTAATAATTTATAAATCGTTAAATTTCCCTAAAATATTCATAAAATTCCAAACCAACACGCATCAATTTTCTGTCTCTATATTTTACAACATAGAAACACAAAATGTTTTACGCCACAGATTTGTGTTTAAATATTTGCTATTTTCATCGCGGTTTGTGTGAGTCAATGACATATGACACCACATCACAACGAAGCCATTTCTAAAACATTAAACATTCAGCTACAGCGGAATATCAGATTAAGGGATAAAATCAACGTAACGGGCAAACATAATTAGCAGTAAATAATAAAACGGTTTTCCGTATAATAACACGTCACCAATTACTTTCTGCTAGTGTTTGCAGCATGAGTGCGCTTTCGACGCCACCGGGCCTTATAAACGAGGTGGTACCGTGATACGTAACTGAAAATAAGCTACATTATAACGTAAATTAAGCGATTTAACTAGCTACGCTTAACTATTAACTAGCTCGAAGTGACACAGTAGGCAGACTGACAGTCAAGGAAAAGATCAGCGCGTCTAACAATTCCATTGTTCCATAGCTTTTTAGGCACCATTAAACAGAACTCCGCACTTAACACTTGCACTACAAAAATGGCCCTTACAGCTAAAACCTAAAGGCGCTGTCAATGTCAAATTATTACCACTGATGCACGTTGTATTGTAACATTTAGCTATACCACTACCCAAATGAGGTTTTCCTAGATTTGCAGACCAAAATCGGCGTCACCGTCCAAATCACCTATGTGCATGTTAAGGTGGATGCTCCAAGGTAGTCCGAAATATTAAAATTTTCTTACGTGTTTTGCAATTTGCTGGTCAGTACTAAGTCGTACGTTGATTAAAATATGATTCACGGCCGTAACAATTATGTATTTACAGAATTATAATCATTAGAATCAGTAATACAACTTGTTAAGTTAGCATAATCCTAAAATGTCAAGATTTCATGAAATAGTCATTCAGTAGGATTACTTGATCTTAGAGAGTTGTGTTGATGACTTTAATGATTATAATTCTGTAAATACATATTTGTTACGGCCGCGAATCATACTTTAATCAACGTATGTACATCTTGGTACTGACCAACAAATCGCAAAAAACGTAAGAAAATTTGAATTTCGCGGGCTACCTTGGAGCATCCACCTTAAATGAACAACCGGATTGTGGGCCGTCACTAGCCAGGGCAATTTCTGTTTTCGGTCAGCTATTAGGACCACGGTCACGTAGTCAGTCAGTGGCAGCGCTTACAGATGACTTTGTCTTCTAGGGAATTACACTCACATCTTAAAGAGCTCATCAACAACTGTTTAACCAATAAAGGTTTCCATGAACTAGGTAGACATCATGTGACCGCAACGTTAATCTGTGTCTGGCATTGACAAACTGAGGGCGAAATTGGTACCAAATGATGAAAGCAATCAGGAAGGCCAATTCTCGTAATTAAAAACCCTCTCGTTCAAAATCTAGTCGCAGTCTCATCTCAGCGAAAATCAATGTCAAATACTTGTCAAAAATGTAGGGAAATTAGAGGTATTTGACTGTGACCAGACTCTGAACGTTCTTAAAATTGCGAGAACTGCCCCTCCACTCTTAGGCACTAATAAAATTGTAATTTTTAATTATTACGTTATGGAAAGCGAGTTAGAAAGGGTTTAGGACCCCAGCGGAAATTATAGGCGTGTGTAACTCCGTGTTTATGGATATTAGTTCGTGCGATGTATGGCGGCAAGCTGCCAGTGTTGCAAGAGTTTAATATACTCTGAATATGTTTTATGAGTTATGGCAACACCGGTAATTGAATGGTGCACTTATTTGATTGCAGTGAGTTGCTGATTTATTTCTCTATTTTATTCTCTCCGTTATGTTGTTTATCGCTCATCTGTTTGTGGTAATGTTTTTTAAATGAACATGGAGGTTTTCCATAACCGCTTCCCGCCGCTTTGCGTTTTCGAACGACCTTTCACGAACTCTTGCCATTAGAGAAAGGTTAAAAGTATAATATGGTTACTGTCAAACTGACGGCCCTTATAAGCTCATCGAAAACATATTTATCAAAGTTATATTGGAAACTATGAAAATAAACACACTAAGTAGTTATAATCAAAATCAAACATTTATTTAAATTACGCTGAGAATCAGCACTTTTCGAACGTTAAAATTATATACATACAAGACAGTCCCCCAAAACGCCCGCCTTTCACCGCTTCATATTTTGTTCTGAACAAAGACATTAAATTATATACTTGACAATATCTGGTTCTGAAGATATTTGCCTACCATATTTTATTTTTCACAAGATGTTTCATTGCTCCGTATTTTTTATGACGACTTCATTCTAACTGATGTTTTTAACTAAACAACTGACATTTGAGTGACACGACTCACAATAAAAATGTTAATTTATTCGATATTTTGTGTTATGAACACATTCCATGTTCATTTATTTTAGCAACCTTGGAATCAGAGCGGGAAACTGAACGACCCGTACCGAGTTTTAAGTATAAAACCACGCCGCAGCTAGCCACTACAGGCTTTCATAGACAGGCGCGACGCGACCCCGGTAGAACAAATTTCCATGAAGTTTTCATAGAAATTGTTCCACAAGAGTCTCGTCACGCCTGTCTGCAGGAACGTTTAGCTTATTTCGATACGCAATGAACACTACCTAATGACATCAAATCACTTGTTCAAATAAAGAGGCCACCAGTAAGATAAAAACATGATACTTAGTTACTACGTAAAACTGTGTTTTACCACCGTTTACGTCGTCTAAATATAATTTGATGATTCGGCTTTAATTTCTGTTTGGGAATGATGATCTGCAACTTCTTATTTCAGGAGTCGAAGGCGAGGACGGATAATGGCGTTGTTTTACCTACAAACACCGTAATTGCCAGTTTCGGCCGAAGGTAATGATCTGTAGGTAACGGGCTATTTTTGTTACAACAACAAGATTTTGATTTCCTAATTCATTTATTTTCTTTTTTGAAGTGAAACTTCTTAGGTGGCAATTCGATAATTGGACGAGAGTTGAGAGCGAAATTTCTAGGACGTGTCACGTTTAGGCACATTTCGTTACATGAGATAGAATAAAAATAAAACTATCCCTGTCTCTCACACTAAATCTCTCTTATCATCATTATAATCTATCTTAATTTTTTTTAAAGCTTCACTCCTATCACGTGTGCTTTTTTTTTTTTTTCTGGGTGGGAAATCATCAAATGACTCCTCCCGCTCTGGGCGGAGCAGAAGGGAATGTCAGACTTTTACTGACTAAAACCCACCCGTGTTCCTTCAGTTGCCTGTGCCAGGGGCCACGGTATCTCTTTTGAACAACCCGCAGCCCCGGCGGCATCGGCCCTAGCGGACCCCGTCAGTTCGTGCTGACAGCTCTTTGAGGCGCGCGTGGAACACAACGCGCCGTCGACCCGGGCCTGGTCCTTACCGGGCGGCGAGCTGCCCATAGCTCGCCGCCCGCAAGCCCGCACCTACGGTGGCCGGGAGTCGGCTGTTGACTCCCGTCCAGGGCGTCTCCTGCGGCGGCTAGGCGCGCGAGGGTGCAGCGATTGCCTCTCTCTCACGCGCTCCGCCTCCTCCTTCGCGAGCATTACTGCTTCGCAGAAGGAGGTAACGGCCTCCCATTCACTCTCGCTCCGTACCATGGCCTGTATGAGGGCCGGACGCGAGAGGTCGCCGCCGCCGATCGCCGCCACGAGGACACGGCGGGGCCCCGCCCAAGCCGGGCAGACCTCCACCGTATGCTCCACCGTGTCCTCCGGGCGATCCCCACAGTGGTGACACCCTGGCGTTTCCTCCCGCTTTATCCTGAACAGGAACCTCCCGAAACAACCGTGTCCGGTGAGGACCTGCGTCAGGCGGAAGGTGAGGGCGCCGTGGCGCCTCACGTGTGCTGCACGCGCATTTTTTTCCTTTTTCTTAAAGTTTGTTAGTAGGTATTGACGTAGCATCGCCAACCTCAGCCACCGTGTGCATTCTGCACGCACTATCACATGCCATTGCCAGATCCGATGATAACGCAAAACCTAACGAAAAGTCGTTTCAAAGTCGTTGATTCAGGATCCACGACTCGCCTAGTAAGGTGATTACGGAAATGATTATTTAATTATTTTGGAAGCTAGACAGTAATTAACATAATAAAAACGCTATTTACGGTGTCTGGTATTTTTTAAGTTTCCTCATTTTAAAGCATCAAGGTTGTTTGTTTGATGAATGAACTAGTAATTAAAGATTAATTATACGGAGATTCGCGGTAATTATTGTTTTCCGCGGTAGTAATTAAAATGGAAATCTCTTGGTAGAAAACAAGCTTTTACTTCGTTACAAAATTAATGTTACAAGCATAGAAAGCTTCTTTCTTATATCTATGGTTACAATGATAGTGTACCGACCTAATAGTTTATTTATGCCATTTTGCATTTACATAGTAATAATGAACACCACACCTAACCAATCATATTCTTTTTTGCATTAACTACAATAATTATGATCAAAGATGAAATACTTAACATGAAGTTTAAAAACATTCAACGTAAACAATTGTGCAATTCTAATAGCACTAGAGCATTAAGAATAGAAGTTTTTACATCGTATACTGTACACAAGTATGCATATCTATTCATTCATGTCAAGTCGTACTCGAGAGACAAATTAACATGTTCCACGTGTTTACAAAGACGACAGAAAATGTAGCCACTAATAAAATATTGATCGATTGAGATTGAAGGAGGCACTCGCTTGCTTACCTGTGCCTTAGCAAATAATGTTCAGAACTCTTTGCTTTTCGGGGATGTGGCGGGAATTTTTAGGACCAATACAGTATTTGCTATTGGCAGCTTAGAAACGGCAGGATTTAATTTTGGAACGTTAGGAACATTCACAGATTACCTAGATAGTGTATATTTAGGAAATTATAAACAAATGAAAATCAACATGACTACCGAAATTATAGCTACAGCAGATAATTCAATATGTAAAAACTCCAGAGGTGCTCCAGAGACGATTTGGCGTCTATCCTTTGGAGGACAACGCCAAATTTTAGTCACGTGTTGTACATAGTGAACACTACAAAGTAGTCGGGGTCACTGAATTCCGATCAAATTAATCCCTTGGCACTTTGGGAATTGCTAAGACGACAAGACAGTATTGGTGCCTTCAGTATAATATTTCCCCCAATATTATACTCTAAAATGATGCATTAGAGCAAGATTATTACCGCCGCTGCCATCATTAATAGAAATAAAAAACAATAGGACGAATGTTTACTATACAAACAGATTTAGTCACAGTTTAAATGTTTATTGTACCTAATTTATAGTAACCGCACACAATGCAACCTCCACATTGCCCACACAGTTATTAAAATTAAATAAGAACCATTAAATGTTACCAGAGTCCCATAACCCAAGTATTGAGTTACTAATAAAATAATCACTTATGCAAGAGCCCACGGACGTGTGAAAGTGAAAGCATTATAAAACCGTCACTATTTTAATCTTCGTGGCGGCTCGAATTGGAAGTTACGGACTCGCCTCCTCCTAAACACGATGATCGAATTGAATATTTGAAACTATTACACCGGGTTCCTTTCGAATGTAATCCTAGGATAGAATCAAAGAGAATTCAAGAGTGACGATGCATTAGTTGATCAGTACTTTGGCCAAATAACCAGCCTTAGCAAGGTTAATGCTGACTCGTCATCATCATCATCATTGGCAACCATGTTTCACCCACTGCTGAGTATCTCCACCCTTTTGTGCCATGCTCCTTTGCGGGGTTATTGCGTTACACACTAACAGTACGAATGGATTTCTATTTGACAGTTCAACAACATTCATTGCGTTATTTACGTTGTTGAGCCGACCATTTTTTCGAACATATGAAGCAATGGATTAGCGATATCCTTCAAAATGATTCCGATTGCAATTCTCTTTTGTTTTTTTTTTAATACGTTGCCCCATTCTAGGAATTTCTCCTGTATCGCGGGTGCGTTTACAAACATTTAAACTCACATACACAAACAGCCAGACCCGGAACAACAACGTCATACAAATATTTGTTCCGTACGGGAATCGAACCCGCGACACGCAGCGCAGCAGTCGATCGCTTAACCACTGCGCCAACCGTGCCTTGCGAGCAATTGACAGTGCGTTACGCAATTAGGTAGCAATAATGAATGATTTAAAACATCAATGTCTTTTCCTTACAAAAAGAGATCTTTGTCTGAAGTTGAAACAGATTCAGACATAAACTATATTGTTATAGAGTACCTAGGTGTAGCTACTCTCGTACGTCCAATCAATCAGCCGTCACACGCTGCGATGCATGATTGATCGCCACTGCAGGACACAGCCCCCCAAAAGGATGAAGTTTATTCATCACGTACACAAGCAGGTTGGTGACCACGACAGAAGCACTATGCACTATGCACGTAACAGATCGTCTGAGATACTATATTTACCAATCGCACATTTCAAGATGCGTAGCTGTGGGGTAATTGCGTACACTTACAGTTCAACAACATTCATTGCGTTATTTTCGTTACTGAGCAGACGAATTTTTCAAACAATATGAAGCATATGGATGAGCAATTTCTTTTAAAATCTTTCGAAATATAGGTGCTGGTCCTTTGAATAGATGTTGAATGCGATCTTACTTGCAAAACAAAGGAGAACAAAGGAAATGTTGGAATAGCATAACATAGTCGTGTTTTGTCATCCCTCCATGCGAAAAAGTCGTGAGTGTATGCATACGTATGTTTAGTTGCAAAACCTCTCGTAAACTATAAAAGGCTATATGTTTTATAGCTATAGCAACTTAAGCTAAAGCACTTTAAGTTATGGGCCAAAGACGTAAGAGCTAAAAAGAGCGATACGATATAATCTTCTCACTGCTGGGGGCACCGGCGTCCTCTCTGTGAGAGGAAGTGAGCCATAATCCACCTCGCGGGCCCAGTACGAATTCGTCGATATCACATGTTTTCCAATTTTTGATTCTAGGACATGCCGGTTACCTCACAATGTTTTCAATCGTTTTGACGGCAATGGTGATGATTCATCACCATTGCCGTCAAAACGTTCCAACCTTTGTGAAAATTAATGTTTCATCACTGATGAAACATTAATTTTCACAAAGGTTGGAACCTACGATCTCCTTACTCGTAAGTAGCGGCCGCTACCACTGGGCCACCACTCACTACTACTTACTATTACGAAGATTAAGTCTATACACAATCGGGCGGTACTCTCACACCATGCTACCTGCCAAAACCAATAAGGATGTAAGTGAAAGTCACATAAACTGCTCAATTTATTTTGACAAGCCATAAATCGTATCTAATCATTCTTAATAAGATGGACAATCGCTCAGATTACCGTTACGTAATCAGAACATGTGTTCGTTTATGATATTGATTAGGTAGATGAAAGTTTTTGCTCATTGGTTTGATCTCTCTTCCATGCTAATCGGATATTGAGAATTAGCTACTTATAGTACACCTCGTACGGTAGTGCGGTTCGACTGTTTGATTGAATGAAAGTTTTTTGATCTATAAGCATAGAAAGACATAATAAAATATGAAAAGAGTACTTATGCTTAGATGGGTTGAGAGGATGAATGAAAGGCGACTGCAAAAAGGTATTTACAAGACATGTGAGTGAAAACGCCGGGAGGACATATAGTGCCCTATTGGTGATATTCTTCAAAAAGGTCAGGTCGTTAGTAGTACTCGCCACCGGCGTGTATGTATTGCCAGATATATGAAATTAAACGAAGCAAAAGGAGTAGGTATGTACCTAAGGATCTTAGCAAGTGGTGCTCTGTAGTTTCGGCTTATCTGTATTTCGTAAAATGTGAATCTCCTACCTAAATACATACGTTAAAAATTAAAAAAAAACAAACAGAAGGTATAAAATCTCTTTTCTATGCTAATTTTGACACATCTTATCCTATTATCCCACCATATCCTACTAATTTTATAAACGCGAAAGTTTGTATGGAAGTTTGGATGGATGGATGTTTGTTACCCTTTCACGCAAAAACGACTGAAGGGATTTGAATGAAATTTGGCACACAGATAGTTTATAACTAGGATTAACACATAGGATACTTTTTATCCCGATATTCCCACGGGATCGAAACTTATACGGGTGAAACCGTGGGTCTCAGCTTGTACTAAATATAGTTTCGTATTTAGCACTTCTATACCAGAGCATATTTCGTGATTACATTGTGTATGATAATCGTGATAGGTAAAATTAGAATGCAAACAATCTACCTGTAGGTACTTCACATAAACATTATAACTGTTATAAGTATAAAATGGGACAGGAAAATGTTTTGCAAACAATATCATATGACTCTTGTTTGCGTCTCTCCAATTTACACAGTCTGACGTTTCGTTTGTTTTCTGATTTTTCACTAACAAAGTTTCGGGTATAAATATGTAGACGAACTTTAATGTACAGTCACCAAAGGAGATATTATGTAACCAGGGTCGTCGGATATATGTAGTTGAAATTTAGTAAGAAACCGATGAATGTTTTCGTATAAAAAAATATTTTATTAATAGAAAACAATCAGTTCTTTTATCAAATTAAAGGAGATGTTTCAAAATGTAAGTATGGAGCCCCGGCCAGGTCTTTGTACACCATAATAAAAAATGGGGAACATAATTAAAACAGTTTTCAATCATCCAATTACTATAAATTGGCTTTGTTTGGTAGTAAAGCACAAGAATGTACACTTGAAATTGCAACACACAACAAAAACCCGTCATGGCGGTAAGCTGTCATGTTGATTGATTATTGACGTTTGACATGTTTATTTCTGTCATATTACATTGTCAAAGAGAATCACTACGTTACCGTACTTTTAGTGACTTTTAGTCTGACAAGATGTGACAGTAGACAGTTCACGATCTATGATCAATGGTCAATCTATGGTATACTGTCATTGTTTTTTAACCACAGAATACCTAAATTGGCGAGACGCCATATTGAAAGTGGATAAAAATAATAAAGTATGCATTTATGCAATTTATCTGTATTTTTCCCGAATTCAAGGGATTTTTCTCGATTTTTCGAAGTACTGTACATATACTGGGCCCATTTTCAAACATCTCCTTTAACTCGAAAAAATCCATCGTTTGACCGTACATATTCGGTTCTAAAAAATCATCATTATCTTGAATTAACTAAAAGTATCCACATTGTTACTGGGATTAATGTATACAAAGTAAAACATTTTAAAAGAGTAACGGTGGAGCTAGTTCCCCATTCTTCTCCATACGAAAACTACCTTTTCGAAGGGCTGACTAGAACAATTCTATTTTATAGTAAGTTTTGACGTTCAAAAGTGCCTTTTATGCACATCAAGCTACTACAATCTGACAAATTTCTTTAATAGAGTTTCAACTTTATCGCTAACGCATTAAGGTTCAAGGTTGATTGGGAGAATTTGACAGTTTCGGGTAGCTTGACCTGCTGGCGTCTGTACAGGCGCCAGCACATCAAGCTACTACAATCTGTCAAATTTCTTTAATAGATTTTCAACTTTATCGCTAAGGCATTAGGTTCAAGGTTGATTGGGAAAATTTGACAGGTTCGGGTAGCTTGATGTGCTGGGTTCTGTACCTATTTGAAATAAATGCTTTGACTTTGACTGGCACAAGAAAAGCTAGGCCTATGCTCAGTAGTGGGCGAAGTGGGGCTGTGTATGATGATAATGATGACGCACATTGATTGTTACCCATGTAGATGATTATTTACAAAGTATAAGGAAAAAGTCAAATGAAATATAGGTAGCCATATTGTTATGCAGTAACGCATAAATATACATCGATGACATAATCCCGACACGTCATGCAATCTATATACATATATAAAATTCAAAGTCCTGACTGACTGACTGACTGATACATCAACGCACAGCCTAAATCGCTGGTCCTAGAGACATGAAATTTGGAGGGTGTGTTCTTCGTGAAGAGTAGGTATCCAATAAGAAAGGGTTTTTCGAAATTCCACCCCTAACAGGGTGAAATCGGGGGATTTAGTTTGTATGGAAATTCTTATTCCTTGAGTTAATAAACTTGAAACTTGGCACCAGTACTAATCTAAGTAAATTATGAAGTTTGCCATTTTAGGTTTTTTCTAAACTACCCCCTAAAAGGGGATTGGGGGGTTTCGAAGTTTGTATGGAAGAATTTTAGCGCGCGGTCCGATTAACTCGAAACTCAGTATTTATACCTAGGATCAAAAGTAAAGAATAATGTGTATCAGGGTTTTTCGAGAATTACCCCTTTTTTTTTTTTTTTTTTCAGGATGGGAAATCATCAAATGACCCCTCCCGCTCTGGGTGGAGCAGAAGGGAGTGTCAGACTCTTACTGACTAAAACCCACCCGTGTTCCTTCCTTAGCCCTTTATGTACCAGGTCAGCGGTAACCCTTTCGGACGATCCCGCTACCCCGGCAGGCTTGGGCCCTGTCGGGCCCCGTCAACTACGCTGACATCTCTTTGAGGCGCGCGTGGAACACAAACACGCCGTCCGGCACAGGCCTGGTCCTGATCGGACGGAGAGCTACCCATTGCTTTCCGCCCGCAGGCCCGCGCCTACGGTGGCCGGGAGTCGTCACGCGGCTCCCGACGCCCGGAGCGTCTCCCTCGGCGGCTGAGGCGTGAGGATCTCTCCCTCGCCCATCCCGCCACCTCCTTCGCTAGCATGACTGCTTCGCAGAAGGAGGTGACCGCCTCCCACTCCCTCTCGCCCCGGACCATGGCTTGCACCAGGGCCGGACGCGAGAGGTCGCCGCCGCTGCCGATCGCCTCTACGAGGACACGGCGGTGCTCTGCTCAAGCGGGGCAGACCTCCACCGTATGCTCCATCGTGTCCTCTGGGCGATCCTCGCAGTGGTGACACCCGGGCGTCTCCTCCCGCCTGATGATGTGCAGGAACCTCCCGAAACATCCGTGTCCGGAGAGGACCTGCGTCAGGCGGTAGGTGAGAGCGCCGTGACGCCTCCCTAGCCACTCCTCAAAGAGGGGTCTTATCGCCGCTATCGTGGCGTGCCCTGCGCTGGGTTGCGATAGTCGCGCCTTCCATTCCACCATGAGACCGCGCCGGAGGTCCGTCCGCTCCGCAGCGATTTGCCGCGGGTGCAGAGTTTCCCCCCGACGTAGTGCCTCCGCGCGCCAGTCATACAGGCGCGCGAGGACTATCACCTCCAGATCCCATGGTGGCAGTCCGGCAAGGAGGCTTGCTGCCTCGCCCGAGATCGTGCGGTACCCCCTTATAAGCCTTACGGCAACCACCTTTTGGGGCGCGTTCAGATAGTGTGCGGCTCGAAGCCGCAGTGAACGCGCCCACACCGGGGCCCCGTAAAGGGCCATGGACCGCACGACCCCTGCGTAAAGCCTCCGGCAGGAGGCGTTTGGCCCCCTCAGGTTGGGCAGGAGCCGCTTTAAGGCGGCTCCGGTCCGTTCCAGTTTGGGGGCCAAACGTCGGAAATGCTCGACGAAGTTCCACCGGCTGTCGAGGACGAGACCCAGGTATCTCATCGTTGTCTCGACGCCGATGTGAACCCCTCCTACCATCAGTTGGGATCCCGAAGGTGGTCCGTACCGGGGCCCATGAAAGGACATGGCCTCGGACTTGTGCAATGCCTCCTCGAGACCCAACTGCCGGATCCTTTCTACGACTATCGCAACCCCGCGTGTCATCGCGTCGGCCGCCGCCTGATGCGACCTCCCCTGCGCCAGGGCAGCGTGTCGTCAGCGTAGCAAACTACGCTGACGCCATCAGGGAGGTCGGCCCGCAGCACCCAGTCGTAACCGATGTCCCACAGGAGCGGCCCCAGAACCGATCCCTGTGGGACACCGCACGACATCTCTCGCCGGTTCCAATTCCCGTCGCGACCGGGGTAGATGACGGCTCTGTCCGTCAAATACGCCCCGACTATTCGACGGAGGTAAGTCGGCACCCGGTGATACCGGAGTGCCTCCCCTATGCAGCTCCAGGGCAGGGTGTTGAACGCGTTGGCGATGTCAAGTGACACCGCCACGACCACCCCACCCCGGGACACCGCGTCCCCCGTCGTGAGGGCTCTCACGCGCATGATGGCGTCCACCGTCGAGCGCCCCTTGCGGAAGCCAAACGGGCACTCCGCAAGATCCGGCCCCGTCCTCACCAGGTGCCCGACGAGGCGACCCGCAATCACTCTCTCAAAGAGCTTGCCGACCTCGTCGAGCAGCACTATGGGCCGGTATGCGGACGGAGAGTCCGCAGGGCGCCCTGGCTTCTGAATGAGGACCAGCTTCATCGTCTTCCAACGGAGTGGAAACTGGCCTCTCTCCATGCATGCGCTTAAGAGCGCCTCCAGTCGAGGCCCGAGAGCCCTCGAGGCTAGGACCCAGGCTTTACCCGGCAAGCCGTCGGGTCCCGGGGCGGTATTTTTGGCCTTCAGCCTGCCTACCGCCGTTCTCAGATCAACCCCGGTCACTTCAGGGGTGTCGTCGTCGTCGTCCGCGTGGTCCGCTTCGGGCACCGCAAGTGGCGGAGATATAGGCGGGGGAGTATGCTCCCCCCGTGAAGGGAACAGAGCGCTCACCACCTCCTCCACCAGCTGTGGGCGGAGACTCTGCGTCAGCGGGGGGGCCCATGTGCGGAGTTTATTCCGCACCATTCTGTAGGGGCGCCCCCATGGATCTCTGTTCAGAGTCTCCAGCATCTCCTAGCGGGCCATATCCTCGGCCCGCTGAACAGCCTCTTGGAGGGCGGTCTTCGCCGCTCTGTACCCCTCGTACAGCTCCATCTCCGTGGCTTCCGCATGCGGAGGGCGGATGCGGAGCCTGCGGTGCCTGGTGTACCGGTGTCGCGCGTCGACGCACGCCTTGCGTAGCGCCCCAACCTCCTGCGACCACCAGTACACCTGACGTCGGGCGCATTCTGGCCGGACTCGGGGCATTGCCACGTCACAAATCTCGGACATGGCCTCCCGGAACCACTCCACCTCATCGTCAATATCAGCAGGCCTGTCCGGTGAAAACACCCAGGCCTGCACGATCGAGGCTTCCAGGAGAAGCTCCCGGTCCAGCTGCTTCAGCGCCCACCGCGGACCACTCGGGGCCTGTTGGACCAGCGCGCTAGAGGTCTGGGTGGAGACCTCAAACCGGATATACCGATGATCGGAGTAGGTCTCCACCTCCTCCATGACGCGCCAGTCAATGACACGCTGTGACAGAGCGGGGCTGGCGAACGAGATGTCCACCACCGACTCGCCCCGCATCCGCACACACATAGGAACAGAACCCCGATTTAGGACGACCAGGCCTGTTTCCAGAGCCCAGTCCTCCACCATCCTGCCCCGCACATCGGTGCAACGGGAACCCCAGGCCAAATTCTTGGCGTTGAAGTCCCCGAGCACCAGCACGGAGAAGGCGTGGTTTCTGGCGACGACGACACTCAACTCTGTTAAAGAGTTCTGGAACTCGGCGAGAGTTCGGCTCGGAGAGAAGTATACTCCCACTACTACAATCTCTCCGAACCGTGCTGCTACGCACCCCTGTCCCCTCGTGACACCTTCGAGGGACGGGGTACCGGCGGCGGCCGACGAAATTATGGCCACTGAGCCGTTTAGGTCCTCCACCCAGTCATCCCTGGGCGGGACAAAGTACGGCTCAGCGACCACGGCGATGTTAATCGACCACTGCGCCATGCTCTGGAGCAACAGGTCCTGAGCGCAGGCGCAGTGGTTGATGTTCGCCTGGAGGAGGCGTAGAGGAGGAGACATTACTCCTCCATTTCGGCCCCCGCGGGCCCCCTCGGCAGTAGTGGCGGCGGCGGCGGCGGTGGTGGCGGCGGCGGCGGCGGCGACGGTGGCGGTGGCGGCAGCAGTGGTGGCGACGGTGGTGGTGGCGACGGCGGCGGAGGGCCTGCCTTTCCTCCTGGCTTCGGCGGGTGGAGCGCAGGACTTGCTCCCCGCCCGGTGATCGGCCGGCTTGCCAGCAGCCGCACATGCGACGCAGTGCGGCGCGGCGTTGCACGAGCTGGCCGTATGTCCGGGCTTGCCGCAGCGGAAGCACAGAGTGCTGCGGTCCTCTAAGGTGCACTGGACGCCCACGTGGTGCCCCACGAGGCATCGATAGCACCTTAGAGGTCTGGGCTCCAGCAGCTTGACCTGCGCTGACACCCAGCCTACCAGGAGCCTTCCGCCCTTCACTA
This sequence comes from Apamea epomidion, assembly GCA_947507525.1. Classification (NCBI taxonomy): domain Eukaryota; kingdom Metazoa; phylum Arthropoda; class Insecta; order Lepidoptera; family Noctuidae; genus Apamea; species Apamea epomidion. The sequence goes on along the minus strand of OX382226.1, from coordinate 8,555,543 downwards.
TCTTCCTCGCCGCCGTCACGGGACAGCTTACCGTTATGGTTCGCATACCCGTGAAGTCAGGACGTAGGGTGCCCGCTTTCACCTGGTCGGCCAGACACCCGCCCGTCCTGACGACGGCGGCTACCACCTCTGCCCCCGTCGCCGAGTCATCCAGGCCCACAATGTGCATATCCGCGCACTTGACGGGCCTGGAGACTCGAGCCTCGTCCGCATTGAGGGACGCCCTTAGCTTTTCAGCCAGGGCGTCAGCGGTGGGGGAGAATTACCCCTGACGGGCTGAAAAGGGGTAGTCAATTTTACAGGGGAGGATTTTACTGCATGGCTTGATTAACTCGAAAATTAGGATAAATAATCTTTGAGTCAAGTTAAGAATACATCCCAAACGATTTTTTAAAATTCCACCCCTGTAGGGGTGAAAAGCGGGAGATACAGTTTATATGAATAATCTTCTTCATTAGGGTAATATATACATTTGAAACTTTTCAAGAATACTCACCTGAGGAGTAAGTAATAAAGCTTATCATTATAAGTTTTCTAAAACTACCTCTCAAAGGGATAGAGGTTTTGAAGTTTGTGTGGAAGAATTTGAATGCGCGGTCCGATTAACTCGAAACTGAGTGTTTATACTTAAGACCAAAAATAAAGAATAACATGTATCAGGGTTTTTCTAAAATCTACCCCAAAGGTTTGAAAAGGGGTAGTTAATTTTACAGGGGAGGATTATAATGAGTGGCTTGATTGACTCGAAAATTAGTATTAATACTTTTGTCAGAAAATAATTAATAATAAGTATCTAAAGTTGTCGAAAATTGACCCCTGATGGGGCAAAAAGGGGTAATTCGATTTTTAAGGGGAGGATTTGAACTTGAAACTGTATGTTACATTTTCACACCTAAACCACTGAACTTCTGATTTGGCAGAGACGGATGGCATCAGGATGCCATCTATCTCTTTTGTTGTTGTGTTTTTTTGTGTCTTTTGTCTTTTGTTTGTCTTGTGTAGCACGTTCTCATGGGATAATTCCCGGCATCCACGCGGGCGAAGGCGCGGGCAGAAGCTAGTGCACAATAAAATGAAAATAGTACGAAAAGGTTGCAATAAAATCAAACATTTGACATTACATTTGATTTCTTGTATAAATAAGCATCACCTCTGTACCTATTTTTCTGTTCTGTTTTTTCTTGTCTGTTTATATATATGTACATAAATGGTAAAATAAATAAATACCCTGTGTATAGACAGAAACTATAGAACGCCACCGGCTACGATCCTTACACACTCCTTTCGCTTCATTAATGTTCATAGGCATTTCTCTAATTTTAAGATCGTTCACAGTCTGATCTCAGTCTCAATCTGTCATAAATACCTCCAATATCCCTACACTTTGTCTTTAATAACAAATTAAGTAATTGAAATCACTGTAATTCTAATAATTGTTATTTAAATGATTGTAATAATTGTAATTAAAATTTTCTTATAAATTGTAATAATTCAAATAGTTCTAATAATTGTAATTTTTAAAATGATTTTTGTAAATTAACTATAATTTTGCATGCCTGTAATGAGAGTGAAATATGTCTTGTGCTATAATTTAATTTAACATCTTGTGTACCCACCATATTTCGGGCAAATAAATGATTTATTTTTATTTTTACACTTTTGACAAATTTTTGACATTGATTGTCGCCGGGATGAGACTGTGAATAGATTTTGAACGTTTTTAATTACGGGAATTCGGCTTCTGGTTGATCTGTCCATACACACTGACCTTTCTGTAGAACATCACCAAAAAGGTCACTATATTATGTCCTTCTTGGGCGTCCCCTCTCTGCGTATCTACTCACATCTGCCTTGTAAATAATCGTTTCGTTTATTTATAAATACCTTTTGTTAGTCGCCTCTCATTCATCCTCACATGACCAAACCATTTAAGCATAATCTTTTAATAATCGACTTCAAAAAAGAAGGAGGTTCTCAATTCGACTGTATTTTTTTTAAATGTTTGTTACCTCAGAACTCCGTTATTTATAAGCCGATTTGCAAAATTATTTTTTATTTGTAAGGATATACTTGGTCAGATTGGTCCCATGGAAATTTCAGCAAAAACGGTTCAGTACTTTGGTTTAAACCAAAATTACTGGTAAGACTGAGAAGACTTTGTTTGTTTGAACGCGCCAATCTCTGAAAGTACCAGTCGAATTTGAGAAATTATTTTTGCATTTGATAGCCCAATCCTTGATCATGTCTACAGACTATTTAACAACACGCTAGGACTATCAGGAGCCGAGCAAAAACAAAACGAAAATGAACTTATAGCGCGGGCAGGCGATGAGATGCGACAGGGGGAATGCAGGGGAAGAAACGCGTACAAAGTCGCGCGGGTAGTTTGAAACTTTGAAGTCTTTACAATTAAGTGAGAAGATCAAGAGAAACCGCCAACAAGCGTCCATTACGTTGTTGTCAGATTATATCGGTCATTGACGCACATTAGTAAAACATATATCTTGTAATATGCTATCGAAATATAGGTTAAGATAACACTATCTTATCTTTAATAGGCGGAATTATTATCATAGAAAATTTATACTGGCAATGGCAGGACAAGTGCTTTTGCTTTTTCTACTTAGTAGTCATATCTTTATTTGCATTTTCATAATGTTAATAAGATGAAGATTTTACAAAGTCGTCAAGGCTACGGAACCCTGTAGCGTTACTTAACTCTCCAGACTTCTTACTGGATCCACGCTACTTCTATCCACCCTGGGTCTCGTACTTTGGGCGTCTCGGTGTCTGGGCACGACAGAGAGAAATAGATCGTAGCAAAATATATTCGTGAAACTTAGTAGGTAAGTGATAAAAGTACAGACGCCAGCAAGTCAAGCTACCTGAAACTGTCAAATTTTTCCAATCAACCTTGAACCTTAATGCTTTAGGGATAAAGTTGAAAACGTATTAAAGAAATTTGACAGATTGTAGTAGCTTGATGTGCTGGCATCTGTTCATTAGAACATATTCATTTTAAAATCAAAATTTACTTCATATACACATACGAGTCTGTTTATCCAATACTTGTAACTTCTGCGTGCTAGTGTATTTTTTTTAACCGACTTCAAAAAAAGGAGGAGGTTCTCAAAATTTGTTTGTATTTAAAAAAAAAATGTTTTTTCGCGCATAACTCCGTCGCTTGCCAACCGATTTAAAAAAATAAGAAATAATTTCCTATTTTATAATAATAGTTATTATTAGGTACCATTATTTAACAACAATTAATTTATGTTTAGATCAGTACTGACATAATTATTTTCTAGAAGTTTAATTAACTAAACTTATATATTATTATTTTAATTAAACACAGTACAGTACTTACATTTAAGTGCCTAAATAGTCTTAATTATACTCATATTTTATTTTATAAAATAATATTTGCTGACTGTTTTCATTAATTATTATTCCACCTCCCAACAGTGTAACGACCGATAAATTATAATATGAAAGCTTCAGTTGTTATAAGTCGGAATTGCGTGACTTAACTCTATCATAATTCTGCTGAAACAAATTATTTTTTCCTTTGTAATGACTAGTTGTTTTATATAAATAATAAAATTGCCCTTCTGAACTCAACAAACGCAGGTTCTTTAAGAAAACTGCGGAACAGAAAGCCTTTGACATTGAAGATGTTGTTCATGTTGTAAATATTATTTTAATCAATAAGCTTTCGAGAATTATTAAAATTATTATTTAATTAACTGATGCGTGTGTATCAATTAGCTTGGAGATATTTAATCTGTCCAGTCGATTGTTGAAGCAGTTCCGTATGGGAGCCGTCACAACATTTTCCGGGAGCCTATTCCATGCTATTACAACTCGGTTAGACAAGAATTACTTCAAAGACTTTTTTGCTTGGTGATTCTTTGAATATGGGCAAATGGTTAAAAAAATACCGCTTTTAGGCCATTTAATAAAATTATTATACGGTATAACTATAAGCAGAATGTAATGTTAATAACGTTACGGTCGTTAGTTTCATCTCACCTTCACGCTACACACTGAAAGACATTTCGAAAATCACTTTAGCACTTTAATAACACTAATATAGGATTAAATTGTTGTACTAGGTGCAGTTATGTGACCAACTAGTTTAACTAGTAATTTGGCTACTGTCGTAATTGTATCCGTTCCTTTTTGCATAATTTTGAGTACTTAACTTAGAAATCTACCACCACCATCCCATGATTTGGTGATACATAAATATGGGATATTTTGTAATGGCGAAAAAATCGGTGGCAGAAGCGAGCGGTAATCGGGAGTAGGGATTGTCAAGAAGTAAATACTGTACTGTATCAACTTAATATATCTTTGCAATGGAAAGGAATATTAAACATTGTTTTAATCCAGCCAGACCTTTTCTAAGATTTGAAAGAGGTTAATTTCTACAAGAAACTTTCGTTTGCATGCAAGTGTCGGACTGTCGGCTTAGAGACAAAGTTAACAAAATGTTACGTGACGCCGAGTTGTAAATCCGCCACACAATCGTGAATAGTGAAACTTGTGCACTTACATAGTTTAGCTTGAATCATGGCACGGCAATGAAAGGTCCCTGAGAACTTTACAAGTGATAAAACAGCTATGTAAGTTTTAAAGGCCGTATCTCTCTACCCGAATTAACTTAAGCTAACGAACAAGACAGTTACAATTCTTACACAAAACTATGTGCATAGAGCGATGATATAGACAACAATATTACGCAAAAACCAAACACAACGCTTCCATGCAAAACACATATTATTATATAACGAACAATAATAATAAACATTTCAAGCATGAAACTATTTTTAAAGCAACTTCAATAAAATTAATAGGTGATAAAGTATTAACTTCAACGGAACGTTTTTAAGCCTACAAGACCATGAGATTTATAAGCTAAGTAGAACGCTTCCTTCAACGTTACCGTCCAAGATAACGATTAAAATACTTATGGTAATGTCAGTGAAGCTATACGTAATACTAATTAACCTAATATTATCACTACATAATCACTGCTATAAGATCATTATCGCTATACAAAACACTTTCTCTTCAAATTCGTATAGTGGCTTTTTAACGATATTCGTTTAGAAACGCCATCAAACTCTTTCTTTGACAGTGTTGGCTTTTGGTGACTGAAAATATCTTCAGGAAACGAGAGCGTGGGGGTCTGGGATCGCTATCTCCTAGAGCAAAGCTTTCCTGTGCGGTAGAACAGTTTTAGTCAGGTTATGATTATGAACCAAAGCTTATGCCAAAATAAATAGGTCAACCTGTCTTCATACCGATGATCTGATCCTGAACTCGACATCAGAATGCAATAAATAAAGAAAGTTAACGACACTAACTAGAGTTGTCCGAACATATTGCACTATTACTGTTTCCGCTGGCCCAGCATCGCGTGAGAACATGCGACCACCGGCCACCGGCCTTGAGTCCTTCGCTGCCTAGCCTAACTACTTCAAATCAACTTTTATTACTATACTATCGCTCCGGACCAGTTTCTACTCCATACCCACTATATAGGGAGCTACTCGCTTTATGTTTATTTATAACCCTCTCGCTAGACAGTTGCCAACTGATGGAAAGACGAAATGTATGCGGAAGGACCAACTCTTTTATTTAAAAAAGGCATTGGCTTCTCAGAATGGATGTAACGTACGGACTTGGCAGAGCCACAATTTTGCGGTAATTATTTACATGAATGGTAATGAGGAGAGATAGTATCGGATATGTCTGTACAGTACAGCAGCTGTTGGATAGCGGTTGTATTTTTTTAATCGTAAACTTGATTCAGAAATCCCTTCTAGTTTATCGACCAATATTTTCAGTGGATTCTTCAAAGAAAACGTCAGTGGGAGACAATTTATCGACGTGCTCGACACGACACGTGCGAGATAAAACGCAATTGTTCTGGATTCATGACATTTGGAACTGCTCTCATTCTCGTAACATGTTGCATAACACGACGTCCCAATTACCGACGGTTGCACGAACAGTCTCGCACGATACCTATGTCATACGCAACTGCTATGATTGTGAACAATCACTTCCGCCCAATTTGTCGGCCACTTCCGACCGATTATATGTAGGTGATACTGCAGTTTTGGTTTCCTGTGTTTTTATTCACACAATTCTCATAACCTACATACAATGGAAAAGCGTTTACAAACCGAATGCGATGAAGCTGTAGAGATTTATACTGATGAATCTATATTTCTACTGGCCCGGCATCATTCGGATGCATTCGGATGTCGGTCGGCTCTAATCGGCTAACGCTGCTGGGCGTCAGCCAACCCATTCCCGCCGTTTCGACGGATTTAAATTTGGAACACTACTTTTTTCTGTGGCAGTAGTAGTTTGACGAGGTGAACAATCTCTATCCGTTTAGAAATATACAAATCACATGTGTTATGGACATTTGCTATAGATGGTTGTAGGAAAGAGATGTCCCAATTTCTGTACATAGTAACATAAATGTGGGTACTGGGTGCTGCACCTTACTCTGTGACACGAATACCTCGAATTCGTATCCTGCTTGTCGTTGTTTATGATTCCACGTGCGTAAATGTAACGGTTATACGCGTGTTTAGACAACACCTCACGAATTATATACTTTCGGCGTACTGTTTCGTGCATTTTTATATTGACCTGCTTCTATGGGCTACCTATGAGGATAACTGAACTACTTATTTTATCAGTGCTTTTGCTCGATTTTCCTGTTGAATCAATATTTTCAAATTATTTCTGATCGAGGAAAATATAATATTAGACATATTGTTTTGTTTACTACTCGCAGTGATTTGTACATATCCACTGCCACGGAGGGCATACAAGATATGTTTTAATTTCTCTTGGTGAAAAATCATAAGAGATAATGGACAGCCTGCTACTGCAGGTTCTATAAAAGCCGTATGGTTAAAAGTAAGCATGAAAAATAACAACAATTCAATTGCTGTTATAATAATGAAATCCCTAGAAAAGCACATGTCTAGCCTCGATGACACAAACTAAAGGATAATAAACAACTGTGATGAATCTCAATTACACAGAAGATGACTGGACTGTTCTAAAAGTTGAGCCTATCTATGGAGCACGTTATACGGCGTCGTGCATGCGGGACCCTGTTCAACGAGAAACAAATTGGCAATTTGACAAAAATGCAACGAACCGACTCGTACAATGTACACACTCACATATATACAGATAGTAAATCAGAGCGCACGCTGCGCTCGATGATTGAATAACATCGAACTGGACTGGTTCATTGGACTCATTCTATTCGACAAGCTCTTCAGATTTGTCATTATATCAATCGATATAGCGCTATCTATGCAACCAACACATGGCATTCAATGATCAACTCTCGATTTTGTCATCTCTAAACATAAAAAAAGCTACTGAAACTGCGAAGGCGTATGAGGCAACCGTTTGAACTGTACAAATAAAACTTAGAACGAATATTAGAAGTGGGCAGATATGAGCGGTATTTGCTTGTGACCTTCTCTTGATGCTCATTATGGACGAAGTCGAACGTTTACAATCCTATTCGAGTCTAGTAATACATTCTATCTCGTTTACACTTAATAACACACGTTTTTGTGCAAACCGTGTCAAACATTTTGGTTATATGTTTGCACCAAACATTATATCGTCAACATAACGTTTTACAAGTGTCTTCATGGAACAGAGGAGCTGATGTCACTGAGTACTTGAATCACAAAATAATCGCGATGTGTACACAAACAACACCGGCTAACCTGCGCACATATATCTAGCTAACCTCGCGCTCACAGCCGCGTCCGCTGCGTCTGTGGTGCGACAACAAACGTCAAGCAGCGCACAAATAATTACTATTTGCTTTGCTCCTGCCCCTGGTTTTAGTTCTCACTTGGCTGGTCTTTACCCTCTCGTCATTTTATGATGTTTACCAAGGAGAGTCGACAGCATGCTAATTAAAAACATACAACTCTCATTTAGAGGGCATTGGCTTCAACTCACCTGTGCTCTGTTGATGACATCGTGCGGTCCTCGCCAAGTGGTGGCTGCTGGAGATTTCCTTTTGGCCAGTTCAAGTGTAGCTTCACTTGGACATCGTTCAAACATAAGCACACGTTCTGCGACTGAGCCACGCGTGAGGAACGGGCGCACGGGCGTCACTCCTCCTGCTGCGTTGGCGGGCTCACCGGCGCCGGCGCTGGACGCGCGCCGAGCTCGCGCCTCGAATTTAGAGCGCGCCTCCGTGACATGGGAGCCCAGCGACGCCCGGCGCTCGCCGCTGGCGCCGGCGGCCGGCTTCCTCGCTCCTGTCTCCAGCCTGTCCTGGTATCTACTCTTGGCGTAGTCAACCAGTGACAGCGGTGGAACCACGTCCGGCCGCTCTGCAGTGCGTTCGGCCACCACACCACCGGTGCGCAGCGCCCGCAGCAGGCGCTCCTCCTCGCGGGCGACCTCGAGCCGCATAGCAGCGGGGTCGGCCCGTCTCGCGCCTGCGCCTGCGCCTCCTGTACCATTCCGCTCCGGTACCAAGTCTGGAGGAAGCATAACCTCTATGGTCTCTCCTTCGGGCTCGAAACTCTCGCGGCGTGTGTCGGGTCTCTGTTCTCTTCGGACGTCTGGTCTTTGTTCCCTAGGCGCGTCCGGGCGATGAACCTGTCTAATATCGGGTCTCTGTTTTATTTCGGGTTTAGGTTCCGGCCTAGGTTTAGTCCTCAGACTCTCTGCCAATTTGAGGCCAGGCGTGGGCCTGCACGATAATATTTCCGTGGGCGCGAGGCCACGCGCCTTCCAAGTCTGATATATGGCTTCGGCATGGTCAGAAATCTGTTTAGCAATAGCGGCTATGTCCTCCTCACCCGTGTCTATCTCGCGGCGGGCCGTGGCCGCCATGACCGAGCCGCTCACAGCCTGCGAGCTAGGCAGAGGTGTTGGTACGTACCGCACTGGCAGCTCTAGGGCCGCCCCGTTTGCCCCATCTACACTCACAGCTCACAGAAACACCACAGGAAGTGCACTTATTAACCGAAATCACTGAAAAGAACAGCACTGCGGCAAGTCGCGGTGCAGCACTGGGAACAGCTGTAAGAGCGCGCGTCCAACAATAAACAAAGGCGACGATCGCGTGCGTCGGGTGTGCGGCGGCGGCACACGACGAGCCGGCAGAGGGACGGCGCGCGGACTGCGGCGCGGCGCCGGTAGTGCCGGTACCCCGCGCCCGCCGACCGCCCGCCTCCCCGCCTCCTGGTTCCCGTTCCCGTCTCACGGCCTCCTTGGTCATTCACTGACACTAATTATTAGGCATGCCGTTTTCAGCTTACAATGCACAGCTTTCCTGAAACCGGAAGTGAGTAGATACCCATTCCAGGACATCTTTAATTTTAACTTAGGTACTCGGGATATCTCTGGATACGTACTATTTGTTCTGATTGTCATCCCGGTGATAGATATAGTATTGGAACATGTTACAAATTCTGGCCTTGGGCTGTTGTGTTGGGCGGAATCAGGCGGAATGCATTTGGGCGTTTAGCTACAGGGCGATGACAAGGACAATACCACAGGTCCACAAAGATTGTTAAATTCCAGACAAGACAGTATGATCATAAAATGTAAGGTGGTATCACAATTTATTGTTATTGACCTACTTAAACTCTCTTAATATTATGAATAATGGCCGTACTACGACTTTCATATAACTTTAATGTGACCAAGGAAGAGCTTTTACAGCATTAAGCTTTTATACAGCTAATAAGAATTCACAAAGTCTATTTCGGTCAAATCTATAGAACGCTCTATGTAATCATGTTTTTTTAGAGCTACATACATCGTGGTGTGCGGCATGCGTCACTATTCCAGTGATGTCTTATCTGTGACGAGCGAATCTGTGGCGTCGTCGGGCGATGCGTCGCGCACGCGCGTCGCTGCTACAAATAGCACGCGCGCCTTGTATTTATTTACACACTCCCTACTTTTTTATTTTTTTGTATCATTCTACGAAGCAACGACACTGCACCCGGCCTGCCTCAGAACGGCCGGGAAGAAATACGGATCGGATATTCAACACGAAACTAATTTTATTCGTTTTAAATATAAACAATGAAATCATTGTTTTTGAAAATGCGAACGGCTGGAACTATTTACAATTGGAAATAGAAATGGTTGATATCTTAATCGGAGCAGTAAATGCTTGCGCTCGCGATCCTTTCACGAGCGTTTTGTGATAAGTACTTATCAATAAATATAATAATTTACATGTTATCGAAGGCTATAGAATAATATACAAAGTTAAAGTAAGACCACATTCAGACTCTATTGAATTCTAAGATCGAAAGGAACTGATATACGAATTAGTTCAGTATTTCGTTTAGACTTCTAACTAACAAGGAAAAGCCAACACAAAACTCAAACTTAACGCATTTATTTCAATTATACCAACTTTTTGAATTGTCAAAGAGTCGGAGAGTTAGTCAGAAAATTGAAGCTAATTGGCCATTCCAAAATGTTGATTTCCATAGTGATCTACATTTACTGTATCATCGGCTCTCTGCTATCTACAGAAGAACAAGAAACTCTAAGGAGACTCTTTTAAATCAAGATATTAAAAAATCCAACCACCGTACAGTCTTCTAAAACCTGATTCAGGCATTGAATAAAATCCAGGCAGTCGAATTTACGAATTTAGGCATAAAATGCTCATCTAATAAATTAAAAATTTAAAAAACCCCCGACAACGTTAAACCCTATAAAAAGAAAAAAATAACCTTGAAATTATGACCCTACGTAAGTACGTATGAATTTTTTTTATTAAATATTGTCCTGTCGGGGGACCGCGACTATTTTAAACTTTAACAGAACGTTTGGCTAATAATGAGGGCGGTCCCCCGACGGGACAACATTTAATCAAAAAATTTCATACGTACTTACGTAGGGTCATAATTTCAAGGTTATTTTTTTCTTTTTATAGGGTTTAACGTTGTCGGGGGTTTTTTAAATTTTTAATTTATTAGATGAGCATTTTATGCCTAAATTCGTAAATTCGTCTGCCTGGATTTTATTCAATGCCTGAATCAGGTTTTAGAAGACTGTACGGTGGTTGGATTTTTTAATATCTTGATTTAAAAGAGTCTCCTTAGAGTTTCTTGTTCTTCTGTAGATAGCAGAGAGCCGATGATACAGTAAATGTAGATCACTATGGAAATCAACATTTTGTTTTCTGACTAACTCTCCGACTCTTTGACAATTCAAAAAGTTGGTATAATTGAAATAAATGCGTTAAGTTTGAGTTTTGTGTTGGCTTTTCCTTGTTAGTTAGAAGTCTAAACGAAATACTGGTGTTACGTTGTCGGGGGTTTTTAAAAATTTTAATTTGATATTTTATTTCACGCTTTTTGTAGGGACTCCTTGTTATGTCATTTCTTTTATTTTCTTGCGTTTTAAGATTCAGGTAATTTGGTATTTATAATCAAGTTTTTTGTAATTCGCAATTTTGTGGTAGTGGCCATCTTGGATTTGAAATTTGTCATAGTGTATAGTATTCTACTAGTCAAGCCCTTTCATTTGATACCCATATTGAGCGAGTTGTGAAAAAATATGTAATCCGCCATTTTGTGGCGGCGGCCATCTTAGATCGATTTTCATCAAACATAGCTAAGAACACTCCCGACAAATTCACCTTTCAAAAAAAAAAACAAAATTAAAATTGGTTCATCCGTTCGGGAGCTACAATGCCACAGACAGACATACACACACACACCCCCACACACACACACACTTACACAGACACGTCAAACTTATAACACCCCTTCGTTTTTGCGTCGGGGGTTAAAAAGAACACGACGATAGAAAGACTACGTCTGCGTCAAGTTTCTCTGTTGGCGTCTGAAATCCTTTGATATATATTGATAATAAGTCACTGAGAGGCAAGATAAAAGAGACAATGCTCCAGAGTAGCCTCGCTTATTTTGTATCATCTCGCGTTTAGAACACCCTAAAGTCGTATTTACTTGAACTTTGGTACTTGATTAGAAAGAAAGAGAGAATAACGTTTGTTTGAACACAGTTCGTGAAATACAAAATACAAATAACAGAACAAAAAAATTAAAATAATGTTTTCAGAACAATAGTGTGTGCCTCACGGCTGCTCCAAAAAGTTTCAAATGTTCAATTAGAAAAAGTATTGCATACTGACTTTAGCTAAGCTTTTGTTAGCTTTATCTAAAGTCCTTTGTATTCAAATTGTGTTTAACGAATTGACCTGGTAGCAAGTTTTCTGAGTATTTAGCAGCCTTGGACAACAATATTAAGTTCGGTCTTCGTTATACGTTACGTTAGTTCGGACACCGTGGCAGTTGAAGAAACTAGGTACTGTAATCACCATTTTAAGCAAACTTTGGTTACAGTTACAGTTGTTGATAGTGTTCAAGAGGATAGATACTGGGTACAGTCCTTGGAAAGTAAATACGTTGTTAAATCTAACGGCGCAGCCTATACCAAAAGTGGTCAGCGTATTAGTGGTTTTAGCAGGTTCAATATCATCTGGATTGTGCTGGAATATTGCAGTCCGTCGTGGACGTGGTACGACAGCAGCTCTCCTGACATGATATTCTATCCTCTGAAGACATCCACCACGCAACTAGCGATGTGACTGACACCAGCCAGTGTTATCCGACCTTTTCGGCGATTCCAGTAACTTCGTAACAAACATTGACGGCACAGCTTGCTGCCCCATCAAATATTATATCAGAAGTCTGGAATTAGGAAACTATTTGATTATTACACGTACATAACATGGGAACTATATAGAGCTGAATATTACAAATCAGTACAAATACTTTAAATTGAAACGCGAATTTACCGAAACATCACGGTTCTGCGTACAGCGGCCATTTGATACGGCTCTTAATAAGATTAACTCAATGTAACCACTGCTTGTGTTATGTAAGCTTGTGTAACGAGTCCGTGCTATACTTGGCTGCGTTCTGCAGCTAAATATAGTTAAAAAAACACGCCAAAACGCTATTAGTAACGTAAATATTCACGCGCATGTGATGAACTAGATAATGAAAATTAATTCCGGTTAGCTTCACCTAGATTCCGTTTCCGGGTTTATAGAAGTTACAGTAGGTATCTAGTGCCTAATAATCTTGATATGCAACGTTGTTATTGCCGAAACAGTTTGTGATGTGTTGTCAACCATAAAACGTAATTTGAAATTCATGTTCCTGTAATTTCATCAGCACCCTGATCAGCACCCACTAGTATGGTAGCATTAGGTAAGTTCCAGATAGAAGAGTGCTTCTATCTGGAACTAACTGAACCAACCTAATGCTACTTGGAGATGCAGAAATCGATATGGTGATAAAAGATCCGATCAGTGATAAGAGTTACATGCCACAGAGTCATCCAGGACTCTGTGGCATGAAACTTCACTATTACTAATGATGCAAATAAAGAAAGAAAATACATATATTTAGCATAGACTAAAAGACACCCAATACACCAAATATAAAATGTAAAATCCGATGTAAGAAATTAGCAGGAAAATGTGCCTCACGGCTGCGCCAAAAAAGCCCACTTCAGCAAAAATGCCAGACAACTAGTGCCTGACGCTGGTTTTCCACTGCACCTGCAACATTAATACTAAAAACAGTAAGCACAAGCATAATCGGTCTATAATGTGCCCACTGCTGGGACACAGGCCTCCTCCCTGTGAGAGGGAAAGAGCCGTAAGCCACCACGTGGGCGCAGTGCGGGTTGGCAGATATCACATGTCTTGGAATTTTTTGTTATCCTAGGACATTGATAAAGTAAAATAAATAAATAAATAAATAGACATGTTGGTTTCCTCACGATGTTTTCCTTCACCGTTTTTGGGAGTGGTGATGAAATAAATCACACAAAAGCGCCTATGTTCGACGACGGTAGTGCATGAAGCCACAGACCCGACTCCCATTTACCCACAGCCAGCAGGCGCGCACGCTCCGCAGTAGTAACAGCACGTCTGTTAAGTAAATTATCCTAAACTATTCTGCAGAGCGGCTCATCCCACCGTCTCTGGGAAAATGGATTATCGGGTAGATCTGAGTTCGGGCAAGCGAGTCTCCAGGCATCCATAGCCTCAGTGAAGCACGGCACATCAAAATTAATCAGTGTGGAGGCTAGGATTTTCCTGATTAATTTCTCAGTGCCGTGGACCGAGGATATGAAAGCCGGTAAACTAATACTAGAAATTTTGGCGAGACGTCGAGGCCTCCCAAACAAATGGGAAGAGTAGCTTGTGTTCAAGCTCGGTCATCCAAGGCCACATTTAAAATCGAAGTTAATGTAAGCCTGATAATTTGGTCCATTTTGTCTAAAAGGTGAGTATGATTCCATAAATGGGAAGCGCGAAGAAAATAAGTTAATTTAGGGCCGAAACAGCAGTAACGAATTAAAGTGATGGCCGAATGCATATTAATTTGGAACAATCTTTCCGAAACGTCGTTGAAATTTTGTATTTTTTCCTCAATAAATTCGGAAAAGGAATTTTCGAAGATTGGAAACCCAAGGAAATGAAGAGAGCTTTTTCCAACAATTTTAATATTTGGAGCCATTGCGTTAAATTTGGGAAGTTTCAGTTGTTTGTCGGTACTGTCCGCTAAATATAGTTCACATTTCGAAAGGTTGAGATCAAGGCCAATGGAATGAAGTTCATTTTCTAAGAATCTTAGGTCGTTTAAACAGTTTCTACTTCGCCACCCAAGGTGCCATCGTCTAGATACCAAACATTAAATTTGGAATTTAGCTGTCGAATAATTGGGTGAATGGCTAAACTAAAAATCACTGGCTCGAGGGGGTCACCTTGTTGACAGCCAACAGCAGAATCCAGAAGGTTGTCCCGATATATGCCAAAGGAAACTATAAATTTGAGGTATTTCTTTTTTAGTTTCTGCCAGCAAGGTGTCCCTATTAACGGAATTGAAGGCATTCTTTATGTCAACCTTTAGGATAACTTCTCCTTATCCAGAATGTAGGTAGGTCGACAAGGCGTGTACGGCAGCCTCACAGCCCCCTTTGGAGCCGTAACCTAGCTGCAGGGGCTGAAATTTTTCCGAAACAACCTCACCATAAAATTTACAACAAATTTTGGCTGCCATACGACGGTAAGTAGTGCCCACGGCAATGGGAAGAATACCTGGCGGTATTCGTCTTTCTTACTCAGGGCGCATAAATTAACCCCATACAGAATGTCGATGACGGCCTCGTTCACCTTGCCGGAGAGCATAAGGTTGATCAAAGCCGTAAGCTCCTGGGTTCACATCGGCGTCGAGAAGACGATGAGATACCTGGGTCTCGTCCTCGACAGCCGGTGGAACTTCGTCGAGCATTTCCGACGTTTGGCCCCCAAACTGGAACGGACCGGGGCCGCCTTAAAGCGGCTCCTGCCCAACCTGAGGGGGCCAAACGCCTCCTGCCGGAGGCTTTACGCGGGGGTCGTGCGGTCCATGGCCCTATACGGGGCCCCGGTATGGGCGCGTTCACTGCGGCTTCGAGCCGCACACTACCTGAACGCGCCCCAAAAGGTGGTAGCCGTAAGGCTAATCCGGGGGTACCGCACGATCTCGGGCGAGGCAGCAAGCCTCCTTGCCGGACTGCCACCATGGGATCTGGAGGCGATAGTCCTCGCGCGCCTGTATGACTGGCGCGCGGAGGCACTACGTCGGGGGGAAACTCTGCACCCGCGGCAAATCGCTGCGGAGCGGACGGACCTCCGGCGCGGTCTCATGGTGGAATGGAAGGCGCGACTATCGCAACCCAGCGCAGGGCACGCCACGATAGCGGCGATAAGACCCCTCTTTGAGGAGTGGCTAGAGAGGCGTCACGGCGCTCTCACCTACCGCCTGACGCAGGTCCTCTCCGGACACGGATGTTTCGGGAGGTTCCTGCACATCATCAGGCGGGAGGAGACGCCCGGGTGTCACCACTGCGAGGATCGCCCAGAGGACACGGTGGAGCATACGGTGGAGGTCTGCCCCGCTTGGGCAGAGCACCGCCGTGTCCTCGTAGAGGCGATCGGCAGCGGCGGCGACCTCTCGCGCCCGGCCCTGGTGCAAGCCATGGTCCGGGGCGAGAGGGAGTGGGAGGCGGTCACCTCCTTCTGCGAAGCAGTCATGCTAGCGAAGGAGGTGGCGGGATGGGCGAGGGAAAGATCCTCACGCCTCAGCCGCCGAGGGAGACGCTCCGGGCGTCGGGAGCCGCGTGACGACTCCCGGCCACCGTAGGCGCGGGCCTGCGGGCGGAGAGCAATGGGTAGCTCTCCGTCCGATCAGGACCAGGCCCGTGCCGGACGGCGTGTATGTGTTCCACGCGCGCCTCAAAGAGATGTCAGCGTAGTTGACGGGGCCCGACAGGGCCGAAGCCTGCCGGGGTAGCGGGATCGTCCGAAAGGGTTACCGCTGCCCTGGTACGTAAAGGGCTAAGGAAGGAACACGGGTGGGTTTTAGTCAGTAAGAGTCTGACACTCCCTTCTGCTCCACCCAGAGCGGGAGGAGTCATTTGATGATTTCCCATCCTGAAAAAAAAAAAAAAAAAAAAAAGCCGTAAGCTCCTTCAAGAGCAACTCACACGGTGCCACCACATCACTACTAAAAAGAATCCTGGCTGTTCCGCTGATGTCACCTTCCCCTAACTTAGATTCTACTAGATTCCTCTTGAAGATGTATATCTCTGTGTCGGTAATTTTGAATCCAAATTATGAGCCGAAATATTACAGTTTTCTTTAATTTGTGTAGTTAATGTCTTTTTGGTAGCCAAATTCTTTTGTACATGTAGGATTCTGTAAGGAAATGTGAGCAGCTGTTTCCAAGCACTTTGTGAGTTCTCCCGGGCGGTAAGACGAATGCAACCTGCTAGGTGTTGTGCCACTAGTCTATTATGGTAATAGACTTATTAAACTACATTTTACTTGATTTGACCATAGACCAGAACCACGTAGAGATGAGTCGATTTCTATACACATTACCACCGAATAAGGTAGCGCAGTTAAGGTAGAGCCGAGGCGGCATAAAATAACACTCGATTATACCAAGCATATAGCCACAGTGGGTGAAATAATATGGGCCGAGGGCCATTTGACGAAGACAAAACATTTCTATACGTTCTCTTAACGTTACATAGCCCGTAGGCTTCAACAACAATGATGTAACAGTTGTAAGCGTCTTTACTGGTTCCTGCACCCTAATTACGTTACACACTTTATCATCAGTGAATAATTTTAAAGGATATAGCTAATCTATTGCTTCATATGATCGAAAAATTTCTATGTAACAACGTAAATAACGCAATGAATTTTGTTGAACTGTCAAAATGAAAGCCATTGCTACTGTTACTGTGTTACGCAATTACCCCGCTGCTCATTTTAGGATCTTAGTTCGACGAACTTAAAGTGTTGTGTATGTATCAAGCTTTTCTATACAATCTATACCAATATTATAAAGAGTTTTTAAATCTGTAAGTTTGTATGTAGAGGGTAATCTTCAGAATTATAGATCCGATTTCTATAATCTTTCACTAATGGGAAGCCACAGTATTGCCGAATGTAATAGGATATTTTATGTTAAAGCAAGAACCACGTGGATGAAGGCCCGGGCAGAAGCTAGTCAGTTATAATAGTCATTGATTGATCTAATATCGTATCATTGGAACCTTGAAACAAAGGCAATTTCGATTGCGTGTGTATTTTGCAAACGTATGAAAATTTTAATTTTCGCTGGCCGCATCTCCCTTAATCTTATCGGCACACTATGTACTGGAGAAATAGCACTTCTGCTCTGAATATAAACCCGATTTTTAATACATGTGTGTAAGCTTACGGTTGCTCTTCTTCGCAATATGTCTTCGAAGTGAACGAACAGATTTCTAAAAACAAGGTACCTACTCTAATATTGTTATGGATGACTCTGCCATAACTAATATGGCTAGAGAAAAGTGAAACCGAATGCAAATGAGCGGCGCGAGAGTGACACGCGCAGGCGCAACTAAATGCAGACACAGACTATTTTTAATAGAATTTCGTATACCAACTTGGACAAAACAGTCGGTTCGGTAGCACTCTTTTTTGTAGTTAACATTTTACCTGAAAACTATGACCGAAAAAAATATAGACATAGGTAGGTATGGGTCTGGGATGGAACTAAACACTGTCCCCTTTATTCATAAACGTAAACGTAGTGATTAGTGACTGTTTAACCATACATTTTTGAAGTTTAAACGTTACTTAACTTTAAACATCGTTTATAAATAAACCCCTGAGATAATCGCTTATAAAATGTGTATTGAAAAAAAAGAAGTATTAAAACCAAATAACTTGGAATAAGTGCAGACTTATTCCACATTTTCAGCCTTTAGTCGTAATTTCAGCAACTTCCTGCGAAGTTGCTGAAATTACGACTGAAGGCTCCTCATGATTGGCGCGACGCGACTCTAGTGGAACAATTTCTAAGAAAACTTCATCGAAATTGTTCTAGCAGCACCCTTATTGCATAACACACTATCAATCACAATCTGAATTATTTTGAAGGAGGTAATTTTGCTAATCCATTGCTTCATATTATGTTCCAAAAATGTGGCTGCTCAACAACGTAAATAGCGCAATGAATGTTGTTGAACTGTCAAAATGAAAGCCATTCCTACTGTAAGTTAGTGTGTTACGCAATTACCCCGCAGAATCGCGTGTCGCGTCGCATCGTCGGGACGCTCCAGACTGCGAGACCCTTGAATTGAGAAATCACTGCTTTCAGGAACATTATGCTCCAAGTCATACAGCCTAGTTTTTATAGGTTTTATTATCAAAACTAGCCTTTAGGCTGTGAATAATGCTGTTGATTACATAATTGTTAATTTAAAGTTTATTGTTTAATATTCTCTAATTAGTTATGTACTTAATTGTTTGTGGTTCCAAATACATAAAAAAGTAAGTTTAAAAACTAAAACCCGACTACTGAAAATCATCATCTGAAATTGTTATGTACAAACTATTCAATATTTATCGTTTATTAAATAAACAACTTACACATATATTTTAATGTTTCCACCACTCATTACATATTCATTGTACCCAATCAGGCGCTTTACTTTGTGT
This sequence comes from Apamea epomidion, assembly GCA_947507525.1. NCBI lineage: Eukaryota > Metazoa > Arthropoda > Insecta > Lepidoptera > Noctuidae > Apamea > Apamea epomidion. The sequence goes on along the minus strand of OX382226.1, from coordinate 8,536,405 downwards.
AAAATATAATCTCATCACCACTGCTCTCAAAACGGTGAAGGAAAACATCGTGAGGAAACCGGCATGTCCTAGAACCAAACATTCGAAGACATGTGACATCTACCAACCCGCACTGGGCCCGCGTGGTAGATTACAGCCCATGTCCACTCCCTCTCGAAGGAACCCTGTGTCCCAGCATTGGGAACATTATAGGCTGATGTATCTAGTGATGTTCAGAGGATAGTCGTGGTCATACGCCACTTTGCTCTAAACTTCTAAAGCTTATGATCGCTTCTGTTACAATACATTCTTTGTTTCCCTCCTTTTTGCTTCGGCGTAGTCAAATAAAAATCTAACCAAAATGTACCAAGCCAATAAGCCCACTTCTCAGGAACATCATATTTTTTGTGAATATTGCAACTATGAATCATTAGGGATAGGGACTAGAATGTCGTGCTAACCTATTGTTATTGAGTCACCCGCACGATTTGCCCTATAACAAAGACAACGCTATGTAAAAGGGCGTTGACACCCTCGAATCATTGCAAAAGAGTAAACCAAGGTCTTGTTTTCATTACCTAGCTATAGTTAAAAGAGGGGCTTGTGGCTAAGAAATAACAGCCGCACGGGTCGATCGATCTGTTTAAGCTACGCTTGCCGCGGTTGGTCCGTGGATGGGTGACCATATTTACATACCAAGACCCGGCTTAGTCCCGGCTGTCATTTGTGGATCTTTGACTGTGGTTACGGGTAGTCAGAAGCCCGAAAGTCTGACAACCAGTCTGACAACCAGTCTTACCAAGGGGTATCGTATTACCCAGTAACTGATGGGTTGTGGAGGTCAGATAGGGGGCAGTCGCTCCATGTAAAATACTGGTATTCAGCTGCATCCGGTTAGACTGGAAGCTGACCCCAACATAGTTGAGAAAAGCTAGGGAGATGATGATGACCTAGCTATAGTTAAAAGTTAATAAAGATACACCAAAGACATTTAAATAGCAGCTCGGAGTCTGGATTTCTGCCCGGCTGCTGACAATGGGCTCGCTCCCTATTACATGAGACATAAAACTAGCGAAATGTGGGTGTACTAATATAGGTACTGCTCTGCCTAACTCTTCGGGGAACACGGACGTGATGATAACATTTCATTCAGGCAGGCAAGGACATTGACGCGCAACATCTTACCATGGATTTCAGTAAGTACATGATTCTGAACACCCCTGACCGAGTTGAATTTTTTAGACAGTTATCAAAAAAAAAAAAAATGCTGTTCCGTACATTTTGACCGCGTAGTTATTGCACTTTTCTATGAACACACAACAGCAGATTTTTTTTTTTTTTTTATAATCGACTTATCATTTCTGCACAACAATCATGTGCTGAATTCATGGTTATAGCGGTTTCGCACTACGTCCGATCCGAATCCGAGAAATGACGGTCCGAATTAGCCTTAGTACTATTTGTATGAGGGGCTGCGCACGACATCCGAACTCGTCCGTCCGAATTTAGAACATTCCCAATTCAGATTGAACTTGGATCTAGAATTCGGATTCAGATTGGACGTAGTGCTAAACTCATGTAAAAGCTCCTATATCAATGGCGAAACTGCTCATACAGTTCGCGCGTCGTTTGCTACCCTGCATATTTACGATTTCTCACAAATCCACCACTCCAAATCCACAAATTCCACACCTCATAATACATTCTACGCTACGTCATGCTGTCCGAAACGGTCAAAACCTCTGCAGTTAAATTTGTTTACTAAGCCAACCCACAAAGTTCCTTCCAATAATCACAGCTCACACAGCCAAGCCGCTAAGTTCCTCCCAATAATTAACAGTCTAAAGAAACAACGAAACAACTTTTATCTACAAAAAACGGAGGGAAACGTAAAATAATACTACGTACGGCTACTACGATGGTAATGAAATGTCAAGTTGTGCGACCATCAACCACCCTCGCGGGTGCGGCGACCGTTGACCCTCAAGTTGAACGAAGTGAAGTAACTTTAACTAAATCAGGCGGGGTTGGGTTGGTGTGATTTAAAAAATTAGGTTATCTTTCACAATTTTTCTTGATTATATTTTATTTTCAGTAAGTTTACATTACGGGCCGACGCATTTCATTTCTTCGTCTACTCTTGTATTTAGTAAAATCGACGAGAAAGAAACTTTTCATAATGTACCTACCTAAAGATTATAGTTTGTGTCTTGTAGTAGAAGGACTGGCACAGGGTCTCAGGGTGTACTGAAAATGTGGATATTTTTTATCGTAGTGACCTTCGCCAGTATTATTTTTCTCCAATCTATGCTCCGTACGCCAATCAACCTTAAACCTAATGCTTTAGCGATAAAGTTGAAAATCTACTAAAGAAATTTGACAGATTGTAGTAGCTTGATGTGCTGGCGTCGGTAACTATTTCATGTAACCAGCATCCTAATTGCGTAAAACCCTTTCGGTAAGTCACAATCTAAATGATTTTGAAAGATATTGGCTAATCCATTGCATCATTATAATCGAAAAATTTGTCTACTCAACAACGTTAATAATGCAATAAATGTTGTTGAATTGTCAAAATGAAAGGCATTGCTACTGTAAGTGTGTTACGTAATTACCCCACTAAACGGCAAATTATTGTCTTTCAAAACATCAGTGGACGAGAACAAATTAAGTTTTTTCTTTGTATCGGTTACGATCGATTCTAGCAAGACAAACTAATCACTAAAGTACCTGATGAAGAACCCCCCAGTCCCCGGAGACAGAGAAATCCATTCCCCAGTGGGTTAGCGGGCGCCTGCATTCTGTTATGAGGTCCTGTGGCCGTGTAAGGAAGTATCAATGCCATCATGATTCCAGTGCGAAAAAGGGATGGTGCTATCGGTGATGTATAATAGCTCCGTCTATCTCTTACACTGGAATCATGATGCTATTAAACCGTCATAATACGGCGCTTGTTACTATTTGTTACTTTTTTTTTTTTGTTAGGCTATACTGTCCCAATGCTGGGCAAAAGCCTCCCCCACATCCTTCCAGGACCTCTTTTCCCGCGTCAGGTCGAATCAGCCCTCGCGGTACGCGTCCAGATCGTCACGCCATCTCTTTCTGGGCCGGCCTCGGCGGCACCGTCTATCTTCAGGCACGCATTGTGTGGAGGATTTTACTATGGTACCTACAATAAGTTTCAAGTTATTAGTGAATTCTGAGAATGAACTGTGCTGAAAGACAAGTATCCAAATTTATAAAAAACAAAGGGTACTGCCAGTTTTTGACATCTTCTCAGTTTAAAGGAATAATGTTTAGTTTACTGTTCCTAAATAAACAAATTTGGAATAAAAACTGTCACTTGCTCACTCCATATGTCGCTATTAGATAATAGTCCATGAATTTGACTGCTACCTGTCACTACCCATACAATTTTGTAACACGCTACTTCCTGCTGTTAATTCCATTCATACGGGGATCCATTTATTTTAACGCTGTAAGAAGAAAAATTAAAAAAACAGTAATCTTCCGCTGAATCTGCTCTTCTACCAATGTAGACACATTTATTTTCAATCAGGGAAAAGTGGAAAGAGGGAAGGGCAGCCGTTGCCCTGCAGTGGGACCACAATATTAAAATACTATTATTTAATTTAAACATCATTTATTTAAATAAGTAATATTTTTTGGTCCCGAAGAGTTGAAAGTTATTTTAAAAGTATTCTAATAATTTACTAACGACATGGGAAAACATTAAAATAAGTAATGGCAACTCTCAGTTGTAGTGTCAGAGCTAAAATACGAGAAATGTCGCGGTGTTTTCAAAAATAATATGAAAATAAATTAAAATTGTACCGTAGCAAACTAAAGAAAACGTTTTATATTAAATGAATACTTAGTCGACTTGCGATATTTTTTATATTTAAATAAATTTATCTAACCACCGGAATTAATGATAATAAAATTGTCTACCAAATCGTTAGTTTGTTTACTAAAACCAGTGCAAGATATAACTACTTTTCTATGGCTCCTGATATTTTAGGAAGAGACGGGGAATCAAATTACTCGTGGAACGGCAAGGAGTAATGAACGCAGAAGCAGCCAAAGTTCCTGATGTCGAGGGTCATTGGCAATCCATCGAGATATTTTTGTTTTCAAACGGTCAGCAATACACCCCGCCAAGAAAGTATCACCTACGAGCTGACGAACTTAATGTGTGGGACTACACACTAGACCTATTGGCACAGTCACATTATGGACCCGAGTGAGTAATAAAATTATCCGTTGATTTTATGACAGTCTTCAAAACGCTTTTTTACGGCATAAGGCCGATTTTTTGATCCGTAGTTAAACTCGACCAATTGTTAAAAATAGTAAGTAATGGTTTTTTGCATAATGTGTGTTTTTGATCAATTTTTAGTTTATCCAATGATATAATATCATTGCTAATGGTCAAATAATTAACTATTAGTTAAAAAAAAGTGCGATAGGGACCGCACACTAAGGATTGCCTACCACCGTACAATATTGAACACTACATATTTCTTTAACACGTTTCTGTATGTTATATTTTATTTTATTTTTGTTGTTATAACGGCCATACTAGATTAGTAGTTCACACTCTGTGAAAATTTCAAGTGTGTACTTATTACGGTTCCAATGATACAGCTATGTGACAGCGGAGTCTTAGTAATAGGGTCCAGTTGGCACTCTTTGAATACGGAACCCTAAAAAGGGAGTTAATTTGAAATTGATTTGTGTATTTTCATTCTAATTATTACTTGCAGGAGTCCTCTAATAGATCTGTACACTACCGATGGCCACCTGGTGGAAGGACCGCTGGAACTTAAAGATGGCCTGGCCTATGTGGCCGTTACACCACCAGACACATTCATAGATGCTGGCTATCAGAAATATCTGATAAGAGCTTCTAGGTAAGCAGAGTACTCCATTATCATCATCTGCCTAGCCTTTTCCCAACCATGTTGGGGTCGGCTTCCAGTCTAACCGGATGCAGCTGAATTATTTATAATAGAAATCAGCCATATTTATCTATACATATCGTAAACTAGGTCCTGCCCACGAATTCGTCCACGTCAAATTTCTTGTTCCTCCGTCCTTCCCCGTAGAATCGCATCGCCCGCTCGCGCTAATACTTACTTCCTTTTCGCTTAGCGTTCTTTCTGACTTTTTCCTTTTTGCTCGGCTCCTAAGGTTCGTAGAATGTTAAATAGCTTATAACCTTCCTCAAGAATTGGGCTTTCAAATGCAAAAAGATTTTTTCTAATCCGACCGGTAGTTCCAGAGATTAGCGCGTTCAAACAACAAATCTTCAGTTTTATTATTAGTATAGATTAAAGTCGCTTTTTTGTCTGTCTCTGTGCCCGCGTTGTTCTTCTAAATTCCGCAACCGCTGTATTCACCATCATTTATAGAATGACTTCCGGAAATTTTATGTGTAAATAAGAAATGTCAATATTTTGTAAAGTTTTACAAATAATACAAAGCAGGGGCGGGTTGCTAGTCAGCTATAGGTAATCGAAAACGAATCACTCTAGGGGTTTATTTTTCCAACGCCAGATAATGTTATCCGAGGAATAATTTTGAATTTTTGACAGTTCTTCCATACAAAAACTGTCAGACGTCAATTTAATTCCACGAATTAAAAATATCTGTCGATTGAAAAATTTGCTCTAAATGTTCTTTTGACCTTTTTTATCATCAAAAACGTAATTAGCGTAATTAACAAAAAAATATAATGTTTGAAGGTCCTGGGAAAAGCGACAAGCTAGAAAGAAAATTCCAGGTTAGTATTGACACGATGTTTATTTACTAGTCGAACGTAGTTTTACTCCCTATATGACGTGGTTCGCTTCTTCGTCTATTTTACTGTCAAATATTGAATGATTAATTCTGATGGGTCAGTATGAAAATACCAGCAAGTCCGATTCTGTAACCATCTCACCGTGAAAACTTAGGTGAAGTGATCGCGGGGTGAGCTGTCATTCCAACTAATGCTAGGGATTGACACTATTGACTAGCACACTCTAAGCTCACTTCACCCAACTTTTGACGGTGAGATTTTTACAGGATCGATCGGCTGAACCCCTTAGATGCAGAGGAAGTTCTTAGGAACTACGTCACCCATTTAATACACGGAATGCACTTAAAAAAAATATAATAATCGAATGACCCTTCTCAATAAATCACCCTGTATAAACCTATTGGTTGGTAAAAGATACTGCGTACAATTCTGGCTAGATATATTTAGCCAGAATTTTCCCCAGTATCTTTTGATAGAGTAGAGAATTGACGTAGATCCATAGCATATTATTATGGTCCAAAGGATAAAACCTTTGACGGCACGGAGGTGCTGCTAGAATAAAATATAACCTTACACCGAATGCCTGCACCATTCTTAATCATGCATACACTCTGATGCATTCACATTCACTCACCCTCATTTACTCACTCTCACTCACACACTCCTATGCCTGCATGAGTGCAGCGTGTTTAGTTTCGTTATCTTTTTTATTATTTTCTTTAGTCCCTACGACAGATTAGAGTTTAATTTTTTTTTTTTAAATTAAATAATACATAATAATATGATCTGGAAGAGCGGAGTCTCCTAACACAGGCTTATTTGCTTAAAATAATAAACCATTATTCATAATTTGTATACTTACCCAATCTAGATTTAACTATTTTTACTTTGTAGAATGTGTACCCGAAGAGCTATGTTGCTTATGCCCTGAAAAAGAGTGTAAGTCATTTATTGAGATAGCTTTCATTTTACTGTTCTCTTTCTCTTTCGTCCAAAGAAGTCCACGACTCCAAAAGGTTATACTTAGTTGAAGTACCCATTCCTAAGCTAGCTATAGTTCAGCCGACGAGAGAATGTGTTCTTGACACCTGTCAGTTTCATACAAACGAATACGTGTTTTGCGAATTTGATCTTTATTAGCTGAAGGCTAGAATGAAAAAGTCAAAGACATGTGACATCCGCCAACTCGCATTAGGCCCGCGTGATGGAGTATGGTCCACTCCCTCTAACAGAGAGGAGGCCTGTGTCCAGCAGTGGGAATATTAAAGGCTGGTTATGGTTAAGCTAATTCTTATGATTTTACCTATTCATAGGTACTTAGTGTTATTGTGGGAATCACGTCTGTTTCTCCCAAGGGTATTTTTGTGGCAATACTAATTTAGTAATATACTTAATATTATACCTACTTTTCAGGGTGTTGTGATATCCAAACGTGTTGCTTATGCTCCGAAAAACAAGGTTAGTGAACCAAAACCAAATGACTGTTAATTAATACAATGATACGTACATAGGCACATTTAGTTTTGTTTGATTATTGAAATAATTGATTTACATAAATATTTACAAAATAGGGCCTTAAACTAAAGATAAACAATTGGATTCTTCCTGAGCTAGGAATAACCCTGTATCTCAGGTATCTCACTCAAGTGCTTATACATAAGTATTATCTAAAATTCCTAAAAGAAATAGTAAATAATGTATCTACTATAAATAGTAATAATAGTTAATAGAGGATTATGGCTAAGTTAAGTAACAGCTGCACGGGTTCGATCGATCACGTTAAGCTACGCTTGCTGCGGTTGGTCCATGGATGGGTGACCATCTTTACCTACTTAGCAAGACCCCTCCGTGCCTCGGAAAGCACGTTAAGCTGTTGGTCCCGGCTGTCAAGCAGTCGCAAGGGGTATCGTACTACCCAGTATCTGGGTTGTGGAGGTCAAATAAGCAAGCTCCATGAAAAAAAAAAAAAAAAAAAATTCAGCTGCAACTATGTTGGGGTCGGCTTGTAGTCTGGAAGCCGACCCCCAACATAGTTGGGAAAAAGGCTAGGCAGATGATGAGGTAGTTTAGCGGTGTGTGTGTGTGTGTGTGTTAATAGTTTGTATTCAGGTAGTTGCCAAACCAGTCATGTGTTCATTGTGCATGCTTACAAATATGCTTTGCGGCGCCATGCCGTGCCGTCCCGTCCCGATGCTGAGCGCATTAAAAGTGTCCTTGGATTGTTTCAGATGAAGCACCTCTAGAGTCGTTATATTGTGCTGCTGAACACCCGGAGTTGAGGCAGGCTGGTGGACACTTCATGAGCTCAGTGCGTGTTATTCCAATACTCATTATATTTCTTAAGCTGTGCTTTCCTAGAAAAGTGGGGACCGCACATAACTTCCGTCTTAAAAATGATGACAGCGGGAAAGATTTTAATCGTAAAGGATGATTTGCACCAAACGGCTCGCATCGCAACGGATCGGAACGGATTTTACAATCTTTAAACGATATTAAATCGTATACACAGTATTTAAAGTCTATATTACCAAGCCGCGCACAGCAGCTTGACCGCGAGCGTCTTCCGCAACAAGCGATACTAGCCGAAAGTATGCAGCGACGCGCGATTGGCTCCGTTCGCCTGTCGTCGTATCCGATCGAATCCTTTCGGCATTGGAACACGTCAACATGGTAGGAATGAAACTATTTGACTAGGCGCAGAAACAGGTACGTTCGCAAGCCACGGTATGGAGCTGATCGTATGCGTCGACATCCTGTCGGACGCGATCGGCTGTCGCCGCATCCGTTCGTATTCTTTCCAATCCGTTGCGATGCGAGCCGTTTGGTGGAAATCATACTTTAGATACGCCCTAACGCATAAAAAAATAGTCCCGTTTCTGTTTCGTTTTGACACCTCTGACACATAATGATCGTTGGGCAGCGGGGTTTGACTTAACGGTGCCAAAAACGCTCTCTAGGAAAATGACCAACTTAACTTAAATTAGCTTATTACACGAATTCAACTAAAAACACCTTTTCTTTCTTTCATTTTGAAAACTACAACTACTAAGTTTATGCCAGATTAAGATTTGTCTTCTTACAGGCACCTTCAAAACCAGCCTCAGCAGATGATTATAGAACCAGATCAGGCAAAATTGCATCTAAGGCGGGTGAAAATGCAGTTAGACCGGGTGAATTTGGATATTCACCTGTTGAAGCTTCAGTTATACTGGCCGAATCTGTAGCTAGGTTAATTAAATATGGAGCAAATTCGAGTGAACATGCACTTAAAGTGAATGAAAATGGATCTAGACTGGAATTCAGGGTTAGAACAGATGAATATGGAGCTAGTCCGGGTGAATTTGAAACTAAACCAGATGAAAATGTACCCATAGTGAGTAGAAATGGAGTTAAACCGGTCGAATATGGAGCTAGATTGAATGAAAATGGTGCGACACCGGGTGAATATGTAAGCTTGAGTGAAAATGAACCAAGATTGAGTAAAGATGGAGCTAGGCTGAGAGAATACGGAGCTAAATTAGTTGAAAATGCGGCTATACCGGGTGAATATGAAACTAGACCCAGTGTAGATAGAACTAAGCCAGGTCAATATAGAGATATGCCGGGTAAATATGAAACAAGGCCGAGTATTAAAGGAGCTAGGCCGAGTGTAGATGCAACTAGACCAGATGAAAATGACGCTAGACCAAGTGAACAAGGAGCTCGACCAGGCGAATATAAAACAAGTCGGAGTATTAATGAAGATACGCCAAATGAATATGGAGTAAGACCGGGTGAATATGAAACTAGACCGACTGTAAATGGAGCTCGACCAAGTGTATATAAAGCTAGACCGGTTGAAAATGAAACCAGATCAAATATTAAAGGTGTTAAGCCAAATGAACATGCTGCTAAACCAGCTGAATATAAAACTATAATGGGTGCTAATGGAGCAATGCCAAGCGAGTATGAAGCTACACCGGGTGAATATAAAACTAGGCCAACTGTAAATGGAGTTAAACCTATTGAATATAAAGCTAGGCCAAGTGAATATAAAACTAAACCGGGTGAAAATAGAGCTAAACCAAGTGAATATAAAGCTAGACCGGATGAAAATAGAGCGAAACCAAGTGAATATGAAACCAAACCAAGTGTAAATGGCACTAGACTAGGTGAATATGGATCAAAATTAGGTGAAACTAAACCGACTATAAATGGAGCTATGCCAGGTGAACACAAGGCTAGACCGGGTGAAAATGAAATCAGACCGAGTGTAAATAGAGTTAAGCCAGGTGAATATGGTGCTATACCAGGTGAATATGAATCTAGACCGACTGTAAATGGACTTATGCCAGGTGAACACAGGGCTAGACGGAATGTAAATGGAGATAAGCCAAGTGAATATGGAGCTAAAACGGGTGAATATACAGATAGAAGAACCCGACCAGACGAAGATGGACCCAGACCGACCAAAGGTGGAGCTTCTTCTGATGAAGATCAAGTTAGACCGACTGTATATGAAGCTATACCAGGAAATGATGGGCCATGTTCGAATGAAATTGGGTCCAAAAAAGAAGCATATGAGATTGGGTTGCGTGACAATGTAATAAGTTTAGATGACAATGTAGACAGACCGGATAAAGATACAGTAGATAAAGAAGCAGGAGAACAATCTCAATTTCGAAAACACAGCGAAAGCGAACTTGACAAGAAGGGTGAATATGTAGTTACAGAAAGTGATCAAAGGGAAAAACAAATTGATCCCAAAGGCAGAGCAAGTGGGAATGGAGGAAGAGGTGGTACACGTAGAGTAAGTGGCGGCAAACAAAGTAGCAGAGAAAACGACACTGTTAACAGAATGAATGAACCAAGATCCAAAGAAATTGAAAATGCGCATAAACCAAGCGAACTGAGACCCTCGGGAATTGAAAATAAGCGTAGACCAAACCAACAGAGAGGAGAAATTGAACACACGCCCAGACTCAGTAGGCAAGCAGGTGCAGAAATTGAGCAGCGGGGCAGAACGAGCGAACTAACCAGAGAATTTGAACCTGGTGGTAGAATAAGCGAGCAGAAAAGCAGGGAAACTAATCCCGCAGGCAAAGTCGGAGTGAACGCAGCTAGATTAAGTGAACAAAGAAACAAAACGAGCGATCATTTAGCTAGATTGGGTGGACGCGAAAGCAGAGTGGGTGATCATGAAGCCAGAGCTGGTGATCTGGGACTCAGAACTATTAATTATGATGCTGGATTAGTAAACCCTGGCTCTAAAGTAGCTGACACTGGTACTAGACCAGCTGCAATTGGATCTAGACCAGCTGCATCTGGATTTAGACCAGCTGCATCTGGATCTAGAGCAAGTCCTAGAGACAGGATAAGTTCTATAGCTAAAACTAGCCATTTGGATCAACCCAAATTGGGAACACCTGGTACCAGAGTAGACGAAACTGCAGCCAAGTTAGGAGAGTCAGAAAATAAAAACAGAGTGGGCTACCCTGGGGCTAGACAAAGTAACGCTGGAGGAACCGGAGCAGCAGGGGCTTCACACATGTCTGAAGCCCAGCAACATGCACGAAGAACTAGTTTATCTGCGGGAAGAGCATCTATTGAAAAAAAACGTTTGTCAATCGGGCAAAACTCGTCATTGCTAAAGAAACCGACTACGATTTCCTCCGTACCTCGTAAATCAGAAGACAAACAACCTATAAAAACCAACAAAGATATTCTCCTACAGAAAATGACTGGTAAAGCCAGTGCTATTCCTGTCCCAGCTTCTAATGACGTTGGACAATCAAAAACAATGCAAAAGGATCCATACAAACCCATTATGCCTGCTCTCCCACCACCGTCGTCTATCACAAACCTAGTAAATTTAGCAACAAATAAAGCTCCTCTTGAAATCACTATCGATGAAAAAGAAATAATTGTAGCATCAACACATTTGTTCATGGAACCGGAAAGCGAGATAAGGTGTATGAAGTTTGATACAGTCAAACAACTTGTTGATGTCATTAAGAATACCCCGGAAGAAACACAAACAGAACCTATTTATGCAGTAAAGAGCATGGCACCTGTTACTGTTAACGAAGGAGTCCAAACTAATACAGAACCAGTAGAACAAGAAACCAAAAACCAAGAAAGCCAAGGCCAAGAAGTGTCCGCAAGTAGCAAGGCAAAAGACAACTCGTGCACATGCACGTGCGCTCTCTGTTGTAAACGAGACCATAGACTCGCTACCGTAGATCCCGACGAAAATATTATATCAATTCAAAATAGAGGAGACGTTATCAATATAAAACTGAATATAGAGGTTCGGAACGTTGTGAGGTCAGTCTATCCTTGTCAGAAGAATGTTCAGAGGTCGCGGTCGTTAACAAACTTTGCGAGATCAGAAAAAGAATCTCAGATATCTATTGACGATGGTATGATTGCGCGGCGCAAAAGTTCGCTGCAGTCTATATTACACCACCAGCAGTTTCAAGGTTACGAGTTCGGGGGTTCTCCAAAAGTGATGGTTGTCCAGTGTACTGGTTGTGGGAGGCTAAGCTATCCGCCGCGGTCTGACCAACCTCCGTGCTGTGATAATAACAAACAGTATTACATATTGTTGGCAAACTCAGTGAATGAAGAAGATACGAATGATTGGTAAGTTAGTATTCTACACTAATACTTCTTGTGGGATGTATTTTTATCATAGGAGTTTATAAATTATCTCTTTTTGGAAGACGATGTACAAATTCATATTTTATTGACATTAATGCGAATCATTTTAACTAACAAACTGAACTCTCATGTGTCAGGTGCCTGCGATATCATGGGATGGCTTGCGAATGAAAACTATGACAAAAAAAAGAGAACTAGACACATACACACAGAATGATCAGGATCACATAACTGAATTGACTACACAAATATGTAAATTAGAAAACTAAAATGCTAATATAGTACTCACGTTTTTCATGATCCAATCATTTTCAGTTGCGATTTCAATCCATCATGTCAATCATGTGACCTAAGACAGTCACAGTTAAGAAAACCAAGCAGTGGCGTCCCATTAAAACAGACTTTGTCAGAAATGACTTTAGATACTTTGACTACTGTTACGGTATCAGGAGTGCCATTACAGAGACGGGAACTGGTGAAGACAACAGACACGTCATGTAAAACTGAAGAGCCACAAGGCGAATGTATGACCAAACGTAAAGTGAGCATTTCAGAAGACTCGTGTACGAAATGTGACTACCAAAAAGAGAGTTGCTCCTCGCTATCTGTAACGACTCAGATTGATAATGTTAAGACAAAGCACAGCTGCAGAAAATTATGCCCACGAAAATGGGAACATGAAGATTCACAAGTGTGCTCAGAGTTTGTCCCGCCAATTACGTTATGTCAAAAAGTACAGTCAGTATGCTCGCGAGTGAGCTCTGAGGCATGTCCACAAGTACAGTCAAAAGGCTGCCAACAGACAAGCCAACAAGTTCAGTCACAAGGATGCATGCCAGTTTCACCAAAATGCTCACCATGTTGTCCTAAGCCACTACCGTCTATACAAGTCCAGGTACAAGTATATCCGCAAGTACCACAAGTTTCTGATGCGCAGACTCAGACACAGTGGAGCAGTATTGTAGTAAGTAAAAAGCGTTTGACTCATCATCATCTTTTATTTTAATCCCTTCTCCAGCTTGATTTTTAATATATTTTTTTAGTTACAGGCACGGCTTCACTCTGACGGTCGATACTCGTTCCATCTGCCGCCGTTGAATGTGTTGAATAGTTATCCATTTTAACAATGTATACAACATGCCAAGTAAAGGGTTGTTTTTACTATTTTGTTTTCCCCTGTTTTACAAGGTCTCCCTTAAAAACTACATCTAAGATATTTTTTACTAGAGTACATATTCTGATTACTTTTAATTAGCATTTTCTCCGTCTTGGTAAACTGTCAACCGTTCGGCAACCCAGCAATTCACACCACGAAAAGTAACTTAAGGACATCCAAAGACGGCGCGTTGTGTTCCACGCGCGCCTCAAAGAGCTGTCAGCACGAACTGACGGGGTCCGCTAGGGCCGATGCCGCCGGGGCTGCGGGTTGTTCGAAAGAGATACCGTGGCCCCTGGCACAGGCAACTGAAGGAACACGGGTGGGTTTTAGTCAGTAAAAGTCTGACACTCCCTTCTGCTCCGCCCAGAGCGGGAGGAGTCATTTGATGATTTCCCACCCAGAGAAAAAAAAAAAAAAGGGACATCCAAAATAACGACGAATTATACTAAACTTATTTATTTTGTGGTTAATATAATTACAAACGAAATATACAATAAAACTACTGAGAATCCTAGTGGCCTGGGTGCAAGATTAGAAACTGCAAGCTGTTGTGTTTGGTAAGCAATCAGCTTACGTGCCAGGATATTGAGTGGCTTCGGGTCCAGGTAGCGGAGCTGCATCTCTGTGATCGATTTTAGACTGTGTATCGGCATTTCTAGCATCACCTATAATAGTTTCAGGTTCTGTTAACCTATGTGAAATGATTTGAGCATAGTGACTTGTGTGGTTGTTTTAACCGTGGGGGCGATATCAGTGATCGTTTACCGTTTGATCAGCTCCCATCAATGGCTTCATTCGAATGGCTCACTGGAACACAGGTCCCACTTTATTTGTTTACATTTGGTCCAGTTAAAAAAAAACAACACATCATTAGTTTCAACCTAGACCCAATACCCCAAAAAGTTATTTGATTCCAATGGTCAGAACGGCACTTTCAGCTGCATCCGGTTGGACTGCAAGCCGACCCTAACATAGTTGGCCGTGCCGTCCTGACAATCATCTAGCCTTTTGCTAGGCAGATGATGATGGTCAGAACGGCACTTTAACTCTGCGAGTTGCGAGTTATCACATACTTATCTAACACATATGTGCAGCATACTCGTTTTGCTAATGTTATTAAGTAATAATAAGGTCTTACTTGGGCTGTAATGCCAGACATTGCTTCAGGGTTGATGGCACTCAGGTCGGGGCCACTGACTTCAGCTAGAAGTAAACCTAGCCGGGAGACTTCGCGCGCGCTCCAACTGTATGACTTGCCTAACGCCTGGAGAAAATGTCACAGCAATATGTAGTTTCAAATAAATTTGCCAGATTATTTTAAATAGGTACTTACCTAACAGTTGCAATAGTAAAAAGCCTGAATAATTAAATTCCACCCTAAGATAACAGGACGTTTTGGCTTACGTACATTTGCATGGACTTTGAACTAACCTGGGTTCTCATCATCATGGCTAAGTAAAACCTGCGCTGTAGTGGATCACATGCCCGTATGTGGTAAAAGATCTGGAATTATATGAAGACGCTTTTAAATATCCGTCCATGATAACGTTATAACGTGCACGTATTTCCATACATTTTATGGACGTGGACGTGATTGTCCACGATAATATCGTCACGTTAGAAATTATAAAAGCGCACATTAACTTATCTCATGGTTCGTACCGAAACAAGAAGAAGCAATGTACCTGTAACTATCGTTTAACATATACATATTTGAATTAAGATTGAGATCATTTTCAAGTTATGGAACAACAATCTGAATGTTATAGTTCACATAGTTCAAATTGCATTGCATTAAAGTAGATAGCTGATAAAGTTGCGATGGAATGTAAATTATCTGAGATTATGAACACTGCTATAGCTTTCTTTGTAGGCGCTCTTGTCCAACAGTGTTCATGTTACAACTAACCTGGTGCGTCAGCTGCAGGTACGTGTTCTCCGGTATCCTCCTCATGAAGATCATTGGTACTCCACACAGCAAGTTGTTCATCATGTTCAGGTACTTAGCGTCCGTCCAGCGAGGGTTCAGTTGTATGTACCTGCTTGCCACCACTCCTACCTTTACAATACGATTTTAGACAATATGGTATCCTATTGGTGATTTTAAAAATATTACGGGGAATCCCCAGGGTATCCCGCGAAATTCAAATTTTCTTACCCTATTAAATGACTATTTCTGAAATAGTAATCAATAGGGTTATATGAAGTTAGAGAGTTGTATTGATGATTTTAATCATTATAATTATGTAAATACATATTTGTTACGGTCGCGAATTATATTTTGTTCAACATACAACCTGACACTGACTTGCAAATTTCAAAAAACGTAAGTAAATTTGAATCCCTACGGGCCATCTTAATGTATCTCCCTTAATGAGGGTAGTTAAAAAAATATGAAGATTAATTGTACCCGAGCGTTATTATGAGAAACATGAAACTTTAGAAAGAGATACTGTTGCACATGTCAGCGACGCTCTACAGAGATGATGTTTTCTAAATACATAATCAACCGATAATATTCCCACTGCTGGGACACAAGCCTCCTCTCTGTGAGAGGGAGCGGTCCGTAATCCATCTCGTCGGCCCAGCGCGGGTTGGTAGATGTCACATGTCTTCGAAATTTTGGTTTTAGAACATGCCTGTTTCCTCACGATGTTTTCTGTCACCGTTTTAAGAACAGTGGTGATGACATAATTTACACAAAGTAAAGCCCCTTCCTGGTTTCAAACCTACAACTCGTTAGTCGCAGCAGTTGCCACTGGCTCACCACTGCTCTGTTTCTAAATGCGATGTGCCATATTTACCGCCAGATAGGTACTGCACTACGGAACCGACAAGTATGGCAGAGGAAAGGAGATACCTATACCCAGCAATGGGTGATTCCGGGCTTCCGGGTCGAGCATGATGATGATAATGAGGTACTGCCGGGTATGAAGGATGATCTTTTAATTTTTTTTTTATAAAAGGGGCATATACTAGGAATTACTCCTGTATCGTGGGTGCGTTTACAAACATTTAAACTCACATACACAAACAGCCAGACCCGGAACAACTACCTGTAGGCAATATAAATATTTGTTCCGTGCGGGAATCGAACCCGCGACACGCGGCGCAGCAGTCGATCGCTCAGCCATTGCGCCAACCGTGTCGTCATTAAATTAAACTTGATGTGCCGTATTTACCGCCAGGTAAGGCCGGCTATGAAGGATGATTAAACATGAGTAATGTTCAATTTTACCTGATGCCTATTAAGATCGGGATGTGTGCCGATAAACGACAGTATCTTGTTATCAGACAGGTTCAGTCTGGCCATCTCCCTGCCTTGGATATACTTGAACAGAGGGCGGTACTTCTCCAGCGTAGCGAATGTCACCTCGTATGTGGGTGTGGAACCCTTTACGACGGTCCACGTCGCTGCAAGTTTCTCGCGCGCTACCCGCATCATGGCGATTGTCCTTGCCTGGAAGAATGTGATTTCTTACCAGGCTGAACCTCCCGACCGAATTTCGTCTAGGGCCCCCAATCTCAGCTATCAATGGAGACTATAGTCAACTATGTAATATATTACTCCGAGGTACAATCACGAATACTAAATGCACCGACTCTCTGAGCATTTTCTCAAAGTCATTTTCTCCTACTGTATTGTTGTCACGAACACAATATTTTGGACCCATACTTAATGAAGTGCATACATAGTGCTTGTGTAATTACCTAACACACTATCAATCTTTATCTGAATCATTTTGAAGGATATTGCATTGCTAATCCATTGCTTCATAATGTGTTCGAAAAATGTGTCTGTTCAACAACGTAAGCACAGCAATGAACGTTGTTGACCTGTCAAAAAGAAACCCATTGCTACTCTAAAGTGTGTTATGCAATTACCCGCTGGACTGTCACACGACTCCCTTACTTAGGGAGTTAGGTGTGTATAACTCCAGCTTCCTCATATGTGATAGAATAATTCTACCTATGCCAATATTTAAGGCATAATAGCTGCAATCAAAGTTCCCAGTATTAATTTAGCTGCCACAAAAACTTCGTTAATATGAGTCGTTTAGTGTGTGTTAGCTGGAGTGACGTAACTCCAGCTTCCTCATTCGATACAGGCAAACCAGTGAGGTTAGGGTTTTAGACTATATCTATAGTCAGAAAAATAAGGCATAATAGCTGCACAAGGAAGGAAAAATCTGAACGATAATACTTAAAAAGGGTTGAAACTGATTGGTAGAATTATTCCATCACATATGAGGAAGCTGGAGTTATACACACCTAACTCCCTAAGTAAGGGAGTCTAGTATCATGTGCTGAATTAATGGTTTCAGTTTGCGCGTCGATGTCCCTGTCACCCTGTATAAGCGGTGCCAGAGATCTTGATGGACACCGAGATATAGAAAGTAACTAACAGACTGCAGCACATAAGACCCTGGTAACCGCTCCACATCCGCGAGGTCCCCAGAGATGAATATGGCGAAGGCATTCACGGCCGTCTGCATATAATCCTTAGTAATCTTCAGCTTGCAGTGTCCACGGTGCATGTACTCCAAGAAGGGCAGGTGGACGCTACTTCTGTCTTGAAACGTCTCCGCTCTGAGGAATAACATAAACTAAAGAAAGAAAAGATGAAAGAGAATACATTTATTTGCATTATACGTAACGCTTAAAAAAACAAACAAAAAAAGAAGTTGGGGGGGGAAATATGCATCACATCCACGCAAAACGGCCATCGTTCAGCATAATGCTGTGAAAGTATGTGAGACAGAGCCACAGTGCTGGTTTTTAGGGACAGCCAGGGTTGACGTGACGAAATTCACTCCTTTTATTCTCACGGAGTAGGCACCCAGAGGACGAAGACACCTCGTGCCAGCGTGGCGATTCCGTACTCTGTGGATAGGCAGAAACTATTGAACGCTTACACGCTGCGCCCATGTTGCTTAATATACGTTCATATATGCGTTTGTACGTAAACGTAACGTCTAAAACTTTCATAATCTACATATTATATTAGTATAAAACAGTAACTTTTGTGTTTGTCAGTGTGACCACTTAGATCTTCTAAACTACGCTTGGATTTTGATGTGGTTTTCACCATCTAAAGCATTGTGGTTTTCATGTGGTTTTCCATCATCTAAAGCATTTATTCTGGAAGGTATATAATATAGATCTATATGGCACAGAAATCTTGATGTTTTGACTCGTTGCCATAGCAACCGCGCGAAGTAATGGCGAGTAGCTAGTTATTATAATAAACTACTTGTGCCCGCTGTGTACCTGTATCCTAGGTGTTAATCCTGGTTATAAACTATCTGTGTGTCAAATTTCTCCAAATCAGTTCAGCTGTTTGAGCGTAAAGATGTAACAAACACACACACACTCACTCACAAACTTTCGCCTTTATAATATAGTGTGATTAAGCTCACAATGGGCTTCCTACTCCTAGTCAATCCATATTACAAGTCTATGTAATATGGATTGACTAGGAGTAGGAAGCCTCTATCTCTATCTCAATACAAGTCCTTTAATTGAAGTAATATAAGACATATCAACGTTATTTACAAAAGATTTGCAGTTATAGCTCAGACATAACTTACCGCATCACTTGTCCCGTGGGCCAGTGCGCCAAGTAGTCTTCACCTTCTATAATACCTTTCAACCTCACCTTTCTGACGTCTATCTGGAACAAATCGGGACGGTTTGTAGCTCTTGCAGATTAATATAGAGAGAAAGATTGTAGGTCCAGTATAAGTGTCCTGGTTGCCAGGATCGAGCGAAATTTGCCTCTACCAGCAATAGTGGGGCCTGTGCTGACGGAGTCGGAGAACTGGAGGGAAATTACCTTCTTCTGTAGAATGCAGTGGTCCAGAAGAAGGCTGCGAGCGGGATCGTAAGAGGGCTGATCCCGCTCGGAGAAGAAGGCGTCGTCGGGAGGCAGCCGCCTCGATGCTTAACACCCCCCACCCCACTTGTATGTGTTTAGTAGATCTTTTATTATTATTTTCCATGATAGCTGCTATAGCTACATGTATTCGCAGAAATAATTTTCTGATAAACTATTATGGTTATTAATTATTAGTATTAAGTTAGTTTTAAGGTTTTAAATATACAGCTTTGTGACAGACAGTCGGACACGCAGAATAGGCTTAGTAACTAATAAAGTCCGTTGGCATTCTTTGGAAACGGCATCCTAAAAATGAAGAGTTGTATCGTACAAGTGTATTATGGGACACCTACTGGCTTATTACCTAGCCTGCTTCTTCTAGAAAGGAGCACTTGGGCATAACTGCATGGAAACCATTATTACATTAAAAACGTGCCCGTCAACAAGCTTCCATAGCGATCCATACAACACTAGCGACCGTGCCTACACACGACGAATGAATAGTGCCATAGAAAAAACGTGTCTGTCAACAAGCTTCCATAGTGTAGGTACCATACACCACTAACGACCGTGCCAATACACGGAGAATAAACCGTCGGTTTTCACGGCTAGAAACACGTGAAAAGCGTGCTGAACCAAAAAAGATTGAACCCAGCGTGCTCTATCCTAAATGTTCTATAAGCTCAGCTTCGCTATCAGCTATCACGACAACGCGACGGTCAGTTGCCCTGAATATAAAAGTTACATAGCTACCTTCACTGGGTCACCGAAAGCTTTCGCCAAGTTGCATATTATTACGTAACGTTGTGTCATTCTCATAATTACTATGACGAATTTTTTAAACTGTGGTCAACTTTTTCTTCCGAAGTTTCACTACGTGAGTTGTGTACTTGTTGCAATTTATATTTGCCTATCAACAATCCTACCAGATATCTTGTGGGTACTTGACTGACGCACTTTCGTGTAATAAGGTGTAATACCTATAGATTGGAATAATATGAAGGAATCTAATATTAACATAACATACAGGTTTATTTTAAATTCGCTAGCTAAACTCCGCATACGCGATGTCGATATCTTAACAAGATTTTTTTTTAGTGATGTTTGTTTTTTGGGCATCGAACTCTTTTATTGTAGTCACTTGAAATATCAGTTTAAAGAACTGAGTAAACTTCATGGACGTGAAGTATCAATATCTAAACACAATAAAACAGTTCTTTCTTCTAGCTCAAGTATCAAGACTAACCGTGGACGCTGAACTCCCAAAAAAAAACATCAAATCTTTTCATTCCTTATTATAAAATAATAAATATTTATCATGATAAACGTACCCGCTTTGTGTGCATATAAAACATCATGAAAGATCTTTTCGAATCCGATCAAAGGATCTGAGGAAGAGATTATACAAACTAAATTAATCCAACTTTAGGAAATAAATGAGAAAGAAGACAGAAAAATATTTTATTTGCGGCACACACAGGAAATACAAATAGTAAAAAAGCATCTAAAAAACCGAAAAACAAAAAGAAATGTGTGAGGGCAAAAAGGCTTCTATCTCAGCATAATTCCGCGATATTTAAATAATTATATAACTTCTACTTAAGTTACGTTATTCATGGCATGCTATGCTATTAGTAAAACTTGAGCTTTTGAACAACGTTTCTCACTAAGTTATTCACATGTCTACAGAGATATAAATCTCTTAGATATTATCACTATCCACACCCTGACTCCCTGCTCTCCTGACTCCACACACAGCTGGGCATAGGCGTCTTATTGCATATACAAGAAAAAGTTTCAAGACAATAGAGTCCTAAACTCTCTGGTTGCCTTTACTTATCCAAGCAATGTGTAGATGTAAAGTTTCTCAATGCTTATCAAGTTAGTGGCCTAAGAGCCTACTTGCCGTCATCGGATCATCGGATGTCGGCCATGTCGGGCCCGGCAAAATGTTGGGTGCTCTAGTGGCAAAACTTTATGTATGAAGCTGTTCCTATCCGACACGGTAGGAGGGTCATAGTTGGCGCAATATTCTGAAACTCTCAAACCTGTCGCCTTGGTGGTGGCAATGCTGATGAAGCTGAACCCCGCTGCCCCCGGTGCGAGAGAGACACCACTGCTGCCGCCCGCGCCGCCGCTCTTGTCTTTTATGACCTTCAGTTTGACCACGTCTTGAACAGCGACGTTATTATTGTTTACGCCGCACTGTGACTCTTTAGGACATAAAGCAGAAACTTATTCAGTACAGTCCTTTTACCATCTTTCACAGTTATTTTAGCTCTGACAACAGCAACCTTATTGTAAAGGTGCTCCCTCCCTCATCGGGAGAGCATTCGCCTGTAATGCTGAAGAGTGTGCTTGTTTTTTTTGTTTCAAAATCAAAACTCATTTTATTCAAATTAGGCTGAGAATCAGAACTTTTCCAACGTCAAAATAACAAAAGACAGTCCCCCAAAATGCCCGCCCTTTACCACTTCCTAGTGCGTTCGCTGAATGGTTTGAACGCGCTGATCTCTGGAACTGCCAGTCGTATTCAATAATTTTTTTTGCATGTGATAGCCCAATACTTGGGGATGGCTATAGGCTATGTAACATCACGCTAGAATCCTTAAGTGTCGACCAATCCTTAGAAAGAACGCTAAGCGAAAACGAAGTAATAATAATAATAATAATGGTCTGATGGCCGAAAGCCTCGACCAACATCTATCGAGGCTCTCGTTAGGCGGTTGGACTTATACTTTTTATATTCTAATATTTAAAAATATAATTTATATGTTTACATTGAAATAAAGGAGATAATAAATTTATTTCAGACCGGGCCCATAAACAACACACATTACAATTTTATACACAAAACATACATACATACATGAAAACACATACCTACACAAAAAATTCACCAAAACAACTTATTTTAAATATTGGAATGACGCATGATGAGTGGTCATCCATTGCCACATCATTGGACTATCTATCCTGTCAGCTACTATAGCCACCAAGTTGTTGGAGCTGTCGCGCACTCGCCGCATCAGAGATGCTATCCGTGTGCAATCAGTGCGTAAAAATCTGGCACGCCATTCTCCGCGAACATCCCCGATGCACTGCAAAAGCGCGGCAGCTCCAACATAACTCTGAAGGCAGAGCATTGTACGAGCTTTTTGTATAGCTGACCCAAAGGGCACACGTGTACATTGGCAATAAGCTCTAAAGAGTGTCATTTTCAACTCACTAGTACAACGTGAAAACCTACGAGCCAGCATGTTACATCGAACTGCCAATGCTCTGCGTTCGCTCTCCACGTCCACATCGGACAGACTATCGGTGACCCAATGCCCCAGATACTTGAACGTCGTGACCCTGGAAAGCTGAGCGCCCCCCAAGGTGACTGGTGGACAGTATCATAACATTTGTTACCCGCTTTGAAAACCAGTAGCTGGCTCTTGGTGGCATTGTACCTGAGGCCAGGGTAATAGCGCGGGCAGGCGATGCTATGCGACGGGGTGGGTCAGGGGACTAAAAAGTTTCACGCAGATGAAGTCGATTTTGTCAGTGATGCAAAATTAGAAGTAAAATAACTGTGAAAATGCTGTTTTTGGTATTACTTACCAATAAATAAGCATGGGCTCGTTACACATACGCCTTTCGCCAACGTAGGCATTCGATAAACGTATGCGCAGCTTCTTCGCTGGAGAAACGATAGTGCGAAGGGGATGGACTGAGTATCTCCAGATTAACTTACCACTGACATTCTCATAGCTGAGCAACGTGAACATTCTATTGTTATAACTAAACACAACATTTACGCAAATGGGGAATATTGCTAGGTAGCAAATCAACATGTTTCCTTCGTTTAATATCATCTGACAGTGGTTGACAAACATAATTCAGGGAGGCTCTGAAATGGAAATCTATAAAATAGGTAGGTACAACAGGAATACTGGAGGTTCTTTAAAAACTAATCGTTTGGTCGTAAACTGCCCCCACCATAAGACAAAGAAAAAATTCAGCTAGCAGACCACTTGTTTTTTTTTTTTTTCAGAATGTCGTCCACGCATGCACCTTATACAAATCGATCAACTTAGAACGTTACTATCTTGGAAACGTTACACTTTACGGGGTTTGGTTCTATTTTATTTTCCGCTTGCGTTGATGTCAGCTATCAATTTATGTAAGTATCATGCGTGGCCGCCATTTTGAAAGAAAAACAAAATAGCGCGACAGTAGATATGCCAGGCTCCATATGAAAATATTCAATCCATTTTGACCGCACCTTTCTGATACACGCTGTATAAAAGATGTGTCATATGCACTTTGGCATCACCACAGGTGAAGAATAGAATAGAATTCTCTTTAATGCACACCATATAAATTGCAGACATAAATACAGAAATTTTACAAACGATGATACAATGGGCGGTCTTATCGCTAAGAGCGATCTTTTAAAGATAGCCTTTGGATGGATTAAAACGGGGAATGCCCTCTACTAGCTTTTAAATCGACGCAGCAACGAAACCTCTTTGCGCAAATAGTTACGCAAAGAGTAGGTATTAGAAGCAGGAGTATAGAGTATACTCCTGCTTCTAGGGCAGCACGTAAAAAAATGTGACAACAACCAAGCATGTCATGTTACTCTTTGGCATATCTACACAACATTATAGGTAAACATTTTTTAAATCAAATGAGTTTTATAACACTTTCCTATGTCTTCAACAACCTCCAGTGACTGTGATAGTTGCGATTGTTCGCAATGCACCTATTCGTTTGAAAATAATCATAATGACTACGGCAAACTTTTACTGAACAGTCGTCATATCCCGATGTATGCGACGATGGCACACCCTCTCATTTACTACGCTGAAATTGTAAGTGCCGGTATTTGTTTCATGTAGGTAAAAGCCAATGACTGGGTCGTCAATTACGGTCACCAAAGAAATGACCGATGGACTGTGTGAACGATGATATGGCTAGATGTATGGAAGATTTTCCACCCATCCCAAATAAATTGGTACAAGGGCAAGAGAACAGAGCAGTGGTGGCCAGTAGTATTAACCACGACATACAAGTTATAGTCGTAGTCGAACCCAAGCAGGCACTTTACTTTCTGTATTTAATTTCATCGCCACTGCTCTCAAAACGGTGAAGGAAAACATCGTGAGGAAATCGGCGTCCTAGAACCAAAAATTCGAAGACATGTTACATCTACCAACCCGCACTGGGCCCGCGTTGTGGATTACGGCTCACCCTCTCACAGAGAGGAGGCCTGTGTCCCAGCAGTGGGAACGTTATAGGCTGATTATGCAAGGGCAAGAGAATGAGGGCTTGATAAAAGTTAGTGTTCCATATACAGGCCAAATAAACACAGAGGTCGATCCTCCCGAGGATAACTTGTAGGATGAACTATCGGCACACAGCCTTATCCACCACTATTGTCAGGCTTTGAAGGTTGATATTTGCTCAATGTAGAAGCTTCTGTCTGTCTTCTAGGCTGTGGTTTAGTTCCTTATTCTGACGACACCTTTTTATTTAATTTTTTACTGTTTCCTACATTTTATTTACATTTATTTTAAATTTAATTACTATTTCCTACAAGATCGTGTCCGTCATATTTATAACGGACAACATGGAAATCTATAATTTTCACCAGTTTGACATTCATCATCAGCCTATAATGTCCCCACTGCTGGGACACAGGCTTCCTCTCTTGGAGAGGGAGTGGGCTATAATCTACCACACGGGCCCAGTGCGGGTTGGTAGGTGTCACATGTCTTCGAATTTTTGGTTCTAACTTCTAAGACATGCCGGTTTCCTCACGATGTTTTCCTGTCACCGTTTTTTAGAACAGCGGTGGTGAAATTATTTACACAAAGTAAAGCGCTTGTCTGGGTTCGAACCCACGACCGGTATGTCGGGGCCGTTGTCACTGGGCTACCACTGCTCTCCTTAATGTCAAAACCTTACGTTTTGATATTAAGATGACAAAAAATGTATATTTGGCTATCACAGACGCGTGTGGCGGCCACCGCTCTTCTATGCCCGTAGCTTTATTTCCCATCGAGTACAAGTTCTGCTGGAGTTTTTGCTTCTCAAATTTTCGTAGGTTCCAAATCAGTTAAATGTTATCTCATTGTTGTAATTTTAGCAGCCGCCTGCTAACAGGAGGCAAACCTGCGACCAGCCCAGGAAAGACAATCCATTTAAGAAAGCGTTCAAGTGGTACACAAAGGTAAAGTTTTAGTATCTATGCTTTTAAAGACGTTTAACTTTAATATGAATATATGTACACTCATTACGTCGTCTGTCATGAAAGGGAATAAATACTATATATCTGGCATTCCCTGCCTATTTAATATAATAATTAAATACTTGTTATAACTTTTTGAAGAAAGTAAGCAATGTTAAATGGTATGAAAAAGCTTTAAAGAATTTTTACGTTACATAAAATGTTGTTTGTGTAGGCCCTTCGGGACTCCATTTTCTTTCTTATGTTTTCATTCAACGTTTAAATCCTTTTGAAAGTTTTATTTCAATTCCACTGCATAGTCTATGTTACGTGCCATTGATTTCCTAGCTCGTTCTCTTCGACGACTTTATAAATAATCCAAATATCACGAGTATTCTCATTTAGGAGCGTACGCTGTGGAATAAAAATGACGCTGCCCCGGAAAAAAGTGGATTTGCGGATTGGCTGGACAACAAATATGCCGAGTATCTGCGCGAGAGTTGCTACCCGCAAACGAAGGGATGTCCGACGTCACACGAGTCCCGGACGCCAAGGACCATCGCCGAATCATGTCCTCCATGGTATATTGAACTCGGTAGTGTCCCTCTAAGTCTTTGTCCACATTGTAAAATTGTGCCACGCAAAGGAGATCTGATACGCCAATTGAAATGATACTTTGGAAGATATAAGACCGACCTTAGAAGATTAATCTTATTGCGCGATATCACAAATTGCGCAATGTTTTAGATTGTTAGGGGTTGGTATTGTAGATCTTTTGGATGGTAAGTAACAATATTGCACAATAAAATTATTGCACAACTAGCTGCGCCCCGCGGTTTCACCCGCATAAGTTTTGATCCCGTGGGAATATCGGGATAAAAGTATCCTATATGTTAATCCAGGGTATCAGGTACGTCCATACCAAATTTCATCAAAATTGGTCTAGCCGTTTGAGCGTGAAGAAGTAACAAATATACAAACACACACTCACTCATAAACTTTCGCCTTTATAATATTAGTGTGATATTATTAGAGGCCCGGCTAAGTTGCAACCAGGAGACCAGTACCCTTTTTTTTTTTGGATGGGAAATCATCACATGACTTCTCCCGCTCTGGGCGGAGCAGGACGGCATGTCAGATTTTTACTGACTAAAACCCACCCATGTTCCTTCAGTTGCCTATGCCAGGGGCCACTGTATCTCTTTCGAACAACCCGCGGCCCTGGCAGGCATTGGCCCTAGCGAACCCCGTCAGTTCGTGCTGACATCTCTTTGAGGTGCGCGTGGAACACAACGCGCCGTCAACCCGGGCCTGGACCTTACGGGGCGGCGAGCTGCCCATTGCTCGCCACCCGCAAGCCCGCGCCTACGATGGCCGAGAGTCGGTTGCTGACTCCCGCCGTCCAGGGCGTCTCCTGCGGCGACTAGGGGCGTGAGGGCGCAGAGATTGCATATCCCTCACGCGCTCCGCCTCCTCCTTTGCGAGCATTACTGCTTCGTAGAAGGAGGCGACGGCTTCCCATGCACTCTCGCTACGATCGCCGCCACGAGGACGTGGTGGTGCTCCGCCCAAGCCGGGCAGACCTCCACCATATGCTCCACCGTGTCCTCCGGGCGATCCACACAGTGGTGAGAGACCCTTGCATACTTATAGTTGGTCACGATGATACCTATAGGTAGGTATATTACCACTGCGACGCCAATTGTCTGGGAACTACTCAGAAGTTTTATCTTAGATATAGGAAAGAAGATTTCTATGGGTTAAGCACAACATAACGCCTACACTCCACGAAGACGTTGGCAGGCCTCGGCCTACCTCCTCAATTTCCGAAGGGGTGGCCTTTCTGGCTACCCCTTCGGGGAATGTAGGTACGAGTACTTACAATCCACCCACATTATCACCGGTAAATTTTAGTCTCCTTAAACACCCTTCGGAAAAGTAATTATTCTGTGGATTCTTTCTGGTTGACTTCTGCATAAACTAACGATCATTTAATATATATTTTGTACATTTCAGTCCAGGAACGACTAAAAAATTTGGACGATTCAAAAGGTAAGTTGTCCTGTAGATTTTTCCCGTAAAAAGGGTGCGGTTAGTGTGACCACAGTCTATTTGTTCAGACCACTCGAGGCTGCTGAACCGGCAATTGCGTCGTCTTCAATATCTTGTTTATATTTAAATTAATCATTAGAGATAATTTTCAAGTAATGGAGCAACAAACTCAATGTTATACTTAACAAAGTTCAAATTCCATTGCAACCAAAAACTTATTAAGAAAGGTCCTATAAGTTTTTGGTTGATTAATGAGTGACCATTTGTTACAAAACTTTTTTCAACTTAGATTACACTTCACTAAAGTAGATAACTGCTTCAGTGGCGATGGAATATAATTTACATTATGGTCTATAACCAGGACCCATCTATTGAGCCTATTGGAAGAGCTATTGGAAGAAGAGACTCCAGCCGGTCGATTCTTTAAAAATCTCACCGTGAAAACTCAAGTGAAGTGAGCTTGATGTGAGTTGTCAGTAGTGTCAATCCCTAGCATTATTTGGAATGACAGCTCACTCCACGCTCACTTCATCTAAGTTTTCACGGTGAGATGATTACAGAATCGCACTGCAGGTTTATCCAAATTTCTGTTACATATACGGTTACTATGAATCTGATCATTCGCTGATATATTGATAATAATCATATATCATATTTTTCAGTCCATGGAGAAAACGAAGACGTCCAGGCAATGACTCCGGTGATGTGCCTGAAAAGTCAGTATATTCATATGCCGCTTAATCTTTTGACAATGTATGTCCATCAATTAAAAATTATTTGTAAACAGGTCTCCTGGTGGGAGCTGTGAATTTCTTCTAAAGCCTAAGGAAATAACGCGAGCTGCATCCGACACTTGTTATCAGTAAGTATATACGGCACTATATTTAACCAACGGTTCCCTATTCTGTATTAAATAATAAGTTTTACTCAAATCCTTTTTAAATTTTGTTTCAGTACTACAACATCAGGGGACAAATCCAACTCGACTGTGACGTCGTCAAACATGCCATGCAATACGAAATGCTCCGGCAGATCTCAGAGCCTCAGTGATGTGGGTCGCGAGAAGAGTGTGCTCAAACATGGTGACACGGTACCTCCCGCCGTACAAGAATGTCTTAATTGCCAAGACCAAGCACCGACGAAGCTGACGACATCGAATTGTGGATACTATCAGAAACAAGGACGAACGAAACTGCCGAAATCAATGAGTGTTTACCCTCAGGAACAAGGTCCGTCAAAAGAACAAGATGCATCGAATCAGCCGGGACCGGTTTATAAGTGCCCACAGGAAAAAGAAGCGGAAGAAGTAAAAGTACCATCAAAAGAGCCAAGTGCATCGAATCAGCCAGGACAACTTAAGAAGTACGTTCAGAAAAACATATCGGAAATAGTGAAAGGACCGTCAAAAGAACAAGATGAAACGAATCAGGCGGGACCGTGCTGTAAGTGCCCACAGGAAAAAGTAGCGGAAGAAGGAAAAGTTGTGAAAGTACCAACACAAGAACAAGATCCAACGAATCAGCCGAAACTGCTTCAGGAAGAAGTACCGAAAGTAAGGAAAGTACTGTCAAAAGAACAAGATCCAACGAATCAGCTGAAACCGCTTCAGGAAAAGGTACTCAAAGTACCATCAAAAGTACAAGATCCAACGAATCAGCTGGGACTATGTTGTAGGTGCAATCTGGAAAAATTACCAAAAGTAGTGCAAGTACCATCACAATCACGATCAGCGGAGGAGTCAAGCCAGTATCCAGAGGAAAAAATAGTTCCAGTACATGAAGAAACTCAGTATGAGCCAACACCTGAAGGACCACGCAGTACACAGAACCTAGGACCGTGCTGCTGTAAAACTTGCAACAAGCCGATGCCGCTGCCGCCCCAGTTGCTCTGCATACCTGTTAAGGTAATTCTCAACCTAGAAATAGTAATATCCCCGATCATTAAGGGGGAAGCGCCTAAGTAGCCCGCGAAATTAAAAAATTCTCACGTTTTTTGCAATTTGCAGGTCAGTGTAAGGTTGTGTGTTGATCAAAATATGATTCGCGAGCGTAACAAATATGATCATCAATACCACCAAGTTCAAATTATCCTACGGAATGACTATTTCATGAAATTTCATGATTATAATTCTGTAAATACATACTTAATATGCTCGCGAATCATATTTTCTTCAACATACAACCTGACACTGACCTGCAAATTGCAAAAAACGTAAGAAAATTTGAATTTTGCGGGCTATTTAGCGCTTACTTAAAAATAGTTATATCCCCGATCATTAAGAAGCAGAAGTTTATTATGATTTAAATGCTTTTAGGTTCAAAGCAACAAAATAGCGAACCCTGAGATGTGTCTTACGATTGGGCCTGCGCAAATCGATGCGCCCAAGAAACAAAAAGCGAGACGATTAAGCGTATCATGTCAAAGTGGTGAAGGCAATAAATCTAAAGTTGACTCTCAGTGTCAGCATCAGCCTGAACCGTCTGCATGTGGCAAATATACCGCCCCCAGCCAGGTAAGATTTATAGTAATTTCGACGTCCTTATAAGTGTGACGTACAGACGCCAGCAAATCAAGCTACTACAATCTGTAAAATTTCTTTAATAGCTTTTCAACTTTATTACTGAAGCTATAAGGTTCAAGGTTGATTGGAAAAATTTGACAGTTTCGAGTAGCTTGATGTGCTGGTGTCTCTACGTTACATATACTCTTTTATTCATTAACAAAAGCCGATGGGATTTCCTATTGTTACAAACTTCCTACAAATTTTCATTCTCTATTTAACCTCTTTTGGGGGTGAATTTTCATTCTTTAGTTCACTAAGGAAGGAAAATTCACCCCCAAAAGAGGTTTTGACTGTGTGTTGCCTTACAGTGAATTTAAGATCTTTAACAAGTGGATTAGCTAATAAACAAGTAGTTTAAATAAAAATTAATGTTTTAGAACAACTGTCACGAAATTAACCAAGTGTTTGGCCCAATACCTATACGACGTCAATCCTACTCTACTGTTGCAATAAATGAAGAAAAAGGTGAATATAGTATAACGAAGGAAGTATCAGTGGTGAATAGGTTCACTCGCTCCGTGACCTGTGCCTCGAACGATGCCGCGCAAACATCGGACCATTCCATACGCTTCGTAAGTTTTTTATCACCTCTTACGTACCCTCGGCACGTGTCACCGTGTCCATAGGGCTTTACGTAATTATTACAAACTTATTACATATATTACTTTGTAGGAAAAAGATGCCTGCAGCTGTCAATATCCGCTCTTTTTCAAAATAATCTGTGCTGACGTATCGAAGAATGAATGATTTATATAAGAAATATATCAAACTTCTACGAAGAATTTCTAAGCATAAGCAAATAAAACAAACAATAAAATATAATATAACGTTTACTTCGTATTTTATTTACAAAAGTCTAAACAAAGCTCGTCTATTTACAAAGCACTTTATACAATAACAAAAACTAGACTTAACCTAAATTAGTTTGGTGGACCGTAAGATGTGGCAGGCTTGTTCTGTGGCAAGAAATTGAAACTCGAAGCTGACCCGGCTGATTCGGAGCTGACTAGAGCTGGCGCAGATGGCAAACCATAGTCCGTTGAAGGAATCGACAGTTGTGATGACGCTCCCGAACTAGATGCAGAGCTTGTAGCTAAAGGTGACGTTTGGACAAAGGAGGTAATCTCCACACTGGGCTTGGCTTGCCCGAGGGACACTCCTGACACTAAAGACTGGTAGCCTGCATTACGTGCTACGCTGTGCTCATCGTCCTTGATGATACTCTGCACACGGCCGACAACAACTGAGTCCAGAGCGTCTCTGTGTGTCTGCTCCTGAGCAGTATCGTACTGGTTGGAGTCAGCCTGGTAGCTGGACAGCACGGCGGACTGCTGGAACTGCGGCTGAGCTTGAGCTTGTGGCTGGTATTGCACTTGGGGTTGTTGGTACTGCACTTGGGGTTGTTGGTACTGCACTTGGGGTTGTTGGTACTGCACCTGGGGTTGTTGGTACTGCACCTGGGGTTGTTGGTACTGGACCTGGGGTTGTTGGTACTGCACCTGGGGCTGCTGGTACTGAACCTGAGGCTGCTGATAGTTGTAACCTCCTTGCTGTGAGTATTGTTGTTGTTGTTCCTGTTGTTGGTGTTGGAAATTCACTTGAGGTTGGGGTTGAGGCTGCGCTAGTATCAACTGTGGGACCGGTTGGGGAGCAGACACTGGTGCGTGGGCGATTGGCTGTGGTGTGCCATAGGACGCACTGGGTTGTTGGTAACTAGGCTGCGGCTGGAACGATGGCAGCGGTTGGGGACGAGGCAGCGGTTGAGGAGCTGGTTGCGAGGGGATGTACACTGGTGCAGGCGCGGGATGGTGGTGGTGATGGTGGTGGTGGGCAGGGGGAGGAGGGGCAGGGTGGGAGTGGTGCTGAGGCGCGTGCTGGATATACTGCGGGACTGGTTGCGGCGCCTGGTAGTTGTAGCCCGAGCTAGGGCTGAACTGCTGCTGTGGCTGGAACTGTGGTGTCTGGGGTGCAGGCGCGGAGGGGTAGTTGAACACAGGCGCGTGCGCCCCCGGCCGCGGCAAGTGGTAGGGCGCCTCGCCCGCTATGGCCGCCACCACCGACAGTATCACTAACTGGAACAACAAATATTTATTTAAATAGAAATCCACGGCGTCCGCATTAATGAATTAAGTTGAATATGCAAATTGTAGGTAGGTATACAGTTTCACTGGGTGCGTTGTGTGTCTTGTGTGCCGTGTGCGTGTGTCAACTCACCGCGGTCCTCATGGCTGCAGGTGCGTGCGGCTGTGTGGTGCTCTGTGTGGGTCGCTTATGGTTTTATACTCGCCACCACTTCGCCGACAAATTGGGGAGCGTCTCTGAGCTTAACACATAAGCAAAACAGTATCTATTGTCCGTTAATGATTTCGAAATGCACGCGTTTAAAATTCACTTTGCGGTTTTGGCGTTCTTACTTTATACAACGATGAGAAACTTAATTAAAAGTTTGAAAATTAATACTTACCTTATAAATTAAACCTAACAATGACTAAATTTTTTTTAGGTTAACTAGATCGTAACTTAGATAATTTCCACAATCACTGATCACAATTTTATTCTTTATGTTAAATGATCAATTTACAAAATAACAGAACAAAAATACAAAATATTATTAGTGCAGTGTGTATGAGGAAAGCAGGGTAAAGTTTATAGTGTCATCAACGCACCTTCTATTACACAAATGCGTACATTTGTTTGTAGATATAATTTTTGGGATAACAATTGGCACAGTTACCGCTAAGTTATCACAACCACTTAGGCGTCACGGCCTATGCTGTGCTAGGCAACAAATGTTGTAAACAACCTTTTAAGTAATAATAGTTGTAAACATGTTTAGCATTTTTTTTATTTCTATCAATTGATAATTGATTTTACAGCGCAGATGCTCTATTTATTCCATTTCCATAACTTAACACTTAGCAAAGGCTAATGTCAATTTCGCCAGTTATAAGACCACGTAGGAGACCAGCCTACAATGACCTAATTGAAGCATGCAAAACATAACTCTATAGATAAATAAAGATACGGTACATTTTACTATGAGAAAATCAATGAAATAAGACTGAAAATGTTTCAGCTGCAAGCTATATTTTTGTATATCCTTTGACCTTTCATCTCACCTCCCGTTTGAAATATCCGCAGGCTATGCCCGTATATATTTTAGATTTGAGTTGAAATTGGTATCAAATTTCAGATATATTCCAATATTCATGATAGCAATCGTTAATGTGCAAATATTTCCCTGAACATTTCGTTGTCACAAGTCACATCAATCAACATTGTTGAGGTCATATTTGTCCCTCTTCAGTCATCACCTTTGACTGATTAGTTTCTCAGCATCAGTCACCACTTAATCAATTTCATAATTGTATAATAGAAAAGTATGTCAGTTAATCACTTTATTTTTATCATGATACGGACAATAATAGTTCATCAGGCAGCCATTCGATACTTTGTTCCGTCATAGTTCAAGGGACATTCTGCAATCAAATGAGATGAATAAGCCTAACTCAATCTGTAATAGGATTAGGTAATATGCCAAATAACGTGTTGCTAATCTAGAACCTTTGCAACATGAGGATGTGTTTACAAAGTGCGTAGCTGTTGCTCCTAGAGTATCATCCCGGGCCCTTTTTATTTACATAACTGACAAGGTGACATACCTATTTTTCAAACACTGAAAAATGAATACAGATTTGGCAACAGGTGAAAACAGAAAACTATGAAAGAAACTAATAAAATTCTCGGATTGTCGCCTGTCGCTTTTTTATTAAATATGCCCCAGGACGTTGGAAATTCCTCAGAAGAAATCAAAATCAAAAGTAATTTATTCAAACTAGGCTGAGAATCAGCAAACGTCAACATGTCATAAAACAGTCGCCGACCCAAACGGGCGTTTTGGGTGGGCGACTGTTTTATGACTCTTCACCAGATCCTAGTGCTCGGAAGAAGAACTGGCGCAACAAACTCCCCAGCAGCACAGCTGTCAGTTCAAAAACAAATTAATACCTAAGGTATGGCTCAACTACATAGCTGGTTCGTTTGATGAGTACCACTAGAGTTAACTTATCTAACCTAAATATGTTCTAGGCAATAACTTAAATTCCACCTTACATCGTATTATGTATGACTCCGTCACTTTATCTTAAACTGGACCCTCGCCAAATGGACGCATACAATGAAGGAGTCGTAATTCTCCGACTTGTAACGTATAATAAATTCCCATGTCAAAGGTCTGCCTTACACTACTTTGCATAGAAACGTAGGTAAAGAGAATACAGTGATGTGTGTATAGGACATGTTGAGACAAATTCTCGCCTAATTACCGACTGTACGTAGGTAATGTCCAATAGTACAATGGTTTAGCGTCGCAAATGGATGGCAACAGCTCAATTAGTAAACGCCACAATAGCATTAATTAGTTACCTATAGCCATTGAATCATTCTGCACAATCGTCGCGTTAGATAACCCGGCCATATTGCACTGCTTTAATTTTAACCGTTTTGCTCTCGAAAAAGGTGACAGATTTTACAACGATTATTCAATTGGCCTGAAATATGTCACTATTATTAAGTTACGTCCTCCAGGAAGATACGTAGTTCTTGAAATAGACATGGAATTCTTGATTCATGATCTCCAATTGGTCTATGAAAGCTCCAATGGGGAAGGTCGGTCAAAGCTAATTGTAGATGTAACCATATCTAGGTCCCTACAGCTTACAATAAATTCGTTTAAGGCCTACAATAAAAACAGTTCGTTGCTTCATTGCATTTTATGTTTATTCATAAGTTTGGTTTTATTTCACAATTTCGTTATTTTCAGTGATTTAAATATTTTAAATCAAGTATTTGGCATGCTAAGTCAGAATTTTAAACTGTAAATATTGCCTACGAGGAAAATTTTTTAGTTTTTTTAAACTCGACGAATAGCTTTAAGTCACAACCCTCCAATTTAAGGGTCTTTCGGAAAAGAGTGGACTACAATTTCGGAGGAGGATTATTTAGGAACATAAAACGCGTAACTTTCGCAAAAATGAAATAAAACCACCTCTTATTAGCTTTTTTTGGGAACCAGCTATGACAGCGCCATTTGACACTTACCTTTCCATTCAATGTTGGTCTGATCTATGGTAAAGTAAAGTAATTTCAGGCTTTTACAACCCTCGTTTGATACAAAGAGTTGCAAAAGCCTGAAATTACTTTTTACAAATCCTCCTCCATTACTGTGCCGAAGTCGGGTAAAAATGTTCTAAGTGCTTAACTAATTTTATTATAATAACGCAAAAATCATAAACCAGAAGGAGGCAAGGGCGTTAAAGATATAAAGTTACACTTTATTAGAACCGCGTATAAAACATTCTGGGTCTTTCAGCAAAAGTAAACCCGCCGATTGAACAACTTTTCTTCAACCTTTGTAAAAATAGTATAGTATCCAGTAGTAGTAAGTTTTATCGTATCTATCTATCAGGATCAAACCGCACCCAGATGAAATGTCGGAATAATTATCGTAGATCTTCCAATTACGCGGATAAACAAGTATAGTAATGACCTTCATTTCAGACCTCGGCTCTTTACTTTGCGTTTGTCAATGGACAGAAGTCGCGAAGTGAGGAAAGATATCAAACATTGTGTTTACCCACACTTGTGTATTGTCTTTTCACAGTTATTTTACCTTTGACAGCAGCAACCCAATAGCAACCTTATTGTAACGATTATAAAGATTTATGTGAATTTGATAAACTTAGGTATCAATGGCGGCAGTCCAAGAGTAACCTTATTGCAACGGCTATAAAGATCACTGTGATTCTGACAGTGATGCAAACTCAGAGGTAAAATTATTGTAAACGTACTGTACCTACAATAATGCAACTTTTTTCAAAGGTAAACATTCAAAATGTCAAAGTTTAGAAGGTTTTTCAAACGGTGGATGGCTATGACCATAATATGAACAGTAAATAAGTGGTATGGGATCGCTACCATGCTATTCATGTTTAGATCTGCTAACCAAATAGACGTCGGTAGCTTGAAGTGGTCTCACAACAATAGGTAAGTAGTTGAACTTTTCGTTAGTTGTCATGCCAATTAAGTAAAGAATATTCGCGTTGTGATCAATGCTCGTGCTACCTCTGTATGAGAAGAGGGCTTTTCCCTGCAGTGGGACAGTAATAAACTGGTTCTTTTTTATTTTAAAGCCTATCCTTACTGAAAAGCGCTAGTACTATATGTACAGACGCCAGCAGGTAGCTGGTAAGCTACCCGAAACTGTCGAATTTTCCTAATCAATCTTGAACCTTATGCTTTAGCGATAAAGTTGAAAATCTATTAAAGAAATTTGACAGATTATAGTAGCTTGATGTGTTGGCGGCGTCTGTACCTACATTTGAGAAATAATGTTGCCGTTAAAAAAAGGGGTTTAAAATAAAATCCTCCCAATAGTCCCAACACTAAAATAAAATGTTCTATTCTGAGAGTACCTAGTGTTCCTATTTCAAGTTAACGGCTTGTAACAAAATACATTGTTATACCAATATGCAATATTTACATAAACCGTTTACAGCTACATTTCATTAGTTACATTTCTGAAAACATCCGTCTTGAAATCTTTTATTACATAAGTGAGTGCATGCTTTACCTACCTTTTCTTAAGACGATAAATAAACATCCATGTTTGGCTTTCGTAAATATTTAACCATCAACTTACTCATTTTTGAATTTTTCATAATTTGCCACCTTATTTCATAACGGATTAGGACTAAAGAAAATTAAGGTAATACGGCATCATATTTGGCTAATAGCGCCGTCTCGTGCAGTGGGTAGCCCATTTAGAGGTACCGTGCACAAACAATGAGGTAAGAGAGAAAAGTGGTCAACTCCGTCACTTCGCACCTCTGTTTTATCTAACAATTTGGTACATCAGTACATCTCCACAATAGGTACACCTCTTTCTTAGATAATAGCAAGCGTAAGATGGCATTTCAAACGCGCGTAAGCAATTTTTTTTCTCAATGAAAATAAATCTTTCTGTCTGCCTATTTGTCTCCGCCCCCGCGTCATTAGCATTTTTATAAGAATACAAATCATTCATAATTTAACGTTTTTCTCAATAGAGGTACATAATAAAGGCGTGGAGGTGGATTTCCTGGGCTGTCGGCTGACCTGACAGAAATCTTAACAAGCTAAAAGCTAATATTTACTCTGCGGTTAAGCTGTTGGGAACGGATATCTACTAAAAGTTAAGCACTATCTCTTTGACTAACAGATTTCCAATGGGTTGAGCCGTGTCAAGACGACGTATCGTTAGAAATCGGTTAGAAGGTTTAGGTTAGAAGTCGGCCATCAGTTTTTCTTCGAATGATGGATGAGACTTTTTCGATAACAAAGGTCAATGTAATTTGAATACAAACATCCATTACTTCATATCAATTTACGCAATGTTACGCATATTTTAACGGCGTCTTGAACAGTGCGTTGCAGAAAAGCACATCATTTCGATAGCTTTGTCAACTCTAGGCTGTCATTTTATGTGAGAAAAATGCCCGTGGCTTAGACAGGGCAATTTGATATCAACGTAATCCAGGTGGCATTTAATCAATTATTAGTAATTTATCATTATTTTGTAATCGATTCATTAGAAGCGAATTTAAAATATGCCTTGTGTTATGTTAATTAATAACACATCAACTTCTTGCCGTTGATACAAGTGACCCGACTTGACCTGACCTATAGAAAATGACACACTATCTTTCTTTTTAGTTGAAACTCTTGTAGCATTTGAATCACAATGTGTTTCGGCCGTCGCATGGTTGTTAGGCCTTGTTTGCCCTCTGGCTATATTACCTTATTACGTACCTATTACCTACGCTGTCATGTACTGTTCTGTGATCATCACCGACACTACGTGCAAATGTCTTGCTAAACAGACCATTAACAGACCTCTGCCGCTCGATTCTGTCAAAATCTCACCGTGAAAAGTTAGGTGAAGTGAGCTTATAGTGAGCTGTCAATAGTGTCACCCCTAGCATTAGTTGGAATGACAGCTCACTGCACGCTCACTTCACCTAAGTTTTCACGGTGAGATGGTTACAGAATCGCACGGCTGTTTCTTCGGGTTCTTCTACTTAAATAATGTTGAGGTTTTCCCCATGCGGTTTACTCCCTCAGAATTTTCGCTTTACAAGTCACAACAGCATAGGTATGCCTTTACGGAAAAATATCTTATGAATTGGCTTTCCCAACACTACTTCGCAGATCCTGCCATATTCATCATTTTCCAGTAACCAATGTGGATTTAACGACGCTACTGAGTAAGTGCTTACCATGTCTTTAGTTGAAAATGCAATCATCATTGGAATATTTGTTTTATTAGATTTTATTTAACTTTTAACAATATTTATGGCATACTATAAATAGTTTTCAGTCTCTCAAGAGACTACACATTATACTATGGTAGGACAAGACCCACCCTTATATCAAAATCATACCTCATGGATAA
The DNA here is from genome assembly GCA_947507525.1 of Apamea epomidion. Taxonomy (NCBI): domain Eukaryota; kingdom Metazoa; phylum Arthropoda; class Insecta; order Lepidoptera; family Noctuidae; genus Apamea; species Apamea epomidion. The sequence goes on along the minus strand of OX382226.1, from coordinate 8,497,618 downwards.
AGGAAAAGCGTCTAGATTCGAGCATAGGTTCTAAACCTTATTTTGCCCACTCACTTTGAGAATATATTGTTTCTAGAGCCCAATTTTTTTTACTTATCATATGTCGCGAATCTGAAACAGCTATTGCCACGATTATATTTAAACATGTTTTATTATATAGTCGTAACATAGGATATATAATTTTCTCTGGCTCTTCTACTGCCCCACTGAAAGTCTCAAACGCCCACGCACGAGGGGCCGTTATCGCCCACGTGGAGAACCTTTGGTCTAGACTCTAGGCATCCTTTTCTTTTAGTAGGTATAGGTAGGTGAAGGCTTCTAGGCTAGTGAATAAATTACCCTTGATTATAGTATTTATTTCCAATTTATATCTAATATATATATTTGTCTACATTCAAGCGATAGTGTTGGTCTCTGTTTACTTCCTAATAGGGTAGTCCCTAGGCGGTGTGGGCGGTAGGATGTGTCCCTTGCCGGCCGCCAGGTGCGCCTCGCGTTGTTTGCGCTTCGCCACTATGCGCTCGTGTGTGCGCTTCATTTCTAGGATCTCCTTCATCTCTTCCTTGTCTTCATCCTTTGAAAAATAAAAGTTAAGAGTTAATTTAGATTTTTGTGTTCTTTACTGACAATTTCTTTGACAATTTTTTATTGTGGTTGTTAGATAATAATATTTCTCGGATGCAAAAAACGGCGTACAAAAAATATGTATTTTAGATAAAAGTATATTACCTATTCACTATCTAAAATAATATGTAAATGTAAATAGACAGTGAGAGTGAAGGTGTCAAGTAGCACAATTTTTCGATTTTCGATACAACAATGTGTTAAAGAATTTTTTGACCGCAAGGTTAAAATAAAAGTCAGTATGAATGAAAGTTACAAAATGTCTTGTTCAATTAACACCAATTCGTTTTTAACTTAACATTTTTGCAGCTGAATCGGCACTGCATAAATAAAATTACTCGGGTCCTAGACCACTTGTCACCTTTTCTTTGCAATATCTGAAAAATTTGGCTCATATCACAATCATCGCTTACCTACCCTTTTTTTTTTTTTTTTCAACCCTCAGACGCTTACATACCCTTCGCTCTTCACGAACGGTTTATCAAACAACATTAATTACCTTTTGGTTAATCCGCAGCACAAGAGCCCTCTTCCCATTGGCCATCGGCTGACTATAAGCCAACAAGTTCTTGAGCCGCTGCGCCGGTGGCACCCCTCGCTCCACCACCAGCACTATCCTAGCCCACTGGCGTTGCCACTCATTCCTAGTCTCCGCTATCTTCTGATACGTGTTCCCCATCATGGCGATCAACATGTTCACCAACAGTATCGCCACTATGATCATGTATACCACGAAGAGGAGCTGCAATAGTGTCGTAATCTTTAAAACCATGATAACTGGTTTGCTTAAGTTATTATATATTTTAGGTAGTTTGAAACCTATTAATTCAGTATCCGATTAGTTAATACAGAATTTTTAAGTGGATACCCGAAACAGGTTCTGTTAGAATTGTAGCAGTAGGTACAAAGTGTAGTTCACGATTTCCTCTTGAATTTCTAATTAAGCCTTTGACTATATTAAAGGCACGCGGCAAAATATAAGTAATTTCATTTCATTGAACATAAAAACATCTTCTTTTTAACCGACTTCAAAAAGGAGGAGGTTCTATAGTCAGGTTATATGTTACGCGATATCTCTGGCAGTTGTGGACCGATTTCGAAAATTCTACAAAATGAAGAAGATGAAGTTTTTTTGCCACCGACTTCCGGCTTCTTATTAGAAGCCGGAAGTCGGTGGGAAAAAAACTTAAATACAGATTGAAAGACACCGACTTCCGAAATTAAAGTCATTTTTGACATTGTATTGTTTTTTGGAAGTAGATTGTTTTTTTTTTTCTAAAAATGTTCTTAATATCTGTTCTTAGTTCATATAGGAAATGAACTAACATTTCATTTCGAATCTTTCACTAATGACTTTACTGTCTAAAGAATCTGTGTGATGAATAGATTACCTAACACCTAATGTGACAAATAGTCTAGTCGCTTCGCCTCATTAATATTCTTTGAAATGTCTAATACTAACTAAATAACGCTGACTCTAAGCTATGGTCGCTGTGGGAGCAGAAATTAGCACAGTGTCATAACTTGTCACTCTCGGTGTTAACCAAATACGATGGGGCGTCGAGCGTCGCATATAGGAGTAACCTTTACTTGACACTAACTTCTGCCCACGATTTCGTTCGCGTGGAAGTTGTAAGACAACACAATATACTAAAATTGACATACACTGGTATATTGTATTCTCTCTCATCCCAGTCTCATTTCCTACGATATTGATATGAACTTTTTTGCATTTCTTACTTTTCTAGTATTCAAACCTCAGTTAAAGCGATAGAGATTTTTTGATTATTTTATAGCTTACAGACTGGCCAGACTTATAGGGAATATCTATGAAAAATTTGAACAAAATTTATCCGGTAGATTTTGCGTATTGCTTGAACATAGATAGATTCAGACAAACAGACAAAAATTGGCATAGGGATTAGGCATTAGATCGTTCCTAGACCTCGTATAAATTACTTTTAAAAAAATATTCCATGTTCAGTTGTGACTTTGCTCGCTACGATTTTATCATATGTATATATAACGCTACGGGTGAAATATCAGTCCGTGAGTAGTGTAACCTCGATAAGTCAACCGGAAGACGCAGATTAGCAGTTGACGAGTGTGGTTTGGATTTATGGGTGTGACGTCGTGTGACATATCCATAGATTAGTGCTGCGGTCCTCCGAAAGGGAAAGCTAAAGATTTGTATGTGCTAAACACATTACTGTTTGACAACGATGATCATCCTGAGACAGGCACTCTAACAAGGCATTAGACTTGTAACACGGAAGTTCATTAGTAAAAACAAACAGCATTAAAAGACATAAGTATTTCTGAAACTAACAGTATAACATGAGTACAAAGACACTGAGAAAAGAAATAAGAAATTATAAGTATCCCTATGTATTGACTGTGTATTTGACCGTTCACTAGAGCATCAAATATGATCGCAGAAAAAAAATGACAGCCTAATATCGATTAAGAAATCCTGCCTTGAATGCTAATGAATGTTTACGGAATATTGATTTTTTTAATGGAAAAATTCATCGCATTAAATAATACAGTCTTAGAACAAAACTATGTCATAACGCCAAAGCTACTATTTTAGCAAGACGTAATGTATTTGCCATGTCTTAGGGTTCATGACACTGTGTCGATTACGAAATGTGTGAAAATCATACATATATTGCGTAGAAATAAGTGTTCTACCGAAATAAGGAAAGGGATCAAGGATGATTACAGCTTCTGTGTGGTCTTCTGTGCGGTACGTGTCACATTTCGACACAAAATTCAATGTTATTAGAACATGGTAAATGCCACTCGACTCTTTGGTTATTTATAGAACTAGATGCGTGACTAGGTCAAAGGATGATCCTTTTTTCTTCTAAAAGTTTATGAATAATTTAAAGTTTTCTCTTTTTATTCATCTTGATCGTTACGGACTGTGTTGTCTACGGCTATCTTTGATGGATAAAAATAGCAGATAGGTTGGGTAAGTGGAATCTCAAGGGACCTAAACAATAAAGAGAATCAAATCAAGTTTTACAGATTAATACGTGTTGACAATCCATCGAATAATCGAGCCTTAAAAAATAAAAGAGGCATATGCGAACTTCTGAGGTGCATCTGTTTGTATTTCCTCCGTCAATTTAGTCTAGACTGTGTTCTACATCTCAATTTCCGCATCGTAACAAAATCACAAATCAATTTAGGACCCCTTATGCTACCCTGCGCAGACATGGAAGCTGGTCGGGATGTTTCAGATAACAAACTAGGTAATGAACTCAAGAATTTTTATCCATAGATAGGCTAAGGAGATGAAAGTTGTTGATTTTGCTGCCATATCTCGAATATACACATACGTACCTTAGCCTCAATCTCATGGTCAGTGCGATCAAACGCTCCGTAGTAGTCGGAAAACGAGGTGAGTGACATGAGGAACATGGCCATGATGCTCTCCATGGGCGAGGGCATGGGGTTCGACACCGAGTCGTCCACGCCTTCGGGAGTGTTCGGGTTGTCGAATGATAGGAATATTATGTAGTATGCTGTGAAAAAAAAAGAAAAATAAGATTATCCTTAAATCATTCTAAAGAACTGTCATAAGTTTAATTGTGAAATCGGTTAAATCGAGGATTCCTATACTACTATCTTGATTATAATCTTCACAACTAGAAAACAAATCATGCTGCATAAAGCCCTCCTATCTATATTAATCTATATACTAATAATAAAGCTGAAGAGCTTGTTTGTATTTTTGTTTAAACTCGCTAATCACTGGAACTGCCTACCAGTCGGATTTGAAAAATCTAGCATTATGCATTTGATAGCCCAATCTTGAAGAAGGCTATAGGTTATTTTACATTACGCCAGGACTCTGAAGAGCCGAGCAAAAAGTAAGAAAGTACGCTAACCAAAAACGAAGTAATAGCGATAGCATGGCAGGCGATGCGATGCGACGGGATGGGTCGGGGGAACAAGAAATTTCACGCGGACGAAGTCGCAGGCAGAAGCTAGTAAATTATATAAAGATCAGTTACATCAAATAGCTGCGTTTTTACTGGGTCTTCAGTCCATCTTAGAAAAAGGCGTTCAAGCATCACTTCGTTTTGTGGAATAAGTTTCCCGAAATTATACCTTGTGAGAACCCCATGACGAACACTAGATAAATGCAGACGAATCGAAGTAGATCACCCATCACCATTCTGTAGATCATCACCACGAATGGACCCACAGTCTTGAAGCCTCTGTCAAATATCAACAAATACAACAACTAAATAATAACATTGTGATTTATTAAATGAAACGTACCGACCCATTCAATGTCTATGTATGTTTTTATATATGTAGTTTGAGTTGAGTTAAGAAACAACAAAAAAACAATTTAGGGTTAGAACCGGTACTTAAATAGAAAATTGAACCTGCAAAAGAACAAGAAGTACGGTGCGGTGGTGAGCATGATGATAACGGCTAGATGGTCTTCTTCCTCGTCAGCGCACCACAGGCGTAGCGTTGGCAGCACCAGCATCAAAATACAGGATAGCAGGAACATTACTCTGGGGACACATCAACCGAAAGGCGGAAAGAAGGAATCATTAGTTGAACTGCAGCAGTTTCTTCTCTGTAGGACAACAACAACAGAAGTCGATTATTCTGTCGCTGGCTGTACCGTGATGCACTTCAATGCACTTCAGTTTTTTTTAATCTTAATTATTGAGCTGAATATCTTCATGAGATGTTGAAATATCGAATAATGGTGTGTCAATTAAATGATGTGTAAAAATAGCAGTGTTGTACCCCTAAAACAGGTATTTTACTTTACCTACAGCAAGTTAACTTATCTCACCGTGACGGTACTGTGCTTAGGTTTTCTATAAACATTTTAATTCCTAAGAATCGAGCTTCCCTTAGCGCGGCTCCCACATACGCTAATGCACCGACCCATAGCAAGAGCTCGGCTGATATTCTTATCTGAAACAAAAATCATTTTATTCGGAATAGAGAATTATAACACGCAGAAGCTTGAAACAAAATTGGACAACTTCTATTTGTTGAAGCGATATCGAAAGGACTTACTTTTGCTTGCCAAGACTCAAAATTCATCAGTCTACAGTCTTCAGTGAGATCCTCCCACCAACCTTCCATATCGGATTCTCTTGGCCCTGAAAGTAAGTAGCACCGATTTAATATTTATTTAATAAAGAACATCAACATCATATGGGATGGGACACATAATATCATGCCCAACGTGTCCTGTCAGCTGCACGTTACAGGAAGTGATGATAGTGATGGAGCACACATAGCCAAATTCTGGTCCGAGTCTATTTATGTAGATTGCATCGACACGCTAAGAAGAAAAGGACCAACATCATATACCTACATTCAAAATTGGTTTGCAAGAGTCTTTAGGAAAAGTATTACTGCCAGTGGTTTAATAGCGAAACACTATCTTACAAATAGTACAAAAACTAATTGATAGCCTAGTTGCAATTCATGCCTAAAGAAAAGACCTAAACGTCTAGAGATGATGACATCTATGACATCAATGGATCATGTATATAGCATTATAAGCACAAGCACCATAACTCACACTTCTACACACATGTGCGCATATTGCATGCGTGCTCACATAGACTTACTTTTTAGATTTACCTAGGTTTTGTTGCATACCATATAGATTTAATATCTAAGTTATAAATAAATATATATATAAATGTAATCAAGTTAAGGGAGAGCGGCCTTTCCTAACACAAGTGTTTTCCCGCTTAAAAGGAGAGGTCAACCTCAACACTGTTGAACGAACTTTGTTTGTAAGTGAATAAAACATTTTTTCATTTTCATTTTTCATTTATTTATTAAAATTTTATGCACATGTCAAAAAAATACTGTACAAAGGCGGACTTAATGCCTTGCGCATTTTCTACCAGTCAACCTTAGGGTGATGCAGAGACAAAACAGGGGCAGGTGCAACATACGGGATAAATAGCTATGCATTCATTATGCTTCTAAAGAGAAATAATAAAGGAATGCTTACGTTTGTCCTTATCTTTATCTTTATCCTTAGAGTGACTCTTGAAGCGCGCACACTGCAGCCCATCAACTTTGCTCCCGTTCATAATCTCAACAGCCCCAGGATCGAACTCCGAGCCATTTAGCGGTATTGTACAATTATTCTCTACAATAGAAAAAGATTCTGTAAAGCAATGAAATTGAAGTCCTCGTAACCACAGGTGATTTGTTAACGCAGCGATTTTTTATCGCGCACTGCGGGGTAATTCCGTAACACACTTTCAGTAGCAATAAGTTTCATTTTGACAGTTCAACAACATTCATTGCGTTATTTACGTTGTTGAGCAGACACATTTTTTTAACACATGGAGCAATGAATTAGCAATATCCTTCAAAATTAAACCCATTGCTACTAATATTGCGTTACGCAATTAGGGTGCTGGACTTCCAACGCTCTGCTTAGCGCCGAGAGTTGAAAATGCAACAGTGTATTTTTTTGACGGCCCTGGAATGCACTTTGTTGGATTCCCAATGCTCGGCTCAACACCAAGAGTTGAAAATCTTATGCGCGATATAAAAATTGCCCGTGTGAACCCGGGCTTAAGGAACGAAAACGATAAAAAATATTATGTTGGAGATTTCGCAACACTGTATTTTACAACCGATGTTGAAATAAGTACAGGTTCTCATGATTACGAGAAACAAGATCGATTTCCGGCGTCCTTATTCAATGATTCAACTTGACCTTTTGACATTAACTGTTAAATTATTTCAATAAGGTCGTTATATAAATACAGCTAAACTTAAAGCCTTCCTCAAATAATAAAGCATCGAAAGGTGAAAGTGACAACAAAATGATTGTGTTCTGTTTTCGAAAATGAAAGGTCAGAGCCATTTACTATAGCAATAAACCTAAACCTTCGTCAAATGGTGTAGTATTTTTTAAACATGGTGTTGATTATGTAATACATGGGATACTGAGTCTGTGGTAACATGAAGGGCATATCATAAATCAAGCTGCGTTATAAAAAATGGTCTATATTTTTATGAAAAGAATATTACAGGCTGGCAGGGACATCGACGCGCAACCTGTTACCATGGATTCAGGTGATACATGATTTTGAACCACATTATTCTGAAAAATTTCAACGCGCGTTAAAATTTTTCATAAGTTATTTTTTTTTTATTGTTGTTCCATACATTTTGACCGCGTAGGCATTGCACTTTCTATGAAGCAGCAGATATTTTTGTTGATAAACGACAAAAATATCTACGCCAGAGGGTCTAGAATCATGTGCTGAATTCATGGTTTGAACATGCGCGTCGATGTCCCTGCCACCCTGTATAAGTAAATAACCGTTCAATGAACAAAAATACAATATTTTCGATCAAGTCGGCAGAACACGTTATATTATTGACGATGTGTGACGTTGTTTGGTTCACCAAGATTCAGGCTGTACCTAGTTTGGGAGCCACTGTTAAGTCTGCCAAAAAGTCTTCTGCTATGTAGTTAGAAATATATATACCATATTACTTGCACCTATATGTATAGATGAAGATAAATTCATTCATTTGAATCTGAAAATCGATAAGGAAAGAACCAAAAATGATCCTGATAGTGACTTACCAACTTCTAAAACTAGATCCGTATCATTAACAGGTCCAACAGTAGCGTTCAGTGCAGTGGTATTCAGTGCCCTATCGGGTGGTCCCGGCCTTAACGTGAAACACACTAGAGAGATCAAGAAGTAACACGTGAACAGTATAAACTGCCGGTAGAACCGGAACTTCACGAATGTGTTCCATTTAGTCTTCAGGAGGTCGATCAACATCCCTTCTAGGAGACCCAAATGTTCGTCCTTCTCCTGTAAAAGTTTCGATGAAAGAATTTTCGGTAAAAATGTTCAAATTCGTGAAGTCATAAAAATTATGATATAAATTAACATTCATGGCCTATTTCATTAACTCTGGATAAGTTCAGAATGACCAGGCAGATCATTTTGTACCAATTCTGTTACCTACATTTCTTAATTTATCTATGTAGTAAAAATGGCCTATCAGGATACTAAAATAGGCTTAGGTATACAATAGAATTAAAAGGTATATACATAATAATATGAAAATCTAATCTGAAAATCTATGTAAATGAAGGTGATAGGGCCGAACCCAGACAGGCGCTACTTAGTGTACATTATTTCATCACCACTGCTCTCAAAACGATGAAGGAAAACATCGTGAGGAAACCGACATGTCCTAGAACCAAAAATTCGAGGACATGTGACATCTACTAACCCGCACTGGGCTCGCGTAGTGAATTACGGCCCACTCCCTCTCAGAGAGGAGGCCTGTGTCCCAGCAGTGGGAACATTGTAGGCTGATTATGTATATGAAAATCCTTCCACACTTACCCCAAACGTCACCAAATTCAGCGCAGAATCCTTGCAAATGCACCCAGTCTCCGTGTCAATAGTATCGACCTGCCCCAGCGGGTAGGCAGCACAAGTGGTAGCGCCAATCTGCCAGTAGATCTCGCGCTCGATGTTCAGGATATGGAAGAACATGTCCGTGCGAGCCAGCTTAGCCGCCAGGGTCAGGGGCGTAAGGTTCAGCACGTTTTTGATGTTCAGAGAGGCTCCCACCTCGAATGCCATGTCGAATGTTTCCTGTTATCGGAGAAAGCGTTGAACGATTTGTTTTTTTTTTTTTTGTTTACACCATGATGTCATATAATGCGACCCTTTGCGCCGTCATTGAAATCCATAATGAAGACTATGTATTTGTACAGACGCCAGCACATCGAGCTACTACAATCTGTCAAATTTCTCAACTGTGTCACTAAAGGATTAGGTTCAAGGTTGATTGGGAAAATTTCACAGTTTCGGGTACCTTGATGTGCTGGCGTCTGTACATAATCATGCTATACTGCTAAATCTAATTTCAGAAACCAACATTAACTATAATTTTATGATTTCCTTGTTTTTCTCCTAATATAGTATATCGATTTCTCGTTGTCAACGCATATGTCACTTTCGCAAATTCAGGATTTATATAACTATGCATGTTAGCTTATACATCCTCTGCTACAACGTAACCCAGATGATGACCCACTATGACCCACTAGGACAAAAGCTGTAAAGACAGTTTATAACCCAGCAAAACCGTCGCTTATCTTAATTATTGATGTAAAAGAGTGTCTTTGGAGTTTCTTGCCCGTTCTTCTCCATAGAAGATCTCTCTACGTTTTAGAATGGGCGAATAGCTTCAATTTTCGGATTGACTGATCAATTATTTAATTTTGACAGTTAAAAAGTGCCTGTAAATGGTTTAATTGAAATAAATGCTTTGATTTATTATATTTATCCCAAAGAAGTAAATAATTGTATTCTGCTTTTTAGCAAAATAAATTGTTTCAAACCGCTAAGAACGCAACCGTAAAGACTGCTAACAGCAAAGATATTCAAACTTGCCATCTTCTCATAAATGACGAGCATGTGCAGCACGGTGTTGCCATTAGTGTCTTGTTTGTCGGGATCGGCGCCACGCGCTAGGATCAGTCGGTAGCACTCCTCCTGGCCCAGACACGCCGCGAAGCTTAGTGGGTACTCGCCCCAGTATACGTAACTGAAACGACATAGATTTGGCAAACGAGTCTTTTATTTCCATTATCCACTGAAAAGAGTTATATCTTTTCAGTTTTGCGTCCGACACACCAACATGACAGATATTTTAATTAAAGAACCTTTCTAAATAGTAGCTCCGTCCTAAAACACTAACCTTTAATTAATAAATTACAAAAGTAATGTTATATATACGCTGGCACGACCCTAAATTAACATTCAGCCAAAATCTACATCGAGCTAATCTTATCTATTATAGCCTCACGAGCAGTTTTCATTAATGTCATAGAGCATCCCCTGGGACTTCATCAACCTCCTGCCGTTATCCCAATTTAATTGGAGCTGACATCATTTTATGCTATATCTCTATCAGCCGTCATCTCAGTATTCACGTACTTTTTAGCCATAATTATCGCCTTTACGCTATCCATCCATTTATTTTTTTGGTGTGCCTCCATCTGCCCCTTATCTTAAAGCTTATTAGTCTCTACCAGAACACCTTACCCGCTATAATTAGTCTCCGGCTGAACATTGACCCACTCATGATCAAAAGAATCATTCCGCGAAGCCTTCTGGTCTTCAGGGCACATGAAGTTGCCATAACAACGTTCATGGTAGTTTGCTCCGGCGTCTAGGAGGAACTTCACCATCGTCGGATCTTCATTTACTATTGTTATGTGGAGTACACTCTCTCCTAGAGAAAAAGAAAGATAATATTATCTTTATTTATAGCTATGAAGCTTTAAGGTCTTAATCATCAAGATCACATCAAGATGTAATGTAGAAGACCTTGACTTTTGATCAGGTGTGAACTCAGTGTGAAAAATTAAACCCAAAAATCCCCTATAATTTTCATTACTATGTGAAAAATTGTTTAGATAGGAACCTTCTGAAGTGATTAATGCACAGGATGGAAGCACTTAATCACTGTCAGATAAATTTTGGGTTATGATAGACATTATCAGGCGCTCTATCAGATTGACTACACGAAAATGAGGCAAAATGTAGCGTTTCGGTAAGTACTTGTTATGGTTTTAAAAGTGTACGTAATTACATACGTCTATAAATAAAAAATATCTTCCCGAATGATCTCTTCCTATCGGCTCAGATCATTAGGACTAAAATGCAGCTTTTAGAAAAACAAAGTTTTAATTAGGCTACTTTTTTCAGAGAAAAACTTATGAAGCATCTAGATCCAGTCGTTATTACCAACAGAGAAGCACGAACAAGCACAATATACATCTCGTGTAAGCACTGTTTGAGTACAAATCGATTTCGTACGTGACTTCTTGCGTGATCCAAAAGTAATGAATCCTATATTGTTGGAATTGTATTGAAATTATGCGGATCTTGCACAGACGCCTCGGCGCCAATCTCGCCAATATTTATTATCGTACCAAAATATTGGCGTACATATAATTTCCTAGCTTTGTCTAGTTTTGTTTTGTGAGTTCAATCAAATGTTTTTAAATAATATGTGGATAAAAGGACGTGTCTTAGAAGGGATGGATTCATTGCAAAAAAATCTCCCCTTTTATTTGGTGAATAGACTTTCATCGAGCGGTTTTAATTAAGAGAAGTATTACTGTTTAGAATACAATACAAAACAAGTTAGTACTTCTCCCAGACTAGAAGTGCAAACTTTACCGAACAATGACTTAACTGAGATCTACCGGTCATCAAATACTATAATAATCGCATTACTAAAAAGAAATAAAATACGTTTATTTGTAATGCAGAGAAAGAACAGAAACACAAAAAATAACAAGTTGGGCGAAAATATCAGTCCCAACCATTTATGGTTGGGACTGAGCCGGCGTTGACGTGACGACGTCAACCAGTGCAGTATACGATAAGACTAATTGCTTTGCTTACCATAATACTCGTCACCCATGTAGACATCGTTGATCAGCTTAGGATAGAACCGCAGAAGTCTTTTAGCCAAGTTAGCCAAAAGCGAGGAAGCATTTAGCAGACAGAGATGGAGGATGGTCTCTCCCACGGCACCTCGCTCCTGCATTGAATGACGAGTACAGAGATATATGTATATTGTGGAGTCAGGCGTTGCACGAAGTAGGATGAACCTTTAAAACTCTTGGTTATTTATTTTTTATTGATCAATAGGACATGAATATGATTTTCTGAAAACTGGTTTGCCTCAAAAGGCGGTGGTTATATCTACGTTATATACCTATATTGGTAGGTAGCATTTTTCTTCGATAACATAATTGTTGCTCGTTACCTTAAGATCCCAGCAGAGTTCCCTGAAGCCAGATGGGTTGGCATCATACTCCTCCTGACTAACAAAGGGCCAGTCTATCTCCACATCAAACTCATCATCTGGGTTCTCCATACTCCGTAAGGGAGGCAACTGAAAACGTAAAATAATCTCTTATTATTTCGCTAATATCCTAATAGATTATACAGACGCCAGCACATCAAGCTACTACAATCTGTCAAATTTCGTTAATAGATTTTCAACTTTACCGCTGAACCATTAAGGTTCAAGGTTGATTGGGAAAGTTTGACAGTTTCGGGTAGCTTCACCTGCTGGCATCTGTACAATCAATGTAGAGTAAAATAGTACCTATGACTACGTATTACTATACTAATTTATAGCAAACCAATTATGAAGCTCAGTGATCAAGAGTAAGCGTAACAACCGTCACCATACATCTGCCAAATGCGTTAATTACAGGATTATACCCCAAGGGTCACTTTATGTCGTGATTTAAAACATGGATGTCCAACATTTGCTCTTCAGTGGACTATTAAAAGCTTTATGAGATAATGAGAGTATATATTATCGTACTCGTTGGTTTAAATTGTTTTTTTATCTGAACGATTGACTGTTTTTGTCGAATTTAGATTATAGCGGCCTGTCCTATCCCAACGGAAACAACCCAGATTATTCATAAACAGTACCATGACAATTTCAAAACTAAATTATTAATGGTACCGATAAGTACAGTCCTTCTTCACGGTCCTGCTTTTTGCTTACATGCGATGCTATGTCAATCAAAAGTTAACGATCTAAGATCATAGTTTTATTTGTACCTACAATATCTACAAATAAGTATGTCCTACCAACTTATGTCTGGACCTCTCCTTATTCCTGAGCAGAACGAGATGCGACACGGGTATATATCGGCCTTTGCCCTTGTTGTACAGAAAGGGCTCCACCTTCGTCTTTATGGCGTGGTCTATCTCTGCGTACTGCTTGTTCTGTAGGGCTCGCTTCATCATGTCTACAAGGAGACCTCCACCTGGTTATATAGAACGTTTAATGTCAACAATCTGATAAATACTTGGAGTTGGATAGGTTCACTTGTTTTATTGTCACATCTATCTAATGGATCTATTGACCGATCTTTTTATGATCACCAAATCTTAGATCATCATCATTATACCTACCATCATGGTTCGGTCGAAACTCGTCCACTGTTAGACAAGGCCCTCTCGGTATGTTATTAAATTTACCTGACATAGGTATCTACTACATAACACCTTGATTAAATATCAAACATTTACATGAAAATGCTATCTTACCTTTGATATCGACTAGTTTGTATAGCTTCTGCTGCGATGTCCCCGCTTGTTTCTTGACACCACTGGTAACATTACTTTCAGTATTACCCATGACTAGTAACTGATTCTATGAAAAAGCACTTTTTATTATTTCTTCTCTTTATTTACTCACTCAAGTTAATGCATGGGAAGTAATCGCTAACAGCACTTTGCTTATCGACAAAACATTAGCCGTTGCTATAACGATAGAGTCTTGGATATGCTAGCAACCTGTGTTTTATAGTGTGTATGAAATGATAATGATATATTGGTAGGGTCAAATAAAATTTTACAGAAGCATTTATTGAATTACCTACTTTAAAATTAAATACAGTATAAAATATGTAAACTAGAATTATAGTTATGTATATACACTATGTATGTAGTTAGTTATTGGTATAAATAGTTGGTTATGAAATGTAATAATTTTTATTTTATAGATTGCTTGGTGGACGAAGAATAAGATAGAAGACTTCCAGCAAACTCAAGATAGAAGCACTGAAGAATAGTCCAACGATACCACCAACAGCAACTGAAATAATAAGATATGCGATATGCGAATTTAATAAAAAGGATGCGTCATAAGTTGAAAGTTACCAATAGTTATATGGTGATAGGTTCATGCCTTTCACATGAATGTACTAAAAAAGAAAGCAAAGAAACAACAGTTGTAACTAACCAACTAAATCCAAATTGTCTCGTATTAGATTCCTCTGGTACCTAAGCGTAGGTAGTGAGACCATTTTGACTTCCACGAGAGTACCTACACCGGGTTGATCTTTTACCCATTTCCTGTAACAATTAAAAGTTTAAAACTCATAAAACAAGATCTTTTTGGAATACTCTTCCAATTAAACATTTGGATCAATAGCTATATAATTCAGGATAGCGTTCTGACGATTTGGAATCTCATAATAAAGTTAAAGTATTTCAAAACAAAATAATATAATTAAGTATATAAACTGGGAATTATTATTCTTCTTCGTGTCGTGTCACTTTTCTCAGATCTTGTTGGCCCAAATCTTCGCCACTTCCACGGCGTCGTCGGTGACAGCGCAGAGGTCACTTTGACTGCAAATTTTGGGACTTGTGTCCGAAGACGGTCTAGGAATTATGAATCTGTATTAAATAAATGCGTACTTAGTATAATGTATAGTTTTGAGTTCACTCTCGACGCACGAAGGAACACAGTCTTCTTTAGCATTCTTATCTACACCTACTTTAATTTTGTGACCTGAAAATTAAACATGTAGTTTAGTAGTTAAGATCTTATTTAGGTACATCCATTAAATATGCTTTAAGTTTTCGTCTACCTTCATATGTATTCCAACAGTTAATGCCAGTGTAATTGCAGAACATCTTCTCGTCTGTAATAAAATAAACACTTATAGGGAATCTATCAGGAGCTATTTTAAAACCTAAAACCACAGTCAGTAAGTAAATAATTACTCCATAAGTGGTACATTGTGCTGCTGCTGGTCTAACAAACTATAAATTACCTTACTAACTTTATCGATGTTTTAGCGCCTAATCCTTGGCGTTATCAATGCGTTACTATATGGTTAGAAAGTCTGAAGTACACATAGGCGCTGCCATACTTACAGGTGAGATCTCGTGCAGGGTGTACGCATCCACATTGTTGAAAGAACTCCTTAGTGGTTTGAGCTAAACGACAGGCTCCGTAGGAGTATACCTGGGAATACATTGTTGAAGATAAAAATACATGTGTGATGACCTGAGAGATAGAAATGCAACAAAATATAATGATTTGGTAGACTTAAATTCTTAACTATGGAGATTGAGGTTGATTAAAGATTTCGCAGTGTAGATATACGAGTTCTATCTTGGTTTAGTTTAGTTGACAGAATCCTGAAAAAATCATGGTTCTCTGAGTAATGCTAGAGACCATAACCACGGATTGCTCAAAATTGTTGGTCTCATTATAAACTGCGTTGTATGAAGTCTATGCCCAACTTAAGTAACTATATATATCATAAGGTTGTATTCTACCAATTCGTGCCATATTACCGGGTAAGTATGAAACGAATCATCCGGCACTTCATGCAGGTACCGACACCCTCTATCCTCAATACTCTCTCGCTGCAGCTGGACATCGTTCACGATCTCCACCACAGAGAACAGTACTCCCACTCTGTTCTCACTGTACGTGTGGATGATGTGCTTTAGTTTCACGTCCAAGTCGTTTGTTGATAACTCTTCTGGACTGTGGATGGATAGCTAGAAAGAATATCAATTGATTAAAAAGCCACTATATAGTTTAGTCGTTCTTCGATATACAGGGTAGCAGGGACATCGACGCGCAAACTGTTACCATAGATTCAGTACATGAATCTGAAACCCTCTGCGTTGGAAATTTTCGGCGGTTATTAAAAAATTTGCTGTTCCATACATTTGGACCGCTTAGGC
The DNA here is from genome assembly GCA_947507525.1 of Apamea epomidion. Classification (NCBI taxonomy): domain Eukaryota; kingdom Metazoa; phylum Arthropoda; class Insecta; order Lepidoptera; family Noctuidae; genus Apamea; species Apamea epomidion. The sequence continues at coordinate 8,481,389 of OX382226.1, read as the reverse complement.
TATGCACTTTTTTATAAAGCAGCATTTTTTTTTTTAATAACCCTCGTAATATTTCTACACTAGGGGTGTAGAATCATGTGCTGAATCCGGTTTCAGTTTGCGCGTCGATATCCCTGCCACCCTGTACATTACATAATATACAAAAATCTACCCTCACAAACAACTTACTTTAGAATTAGACAGCAAACGAAACACCAGGACCCCAGGTCCAGTAGTCATGTTCAAAACAAACAAACTGTCTTCTCCCCTGAAACAGTCAACAAACAATATTCCGCAATTAGGCGTATCAGCTGCACGATGATCTTATCAATGTATATAGATAAGATTGCTCACTTGTGCTGTAATGTGTTGAAGGAGAAGCAAGGCCCGTACTCGGAGTCCACTAGACGAAAATACTCGCAACATGGAAATACAACATCGTTGTAACTGCAGTCGGATACCATTTCTGAGCAGCTTTTGTGTACCTGGTGGGGTGGTGAATGACTTCCTTGAGAATGTAAAGGTGCGTGATACTTATGTTATTTTTATTTTCTAAAAATTTTTTTATTGTTGCGACATTTTTGGCCAGTGTTTACTCGTATTTTTTTTAAAGGATTTTGCATGTGCAGTATTTTATAGAACTATAAGGGCTGATTTTTCAATCGACAGATAACTTTTATTCGAGGAATAAAATTGACGTCTGACAGTTTTTGTATGAAAGAACTGTCAAAAATTCAAAATTATTACTCCGATTATCTGGCGTTGGAAAAATTTGCCCTAAGTCATTTAATAACTACCTACACAATTATTAATTTAACATAAAAAATCAACAAACTTTTGTTTGAGAGTTAAAAAAGCCCCTTTACCATATAACCAAAAAAGAATCTGTAGAGTAAATAATTTAGAATTATAAAGAAATTCCTAGATACCTGTAGAATTTCTATAAATTCAAACTACAAAGAAATTTTATTTCCTGTTCAATGAATCATAAATCCTTAAGTCCTGACTGAGCTACTTTATCTTGTGGTTACCTAGATAGGTAATACTTAGTTATCAACATGCTTCCGATGTCTTTCTACTAACAAGTAACATTTACAAACTTGAGTCAGTTGTTTACTTTACACACAATGACACAACCTCTGCTGGAGGTCATAGAACGTAATTTAACGGTCTACGCATTATCGCTATATTAAGAACCTAGTTAATTGCACCTAGTATTTAACTATTCCAGCGATTGTGCATAGACAAAACTGACCAAGAAATACGTCTTCTGCTTGACTAATAATAACTTAGTCGAACAGAAGATTCTTAAGAATCAGCAACAACCAAGTGAGGTTAGGATGTAAGAGGCGTTTCTAAAGAACGTTCTACTTGCCGCCATGGTAATCTTTGTCCAAGACCGGCGCCTACTTTATAAGATCTCTAGCTTTAACCCACGACTTCTTCTGCGTGTATTTTGTCTTCTGTTTGACGTACATCGTCGACGTGAGAGTACATCGTCTTTTTCCCACGTATACTCTCTAGATGATGCTACTTCTGTCACGCAAGTCTACCTCAGCGCCACATGTGACCGTATCTGGAACTAACTAAACACCACAGAGCAAGCCGCCATTTGTTTGTCATTGTATGTATTACTAGGCCTCCGCTGTCCGTCCGTCCGCCAGCCCATCCGACCGACTGCCTGTCCGTCCGTCCTTCCGTCTGTTTTTTTGGCTGTATCTCTTAGCGTCGTTTTTCTTACCGCGCGCATGTCGTTAGATTTAGAAAACATAGCAAACCTCCAAGTTTCTGTATTTTTACTTTCGAGATAAAAGTAAACGTTACTATTTTTTTATTTTTCCGTTACGTAATATTATGAACGTTCGTTTCAAAAATGAACTATAAAATTATCAATCGCGATTCCGCTGGATTACGAAAGAGTGTTGACGCATGTGTGCTGTCTAGTGAGTCAAGATCTTCAGCATCAAGTTCAAGTTCAAGAAAGGAGGAAGACCCTCCTCTAAAAATTATAATTATTATTTAATTATTAATTTAATTAATGACATTGCCGAACTAAACGTAACCATCAAAGAACCATCCGTACCTAAAGCTAATCCCGATCGTGTGGCGAAGTTAGCTTCAATGCAAAAGTTTGACTCCGTGGATTGGAACTCTGTGCGGTACGCTGAGGGTCAAAAGAAATATGTTACCGTTCCGGCGTTTACTGAGCTGAAAGTAAACGAGGAAATGAGGGGTTTTGAGGATCCTTTTGCGCAGCTTAGATGTTATCAGATGGAACGTAGCTTTTCGTTTAATAGACTGGTCTGCAAAACCTGATGCACAGCTTACGGTCAACTACAGTTTACAATAAGCTAAAAGAGTTATTTGGAAATAAGTCCGAGTACAAACATTTCTCACGACATTCTACAAATAATTTGCGGGAAGCGTGCAGAGGTTTTAGAGCTACAACGTAAGGCGCTCCTTAAAGGTTTGAAAGCAAAATATATACGCGAAGATATAGAAAAAATACCGCCCTCAACGGAGTACTTATATGTTCAACCCTCAAAGTGTATCGGCTTATATACAAAAAAATTCAAAGAAAAAAAAACTTTTTAAAAACAAGCTTTTATTACTTATTAATAAAAAGGAATAAAAAGTTAAAAATAATTTAAACCTGATAAGAAATAAATAATCTCATAAATTGACTTCCGACGTCAAACGGAATACATAATATAAAAAAATTACTATCATATTTCCTCCTGGTGTATATACCATCAACATCATTACTACTTTGAGCCGAACAACGAAAAATGAATGGCGACTTGCTCTAGGGTCTTACCAGAAGTTGAACTGCACTGCTTTTTTGTCCTACGACTTAGTACAAAAAAGCAGTGCAGTTCCACTTCTGCCCTGCTATAAGAGCTGGTGGTAAGCCCCCTGTGCTGTTTAGTTAGTTCCACATATGGCCACGGGTGACGCTGAGGTCGACTTACGTGACGGAAGTACAATCATCTAGATAGAGAGTGAACGTGGGAAAAAGACGATTTACTCTTATAAATGGACTTCGGACATCTTAGGAAACATAATACAAATTTTATTTTTAAGGATTTATTTTTTAATTATTCGGGAAACTTACTGTTAACTTATAGTCTTCTTAAACAATATGAAGTTGAAGGCCATTTACATGTTTACACTGATAATTACTAAAAATAAAAACTATGGATATGGATTGGGTCACTTACGTGTTCAATGATGCTCCTCCATGGTACATCGCAAGCTACAGTCGTGCCACAGGGCGCACATTGCGTGCTACTGCACTCTCCGCGTGCAAACAGGACGTCCGTCAGATACCGTCGGTGGTCGTAGTTCAGGGGATCAAGTAGGTCTGCTAAAATATGAAAACGAAGTGAAGGTCAATAACCACCTCGCAATATGTATTAAAGATATACCCCTTTATTTTAACGGTTACAGTTAAAACTTCAAAAAATGATGGGTACGAGTAAGCAGGTGTATATCATTAGGTAGGTACTTAACTTTAAGCAACGTTTATAAATAAAGGAGTTTATGCCTGAAATACATTTTAAAAGCGTTCATCCTGTGCAGGCTGGCAACATTGCATTTCTAGTGGATTATCGTAATTATGCTATTTTTATACAGATCTATCGTTGATATTTATAAGTTTGTATGCTATTTCTATTTTGCAGTTATGTTGGTATTTACTCATGAAAATTGAAATATTGTCAATTATTCAACCGACGAAAAAAAACGGAGGAGGTTCTCAAGTCGACGCGCATGTATATATTTTTTTATCTATGACCACGCATAACTTTTTACAGAGTAGTCCGATTTTGATAATTCTTTTTTTATTGGAAAGGGTAGACCCCAAAGTTAGTTCCATATAAATTTGAACCAAAAAATCCAACCGTAAGGGTGGGAAAATAGGGGTGATTTATTGTTCACTCATAGATTTGAATGCTGAGTTGTGTATTATTACTCTACTCAGAGCCACATATGCCTGCCCTTTGGCAAACAATTAGTAGATTATAGCCACAAAAAATTTTAAAATATTTTTTTTTTAACAAAATTATTAAACCGCCGATAAAACTGAAAAGCAAAAAATAATAAACCTTTTATACTTAACCAAAATAACTAAGTTCTTAAAGTAATATAAGTATACCTACCTAAATAATTTTGAGTCGGCGCCGCCGTTTAAATTTAAGGAAATTTAGTGATCTTTGTTTATTGATTGTTTGGCGCCGACTGAAAATTACTTAGGTATACTACTTAGTTATTTTGGTTGAATAAAAAAGGTTTATTATTTTTTGCTTTTCAGTTTTTTCTGCGGTTTTTTTTTTTTTTTTTTTTTGTTAAAAAGTTTTTCTTATTTTAAGTACTTATTACTTACGATTAAGGGCGAATTTCACCAAACTTTTATACCAAGAATATGTCTTATCCTGAGACAATATTTTGAATTTTTGACAGTTTTTCCATTCTAGTAGTGTCAGTTGTCAATTTAATTCCACGGATAAAAGATATCTGACTTTGGTAAAATTAGCCCTAAGTTTATTTCGCTGTAAATGTTAAAAATAATTATAAATACTTTGGTTTAAATTTAATTAAAAAATCACGAAAAACCACTCGAAATGCGACTTGGCGTTGCCAGCTCGTGCGGAATGAACGCTCTTAACTGTACACTGTGTTGGGGTTGGGGAATGGTAGAAGCCAATTAATTTATAGTGATCCATATAATTTGTAACACGGACAAAGTTGACCAAAAATAATAATAGTTGTGGGACATTTTCATGTTGCCCCTATAAAGTTTGTTTACATTTCAATTTCAGTCGAGTTCGATTAATTAATCAAGCGCAGAACCATTAGGTACCTTCACGGCGTATATTGAGTATAGTACTTATAGTATTTTTATCACGCTGTGAATGTTTGCGTGAAGACGAGTAGCGTCAGCATATAACACACACACACGCACAGACACCGAGAGCTCCTGCTCTTAAACACACATTCACAGCGTGTTTGTACACTTGGTAACCACAAGTAAAGCGGGCGTCGCTTCGTGAGATGAACATACTGTAACATTGGTAGCCATAAGGATAAGAATGAAACACTGTTCAAATCAAAACGTAAGTACTTATGTTACGTACAATTTGCATAGTCATTATCTCATTAAAAGTATCATAATGAGCAAAAATCACCTACTTATGAATCAACAATTCACCGTTTGAACAGTAGGTAGGTACCCAATTAGAACCGCAGCAATGCGAATAATTAACACAGAAACCGCAAAATCTAATTAATGACGTATTTGTGTCAAGATTGCCCATAAGTGCCTATCAATGCGAAGATCCCTAAAGGAAATATTGCTTTTAAGGGCTTGCATTAACCACAATCAGTGACTAAGTGGTGGGAAAACACATAAATAATCACAGGTACTCTCTTGACAGATAGAATGCAATGTTTGTCTGAACTGTAAGTTAATACTTTTCAATGTTTTGTCCCGCCCTGCTTCCATTCATCCCCTTTTAGTTGATACTAAATAATTATGTATTAATGCGTAAAATCAGGGCATTTTGAATTGAACATCTGATAATTTCTACAAATATTATTTAACTACATTTGTGATCGCAACGCTAATAGGGTTATGATGAGGCCCGAGTACGCGTCTCCTTTTTAAAGAAATTTCTCGTCGACTGTTCACTTCACTTCGGCTGGGATGTTCTTTGGCCAAAGAATTAGCGTTGTCATTCAATGTGGCAATACTGCCAGTCTTCTGGGCACGTTTCCGGATGACAGCGATGCGGAAGCGTTCTTCGACGCCTAGTGTCCTGTTGTTTTGTATTTAGTTGTACCTACAGTTAGTTACTCATTTAATTTAGTACCTAATGTAAACAAATTAGTTGTGTTAAATATTGTAAAAACTACATTATAATATTGTCTACTGACTGCTGGACGAAAGCTAGGTATATTCGTATATGCCATCGCATCGCATGCCATATTATATCTTATCAGATGCTTCTTCATGGGCAATTGGGCCACTCATTAGAACATAATGTCTATAGGTAAGTCCTTTATAATTAAAATTTCCACTCGATACAATTCTAAGTATCTACAACCACTTACTTAGGGCGTAGGGTTTGCAAATACGCTACATACTTACGATACATTTCAGCAAATCTCCGTAAGGCAAACTTAGTGGCATGCTCTTCGCACAGTGTCACTCCTGGGAACGTAGTCGTCCAGTTCAGGTACCGGGTGTCAGGTGTGAAGTTCACTTCCACGCCGAGATCCCCTGCGTGTTGCATCATCAGGTAAAGGCAACCCGAAGACGCTATCAGAGTCAACAGCCAGAAGAGCCTGGATCAAGGAAAGTTTGCTATTGAACGCCTAAGCCGAGAAAAAGCCGTGGGAAAGACACCAATGACGAATTTACGATGCAAGAAGCCGTACGCCCGATGGAATTTGTCATCGGCAAAAATGAAGAACTTCCATAGAAACTTTCATCTCCTGTTTTAGCCATTTAAGTTTTTTTTTAGTCGTCAGGGGGGGCATCTAGCTTATTGTTTTTTAAATGACTAATCAATTTCACATTCACGCTCATTTCACTCGTGATAAGGAGCCAGAAAGTGTTATTACACCATCGACTATCGAGCTCTCTTCTGCCCTATCTTATCTACTATCTAATACCGGACATCTAAAAGTCTGGTATCAATTTAAAGAGGCAGCATGTTATATGCTAAGCCTGTCAAGGATAATAGTGAAGGTATACCTGAACAGTAGACTTCTATCGGCCTCAAACACATAACCCAGGCCATGAACGCCACTGTTGCGTCCGAAGAATATAAATCTCGTTCTGAGACGTTGAAAAACTTCAGTGCCCCGCATTTTCGTGACAACACGTTACTCCAAACAGTTTACTACACGACTTTAGAAACACTGAACTTGCTAACTTGGTGATTTATTGCTGGAACTTGTACTATTGCGTGCTCACTATGGGTATGATTAAAAAGCTATGCAATAACTTTAAAAGCTTTAATAGGTAACGATTACGTAGCGTGTAAATATAAATGTTGTTGTACTTGTAGGTAATTAAAAGCATTAAATTGGTTGAAGTACTTAGGTAGTTAAATAACCTGCATATGTCCCACTGCTGACGAGAAAACGACTAGTTAGCTTTCAACGATTTTCTCGCGCAAGAAACGTATAAAATATTGTAGGTCCCTTGTAAGTAGAAAAGATACGTATACAGGGTGGCAGCATAGGGTGGCAGGGACATCGACGCGCTACCTGTAACCATGAATTTCAGCACATGATTCTGAATGCCGCAGCGCAGATACGATTCAACGATTATTTTTTTTAAATCGGCTGTTTCATAGAAGTGCCTTCGCGGTCAAAATGTATGGAACAGTATTTTTTTTTTAATAACCGACGAAAATGTCAACGCAGGGGTTTTAGAATCATGTACTGAATCCATGGTAACAGGTTGCGTGTCAATATCCATGCTACCCTGTCTATTAATAGTTCATTGCCGACTGTTAACTCGCCCGGCAATTATTCATTTCTTACAGAACTATCAAAGAGAATACTCGCTCAGCGACACTTGCTTGGTGGGCAGAACACTCGCTGAGAGACACACGCTTGGTACTATACGCATATATACCAGCGGTTAATCGCTTTTCGCCGTCGCGCACTGGCTGCTCGTTGGCCAACTCGGTTTTAGTTGCTAGTCCTACTCGCTTCTCGGCGGTGCGACAGGTTTTTAGGCCATTTCATGACATACTAAATTCTAAAGCTAGAAATGAATAAAACCAACGCTTACATACGTAAAACTAAAGTAATACTTTTATTAAAACCGTAATACAAGACTAATAAAATCAATATCTCTATGAGTATCAATAAATATATAAAATACAAATGCAATTCATATAGGGTCACACATATACATACAAAACTAAACTAGATTTTCAGTACATGATCGATAGTAAACTACAGACTATAGGCAAGCGACGAGGTTGGTTCAGTAAGTTTAAAAAATCGAGATCCTTTTCACCCAGTTAAAATTACTTATATATACTAAACAAAAGAATATACAGGCCAGACCCAAGAAACAGACCAGTCTGCTCTTCAAGCTACACACTAAGTTACAGCATATTTTGCGGATAATTTAGAGAAGGATGAAGTACTTCCCTACATACAGTCTACTATATCCTCTAGCAAGTTTCCTGTGGCTACCGTCATCTTGGTCCCCCTTTTCACTATCAATTTTAACACAAAAATAACAATTTAGTATCCATAAAAACATTTGGCTTTCCTAGAACTTTATAATCGTAAGTAATGACTTAAAAATATTTAATTACATGGATATAAAATTAGTTTTCAGTCCGTCCCAAAGGTTTATCAAATCTTGTCTTTATAAAGATTTCTATAATATTTTTCCTGTTTATCCGAACCACCTCTGGAACCAGCTCCTCTGTGTGGTGGTGGTCAAAACGTCCAGCACAATGCTCTTCCCCATAGGATCCGCGTAAAACGACGAATCCGTGGTAGGAGGAGCCTGCGATGTAATCCTCTTCGTCAACCTGTCCAAACGGAACCCCTTTTGTAGGTCTATCAGCAAATCAGGCTGCGGGTGACGACGCTCCCATTCCGTTGCTTGAAAGACAAAGATTTTAAAGTTATGATTATTACTAAACTGTTTGCAGCTAAGTGCAGACATTGTGGAACGGGACTAGCATCTATGTTCCCATAACCCACCAACTTTCAAAGAAAGAGTAAACAGGCATCTTCTGGGTACGCTCGTTCTATCGTAGACCTTATCCATCGCTTTCCGCTTTCCACTATTCGCAGACGAGACCGAGGTCGGGCCAATTTACTAATAAAAAGAGGTCGTATAGGTGACAACAGGTGAAACGTGTAGTCAATAGCCCAAAAGTCTGTCAACCAGTTAAGACTGGGGTATCATATTACCCAGTAACTGGATTGTTATGTTAGTAAAGTGGTGGAGGCGGAGGTCGGTAGCTCCATGTAAAATACTGGTATTCAGCTGCATCCGGTTAGACTGGAAGCCGACCCTAACATAGTTGAGAAAAGGCTAGGCAGTTAGATTGTATAGGTGACATCGGGCAATTAACCAGTTGAATGACGTAATTACAGAAACAATAAAAAAGCCATTGTGTCTCTCGTGGTTCCTCGTTCCAATACGAAGAATTAAGGAAGCCATTACTTTATCATATCAGACAAGTGGCTCAATACCCATCATATAAATCTTATCAATTCCGCCTTTCGTAAAAATGCAGAAGCGAACGATATTGACCGAGACCTTGGCATGATGTTTACGTAGCGGAAATCATTACATGCCCTTGATGAATATAGCAGAGATAATAATATATATGATTAACAATTAAATAAAAATATCTCACATGTAATTACTGCTGCTTTTTTGTATCAGTCATTAATAATCTTTATGTTTTAACGCGAATGAATTTGTTATTAAGTGTAAAATCATAAGTATTTTGGCACTGAGATAAACACCCTTTCATCATCCCATGCCCATAACCCTTGAGTCTTATCACTGGTATAGAGAGAGTAGGTAGTAATATCTATAATAGTAATACCTTTCATGGTATTACTATCTTAGTAATATCTATCACAGTAATATATGATAGAAATATCTATCATGGTGACTTACGACAGTATGGCTCCTTGTCCGTGGTCAGCACAAAGTAGGGTCCATTGGCGCGCGGCATTCCGTCCATCCCGATAGCTTTGATGCCCATCTCTGAACATGAACCAACTCTATCACAAGCCGCTTCTAAACTTGCGTTAACGCTGGAAGGAAAATCTTAGGATCAAGATCTTAACAAGAAATGGCAAAAAATTATTATTTGGGACCGTCAATGACATCAAAAATATATAAAAAAGACATTTGCAAACTAACCCCGCGTATGTCAAGTCCCATAGGTGTCCCCTAAAAGAGCAGTTACTGCTGATCAAGGATTCAGTGAACAGTAGATACGCACGTCCATGACTGCATATGGCCTGCTGAAGTTCTGAAATAAAACGAATTTGGTCAAGAACTAACACAGGAAAAATTGCAGTAACTAGTCGGAAAATGATATTCATTTCTGTATATTGGTTCAAAAACACTTTTACACTGTAATGGCCAAGCCAATATATATGAAATCTAAAGCTTCGTTGTTAGCTATTGGGATGCAGCATAACATAAGACATGCTTCTTAGAGGAAAGCTGTAAAGGGAAACGTAGACTTAAATCTAAACTCGATCAACTTACTGGCGGGAGAAAATGGCACAATTTGTGACCACAAGGAGTTGGACTCGTTGTAGCAGCCCGGCTGCTTCATGCCGCCATTTGGATAGAAATCAGCATGACCTAAAACATAGACAAAGAAAATGGATAATTATGTAGTTAAATAGATACCAGAAATATTTTTAAACGAGTCAAAAAAACTCGAAATTGCTGGTCCGAGTGATATTTCCTTTAAGAAAAGCCAATGCTTTTCTTAAAGGAAATACTACTTACTTACCAGTAGCCAATGCTACTGGTAAGTAAGTTATAATGGACAATAGTCGTTACCGTTACGGTCAGGAAAGCCAAAACCGATCCTTGACAGCAATCGTCCGTTAGTGTGGATGATGTCCACATAGTCAGCGTCAGTGGAATCCAAGCGCTCTGTAGAGTCGGTGGTCCTGAAGCATGGCTGAGCGGGATCTAAACCTGTAAAAATAATAAAATGGGAGATTGTTTACCTAACCATTAAAAAAATATTTGGCGAAAAATTGTGATATCCAACAATTTTAAGAAAAATACAGTTAAATAAAATACAGCGGAAATCTTTAACTTAGTTATGATGCCAAAACCTAATAAGTCTCACTTTGCAACAGACTTACATAGTACGGAGACATGCTAACCTGTAATTCTTGCAACTTTTCCCAGATGATAGGACACGTACGATGCGATATGAGCTCCTAAACTATGCCCGACGAAATGCATGTCTTTAGTCCTGACCCCAGTCGCCGCTATCAGCTGGCGCATGAACCTAGAAAACGCAAAGAAATTTATAAAAAACCTATAAATGGTGGGCCTGATTTTGCGCTACTTCATTTCAGTCAGCACGTTCAATTTAAACAGTACCATTTTAATTTCTTACCCAACAGTATCGGATCCTACTCTTCGCGTGTTCGCCACTGCCCGCCAATACTTCCAAGTATTCCCACCTCCGCTCCAATCTACTGCAATGACATTAACATCCGCCTGAAACGAAAAACAATATTCACCTATTCGAAACGTAGAAGGGTCGACGTCAGGATTATCTTTCATCGGGACAAATGAAACATAAATATGCATAAAAATTATGGAAGTTAAAGTACCCATGCCAAAAATGCCCGGGCCATATCATTGACCCAAGATGCGTTGCTGTGACTCATGAACCCGTGAACTATCATCACCGTCTTCCTGTTCGGTTTGAAGTCGACCCATTCGAGGCCGAACTGTGGGCCGGGGTAAACCTGCAAACAATTCACCTTATAGCGTTCGTTCCTGTCCTTCGGGAAGTAAATTAAAGTTGCCGGTACGGAGCTAACGACCCTGATCTCCAAAAGCCACAGCGTAAAGAATGTCAAGCAGGAATTTTAAGCTTCGGATTTTTTTTGTCAATATCCATAAAAAATGGCCCGTTGGTCCCAGCTGTCATTACGGGACCTTCGGTAGTCGTTACGGGTCGTCAGAAGCCCGAAAGTCTGACAACCAGTCTTGCCAAGGGGTCCTCCACAACCCTGTTACCTAGTAACTGGGTTGTGGAGGTCAAATAAGCAGTTGCGCCATATGTGTAAAATACTGATATTTAGCTGCATCCCGTTACACTGGAAGCCTTTTTTTTATTTTTTGTCAATGAGAAATGCATTACGCGTCCCCGCTCGCGAGGGACGAGACGGGGTATGCGGGACTCCTGTCGGAATGACAGTATACCCACTAAAACTCAGCGGTGTTCCCACATCGCCGTGATGGGAGGGCCATGGGAAACCGGCTTAGCCTGTACTTCCACAACCCTCCCGGCGCATGCCCGCCTGGCTGGCGGGCCCCGCATGCCCCCCAGGCTGGGGGGCTACGGGAATGGCCGGGAACACCTGGCCATTCCCGTCCGACACTGGTGGAGGCCTGTGCGATACAGGCAAGGGTGGCCCCCGCACCCGTTGCCTGCTGGCCTCCACGCATGCCCCCCAGCCTGGGGGGGGCTACGGCCGCAGAGGATAGGGGGAGCAGTCAACGTCATACCGACACTCCTCTTCCCCTGCGGCCCCACCGCGTCCGCCATCAGACGGTGGCGACCCCGTCAAGGCCGCGGAAGGTAGGGAGAGCGGCGCACCGCAATACCGGCACTCCTCTCCCTCCGCGGCCTCCAACCCTCAGCCGCGCAGTCTCCCGTACGACATCGCGGCCCGCCTCGATTGCGATGTCGCCGAAGCGGCACCGCAACCTACCCGCTGGCCGCTACGTCGTCGGCTTGGTGGCAAAGCCCTGACGGAGCGGCCCCTCGAGTTCCTCTTAGCTTCACCGTGGTTCTCCAAGCCACGGCTACTAAGCCCCCCCGCCTCGACAATGCGGGAACCCACCGGGGGGGGGGGCGTTCGGGGGGGGGGGTTACACTGGAAACCTACCTCAACATAGTTGGGAAAAGGCTTGGGAGATGATTATGATGATCTAAAGGTTCAAAGGTATTCTTGTAAAAAACAAACGAAAAATGAGAAATCATATTATTATCCTTACCTGAACCCTGTTAGTCATATTGCGTGAAGAGAAGTAGAAGTGCGTGTTAACGGAGCTGGATGAGTCGGGCTTCATGTTGAAGATACTCATAACCTGCCGAGAAAGTGAGCCTAGTCCGAAACAGTCCACAATGTCGGGCACTGGAAGGTTGGTCGTGGTTTCCTGAATAATTAGATTTCAGTTTAAGTACTGAATCATTAACACTAAGAAGATTACATCGTTAACGAACTTAGAGACTAGAGTTATATCTAAATGTGCGTAAGTGTATTCAGCAATCGTTTGTTGTAAGTCCACAATGATGGAATATTGTTTTCTAAGGCGGCAAGCAGACGATGCACAATTTGTCCGCGACGATAGAACGTATGGAAATCCCAGCAGTCCATCGTGTGCGTTATTACATACATTTCCATACGTTCTATCGACGCGGACAAATTGTGCATCGTCTGGTATCTAGATTCTGCTGGTTAGTTGTCGTATTTTTCTTTATGATATAAAGAGTTAGTTGAAAACACTATATTAACCTTTTTAAACAGTTCTTTCTTACAAAAAAAATAAGGTAAAATACCATACCACAGAGTCAGCATACAATGAAGGATGGATGAGGCCGTCTTTAGTGGTGCTGGTGTTCGGCTGCATGTTCATAAACTCAAGTAGATCCTCTGGGTTTATGTGATTCTCCACTGCGTAATGAATTTTTATGGTTAAAAAGTGCCTTGAAAATAGGTATAGATCTTAAAAATTTTAAATTGCGCGCTCCGTTGTGCTGCTAGATATTCTACAGAACAGTGATAGTTTCTATTAAAATATTTACAGAATGTGTGTACGTAAAGCACTTAACAAACAGCGGACTGTGGAGTGGCGCATAATTTTAAATTAGACAATTTATAGGTAAATACATATTAAATTTCTTAAAAATTATTTATTGAGCGTTTCATCGTTGTCAGAAAGAAAGGAAAATCTTATAGATATTCTCTGGGAAAATGGAAACTAGGTGGCTTTAACTCTAAAGGTTGTCAGGTAGAAAATCCCTGTAGCATTATTTAAGTCCGCCGTTTAGTGTGCTTGAAGCTCAGATTATAAAACAGATAATCTGAGGCTTGGAAGTATTAAATAAATAAATCTCTGGAAGTACTGCAGTGCGATTCTGTAACCATCTCACCGTGAAAACTAAGGTGGAGTGAGCGTGGAATGAGCTGTCATTCCAACTAATGCTAGGGATTGATACATTGACAGCACACTCTTAGCTCACTTCACCTAACTTTTCATGGAGAGATTTTTACAGAATCGATCGGCTGATCCGATTTCAAAAAATCCTTCTCTGATAGAAAGCTACACAGAGTGCCATAGAATAGGTACCTATGTTTTATGTTTTAAAGTTGATTCCACGCGGACGAAAGTCGCGGACAGAAGCTAGTATATCATAAAATGATTCACATACAAACTTGATTTGAAACGATTATCATCGTGAACTTTTGTTTGGCAGGGATATTCGTATTTCGAAAATTGAAGAGAACATATCCCTGGGTAGCTTACTATCCTTGCTTGGCACATGTTACATTAATGTACCACTTATGTGTATAATTAATGTACCATTAATGTAACCCATTACAAAAATGGGTCATTTGTCCACGCTGTTTGTTCGAGCGGGGTATCAAGAGTGCCAACGAATATCTGAGTGAAGTGAAAACATTTGACACGCAACAATCGTACGAGGAAGTCACTGCCACCGCGGACATCGTTGCGTCGGCATTTTATTTCTGTGCGTCCTTGGATCAAAACGAGCGCAGTTTCCAAGGCGACGGCTCGACATTTTCCTGACCTCGACCAAGTAATGCCGTGAAGATGTATTGAATAAGGACAGTTTCCCGCGAAGTAGCTCGCTGCACGCCAGCCACGCACGCGATGCGCTCGTAGGTACAAGTTTGTTTTCACTACACAATTTGCGTTGCCGCGACCCTCGCAAAATAAAACCAGCACTATGGCAAATAGTTTTTCCAGTATACTAATACGGCCAGATTTGATTAAAGTTTGAAAAAAAAAATGGCTAGTTAGCAGGCGACAAATGCTCCTAAAACCACGTGTTTTTGTGCAAATTCAAAATGAACATCGTGTTAATGTTTACAACTTCAGTATTTCATATCGTCTGTTTGTAAGTAGATATTAATATTTATGTGTTCTCACACAATCAACAACTATCATACCGCATCATGAGACCGGGACATGCCATGAATAAAATTAATGTCTTACAACCCTGACTATAGTACTACTAACTACTACTGTTACTAACCCAATGGATCTTTGTTATCTGAAAATAAATGTATTATTATTATAGGCCCTATGTCACTACGACATGGCTTATTAACAGACACTTTTTGTTTATAGTTTTTATTAGCACTGAAAACGGTATTGTGACTCATGTTTTTGTTTGAAGATAAAATTAAGACTGTCTGATTTATGCCTTTGTTAGATATGTTAGAACCTACTTTTAGACTAACCTACCCAAAAAAGGTTACTCAACCATAATGCACAGTAGGTTAACTGTGACAACTGGTTTAGAATTTCCGGTATCGCAATGCCTAAAATCGTCATTTAAATTTAGACCAAGGTTTGATTAATTTAGCTACTTTTGCGTAATGTGTGTACTTAAACGAATAGAACGAGGGAAATCATGGCGTAGAACACATAGAACACTCGCATTATTTTCTCGGAAAATCCCTTGAAAAATTCCAAAATAAATAATATAAATATTGGGTGGCCTGAAGAGCCGCCTGCTAAACTTCTTACCCTGTCGAAAACAAAACACAGGACAAAGCAAAATGATTGCAGTCACATCTTTAACTATCATAATTTCACATAATTACGGCTAATTAACACTAAGTTCCAATTCGGTGTCATAACGTGAATCTTCACCTAGGTCAATATTCACTAAAACTACACACCTACGCAGACGCGACTTAAAACTCTTGTGATTAACCCTGCACTGCCTTTAATTACGTGAAACTAAATTAATGCGATTGTTGTATGCATGTTCTTCTTAGCATATAAGTAACAAGTTAAAAATTATCTACACGAAACGAAAAACGATCATAATTCAGACGTTCCC
The DNA here is from genome assembly GCA_947507525.1 of Apamea epomidion. NCBI lineage: Eukaryota > Metazoa > Arthropoda > Insecta > Lepidoptera > Noctuidae > Apamea > Apamea epomidion. Next base: position 8,465,535 of record OX382226.1, on the reverse strand, counting down.
TCCAAATTACGGTAGATTAACATTCTTATCGTGTTCAAATGTTCAATAGACGCAGGTAAAACAAATAATAATCAGTCGCCCCACCAATGTTTATGTCAAGGACGACTAAGAGGTATTGTAATCAATAATATTAATTATTCAATAACTAAAACTTACGTTCATCGGTAGTCACCCACGCACGTTGAAAACTTTCTTCGACATTTAACAAAAACAAAACACTAAATAACAAAACGCGGCAACGACAAAAACGTTCCATTTTTTAAAAGCTACTTTTTTTAAATTAGCTACTTAAGGATGCCCACCAGTACTGGCGCGTGGCAGTTCGTGCAAAACTATTTTTTTTTTAATTCAATAACTTTAATTATTGCACAAACTCGGGCACGAGTACGGCGCTGCCTGCCTTTGACATTGACTACGGCAAACAAACGCTTATATACAGTGATTCGCATGAGACAACTAGTTATTTAAGGCTGTCAATATCTGTGTCCTTCAGGACATCGAGGTATTGGCTCGATAATTACGCAGCAAATATTGTCTGATTAATAACAACGTCAACGGAGACTTTAAGGGAAACCCCTAGGCCGCATAAAATTATTAAATTTCGAGCGATTTGCGGCGAAAACTTCCATAGTAGTTCTGACAGGATGTTAACGCGAGATAAAGCGGTTTATGAATCACTAATGTGAATGACTGAAATCGGGCCCTACTTCTTATTAAAATAAAGAGATAGTGGTTATTAGTCAGAATATTCTTACAAGTTTCTAGACTTAGCTTTTATTTGTTTAAAAGTACCTATGTTTGGGTTAACAGGGTGTCCCACGGCCCGGCAGAAGGATTTTAAAATTGAGTAAATATAAAAGAAAACTATTTGAAGTGAGCAAACAAGTGCAATAGAAAGGTCCACAGTCAGAATTTTACAAAAACTATGCCCAAATGGTTAAGTAAATGTGCACAAGTTTAAAGAAACGATAAGCGAGAGGGTGCATCCTCGTAAGGACCGATTCTGGGGCTTTTCCAAGTGCCACAGAACGGATTTTAAATCGTGACTTGAATGTTCGATCCCTATAACACAAATTCCAACAGGATAAAGTTATTGTGAACTCTGCAAAAGTCACAACGAGTGAAAAGTTTTCTCAAAAACTGATATCCCGCTTTGACGATATCGCATGGCCTCCGCAATCAGGTTTGATACCCATAGATATTTTTCTATGGCAAGAGCAATGAATAGATCGTACCTATCTTTCCGTTGGTGTATTAACTATTTGTCTTGCCAAGGAGTATCAAAACCAAAATATTTTATTTCACATAAACCTACATTTATAAACCTCAGAAGCTAGGTCCAATTGGCTGTTTCCTATGGAGAAGACCCGGCAATAGAAACTGCATAGTTACTCTTTTAAAAATATATGGCTTTTTTTCGGATTTAAACCGGCATGTTCTAGAACCAAAAATTCGAAGCCATGTGACATCCGCGAACCCGCACTGGGCCCGCGTATTGGATTACGGCCCAGTCCCGCTCACAGAGAAGTGGCCAGTGACCCAGCAGTGGGAACATTATAGGCTGATTATACTTATGCAACTTGCAGTGTTAACAGATATAGAAGGACAGACAGAGTGGTATAAAAGGACAGTGTTACCCAGTAACTTGGTTGCGGAGGTCAGATGGCAGCCGCTGCATGTAAAATTACTGCTGCTTCCGGTTAGACTGACAGCCGACCGACCCCAACTTGGGAAAAGGCTAGGAGACGATGATGCCTCGCTCGAAAGTCATACGCTCATCTCACAATAGTCCAGACATACTGACAAGATCTTCTTCCATTTATCCGCGAACATCACAGTCAGCCTGACTGTGATGACTGATGTGTGATGGAGGCTAGTCCAAGAGCGTTGAGCGCAGATTGTGTGAGGGACAGGAGACTGGGCTTGAGCGATGTTGAGTAGATATGACGTTTAAAATTATCAGAATACGGTACGTACCTATCTGCTCCGATCACAATCCGTTTGCCAAACCTAGTACCAGTACCTATATGGTGCTTATAGCCATTAATTATTTCCAAAGCGTTTGTTAAATCCTACTAATATTATAATCGTGAAAGTTTGTATGGATGGATGGATGGATGGTTGTTACTCTTTCACGCAAAAACTACTGAACGGATTTGGCTGTTTAGCACACAGATGGTTTATAACCAGGATTAACATTAGGATACTTTTTATCCGGTATTCCCACGGGATCGAAACTTATACGGGTGAAACCGCGGGGCGCAACTAGTAAGGACATATTTACCAGTGGAAGTTTACCAGCAAACATAGGATTTGGTAGGTACTTCGGGATACGTTAAATCTAGTGCCTAGATAATAATAATACGTAGTTATTCATTAACAGGAAGTAAGCCCACACCCACAGCGGATATGGCCGGATAAACTAATTATACATAATAAATTATCGCATCACATTCGCAAATACAAATAATTAATGTGTAAACAATGGTGACGCACGACTTTTTTAAATAGTCAACGTTGATTTAATAAAGACTGCAACTATAGATGATATGAACCATGACCTACTTCTTGAAGACAATTTAGTAGGGTACCGAGAAAGCGCCAAGACAGCCCGCTAAATTCAAATTTTCTTCGTTTCTTTTTCAGTTTGCAGCACCCTAATTTCGTAACAGGCTATCAATCTCAATCTGGATCATTTTGACGGATATTGTTAATCCATTGCTTCATAATTAGGCATGTTCGAAAAAAATCTGCTCAACAACGTAAAAAACGCAATGAATGTTGTTGAACTGTCAAAATGAAAGCCATTGCTACTGTTATTAGTGTGTTACACAATTACCCCGCTGTTGTCAGGTCATATTATGTTGAACAAAATATGATTCGCGACGATAGTTTATACCTATTGATTAATATTTCATGAAATAGTCATTCACCGTAACAAATAGGTATGTATTTACAGAATTATAATCATTAAAATCATCAATACATCCCTCTATGTTCATATAACCCTATTGAATGACACTATTTCATGAAATACATTGCTGATGTTAGTGACTGCGATTCCTCCTTAGAGTATATGATAGTAGGTAACTAAAATTCCTCGCGCCAATTTCGCGTTCATTTCGCCCGGTTTCGTTCATTGTGTCACAGAGAATACGTTACCTATCTGATAGACTCCTATGGCATGGCCAAAGGGCATGGCCCATTGGATACCATAGTCGTTCTTTTTTTTGAGTTACCAGTTTTACAGAGTTACATTCATATTTCAATAAAAGTCTGATATTTTGTTTGAACTTTAGATAAACCAATACTATAGATTATTTTAAAAAAATGCATTAGAATATTAAACTTGTAACTATCACAAAAAATAATTTAGCTGAATTTTCGAATACACTATCTTTGCCGCTCTTTAAAATGTTAAATATCCATCTCATTCATTTTTAATAAGAGAAAATGAGAGAGAGATATTGAAGCAGTTGCAAAAAGTGTTGCAAGATAAAAATGAGTATACCTACTAATTTGGTATTTTTTTCACGAAATAATGCGAGATACACACGCAGCGACATTAGTATCTGTGTGTGGACGTGAGATTTTGAAATCGCCATCTAGTCGCCGGCGGCTAAATGTCGCTGCATGTGTACCTAGTATTATACATTCAGTTTGGCCTGTAATTAGAAACGGAAATCCTAAAGATGAGTGCACAGGTGTAAAAAAAACTTGCACACGGCTACACATAAAGCTATACATTTCCAGTGCTAGCTGACCTCGTATAGTGTAGATTTTTCGTACAATCAGAAGTTAGCTCATAGCTTGATGATGTGTACCCGTGTGACGTGTGTACATGCTAAATACAAAGGGTGCAATAATTTTCGACCTCGCTTCGCTGGCTCTTTCATTCAACATTCTCTTTTCCTCGGACTTTTCTGCATAAGTCTCCCAATTGATTCCTATTTACATATAATCAAAAGAACATCCTACTTATCCGGGGTGGGGTGCAAGAATTTTTGAGCTCGTGTCGCTCTTAGATTGGGCTAAAGCTCTTCAATATAAATCGACAAAGTATCTCCTATTTCTATATGAATGGTCAAAAGAAAACCTAACCTTTTTAAACAAGCGTGCTTAAAATTTTGAGCTTGCTTCTCACACTCATCTTATTTATTTTTACCACCCCGGGCCCCCGACACGCTTAGTCCAGTCCGCCACTGGACGTACCTATAGTAATTTCTCATTGTTTGTGAAGTTTTTAGTTCCTTACTTTTTTTCCATGAATTGATTTTCGTTATCATACATTTGGAAACAAAAATACAATGAGAAAATTGAATGCAATTTCTTTATTTTAATCACACGAAATAAAAAGGGAAACATTTTTAGTAGAAAACACAAAATTACCAGTAGCAATTTTGGTAGAAAATGCTTTTCTGTTATTGGACGAACATCGCAAACCGTTCAAACAGCCTTCAAAGTTGCTTCAAAGTTCAAACGTATGGCCGTTTGAAATCTCCTTTGTGAATTTGTCAACAATCATCAATAGTTTATTGTTAATCTTAACTTTATTTGACTTATAATTTTATATTTTAAGCTAGTTTAAAATGGCGTCCTTAAAAGAAGACGAAAAGAAGGAAATTCCGGAAATTATACATGATCCTCAAACGACCTGCACCTATCAGAGGTTACGATTTTTTGGGAAGGTAAGTTTTCCTCTATTTCTTTCAATATTATCATTGGAATTTGTTTTTTGTGTGTACATTCGAAGTAAAACAGTATAAATGAACAATTTGTGTGATTTGAATACTCAAAAGTTAACATCCTTGCAACGGTGTTCGCACCTGTTACGATAAAAAAATCTTAATGTATGTAACCGTTAAACGTTAAATATAATTAATTGGTTACTCTTTAGCCCTACGGTCAATTGTGTGTATAAACTGCGATCGTAATTATGTTCTTTACATTCAAATACTGAGAAAAACCGTAATTGTCGGTTACATTTCAAATTCATTACAAGTTGGGCAACAGGTGCAACCCTGATAACTTTGCTAACTAACACGAACGTATAATAATTACACGCTTTGAGCCTTCATCACAAGCTTATCGTATCTTGAGTGTTTACTATAAGTTTACTAAGTGAGAAACTGCAAACTTTACACCTCTTTTTTAAAACCCAAACTTAAGTTTTAGTCTCAGGTAAACATATCTGTTCTAGTAACTCAAGGCTCAAGAAATTGCCTCAATTCAAACTTCTATCAAACGTATAAAAGCAGAAAATAATTACAAGTCTTGTGTCTTAACAGTTGCATAAATTATCTTTGATTCATTACCATACCACGTAGATTAAAATCTGTAACAATCAGCTATATTCAGTTGTTAATCAGATAAGAATTACACATCAATCATAATATTTCGAGTTACATTGATTCATAAAATTCTCTGCAACACCCTAATATCAAACAACACAATGTCTCATGCTTCTATTTCATGCATTTCTAGGGTGGCTTTGCAAAATGCTACGAGATCCAAGACATCCAGACAAACCAGATATGGGCGGGGAAGATAGTTTCCAAGAAACTGATGGTGAAGTCAAGCCAGAAGGAGAAGATGGCTCAGGAAATCTCCATCCACCGGTCTCTGCAGCACAAGCATGTGGTCGGCTTCCACAGCTTCTTTGAAGACTCACTCAATATCTACATCATACTTGAGCTGTGTAAGAGACGGGTAAGGCATTGAACTTAATGCATCAATATTTTGTCTAACTTAACTCTTCTAGCATGTTTTCTATATTTGCATCACTTGATTGGAGAGGTGAAGTAAATCGATTGATTCCCAGCTTTATCTTTTCATAAATGTATACCTAATCTTATACTTTTCTTTATCATATTACCTTATAAACTCATGTTGGCCTTTGCCATTTTCAACTGACACATACTAATTTATTCATCAGATTTTTTTTAAATCATACTTTTGTTTATTTACTCAAACTGTTAAGGAAAACATTGTGAGGAAACCGGCATGTCCTAGAATTAAAAATTCGAAGACATGTGATATCTACCAACCCACTCTGGGCCCGCATGATGGATTACCCATATGGCCCATTCCCTCTTGCAGAAAGAGGCCTACGTCCCAGCAGTGAGAATGTTATAGGCTGATCATGCTGTTTATTTCCCTTGCAGTCAATGATGGAGTTGCACAAAAGAAGAAAAGCAATCACCGAGCCAGAGACACGGTTCTATATGCACCAAATACTCATGGGGGTGCAGTACCTGCACAGCAAGCGCATCATCCACAGGGACTTGAAGCTCGGCAACCTGTTCCTCGATGATGACCTCCATGTCAAGATTGGAGACTTTGGACTTGCTGCCAGGATTGAATATGAAGGTTTGTGTTCATTGCCTAAATAGAAAATATTTTATTGTCCAGGTAATATTGTATAGGTATAGTAACTTAAAATATTACCTGCAAGTAAGTTACAATATATTATTTGCCAGTGAGCCCCAAACTAGACAGTTAGTCTGTATAGTGGGGCTTGAATGAATAATTTACATAATGTTGATATTCCAATCAACTTTGCCTTCATGGTTCATTGACTGAACATAATTTACCATGTATGTTGTTTATGTTTATGTTAGGTTGTATTTTTTTATTATATGATCTTATTTGTTGTGATTGTTACAATTATACAATAATTATCATCTATAACTAATATTATAAAGAGAGTGTTTTTGTATGTTTGTTTGTTACACTTTCACACTAAAACGGTTGAAAGGATTTGGTTGAAATTTGGCACATGGTAGACCATAACCTGGATTAGGACACTTTTTATCTCGATATTCCCACGGGATCAAGACTTATGCAGGTGAAACCACAGGGTGCAGCTAGTGAAGGGATATAAGGCTTGGTTGGTGGAGTCAAACTATTTCTTTCCAAATTATATGACATTATTACAGTTTACAGAGAAAAAAGTATCATATTAATACTTATTTACATTACAGGAGAGAGAAAACAGACATTATGCGGTACACCCAACTACATAGCGCCAGAGATACTGACGAAGAAGGGGCATTCCTTCGAAGTGGACATCTGGAGCCTGGGCTGCATCATGTACACGCTGCTCGTCGGCAAGCCGCCGTTTGAGACGTCCACGCTCAAGGACACCTACAAGAGGATCAAGCAGTGCGAATATAGGTACACACATCAATACCTACTTTAGCTAAGGCTTAAACTACTTTCAGAATTATACAAAAAAAAAAAAACTATAGCATTGTAAAGGATGACACGGGGCTTTTTAAGAAAACTTGGTTAATTTCTTAAATATACTTTGTTGATATGTTTCTTTAAAATTATGTATTTTGGATACTCTTGGCCTAGTTTGTGCATTACTTTCTTTGAAACTCACAATGTTGCTACTGTGAGAGTGTAAAGAAAAGAAAGAAAATACATATGTTTATTTGATATAATTATGTCCATAAGTCCACACAATATACAGGATGGCAGGAACATCGACGAGCAAACAGTATGATGAATGTATGAAATGAATCTACATGATTCTAGACCCCTTAGAATATAAATTTTTCGTCAGCTATCTTATAGATCAGCTATCTTTTAGATATTCTATCAAAAAAATTGCCGTTTCGTAGAAAAGTGCGCTAACCTATGCGGTCAAAATATGGAACAGCAGTTTTTTTTTAAATACCCTTTAAAATTTTCAACATGGGGTCAGAATCATGCATCATCCCTTTTTTTTTTTTTTTTTTTGTGGATGGGAAATCATCAAATGACTCCTCCCGCTCTGGGTGGAGCAGAAGGGAGTGTCAGACTCTTACTGACTTAAACCCACCCGTGTTCCTTCCTTAGCCCTTTACGTACCAGGGCAGCGGTAACCCTTTCGGACGATCCCGCTACCCCGGCAGGCTTCGGCCCTGTCGGGCCCCGTCATCTATGCTGACATCTCTTTGAGGCGCACGTGGAACACTTACGCGCCGTCCGGCACGGGCCTGGTCCTGATCGGACGGAGAGCTACCCATTGCTCTCCGCCCGCAGGCCCGCGCCTACGGTGGCCGGGAGTCGTCACGCGGCTCCCGACGCCCGGAGCGTCTCCCTCGGCGGCTAAGGCGTGAGGATCTCTCCCTCGCCCATCCCGCCACCTCCTTCGCTAGCATGACTGCTTCGCAGAAGGAGGTGACCGCCTCCCACTCCCTCTCGCCCCGGACCATGGCTTGCACCAGGGCCGGGCGCGAGAGGTCGCCGCCGCTGCCGATCGCCTCTACGAGGACACGGCGGTGCTCTGCCCAAGCGGGGCAGACCTCCACCGTATGCTCCACCGTGTCCTCTGGGCGATCCTCGCAGTGGTGACACCCGGGCGTCTCCTCCCGCCTGATTATGTGCAGGAACCTCCCGAAACATCCGTGTCCGGAGAGGACCTGCGTCAGGCGGTAGGTGAGAGCGGCGTGACGCCTCTCTAGCCACTCCTCAAAGAGGGGTCTTACCGCCGCTATCGTGGCGTGCCCTGCGCTGGGTTGCGATAGTATGCATCATCCCTGCCACCCTTTATGTTGAGCCCATTCTATCGTGAAGGTATATCTAATTACCTGGCAATGCATATAATTATGACGAAATTAAACTTCAAATAATAAATAATCAGCTATTGTTAGAAATGTTCAAAAACCCTTAATATATAGGCGTTTTTATATTACTTTTATTGGCGCCAATTCGAACAGGTTACCACAAAATAACGGAAAACTGTGGCGGCGTTTATTGCGGCGTGGCAAAACCAGTATTACACTTCATGACGTGTTTCAACATGAACAAACTATAATTTATTTATGTGAACTAAGAAGCATTAATCATAATGTGTATAGCTAAGTAAAGTTCATGATGTATTATTTTAAATAATTATCCTTTCAAAATATCTACCAATGTTATCATAGTGGAGATTGCTCTTCACTAAATCTATCTGCCTAGCCTCTTCCCAGCTATGTTGGGGTAGGCTTCTAGTCTAACCAGTTACAGCCGAATACCAATATTTTTTCTGCTCTTTACCAATCTTCATTTATTTTTGTTGAACTTTCCCATGACTCTGAACCCAACATCTTACAAATAAATACGCTACTAAAGACTTACAATTACAAACAAATTAGTTTATCAGCCCATTTAGCTATCGAAAAACCTGCCATACAAAATACTTGTAAGATTAATAAAGGAATACTTTGTATTGTCAAATAGCGAGGGAGTGCACCTAGCGATGAGCGTGTGTTGCACGGGACCCTGGCATTCGTTGGGTAGTCGGTACGCGCGCGCGTTAGTCAACGATAATACCGTCAACCAGCGCTACAGGTGGTTACAGAAATTATGGTGATGGTGACGCGACTCGTTTGTAACGTGTAACAACCATAGACTCATATTGTTGCTAATTGGCGATAAAGGCAATCATTGTTTTTGCTTTATTTTTGTTGTCCATCTAAAACTGTGTGACTTCATTTCATCACTCTTGTATAATAAGCTTTTGTGAATTTCGTGTCTAATTTGAAATGTTTGTCATTTTTCAACTTGAAATCTCATAAATGGTTAATCAAATTACTAATACAAAGAATTGAAATTGCACTTTCAAAATTAAAAATCTCCCTAAAAATTCACCTGATAATACACACAAACATTAATGAAAACCTAACTCGTCACACAGGATCCCGTCATCGCTGCGCAAACCGGCAGCTTCAATGATAGTGCTGCAACTGCAGTCAAACCCCGCGCGGCGGCCGTCTGTTGACAAACTCCTGCAGCACGAGTTCTTCGCGGCCGGTATCATGCCTGCCGCGCTGCCGCTCTCGTGTCTCACCACCGCGCCCAGGACCGACCAGCTCGAGGGCATCGCGCTGCACCGCAGACCTCTCAACGAAGTTAATACTAACGGTAAAGATACAAAAATTGATGAGCATGCATATAATGGTCATTTTCTTCATAGTGTTAGTAATAAACTGTTCAAGGATGCCTGGCAGACGCTATTAGCGATAAAACCGCCGAATAAGCATAATATTTATTTCAATCAATTTGAAATTGTTTTGAAATTGAAATAATTAATTTACATAAAGTAGTATCTAAAATCCCTACAAATAGTAAATAAACAGCGTATGCAGTTCACTGCTGGACATAGGCCTCTCCAACCATCATTCATTAGTTCAAAGATAACACACACGAAACATTTCAAGGTTTAGATCACGTAGCGATGGCAGTGGACTCGCCAGTGAAGTGCAATGTGATCGCTGCAGAGCCGCGCGCCGTCGAGCCGACCTCGCACCGGCAGAACCTCATCGCACTGCGCGATCAACTCAGCTCGCTGCTTGTTAGCAAGGTAAGAACTTGGACCAACTTAGATGGATACAACAGAAATTGTTTGCTAAACCTCACATCATTTATTTTATTTATTTATAATTAACTTTACAACTATCATAACAGGATTAACCTAATACGATGGTGTATTGTATCATGTCTGTATTCCAGGGCCAGGAAGTGGTGTATACTGCCTACCACAGATGTTATAAGTGCAATGACCGAACCTTGGGCTCATTTATTTGCATTATAAATTCTCGTTTACAATAACGAGAATTTATTTATTGGAAACAATCATCTGACCATATTGTTGTTTGACCTAAAATCTTTAATCAATGGAAATATTTCTGATTTAGTATTTACATTGAAAACTGAACATCTATCTAAGCAGTTACTGCTATTAAGTCATGAAAACACTGTCTATATTTTGTTGACAAAAGCAACTTTAACATACTTCTAATTTGTTCTACAGCTGAAATGCCGTCCAGAATGTCTAACAGACGAGCTGAGCGACCCCGCTGCCCAACCACTGGTTTGGGTGGGCAAGTGGGTGGACTACAGCGACAAATATGGCTTCGGATATCAACTCTGCGACGAGAGCGTCGGCGTAATGTTTAATGATACCACCAAGCTTATCATGTTGGCTAATGGACTGTGAGTATTCCTGTGTACAGACAGCATCACTGTGTCTCCTCAAGTTTAAAATTTGTATACTGATTACTGAATTTGTTACGACTATCCTAAGGATTACTTTCAAAAGAGAATGGCTTGATGTGGATTAACTAACGTGAACCTCACCTAATTTATGAAGCTGTATGTCTATGTATGTACATAGAATGATAAAAGTTCATCAGTTAGTCATTCGAAGTTAGAGATAAAATGAAAGAAGTTATGGCAAGTCACTGTATCTTAATGTCGTAGGCTAGAAGACTACCGTTGCTTGTCGACAATTACGCCAAGAATAGTGGTTTGTGGCCAATTTCTACCTCTAATGTAGTATGCACCCTTTAGTCAGTTCCTCTGTACGAAACGGCTAAAGGGTGCATAAATTCATGATGAATTCGCGTTTTTAAATGTTTATAAAAATATGCAATCAACAAAAAGGTCTGCACATTTCTAACGGACTTTTTTTTCGTACAGGAACGTGCACTATATCAATCGGCAGGGCCAAGAGCAGTACATGACGATGCGCGAATACCCGCAAGAGCTCGACAAAAAGATGAAACTCCTCACTTACTTCAGGAGATATATGACCGAGCACCTCATGAAAGCTGGTAAGCTATCACCACTATACATATGTAACATAATTAACGCCAGACCTAATATACCTGAATTGAGAGTATTGAGTTAAAAGCATAATACAATGACCAAAACTTATTTTGTTTTCAAACTATTATTATTAAGAAAATCGTTTTGACTCTAGTATTACTTTATACATTTAAAATTGAGTCTTATATTATCAGGAAATAAGATTTAATTTTCTTAAGCTCAATCGGCGGTCAGTATGGCAAAATACATAACTTTTGAAAAAAATACCTATATTTAAAACTTACTGAAATCGATTCAGTAGTCAATTATGAACAAACTACTCTCAGGACTTGCGTTTATTCTGTTACACCTTGTATTTTAAACAAGTTTAAATTTCGACTAGCCTTCTAACAAGCTTACTTCATCCTAGGACTTCTGATTACTTAATTGTTGTGAATATATTAGTAATGTTTTGTTTGTTAATCTTAGGTGCATCAGTACCAGTGAGAGAGAGTGACGGACTGTCTCGATTGCCGCATCTGCACCAGTGGTTCAGAACCACGCTGGCAGTCATCATGTACTTGACCAATGGAACACTACAGGTAAATTTATACCGCATGTTAATAATCTGCATATTTTTACTGGCCATTCGAATATTTTTTATTGTTTAACCGGTTGAATGCCGTAATTACATCGTGGATCTACGATCTACGTGGATCTATGTTTCACGTTCGATAATACGAAGGGTTAATAGTCCCTCACAACAACACTTGGCAAACAATATTCTAATAATCGTTTTTCCCAACAGATAAACTTCCAAGACCACACAAAGATAATCCTGTGTCCGCTAATGCAAGCTGTCACATACATAGACGTGGAGAAGAACTTCCGAACGTTCCGCTTCAGCACGATCGAAGAGCACGGCTGTGATAAGAAGCTTTACACGAACCTCACGTACGCACTAGAGAAACTCAACAGTGTACTAGCCAACAAGCTCTGCTAGTCGCCACTCGACTGCCTACCTGGTATAATAATTAATTAAATGAATTTAATATTGCCTATACTTAATTAGTAGACTCATGTTCTACGTATAGATTACACACTAGAGGTGATTCTACGCCCATTGTTTCAATTGTTAGTTTATTAGCAACATACATGGTTTTGTTAAAGATTATTTCGTCTCAAAAAATCAATTTCAGTAGGTTTTTTTTTTCTAAAGAATTACTTTTATGTCCACCCCTTTTTTTTCTCTTGTTATTTATTCTTTCATATCATAAACTTAGATATGTTAGTCACAGAGTGCCTAGTGAGTGTTTACCTAGTAAATTGGAATGGAATAATATTGTGATTCCCATTAACGTCGCAAGCCGGCATTATTTTGATTCTGAATAAATTGAAGTTAATGATAACGCAATAGAATAGGTAGAGAAACTCGCACTAGGCGCTGGTCAACATCAATGGTACTTTATTTTACTTTCCCTACTAGAGCACTGCTGCTCGAACTTTGGACAATATAGAGTCCAGTATCTGCCATCTTAGATTTTGTATTTAATATCTAAGTAGATGTAAAAATAGTGAATATGTATTCAACTTCACTATTCCCGTCTGTCCTGTTACCTTAGGAGGTCCACACCAGGCGCGGTGCTGTGCGACGCGTCGCCGTTTGTGTTATTTTCTTTTAATTTTACATGACCGTACCTCCCCTTTTGTAGGAAACTCTCAATACAAACCGCGCCGCGCCGCACCGTGCTTGGTATGTAGGGCTGAGTTTCATAGGAATCTAATTCGTAACATGGCATTCTTATGGACACCTCGTCGCGTTCGTGATTGCGTTAGATAAGTTAAATTTTAGTAGAACCTCTTGACGTATGTGGTCGATTGAGAGCACCATGACTGAGGGCTGCGGTGCGAGCGGGGTTGCGTTTGGAGTTTTTTTTATTTAGTTTTATAGCTATATTTTTATACCTTGTTTCCGTGCTTCAGTAACATCGGATAAAACATGTACGGTGCGGCAACAGTTCAGCAAGCGTCCGCGAACACAGGACGTGCCGGTGTGAACCAATCCAGTATCTAAAAGTTCATAATAATCAACTGACCGCGACCGTGCTCGCTATCGCGGACGCATGTTGAGCGCGTAGGTATGGCCGTACCGTTTAGTTGATTTACATAGTAACATGCACCATCGAGAAGACGATGACACTACACCGTTTATTTCCAAATTCAACAAACCTTACAAGCTGGAGATGTGAAGCGTCAGTATTATTACAAATTCGATGTTGTTGAAGCACTAATTCTAATTTGTAAACGAGTTCTCAGGGGTCTGTTACCTCTCTCATTGTATAATATAATTACAAACTATTTGACAATAAAGTTATTAGGAAAATGAAACTTGTTTGTATTTCTTGAATATTTTAATTCATTCCAGCCTTGTTGATGTTATCATGTCAAATATCCATTCATCGCATTTAACAATTTGTTTATAGGCAACATAACCATTTAATTTCAAGCATTTGTACAGTATCAAACATTCTTGCCAAAAGTTTGGAATGCATTGATGTTGTAACTTTAGGAACTTTGTTGCTGTCATGATTACTCGGAAATGAGGAAAAACAATAGCAGAGATGCCACAAACAATGACTTGGCAGAATGTCCTTGTGCCTCTCACAGCTACATTATCACTGAGGGTTTGTTTATTGAAATATCAAGTATTAGATCATTCTTTGTATTTTGACCAGCAAAAATCAAACTTATACAATACAAATAAATAAAATTGAGTGTCTGTTTTTTTAAATGTCGAATTAACAGCTTTTTTACAAAATGCATATGAAAGTATACAGGGTGGCACAAGGACTTCGACGCGCCAACTGCAACCATGGATTCAGCACATGAGTTTAGACCCCATAGCGTCGAAATTTTTCGTCGGTTATTAAAATAAAATATTGCTGTTCCATACATTTTGACCGCGTAGGTATTGCACTTTTCTATGGAACAGATTTTTTTTTTTGATAACCGTCGAAAAATTTCGACGCTATGGGGTCTAAACTCATGTGCTGAATCCATGGTTACAGTTTGCGCGTCGATGTCCCTGCCACCTTGTATAGGGTATCTGTATATTAAAAAAACAACGTTGTCTGCCTGTCTATTCCGGCTAATCTCCGAAACGACTGGACCGGTTTTGACGGAACTTAGTAAGATAGTTGATGTTATAAGGACTAACTTAGGCTATTTTAGAAAAAGAATTAGGGTTCAGCACAAAAAAATTAAAACCCATAAAATCCAATTTGTTTTCCGACATGCGTGAGAACATAGTCGCGGGCACAGCTAATGTTGAAAATAAAACTGAAATCAGTAACTCTTGAAATAAGTAAAGTCATGTAGACAATAATGTCCCTAATTATGTACACAAATATGTAGTTATCAAACAAACCCCGAATATACAACCTAACAAAATTACAAAACATTTATTACACAATAAATAATAAGTTACAATTATAATTCAGAATGTATTGCATGCTGGTGGGGTAGTAGTTCACCGGGGTGGATGAACAGCCCCTCTTTGGCTTGCCAGTCTGTGTATGCGCCGTATTGCGAGTTGATGCCGACGATCTCGCCCTGCCCACTGATCGGTCGGCCGAATGTACGCCCAGAGCCTGCGAGGAACCTGTAAGAGAAGTAAAAGTACCTACTTTAGTAAGGTATTCAGAATCATTTCATCTCTTTTTTAAAAGGAACCTTCACCTTTTATAACAGACTACCTAAATACTAATAAAGGCGATTCCAACTTTTATTGGAGCTTTGAATATATGTACTTATACCCTTGAGTTTTTTGGCAATGGTGAAGGTCAAATATTCATCAATTTGACCTTGACCATTGCCATTGGTCATCATCATTAATATGTACACAAGGTCCTAGGGGGTGTTTTACCAACCCAAGTTGAAAACTTTTAATATTTTTCACCTAGAATTCTAGTTTTTGAGATAATTGCGAGATTCTCTAAAAGGGAAAAGTTCCAATCAGAGTTTAGGCTCTTAAATCACACCAACAAATGTTCTCAACACACAGGAGTTCACAAACAAGTTTTGCAACAAAGTTGCAAGTGTAGTAGAGCATCAATGTCATCAATAGTTATGTACAGCAAAACGGATGAGGGATTTTCTATGAGTTTGGAATGGAGCTGAGTGACATCACATTTTGCGACTTGCATGTTGGAGGTTTTGTTAACCCTTTGACTGCCACGGACGTCAAATTAAAACATGCTCACGACGGCATGACACGTCGAAAATACCACTTCTTTACCCAGTTCGATATTTGCTGTTTTCTCTAGCTCCACGTGTAAAATGCAACAATATCAATATAACTTGATTTGATCTCATTAAAGTCAGAAGGTAAGATACTTACGCCCCAGTATCAACGTGTTTAAACTTAACAGGAGTGTCTCTCCTCCAGTAATCATTATTGCACACCACAGTCCAGTGGTCTCCGCTGTCTCCTTCACCCTCCTCATCACCGTAACATGAAACCTCCTGGTTGCCAGACAGCGGGGATGAGAAGTAGTGGGAGTGAAGATTCTTCTTAGTTGATACATGCTGCATCCGGATGTTGCTGTTGCATTTTATGGGAACCCTGGAATATTGAAATTGTGACAATTTTATTAATGCATATTACTTAGTCTCATTGAATTGGGCAGTATGGAGAAGCATATAGCTAACACTGAGAAAGAAGTTGTGCCTTAGGCGCATACATACAACTTCTACTTTGACTAAACCATTTAGTTGAGTTGTGTACTTCTCATTATTTCCACACAACTAAACTATTTAGTTGATGGAGCATACAATTGAATTGTCGATCATCAATTTTTTTTATCTCCTAAACAAACCAACCAGTCTTCTTTCGACAACATTCAAAACAAGGTGCTACATACAATGTCCATTAACAAGAAAGTTCTAGTTTGTGCTTTCAGCTGACAGTCGCGGATCAACTATTTAGTCGATGTTATGCGCACATTGATCGATAGTTGTCCAACTTTTTAATCAAAAGCAAATGGATTGGGCTTTTTGATTTTTTTGTGGAACAACTATCATGTTGACAGTTTGCGTAAGTCCTATGATCACAGTACATTCCTATAAACTTATGAAACACAACAAAATAGTTGCTCAACTAAAAATTGTACGTATGCGGTAGCCAGTAAATGAGATGCAGACAATCTATTTGACCGAAACTATTTAACATATTATGGTAGCACCTTACCCGCGTTTGCACGACTCAGCCATGGGTGCCCGCACCAACCAGTGGCTGTTGTAGTCATCAGCCACATCCACTGCCGTCACTGACTGCTGACCAGAGCCCGAGCCATACTTCACGTCGTGGGAGTGAAGTCGTAATCTTAAGTCTGTGTTTATCATTTTCAAGATAGAGCCGCATGTCACAAATTCTGCTTTTGATCCTGAAAAACGCAATTTAGCTATGTTAGAACTCCTAATTATGCATGTTTTAATTCATAACGCCTTGGTATTTAATCTAAATCTCGTATCCTCCCATAGCAAAAGGCCACGTAATTTTTTACAACCGACCGCTATAAGTTAGAAATAGGTAACAAAATTATTGGTAATCAACTATACCTTGTGAGGTTTGTACTGACAAAAGGGTGAGCAATACAATAGATAAAACACTGTGAAATACGTAGGAATTTGCTGAAAAAGCCATTTTTTGCCTAAATAGTTCTCACATCCACACACCGTAGCTTGACTTGTGCTTGACTTTATAAGACAGTGATAGTGTGATAATGTCAAATTGACAAATGACCCCCGATGTTGCCAGATAAAAGCATGTTCAAATCAAACCGCTACACACATGTAAGTCAGTGTGCAAGCCTATAAATTACTCTTTGGTGCAAGCGGCCAACCCCGACCATTTTATTTCTTAACACTTGATTAGTTGTAATGAATGAACGTGAAAATCGAATTGCGTATCGGCTTGTTTTAAATATGTATCGTTCGCTCTTGCCTCTCGTTTAACACACGCAGAAGTCAATCTGAAAGGTTCAATAGCTCTGAAATTCTGCTTGACATTGAGAGTAGTGAGACTGTCATCAGTCATCACTCATCTGTCAGTTTGCCAATCAATTCAATTATCAGTCAAAAATTTGCAAAGTTTACTGAAAATTAAACCTGTGTGTAACATAATGCCATATCTTTCTACCATATTGTAAAGATAAAATTGATAGAAATTCAATCATTGTTCACTGATTGTGTTTGAGATTTCATTGTTACCTAAAAATGAATAGCAGCGGTTATACACCCAATACAGGTGTCACAGGTGCGTAACCAAAACAATACGATAATGGTAATTAAAATTATCCTTCTGTTTGAATAGGAAATATTGGTCAGAGGGTCGTCTTACTTACAAACTATTTTTTTACATTTTCCAGCACCAATCGATCCCGGCTGGAACGACCCTCCGAAATTTTCTTACAATCCGCAGACTACACCGAATAAGCCGCGAAATATTTTGAATAAAAGAGTGGCATTTCCATTATCAAGTGCCACGTCTAGTCCTGTTGCCATGCCCCCTATGAACATACCACCAATGCCTGCAGCATTCCCTCCTGGACCACCTGTCCAGATTCCAAGCTTACAACCACAAGAAATAGATGTGGACAGTGAGAATACTCTAAAGGAAGTGAAGGGAATACTTCTAGAGCTGTTGGATAACAGCAGTGAGCTTGGTGCCAAAGCAAATGACATCAGAAGAAGGATAGGGGTAATGGAGGAGATGTGGTCTTCTGGGAAATTAGATAGTAGAATATTTGTGCAAATGAAGACCCTGGCATATGGTGAGTTGTTATTCTTTTATGATTTGATTAACAATTCTTTGGAACTTCTTATGTATTCTTTATCTTCATGTGATTTTTGTTTATAATCTAAATTGCTGTCTGTAAATCTAAATGTATTATTGTTTTTGTGAGTGTGATTCATACTGTTATGGATACAGCTAAGACCTACATTCATGCGCACTGAGCAACTAGACCATAAAGCAGTAACCATTTATGTAATGTTTCATTACTTTCCCTTTCAATATAAGTTATGTAAACATTCATAAGCGCTTATTGTAAACAATGCCTTATCAATATTTAAATAGAATACAAATTTAGTTTAGCCAATTCACAGTTCCAGACTTGAATTGAAAGCCCTTTAAAAAAAAAAAGTAACAATATGCTTACAGGGATAATCGTCGGTTGGTGCCTCCTCATCATTTAGAATTGTGTAAAGGGCCTCTGCGAGTTGGCTTCTTCCCCTAGCACGCCTTTCAAATGTCCGGGAGCCCAGGGTCCCGGATATATCAAATACTGATACTGTATTGCTGCCAAAACTTTTCTATGAAAGATCTTTATCAAGCAGTGCACAAAAATGGAATTATGATAATGTCATTCAAGAAGCATGACATTATATTTTTTCATTGTCCTATATTGTGTCCCACTGCTGGGCAAGGGCCTCCCGGTTTTCCTTCCAAACCTCCCTGTCTTGTGTGATCTCTGGCCATGTTGTCCCTGCAATCCTTATCAAATCAATATAAATATTACATTTATTTTTTGTTTTTTTGTTCAGCACTCCGGGATGACACTCCAACAATAGCGGATGATATACACAGAGCACTAATGATTGACCATGTGAGTGCTGTTGGCACATGGATGCCAGGCATCAAACAGCTTATACACAACTGTATAGCTCGCTCAGAACTGCTCTCCATCGACAAGGAATAGAATAGACATAACAACTCATTTCCAGCTGCTATTTTCCATATCGTATTTAAACTTACTATAGTTGCTTCCATTCTTGCTTAACTCATTGTATGCCAAAACGAGGATGGCGCATGAAACAATGGAATGGGGATTGAAGATATTTAATAGACCTTGGCATACCTACTGTCACACCATTTCGTGTTTTTTACGACCGTTAATATCTCGGAAATGTGACACTTCTTTTAGAAAACATCTATAAGACCAAACGGTCTTATTTTGTATTTGTTTTTTTAATGACATCTCTTAGTCGACCTTGAGAGGTCATGACTACTTAACCGGACTATCCTGTAAGCCTCCAAACATGGGCGAGTAAATTACAAACTAAGCGACTGCATGCTTAGGACACCTCCTGTGGGGTATGGACCTCGGCTTAGGGCGTCGCTGGGAGAGGACAGCAAGATGGGACAGGCTGGATCAAATTTGAATTATTATTATTAAAACTAGATAAGGCCGGCATTTCCTATCTGACTCTGATAAGAAAGTCCGAAACAAACTCAGGGCACAGTCTCGGGAATTTAAAGCTACAGGCTCAGCTACGGCGCGGGATGGCACTTCTTCGAGCAAGGGTCGGGGAGGGGGACAATTTAGTTGGGTCGTCGCGAGGGACCTCGGCGGCGAGGTCGGAATGTCGGTTTTTTGTATTTGTGCACTGTACTGGTTGCCCTCTTACTCTTCTGGTGGAGGGGTCATCAGGGTCGGTGAGAAGTTTGCATTGATGTCAGCTATCGATTTATATAGGTTATAAGTGGCAGCCATTTTGAAAAAAAATAACTTAAATGGCGAACAATAGGTATGCCACAGACGTTTAAAGCTCTTTTATTGTGTCCATGATAGCGACATGCTAAGATCTTATCCTAAAAACAAGGTAGGTACTGAAAAAAAACACCACAATGAAGGATGCTTTTTATACAACTTTTTTTAGTAAGATACGAGTAAACTTAGTTTCTCCCATAATAGCCAAAACCCCTAATTATGAACTATTCAAAAAATATATAGATATTTTAATTAACCTAATTACCCTACAATAAAACTGTATGCTTATCATATCTTTAAGGAAAGTATTGTGATGTTTTTATTAAGTTAAACTTCTAAGTTTGCCATGTGAAATATGAGGTACAATATAAGCCGTGTTGTGTTGTAAAAGTTGTAAATAAAATAAAAATACTATAATTATATATATCAATACTTTATTTGTTCTTATTTCTAGATAGTCCATAACGTAATATTCGTGATCCTGCATATTTTCACAGTCGCTTATCAAAATATAATAATTATATGACATGTACTTGATTCATCTCTGTACTTTACTGAATTATCGTTTTCGCGAAATGGAATCGTAGTTTATTTGCAAATACATTTTCCGCAACTCTCCAATTCTATAAGAAACTCATCAATAGGTAATTCCTAAAAAGTTCAGTACCCCATCCTTCTCAAACCCTGATTTGATTTGTCTATGGTCTATATGCCTCGTTTGATAGGCTTGGGGGCGACAGTGACTCGTACTGGCCGACACAACTCGATGAGTTGCGCTGGCTCGCGGCCGCCGCCCTCTTCCACCGCGAGGCACACGGAGATGTCCACGCCGCAGGGCTCCGTCCACACGCCGTGCGATATCAACACTTTGGTTAGGAGACGCACGTTCTGGGTGCCGTCGTCATCTGTGAAAACGTTAATTATGATTTGATTTGATACACAAGATCGTTATGCTTTTTATGCGTAAATGCAATGTGATTGTTTTTTTATAAGTGTAGCGTAGAACTAATTTAATTAAGTATTTCTAAAAGAAAAATAAAATGCTTTGTCAGAACAGTTAGATAAACTTGTTTCAAGAGTACTATTGTCAAGGAAATTTAAAAAATATGAGAGAACTATTATTTTTTCAGTTTCCCTTTGCATAATTGACACTATCAGTGAGCATCGGCTGAAGATAATGGGATATTTTGTTTGTTTTTTTTTTTTGTTGTAATTTACTAAGCGAAGGCCTCGACGTTCTGCATTCCTTTTACGTACGTGTCCGGCCCAGTCCCACACAGCTTGGCTGTTTTTTGGGTGACGTCGGCGGCGATTTGTATTTTGGAGCGCAGTATCCTGTTCCATATAATGTATACAAGTCCCACTTACTAGTATTCTGATGGTCGAGCGGCCTCAGATGGTCCTTGTGCGGCACGAGTGCGTGCACCCTGGTGTCCGGATAGGCCACGCGCACGCGCAGCTGCGCCGGGTTGCGCACGCGCAGCACCTCGGCCTCCAGCGCCACGCCAGCCACGAGGCCGGCACTGAAGCGCACCACGGTGTCGTTGTCGGCGGCCGGCTCCAGGATGCTCGCAGTGCACATGCGGATCTGTACACATAAAATAAACCTTTTATTGAAAACTATATTTTTTCGTTGGCAAAACCTCTTTGTAGATCTATGATAAGACTAATACCTTGGGCTTGAAGAGAAAGGAGGGCTATGTCAGGCTCCTAACGATTAAATTCCGCGAGAGTGGAATTTTAGATGACGTATGTTCCGTTCCATGTGAAAACTAGCTGTCAAAATAACAACTATTATAAATAGCAACTATTTCAAATAATAATATTAACTTTACATACTATAGTTGTACAAGGATCCTTTGGCGTGTAGCCAAATTCGGAACTAACGTTGCCATTTTCCTTTACTAACAGCGGCGGCCCCTGTCAATGACATTCAAGCGCCAAAAGATCCTTTTATCACCGTACTTATTCTTCAAATATTTTAACTAGAACAGTAATTAGTTACTAGATAGACAACTAACTAGTTACTTTTCTGGCTGAAATGTTTGAAATCAGTTTAGTAGTTTAGCTATGAAAAATGTTACAAGCAAATGGACGTGTTTTCGCTTACCTACTCATATTCGTATATATGTGTGAAACCTATTTATTATACAGTAAGTTGAAACCGATTAATGTGTTTTTGTTTAAAGCCTTTTTTTCACAACGTCACCACAACAATAACATACCTTGATATTAGGTTTCGGTATGACAGGCAGCGGCGCGGACTGCAACAGCGGCAGGACGGCGCGGGCCAGCGCGGCCGGCTTGTGGTCCGCGTTCATGGACAGCTGGCGGAACACGGCGATCGTGAACGGGTCGGGCTCCACTCCTGACAAGACAATGAAGATTAACGGGGAAGATGATCATAACGTGGTGCCCTTTAGAGGCTATACAAGTTGCAGATACAAACACTTAAATGATTAACAAATGGGAAACATATTTAATGCAAAATCATTTTTGAAATAGGGTCGGCAAAACCAAATATCCTATATTTATTTTTCGGAAACGAATTCTGAACTTCTCGGTATCCAAGAAACTCATTATTTCGTTGATATTAACGTCATCTGCTAAAGTCGGTTGCTTCCTTTCGTGGCCGACATATCTCCTGAATTATATAACCAGAGATCAAAGTCGCTGCATACCTGCAGACGCCAGCAGTCGGTCCAGCAGCTCGGCAAGGTGCGTGAGCGCGGCGGCTGCGGACAGCGCGGCGGCGTGGCCGAGCGCGCCGGCGTGGGCGGGCGCGGCGGGCGCGGGCGGCGCGCTCGGCGCGGGCGACGCCGCCGCGCACAGGC
Source organism: Apamea epomidion (assembly GCA_947507525.1). Classification (NCBI taxonomy): domain Eukaryota; kingdom Metazoa; phylum Arthropoda; class Insecta; order Lepidoptera; family Noctuidae; genus Apamea; species Apamea epomidion. The sequence goes on along the minus strand of OX382226.1, from coordinate 8,442,587 downwards.
GCGCCGCGCTCACGCGTAAGGCTAGCTGCCATACGCAAGCGCTTTCCTGTTCGGATACACCGCTAAACTGGTGCTGTAGCCTGGTGAAATAGAATCACTTTTCAATTTCAAGTAATAAGGTAAAAAGACGATATTAATTGTTCTGACACTACTAGTTGTAACGGTGGCTAAAAATATCAACTTTATTTTAATGGTAGTTAAGTTGATTTCAGAGTGACTAGCACTATTGAGAAAGTTATAAAAATGTATAAAGTTGTAGCGTAAACTAAACTTTATTGTCTAGGATATAAGTTATTTTTTCTAAAAACTCTTATTTGTTTACATGTTTGGCAACTAAATCGCGAACGCAGGTTACCGTCATTATTTTGCATAAATTCCCGATACACTAGTAGGTGACAAAAACAACTCTTCCAGAATTATATTATTACTGTAAAATAGATTCTACAAGGCAAATCACTTTAGTCAACGAGGCCTATTTATAAATTATAGTGATTCAGAAAAAGATTATACCTGAGACAGTCAGTAGTCAAATGTGCGAGTGCATGCGAGGGTGGTCCGTTAGAGCTGTGTAGCGCCGAGTTCAGTGCGAGAACGCAGCGAGCAAACACTGAAGTGAACTGTGCTGCGCCTGATACCGCTGGTTCCATCTCCGCTAGTCTAAGGAAATATACGATTTGAATTTACAAATAATCTAAGGTGATAATCAAAACCGAAGAAATATTTTTTCCTTTTTTATGTGCAAGAGAACTCATTAAGTTTATAAATACATATTAATGATCGTCGATAGGACGTTTCGATAAAATATTGCAACAATACCCTGTCCATTACGTTAACCGTTTTTTGACAGCTGTCTTAGAACGTACATATTCCAGTTTACGTAAAAGTTATCTTTAACCTTTTCACCGCCAACGTGCACGAGAACGCGATGCCTCGTCAGCGCCAAGCTATAAATGTATAACGAAATATACAGTAAACAGTAGTGATGGGGGTAGCATCATATCGATGAATGAGATTTATACGAGTTAAGTTTTATACATCATTTTACGAATATAAATAAAAACTTATTAAATAGTCCCATATTTGTTTTATTTCACAGTATCCCTAGTAAGAATGCAATATCCCTAGTCTTATGGGGTTTTCCTGATGTATGGAAATAAGCGAACATCGTTCCAGTTCATAAATGTGGCTCGAAGAGTGACGTTTCTACATATCGCCCAATCTCTTTGTTGTCAGGGCTATCCAAACTTTTTGAAAGACTGGTGCACAGTGAGATCTACCCTATTCTTCATACCATCTTAACAAAAGAGCAACACGGGTTCGTTAAAGGTAGAGCCTGTGTAAGTAACCTCCTTGTTTTTACAAAACATCTATTTGAAGGCATTGACAGTAGACAGCAAATTGATGTGGTCTATACTGACTTCCAAAAGGCCTTCGATAAAGTCGATCACAGACTACTTCTTGACAAAATTGCATTCAATGGTATTAGAGGAAATTTATTGCGTTGGTTTGTATCATATGTCACCAATAGGACACAGAAAGTTGTTATCAATGGTTATGAGTCTCGCATGGTTAAAGTCACTTCCGGAGTTCCTCAAGGTTCAATTTTAGGTCCCCTCTTATTCATTTTATTTATTAACGACGTAAAAGACTGCTTTAAAAATTCTAAGTTCCTTCTGTATGCAGACGATTTAAAGATTTATAAAAATATCAGTCATCTATCAGACTGTTTAGAATTTCAGAATGACCTTGACCGTTTTCTTAACTACTGTTCTGTTAACAAACTCTACCTAAGTATATCTAAATGCCATAGTATTATGTTTACGAAGAAGAAAAATGTGACGAAATTCAATTATTCTTTCGGAAACACTCCACTGAACAAAGTTAATTCTCTTCGTGATCTGGGCGTACAGTTAGACTCAAAGCTTCACCTTGATACCCATATAGACAATATAGTTAATAAGGCATTCAAAATGTTTGGTTTTGTAATGAGAGCATCAAGAGAATTCCACCGTCCCTCTACCTACTTATACCTTTATAAGTCAATAATACGACCGCAATTGGAATATGCAGTACCTATTTGGAACCCTTATTATAAAAAGTATATTGATATTATTGAATTGGTCCAACGCAAATTCCTACGTGCAATGCACTATAGATGCTTTAAAAAGAAAATTTCTTATCAATTATTGCTACAAAAATATGACCTTATTACTTTGAAATCCAGACGCACCCTACTTGAGATGATGACTCTATTTAATATATGTCGTGATAAAGTCGACTGTACCGATCTAGTGAACAGTTTGTGCTACCTGGTCCCTCGTAGCGTACGTGGTCGAGAGGTTCGCTCGAGACACTTGTTTGCAACTACTTTTTGTAGAACCAACTCAGGAGTACGCTCAGCGCTGCATCGATTAGTTGACACCTACAATGGGCAGTTTGGCTCAACTGATATTATGTTTCTCAGCAAGGCTATATTTAGAAAAGAAATTGTTACTATTTTAAGTGATCAGAATCCTAATAATTAAGTAATGTTATGTTTACTTTTATTTTTCTTACTTTTATACCGTTTTTCTAACAAATAGTAATATGTGGATAACGTTGTGAGTAGTGTATTTGTTACCTCTATTATTAAGTTCTAACCTTTGTTTACTTATTATTACACTGCTGTTTGTTGTCCCTAAGTAAATAAATAAATAAATAAATAAGAAAAACCAGTATAAATTAAAGTATCAAAGAAACAAATACATAACTCAATTAGAGCTTTAAGAAATGAGGTACATCTCTATTTGTTTCATGACGTCATTCTTTGACTTCATTTCAAGTCCTTGGCGCTCAGAGCACGTTAAATTCATTTCTGATTAGGGATGTGGTCTATGGTCTTTCTTTGTTCTATGTTTGTCTACTCCAATGTTTTTTTAACTACTTCAGTCAACGTTTTATACCGTAGGTATCTAAGCGGCAGAATTTTTTTACTGTATACAGGGTGGTAGGGACATCGACGCGAAAACTGTAACCATTAATTCAGCACATGAGTTTAGACCCCATAGCGTAGAAATTTATTGTCGTTTATCAAAAAAAAATCTTCTGTTTCATAGAAAAGTGCAATACCTACGTGGTTAAAACGTAAGGAACAGCAATATTTTAGTATACAAGAGTGAAAGAAGCATGAGTGCGCGCTCACACGATTAGTGCTGCACAGGCTGCACTATGCCAAAGTGACCTTGACAGGCGTCGCTTATGACGTCACAGAAAGACTTCTATAATAGTCCGTGGCGCCCGGGACACTGACAACCAATTGTTTTGTAGAGATGGGAATATAATTATCGACAAGGATTGTTAACAACTATTTAATTCCGGATCGGCACTCATCTGAAGGTAGAAATTCGTTAATTTTCCCTTTGTTATAAAGTAGTTAGCTAAGTTCATATTTTACTAACCTCAAATTGTTTTCGATAGTAGTATTTATAAATATTTCAGCGGGCGAAATCAAACAGTGATAACTTTCGCGTCACATCACTGGCTGACTATAGAATAGAAACTTTTATTTCAGACAGGAGTCCATAGAGTTAGTAACAATTTTACTTAACTTCTAGTGTTAGTAGGTTACATATTATATAAAGTCCTTGGCGTTCTGGGGACATTAAAAATGTTCGCAGTTTTTGGCGATTTTAATACAAATAAGGGGTTCTTTTGTGTGGAAAAATAAGAAATAGGGTATTAGACAGTGCTATATTAACTAATAAAATGAAATGAATGAAGCTTTTAAATACAGTACATTTTTTTTTACAAGATATTTAAAATGAAGAACTTCTAATGAAGTCGTGGCGCTGGTGGCACGAAAATCCGGAACTTCTATTGAAGTCCGTGGCGGTGAAAAGGTTAAAATGTATAATAAAATAAATATATAAACTGCCTTATCTTATTGAATTATTTTATTTATGGCTTCTTACACACACAATACCGTACGTGTATCAATCAATGTATTGTATGTTGCTGCAATCATTATTTCCACTGTCAAAAAACGGTTTACCTAATGGACAGGGTCGCCCAGTTGTGATCGCTAAAACAATTAAGACAACATCAAACAATCAGTCATAATTTTGGACCACTCATAATCTCTGAAACCGATTCCGAATAGGTGCTGAATCAAACAAACAATGTGATGTCACAAACTAACTTGTTAAGCTGCTCCTCGGCAGACTGCAGCATATTGAGCCTCACGTTGGTAGACAAGGTCACGTTGTCGATGTGTTGCAGCACCGAGTCGAAGAACCGCCGCACTGCGCTATCGTCCATCGCAGACTCGATCTTCTCCGCACTCGATTGTTGGGCGTCACCTGCGACGATTAAATTTTTGTATATGTTATGAGGGCACTAAAATTAGCGTATTGTTACAAATGTTCACGTCATTTCCAAATTGAACTTATAGCATTAGATATAGGGGTGCGTTTTGTATTGGCCAAATTAAACGAATATTTGGACCAATACCTCAATTGAAGTTCTAGCATAAAATATATGCGTAACACACTTTAAATCACAATCCGAGGGTTTTGAAGGAAATTCCTAATACATTGCTTTATAGTTTTGAAATATTCGTCTGCTCAACAACGTAGGTAACGCAATGAACGTGGTTGAACTGTCAAAAGGAAAGGAATTACGAAGAATTGACATTTTATGTGTGTCACGCAATTACCCCGCAGGTTCGTCTTCATTTGTATCCCTGTTAATGTTCTGAAGAATCACCATAATGTAGTATTAGTCAGTAGTAGTCTGATACCTCTATTCTTCCGCCTTTTCCCAAATATCGGTCTAAGGCGTTCACTTTCCTGAAATGATTGCTTTAATGGAACTTACCTATGGGCAGATAGGGCACGAGGTGCGGCATGGTGTCTCGGAGATACGTGTAGTGTTTGATGGTGTGCTCTTCAAACAGAGGTAACATGGTGGTGCAGTGCTGCGCCGCGTTCAGTACCAGGATCAGTACGCACATGTCTATGGTAGTAGTCAAGGTAGGTATTATGTTTTTAAAGGCTTGTAGACCAAGAGGAAACACTATTTGCCTGGATTAGATATCCTGTTTTTTATGTATACATATAACCGAGAAAATATAAATGTAATGGTAGAGTTTCTTGCCCATTCTTCTCCATACGAAAACTACCATTAGGAAGGGGCGATTAGAATCGATTTTATTTTACTATAATTTTTGACGTTTAAAAGTGCCTTTTATGTGCCTATTTGAAGTACATGCTTTGACTTTTTAAATATTTTTTTTACTCCGTGCAAGGCAAAAATATAACCAACAATACACAGCAATTTATTAATCGAACTCTATCAACTCTAGGACACCCCTTATGATCATTAGGTATTCATGGAGAATTGTCCCCAAAAAAAAAAAACATCCGAATTGAGAACCTCCTTCTTTTTTGAACTCGCATAAAAATACTCCAAAATAAATGCAGTTCCAGTGTAAAGAAAGTCTTGAAAATGGGTTACGTAATCCATAATATACTTGTTATATTAGTCAATTATTATTTTTAAAACATAAGAAATGATCAATTGGAACCTTGCTTCTAAGGCCTAATCAGATTTACGTTTCCAATTGATGTTATTTCAAGTCCAACAAATATCAACTTTATTTCAGTAGTAATTAAGTTGATTTCAGAGCATTATTTAAAAAGCCTTCAAAATGTTTGAAGTTGTATCGTAAACTGAACTTTATTGTGTAGGAATTAAAGTAATTTCTCCAATAACTCATATTTGCTTACATGTTTGGCAAGTAAATCGCGAATGCAGATTAGCTTCTGACGTTTCAGAAGGGCCCATGTAGGTTTATGTGAAATAAAATAATTTTAATTCGATCAAAGGATACAGGCCGGGTCTTCCACGTCAGGCTCGGGCATGTCGAAGAAGGGATGCACGGCGAGCAGGCGCGTTGTTAGCGGCAACACTAAGGACGCGTGAGAGCTGCCCAGACGCTGCACGCAACGGAATGTCGACCGCTTGTCCTATGAAATAACAATACATTTACATGACAATACACAATACCAGGCGATTTTTTTTCAACGTTGTATTCGCGTCTTGCCTTGACACGTCGCTCTGCTAGTATAGTTATCACAATATTAATTGCACTTACTTGTGGATACCTCTTTAGATTCTCCAATATCTTGTCGATGCACATTTCGAGGCAGGTCTTAGACGCGACGGTGCACGAGCTGAGCATCCGATGGAGGCCTTCTCTCACGTCCATTGAATAGTCCTGAAACGGTATTACTGGATAAGTTTCATAGTACGCTGAAATTTGATACCAGGCCACAACTAATCTAGCCTTATTAATGTGTCCTTTATCCGGTTGAATGCCGAAATTATATAAACAATTAAAAAGCCATTGTGTCTTGCTAGTTAACCCTTCCTATGCCGTGGATCCATCTACGGCATACGAAGGATTAAGTACAGAGGCGGGACTTAATGCCTTAGGCACTGTATACCAGTCAACCTTTGGATGATACAGATACAAACATAAGTAGTTGGTAGGTACAAATGTTGCAAAAACGATTGACATACGATTGACACAACAATTGACCCTTGGATGGTATTAACAATGCGAGGGTCTCGCATTGTTAATACCATCCAAGGGTATAAAGTATATTAAGAAAAGTTTTCATATAAAGGAAAACATAAGTTGCGCAGCGTTGTTGCAGCAACATAATTTTATGCACCAGGTAACATGTCGCTGGCAACATATCATACAGTTTTTGTATGATATGTGTTTACGTTTAATATTGTTTATGTAATAGTTTGTGTGTTTAATACTTCACCTCTAAAGCTCCCAGTATAGTCTCGAGCTGATCTTCCCTGAGCACGATGTGATGCGCGATGCGCGTGAGACTGTCGATGGCGCGCAGGCGCACGTCCTCGATCTCGTCGTTGAACATGTCCACTAAGAAGTCAAGTGACGTGGTCGCGAACACTGCGTTCTCCATCGAGAGCTGGCAGACTGCGTCTACGGCTGCTGTGCGGACCTCTGGATGGGGAGATAAGAAAGTATTTTTATCATTACATTGAGTAGTTCCGTGTCTGACAAAGAACCGCGGATGGACCGTGGACCGGAACCGTGGCCGTGAGACCGTGGCGCGTGATAGACAAAGTATAGTAATCCACTAAAATTTTAAACATTTTAATGAAAGTAAATAAATAAACAAGAATGTTAGTAACGCAGCTGACTGACGACGCTCAAGATGCGACGCAGATATTGTTACTTCTGGAGGCTCCTTTGATGTATCCCGAAATATATCGTGTGACAGACCCATGAGCTCGTCCTCCAGGCCGTGCACGAAGGCCCCGGCGGCCCCGCCGGGCAGCAGCTGCACCGTGGCGCTGTGCAGCAGCTGGCCCGGCGCGTCGTCGGCCCAGCGCCGCCCGGACGCCCACGCGCCGCTGCGGACTAGCTCGGCACCGCGCTCGTGGGCTGTGCGCTTTTTCTGTAATAGTATGGGCATAATGAGGTCATGGAAAAACTGTTTAGAATAGATAAATCGCCAATGGAAAATCCAATAAAAGCCGCAATTTGAAAGTTGACGGTGCGATACCCCTGTGTCTCGATGCGCACGTGTGGCCGATAGTCCTGCGCCTGATCTCTCAGTGCGAGTGTCGAATTGCCGTCCCAATGCACTATGCAGGTGCATAGTCTGGTGGTACTGTCAGTCAACTTGGTAAAACATCCAAAGGGCAATTTTGGACATTGTGAATAGAACCTGACAACTCAATAGTGCATGTTTAATAGAAATAAATGGTTTGAGTTTGATCTAAACTACATTGACACATGCAGATTTTGTAATTTTTAAAATACGTGAATAAATGGCCCTTTTAATTCACCTTTTATTACAATGAAACTTATTACTGGGTTGGCACATTAAAGATCATACATTTAGTCTTTTATATTAACATTACATACCTTCATATTACTCATGAGCTGCTTGTCTAAGGTCTGCAGAAGGAAGCGATCAGACACACCGCGCGTAGTACCGAGCAGCGTGCAAGCGAGCGCACGGACCTGCATGCACAGGTCGTTCACTGCCGAACAGATGCGCACGAACGCATCGTCCACCAGGCGCATTGTGGTCTCGTCATCACAGAGGGTTATTGTGCTGAAAGGATAAATAGGCATGTGGATAATGATGGGTTCTGCCTGTAGTAAGCCTATAATGTTCCCACTGCTGGGACGCAGGCCTCCTCTCTGTGAGAGGAAGTGGGCCGTAATCCACCACGCGGGCCCAGTGCGGGTTGGTAGATGTCACACGACCTACAACTCGTAACCCCGCCGCTACCACTGGGCCACCACTACTGTATGCAATTTAATAGCTTGTTGTCTCATGCAGATTTTCAAGTAATGGTAAATTAGAAGTCCTTAAAGAGTAGAACATAATGTGTGTCAGTATAGTAGGCAATTTAAAAAGCATTGTCTGGCCCCGCACGCGGAATTGCCGTCGTGTAATTTTTACCAGAGGGGCAATTCTCGTAATTTTAAGAACATTCACAGTCTGATCTCAGCCTCAATCTGTCAAAAATACCATTAATTTCTCTACATTTTGACAAGTTTTTGACATTTGTTCGTCACCGAGATGACACTGCGACCAGATTTTGAACATTTTAAATTACGAGAATTGGCCTTCGGGTGTGTTGCTATGCCTAGACTGAACCCAGTTGCACATTAGACCAAGCAACATTGTAACACAGCAAATTATACATCTCCTGTTATGTTCTCTGCCAAACTAATTTGTATTTAAGACCATTGATTTATGTAAAGATGCCAATAATAATGCCATAAACGAAATGTGACAACAGAGTTCAATATTCTTTTATTATTTAAAGAACTAGCTTTGCCCGCGACGGCTGTCAGAAATTATCCCACGGGAACGTGCCACAGGGGCAAAAGGTAGCCTATGTCACTATGTCCATCTGTTTCCTTTCCTAATTTTATCGAAATCCGTTCAGTGGCATAGGCGTGACAAAAAAAATAGTTTTAATACTTACTTCTCTGGGTACTTGTTGCCCAGCACCCACACAAGCTTCAGGGCGACCTCCCTCACAATCTCATAGTCATCAGACAAAGCGATGCACACCAAGTCATACAGGGCTGCGCTCAGTGTCTGTCCTCTCTCATGCATTGTAAGCAGAGACTGAAATGCTCCGGAACGCACTCTGGCATCCTAGAAGGTTAAAAGTTAAATGAAGAAAAGTATACTTAAGTTATACCTTTTTATGGATCGTCATTTTCAGATTTAAATCTTAATAAAAACTCCAACTATACAATATTTTGTTTCCCATAGTAATGAAACCTGTCAACTCTCACAAAATAAGAATTCAGGGCTTGGAGTCAGCAGCAAATCCAGTAGGCAGATCTAGTATCTGCCTACTGGATTTGCTGCTGACTCCAAGCCCTTAAGGTGGATGCTCCAAGGTAGCCTGCGAAATTCAAATTTTCTTAAATTTTTTGCAATTTGCTGATCAGTACTAAGTTGTACGTTGATTAAAATGTGATTCGCGGCCGTAACAAATATGTATTTACAGAATTATAATCATTAGAATCAGTAATACAACTTGTTAAGTTAGCATAATCCTAAAATGTCATGATTTCATGAAAAAGTCATTCAATAGGATTACTTGATCTTAGAGAGTTGTGTTGATGACTTTAATGATTATAATTCTGTAAATACATATTTGTAACGGCCGTGAATCACATTTTAATCAACGTAAAACTTAGTACTGACCAGCAAACTGCAAAAAACGTAAGACAATTTGAATTTCACGGGCTACCTTGGAGCATCCACCTTAATACAAAAAGTGCAAATATTAAAAAGTGGTTTTTAATATTTGTTACCATTACCTAATTAGCAATTCCTTTATTTCATACCTCAGCATGTGAATAGTCCCCAAGCAGTTTCACGATGGCATCAGCTTCTGTGGCCATTTCGGTGGTTCTCTCAGATTCTGGGTGTATTGGGTACAGTTCACTGATGAGCTGCAGGCACCTGCACTTCACCTGGTGGCTGGTATCCTTCAGATTGTCCTTGGCTACAGCTACAAGACGCATCATGAGGATCTTGTCATCACTAAGCTTATTGCCAAGTTTCAGTAGAGTGGCTATGCCTTGCGCTATAACCTGTTCATAGACATACAATGTTTTAAGTATATTTTTCATATTTGAGATGGCTAAAACTTAAAGTCTAAAATTTCTCAACATTTAGGTAACTCTCATAATTCTTTTTATATTGCAAAGATTTTGACCTAATTTAGAAAAAGTCAGAAATTCTTACCTTATGGGAAGTTTCATTTTTAATCAAGTGAGCTGTTTCATCTATCAGATTACTCAGGTTGGCCCCAGGGCACTCTAGACCAATGTCACAGAACAGCCACAGTATTTTCACTCGCACTACAGCTTCTTCTTCCGACTGGAAATGTTCTGATAGCTTCTTTATGGCCTCTTCAACGTCAGACTCTTGGAACTGAAGGCAATCTGAGATGCGCAGTAGTAGTTGCAGTGCCTCGTCACTAGACTTGCATTTTTCTAAGAGGCCAACAAAAGCAGCGGCCGAGCTGCCTATAAGGGGCTTTTTAACGAGGTGCAACTTCTTCGTAGGGGGACCATCCTGAAAACAAGTCATTAAATAATCTCAATTATCCAGATAGAAGCTAAGTAACCACTGCCGCAAGCTAAGGTTAGGTGCTTACTTGAAATGATTTGTTGTACTCCGCCAATGCTCTCTTTTTTAGTACTGCTGCCATTTTATATTTTCAAATCCTTCGTAAGTTGTTTAGTTAGTAAATACAATAGGAAAACTGAATTTTGAACAGTTTAGGTCATGTTTATACTTTAGTAAATTTGACAGATGTTTGCAATGCAAACGAAGTTCATTCATGCATGAGCAATATATAGGTAATGCATAGACACACTAGACAGAGACACCGACACGAGCAACAGTAATCACAGATAATAAATAGTACGCGCAATTAATTGAATACTAGTCTTTACGTTTTATTTTATAATTCACTCACCAGCAGTAAAAGTAGCTTTTCAAGTTGATTTTAGTGAATTTATGTTAATGTAAACATGACTTGTTTAAAAAATTAATCCAAAGCTGTTTATAAAGTTCCCCAGGAAAATAAGTTGAAACTTGGACTTGTAAAGTTAAATATTATTTTTTACAACTTTTTATTAAATGTAGTTAATTCAATAATTGGAGCATCCTGACTTGGATACGACAAGTTTTGATTCAGGAGCTAAGTGAGCACTAAAATTGAAGCATCTTGACACAGATAAGTTCGATTTCATATTACGTAAATTTTTATGAAATCTTCATTCTTAACAAGCCCTTTATTAATAAGAATTAGATGTGTTGGATAGTGTTTTACTTGATCGCGGTAGCTATAGCTACGCTCCTGTGGCCGGGTCTTTTACATTTAACTATTGATTTGTCCACATTGAAAACGCGTTCAATCACTCAAAGTATACATTCGAGGCATGAAACTAAAATGTTTGCAGAATGAAAAATGTCAACAACATTTGACAATTGTCTGTCACTGTCACTTGTCAAGTTGCATATGGTCGGGATGTTCGCTATTACTCAGTGAAAAACATTTTTTATTATTATAAATTTAAAATAAGCAATAATATTACTTTCACTTAATTAACACTAACATTATAATGTTTTGAAAAACAACAAGTGTAGATGCCGCGTATTAAGAAATTAGGATGAAGCCATTAGCCCTTCATCTCACACGTAACAATTTATATAATTTATTTATTAATTGTAGTTCGTGAAAGGTAAGGTATTCATTATGTAACTTAATTGCCTAAATTAGTGTCTATATCTTGTATAATTGCAAGTAGATGCACTGAAGTTGTTTGTGATGCACTGTTCGTAGTTTCAATCTTTAACACCAAATCCATCTATTAGTATTAATAACGGCTTTCTTGATAGACGTTGTATTTGATGGATAAAAAGCACAGTGAAATAACAGCCTTGATCTTTTCAGATCATGGAAGACAAAAAATAATGTCATGTGAAGGGAAAGAGCAGGAAATGCCTGAACGGCATCTCCTGGAGCGCGCGTGTCTCGGGGATGACAGCGTCGCTATGCCTACGGTTAACGCGCACCTGTCCCATCACTGGAAGGAGTTTGTGTGCGGTGGGGGATCTGCATTCTGCAACATACTCTTCAGCTATCCACTGAATAAACTCATATTTAGACAGGTAACTCTAAAGCTGATTTACCCAGCCGAATACCTACTTACATTCATACAGAAAAAACTAAACAATCACAACATAAGGAAAAACTTATTGTGTTAAATTGGAACAACTCATGGAAAAAGTTTTTTTTCTGATCATTACAATAGTACTGGCTTTGTTTACTCCAATCATAAATATTTTGCATGTTTAAATAATTTCTCAAAATGCTACCCTGCATTTAAAAAATGAAGTTTAAGACACATGACAGGTATTCATTCATTAAAACCTCTGGGGGCACGTCTTATCACTACAGTGATAAGGTTATCTTATCAAGCTTTACTTATGCATGCCTAAAATTTTAGCAATTAAAGAACACTTGAACTTACATTATAATTTGAAAGTGTTTTAAGGGGTAAGCGCCACGGTTCGCTAGGTTCTTACGTTTTTTGCAATTTGCAGGTCAGTGTTAGGTTGTATGTTGAACAAAATATGATACGCCAGCATAACAAGTATGTATGTATTTACAGAATTATAATCATTAAAATCATCAATACAACCCTCTAAATTCATACAACCATATTAATTGATATTTCATGAAATAGTCACTCAATAGGGTGACACTGACCTAAGAATTGCAAAAATAAAAGAAAATTTGAATTTCATTGGCTACTCTGGCGCTTCTCGCTTAATCAGAAAATAAATATAAAATATTTCATCAATAAGAAAGCATGCCCTTTTACGTGTAAATGAAAGACCCAAACATAGCTACAATGGTGTTTCAGATGATGCATGGAGTTGAAACAACATTTGCCTTACACCAGTTGCGGAAAGAAGGCCTGACTTTCCTCTACCGTGGCATGCTGCCACCACTGATGCAAAGATCACTGTCCATGTCCGTAATGTTTGGAGTCTATGATGAATGTCTACAACCATTGTTAGAAAGACAAGTGAATCCCTACATAGCAAAAACATGTGCAGGCATGGTAGCCGGGGTCTTTGAAGCAACACTTATGCCTTTCGAGAGGTTACAAACATTACTCATACATCCAAAGTACCATAATGAATTTAAGAACACTGCAGACGCAGCCATTCATGTTGCCAAGCACTATGGTATCAAAGAATTCTACAGAGGATTAATACCAATATTATTTAGGAACGGCCCTTCTAATGCAATGTTCTTCATAATTCGTGATGAAGTGCGGCTAAAGCTACCAGTGCAAGAGAAAGCGCTCTATCAAGGCCTACAAAACTTCTTGGCTGGAGCTTCAATAGGTGCATTTCTCAGCACACTTTTTTATCCTTTGAACGTTATTAAAATTGCAATGCAGTGTGAACTTGGTGGTCCTCACAGGACAATTCTATATGAATTTAAATATATTTTACGCAAGAGAGGCTCAAAGTTCACCAACTTCTACCACGGCGCGTTATTGAACATCTCCCGCGCTTTTCTAAGTTGGGGTATCATAAATGCTTCTTACGAAGTTTTAAGAAAAATTTTATACGCCTAGTCAAGTTGTTTTATCTTGTACAGATATTTATTTACCTGCGTTTCAAATATTGTTGAATCAAATTGTTTTTATTTTGTTTCGAAATATTTATATCTTGGGAATACATGTGTAAATATTCTGAAGAGTCTGTTTTCAGCTATATCATGTCAGCGTGAACCTTGTTTTGTTCCTATATGAAAACACAGAAGGAAAATACTGAAAGTGAACACTGAATGATACACTGAGTGGACACTGTTTGTCACAATGTTATGATCTTATACAGTGGCGTAGCTACGAGACCAGGGGCCCCGGTGCGAAAAAAAAATTGGGGCTATATCTAAACTAGTTAGGTTTCCCTCTAGGCCTCTGTCCCAGCAGTGGGAACATTATTATAGGCGGCTGAGTATGTATATGCTCCGCCCTTGGGGTCTGCCAGACTCTTACTGACTAAATACCACCCCAGTGTTCCATCTGTACGATCCTTCCGTAACCAGCGACTGGTGCTGGCTGCCGCGAGCCTCCTCGGGTCAGAGGGGGAGTGAGGTGTTTGACTCCCCCCGCGAACCCCACTCCTGAGATGAGGGCACGGCGCGGCTCCTCCCAAGCGGCACACTGCTAGCGTATGCCGCGTCGTGTCCTCTCGGCAGTCGACTCGGTGGTGACATCGGGTGACTAGGCGTCCGGCTCTCTGTTTATGCGACACAGGTACTCCCATGAAGCAACCATGCCCCGAGAGCATCTGCGTCACCCGAAACGACAGGGAGCCGTGCCTTCTCCCGAGCCAGCGCTCGAGTGCCTGTCGGACGGCCTCGATGGTGACGAGGCCGGCGGTAGGGTGTGAAAACCTGTCCCGCCATTCCGCCACCAGGACCCCTCGTAGCTGAGACCGACGCAGATTTATGTATTGCTGCATCGCGCCCTCGCGCTACCGATACAATGACGCGAGTACTTTCGCCTCGAGGTCCCACGGCGGGGATCCGGCCAGTACATAAACCGCCTCATAGGAGATCGTGAGATACCCCTGATGACTCTGACGGCCATCGCTCTCTGCGGCTTTCGCAAAACTGCGATGCTACTGGCCATCAGGTCAGTCGCCCAGACCGGGGGCCCCATACAGGGCCATCGATCGTACAATCCCCACATAGAGCCGCCTACAGGCGGCGCTCGGGCCCCCAGATTGGGAAGCAGCGTTGATAGCGCCCCAGCGCGCCCAACAACTTAGGCGCAAGCCGCCGGAAGTGGGGACCGAAATCCCACCGGCTGTCGAGCACCAATCCCAGGTACTTCATGATAGACTCGACAGCGATTTGAGCCCCCCCGATCATGATGTGCGATCCAGGCAGCGGCGCCCGCCGGGGGCCATAAAAAACCATGGCCTCCGACTTGTTGAGAGCCACCTCCAGGAACCTTTTTTTTTTTTGTTTCGGGTTGGAAAATCCGCATGATGTCCTTCGCCCTCAGGAGGCGGAGGGCATGTAAGACTCTTACTGAGTGCACTTCATTACTAATATTTCGGTAGAGTAAGCTACTATTCATAAATCGGTCGCATAACAGCGAAGTGACTAAACACAAGAACTTACACAACACAACAGAAAGAATTTATTATATTTATGTTCTGAAGGTGGAAGAATTTGTTTGCTAGGTCAGTGCGAGGTTTGCTGGACAGAGGCCGAGGGGCTCCCTAAGCTTGGGGGCTCCGGTGCACGGCACCGCCTAACCCTCCGATAGCTACGCCACTGATCTTATGACTCCGCTGACATGTAGAATACTAAATATTTCAATACTAATCCATGTAAATGTTCTAATAAATTCAGTCCTCAATCTGTATACATTTAATTATGAAATTCTGAAACGTAAATCGATATTCGAGTTGTATAATATTCCACCTCTATAATATATAAGTTATTTATTTGTGAGCTTATGTGGGAAAACCAAGGGGTAAATCTGTTAAGTGCTGTATAGTTTATGTACTGTATAATTATGTTATGTTTAAGTAGACAATGATTAATTATTTATACATTTGGAAGCATTTACATGAATGTTATTATAATTATTACAATTATCTGATTAGCTTTTGATCATGGTTATTTGTGATCGCTCGTATATGATAATGTGTTAGTGTGGCTCTGCGACTAAATACCGGATGTTTTGTCAATAGTTCAGCCGATGCTTGTAGTGCGTTATAGCCTATTTATTACATTTTGCAGTATTTTATGTGTCTACAGCGAAACTTAAATACATAACAGTATATTGATCTGTGTTAATATAATAGCTGAATTAATTAATGTAGGTCCCACCTATCTGCGCAAGTTATTCTAAAAGAAATAAATGCAATGAAACAATTTGGTTTTTGTTATTTCGAGAAGCGCACTCCTACGTAATGTGAGGTGAAGTCAACAATATTTTACTTTTGGAACATAATAATGTAGGTATGTTGATGAATGTGAAAAAAGGTAGGTAGGTATAATTACATAAGTATATGTAGATAGGACTGTGAATAATAACTGAAACGAGGCCATAAAGTCATCCTTCACGCCAGTAGGCAAGTAGGCATAGCGAGGAAAAATAACTCAAGAATTCGGCATTGACGTAAAGTAATAGCAAGTCATCAGTCATCAATACAATTTTCATAATATAATATCTAATATTAGATTTGAATACCATAATATACCATATTGAGTTATTTCTCACCTTTTGTATTAGAGTAGCGTGTTTAACATAGGTAATTTAACCATATGATCAAATAACTTCTACCCTGACGGTGACGCTCATGACCTTGTTCGAAATTATTCAGCGAGTAAGCAGTTATCTTACCTACTATTCTAAACAAAACTCGTTCGTCACGCAATTTTATTGAGAGGTGTGAACAAATAACACGTAGGTACATATCTGTACACAAACCAACTCCATGTCAGTTAAAATTTCTATGATGACATACCGGTTTCTGCTTACCCCCTTGGGGAAGGGGTTATATTATGTACCAGTTACCTACGTACTTATTGGGTAAGTTAACAATTTTTTTTTTGTTAGCCTGTAGGTATTTTGTCTCATCACTGGGCAAAGACCTTCCCCAAATACTTCTATAAATGATAAATGATTTTATTTTGTAAGTAGGTTTATACAAACACTTTTACACGTCAATAACTAGGAACCCTTTTCCCGCGCCACCTCGAACCAGCCTTCGCGGTACGCGTCCCGGTCATCTAACCATCTCTTTCTGGGCCGGTCTCGGCTTCCTACGTTCAGTATGCTCGTTTTGGAACTATTAGTAATTACCATAGATATAAGAAATATTATTACAAACTTGTTCTTTAAGGTACCTACTCGTATAGGCGTCAGTTAGTAGTATAGTATTATCTATTTTGTTGTAGTAGAAGTAGGTAATCATACAAAATGCTCTGATCTTAAATCCAATTGCGATAAGCCTGGCTAATAGGTAAAGCCGAGGCCAGATAAGTAAAGTGGCCAATCACAATCTTGCAACGCAAACAATGTATGTATATCCGCTGCTAGATTCTTTGATCCACTTTTCCCTCGAGTTTGTTTATACACACTGCTTTCATTATTTTTATCGCTGCCATCGATAGGGCAGCCTATTATGTTTCTTACGAAGGTATCGATAGAATAGGTTAATCAAATATTGGCATTGAAACATTGGATGAAAATAAATAAACCAAATCCAATAGATAGGTAAATAGAATTATCTACCATGGAACGTATTGGGAACTCTGAGCTTCCGAAATATTCGAATAAAACATTTATAAAAAGGATGTACAAGTATTATACTAGTTTAGTGTTTAATTCGTTATTTATTATGCAATTATTAGTAGCAGCCAATATACCTACAGTCAAGCCTGGGAACAATTTACAGTCACAAAAACTTATAAAAGTGCGTCATCAGCAGGGTTTTGTTCACCGAAAGGATTATATTTTTCTAGGTTTAATTTCAGCGCCTGAACTGTGAGGTCCCACAGCTTGGCAGCTTGGGCACCGTCCTGGCATTGTTTAGATGGCTTGGTCACGGCGCAGTCACTGAAACAGACAGAAATAAGTAGGTAAGTTGGTACGCACGACGGCATATCAAGCTATACATTTCCAGTATAAGCTGACTTCTCATTGTACGAAAAGCCTATACAATGCGAGGTCAGCTGACACCGGATTTATATAGCTTGATAGGTACATATGTCGTCAAGTGTACCTCTGGGTATTGCATTACAACAGTAGTAGGGATCACGCTACCTAATTTATAAATGACCATTTCCTTTGACATTTTACATTATTTTGGCACTGATATCTACAGGTAGGTAGTTTCTATTTCGTCTGGTTGGCCAAATCATGTTTCTTTTTTCATATATCCACAAAAACGGTTTTGGTTGCCTCTGAAATAGAGCTATTCATGACTGCATAGCGCATTATCATAGTCGCAAGCGCTACTGCTGAGCATAGGGTCCTAAATTCGAGTCTGGGTTTTTGGTTTACTTTAAATGGGACTTAAACATAATTTAACCGGCAAAATGTGGGTTTAGTACGGTACAACTCTGCCTAACCTTTCAAGGATTACAGGCGTAATGTTATGTATAAATAAAGTCAAGAATCTTTAATATTTACCTGTAATAAAGGCCGCTCTCCTCAGCACAACCCTCATCAACCGCACAATAGATGGTAGTCTGCGCGCCACACTGCGGAGACTTGAGGAAGCAACCGAGTACATTGTTGAACATAAACGACGTGCCATAGACAACGGTCTCGTCGAAGTGCCGGCTGATCTCCGTGCGGATGACGCCCGGGTGCAGGCTGTATGTCGTGACGTTTTTTATGTTGTGTTCCTGTGAAAAAAGACAAAGTAGGTAGGATACTTTTTTTGTCGGTAGGTTTTATTGGCCTACATTTAGCCCGGTGAGGTATTCTAATTGGCTACCGTTAAAATTTCACAAATGTTTATCCACGAGGCCCTCCTGACAATGTAATTCAGTCGCCAAAAGTTCCTGGTAGCACTCTAGGTACCTATGTTGGTTAACTCTTAACTACCTAGAGCTTTTGTAGCAACTTCTGCAGCATGTTCAAGGGGCCTAAAAATCATAAGGTTTCTGATCTCAAATAACCCGCGAAAAAAGGGGTATTGAGAGCTCTCTATTACTTGAAAGGGGGTAGTTATAAGTTGTTTGTCTATATTTTTACTGTTTTTTTTTTATCTGATACAATATCTGTCTAATCATACTTTACCTACCTTTAGTTTATCGGCAAGAGCTCTAGCGAAAAGTATATTGGCAGCTTTAGTCCTGCAATACGCTTCGAAGGCGTTGTATGGTTTCCGCTCAAAATTCAGGTCATCCAAGTCTAGTTCATGTTCTGAAACCATTCAGATCTTAAATATTAATTAAAGCACAAATTGTCGGGAAGTACGGGCGCCACTATCGTTGAATCGAAATGACGGGCTGATAAAATAAAACCGTTATTTTAAAACTTACTCGCATGAACGTATGATGAAACGAACACAACCCTCGACGGGCCACTTTGAATGAGTAGCGGCAGAAGCAGTAGTGTGAGCAGCGCATGTCCGAGGTGGTTGGAGGCGAGGTGCGTCTCGAAACCGTCCTGCGAGCGGCCCGCGGGACACATCATGATGCCCGCATTGCACACCACACCGCGGAGGCGCCCCGTGTGTGACGTCACGCGCGCACAGAACGCACGCACGCTCTCTAAGCTGCACAAGTCCAGCTCCTCCAACACTAACTCCCCCGTGCCCTGCTCAGTCTTTGTAAGTTTTTCTATAGCCTCTTTAGCTGCTTTAGCTCTGTCCATGTTTCGGCAAGCCATAATTATGCGCCCTCCTGAAAAATTGCATTTTTAAATAGGTAAGAAAAAATAATATCATCGTTACAATTGGTTTTTGGGGTCTACCCACACCACACTATGCAGGGATTTTTCTAACGCGGAATAATATTATTGGATTAAACGGAGCGGGTATAACGAACTGTCTACATTACCCAGAAATAATAATTTAACCAAAGTTCTGGTTAATCGTATTATTACAGAATGTAAGCAAACCCTGTAATGTAAGCCCCTTCTCTAAAAAATGTAATTTATGTAAAGGTCTCCTCACCTCTCTTGTACAAATCCAAAGCAGTTTCTCTACCGATGCCGGTATTACTGCCCGTCACGATGACCGTACACCCATCCAGGCGCTGCTGACTCTTGCACCAGCCGCTTAGGTAATCCATGATGCAATATTATAGAATTGTATCTATAACAATGTGAAACAACGAAACGTAAACAAAATATAGTAAATTCATTCATACACGACAAACTCGAGCACAAAATACCGATATTTATTACCCACCTACAATGAATGATTACTGAACACAATCACAAATCACTGCGCAGGCCATGCCCTACTGGACTGAAGCGCAAATTACACTATTGGTAATTATTAAGTAGATACACACGCGATTATAGCCAGCGAACCGCGGCATTAATATATAGGTATTAAAATACTGAGATAAAAACATGACCTAGAACACAGCTTTATAGATTAAATTTGCGTGTTTATTAGAATATGTGTTAATAGCTTATCTACGTAAAGTATTGGTATTGCGAAATTGTTCCCTTCCAAATTGTTTGATCAAACGACGAGGTCGTGACGGCGGCGCGGAGACCTGTCGGTAAACTGGTAGGTGTGTCGCGGGCTGATGCAAATGTCGACCAATAATGTACGTAGCCGTACTAGGTCAATGTCACATTGATAGAACAACAAAGTACCTAGGTACTTCTAGTTAGGCCTATAATTGAGTTACGAAGTATACGAGTTATTCGTAAGTTGCGACTTACGAACTGTAGGTCGTAGGTATGAACCCAGACAGGCGCTATACTTTTTGTAAATTATTTCATCACCACTGCAGCCTATGTCCCATACATGGGAACATTACCTATACGCTGATTATGCTAAAATTAAGTTAGTAACAAAGCTAATAACCGAATATAATTAAATACGTTGTTATATCAAACTTACTTTAAGTTACTTACTTTTAAAACCACTCGGCAGAATTATTTTGCAGCAAGTGTAGTTCTACGAAGCGGAGACACCATAGATATAGTATGGGAGACACTAAACTGAGTATAACCAACATTATGTGAAGAATGGATTGAGTAAACGGTCCCAAGGATATCAAGTTGTATAAAAATTGTTCCTCACACTTTCAAACATAAGAATGCACTTTGGACATATGTTTATATCTATATGTACCTAAGTGAACATCAATTATTCCATGAAGTAAAACATTCACCTTGTTCACCTTACAAATAAAATATACGATGAAAACATGAAGATCCTGACATGTGGTGTACAGACACCAGCAGGTCAAGCTACCCGAAACTGTCATATTTTCCCAATCAACCTTGAACCTTAATGGGTTACTGATAAAGTTGAAACTCTATTAAAGAAATTTGACAGATTGTAGTAGCTTGATGTGCTGGTGTTTGTACAATAAAGTATTTATAAATTGAATAAAAAATAAAATTAAAAGAAAACTTTTTAAAAACAAGCTTTTATTACTTGTTAATAAAAAGGACTAAAAAGTTAAAAATAATTTAAGCCTGATAAGGCTTTTATTTATTTCTTATCAGGTTTTAATGATTTTTAGGTTTTTATTCCTTTTTATTAATAAGTACCTAATAAAAGCTTGTTTTTAAAAAGGTTTTTTATTTTATTTTTTTATATTTCGTATTTTTGATGCGAGATTGACTACGGCGTAGTTCGTAGCACGTAGTTTTTCGTTATATGCGTTTACTGCACTTAATCTACCTGTTCATATTTAGTCCCTGGTTACCATCTAGCACCAAAGTACTCGTCAAGACGAATCAAGCTAGTCCAAACTCGATGGGGTTGTGTCGTTTAACTACCGAGTTCCTATGGCCACCTTCCAGCTCCATCATCAGACCCTGGTTACAATCTTGCACCAAAGTACTCGTCAAGATGAATCATACGAGCCCAAACTCGATGGGGTTGTGTCGTTTAACTACCGAGTTCCTATGGCCACCTTCCAGCTCCATCATCAGACCCTGGTTACAATCTTGCACCAAAGTACTCGTCAAGATGAATCATACGAGCCCAAACTCGATGGGGTTGTGTCGTTTAATTACGGAGTTCCTATGGCCATCTTCCAGCTCCATCATGAGACCTTGGTTACCATCTAGCACCAAAGTTCTCGTCAAGACGGATCAAACGAGTCCAAACTCGGTGGGGTTGTGTCGTTTAACTACCGAGTTCCTATGGCCACCTTCCGGTTCCATCATCGGTTGAAGATATCTGCTTCAAAATTGAGTTGCAACAGTCCACCCGAACCAGGGTTGCTCTTGGTCTTTGATATATAAAAAAAAAATCGATTATTATTTAATAAAAATTCTCAGATTAATAGTTTAACAATTATCGCACTTGCAATGTTAATGTTCGTGCTACAAAAAATTGTTAATTAATTAATGGATAACTTATTGAAAAATCGCGATAAAAATTTTTTGACCATGAATTATTGTTCATTGATCTGTCCTGTTGGCGCCTGAATTTTTTCATTTTTAATTTTCGTATTTAATAAGTTTAAATAATATTTATTCATTAAAGGTCTGAAGGGAGCGTGGCTTGTGCAAGCCGGAGTACCCGTTTTCCGGCGTATTTTCAACGCTCTGAGAAAATTATAAATATTGGTCCTAAAGTTCTGGAAATTGGGACTTTTTTTTAGGATATTTCTTCTTCTTTTTTCAAATTTGAATTATCTTGAATAGTTTTTGAGATATTGGCGAAAAAGAAACCCCCTTTTTTTCACTTAATTGTTTATAACTATTGCAATTTTTGCGAGCGGCCTTAGAATTTTCTCAAAAACTATCTACATGCCATTCCAAATCGAATGACGTCTCAATCATAATTTTCGGAGAAGGCGAAAAAATGTTGACCTAAAAAGCGCTTGTTGACTATAGAGTCAACAAGCGCTTTTTAGGTCAACATTTTTTCGCCTTCTCCGAAAATTCCGTGTTTTGCGAAATTGATCTTTATTAACACGTATTCGTTAAGTATGAAACTGACGGGCGTCAAGAACGCATTCTCTCGACGTAGATTTTTTACTACTTATTATTTTATTTGAGTTTCAAATTAGGTTTACAATGATGATAGATAGTCGTAGATTGTTACTTTACTATTCAAGCACTGTAGATTTTTTACTGCTTATTATTTTTATTTGAGTTTCAAATTAGGTTTACAATGATGATAGATTGTTACTTTACTATTCAAATAACAATATCTGTTTGGTTTACCCTGTAAGGCAGTTTAGTCTTCAGAGGAATATAATATTATATAAATAAGTAATACAAAAGGGAAAGGGTGTGATTAACGAGATGACGACTAATAGAGAAGTATGGAAGAAAAAGACATGTTGCGCCGACCACGAATAAAGGGATAAATACAGGAGAATGATGACAAATAAGTACCTAATTAATACACTTACGAATAACTTATTTATTTTTCTATCCCCGAAAAGCGGGACTGAGCATGACCCGCGCGGGACATTTAATTTTAGTCTAAGAATCGGAACGTCCCGCCAAAATCGGTACGTCTGGCAGCGCTGACCCGAACATACATACATCGCAAGTTAAATAAAAGCTTGTAAAAAAACACCACAACTCCGGTTATATCCACCGAGCGACACACGTCTCGTCTCTTCGCTCATTTTGGTATACATACTCGTACATACCTACCTCAATTATCCGGTTGGCGCAGTGGTTAAGCGCTCTGCGATAAACGCGGGGTGGTCGCAGGTTAGAACCCCGTACCGGCTACAATTTTTTTTTTGTTTTATGCTAAATGGGCAAATTATATAGGAGATTAAATAAGTGAAATTAAATACCAATTACACAACAACATTTTCTTTAATAACTCGCAGAAATCACAATTTTACAATATAGAGTTCACGCATTCAAATCCCCCTTCTACAAGGCACCCCAACAACAACGCGATACAATGGGATCCTAAATCGCGCAATCAAAATTTTTTACAATATAGAGTTCACGCATTCAGATCCCCCTTCTACAAGGCACCCCAACAACAACGCGATACAATGGGATCCTGAATCGCGCAATCAACATTTTCGCGCGACTTTGCATACGTACCCGACCCATGACCTGTTACATCGGGGTCAGTCGTTTCGAGGAAAACCAGTTCCACCAAGCTGGTCTAAGTTTGTGGTGTAGCCCGGGATGTGAGAGTACAAGTGTTTATAGTAAACAAAGGTTAAAAGTCAAATAAAGTCAATTCTCTCAGATCTGTCTTTAGCAGCGCCGCGCCTTCACTAAGTGCGCTCATCTAAGCTCTACACTCCTGTCCACAGGATGCTACCTCCGAGATGACATTAGAACGAACAGTCTCCTGGACCCCTCTTTTGTATAATTACCATTATTTTACCTATAATAGTTATATTGACTTGGATATTTTTATGGTCCCTCCTAAAAGTCTTGCAAGCTTACTTGAGTTTAGTATTAATCGCTTATATTCTTTTTTTTTTATTCTGCATATTTCTATCTTTTTTTGTGTTAAGTAACGTTTTCTAATGGTTCCAATAAATACCTCTACTGCAGAGAGAAACATGTTCGGTACTAATTCGATTACGGAATGATGTGTTGCAAACTGCAGGGTCATTCCTTCATAATTCAAACACTACCCAGGTAAATATCACACTCACAATCAGCCTACAATGTTCCCAGTGCTGGGACACAGGCCTCCCCTCGGTGAGAGGGAAATATATAATATATATATAATATATATAATAATCTTTATTTCGTATATCATTCAAATATAACATACTTGTGGTCTTATAACCCGTAACTGTAAATAGGTAATATCAAACATTTATTTCGGAAATACGTTTAATTAGCACTGTAGTCGACTGAGGTGACTGACTGCTGGCTGTTAACTGAATACATTTATTAATATTTTATCATACTATGACTAAAGCATGACCGCTACCTGTGTTATGAAACGTGTCTTCTTCGTAATTTAGTTTTTTTAGTTAAATCTAATTTTGTTTAAGGGCTTTTATCAAA
The DNA here is from genome assembly GCA_947507525.1 of Apamea epomidion. Taxonomy (NCBI): domain Eukaryota; kingdom Metazoa; phylum Arthropoda; class Insecta; order Lepidoptera; family Noctuidae; genus Apamea; species Apamea epomidion. The sequence continues at coordinate 8,417,791 of OX382226.1, read as the reverse complement.
TATATGTCAGCCCCATCGTATTCGTAATTTCGTATCGATTCATTCACTCACACAGAGTCGGTACAATATTGTAATAAGCGCCTACTTTTCATTGGACTCTATGCGACTCTGGTTTGCACGAGATGTGTGTTCATACAAATGTAGGCGTGTAAGATGTCCTGATATGGCCGTGATTTGATGATAGTTCATTTACCAACTACCTGACCACCATAAATCTATATAGGTACACTAGCTGACCCGGCAAACGTTGTTTTGCCATATAAATTATTTCTAGCTGCCCGGCGCTACTTCGTTCGCGTGGTGTTCTACCCCATACCCTACCTCTACCCTACTCCTACACTACTCCTACCCTACTCCTACCCTACTCCTACCCTACTCCTACCCTACTCCTACCCTACTTCTACCCTACTCCTAACCTACTCCTAACCTACTCCTACCCTACTCCTACCCGACTCCTACCCTACTCCTACCCTACTCCTACCCTACTCCTACCCTACTCCTACCCTACTCCTACCCTACTCCTACCCTACTCCTACACTACTCCTACACTACTCCTACCAACCCTACTCCTACCCTACTCCTACCCTACTTCTACCCTACCCCTAACCTACTCCTACCCTACTCCTAACCTACTCCCGATTCTCAGACCTACTGAATATGCAAATAAAATTTCATAAAAATCGGTCAAGCCGTTTCGGAGGAGTATGGTAACTAACATTGTGACAATGAGTCACAAACACACAACACATTTTTAATTTTATAGAAATTTGTGGCTTTTAGATTTAGTAATATTATAGATGCACATCAAGGAGACGTTTACATTTCAAGTGACATTTTACCACAGACAATTTGTGTTTGACTAATGTCAATATTTATACGATGCTAACGTCACTCAATTGTTTTGCCTTCCCGGAACCTCTCCACTAACACTTGAACTTTATAGTATGGTATTAAAGTTCAAATTTAATTTAAAGTATTATTACGAATCGTTTGTATGGGAGTATAGAAAAGTGTTGTTTTTTAGACTTTTTAAGGCAATTTTTTAAATTTTTCTCTGCGTAAGAACCATCCTCGTACTTCAAGGAATATTCTAAAAAATAATTAGCAAAATCGGTTCAGCTGTTCTCGAGATTTGCGCTTAGCCACACATTCAGCGATTCATTTTTATATTATAGATATAATAAAATCGTAGCGAAGTTTAAACTACTTACTTTTAAAAAAAATTAGGTTTACTCTACTTTGTTTTTTTTTTAAATACCTATATTTTACATCAAATGACCTGTATTTTTCTTCCTACTACTGTGGGTCAAGGGTCTCCTCATATCCGCCGACACACGTCTCCGCTCCTCCCCTCATTCCGGTACTTTACCTACCTCAATTCTCCGGTTGGCGCATGCGACTCTGATTTGCACGAGATCTGTGTTCATACAAATGTAGGCGTGTAAGATGTCCTGATATGGCCACAGATTACTTATGGCCCTGATCTCACCACCATAAATACATAATATGTAGATATAGTCTGTTCGCCCTGGCTGGAGGCCTTAATTTATTGAGGCACCCACAGGCATGCCCGGTTAAGCAGACGACAACCTCATAGGTTGAACTGCGAGATGACATTGCCAAAAAAAAGAAGGAAGAAGGTTAAACTTTATGTCTCTCCATTTTTCCAACAATTTTAAATTATATGAATAATAAATACATATATTAATATTAAATTGTAATTTTAAAATCAGCGACATACATTGAGTTTATCAAATTATCCTCAATTGTCAAATGAAAAGCTTCTTTTTATAGTTAGGATTAGGGGTTCAAATAATCAAATCAAAGGACTGAATTTGTAAGTGGCACTACAGATTGGCTTCCACAGGTGCGTTTTCTGTTTCAACTTTTTACATTTTAATCAGATAATTTTGAAAAAGGTCACAAGTATTCCGATCCTACAAAAAACTCTTATCTTTAGTGCAGTACTACAGCCTATCTAATTCCCCAATTCTTTCGATGAGTCTTGACTGAAAGGGTCGTAGTCCTGCAGGTTCAGCAGTTCAATGGTCACGTCCCACAGTTTCTCCGCTTCGCTCTCGCTCTGACATTGTCTTGAAGGAGTACTCTTTGCACAGTCGCTTGAAAAAAAAGAAAAATAAATAGTGTACTTACATAAGCAAAGTTCCTTGTACAGGCCGCACCCTTATTGCGTGACATACTATCAATCACAGTCTGCATCATTTTGAAGGATATGCTAATCCATTGCTTCCAATGTTTGAAAAACTTGTCTGCTCAACAACATAAACAACGCAATGAATGTTGTTGAACTGTCAAAATGAAAGCCATTCCTACAGTTAATGCGTTAACCAGCTCTGCACAGTTATTTTACCTCTGATTTTGCATCACCGTCCAAATCACACTGATCTTTATTCTCATTGCAATAAGGTTGCTGTTAGGTTGCTGCTGTCAGAGGTAAAATAACTGTGAACGGACTGTAGCCCTTTACCTACAAGTTATGAACATACCTGTAATAGAACCCACTCTCGTTCTCACACTTCTCGTCAACAGCACAGTATATGCTGGTCTGAGCGCCGCACCGGGGCGTCTTCCAGCACCAATTGAGCAGAAAGGTCTGGAACCCGAACGTGACTAAGCCCCATGCCGTCTGCGGGAAGTGGCGCCCTATACTGGTCTTCACGACACCCGGGTGCACGCTGTATGTCGACACACCTTGAATGTTGTGCTCCTGAAATCGATAAATATCATATTTGAATTCATAATCTAAATGTCTGGTAGGTCGGTAGGTAGGCATATTAATAATAAGCTGAAGAGTTTATTTTTTCTTTGAACGCGCTAATCTCTGGAACTGCCAGTTTGATTTGAAAAAACATTCTCTTTGGCAATGTATAGCCCAATTTTTAAGGATAGGCTATTTAACATCACGCTATGACTCTTCGGAGACAAGCATAAAGAAAAAAAAAGTCAGAAATAACGCTAAGCGAAAACAAAGTAATAGCGCGGGCGGGCGATGCGATGCGACGCGGTGGGTCAGGATGCGAAATTTCACGCGATCCGAGGGTTTTCGTGGTCGCTGTTGCATCTTAGGTACTCTTAATTCTTTAACTTTTCTGCATAACTCGACCAAGTTACTCCTATTTCTGTATGAAGGGTCAACATAAAATCTAGCTTATCTGCAGCTGGATGCTGAAATTTTCGAGTCCGCTTCGCTCACTCTTGCAGTCTTGAGCTAGGTAGCCCGCGAAATTCAAATTTTATGTACGTTTTTTGCAACTTGCAGGTCATCTCAGGTTGTAAGTTAAGCAAAATATGATTCGCCAGCGTAACAAGTATGTATTTACAGAATTATAATCATAAAAATCATCAATAGATACAATACCCTCTAAGTTCATAGGCTACCCTGGCGCTTTCCCCTTAATTCGCATTAAGCTTTACTGCAAAACTCAAAAGATGCACATTTACGAACTCGCTACGCTCGTTCTTGCATCTGCACTTATTTGTAATAGCTAGAGCTAACGGAGTCCGTGAACGGCATAATGTGTAGGTGAAGATGCACCTACCTAAATATAGTCCTGCCGGCACCAATGCATTTAAAATTTAAACCAACCAAAAAGAGAGTTCGCATTTTAGTGTATTTTAGGGGGTAAAAGGCGCCTTATTCAGATTTCGCTCCATCTGGTCGCGCTCTCTATTTCCTAACAAGGGAATTATGTTCATAAATAGACTTCCATAAACAAACAAAGTCAATTTCGCATTTATTACAATAAATTCTATTGGACACGAACCACGTATGCAGTTCCTATATACCTACAAATAGAATACCAATGAGTATGTAGCTTAGGCCGTAGCTCATGGCTCATCAGATCATTACGACTGTCCTACTACTTACGGAGTTAGGTCACGTATTTTTGCAGCAACTGCACGCTGTGCCTTGACATAAACCCATAATATTATGTAGTAAGCCTCCCGACAATTACCATAACCTACTAACCCATCGGAATCAACATTGATGAATAGGTACCTACGGTCCTACCCTACGTAGCCCAACTCATTATTCAAAAGTATCGTATTGAGCCATCTGTCTTTGTGATAGGTACTTTTTCATCGATAAACAGCTTCAGAACCAACAATACATACATATAATAAAATCGTAACTGGTCGCTGTCTGTACATGGAAGATATACAAGAAAAACTATTATAGAGGGCTTTATGAACGAAATATAACCCAAAACAATGATTTTTAGAATTTTTGTCTGTTTGTCTGTACGTTTGTGCACGCTAATCTCAGAAACGGCTTAACCGATTTGAATGTTTTCACTAGTGCGTTTTGGTTTGCTCCACTTAAAATTTAGTGTTTGTTTCATTTCAATCTGTTCACAAATAAAAAAGTTATATCAATCTAAATAATCTATATTATGTGTGTATATAAAATTTCAAAGTCCTGACTGACTGACTGACTGATACATCAACGCACAGCCTAAACCGCTGGTCCTAGAGACATGAAATTTGGAGGGTGTGTTCTTCGTGAAGAGTAGGTGTCCACTAAGAAAGAGTTTTTCGAAATTCCACCCCTAAGAGGGTGAAATGGGGGGATTTTGTTTGTATGGAAAATGTTATTCCTTGAGTTAATAAACTTGAAACTTGGCTCCAATACTAATCTATGTAAATTATGAAGTTTGCCATTTTATGTTTTTCTAAACTACCCCCTAAAAAGGGGTTGGGCAGTTTCAAAGTTTGTATGAAAGAATTTTAGCGCGCGGTCCGATTAACTCGAAACTCAGTATTTATACCTAGGATCGAAAGTAAAGAATAATGTGTACCAGGGTTTTTCGAAAATTAGCCATGACGGGCTGAAAAGGGGTAGTCAATTTTAAAGGGGAGGACTTTACTGCATGGCTTGATTAACTCGAAAATTAGTATAAATTATCTTTGAGTCAAGTTATGAATACATCCCAAACGATTTTTTTAAATTCCACCCCGGTGGGGGTGAAAAGCGGGGATACAGTTTATATGAAAAATCTTCTTGAAACTTGGCATGAATACTGGCCTAAGTAAGTAATAAAGTTTATCATTATAAGTTTTTCAAAACTTACCCCACAAAGGGGGATATAGGAATGTTAAAGTTTGTGTGGAAGAATTTGAATGCGCAATCCGACTAACTCGTAGTACCTACTTCTGACAGGAAAGAAACGATGATAAGTTTTTGGGTCTTTCGAAAATCGACCGCTGACGGGGCAAAAAGGGATGATTAATTTTTTAAGGGGAGTATTTTACTAGGTAGCTTGATTAACTCAAAAATTGGTATACATCATCTTTGAGTCAAATTATGGAAACATCCCAATATTTTTTTTTGTTTTCTACGCCAGTGGGGTGAAAAGACGGGATACAGTTAATATGAAAAATCTTTTTCCTTTGGTTAATAAACTTGATACTTGGCAATATTTGCCTCGATGGCTCGAAACTCGGTACTAATAATTAAAACAAAAAGTATGTCTTTAAAGGGTTTTCAAAAATCGTCTCTTACCGGGGTGGAAAAGGTTAATAAAGTTTAAGGGGTGGATTTTACTGCTTGCTTCCATTAACTCGAAAATGGGTATAAATCTTTAGGTCATACAATGCGAACGTATCAAACGCTTTTTTAAAAACAAAGCCTGTCGTGGTAAAAGGGGACGACAAGGTTTATTTCAAAATCATTTCATCTATAAACTTTAAAATTAACCCGAATTAAATAAATAAATGATAAAGATCGTAAACATACATCTTCGAAATAAGAGTAAAGTACACGCGGACGAAGTCGCGGGCAAAGTGCTATACTATATAAGATTATAAATTCTGTCTGTGTCTTACATTTTCACGCATAAACCACTGAACGGATTTCGATAAAATTGCCTGCCAGCAGATGCCAAAGAGATAGATGGCATCCTGGGGAGGACATACTTCTTATCCTTTCCGAAATCCACGCGGGCGAAGCCGCGGGCAGAAGCTAGTAACTTAAAAAATGCTATAGAATAACCGATCAGTTGAATTGGCTGAAACTTTACGTAGGTATTACCTATCCATGAAGTATATAATACAATGAGGAATGCGTGAGAAGCTCGATGGCTTTGTGGTCGTAGCGGTAACTCATGTTAAGCAACCCCGGTCGTGGTTCCAACTAGGATGGGTGACCACAATTGGCACTGATACATCAACGCACAGCCTAAACCGCTGGTTCTGGAGACATGAAATTCGGAGGGTGTGTTCTTCGTAAAAACTAGATATCCACTAAGAAAGGGTTTTTCGAAATTCCACCCCTAAGAGGGTGAAATGGGGGGATTTTGTTTGTATGAAAAATCTTATTCTTTGAGTTAATAAACTTGGCATGAATAGTTATCTAAGTAAATAATGAAGTTTGCCATTTTTGTTTTTCTTAACTACCCCCTAAAAGGGGATTGGAGGGTTTTAAAGTTTGTATGGAAGAATTTTAGCGCGCGGTCCGATTTACTCGAAACTCAGTATTAATACTTTGGACAGAAAATAATTAATAAGTATATAGGGTTTTTGAAAATGGAAGCCTGCTGGGGCAAAAAGGGGTAATTTAATTTTTAAGGGGACAATTTTAGTGCGTGGGTTGATTGACTCAAAAAAATGGTATAAATAAATTTGACCTTGAAACTTGGCACAAATACTTATTTATGTAAATTATAAAGTTTGTAATGTTTTGTTTTTGTTAACTGAAGGGAGATTGGGGATATTAAAGTTTGTACGGAAGAATTTTAACGCGACGTCCAATTAACTCTATACTCAGTATATATATTTAAGACCAATAAATAATGTATTGAAGTCTAAAATTTAATTTTGAAATTATTATATTAATTATTTTATTAGTGACATTAGTGTTCCTTAGTATTTAAATTTGAAACCTAATTTGTTAAATTTTTGCATGCCAATACTCGGGCAGAATGTGTACGGGCCAATATATATATTTTTTTACCAACTTTTTGTTAAAAACCTACATTCTATGCGAATAAATGATTTGATTTGATTTGATTTGATTTGATTTGACCATAATAAATAATAAAGTTTATCAGGATTTTTCGACAATCTACCCCTGACGGTGTGAAGAGGGGTAGTCAATTTCACAGGGAAGTATTTTATTGTGTGGCTTGATTTACTTGAAAATAGGTATAAATAACGTATAAGACAAATAATGGAAAGGTCACAAAAGACTTTTATCGCCTTAGAGGTGAAAAGCGGGATACAGTTACTTTACATTTCATTGATCTAAAAACTTGAAACTTGGCTCAAATGCCTATGTAAATTAATCATACATATGTATTCAAAAACCACCCTTTGTAGGGGTAGTTTTTTTTAAACCACCCCTCAAGAATGATTTATTAAATGGTGTCAAAGTTTCTATGGAAATATTTTAACAAGTTGTCGAATTAACTTAAAACAAAAGATAAAGAATCATGTTGTGTTTTAGGGTTTTTCAAAAATCAACCCCTGGCGGGGTGAAAAGGTTTATTACAGTTTAACGAGCGGTTTTACTGTGAAAATGGATATAAATAAAGTTTTAGTCAAACAATTGAAACGTACCAAACGATAAAAAAAAACAGTGAAAAGGGGGGACATAGTTTATAATATGAACAATTTTATTTCTTTCATTTAAAAACTTGAAGCTTTTCTGAATAAATTATAAGATCTTAATCATACTTTTCAAAAACTACCTTGTGAAAGTTAGAGGGGTCTTAAAAATTTAGGAGAAAGTACGAAATCCACGCGGACGAAGTCGCGATTGAAGTGCTATGTATGTATAAAAAAAATAGAAGCAGTCTCGGTAGCCTGTTCCAGTGGGATAATTTCCGACATCCACGCGGGCGAAGCCGCGGGCAGAAGCGAGTATTACATATAGATAGAGTATAATCATAATTGGCATTCATATTTATATCTATTTAAATGGCATTTAGGTATGTTTTTAGAACTGAAGGTGACGGTGCTGCTAAAAACATCTAATCATAACCGGAAAAGTGACAAAAAAGACAGGTTGACCGTGGGTGGCATTTGCACTAAAGTGAGCCATTATAAAGCCCACAGACTATTCAAAATTACAAAACAAAAAACTAGTATATGCTTAAAATATATAATAATCTAACTAATTAACTCAATAATCTACATAGCTACCTTAAGTTTGAGATCCAGAGCCTTGGCAAACAGAATATTGGCAATTTTAGTGTTTGAATAAGCTTGCAGTGGGGTGTACTGTGTCTTCGTAAAGTTGATGTCGTCTAGGTCCAGTTTGTAAACTGAAATACATTTACAAGTCGAATTAGAAATGCAAATGCAACAAGTAAGGGTCTTTACCTGCCCCTTTTGCGGTATGTTTTATAATACCGCAATAGGGGCAGGTCTGTACTGGTAGATCTACCTACAAGACGCTTTCAAAACCAAACAAGTGGTTAGGGGCTGCTACACAATATACCAGCGGCAGTGCAACAGAGAGAAATGATGCTCCTACTCAGTGCGCCAGCTGCCAGCGGCATAAGCGCGACCAGGGACAGCGGTACGGCTGCAGGCCACAGAGTAGAGCGAGTGGTGCCTTAAGGAAACACTCACCCGAACATATTCACTTACACTGGTGTATCAGAGATGACACGAACACAATTCTCGACGGGCCACTTTGAATGAGTAGCGGCAGAAGCAGTAGTGTGAGCAGCGCATGTCCGAGGTGGTTGGAGGCGAGGTGCGTCTCGAAACCGTCCTGCGTGCGGCCCACGGGACACATCATGACGCCGGCGTTACACACCACAGCGCGCAGGCTTAGGGCGCGTGACGTCACGCGCGCACAGAATTCACGCACGCTCTCCACACTGCACAGGTCCAACTCCTCCACCTCCAACTGTCCCATGCCCTGCTGCCCTCGTGTGGAATGCTCTATATCTTCTTTGGCTTCTATCGCTGTTACGATGTTACGACACGCCATTATCACGCGAGCACCTGCAGGATAAAATTAATTTTGGAAATAATCGAGTCCTAAACTAGTTGGGTGCCAGTGATCAGACCTAAATCATCCAAAGGTGCATCCTGCGAGAGTGCGAGTTATTATGCATCACATTAAGGGCATAGTTGTAGTACCACTATAACAACATTAAAGATTTGCCTACTTAATTAAACTTCATCACAACTGCACTTACCCTTCTGTAAAAATCGGCAGTAATCTCCCTGCCCATCCCCGTGTTGCTACCCGTCACTATGATAGTGAACCCCTCTAGCCTTCTCTCACTTTTACACCAGCCGCTCAAGTAATCCATTACTGATTCTAGAACAAATCACTTTTATAATTATTCTCCACGTGATGTCAAATAAAATTAGTTGTTGATTACTTTACATTGTTTTCTGTAGTGATTATATGACTGGTTTGTAAAAGGTATTTATATGAGGTGGGGGCTCATTAAGTTAAGGCGTATTCGCTTAGTCTAATACAACGCGACGACTTCGGAATCTATTTTGTAATGTTGTGTATCTAAACTTAAATGTGGGTCATTTTATTTTTTATTTTTCTCTCTGTTCTGTTAGTTTTCGTCATGGTCTGGCAGTTTGAGTAATTAATGTGGCCTACCCAAATGTCCTTTCTTTGGTATTGTTCGTCAAATCGTCAAGCACTTTAAGTGTTGTGTTGAGCTGCACGATTTCTGACAAATGCGTGCACTGACTGGACAGGTCCTCTCAAACCGCTTGGTTCTTTCTTCAAAAAACCATCTCAGACATCAATCTACATGGTCTTCATATGATCTGACCAAGATTATGTCTGGACTTTAAAAGAGACTGTGACCTCTGAGTTTGTTTCGGCCTTTCTTCTCAGACTAGTCAGATAGGAAACGCCGACCTCATCTAGTTTTAAAATATGATTGAAGTGTAAAAGTGTTTGTACAAACCTACATACAAAATAAAATCATTTATCATTAAATAAATAATACGTAAAAACCCGTCGCTTAGTTTAGAGAAACTAGTTTTTACTTTTTTGCTGTGACGACCTTCTGCATAATAGTGGTAGTTATATCAAACATTAAAATTCCAATCTAAGAAAACCTAATCTTCCGTTGGAGGCAAACGGGCGAGCCTTTTTTTTGTTTCCGGGGTGGAAAATCCTCATGGATGTCCGCCGCCCTGGGGCGGGCGACGGGGTCTGTCAGACTCTTACTGACTAAAAACCACCCCGGTGTTCCATATCACACCTACGCCGGGGGTCACGGGAACGTACGATCCTTCCGCAACCCCCGCCACCGCAGGCCTCCTCGGGTCAGGGGGGGGAGTGAGGTGTTAGACTCTCCCCGCGACGTCTAAGAGGGGCGCGCGTGGAACACTACGCGCCGCCACCTCGGGTCCTGATGTGTGGGGGGCAACGGACGTCCCCAAGCCGTCGCCCCTGGACCCATTTAGGGGGGCTGGAAGAGGGCGTTGTCCGCCCTCCGCCGACGCCCGGTGCGCCTGCTGCGGGCAAACGGGCGAGCCTAGGTCAACCTTAGCAATGGCGGGCGGCTGTTTCTACAATTTTTTTGTAACGCAGGTTGTCGTGGGTATCTACTGTGTGGTCTTCTACATACAGAGCTACTAGAAACTTCGCCATGCGATGGCTTGGTGGGTTAATATAATAAATTATTGATACAATTTCTGCAGATCTGTGTCTCGGTAGGTAAGTATTAAACCTACAGAACTGGTTCTGATTGCAAATAGTAGCAATTTTTTTTAAACGCATAGTTTAGGACAGTGGCGACGTAGCATGGGTTGGCACCCGGGGCGATTTTCTATTGAGCAGCCTCAAAATAAAACGGATAATACTAAACGTGCTTACGTGACTTTATTTTGCTAAAATATTCGAATCAAAACTTACTTTTCTGTCCTATTCAATGGACAATATGGAAAGACTGGTAAGTCGTAGTCGTGTTTGGCTCATTGTAGATCTTAAGTAAGATTTTATCATCTTTAATTTTGAGAAAATTATTTCACAAGAAGCCACCGAAACACATATAGTTTTAAAAAATCTTAGACACAGCGCTAGACTAGGAACGGACTCAGAATGGTCCCATTTTACAATAAATTTCAGAAGCTCCAGGGTAGTCCATTGGACCGCTTCTAGAAGAGATATGCTGGCGGCTTCCAAGTGGCGCCTCAGTCGTAAAAGGAGACGGGCGAATCTGGGCCTAACGTTACACAAACGAAATAGTTATCAATATTTTTTTTCAGTTTTTTTGTAGTTAATCATGAAATATTAAGCAGTTTTATCATGGGATAAGAAATTAAATATTTATTAGAAAAAATACTGACTTCCCTTATTTTCACTTATAATCAATGTTGCCAGATGAAATATGTAAGTTAATCGATATTAAAAATACAAATAGAAAAAAAAAAACAATAAGAAGTGATTCAGTGTTTTCTTCTTTAGATAAGTTTTTTTTTTTTTTTATATAATTTTGGTTTCCCAGTGACAAATAACAACGTTTCTAAAAATGTCGTAAAAATAAATTGCAAATCGATTTCACAATCCATCATCATGTTTTAATATTCAGGCAACACATTGGAACTCATGTCAATGTCAGGTCAAACTCAAACGTCAATCAAACAAATCGTTTGCTTCGTTCGTTTGGCTCTGAGCTTGCGGCGGAAGCGACTATTTTATTTTCTATTGTGTTTTCGTGTGCTCTAGTAATTATTATTCAATAAAGTACTCTTTAACGACTTTGGCTACATATAAAGGATTCTGACGATCATTACTTAGACGAACGACCCACGCATTTCTTACCACAACATTGTTTTTGTCAAGTAAATAATTTAATGTCTTTGTTTTTGTTTATCCAATAGCACCCTATATTTTTTTTCTACCATGGAGCAATCGTAAACATTTTAGTTTTTTTCAAATGGTATTTGTATCTAAATAAAATAATGCAGTAATCGTTACTGTAATGTCAGGCCCAACTTTCTATGAACTTTCGCCCGTCTCCTTTCCAAAATAATGTCCTCTGCAGAAAATTCATCATAGATTTTAGTAAGATTTGGAACTATACCACGAAGTTCTTCTTCTGTTGAAGTAAGCAGAGTTTTAGGCTGAACAACACCAAATGTTATGAGAATGTCGTCCATTGCTCTGTAACGATGCTCTAGTTTTTCGTAAAATCTATTAAGACATTCTAAAATAGCTCTCTGCAACTCTTCTGGCAATGTTAGTCCACCATCTTGGGACATTTCTCCTGGCATACGTTTTCGGAATCTCCTCCTTCCTCTTCTTTCAACAGAAATATCCTCACATTTTTAGTTGCGTGAGGAAATAGCTCTTTCCACTATTTGCATGGATACGTTGAGTTTGAAGAAAAATTTTTAGGGCTTTGATTTTTATGACACACTTTTCGAGCGATAGCCCAGATGTTTTATATACTTTTGTGTCTGATTAACTTCTTGTAGGACTTCACACCAAAAAGAGGTAGCATAAAAAACTGAAGTCACACATATCTGGTAAGAGTGTGGATGCTGCTTCTCTTGTACCAACGTTTTCTCTGCTGCTGCTGGGATCACACATGTCTTCGAGTGTTGATACAAGTTTCTCAAAATTATTCTTCAGTGATTTAACAGCATCGTGATGAGCACTCCATCTGGTCTGCGCTAGTCTTTTGACCGATACGCCTACACTTTTCATTAGCATTTCCCATCGATGTGTGGATGACGAAAAGAACGTATACACTCTTTCTACTGTTCCAAAAAACGTTACACTTGAACTAACACTCCCGAAAGAGTGCACCCCACATAGATTTAGCGAATGATTAGCAAAAGGCATAAACAAGGCTTTAGGATTGTGTTCTTTAATTATTGCTTGTAGACCACCATGAACTCCTGGCATGGTTGCAGCGTTATTATATCCTTGTGGCACCCCTATTATCATATTGTTGTCACCCCTTGATGCTTGGCACCCGGGGCGGACCGCCCCCACCGCCCCCCCTTTACGCCGCCACTGGTTTAGGACTTATATAGAGAATACCAAAAAACTTGCGAAATTTTCGCGGTTTTTCGAGTGCTGCAAAGTTAGCACAGGTCTTCCGAAGCTGCAGACTTGGATATACCTACGCTAATGGTAGTAGTCCTAAAAACATATGAAAAAATCTGAACTAGACGTTGGTTTGTGATTTTAGCGATTTCTAGTGTTAGAAATGACTGCCCTATAATGTCAGTTCAAAAACCCGAGATTATTAACTTTGCCTGTTTTCCTTCAACTTTGGCGCGTTACTGTTTATTGTTTAAATATAATATAGTTTAAATCGTTTTTAGAGTTCCGTACCTTAAAAGGAAAAAACGGAACCCTTATAGGATCTACGATCACTTTCTTGTTCATACGACCGTTCATCTACCTGCCTGTCTGTCAGTCTGTCAAGACCTTTTTTCTCAGGAACTTTTCGAGGTATCTAGTTGAAATTAATATCAAATAAGTACCTACGTAGGTCTACGGTCCATTTTGGCGGTCGAAAAAATCTGGCTTAGTTAACACAATAAAAAATACGACCATTTATGCGAGATATTTTGGTACTCGCAAATATACATTCTTTAGAACGGGGCTATCATAATTGAATGCGTTTACAAAATCACGTGCCTTTGCTCTGAGATCTCTCGTATGAAGCCAACCGTGGGTCAGCAGACAGGTCATGGTGTATGAATGCGTAGATAAAAGTCAGAGTGACTGTAGGTATTGAAAAAGTTAAAGTTGTATGTAGCGTAAACTGAACTTTATTGTCTAGGAAATAAAGTTATTTTTCCATTAATTCATATTTGTTTACATCTTTGGCCATTAAATCGCGAACGCAGTTTAGGTAATTGTTTATTTTAGGCAATAAAAACCTTAAAAACTTTTATTTTTATCATATTTTAATGTCAGGATTAACTAAGGGGAAAATCCAACATAAATAAAAAACCCCGAAGTCTTTATAAATGCAAAAGCAGAAAGTAGTTAGACATTTTTATTTATTAAAATAAGAGGGAAATAAAATATTTTAAAAAAATACCTTGATCCCTAGACACTTAAGATGTGTATACATTTTTTATGTTAACGTAAGTTTTGTTTAGTACTTATTAGTTAGTTAAAAGCTTTTTTTAAAAAGGTTTTTTATTGATAAAATCAATGCAAACAAATACAATGGCCTGACACCATGAAATTATAGATACCTGACACTTTATAGTTCAGGTGAAATTCATCTAACCTGTTTAGAATGTGGCTATATATCAAAAGTCATGTGCAAGACTCTAGGCAAAACTCTACTTAAGGTAAAATCGAAATAATACAAAATAATAATGCTTTAAAAACATCAAATATATTTCAAAGTGTAAAATTGTAAAAATACATATTTATAAATGCGAAAAAATCTATAACAACATCAATTTTAATTGCACTTAAAAGTAACAGATTATAATTTGAGCCTTAGTTTTAAAAGTAGATACAGACGCCAGCAGGTCAAACTACCCGAAACTATAAAATTTTCCTAATCAACCTTAAACCTGATGCTTTAGCAATAAATAGGTAATGAGTATTAGAATTCAATAAATACTGTCTAATAGAGCGTCATCACAGATAAGGTGAAATACAGAAACTCTGTTACTTATATCCTAGAAACCATTTAATCCCAACCACCGATTATTTTAACAACGACATGACGATTACCATAATTATTACTTACATCAAAACATTATATTTAAAAAATTGTGTTATGTGTATGTCGTGGATAGATGGCACCGCGGTACAGCGGACAGCGCCATCTAATAATTTGATGGGTAATCGAATAATCATGTGATCGGTAACGCAAGCGAGCCCTACCGCTTGGACACGATCGTCGGTGGAGGGGATGCAGCGAGGATTGGCGGAGAAACCGAGTGGTGCGACACAGTCTACAGCATGTCTACAGTCGACAGTCGTGCTCGGACAGTCTTGGCGAACGCTCAGTGCCGTACTAAATACCGTATAAACTACCGATTATCAACCGAAACGCACACTTGCGTCAGAAACAAACACGTGCGTACGGTACTGAGCGTTTGCCAAGACTGTCCGAGCTCGACTGTCGAGGTCGACTGTAGACTGTAGCTCGACCACAGAACACTGATACCCTAGAGCTCGACTGTCGACTGTAGACATGTTATAGACTGTCGCAAGTTCGCAACACTCGGTTTCTCCGCCATTTTTTTTAAATGTTGCCCCGCACTAGGAATTTCTCCTGTGTCGTGGGTGCGTTTACAAACATTTAAACTCACATACACATACAGCCAGACCCGGAACAACTACTTGTAGGCCATAAAAATATTTGTTCCGTGCGGGAATCGAACCGGCGACACGCAGCGCAGCAGTCAATGGCTTAACCACTGCGCCAACCGTGCCGTCGTTTACCCATCAAATTGTTAGATGGCGCTGTCCGCTGTACTGCGGTGTCATCTATCCACGACATGTACTTAGAAACTATAGTCGTTATTAAAAATACTAACGAGTCAACACAGGCCCGTGAATAAAACTATATACAACATATAAAAATGTTATTAAATCGCACTGGATTAGCCTCATTTAAGGGATATGCGCTAGGTAGCCGGCGAAATTCAAATTTTCTTACGTTTTTTGCAATTTGCAGCCCAGCAGTCTCGACATTCATAGCGATCGCTTTACGACCGAATTCGGTCGCAAAGTCCTGTCACTCCATACATTTCACCTGTCAATCCGGGACTTTGCGACCGAATTCGGTCGTAAAGCGATTGCTATGAATGTCGAGACTGCAGCCCCTGGTCAGTGTCAGGTTGTATGTTGAACAAAATATGATACGCGAGCGTAACAAGTATGTATTTGAAAATTTGAATTTCGCGGGCTACTCCGGCACTTGCCCCTTAACAGTATATTTATTTACCATCGACTCGAAAAAAATAAGAAGCCTCATACAGATTGGACGGATTCGTTTTGGTGACTTATTTTGGTTGGCTGCTTTGGAATCGGTCAAAAATTCACGTCATAATGTCTGATAGACTGCCACTAGACCATAGATGTCAATATTGCTACAACCAATCACAGTGAAGAAATTTAAGAACAATTGGAAATGGCGCATATCCTTACGGACCGATGGCCTTTAGATGTGTCGCATGTACTGTGCGGTTATTATGCCAAAACACGCGAATAGCTGCGAAAATATTTTGAGGCCTATTATTGCCGACTTGTACCAAATTAAAGCTCCAGTATTTTATTCAGCAAGTAACCAAACAATTTGTTACAAACCCACATGTGTCAAAAGTGGATAGGTGGCTTAAATACATATGATTGCATTAATTCCTTCAGCAAGTCAAAGAGCTCAGTAAGTGGAAGTATCAACAGAACCTTAACGGTGTTATTCTCGAGCCAGTGTAATAAGAAGCTAACTTGGATCGAAATACAGTTCTTTTTACAATACTAACCACAGTCCTGTAGTAAGACCTAATTTTTGTATTAAACTTTACAGCTGTCGGAATAAAGTTCGTAATTCAAAACCTGCCTCGAGGGTTGGCACCTGTCCTATCGCCGGCGATTAGAGCTAACAGCTAATAAAAATGGGTTGTTTGTTTGACAGAGTTGTCGCCAGTGGCATGAACAGCCAGCGATCAACTTACTTTTAATATAATATGTATATCTCGTGCCGCGGTTAGTTAGTGGATGGGTTCATCATCTTTACATACTAAGACCCCTCCGTGCCTCGGAAAGTACGTTAAGCCGTTGGTCTCGGCTGTCAGTCGTGGAGCTTTGACAGTCTATACTGGTCGTCAGAAGCCGGAAAGTCTTGCAACCAGTCTTACCAAGGTATCACACTGGACCTACAATCTTTTGTACGTTTCTTGAGCGAGGAAACAGTCGATAGCTCTTCAACTCCTTGTCGACGATGGGACAGGTGGTAAGGTGGTAAGTTAAACAGTTTTGACTCCCGGATCATTGGCTGTGAAGGGGTCGTAGTCTCCTAACTTCACTAGCTCGACGGACATGTCCCACAGCTTCTTCGCATATTCGTCGTTTGCGCCCTTCGGCGCAGGAGCGGTTACTGCACAATCACTGAAAAAAGGAGGTAAGTTTAATATGTGTCTGTCAAAAAGGCTCTGATCACGTGGTCTGTAGTGAAAATAAATAATTTTACACGTGAATTATCTCCTTTATTTAATTTAAATACTTATAAATTACAGTTTTAAATATTTTTATAAACAAAAACATAAAAAACGTAATTATTATTATTTTACCTTATTTACCTATGATTGTTTTCACTTATGAATCTATAAATAGGTACATACGAATAATAATGCTGAAGAGTTTTGTTGTTTGAACCCGCTAATCTCTGGAACTACCATTGAGATTTTAATTTTTGCGGAAGGCAAAAAGAGAAAATGTCGGAAAGAACGCTTGGGGAATACGAAGTAATAGCGCGGGCAAACGATACGATTCGACGGGGTGGGTCAGGGGAACGAGAAATTTCACTCTGAAAAAGTAGCGAGCAGAAGTGATTCCAATATCCGATTTACAAAATTATTCTGTAAATCGTTTTCTGTAAAGTCCAGACATTAATATCGTGTAACAAAATGAAATGTAGGAAGGGCTTTTGAGGCAAGTACTAGAAACAGTTTAGTTAACAGTACTAGGAACCTATCCCAGCAGACATCACCGGTGTGCCAAAGAAGAAATCAAGAGAGTGGAACATTCTCGTGCTCACACCTACCCGTAAAAAAAAAGAACCTCCATACAAAATAAATCCGGATCTACAAATTGTCGCTGTCTGACCAAAGTTTTGCAATACATCAATTAGTCTTTACTTTAGTTAATCTTTTTTTTTTTCAATTAAAATTTGTTTTCAAATGTACAAAATCTGTTTTTTTGCGTTTCTGGTATATGGCGAATCCGGTGTTTTGCGAGTCTGGTAATTTGCGAATCTGGTATTTAGCGGTTAATCTTCGGTGCCAATCTTATTACCTGTAATACAACCCAGTCTCATCCGCACACTTGTCATCCACCGCACAGTATACGGTTGTCTGCGCGCCCAACTCCGGCGACTTCATGAAGGGCGCCATTACGAAGCCGATGAGCTTGCGCGCGCCCCAGAACAGTGTCTCGTTGAGGTGGCGCCCCAGTTCCGTCTTGATCACTCCCGGGTGCAGGCTGTATGTGGTTATGCCTTGAATGTTGTGCTCCTGAAGTGGTAAATAGCAATGTTTTTTTACAGATCAATAGAGTCCGACCGAATTTCGGTATCGGTTTTCGGCAATTTTCGGCCGAAATATTCATTTTCGGGCGAAAAAAACCAATACTCTCGGCGCTTAGCAGAGCGCGAAAATACAGTGCGCGAAAAATAATCGCCGCGGGAAAAAATCGCCCGTGTGTACCTGGGCAGCCAACAACAACCTTATTAGAATGAAAATAAAGATCACTGTGATTTGGACAGTGATGCAAAATCAGAGGGAAAATAAGTGTTAATGGACTGTAGTCTGTAGTAGGTACTTATTACGCGAAAGAACTAAAATATGATTGGAAGAAGTATTTTTTTTTTAGTATACCTTCAGTTTCACTGATAATTCTCGGGAGAACAGTACGTTAGCTAGCTTGCTCTGCGAGTAGGCTTCTGCTGCGTTGTAAGGTCGCTTCTTGTAGTTCACGTCGTCGAAATTGATGCCATACCCTGCAATAAGATATAGACACTTCATGTCTTCATATTACACAATCTTATACATTACCCTACTGAATGCTCCAGTCAGATTAACACGACTAATGTTTTCGTGGCCGTGCCGCCTCAGTCGTTGTTTATACAACTGAGAACATATTATGTTATTTATTTTATTATTTGTGTACACACAGTAAAATACATAGGGACTATTAAGGACCTAGGGATACATAGGGTTAGTATTTTGTTTTTTATTTCATTGGACAACCACATTTGTCACAATTGATATTTAAAAACCAAGCAGTTAATACGACTGAGCGTTTTTATGAGACATCGAGCTGACCGGTTGTTTCAAACGGTTGGTTAACGTAACATAACCCGTTATTATTTGACGTGCGGCAAGGCCATCATTTTTGGAATTTTAAATAACGCTTTTTTTTGGTTTGACGATAGTTAGCACCATTTTTGACGTATACGCGTGTGTCTAGTGGACGACTGGCCTTAGAAAGAGGGAGAGTGTTGTCTCTGTTCTGTTCCTTTCAAATAAAGTGTGAACTTACTAATATGTGCTCTAGATGAAACAGTTACAATTCGCGCTGGCGTGCTATTCTTGATACGCGGCAGGAGAAGCATTGTCAGCAAAAAATGCGCCAAGTGATTTGTTCCAAACTGCATCTCAAACCCATCATCCGTCTCACTCTTAGGACACATCATGACCCCAGCATTGTTCACGAGAATATTTATTTGTGGTTCTGTATCTAGTATATTCTGTGCAAATTCTCGGACTGACTTCAAAGAGGTAAGATCGCATTTCGCTAGGACAATCTTGCCAGTATCTGGCAAATCCTTGCAGACTTTCTCAATGTCCGTTTTCGCCTCCTCTGCCCTTTCCATACTGCGACACGCCATTATCACCTTGGCACCTGTTTAATTTGAACCTAATACATTGTATGGTCGAAAATGGAATTAAATTCATGTTTTTATAGCTTTTTTTGAATGTATTATAACATGACATCAGAATTATAAATAGTACAAAATTTATTACTGTATTTTTCATTACTTTTTCTGTACTTCAAAACTCATACATAATTATGAGTACAACTTTATGAAAATAATTGTCTCTTATTTTTACATGATTGTTACTAGTATGTAACAATCATGTAAAAATAAGAGAGAATTATTTTTACTTCTCATAAAACTTCATGGAGGTTCTATTTAATTGAAATATTTAGTGTATTATAGGCATAATGAATCTGAGGTCAAACACAAAGCCAAAAGCCGTTAGCACCGCAACTCTATTTGAACACATTAAATGCAACACACAATCAAAAATCAAGATCAAAACGCATTTGTTAAAATTAGGCTGAGAATTCAAAACGCCTGCCCTTCACCATTTCCTAGTGCTTTCGCTGGCAAGATGTGGCGCAAGAAACTCCCCAGCAGCAACACATAATTTTAAAATCTATTGTTGCTATTCAATATGATAACAACTCCTGATCATTAGTTTTTTTACTTTTAGTGATTCAGAAGAATTCAGAAGTTACTGATTTTATAAATGGATGTCCAGCAGTGAATGTTTTTCGAAATTATGTCAGAAATTCAGAATTACCTCTCTTATAAAAATCCAGGACAGTTTCTTTCCCTATCCCGGTGTTACAGCCGGTCACTAGGGCAGTCTTGCCCACCAGCTTGGCTGTGCTCAGACATCTTCCACTGAAGAAGGGCATTGTGTGTTCTACTAGTCTGTAATAATAATATATAAAATGTAAATATTATTTACGTAAATGAATAGATGATTACAGTTGTGAAAATAGTGTCCAATTTTACTATGGTAGTAATATTACATTTTAGTAGTCTCCTAAATGTCTAATTTTTTAGTTTTTTTTCTAATAATCTAGAATTATTTGGAAGGAATTAGGGGCACCTATAACAAGAATTATATTATTTGGAAGAAATAGATAAGAATAAGTAAGAATTAATTTCTTCTTACTTAATTCTTGTACCTTAGTAGAAGAAAAAAAAAGGAAATTTTTGTTTCAAATCATTGCACAAAATTATATCATCGGATTTTCCTCAGAAACTTTATCGACTAGACCTACTTTTACGCGATGGAAATAGACATAACGGAACTTATCATTATCATAAATTAACTGTTTCAAGATATGAGGTGATATTTGTGTTTTTTTTAATCAGTAATCTAACTATAAATTAATCAAAGTAGGGTCAGTGGGTCGTCTTAGGGGCGGTAGTATTCATTAGTTACATAGCATTGAACTCAATCCCTTTTTTACTCTAAAACTTTTACAGCAAGAAGTTGCTCTACTTCGCCGATCGCGGACTACATCATTTGTTGCCGGATTTTTTAAATTAATATGGGAGTACTCACCTTTACCCTGTTTTGTCTTATAAAAGTTACGATTTCTATTCCGTAAACTTTTAAGGAACCGAAAAGTAAATTATATAAATTCCTTTTCGTAACACAACTTGATACGCGCGCCTCGAACCGATTTTGTGGAATTTCAGTCAAATTGTTTGACATATATTTGACATGACATTGACGTGAATGGTATGTCAAATAAATTATCATTGAATATGTTACCAGTAAAAAAAAATACATTCTTGAATTCGGTGGATTCCACGCTTAGAAAACCAACTTTAACACAGTCGTGGTTAGCTGCGTAATGGTATATTTATTGACTGCTTGCTTGCCCCTAGCTTTATTAATGATTATCAAATGCAATGGCAAAGCATGCAGATCTACCTGTTATTTTAAGACCTCGCACATATTATTTGATGTATACTAATGTTTTACAATAAATATATTCTATTCTATTCTATGCTTTGTACATCTGTGAAATGTCATTTTATCGTCCAGTCCTAGTGGGTACCTCAGAATAGGTACCCACTACCCATCAATGTCTCTGTCTGTCAAAAATTGTCAAACGACGACCAAACGTCACAGTCACTGAAGAAACTGAACTGTGAATTTGTTAATTAATTTAATTTAATCTCATTACTGCTGGCTGTGTATTTCATCATTGTAGGGTTCTTTAGCTTAAGCTTTATTTGAAACCAATCGAACGACCAGATATCGTGCGGTGTAATTGTTGTAGTCACAAACACATTTAGTGTCTAAACATTCAATGATACTCGTATTTCTTCGTAATGTGAAAGCAAAAACGTAAAACAAACATGTATTGTAGTAGGAGATAAGTGCCATATGCCATTACTTGTATATTTAACAGTGTAACATAATCTTTCCTTCATCACAAGGTTTTATTGTCACTTGTGTAAAACCTTTGTCTATTTTTGTGGATAGCCTTCTTTATGTACTCAATTATTCGCGACTCAGTGCCAATGGAGTATGATAACGATGAGAATACGTGGCGTAGGCCTTCAACGCCTAAGGTGGAGCGCTCAGCGTGCGGCCAGATCCCCAAGCGGTCATCAACTGTGGCTGTTGTGGTACTTGGACTAGCTGTACTTAGCTGTTTGCTCGGTTATTGTGTGCTTAGCGAGACTTTGCCCTACGAGTCTAAGACCCTGCGTCTTGTTATTATTGTAAGTATTCAATTCATTATTTGCCACCACATTTTTTTGGAAAGAGACAGTAACATGCTGTTTCAGGATTCCATTGAAACCATTAATTATTATAGTATTTTTTTAGTTAAATTATGTTAAGTAATCTGTGTATCAAATGACTGAATAAACATTGATTTAGTAATTTTCCGTCCTTTGATATCCTAAATTAAGTTTCATACACAGACATTTTTATTCTATATCAGAAGTCTTTATACAGACAGATTTATTTAACTTGGCTGAGCATCAACAGTTTTTGAATGTCGAAATTACATAACACAGTCCCCCAAAACGCCTGCCCTTGACGACTTCCTAATGCTTTCGCTGGAAAGAAGAAGTGGAGCAACAAACTCCCCAGCAGCCCTGCTGTCTGTTACTTTAAAGTGAAAGTCAAATCATTTATTTCAAATAGGCACATAAAAGGCACTTTGGAATGTCAAAAATAAAATGAATTCTAGTCGCCCCTTCCAAAAGGTAGGTTTCGTATGGAGAAGAATGGGCAAGAAACTCCACCGTTACTCTTTTAAAATGTTTTACAATATTTTGCATACTTACATTAATTATATAATTATATGTGAAGACGATGCACCTAAAAATAAAATTACTATACCACAATAGGTAAAAGAATTAAAATGGATAAATGAAACCATGACATTTAAATTCACTATGTAATAGATACATGGTGCTTACATATTCACAAATATTCCAAAAGTAGACGATTTTCATAAATAAATAAGGAGTAATAAGTCCGGGTGTGACTTTAAGTAATTACAGAATGTAAATCTAAGTGAAAGAAAAAAAAAAAGAATAAATTATACAATTACATTAGCAAGCAGTTTGATTTTGTCTAGACTCTAGGGATTGTCCTATGGAGCAGGACCAGCAAAGAATAAAAGAACATGATTCTATACAATAGTATAAATATTATTTGGGCGCCCCTCTCATATAAAAAAAATACTTTAGCAATGGTGATAATCAATTTCTTGAAAGCTTAACTCTTGTATTTTCAAATGTCACAAACATTAAGAGATAAGATTATAAGTGGTTCTGATTAGATATTTTTCCTGTTCTCATCATCCATTATAATTGATTAATGTTGCCAGTTGTTCCGCCATGGAGCCAGGACCCCGGTTGAGACCTACAGCAGTGATCCATACAGAAACTATCAATGGCCTGATGGACTTGGCGGTCTTACTAATGTAAGTTTACCTTTATCTCATTATTTTATCTTAGCCTTTGTTGTCCCACTGCAGGGTAAAGGCCTCCCTTCTTCTTTCCACTCCTCTCTGTCTGTCCTGTCCGTAGGCATCAAGCTCATCCTGCCATCTTCTCCAGCGTCTTTATCTTAAGTAAAAGAAATATATGGCTTTGGAAAGTGATCATGTTGACTGAGAGTAGATCAACTCTAGAACTATAATACTAAGGTTTTTATAGAAAATATATACTAATAATAAAGCTGAAGAGTTTGTTTGTTTGAACGCGGTAATCTCTGGAACTACCAGTCGGATTTGTAAAATTCTTTTTTTGCATTTTATAGCCCAATTCTTGATGAAAGTTATAGGCTATTTAACATCACGCCAGGACTCTAAGGAGCTGAGCAAATAGATAAAAATTCAGAAAGAACGCTAAACGAAAACGAAGTAATAGTGCGGGAGGGTGATGCGATGCGACGGGATGGGTCGGGGGTACAAGAAATTTGTCACGGGCAGAACCTAGGTGGGTGGCAGGGACATCGACGCGCAAACTGTAACCATGGATTCAGCACATGAGTTTAGACCCCATAGCGTCGAAATTATTCGTTGGTTATCAAAAAAAAAACTTCTGTTTTATAGAAAAGGGCACTACCCACGCGGTCAAAATGTATGGAGCAGCAATATTTTTTTTAAGAACCGGCGAAAAATTTCGACCCAAACTCATGTGCTGAATCCATGGTTACAGCTTGCGCGTCGATGTCCCTGCCACCCTATATATATAAAAATGTATTGTATTTAGCATCTTCATTAACCTATAACTAGAACTCTAGAAGTCCAGTGCTAGAAGTGGAGTTTCACCAGTAAACTGGAAGGTAAACCATAGGTACTCATCCATTAAGATTTCTGTAATATTATATCAAAATCTTTAATTTACGTAAATAAAGTACCTACAGTAAGTTGTTACACGTTAATAATATAGATCTCTTATTCTGCCTTTAACTTCACTGGTTTGCAAATTTTACATACTTAATTAATTAATATCAGAAGTTATTTGAACTATAATTAGTCAAACATGATGCAACATGTGTGTATGATAATGAGAGTTGTTTGTTAAATTGAGTTGAGATAAGAAAACTGAATAAAATAAAAATGAAAACAACAGCTGCTTTATCTATACCTACTATAATATTTTTTTTTTTTTTTGTATGTTTGTATGTAGGGGGTAATCTCCGGAGTTAATGACCCAATTCTAAAAAAAAATCACTGGTAGAAAGCTACATTATTCCTGAGCGCTAAAGACTATAAATTACATTTATAGCATGCATAGTAGCCAAGCTATCACAATTTTTGTCTAGCAAGTCGGAAATATGTAAATACCTCTTAAAACAGAATTATTTGCATGCGCTGCTTAAACAGTTGTATATAATTGAAAACAATGTACTTATGGCAACCTACAAAAAAGTCCGCGACAGCATATTTCTATCTTTTATGTTTAAAAAAAGTATTTTTTCGACATACTAACCAGTTGGATTGGAAAATATTCTTGTATTTGATAACCCGATTCTTTAAGAAGGTTATGAGCTATTTAACACCACGCTACGACCCTTAGAAGCTTAGTAAAAGAAAAAAGTCAGAAAACACGCTAAGCCAAAACGAAGTAATAGCCCGGGCGAGCGATGCGGTGAATCGGGATCGGGGCCCGAAATTTCACGAAGACGGACGAAGTCGCAAGAAAATATGATAGCAATGACAGTCTTATTTAGTAGACAAGTTTTCTTTTTTATCTATGTGTCTGGAAACAAGAGCTAGAATAGCAAATAATGTGCTGCCCTGTCCTCAATTTTAGAATGAGATGAAGTGTGATAATGTTACGTAGATTTATAAAACTAATAAATAATATTATTGTTTTTCTAGGCGGGGAAGCTTCAGCTGTATGAGTTAGGCAAGAAATACAGAAGTTACTATGCAAACTTTATCCCTGAAGAGTACTGCGAGAAGGACGTGTTTATACGCAGCAGCGACAAGTCCCGCTGTCTCATGAGCGCATACACATTCCTTGCGGGCCTGTACCCGCCCACGGAGAGGCAGATGTGGCATCCAGAGCTGCCGTGGCAGCCTGTCCCTGTACACTCACTGCCAAAGGAACTGGACAATGTAGGTCATGACCATAATTGATAATATTAAAATAATTACTAGACAAAAAACATTTTTATCTCACGAAGCGACGCACTCTTTAATCGTTGAACGCATTTTCACGCTGCTCTATATCGCCCACAACCTCAAAAAAAAATAATGCCTTGAGATAGAACAAATGAAAATAAAAACTCTATTTACTTTTTATTTCAGATAGTTGCAGCAACAAAATTCTGCAAAGTCTGGAAGGCGATGTATGAGGAGCAACTGGCTGAAAAGAACGCCGACCCGAAGTT
This sequence comes from Apamea epomidion, assembly GCA_947507525.1. Lineage (NCBI taxonomy): Eukaryota > Metazoa > Arthropoda > Insecta > Lepidoptera > Noctuidae > Apamea > Apamea epomidion. The sequence continues at coordinate 8,391,940 of OX382226.1, read as the reverse complement.
CACAGAGTTATTCGATTATTTGAGTAAACATACAAATCAGAGCATGCGCAGTGTCCTGCCTGTGGACTTCTTGTACAGCACACTCTTAGCTGAGCAGGAGGCAGGGCTCAAGCTGCCTGAGTGGACGAGAACTGTGTTCCCGAGTAAAATGCGGCCGCCATTCATGCTGAGTTTAGCTTTGCTATCTTATAATGAGACCTTGCAGAGGCTGCAAGTTGGTGAGTTTTCAACATAATTATTAAGGTATTGTCAAAATACTTAAGTTTTAATATTAAAATACACAAAATCAGCATCTAATTGCGTAACACACTAACAATCACAATCTGAATCATTTTGAAGGATATTGCTTCATATAATGTTCGAAAAAGTTGTCTGCTCAACTAAGTAACTAACGCAATGAATGTTGTTGAACTGTCAGTATGAAAGCCATTTCAACTGTTAGTGTGTTACGCAATTACCCCGCTTATCAGAAAAGTGTCCTTCTCAATTATATGTCAGTCGACGCGGCCAATATCGATTGGCAATTGTTACTAACGCGTGAAATATTGTTTGTGTAATTTTAGGTCCCCTTCTAAAAGAGATAAAGCAGTACCTAGACGAGTCCGTCGCTCACGAGAACGTGGACCGCTCGCTGTACGTGTATTCTGGGCACGACGTTACGGTCGTATCCGTCTGGCGCGCTTTCGGGTTCAACGACCTGCTGGAGCCCGAGTATGGAGCCAGCATCGTGATTGAGTTGCACGAAGATGTTGAACAGGAGACGTTCTTTGTCAAGGTATGTCCATACCATCATTATATCATACTACAGCGCTAGCATTTGCCCGTGGCTTCGCCTGCGTGAAGGTCGGAATTTATCCCACGGAATCGTAGGCACTACCCGGATAATAGTGTCCTATGTCCTAAGGTAGGATTCCTAACCCAGGTCATGATCTTCCCGTGTGCCAAATTTCATCTAAATCCGTTTAGCCATTAAGGCGTGAATGGTAACAGACTGACAGTTACTTTCGCATTTATAATATTAGCACCGACATTACCCCGAATCAAAAAATCTACTGAAATTATTTGCAATGTAGCATAATATTATTGCGGTTACATATCCGGAAAAGATAGATAGAGATGTCCTCTTTATAAGGAACTTATGCAAGCGCAAGTAAATTAGCGCGTAAAACAAGGGAGATAATTCTCAAACTGTTAACAAGTCTTTTTTTTTTTCATAAATCCAGACATTCTACCGCAACAACACAAAGGTGGAAGTTCCCTTGGAGCTGAAGTTACCATTCTGTGATGATCCATGTACGTACAATCAATTTAGTCGGCACATGAGTAAGTTTATATCTGACGACTGGGAGGCGGAGTGCCGCAATACAGACAAGTAAACTTTTATGTATAGTCGTTGCAAATTACGAGCGCGCATGTCAAGTGACTTGTATGTCAATGATATAAGGTTTTAATTGCAATGGTTGAGGCGGGTACCACATCTCCGCCGCGAAACCATAGCAGCGAAATCTCAGTAGTTCCGTCATGACTTGTCCGTTGTACCACAAGCGAACCTGCCTGTTCTAACGCACAGATTTGATTATGATTCTATCTCTTTCCCGCGGCATTTCACCGGGCTGCTGGCGTTCAGCCCGCTATTTTGTTGCGGTGCCGCGTTTGTTTCGCACGTGCTTGGGACAGTCGACAAGCTTATAAAGCGAAACTTCATTTTTTTTGTAAAAAATAGATGTTGATTTTACGGAAAAACTAATAGCGAAGTAGACCTATACTATATTTACTGTCGAACATTTTACTCCTATTGCTATAACTGATTCTCATGACGTTCCGCTAGTCGAATCGCGACATAATGTAGTAGTTTCTTAGCGGAATTCGTTAAGCGATTTCCCATAATTATGTTCGCGGCGGAGGTGTGTTAAGGCCCTGAGGCGTGCTTGTGCAATGCAACAACTATACTTATTATTTACGTGTAAGAAGTGCGCCAACAGTTGCTAGTGTAAGTGAAGTCCTAAAGTGTCGTTATTATCTTTTATTATGTGAGTAGTAATAGATTAGTAAGATTTGTCCCAACATAGTTGGAATGGAAAGAAGCTAGAAAATGGTCGTTTCGTACCCCACATCTGCAGAAATGATCTGTAATGTCTAATTTGTTTCATGAAGCATAATGTGGCCGAAGAATTATGGCCGGTCTTAACTTTGCGGCAGTGGCCCAGTGGTAACCTCCCCGTTTGTAGGTCGTGGGTTCGAACTCAGACAGGCGCTTTACTTTGTGTAAATAATTTCATCACCACTACTCTCAAAACGGTGAAAGAAAACCGGCATGTCCTAGAACCAAATATTCGAAGACAAATGACATCTACCAACCCGCACTGGGCCCTCGTGGTAGATTACAGCCCGCTCCCTCTCGACGAGAGGAGGCCCGAGTCCCAACATCAGAACATTATAAGCTGAATATACTATTACGCTGAACTTTGTGCAGTGGGCTGCGCAATAAAATTTACTAGTAACTAAGCGGTGACATGAGGCGTGTTTTAATGAAAGAACATGTGCCAAAGTTCGGAGTTCGACCTTCGTTCAGACGGGCCATGATTATCGGCAGTATTGTAGTGTAGTACTTCTCGTAACTTGCATCCTACCAATCGAATGCGACCACAGATTGCAGATGGGGTTCGAAACTGTGCCGTCACTCGCTCTTTTGAATGAATCTGTGATTATTTCATTGTTTTTTAATGTTACATTTATATAGCTATAGATCTGCTGAATCTTCACATAAACTAGCACTGTATTCAATATAATAAGGTTATTTTTTAGTTTTTAAACACAATTATTTTAAGTCAAAATGCCATAGTTATCATACTTGCCAAAATCTTAGTACCGAAGTGTTTTCTAAGAAGACATTTCTTTTATCGCAATTTCTCCACAAGCTTATTTTCTAAGACTCAAATATATGTAGGAATAATGATATGCCAAAATTGAGCCTCTTGTGTGACGATTTAGTATGTTAGGACAGCTAAACAGGCTGAATGGTTCTAGACATACCTAGATAAATATTAATCTATGGTTCTAGATGTGACTAAGGTATGCTATTTACTCAATTTATGTATTAGAATATTTGTTTTACTCACGTTGATATTATACGTATTTCTATCTGCATTTAATGAATATTTCTATTGTCTACACTACACTAATAAATTGATGAACACTTTAATTCATTGTCTTCGCTATTAACGATCCAAGGGCGAGCCGCTCGACGGTCCGTATAGTGAATGTATGAGCAAGTTCATCTTTGTCTAAACCGTTCTATACGCGCGGCCTTATGGTGCATTCGAATTTAAAATAGCAAACGTTTTATTGAAATAAATAATCGATAGAAATCGGTAATGCTTACTACCATTTAGCAATTTTATTGATACACAGGGTGTGTACCATATGCATTCTAAAGTATGAGCACTCTGTGATTTCTGAAGTATTTACATGTATCTGTCCACTTTTAGATCGACGCAATTTTTGTCAAGACTGTATTCGACACGTTTTATTGATTTTAGTGGTGATTGATATTTTTCTTAGACTCCTTTAAAGAGATTATTTTTTAAGAAGATGCCTATACTTCTTATGAAAATTTGATAAAGTATTAAATTGTTGTTGTAAAGAATTAGTTAATATTTAAGAGACATATTGAAAAATAGCAATATTTTGATATGCCCAATAGGCATCAGTGAATATTTAATCAATGTTAACGTTCATATAACAATAAGATTCTTTATCTCTACACTGAAAAATTATATGATGCACACATCTAAAGATATAATTAGGTACTCATACTCTTCTCAATCTTGATATAGCTAAAACCCAAGTTTTGTATGACCATGTATAATGTAGGGAAGGCCTATCTTGTCGATATATTTGTGTAAATCTAAGTATTTTACTAATATTATACTGTAATCTTCTTCACACAAGGTATTTTATCTCATAAGAATGCATGAAATTGAAAATTAGCAGGATGTTTCAGCTCCTATTATATTCTACAAAGTATTTAGTCTGTAAATACGTCACAAATCCTATTTCAATTGTTTTACACAAAATATAGATAATATTGGTGTTGTATTTGATGAGCCATGTTTATGCGGAAAGTTTAATCGAAATATTTAAGGCTCATTTACATGGACTGTCTCACTCGGTTTATGGCAGGAGTGTGCATATGCGATAATCACAGCTAGGTGTTAAAATGTAAGACTTAGACGGATCTCACACTACCACCCACACGCTACGCCCCGGTGCGCAGGACACGCCCCCGCGCGTGATCAAACTACATCTACATACAAATTCAGTAAAAACGCGTTTCCGCGCGGGGCATTTGGCTTCGTTTCCCGCGCCCCGTTGCGTGGTGCGTTAAGTGTGCGATTCGTCTTATTAACACGGGGGAGTTTTACGCCACGCTTTTGTGGGGCAACCAACTCCGTGTAAATGAACCATTATTATTCTTTGTAATTATTATGGCGCGAGCAGCTGCTACCAAGTGACTTTTATTGAATTGAAATGAGTTAGGGTCATGTTGTCTTTGATATTACACAGGAAATCGCTAAACTAGGTACTTTATTATTCGTTGAGAATAAATGTTAGAGTTTAATTAATTGTAAAATCGTAACATTATAATGTTGTTGTTTTTGTAATGTTTACTATTAAATGTTTTATGTGATATTTTGGTATTTTCTTGTATTTAAAGAAACCCAATAGAAATACACACCTTAGCAACCTCAAACTTTACAAGAGGAGTTAAATATTTTTTCAGTTTAAATTGTATAATTTATCTATGTAAAATTATTAATTTATTTATTAAAATACATTTAAAATATAAAACATAACTTACATCTAAGTACAATAATTGGACGGCACATGGACGACATATTAATTTTATAAAGTACAAAAAGATTAATACAATGAAATTTATATTTTACATCTTAATAAAAGGAAGGAATCTTAGCTTGTAATCTAGATAAATGGACGAACATTTCAACTTACAAATACATACAATACTAAAAATGTCACAATACCAAAAGAAATGGTAATAAATATAATACAAAATTGTGATTTATGTATGTAATTAAAACTACTTGTTTAACTAAGTTGGTCGCATTTTCGGTGGAATATTAGTTTGTTACGATGCTAATAAAGCTAATATACAACATGACGGTTTAAAGCTCAGTCTTCGCTAGTTGACTCGTAAATCTATGGCTTATTGGTAATAAAGTAAAATATCTTGTAATGCCTACATTATAAAGTGGAAGTTACAATGTGGGAAGTTAAGTCTATCATAAGTTCGTTGTTCGGAAATATTCGTTTTTAAGGCACGACGCAAGTCTCATTTAATTGTTTATTCATGGCTTCAATCAACTATAGCACTAGATCATGGATTAGAAACAAAAACACATCGCTCAAGTAGCCGCGATTGTATAGTAACTTGATTATAAACATTAACACTCAAATATAAAGTTTAATATCGTCTGCAATATATTTACTACTTTTGTTGATAGATAAGTAAACGTATTTTTCAGAACATGAACAAATAATACATAATTTCTTAACAACGAGGTTGAAAAAAGTATCTTGCAAAATAAGACCACAAAAACATTTGTAGTCTTTTTTCTGGCCTTTTTTGGGGCGCACATTGGAAATCTAGTAATTACTACAATTGGTGATCGAAGATTCATGGTCATAAAACATGCCTTTGCTTTTTACATGTCACATCAGCTGCTTACTAAGCTTATAATATTATGTGCTACCAAAATCATCGAGCTGAATATATTATTGAGTAATGGTTATTTTTATTCAGTTGCCACAACACGTGAGTACATGCCGCTCTTTAAACGCTCTCAAGGCTGTATACACAACAATTGCTACCCAGACACCTACAGCCGCCCAGGCGGTGATAACAGCTATATGTAAGGCGACACCAGTATTAATGAAGTCACCTCGTCGGCTGTTCGGCGCGTCCTTTTGCAGGTAGTCCATAAAGTCGTATATCGCTTGGCACGACAGCCGGAAGTGTATCGCGGTCGCGTGATCCCCAGTGGCACGGAGCTCCTGCAACACATTATAATGATAGTGAGTATTATGTGTATTATGAATGATTAACAGTCTTAATTCCCACTGTGCAATTATGAAGGATACCAAGGTCCTGTTTGTTCACTTTTAACTAATTAAAAGATTATTTCCTCATGACTAATTGCTTTGGGAGACGACGAATTGTTTTTTTTAAGGCGAAGCGCCAGGGTTGCCCGCGAAATTATATTTTTTTACGTTTTTTGCAAGTTCGTTAGTTTTGGGTTGTATGTGCTTAAAATATATTTTGTAAGAGTAAAAATTATGTATCTACAGAATTTTAACAATCAAAATGAACAATACAACCCCATTGAATGACTATTTCATGAAATATCAATCAATAGAATTATATGAACTTTGCGGGCTACCTAGCGCATCCCCCTTAATGCAGTTATTACATGTGTCTTGCGTGGATCTACATTCCGGCATATGAAGGTTAAACTATAACTTATCTCAATAGCAGTGATAACATTTAAACAGGTAGGTGTGGTTAAACAGTTAAACTTTGCTTTGCCAATTCCAAACATGAACCATGGGAACCAGAGGACAAATCTCTGAGAGGGTCTACAATACATATGACAACAAAATCAACCAATGTTCCCAGTTTCCATCCAACTGCTGAGGACTCTAACATATGCTTAATTTTTTTTGTTGGTTTATGTTTTTTGAGCCTTTACTGTCAATTTAATTAATAAAACTCCACAAAAAAAAAACTATTCTTACCCTGACTAAGTATCCTCTGTACTGTGTGCAGGTCCTGATGAAGCCATCAGTCAGAATGGCAGCATGAACTAGAGAGTACACAGCAAACAGAGCTGCTAAACATGATGTGGGGATCCAGCAGTAGATCACCGAGTCATTACTCCTACTAACCCTGGTCCTTGTACTCACAACTATTGATTCACCCTCTCTGAAATGAACAACTGATAATGATTACTGAGATTAGAGTTTAGTCAATTTTCTTTGCAATTTTAGTTCTTGGTATTAGCACACTTACATTTCTTCCATAGTTGTAGATTTCTCATCCTCATACTGGCCAACATTATTGATACACACTCTGTACATATGAAACAGTGCCATGACTACTGCATACACAATGACAGGCAGCGGCGCAAACACTGCATACAAGCAGTATGAGTTGTGACCACCATTGAAGTACTGGAATGTGCTGACCCCATACAGTATGCAGCCGCAGTTGGTGTTCTCGAAGTAGCCACCCGGGCAGACGTCCAGTGTCGTGCGCCAGTGATTGTAAGGTATCCCAATACATAGAACTGACACAGCGAGAAACACCGCCACGAATAAGTAGCTCCAACAAAGACGTCGCTCTGTATGATACTGATTCATCGTGAATGGATTCCTGGAAAACGAACGATCAATTTATTATAAATACTTAGATTTTGCAACGGTTTGATACTGAGTATTAAACACTTCGTAGAAAACATGGACGTGAAATAACAACACTAACTTACTCAAGTAAAGGTTGACACAAAAACCATTCATTAATTTGTTCTACACTGAGATAAATGTATTACTAGGTCAGCCCATAAGCCAGGTACTTTTGTTGATAACGATTATAAAGGGCAACGCGAAAACAAGATAAAACATTTGCTACGATAAGATTCCGATACGACAACGTCAACAATGGAGTATGGACGCCGATTTTGACATTTCTAACTAGGGTTGGGTACTTGTATTTGGGTGACACTGGTGACAGTGACAGAGTCCACACGATTATTGAAATTAATTTAGTAATTTACCGAAGGGTTTATTTCCATTTTATAAGATAACACTAAAATAACAAAATAATATCCTAAATTAACTAAAACTATTTACAAACTAAAAAATAGCGTCGAAAAATTGATCCACATCGCTGTTGACTGGTAATGTACACAAGACACTGGCGGCATTGCCACGTTGTATGGCAATGCTTATCCTCTGGCCAAAGTAAAAGCCAGCCCTTGGGTCATGGGAAGTGTCAACCAGTCTTTTCGAAATTTCCTTAAAAAGACTATGCGCACTCGGACCCCACGGCCCGAGGGTTTCAACCCCAAATGGCTCGAAAATATAATTATTAATAAGGTTATTATATTTACGCCGCTTGAGGTTTTCTGCAGCCGCAGCAGCAGCACTAGCGCAGCACGCCGACCCTGGAAGATGGGATGGCGCAAGAGTATCGACACAACTTGCATCCCACACTAAAGGCCTACCCACCTTCCAAGGAAATAAAGACATGCCGTCCGGTCTCTTGCCATCGTCGCGTGCCAATCCATTGGGTTCTAATACAGCTGGAACGCCGACGGTGACAAGAGCTCGTCGAATGATGTCGTTAATGTTTGCGTGCCGCGCTAAGCGACCTGCGCTTCGGCTGCAAGACAGGCCGTGGTGTCCGAGGCTTTTGACAACTTCGCCACAGTGACAACGATGAAGAGAACAACATGGTGCTCCTAGTCGTAAGGAAGCAGCGAGGCGGAAAGTATTGTCGTCGAGCAAAGTGCCTATGTTCGACGACTGAAGTGCATGAAGCCGACCGACTCCCATTTACCCACAGCCAGCAGGCGCGCACGCTCTGCAGTAGTAACAGACGTGTTAAGTAAATTATCCTGAACTACTCTGCAGAGCGGCTCATCCCACCGTCTCTGGGAAAATTGTTTATCGGGTAGATCTGAGTTCGGGCAAGCGAGTCTCCAGGCATCCATAGCCTCGGTGAAGCAGGGCACATCAAAATTAATCAGTGTGGAGGCTAGGATTTTTCTGATTAATTTCTCAGTGCCGTGGACCGAGGATATGAAAGCCGGTAAACCAATACTAGAAATTTTGCGGATGCCAAGGCCTCTCAAACGAATGGGAAGAGTAGCTTGTGCCCATGCTCGGTCGTCCAAGGCCATATTTAAAATCGAAGTTAATGTATGCCTGATAATTTGGTCCATTTTGTCTAAAAGGTGAGTATGATTCCATAAATGGGAAGCGCGAAGAAAATAAATTAATTTAGGGCCGAAACAGCAGTAACGAATTAAGGTGATGGCCGCATGCATATTAATTTGGAACAATCTTTCCGAAACGTCGTTGAAATTTTGTATTTTTTCCTCAATAAATTCGGAAAAGGAATTTTCAAAGATTGGAGACCCAAGGAGACGAAGAGAGCTTTTTCCAACAATTTTAATATTTGGAGCTATTGCGTTAAATTTGGAAAGTGTCAGATGACTGTCAGTACTGTCCGCTAAATACAGTTCACATTTCGAAAGGTTGAGATCAAGGCCAATGGAATGAAGTTCATTTTTTAGGAAACTTAGGTCATTTAAAACAGTTTCTACTTCGCCACCCAAGGTGCCATCGTCTAGATACCAAACATTAAATTTGGAATTTAGCTGTTGAATAATTGGGTGAATGGCTAAACTAAAAATCACTGACCCGAGAGGGTCGCCTTGTTGACAGCCAACAGCAGAATCCAGAAGTTTGTCCCGATACAGTAATTTAGATGGGTGTCTGTAACATTGCCAAAGGAAACTATAAATTTGGGGTATTTCTTTTTTAGTTTCTGCCAGCAAGGTGTCCCTATTAACAGAATTGAAGGCATTCTTTATGTCAACCTTCAGGATAACTTCTCCTTTTCCAGAATTTAGGTAGGTCGACAAGGCGTGTACGGCAGCCTCACAGCCCCCTTTGGAGCCGTAACCTAGCTGCAGGGGCTGAAATTTTTCCGAAACAACCTCACCGTAAATTTTACAACAAATTTTGGCTGCCATACGACGGTAAGTAGTGCCCACGGCAATGGGACGAATACCGCCATCTTTCTTACGCAGGGCGCATAAATTGGCCCTGTACAGAACGTCGATGACGGCCTCGTTCACCTTGCCGGAGAGCATAAGGTTGATCAAAGCCGTAAGCTCCTTCAAGAGCAACTCACCAGCTGCCCCGGCGCGGCGGCGCCTGAACAGATAAGGTCCTTAAGGTGCTGAGGACTCAGACCGTCGAGACCACCGGCGGAGCCGCTCCGGAAAGAACAAATGGCTGTGACCAACTCTCGACCTCTCTGGTGAGGATGTGGTTAACCGGATCAGGGGGGTCGAGAAAAGAAAGGTCATCCGCTGCGGCAGGGTGTTTGCTCTCCAGAGCTGCGAGCGTTTCTGGAGAACACGGTGCCACCACATCACTACTAAAAAGAATCCTGGCTGCTCCGCTAATGTCACCTTCCCCTAACTTAGATTCTACCAGATGGGATATACCTCTTGAAGATGTATATCTCTGTGTCGGAAATTTTGAATCAAAATTATGAGCCGAAATATTACAGTTCTCTTTAATTTGTGCAGTTAATGTCTTTTTGGCAGCCAAATTCTTTTGTACATGTAGGATTCTGTAAGGAAAGGTAAGCAGCTGTTCCCAAGCACTTTGCGAGTTCTCCCGGGCGGCAAGACGAATGCAACCTGCTAGGTGTTGAGCCACTAGAGGTCTAGCGCCGCGGGGAATTCGCTTCAAAACAGGAACAGAGTTTTTGAAGTTTGAAAGGGTTTTCCAAAACGGCTCAAGAATGGATATAGCTGGTGTTGTAGGTGTAGATGTTAAGGCAGGGTCTGAGGTGAGTGCATTCTGTGGTCTGTGTACCTTACCAATATGCACATTCAGACCCTTACCTTTAAAAAACCGTGCCTGGGTACACTGTGGACATTTAGTAATAGTACAGATAATAGGTTTAAAGGAAAATAATAATTTCCAGTTTTTCACGGTCCAATCAAAGCTCGTGTGAAGAATGATAAACTTACATGAATATTTTTTTGCATTGAACAATAATTTTGCCAAGCTCAAAAGGACATTGACATATGAGTAGACGTCATAGAATTATTCCCAAATCCCAAAGAAAAAAAAACATTGACACTATTGACAGCACTGCTGAATTATATCAAAATTCGAAAAATAAACTTGTGCTTACTAACAACATGTTAATTAAATCATCAATAAATTAAAATTCAAGATGAAATCGAACAGTAATACTCGAATGGTCGGACGGAACATAATATTAGTACCATACAGAGAATATCATGTCCCAAGGTAGGTAAGTTTTCCTTTTCAGATATTTGCTGTTCTTAGTGCTGTGTTGTGATAACCTCCGTTACTTCCTGCAGGTACCATGAATGGATGAAGTCTGTAGAACTCCAGAAACTCACCGCATCAGAACCATTGACTTTGGAAGAGGAGTATGATATGCAAAAGTCATGGTGTGAAGATGAAGATAGTGTGTTTTTTTATTGATAGTATTTACTGCTGCTAGCCTTATAGCTACTGAATCCTGATGCTGTTGTTTTCTTGAGTCTAGTGGTTGCATGCAATTAAAAACAGCATTTTATTTTCAGAGTGCACTTTCATAATATTAGACAAACACTTGTATGATAAACACAACGAAGAAACAGGTAGGCAGGCCCAATCCGTCTCTAGCTAATATCAATGGTCACTCATATAACTAATATTTTTTTAACAAAACATATTTCTTCTAGATGCTATGATTGGTGACACAAACATATTCATAACAGACAATGAATTTGCAGCTGGTGAAATAGAAATAATGATAGCAGAGGAATCAGCACGAGGCAAAAAGTTTGGATGGGAAGCTGTAATCCTAATGTTCCTCTATGGGATTGAACATATAAACCTAAAGTTAATTGAAGCAAAAATTGCTCTGACTAACGATATCAGCATCAAAATGTTTAACAAATTAGGCTTTCAGGAAAAGTCGATAAGTGAAGTGTTCCAAGAAGTAACTTTAGAGAAGAAAGTGAATGAGGAATGGATAAAATGGTTGAATAAAGAAGCACAATATGAAATACAAACATGTTGATAACGGTTGATAGAAATTTTGTTCTTTTCTGCCGCATTAAAACGACCTAAAAAATGTAATGTATTTGATTTTCTATTCCCAAAGTATTATCACAATGGACAACCAAGTTGGGTTCTTTTTCTGAACTGCATTTGCTACGTGAAAATAGGACTTGCAGAGACTGAAATCACCCACTGCTGGGTGTAGAGAAAAAAAAAGTGATTGTCAGCTGCTGTCGTCCTATGGCCAAAAGCACAGAACGTCAAAAGACACGTACCTATTTGAGGAAATGAAAAGAAAGAAAATATTGGAAATTGTCAAATTGACATCTACCGTCACAATCCGTGTTGTCAATGTAGTGGGATTTTCACTATACTATGGGGTTTGGACGGTTTGGACACCCCTACTAAAGTTGTCAAAAAAGAAAAGGCCCGTTTTGACATTGATAGTTCTAGTAGTTAATAAATATCAAATTGGCAAAACTCTTCTTTGTTTGTATGAAACTGACAGGTGTCAAAAACGCATTCTCAAATGCCAAGACGGGCCTTTTATTTTTTGACAACTTTAACCGACAAAATTTTGCTTTATGTGGCTAGTGGTTTTGTCTAGTAGTTAATCTAATTCAATTCGCAGAAAATAATACAATCAACAATTAAAACTTCGACTCGAGAAAATGTTATAATAACACGATGGCATATTTTATTGTTTGTCTAAAACCACAAATTAAATTAAATGTTTTATTGGAACAAAAACCAGGTTCACAAATTTTTAGTGTTAACAGCTACATTAGTTTAAAAAACTAAAAACCTGTATCAGTAATTTTACGATTTATTTCTTTCAAATGCTGAAACCACTGCTGATTTAAACGTTGATTTGGAAAGACTGTTCAGCTTCAGCATAAGGAACATAGTGAAGACAATGACGTAGGCTATTTCTGTGTGGAGATCACATAATAGATAGAGATAAAATAATTTTGAAAAAAATATCCCAGCGGAATATATTTCCGGGATAAAAAATTCAACCGTATAAACATAACAATAACTTTTTCAGTAATTATGTTGTAAGATGATGTGCATTATTGATCTAAGGAATGATGTTAACAAAAAGACTATTATTATGTTGTTTTATTGTCCTGCTCAGCCGAACGTCGGTAATAAAAACAAAATTTAAAATTGCGACGAATCTAGTTTATTTCTGGTGATTTGAAGTACCGCCACTAGCTGACTCGGGAAAAAAAAAGATGGCAACACTGGTCACAATCACTAATGTCACTGTCAAGATTTGTTCAGACCTGCTTTTGTTGCGTCAGTTTTGGAATTGGTCATAACGTAATTTACACAATAGAAAGAATTTTTATAATGTTTTTCAAAGTTATTTGTGTATACTTTTTATTTACCACTCAATTATTATGTCGTGGTGAAACAGAAGTCAGGTCTGAAGAAGATGTAGGCGTAAAATATGCAAACCGGTGTGAGGTATGCAAGATTTTAGCTACCGAGTTGCAAGGAAGGCTCGAGGAGACCGGCAAAGTTCACGATGTCATCGAAATTGGATACTCGCTCGACGACGTGCAACCTAAGAAGAAGACAAAGTATCAGAAATCAGAGCTGAGACTGATCGAATCGTTAGAAGGCGTTTGTGACAAAATTTTGGAATATAACATCCACAAGGAACGTCACGATAGTACAAGATTTGCCAAAGGCATGAGTCAAACGTTCAAAACTCTGCATGGGTTGGTTGACAAGGGTGTGAAGGTGGATCTCGGTATTCCACTTGAGTTGTGGGATAAGCCATCTGCTGAGATAACACACATGAAAACACAATGTGAGAGTCTTTTGGAGGAGAATGAAGGGGCTGTTGAGGATTGGTATTGGAATCACCAAGGAGAGATTGACCTAACCAAACACCTGTGTACCCAACATGCCCTCAGGGGAGCTGATGACTCATGTTTGACAGAGCAACTGACTGCCTCTAAGGGTGAGAGAGGTAAGTCAGAACTATGAGACTCAATGTTTCATTAGAGAATGAAGTACAAGAACAATTTGTATTCCACTAATAGTCTGTGTTTATGAACTTTGTGATAACATGGAGGCATTTCAACCATAATATTATAAGTGTTAGTTAGTTACCTTAATTACTAGTAAGTTATAATTAATGAAATAATGATAATGTAATTGAACTTTTCTATTTGTAAGAAACATTATACTTATTGCACAGTTGACAAGGATGTAAACATAATAAGAACAAGAGTTTCTTCCATTAGAATCACTTTTATAGAGCATCTTGTAAATAGTCCATTTTGAAATAGGTATAAATATATGGGCAATGTCTTGGTAAAGCTGTTTCCAGAAATATGGAATTGGCTTCTGCTTACTTCATACAGTTAGAAACAAATCTTTTATCATGTTCTTCAACTTCTTGTACTATTGATCTAAACAACTTTATAATAAAATGGAACAATTAATAAAATATAGTGTTTTTTATTTAACACCATAAACCTGATTTTACACTTTTTTCTTCCAGAAGAACTTAATAATCTCTCGCTCATCAGTAATCACATTTATTTATTAAAAATAATATTATTCAAATATATGAATATAAACTTTGTGGGTTTTAAATAATTATTTTTTTTAAATAATTATTCCTGATGGGTAATATTTTGTGCTAAGGAAGAGTGTTTCACTGCATGCAATAATACAAAAAAGTAAAAAAAAATTTTGGTATTTGTGGTTTTTGCTAGCTTGTTTAGCTGTGTTCGACGATGACGACATGATATATGGGCATACATCATCACGTCGTCATCGTCGAACACAGCTGACAGGATACTCATGAACATGTCACTTTTCTCCACTACATTTTCTGTGTATAAAAACCCTTGAAAGTGTCTGTCTGTAGTACCTCTAGTTCCTCTGTCGGGGGCGAATGGACGATTATGTCTGACTCCGACCTAGAGTAACCTTTATTGTACGTACTTATTGCTGGCTGGTTGGTTATATAATATGTAATTAGTTTTATGACAAATATATCACACCAACAGCCGTTTTACTAAAATTCTACCAAACAAAAGCGAGGAATAAAACCACACTGCGTTTCTCGTGCTGGTTGCTACTAGTAGTCGCGGCGTATCATGCAAAGGACGACAGACTGTGGCTGGTAAAGGCGTGTTACTAAAGCTACTGTAATAACTTTATTAACGCACCTTATCCATTTTATTTTATACTAGCTACAGCCTGTGGCTTCCTTCCTTCGCCCGCGTGGATATCGGAAATAATCCCACGGGAACATGCTACCAGGACAAAAAGTAGCCTATGTCCATCCCCAAGACTCCTTGTTAAATTTTATTGAAATTCATTCAGTTGTTTAGGTGTGAAAAGGTAACCATACCGAAAATTACTTTCAAATTTATAATATTAGTACAGATGGGGCGATTCAGACGCAGTAAGCGTACTTTGTGCGTCGCATGACGGGCTTGCCCTCTTCCGTGGGTAATTTAAAAAATAAAACCAAATAATAATTAATAAGCACCTTTTTAATCGACTGTCAAAAAGTGTCACCTAATTTATATTTTGCACCAGTTATCTTACACAATGGTATTCATAGGTGCCAATAACATGCAGCCATCCTGCAATCGTATTGGGGCGAGAAGGAAACTAAATTTACTTAACAAGACAAATAAATAACTATAGGATTAAGGTTTTAAGGGTTCATATTATGATCACATAATATTAAATACATTCGCTCTTGTACTCAACGCGCATACAAAATTTTAACGACGTGATTCATACTATAATTTATCTCTTGAGGACACCGAGAGAGGGCCGTGACGCGCGGGGCGTCGTATTGAATCTCCTTGTTGACTGCTAGCGGCTAGCGGCTACACGGGCGTGTGCCGCGCCGCCGCCGCGTGTCTATGGTCTAGAGGTAGGGGCTGGTGTCTTGGTACTCATCGTCGCTTTCGTCGGAGCCGTCGTCCGTCAGCTGTCGCTGTGCGGCCGCTTCCGAGTCGCCAGCACAGTCAGAGCTCGATGCATCTGTTGACAAGCACTTACATAAGTCTCCTGTGGAACCGTCACTAATCCATAACAGCGTTAGAAATCATTGAGTAGTAGCATTGTGGAGGGTTAGTATGCATTTTGAACCTCCGACAATAACAGAGGGGTGTTTTATTTAGAGGCCAAGAGTATACAATCGTCAGTAAGTGGTCAATGCAAACGGAACATAAGCCTCAGAGTCATTTGGCTGCAGATCTATAACAACAACTATATCGAATGCGCATATCACTCGCTCCCTTACTACTTAAAACGAAAAGTTTACTTTAAGTTTGCATGCATGCTAACTGTACTTCATCTTCTAAAGCTATGCTACAACTACTCGATCATCACTATAACGTCAATTTTGTACTCAACGTTTTTTCTGTTACCTACACACTAAAGTCTCAAATAAATGCTCGCAAATAAAAGATATTATAAATAAAAATAATGTGTACAGAGTTGCTCAGTGTTTCCGATACTATAATAATATCATACTTTTCTAATCAAGATATACAGTTAGTTTATCGATATTTATGGAATAAATTTCAAAAATATCTTACCGTCTCATTTATTTTTTGTTATGAATTATTGAAAGATTTTTTTTCTTAAGCTGTTTCTTGCCCAATCTTTTTATGAAATTACGGTTTGAAATGGGCTCTAACTTTTAACTAAACTTCTCGAAAATCAGTCTTAATAGGCCAATAGAAATTTTATAAACAAAAAATCTAACAAACTCGATTTTGATAAGCGATTGTGTCTCTCGATGTTTATAATCGGTATCCGAGCACATCCAGGCAGCGTGTGTGAGTGTACTGTGTACCGTCGCGTTACAGTATCTAATACAAGCAGTGCAATAATTACCCAGTTACCTGCTTGCTGCTCATAGAGTGTTTCGTAGCGGCGGGACTTTGGCGGGGGCGGTGACACTGAACTGCGGCTACAATAGAAAAGATTTCAGTTAGATTTTTTTCTATTTCGCTTTGACATTTCTGTATGAAGAAATGGGCAAGTTTGAATATTTTGATTTCAGTTCACAAGAGACAGGTCAATTATCAAGATAAACTTGGCTATATTGTTAAAATCGTGGCCTGTTTTACAATTGACTGCCAATATCTAATACGCTATTTCCCCGTATTACCTCGGACATTTTTTAAAGAAATAAATACACAGCGCAAGTCAAAAAGACCAAGAGGTAGCCCGCAATACACCCTGCCCTTTCCCACACTATATGCATTACTAGAATACCAGCGAAAAATACTTTGCACAGGTTGCTGGACCAACCATAAAGACAAAAGCGTGCACCATCGACTGTGTGGTAAGAAAGTGGTCAAACACAAGCCTATCATATAAAACAACTACAGTATGTTGTAGTATTCGTCGCTGTGATAAAACCGCTCGAGAGTACGTCTCAAATTTTGCGCCATTTTATTTAAAAAAAAAAATGCCCTGATCGTCCATTAAAATGGCGCAGGATACAATGTTGTCAATATTAAAAATTATCCGGGAAACTGAGTCGTACGGGCTTATCACAGCGCTGAATTTACTTTACAACAAAAAAAAAAAAACAAGTGTGCAAAATGGTAAAATAGTGGTAAAAAAAGCCTATCATATAAAAAAAACTACGCTAAACTGATGATATAAGATAAAGTACCTGTGATCAAGTTCCTGCGCGTCTCCGTTCTCGCTGGGGGGCGGGGAGCCGCGCGGTGAGGGCGGCTGGCTGAGCGCCTGCATGAGGCGGCCCTTGGACTCGTTCCAGATGTTGGACAGGCGCCCGTCGGGGCCGAACAGCAGGAGGAAGGCATCGATCAGTTCTCGGGACTTCTCCTCCCATTTCGTTAGGATGTCCACTCGCTTCTCGCCTATATTTGTCATTACCTGGAAGAGAGTGGTTTGGTTATATGTAGAATTGATTACTTTACTGCAGGGCATGAAGGCAGTATTTGTTGAACAACATTTACTACATATATTAGGTTCATGCCCATCGGCAAACTCCGTTCATCATCTACACTTGCTGAATCATGTTCGTGTCAGTGTCAGTTCGGTATAATTCGAGTTAAACCGAACGGCTTTTTCCCAAACATGTATATCTACGTTTATTCAATTTTACCGCTCAGCTGTGCCGATCCATGTCGACCTGAACAAGTGTGTAAAAAGCGAGTTCATTCTATTTCTGGACTTCTTTTTTTACAGCTATTATAAATAATAATAGATCAATGACAACTGATTCATTATTGGAAGTAAGATGATTCAACATAAATCAAATGATGACTAGTGGAAGCAGCATATTTTCTTTATTTTTATAAATCCAACTAAATCTTTATCTTTTCCTCTCTCAAGGCTACAGAAACCTTTCAAATTTATTAGCAATTCACCCTATCGTTTGAACCTTGATCAAGTTCACTGACATTTCCAAGGCACCCATGATTCGGTTCAATTCGGTTGTTTACTGAAAAAGTTCGTTGAATCGGCAACAGGTCCCAGTTGGTAACGGCGCAAGGTCAGACGCCATTCTATCGGCGATATCTTGCTATTTTTGTGGAGAACGTTAAACACGTCAAGCTTTTGTTCGAAGTGATAATACAAGGTTAAATGTCTCGAACTTGTAATCGCTAGTTTAGTATCACTATTATTACTTAACTTGAGATTTGATCTAATAGGCATATTTTGAGACCAGGCGCACTTTAATATAAATATAAGATATGACTAAAGATCATAGAAGTAAGTCTTTCGATACGCGACGCAGATTTACGAGGAAAATCTTCACGAATTCACACTACCTTGACAAAATACTTTACAAATTCAACCCCTTTTGAATCGGAAACGGGTGGATCCCTTACTTAGAACTTCGAAACCTGTAAGTGTCTTTTCATTAGTAGTTTAGACTGTGCGATTTGCGAGTTACAGAACTATTTATACAGAAAGATATGTTTGTGAATCTCACTTTTTTGCCCTTCTCCTTGAGGTCATCCATCTTGTTCTGTAAGCGGAACTTCTTCTCATTGAGGAAGCCCACGTTGAGCTCCTTCGCCGAGTAGCCCCGGGCGAGGTTCCGTCGCACGTAGATGTCGTAGTCCCGCACTATTCGTGCGACAATATCTGATGTTGATACGCCTGGAACAATTAATGTTGTTGGTTAGGGAAAAGGATGAAATAATAGTGCCCTGTAGTAGGTAGCAGATAAACAACTCTCGCTCTGACCGCGTTCAGTATCGCTAATTACCCTACAGCTTTTACAGGCGTATGAAACGCCCAATTTGTCTACTTTACAAAGATTTATATTTCTGTAAATAATATTTTTATAAGGGTAAGTATAGTAAACTGCTCTCAAAATGGGTAAAAGGGAAAATATCGTAAGGAAACCGGCATGTTCTAGAACCAAAAATTCGAAGACATGTGACATCTACCAACCCGCACTGGGCCAGCGTGGTGGATTACGGCCCACTACCTCTCACAGAGAGGAGGCCTGTGTCCCAGCAGTGGGAACGTTATAGGCTGATTATGCTATGCTATAAGTAAACTACTCTATCCACGTACCACCATACTGATTCGTATACAAAAAATATTCATCAATTATCGCACAACAGTATTACTGAATGAGTGAAGGCCGAGGACCATACTCGGCCTTCAATGATTTGACAGACCAAGCCTGGCAATCGTAAACTGTTTTTAGAGAGGTATGGATGATGGACCTCTAGCTAACCTTACAAGATTGCCACCTTGACGGTTATCAGTCATGCATGCACACTGCGACCAGTGATGCTCAAACGGCGGCCCAATTATGTATCATATTTAGATATTGATACCCATCACGTCTACGGAGTTTCGCTAACTAATTTAACTGTGTCACGTAGATTGATATGCAAAGACTTTTTGACCGTAAAAGACTGAATACTCCATTATTACACGTACCATAAATGCTTTCAGCGAATTCTAATGATAAGCAATGTTCGATTCAGAAACAAATATTTAGAACATTGCCTTCTGTGATGTTTTATAAACATTGTTAGAATTTTGAATACAGCGAGTGCAGCTTTTTTAACTCGAGTGCGTCAGAAGAAGGGTTATGTTTTCAAATAAGAATTTGAATGACATGCGTCGATAGTGTAAAGTTGATATGTAGGTAGGTATCATTTTTGAGATCAAATTCAAGTCAATGAATAAAATTTAGACATAAATTGATAAGCTAATGTCGTAGAAATACTATTACGAAACCGACGTCTTTTTGTTAACCTGTTCTCGACTATCAACGTCAAAGCATATAGGTGCATATTATTATGAACATCGCCATTCCAATACTTTGTGTAAATTATTTCATCACAACTGCTCTCAAAACGGCGAAGGAAAACAGCGTGAGGAAACCGACATGTCCTAGAACCAAAAATTCGAAGACTTGTGATATTTACCAACCAGCACTTGACGCCCATGATTGCCCGGATTACGGCCCATTCCCTCTCACAGAGAGGAGACCTGTGTACCAGCAGTGGAAACATTATAGGCTGATTATTATGCATTTATTTATGATGATGTATTAGAACTGATTAGAGTGTTGCTAATGACTCTATTTTCTCTATTAGGTGCAGAACCATCTATCATTTTCATAATTTTCAGTTTCTACATATGGCCTCTCTGGTTTCGACCGAAAGTTTGGAGCTCAAAATAGTCTCTATTGCCGTAGTCGGGTAAAAAGGTATAAATAAGTACAAACGAAGAATGATCACCACGTACCTTCCGTCCGCTCGGTGGCAACAAACATGTCTTTAGCTTTAATGAGCGCATACGTGTCCTCGCAGTCTTCCGTCGTGTACGGAATGTCGTCGTGTGCCACGAAGTCTATCTTGTGCTTCTCTAGGAACTCCTCGTCGTACTCCCACGGCGCGTCTGTTACGACCTGCAAACAAGATGAGGCGAGCATTACAACAAGTACAATTGTCTGAAGGCAAGAACGAAACCAAAATAAGGATGATCTGATTCTTTCTTTCATTTCATCGCCTTTCCATCACTCAATTTATTATACACATTTTAACAAAAACATAAGCTAAATTATGTCACATAGATTTAGTATAGCAGATATTATTTAAGCTGTAATTAATGAGCGACGCTTCTTTACTGTCTAATGCTGTTAGCTAACGATGCATTCATTATTTTGTAAGTCAAATGAGGACAATACTTCAATTTTATTTTTATTTTCATAAAATATTTTATAGTAAGAATATTAGGTGCATTTCTCATTTCTTTTTAAAAATATGAATGTAAGCAGTTAAAAGGCGATAAAATATTTGTAGGCAATTTTTGTTTGTTTTTAAGTCTCTATTTCATCTATATCTACTGTTAGTTAGTTAGTAGTTGTAGGCCAGGGTCGTACTAAGAGCATACTTTGGCACACTGACTGGGGCCCGGAACAGAACAGGGTTACAAATGTAAGTCTGCATTATTTTTACTTAATAATTTTAGTACTGAATAAAATATTTATTTACTGTCCCTGATGGGTCACTGAACTGGGACTACCCGAGGTCCGGTAGGCAATGGTGTTGATAGATCTTTATTTTTTATTTATTTATAGAGTAATATTATTCATTGGAAATTAATTATAAGTTTTAAATTAAATTTATGTAAAGTAAAATTAAATGAATAAATGCGCCATATTATTTAAATCGCCTTTGCGATTTAAATAATATGGCGTGTTGGGTGTCAAAGTTCAACTTGTTTGCATTTACGGAAGTTATTTGAATCCATCTGGAAAACTAAATGGCCCGCCATTGTCTACCAACCTTGCGTTTAATGCTTACTCATGAAGTTGTAAAAAAATTGTTAGTTATCAAGTTGCTATGACGTAAATACTGTAATTAGTAAGGGATCGGCGCTTCGTGTTGATTATAGCTGACAGACTGCTTATAAAAAACTTGAGTAGGTGCAAAAAAGAGGCAAGATTGGCGCCCCAAAAAAGTGAAGCTCAATTAAAATCATATGAATAGCACATGGATTTAGTATAACACATATTCAGCTCTCATAACGGTAAAGGAAAACATCGTGAAGAAACATGTGGCATGTCGTAGAACCAAAAGTTCGAAGACAATGACGAAGTGACATCTACCAAACCTCACTGGGCCCGCGTGGTAGATTACAGCCTACTCCCTCTCGAACAGAGCAGACCTGTGTCCCAGTAATGGGAACATTATAGTCTGATTATGCTTATTCAACACAGGTATGATTGAGAGACGCCTCTTTACTGTCAAGTGCTGTTAGTTAATGCTGATAGATAACGGTGCATTCATTATTTTGTAAGTCAAATGAAGACAATACTTCAGTTTTTTTTAATATTTAAAAAGTATTTTACAGTAAGAATATTAGGTGTATTTATCATTTCTGTTTAAAAATATGAATGTAAGCAGTTTAAAGGCAAGTAAACATTTGAGCGCCAACCCGTGATGGTGAAAAAGCACAATAACTCAACAAAATTATGCATATTGTAGAGGTTTCGCGTATCCTTCAAGGCGAACAAAAAGAGCTGAATAGTCCAATTCAGTTTAAAAGCGGCAAGCAGCCTTTAAAAGCAATCTTTTCTTTGACGTCAGTTACATGGAATACCCTCGGCCTCGCTGCGCGGGTCAAATTGCTCTTTATTGAACGTGATTGGCGCACAAATTATCATAATAAATCGTTATCTTTTTTATTTCTCCGCTCAGGCCATACACCAGTACTTACTCGAAAGAAGAAAAAAAAACAGGTTCTTTTTTATAATTTTGTTACTATACATAGCTACAACTTGAAACCAATAGAGGCATTACCTAGTTATGCAAATTTCGATTTATATTATTCCTTATTTCATCATGTTGGAATCTTCCGCAGATAAATATGCATTGGAGTATGTACGATGTACGATCCGCATTTATAGTACAAAACGCGGATCGTACACCGCGAACTCGCTGCCCACCCGCGGCGAGCTCGCTGCGCACCCGCGACGTGTTCGCCGCGCACACGTTGCGAACTCGCGGCGAGCTCGCTGCATACTCGCCCCGCTTTCGACTCGCTCGCAACTCGCTAGTGTGATAAAGCCCTTAGCGCACCTGCGCAAGCGCATATCCAACAGCAACACGTCCCGCGCAGAATTATAGACAGTCGTATGACAACAATAGACGTGTTCTTGAAGTAACAAAAACCGTTTTAAGCTTGCGATTTTCCGTAAGTATATTTTTAGTTTTATCTCCCCATTCAGTTGCACAATAGAGCCAGCATCATAACTGTTGGCACATGTGACTTGGAGGTCAAATAAAACTGACGCAGTCAAATGAACCGCATAAATCTCACCCGTTAGGAGAAACGTGTCTAATGATTAATTATCTAAATCTTAATAAGTAATATTATAATTTTGCCAAGCAAACTTGGTCTTTATAGCCCTGTTACTTATTATACTCTTTTTCAGGTTCTGTATTGTGTAATCAAATTAAAGCATCAATCGTACGATCATTCTTAGAATAGAGTTGAGGACGTTAGGTCAAAGATGTAATTGAGAGCAATGATGATTAATGATGACATTGGTTTAATTGTTTTTAGTCCAAGCGCCACCATGTAAACACGTGCATCAAGGAATCATACTTGAGATGAAATGGAGTTCAATACTCGTACTATTTTGAATACCTATATTTGCCAATTCATATAGAGAGGAGAGGAGTGAAAGAAAGGGTCCTTTGCCCTGCAGTGTGACAAAATAGGCTAAAATAAATACATTCTCCAATATATTATTTGAAGTTTCGCCTTGCGATGACGACCCCCTTTCGCCCTGTGGGATGTGTATTTTATCATGCCTTTTATTTGAGATGGGAAATCCCTACTTGCAGAAGCACACTCGCATACCGGGACATGAAGTGAATAGTGAATCACAAATAACAATTACCTCATCGACGTATCTGCAGTGCCTGACAGCCTCATACCTCTCATCCTCCGTCATTACTGTGCGACCCTTGCGACTGTGTGTCAGATTGTCGCTACATACTGGAAACAACAAACAAAACTATATTAGTGATCTAGCTAAACGTATAGGCCTACAATTACGGGTCTTACGTCATCAACCTTAATTATCTCGTATCTGATAAAATTCCCCAATGTTTCCCTGCCTGATAATAAAATTAATTTACACATTTGGAGTGTTGTTTTTGTTGGGTCAGCGATTCTCAACATGCGGCCTGCAGGGCCATTCCGTGCGGGCCGTTGACTAAAAGCTCAACAGATATAAGGTTCGGGCGGAATAGGTACAGGTGGGTAAATTATTGAAATTGTAATGCTGCGCGGTACTGACTACAACTACATAGGTACGCACGACGACATATTAAGGTATACTTTTCCAGTATATGCTGACGTCTCATTGTGCGAAAAGCCTATACAGCGAGGTCAGCTAAAGTTGGTAATGTGTACCTTGATATGTCGCCGTGTGTACCTATTCCAAAAAAGGAATCTTTTTAGAGCCAGCGGTGAAAAAATTACAGAGGTTAAGGTTGAGGATGACAGTCCGATTACCTAAATATGGCCCGAGACTGTGCCAGTGGCCGCTTTCAAGGACACGTAGAATTGATTACACTAATCCATTTATCGGTAATTAAACATGAAAAACTATTCTTAATAATACCTACAGTATTATCTCTGATGCTAATTCGTTTTAGGGACGAGGCATTTTATTTATTTTTTATCAGAATCGCATTGTTTACGCTTTACACGTGCGTAATTGATCAGTCATGTATCGTACGACAAATCGACCAATAGAATCGTTTTATTTTCATCTTCATAGTGGAGCCACGCGGCAATATGCCAGGTAGGCCGCACTGAACGATGCCTTGCTGTTTACATTAAAAATAAGACTGGCACTCGCGATTGCCTGATTATGTAACAGTTATGTTAAGTACATTACATCGCATTTTTTAATGTTTCTCTATCGATTAAAGCAGGTAGGTACTTCACTTTGCGTGTATCCTAAATAGTATGCTGATTGTTTTGTTCCAAGCGGCATTGTTATTTGTATTGGGGTGAATGATCGTCTTATTAACATCGATCTATTGTATTCCGGTACTTTACTAATGGCTATTTAATATTAAGAATACAAGTCCAAGGGCACTCTATTTGTACCAGTATATACTGCGAACACAGAGCTGCCATTAAATTTAAGTGGAACTCGGTCAGGCAGTTACGTTAACGTAACAATTATTTATTTATATCGTTATTTGTAGCTTGTGGGCCGATAGCGTGACGATGTTTACGTGTACTAGTGTCGTTCATACTTGCGTTCAAATTTTTCCAAGTAATTGTTTACTCAAGGGAAAAGTGTTATCCCCGTAATTACTAGTTCCTATTAATCTTGCATGAATGGTTTACTTTAAGATACGTTACGTAGCCTATGTATAGAAAAACATCGAACATTCGACGGGCGTTATCATTAAACTGACATTACGCATCGCAGACTGGAGTCATACGATGCGAGAGAACTCAATGAGTCAGGCTTGAACGTTTTGATACAATAAGTACAATGGGCAAGGAGGAATAAGATAATGATGCACTCACCACCAACAATGAGGTAGACATTATGGAAGACTGTCTTAGCCTGTTGCAGTTGCCTGGCGTGTCCTTGGTGGAACATGTCGTAGATGCCGTCTGAGTAGACGCGCACCTTGCGGTGTGCTGTGCCCGCCACGGCTGCTGCGCGGGGTATGCGGCCATAGTGACATTTTTCCCGTTCCGTTATTGCATCTGGGTCTGTACTGAATGGCGCCGCAAGCCTTAATGACTGTAACAAGAAAATAAAATATTTAATTACCTGAATTTCAAGTGGTAACTAAAAACAGAAATTGGTTACGATAAACTCCTATGGGGTGAATGTTCTTTATAACTTAAGCTGTAGGTACTAATGCCGCCCACATTAAACACACTACAGCGAATGCAAATTGGGAGACTCGGATCGACAATAATTTAAAGCTGGCTGCATTAATATTAGCCAGTTGTATTCAATACCGCTTGTCAGAATGTTCAAAGCAACACTTGAGATAAATTAATGAAAGGCCACTGAAATTACATACGTAGAAACCAATTTACTTGCCTAGTTAATATCAGATATGAAAGTAATGATACAAATGATATTGATGAGCCGACAAATATGATTACAATAGATAGAAATTGATAGTATTCAATTGGGATCTCATTTCGCAGTCCTTATAAAATAATTAATTAAGAGTGAAACAAGTTGTGTAAGTACGAATAAACCAGATTACGCTGTATTGTTCAGGCGTCAA
The DNA here is from genome assembly GCA_947507525.1 of Apamea epomidion. Lineage (NCBI taxonomy): Eukaryota > Metazoa > Arthropoda > Insecta > Lepidoptera > Noctuidae > Apamea > Apamea epomidion. Next base: position 8,365,733 of record OX382226.1, on the reverse strand, counting down.
GGTTCAAGCGGTGCTCGATGTCAGCCGTTAATGATAATGAAGTGGCGTGATGTGACGTCGAGCTAGTGGCCGGCATAGATTAACAACAACGATTCATGGCTTGTTATCTAAACGCGCATGAGTGTGTCGGTGCCTCTAACAGCGGACATATTTGTGCAAATGACACTGATTACTATGTTGTTATAAATTTTTTAGCTTAGTCAGAATTTAAGGAAAACCATTAAACAGAAACCGAAATAAAAGTTTAGATGATGCAACACTTTGAGAAATTATTAAATACTCCTTCGTAATTGTTCGTCCCTACTCTCACCTATGCTGGCGATAATTAATTGATTATTGGTTGGTCATTCAATAACATCTCAGTAAATAGATTCACTATAAAAGTTATGTATTAACTGTTTATAAGAAGTTGCAGGTGGTCGCAATGCGTTGGATAATAAGCCCAATCGAACAATACACTCAGGCGATAAAACAATGCTTGTTATATTTTATTACATTTTTATTGAAGTAGTACTTGAGACGCAAGTCATTACTCCACATAACGCCGAGTATTCACTAGCTGACAAATAATATTGTTTTACACTCAAGAAGACTTTCTTCATGCGGAAACATTACGAGGAAAGATCAATATGTATGGCGTTTACACATACGCCCGACATGACAATTCTAAAATACCCGTACTGCAACTCTGAAAGCTCTTCAGCTAACTTTACATAACTTGAAACGAAGATAAGGAAGTAAACGCAGCAAAAAATTGCGACAAATGTACCGTCTCCAATTTGCTTAAATATTTCATCATTTCTGTCGACACAGCGCCGTGTTGAAGAACGCGGGTAATTATTTTTCGCATAATGGATAATGTGCATATCCGGCATTGTACTTCAATTAAAAGAATTGACAATCATGTGTACACCAACAACAATACTTTTACTTATGTCGTGACGAGACGCTGTAATCGCTATCGCATCATTTAAGTTAGACGGTAATTCGGGTCACATAGCTTTTCGAACAGACTGTATAGACATTGCACAACGAACCCAATCATTTTAATTGTTTGGCAATTTTTTCCATGTTTTATATTCTATAGAAGCATAACAGTATAAAGCCTCGTTACGTTAATGGTTTAGGTTCTTTTAATTTTAAAATTAATTCAAATTATTTTTAAAGTAACACGTATTTTAGCCCAGGCCGCATAGGAATGCCACCGACCGGGTCGTGTCACAATGCGGCCCGTGGTCTTAATATCGTGTATGCGGCCCGTTGTAATTAGTCGTTTAGTACCACTGTCTGAGAGGTTATTATACATTATTTTAATCGTGTAGTGTAGTGTATTAGGTATGCTAATATGGAAACGTTACAGGAAGTTTAATTCCGCCTGCAGTCAGATTTTTTTTTATAAAGGCATTTGACGATTATTATGTAAAGTTTTAAACTTTATTATATTTATCAATATGATACACAGTCCAAAAAGGTTGCTAATTTGCTCTTTTATAAAATAAATATTTTTTAATTATGTGCATTGTTTGTGTTTAATTATGAAGAAATGGTTGCTGTAGAGAGGAAGGGACGAAATCGTCTGTCTGTTGGGACGTAGATCAATAGACGTGGTGTTTATGACAGAGATGGCACTAGAACTCAAGAACAAGATATGCCCGTCGCTCTGAAAGGCAAACGAAAGTCAGGCCACATTTCCTAGCACACGTTTTCTCGATTAAGGCCGCCGAGAAAAATCAGTTCAATCCAACACTCATATCAATAAGATTACATAGTGTATTTTTAATGCGTAAAAAAAATACAAATTGATAACGCTGAAATCACACATGGGCAAAATTATTAGCCTGATCGATTGTCACTACAGATTTACACAATTAATAAATATTTATCTATTCCACAAAATAATCGGTAGACTATCTAAAATGATTAACATCTTTATCATCGGCTGATGTGTCTACTTGAATTTATCTACGTAATATTTAAAAAATAATCTATGAATTAGGTATCGCCTGAGATAGTGAATTTCTGCGTCAAAGCACGGTTCATAAGGTGTGAAATACTCTGGACTGAATGTCACATGTGGAGGTGAAAAAGATGATAGCTTGCTTATGTAAATACAATACTGGAGTTTGATAACAGTATTATAGCCGTTAGTCACACTCACACCCCCCCCCCCCCCCCCTACTGTGTGTCACTCGTCCGTATTTGCGAAACACATTTTCAATCACAATCTGAAGATATTGCTAAACCATTTCTTTATATATTATGTTCGAAAAATTTGTGTGCTCAACAACTGCAAATCGACAATTGCAAATAAGGCAATGAATGTCGGCCAAAATTAAAGCCATTGCTACTCATAATGTGTTACGCAATTACCTACACCGCAGGTTAGAATATCCTGTGTATACATAATTTATTTATTTACAGTTACATAAAATAGTAATTTTTATATTATTATTCCTGTTACCAAATATAAATACAGCTATTACTGCAAAATTGCAGTAACCAGCACCCTATTTGCGTAACATCCGAGAGTTTTGAAGGATATTTCTAATCCATTGCTTCATAGGTTGAATAAATTCGTCAGCTGAACAATACAAATAACGCAATGAACGTGACCGAACTGTCAAACAAAATGAAAATATATGCGATCAGTTATCATTTTATGTGTGTTAAGCAATTAAGTACCCCGCACGATAGACAAAGTTTATAGTCGATAATGATTAATTTTGAAATTCTAATAATTTATAATAATGAAATTTATTTATTTTACCGCGGAATAACACTATCATTACGGAAAATACTGGTCGGTTCACAGATATTGTATTGTATAATTATTAACTGCTGAAACTGTCTCATTAGATTAACATTCAGTTTGTTCGAATAATTGCAGTTAATTAACTTTGTAATAAGCATGATTACTTCATTACAATAATAACTTAATAAGTCAAGCACATACCATTTATAATCAAGAAGATGAATTAATAATCTATTCTATTCCACAAGTCGGTTGATGATCCATGTTATACGGTAATGACGACCTTGTCTGTGGGGCGGGTCTATGAGGAAATAGCTACAAATTGCTACAAATCGATATTCATCAATAAGTAATTCCTACGAACATTTGTTCGATAACTGGACACGCTGAAACCCGCATTTTTAAGCATTCTTTAATCAAGACTTTTAAATTTTTTCATTTACATACTTACATGACCAATTTTAGTTTACTATTAATTAAAATTATCATAAAACTAGCTGTAGCCCGTGACTTAGTCTGTGATCCAGGATGAAAAGTAGGTATTCTATGTCGTTACCCAGGTCATAGTTTATCTGTGCGTCAAATTTCATCCAAATGCGTTCAGCTGTTTTAGCGTGAAAGCGTAACAAACCAACTCATTCTCGCATTTATAATATTATAGTTTGGATGAATAGTAATTTTAATGGACTACTTACATGGGTAGTGGGTAGGGTGCGTACCTAAGGTCCTATTTGAGAAAGATGATGTCCATGCGATATTTTTTTGAACGGTTTTAAACAATTCGATGTTTTCACATGGAGTTAGGGAAAACTTTATTTATGGGCATTAGTCATATACAGCAATAATAAAATCTATTTAATAATAATAATTGTACTGTACTTATTAAATATAACTGTTTCCATAATAATAATGATGACCATTACCACAACACTCCGTGTCACAAATTAGTTCAAAAATAATTACATTACAAATACTATTTAATTTACTTGAAGCATACTTGAAGTTTAGACTGACAGGTCATCAACAGTAATTTTGTGATTATTTTGTAAACTTAAGATTATGTTAAGTTGGGCCGTCTGAAAATTCCACAATGAGCCAGAAATACAATGATATAAGGAAGAAATAACCTAGGAATAGTCCGACAACTAACGGGGTCACTAATGTTAAAATCATTCAAAACTTTAATGATTCATCTACTTGAACTGTACCAAATAGTTAGTAGAAATAGGTATATACTTTGGTATATTAAGTTCCCGAATCCTAAAACTTATTAATTAATAAACTAGAAGATATAGCAGTTATAAAAATATAGCATTCTTTACTGAACATTAATTTTGTTTACCTAGGCGTTCATTGTCCCATTGCACACATAATTTCCACATAATTATGGAGATAACTTCAACGACTATCAACCTGTTACTCGATACGAGAATATTCTGTAAGTAGACCTCGTTAAGTGAAGTCATTGACAGTCAGAGAAGCGTGAATACTTAATCGATTACTTAGCTGTCTATTGTATAATGTTCTAGAATTCAATGGCATACAGTTTAGGCAGCAGTCAGTACCGTATTTAGCTCAAACCTCCGGTTAAGACACCACGCGAAGTGATTCATTCATTTTGGCATTCAGGCGACAACGACTAGTTAGCTATACAATGATGATTGAATTTATGGAAGTCAGGAATGCATTGGCGTAGGTTTTCGATTAGAGACCTCCATCTGGTAGGTAGAACATGGCGCGACCGCTAGAAAATAGTGCAGAAAGACTGAATGCGGGACGTACAAGAACGTGAAAAATAGCTTGAAGGAGTCTTCTGCTAGAGGAGAGATGCCTTACTTTATGATGGGAATTAATGACGCATTTTAAATCCTGTACTATTTGATGTCCTATGGTAATGGTATGGTATGGTTTGTTTATGGTATGGTTTGATTATGGTATGGTTTGATTATGGTATGGTAATTTACAATTCATATAAATTACGTATATCTAAAAGGAAAAAGAGTATCTTTTAGTCTTTGAGGAAAATGTTTAGGGTAAATGGTGTTACCAGCTCGGGGAAAACTACACATCATCACTAATAAACAACACCCATTAGAAGGCAGAGAAGTTTATGTAAAACATAACGATTGAATCGGAGTTGCTTCTGTTTCCTAAATGAAATATTCTCAAACATTACATACGTGAGGATGCCACTATTTCCAGCCGCAAAGTTAATTATATCGAACCATTCATAATGAACATTGGACTCATAGGCACTGCAGTCACGCTATTTGATTCTGAAACACAACAGTTATTTTTTCTAAGGAAGGCCTTAGAAAAAATAACTGTTATATCATTCGTTAACCTCGCCATAAACTAGAAGCTTTATCATTCTCAGAAATCACGAGGAGTCGTTTCCAAAAAAATACAACGACTCGAACAATGACCAATTAAGTAATTTATTTATTTGCACAAGTAATACACATTTTATATTGAATCTACAAAGACAAACAACACCAAGCGAAGATTGTTGATGATAACCCAAGTCTTAGCTATAAACTTGAACAATGTGAAAGCCGCTTTGGCCTATTTCGAACAAATCCAAATAATTTACCAGCTGATATATCTGACATTTGCTGTGAGAAATGTTACCGTTACGAATACCGTCGTTGGAGGAGAATACTGTCTGATTGACGTCAAAAGATTTCGTAACCTTCAGCATAAACGACAACCGAAAACAGAGGTGTTTTACGCGTCACAAACTCATAAGCTAGTCGCCAAGGTTACACGAGAATAGTAGACGCAAGATGCAGTAACATTAAACACTGGCCCAAAATAAACGAAGAACTTCGACATCCACATCCCGTGACATCGAACTTGAACCTGGTTATTTTGAGCGTGAAGAAATCGACTGCGTACGTAATCCAATCACAACACTTGAGAAACAGCAACCTTGGGCAGCAAGGCAACAACCTGTTCTATAGATATTCAACATAATGTAACTCGGTTCAGTAAGAGCACCCACCCAACTTAGCATGTCAGTAACTACAAGGCACGCGGCGAATGCTCTCGAAAACGCCAATAATTGCAAAACTTGTTTTTTTTTTTGTTCATTTAAATGAGTATTCGACAATTTACGTCACGCTAGTTCATGCAAATCATCTTTGTGAATACATTGTGGCCAAACTTTACTTTATTTTCAGAGAAATATACGCCTGCGAGGAGATAACTAATCCCAAGGATGTTATTTGCAGTTGAAATTGTTTGTTTAGCTGGTGGTGAGTGACGCAGCTCAAGTGTAATTAAACTGTTTGTAGACTATACTTAAGACTTCACGTGAATGTCGCTTTGGATTCCGAAGTTGGAAACTATTCCCGAATCTGTTTTCTATATCCGGAAAACGATGTTCCGCATTAAAGGCTAGCCAATAATCGTTCAACATCAAAACACCTACGTTATCCTACGTAATTGTATAGTTGTGTACCAATGATGTATTCAACTACTATAATTGCAGTTGTAAGTTAACAGCAATGGACCATAAGTATAGGTTACATCATCATCATGGTCGCTATGTTTACTAAACGCCACTAGATGGTTTGGTGCGTCAGATATTACTGTATATTTCTTTCATTATCTCATCCTTTGCCTTAATGCAGTCTGCTTAGATTAGAGTATCTTTTTCTTTCATAAATCTGTTCCAGCTGTGATCTCAGTTTTCGCTTCCTTCCTTATATGGAAGACATCATCTTTCCTCAGGTATGTTATTTTCTTCCATGCATCCAAATTCTTACTTATGTATATTCTCGTAACATTCTCCTTGTTCCTCTGCATCATTTCTCCTTACTATGGCCAATGATTGGTACTTGACTTTCATCGCTGTTGCTTTCAAACGCTCACTAATTTATTTACTCAAAATCAGTTGCATTCTATTACTGGTTAATATCTTAACCTTTGTCAGGTAAATACTGTTCTTTTAATTAACTTCGTGGAATTCAGGACCGCTTAAAGACTCTTCAAATTGCGAGTGATGTGGGACTGGGATCTTTTTAACCGAGTCAAACCCAAGAATGCCAAGGTTAAGCCACACAGATTAATAAGGCTGAACTTGGCTCTGGGTCAATTTTACTTGTGGTTCAATAGCTTGTCTTCAAATTATTAAAAGTCACCTTGTCAAAAAATTGTGGGCAAACTTACAACGCAACCTCTATCTTGAAGCTAAATTTAGAAAGTATAAAAAAGGCTCGGTTTTTGAAGAAAGTAATTAGTTTTTTTGAATTTAACTAATAGAATATGCTAATGAGACAAGTCATTTATTTACATTCACCTTAAAAAGTAAAAGTATATTTTCGTTGATTATGCTGGTACTTTAGATGTTTGTATTTGTACAAAAGTTCTGTGCATAAAGTACATTTTGCTATCCACATAACCATATTTATGTTTGAGAATTTATGTACGAACTTTCTATGGAGTAGTCAAACATAGACAACCTTCTGTGGTTCAGTGGGTAGCTCTAACTTTCACTCATACTTGAACAAACAATGAGCTGTCTTCTAGTCTGCAAGTTATCGTTTACAAGATTTCTATTTCATGGTTTAACTAACTGACATACTTGTCACCTTGTTTATCTCTGATGCGGAATATAATGTCAGACTGTGTGATGATGACAATGTAAACATTGAACTGAACGTAGCCTGCGTATGGTCCATGAGTAATGAAAGCTGTGTTACGCCGGCAAACAAGGCAGGCTAGGATTAAGCAGAGGTACTTACAGTGTGATCTATTATTTCCTGTTTCACAAATCCATTTTTTCTGTATCCATTGAGGGAAGTCTCCAACTGACCGTTGACATGCCCATGCCCGTTCGTGAGCGTCGTGGTTATCGTTAAAGCTGACATCATTAACTATTTTATATTGTCTTTCAACTTGAACTAAATTACTTTTCTGAACGTGATATAAAAATATTAAAGTTATAATATAGGAACTAACATTATTATTTTTGATTAATTTTCTTTAAAAAAATATCGAGTTTTTTTTACCAAAATAAACTAACTTCAAATGTGAGTGAAGTAAAGATTGCCAAGTTGCAATTTTTTTTCAGTACTCATATGTTTCGGGCTATGTATTTGTAACCGGTATTTTAGGTAAACAACGGAACACGCGAACTCCACGGAACTATACGAGTGACTAAAGCGATATGAAGCACGGAGTCGGCGTGACTAGGAATGTTTTCTGGTGCGAGCGGCGGGTGTGAGCGGGTGAATGGCGGGCGCGGGGCGGTCGATGCCGGGTGGCGCGACGCCGACGTGGAGGCCCGGCAGACACGCGACGCTCCACGAGTCGCCCCGAAGGGGACTTTACTTCACTTTACAAGCCGACGAGCGACGACGTCGCCCACCGACGATACAAGCAAATAATCGCTGTATGCAATGCACCCAAACCAGACAAACATAATCGCATTCGCACGATGCAGCGCAAAGTGCAGTCTGTTTTATAAAACCTGTACATCTGAGCAAGCAAAATACTGACTCATGAGTAAAGTCTCAAAAATTCAAAGGAAAACTCACTTTACTCATTAACACTGTCTTGTATTAAGCGTCAACTAACTAGTGGTAGCTGGGCTGCTTGTCCAGCAGAATGCACCTAGAGGGGGCCTCGGGGCGTTTGCATGTAGTGGCGTTACTCCCCCGAGAGTAACGCCACTTGCAGATGCTATTTTGCACCACAAAGTGGGTAAGACAAGACAGACAAGATTTCGTAAGCCGATTCACGGCAACCAGATGACATTGATGAGACCTAAAGAGACCTGATAAGCACACAATTTAAAAAATGGGCACAAATCCTTTACGTAACACGTAATTACAAATTCGATATACGAGCAAATACATTTATCACAACATCGTACGATGTTGATAACACGTAAGTATATAATTATAAAACGATATCAACACCAGCCTTCACAACAGCCGGTGATGTGATGACACATTTTAATTTGTTAATTGCCGTGGGGCTGAGGGCATGGTAGTTCCAGGAATGTTGACAGCCCCAATAAGTACAGCTAGGAATGTGTGTGATACTGATAACATTAAATGGATAATTTTACATGATGTTTTATATCCTGCTAAGCCAAATTCAAAGATGGTAAGCGACAAAACCTGTTCTAAATTTTACGAAAATCTATTTTGCAGGTTTTATAAAATGATTGTTATGTAAAGATTTCTTGTTATGAAATACTCTCTATACCACTGTATTATGTGTTTAACATATCATACTATGACATGGTGTGATAACGTGTCCTTGCTCTACATTCCAGCATGCCTCTTATTTTCGAGCACCGAGCACACCGATTCGGTGCACATGAACTGCGAGTGCATCGTGCACCGAATCGGTATTTGCCATCACCTGATCGGCACCAATGAGAGCAAAGCAATTCTTGACCAACATAAATACTGCGCTTGCATACAATTTTGAAATACTTCTGACAAATTGACAAACAGACAGCCAGCCAAATTCTCCCGTCTATTTTAAAACACATACATCCTGCGCATAATGACTGTACTTATTGGAAAAGTAAGAGCTGTTTTTGAAGGAGGCCTTGTACTTTACTTAGTAAGTCGTCTATAACGACTACCTGTTACACCTAAAGTACGTGACTTGGATGAACAATTTACTTCCTCGTATCAATTATTGCAGAGATCGTCGTTTTTCAATTGCTCTCAAATAATTAACTGGAAGAGCGAGTAGCGACCGATAATATTACTGTCACATCCAATTTCTATTTATGGTTTGCAAGAATGTATGTTATTTGGTCAGAAGGTGGAGCTGCTAACAAGCTAGGCTAGTGGTGCTAACAATCGTTCGCACTTCGCACTAAACTTACGAGCACTATTGCGATTTCGCGATAATAGCCAGTTCTACTGAGCACCATAGTACTGGCTCGCATACTTCTGTTGGCGATTATTATCGTTTCTCGTTTGGACCACCCGAATCTCAGTATTTCTCATTTGAATTCGCACGTGTCAGGCGCGTGCCGTCAGCCTAAGATTTCTGACGTACAACCTCCTCCTCGCCTGTGTTAAAAGTTAGCAACCTTGAAGGAGTGGACCTTTCAAATTCCTTTAAATCTACAGAGACAGCTGTGTAGCTGACGTTACCAAAGTTTTTACATATCGACAGTTTTGTTTCAGTAATTCAGTGAGCGTCACATGCGGAGACATTAAATTTCTCAAGAATTTTATCGACGTTTTACGCCACTTTTTGAATTGTTAGCATTTTCTTTTTTTATTACTTGTATTTTCTAATCATCCGCAAAGTAAGTACTCAGTAAACATGTTGTCAGTTTATGATTTGTTTGTTGTTTTCATATGGTCACAATCGTTTTAAAAATAATATCTTCAAAGTCACCTTCCTTACACGGTGGCTAAAAATAAATGGCAACGAGCCTATATCCCTCCTTACACGAATCATAACTACTCTTGAACATGTATTTAAGATAAGATGTACGTGGATCATTGGACTTACATGACTGATATTAGTCATGCTCTCTCAGTTTATAAAATGTGATTCTGATCTATCTATTTTGGCAGTCCAAACTCCAAACTTCAGTTTACTTCAGCTGTTGACAGCATGTACTAGTAAACAATGACACGTGTGATGAGATCAAAGTCACATTTAGCGAATGTAGTAATAGTGGATTTACTAAAGATAATCTGACTGGTTTGTCATCTGTTATCTATATTTAGAATATAGGTTGCCCTCACTAGTTAGACTCGGAGGCAACGACCGACCTACTAACCGAGTGGTGGGCGCCAAGCGAATGTCTCGGAGAAGTGAGAACAGCAATGGGCTGGCGTGCCAACACTGTTATTCCATGACACACTCAAATGATTTAATTACAGATACCTAGAAGCCGGTACATAAAATTGCTATCCCACGTTCAAATCCTACCGAAGGGGACCCCAAAGGGCTGTGGATGTGTTGTTACTCGCAGGATGCAAGCCATCAACGAAGATATCTAGTTTCGTTCTTCTTAGTAGATGAGGAAGCAATCAGAAATAATCAAGGATAACTGAATAATATGTCCAGCAATATTTCTTGCAAACTTACAACATATTAGGGAAGAACTTTTCGCTTTTACAAGAGATTTTTAAAAACCGGCTGTTTGTGGAATGCGCTTCTTAATGAGCTCATAATCGTTCAAGGATGCGTCAATTTGTTCATGGCATGCCGCACGACACGCTTCCATGACATGATGACTGACGATAAAGTGGGAATCATTTCGTCAAGCGCGTTACGCAGCTCTTATTATGATCTGATTTGCTTCTCTGGCGTAACTGATTAGCCATTTAGTTTATTGCTTATGTATAAGAGCAAGACATAAGCAGATACGTGGTACAGTACCTTACCTAGTTTATTTTACTTGTTTAAAGAATGTTATCACGTATTATCAATGTTGTATTCATTACAGCATGCTCAGCTGAAGCGCTATTCCGTCCCATTGTTGTGCTAGTGACGTAACAGCAATTTGTAGACGAAACGACAGAAAAGAGTTGATATAGTCACAGTCTCACAGACCTACTTGAGAGGATTACGAATTCACGAGTGTTCAGATTCGTGCTCACATTTCTCAGAAGACCGGACTTGACACAGATAACTGACTTATTCGTTGTTTGTTATCATAGAAATTTTGTTACCCTATGAACTGCATCTGGCAATCGACAAAGCGTGGGTTTTTTTTTAAATAAAAATAACAAACTACAATCTGCTTCCGCGTCACGCGCTGATGGGAAATCCAAGAAAGAATATTACGTAGGCAGTCGGATTTGGATTGGTAGCTAATTCATGGTTATTTATGTTCATGCATGGGTACTATAAATTATAATTGGCAGTAGGTGTGTTGATTAGTATAGCTAATTAGCTAGTCCACTAGCGTATTAGTATGTGCAGCGTAGAGCGGCGTAGGTAAGGTATCCATATGAGTGGCGCGGTCAGTAATCACGCCACGCCACATAGTTGGCGGCGAGCCCAACTATTGATTCATTTAGCTTTCGTTTTCATATCCCTGCAGAATGAAAACACAATATACGTCGTCGTACGTAGTGTCCAGTGTGTCCACTACTTACGTGTTTTATAATTCGCACAGTGCGCCACATTGGCGGCATGCAACGCCATTACTGTAATTACACAAATTATAATGTTTTTCTGGAACATAGTGCACATCGATAACAGCAGTTGTGATTTTTATAAGGAAATAAAGTTTTAAATTATAGGTTGGGGCTGTTGGGAGGCTGCTAATAGTGCCATGTTGGCTGATGTTGGGTAAACTTTCAACCGCAAATCACCGCGCGTATACAAGCAAAACTGAATAGTTTAAGGACACAGCAGAATTGCCTCATCAGATTATTTTGCAGCTCAGTACAAAACACATCACATACACTTTCTGTTAAAGTTTACTGGAGCAATTATTACTTAATGATAACTAAAGAGCCATTCAAATAGATGCTACCAATAGTACATTTAACTATAAAAGGTATCTTCCATAATTAAACGATAAGGTTTACACATAACATGATAATGTGATTATGATCCAGTTTGACATCTGATAAAGTTATTTTTGACTCAAAATCCTTATTTTTAAGTTCCCGTCATGCCCCAAATAAAGCGGCAGGCACACATAAATAAACATTTTTATTGGTCTATAAGGAAATGTGGAAACATGGCCAATAAACATGATATTTTAAGGAGTGGCTAGTTTCAAGGCTGTTCTTGTTTTTAGTTTGATAAGGTGATGTTTGACCACAATCTCACCTGATGGTAGCTGATAATATCATTGCCAATGGTGCCTGGTTGTGTAGAAGTACAGAAAAATCCTAGGTTTTAGCTACAGGGAAACTATTTAAAACTATGGAGTAAAGTCTTCCATGTGTTAAAGTGTATTTATATTGGATTAACCTCACCCTGTTTCTGTCCACTGACTGTTTATGTCATAGGGTTACTGGAGCAATGAACTAAGCACTGATCCACTTAACTATGCAACCACACAGAATGCATAATGGGCTTGCAGTTCCACTGGAATTCTACTATTGTATTGATTTTTCTTGGAAGGCAATTCAAATTTGCACTAATTACTTATATAACTTCAAATACTGTAAAGTTAAGAATAATCACAATTCACAGCAGTTTATCAGCACAATTCACAGCACTAATGATTAGAATGATGATGACCTATTGAATAGAGTGTGTTTTATTGATATCACAATCATCATAATAAAGCAGACAAGTTCTTGTGAAAATCTGTTACTCATACAACAGATATAATGAATCATCATCACTCTCTCATTGAAGAGAACATTAAAATACAGTGTGAAGGTTGCTTAGAACATTTTAGCCAATTTGAACCATATTGCATACAAACAGACAGTGCAGATTTGAACAACACATTGGTAATGTAGTTACTCACTACTTTCATACAATGCAATGATATCACATGGAGAACAATTTATGGCAATTTAACTCTAATGGTTTGTTGCTCACCCTCTGTACTGCAGTTACCTAAGTTGCATGTACACACTTTTTTAAGTTATTATACTTTTGAAAACATGTGATTTTGACCCTTATCATCAAGGAAACACACTTAACCCCTATATAGTGGTGATAGCATGCTGTATGGTACTAACCTGCACTGCATCTATCGGCGTCTGGCTGGTGCCACTGACTATACTGGTCTCACTGCCATTCTGCCCCTCACTACATCCACTTTCAGACAGTTTGGAGCTCATTTCTTCTATGCTGCTGAGCCGGGACCTCTTGCGGGACATTATCACATTGCCTGCCGGCGTAACTGGCTCTTTCTTATTTTGCACTTGAGAACTTGGCAATATGGTGCACTTTTTTGACAACTTTTTGGGCAGAAGTTAACTGTAATCTTCCTTGTAACTGTTTATAACGACTCGACTGCCCAAGCATAGAGCTCTGACAACGTGCAAGCGGCAAGCCACCTATTTGATTTACGGTTACGAATCGCAGACTAACAAAAATTAAACTCAAAACGCCGAAGTCTTGATTTTTGAATTAAAGTACTCAAAAGTGTCGATCTGTTTTTAATCTTCAATACAGTAATTTTGAAATAGAAGTTCAAAGCATATTTTATTATTAAAATACAAGATAAAGTAAATAGAGAATTTTTATATTACGACACTCGACTTTGACAGGCAAAAACGATTGAATTAGATTGTGTGACGTGACACTGACATTGACTTCAGTGTTGCAAAATCAAACTCCGGACTGAATAATAATATTCTATTCTCATTTCAAATCTAGTATTCTAAATGTAAAAACACTCTGTTATGGTTTTAAATATAAAACCGAAGTGGAAGGTATTATTTATATCCTCCGTCTACTCAGGTAGAAAAAGGAAAAAAAAAACAAGGAAATCAGACTTACGACACATCGGCTGCCAAAACTTAAAATTAAAGATTTTGAAATCACCAGTGAGTCGCAGGCGGTGACTTAAGTCACTCCGTGCGTTTTTATTGTTTTTAACATTACAATAAATAAAATAAAACACAGGCCTTGGCGACAGTGGCGCCCATCGCTGCACTAATTTCACCTTTTCACAGAATATTTCAACACATAATATGGTGACTACAAAACACACTAGCTAGTTCATAACCGTTCGACTCGTTATCGGATTCGAGTAGAAAGAAAGAAAGAAAATGCATTTATTTGCAGCAAACATGACGCATAAAAAAGAACATAAACACACAAAATAAAAAATAAGAAGTTGGGGGTAGACATGCGTCACATTCACGCAAAACGGCCATCGCTCAGCATAATGCTAAGACCCTATACGAGACAGAGCCCCAGCGCTGGTTTTCAGCGGCAGCCGGCGTTGGCGTGTTGACGTCATCCAGTGCAGCATGCAATTATCATAAATAAATAAAAACAACAATCAAAACATGAAATAAAATAAATTATACAATACATTTAAAAAAAAAATGGTGAAACATGAAATATAGAAAGAAAGAAGAAAGAAAAAACATTTATTTAGCACAGACTAAAAGACATTGATTGTTCTGGCTCGTTTTAGTTTAGAGGGAAACGCTATGAAATGGTTACCATTTTAATCATGGTATGGTGGGTTTCTATTATGGTATAAAATAAGCGGAGAAAACACACAGTTCTAGAGAGTAAGCATCCAGCGCCTGCGGATGGTCTCACCCTCTCCGACCCTCATGATCAAAATTCAACCACTACTATTTACTGTCATCTTTCTGACTGACTGACCCCTTGACAATTCAAAAGTGCCTGTAACTGGTGGGTTTATTTCAAATAAATGGTCTGAGTTTGAAACGTTTCAGGCCCCCAGTTGATTGCAGCCGTGAGCTCCTTCCGAAGTGGTATCGACGGCCTGACTCCACAACATCTAAAGGATCTATTGAGTTCAGGCGCCGAGGAAGCTGGGTCATAGCCGCGTGAATTGGCCGTACCAACCGGTGGTATGCTGGGACTTTGCGGTATTAGCGATCAAGCTTTCCCCCGGTGGTACGCCCCGGGGTTTTAGTACGGCCCTGATTCATTTCATGCTCACCGGTGCGGGCGATGTGAACGATGCCGTCGTCGATGTTTTATACGGGGCCAACCAATGTGTCTTGCGCAAGAAGGAGGGCAGCATTCGTCCCATCGCCATTTGATGCACCTACAGGCATATGGCAGCCAAAATATGCCGTAAGCTGTGCAGCGAATCGCTTTTTAAGGCTATGTTTCAGCCCCTGCAACTGGGTTTTGGCATGAAAGGCTGTTGAGGCATGTTGAGGCTGCCGTGCCCTTTCAACCTTTTTAAACTCCAAAAAAAGGTCAAAAGTCATTACGTCGGCGCCGGCTGTCGCTGAAAATCAACGCTGGGGCTGTCTTGCATAGGGTTGCAGCATAATGCTGACGATAGCCGTTTTGCGTGGATGTGACGCATGTTTCCCCAGACCATTTCTTATTTTTGTTTTACGTTCTTTTAGCGTCATGTTTACCGCTAATAAACGTATTTTCTTTCTTTCAAAAATCATTTTTTTAAATAGTTAACTGCACCCCTATTTCACCAATTTCAGAAGACAGCTTTACCGAAACTATGTATATAGTACATACTAATTCCATGAACGATATACACCCATTGTCACTGCATGCACGCGATTGGTTGAGTATGGGTGGCATTGGCGCCGATTCCCTTGTTCACAAGCTAAACTAAATTTAAGTTCAACGCATCTTTTTCTTTCTATTTCATTAAGATAAGGACGGAAGATAAATATTAGTTTAGTCCTGTCAAATTAGTCAGCGCCTGACGTAAATTGACGTATTTTTAATAGCCATGTTTTTAATCACGTCTAAACTGTCTATGGAGGATCTTAATTTGACAGGACTAAACTAATATTTTATCTTCTGTCCTTTTCTTAATGAAATAGAAAGAAACGGATGCACTGAACTTAAATTTAGTTTAGTTTGTGAACAAGAGAATCGGCGCCATTGTTGATTGGTTGCACCAGTCATGGGGAGGCGCTCTCAAGAGACTAGCGTGGTCCAGGCATAGAGTATAGTAAAGGTGCTTGGGTCTCACATTGCGTGAAACGCTTTTGAACTGGAATTACATAAATTATTATTATATTTTTTTTTCGTAGGTTTGTTGTACACATCTCACAGTCGAAAATCACCATCATGCGAGATCGGCACCAACCGCCTGATCGCTTTAACAAATTTACATACCTCTAATTAGTTATTGTTGCGTTATTATGGGGCAGATATTGTCTCCGGAAGTACTCTCTATTTCAGTAAGTGCGACTCGAGCAAGATGCTTGGGCCAAAGTTGTTCACATCAATACGACAGCAATATACAGGCCTACAGGGCCAGGGATTTTTATTTATATAACTAAATATTAATCACCGAAATGTATGTATGCACATAACTTCCGATCGACTGCACCAAATTGGATAATTCTTTTTTTTTTTGTTTGTTATTGTCAGGACAAGATTTGTATAGAAGAAAATTAAAAGAAATAAAATAATAAATATGGCGGTACGACGTTCGCCGGGTCAGCTAGTTTATAATAAAAACAATGCTATTCACCAAATATGGTAAATTATGATGGGACGCTTCAAGACTAGTTTGTGGTTCTGACAACGGACATGTTTTAATATGAACAGCATCTATCTACAAGGGCCAATCTCTTTACGGCGAAATTAAAATAGTGTCTTGCTGATAGTGTAGGTATTTGCGTAGGGCATTTTTCTTTAAAATTCGTATTGATGACCTTCAGGACTGGCGACTTCGACCTATAACTTGTTAGATGGACTAGTGCGCCTGTGAAATGTTTTCTACAAAAACAAGCAAATTAATGTCAAATAACTTTTATTTTAGTTAAACAAAGAAATGTATATATAATATTATATATATTTATTGAATAAAATTATATCTTATAAACAGACATGACGCCTCGTCCATTGCGAGAAACAGCCACCAAGTTCCCATCATAGCCGAAATATGGCAAACTATATAATAAAACGTAAATGCAGACGGCCCAATTGATTCCAAAACATTTATTTCCATAATAAAAAGTCACGAAGAACACGTGAAAATTGTTACTCAACTAAAATGTTAACCTAGCTGCTTTGCCTTTAGGCCCAACCCAGTCTTTCCATACAAGACCCCTCTAAATTTGCACGAACATTTTCCATTATGAAAACGATTAACGCAAGTGTTAACTTTCTAATAAGAAATAACTATGGTTATAAAAATAGCGAATATACGTGAGTGAAACAATATATCAGTATGTTTCACTGTCGGTATATAATACAACATAGTATAAAGCTGTAATAATATTTTATAACGCGTATACGCTTAACATTTTTTTTTAAATAACGTCCTTAACCACTGGAATACTTTATCATTTCATAAAAAATTGGACCATCCCCACTATAGTTGCTTACAAAATACCGACATTTAAGAAAAACAACTACATATAAAGACAATGAATATGCTCAAAGAGGTACTAACACTTTTATGGCTCAAGCATGAAGTAACTTCAAAAATTAGTATAAAAATATATCACAGCAATTTAAGTTAGCCCAACTGATATTTTGCTGAGTGAGATCGAAGAAAAATAATCCTCGAAAGGAAAGAACAACTCGTTAAATACAGTTACAATATTATAATTTATCTGATATCAGTCATTTTATGAAACTGTGTTGAAACTCGTCCAAATGACAAAAAGAGATATATTTTCAATCATTACAACATAAACTTTATACACATAGTAATGTTGGCTTTAAGGCGGTCAATGTTTAGTGATGCGCGAGAAATGGGCGTGATGAGGAGAGCGTGACTGGCAACGGAGGAGCGCAGGGTGCCGAGAGAGTGACGAGTGGCGGTAATAAATATGTAGCTAGCGTGCCCGCCACTAGGTGGACAGAGCCAGCTGCAGTGCTTCCTTGTGCTCGCTGCTCAGCTGCATCAGCACGGCGTTGAATAGCTCTGCATTGCTCTGCAACAACACGTGACTTTAGATACTGGTTGCTATAGAAACCTAACAAATGTTTAGATATAGTTGTTGGAGATGCCTACCTGTATTTGCCTGACGAGAGCTACCATCTGCGCATAAACAGGGTTGTCCGACGGTACGGCGTCTCTAAGGAATGCCTCTGCAAGTGTGGCGATGACGTGTTTAGGCGCATCAGGTGACGCGAGTGCCGCGTGCCCGCTCGCCGCTAGTTCACACAGCAGAGAGTATACATGTGGCGCTTCTTCTGTGTCTTCTGTTACTGGCAACCATGTGAGCCTGTAAAAAGGAAAATTAGTTTTAGCCAATTAGTTTATGCGATTCGGGAATAACGGTTTACAATAATGTCGTGGTGTGTCGCCACGTACCAGAACAACGTTTTTTCAAAACTAATAAACAAATAAATGATCTTTATCTTAACATATTAAGTACAGACGGCAGCAGGGCAAGCTACCCGAAACTGTCAAATTTTCCCAATCAACCTTGAACCTCAATTCTTTAGCTGAAGTTGTAAATCTATTAAAGAAATTTGATAGATTGTAGTAGCTCGATGTGCTGGCGTCTGTACATTCAGATAGGGCCAGGCCACAACAGTGCGTTGCGGCGTCGCATCGCAAAAACAACATTGCACAGCTATGCGATGCGATGTCGCAACGCAAAAATTTCATCGGATACGACATCGTACGACAAGACGCTAACCGTCAGTTCAGTTTCTAGTGAGACATGGACCGCACTGCGCGTGTTCTACTTCTGCTTGCGTTAAGGCGTATTAAGAAAAAGAAACAAAAGAAAGTACTGGGTGCACCCATTACTGACAATTATGAATAAAGATGGAAACCACTTCAAAAGGAAATATGAGGCGCTAAAAGTGGACGAGGTTAAATTTTTCGATTACTTTAGGATGAGTGTAGTAAGTTTTGAAGAACTTCTTAGTTTGATAAAGCCTCATTTACAAAAGAAATACATATTTAGAAAACCCATCGAACCTCTGGAGATGCTGGGATTAACTGTAAGGTAAGAAAAAAATAAACTATTTTTACTATAATCATACTGTTTAATCATTTTCATAATTTAGTGTTATTCAAAACTCGTATTCCGATTGTGTGTCATTCGTCAAATTTGTTAGTTCCTCATCGAAATGAATTTGTTCTGGCTCATTTACATCATCATTCCTTGGCGTTTGTGGAGACGATTGCATAGGTGCCGGTGATGTTTCGCATCCGCTTTGGAAGGCACTGCGTTGAATGGATGTTTGATAGCCACTCTGCATAGGCATTTGAGCTGATTGGTAGCCACTCTGCATAGGCATTTGAGCTGATTGGTAGCCACTCTGCATAGACATTTGAGCTGTTTGATAGCCAGTCTGAACAGTTGTTTGTGAAGTTTGATAGTGGCTGGGATAGTATGATGGTTGGTGTAAATCACTTAATATCTGTAGGACACGACTTTGGAAAATTATTGTTTGATTATCATTCAATTTTTCCAATGATGGCAAAATTCCTTTAAAAAAAGATAAATGTCTACTTTCAGGTGTTTTTAAAGCAGCTATAATATTCTTCTCAAATTCGTCTTGGTCAATTTTTCTTTTACGCGATGCAGGCTGGTAACGTGGCATGACAGGTTGCTGGCTTTGTTGGGTTGAGGTGCTTGGTCTTATTTCTTCATCGTCAAGACTTGATGTTGTTTTATTTTGAGAATTCTTTTTCAGAAATAGGAGCTGGTCGTATAGATGATATTGTTTAATTTTTTTGGCCCCAGCTCCGGATTTACATTGCTCGTTTAATTTTTTTTCGTATTTTGTAAAATTATCCTTGATTCCTCTCCATTTCTTTATGACATCGTTACCTAAAAAAATATGACGAATAATGATTTATTTTGTTTTCTTTCAGGTACCTGGCGACGGGAAATACTTTTAAAGATATGCATTTCACATATTATCGTGGAAAATCTACAATAACAGGAATAATAAAATTTGTTTGTCGTATTGTATGGAACATTCTTAAAAGGTTGGAATTACCAAAAATTACAACAGAGCTGATGGAACAAATTGCTCAAGAGTATGAAAAAAAGACCAACTTTCCTAATTGTATAGGAGCGCTAGATGGAAAACACATTCGTATATTGAGCCCGGATCACAGTGGATCCCTATTTTTCAATTATAAAAATTATAATTCCATTGTTCTATTAGCACTTGTTGATACGAATTACAAATTTATATATGTCGATATAGGTGCATATGGTAAGGAATGTGACTACACTGTTTTTCAGAACTCAAATCTATACGACTTATTAAAAAAAGGTCAATTATCTATACCTCCGCCAAAACCGTTACCTGGCTTTCAAAAAGAAATTCCTTTTGTCTTCGTGGCGGATGAAGGATTACCACTGACAAATAATATAATGCGCCCATATTCTGGGAAGTTTTTATCGATAGAAAAACGAGTTTTTAATTATCGTTTGAGCCGAGCCAGACGATATGTTGAGAGCGCTTTTGGCATACTCGCAAATAAATGGCGCATATTTCATCGACCCATTAATGTTTCTTACGATTTCACAATAGACATTATAAAAGCATGCTGTGTATTACACAACTTTGTATGGAATCGAGATGGCGCACAAACGTTTGAAGAAATGATTATTGACGATTCTTTGCAAATTTTACACGAAACAACACATGAAAGTAGAACAGGAGCTAACATAATCAGAAACGAATTTTGTAATTATTTTAATAGTAACATTGGAGGTCTTAGTTGGCAGTTAACAAAAATATAAATGTTTATACTTACCGAGTTTTGTTTTTTCAACACTATTTAACTCCTCAAAATTTGAATATAAACTTGTACACACTTCCCTCCATGCTTCTGTTTTTAAAAATTTGTCTTTGAATTGTGATATAGTTTTGTCCCAAAGGACGGGACGTTCGTAAATTAAAGATATCAGGTGGTCGACATCGTACTGCGCCATATCGCTTAAAAAACACGTGCAGGTCGTTCAAAGTATGGACACCAACTAAACGGCAAAGCGTTGTCGCATCGCAGATTTGTACGTTGCGGCAGCGCATCGGAAATTTCCACGATGCGTTGTGCGGCGTCGTTGATTTTTGCGATGCGACGCCGCAACGCACTGTTGTGGCCTGGCCCATATTCGTAACGCTGCGTTGCGTCGTGTTGTACTACAATACAAGCATGCGTTAGTTTAGGGCCATCAAGGTGGACTCACCAGTGCCTAATAATTTCATCCCTGTCGATCTGAGAATGGTTATACTTGATGATCTTGGCGACTGCGGAGATGGCGTTCTCGGTGGCGTTGAGGTTCTCGAGCGCGCGCGCGTTGGGCTCGCTGACGAGCGCGGCCAGCAGCGGCGCGGCGCGCGCGGCGGCGGGCGCGAAGGCGGCGCCGCCGAACTGCGCCAGCACGCCGCAGCCGTACGCCGCCGCCTGCCGCACCTCCGCCTCGCCCGAGCGCAGCCCGCCCAGCATGGGCTCCAGGAATATGTCTTGGTACTTTATGCACGAGGGGCCTGGGGACACAGCGTCGCTTAGTATGTTGGACACGCGCGGTGCACTCTCGAACTCGGATAAATTGATTGATTTATTTACATAACGAAGAAGCAATTATTAATCTGTGACTATAAGCAGCAACGTCGATACTTAGTAAATAGTTATGCAGCAACAAATTCCCAAGCCTTAATGAAATTCTAAACTGAAGTTTCTTTTATGTTCGAGGCAACCTCACCTCCAAATTCAATAACATCGTCAAAGATGCATATAGCCCATTGGCGGTCTGAGTAGGGGCGGCCGGGAGCCAGTAGCTGCACGAGGTGCGGCAGCAGGGTGTCGAGGTGCGGGAAGAAGGACTCGCGGTAGGCCGACATGAGCGCGTGCAGCACGTCGGCCACGCGCGACAGTCCGTACACGTCCTCGTTGTCCTCGTCCGCTAGCTGCTCCTCTACCACCTAAAATACGAAACAAGATATGAATAATTACGAAATATATTACGTCTGTATTCCCAGAATGGCGTATTTAAACTCAGGTTTCCCATAAACCAGGCACAAATCCTGGTATTACTGACATTTTTATTTTGTAAATCCCCAATAACTCTGGTTGGTCTGGAAATTGAACTCAGAACCGCACGCTCGCCATTTTTGGTCTCAATTCGGTAAAATGTACTCACTTCATCGTAATCTTCGTCAGCGCGCTTTTGACGGCGCTCAGTGGCACGTTCGAAATGTTCTGTGAGTAGCTTGTTTAGTATGCGCAGCACCTCGGCCATCATCTCGTCTGGGAGACAACCGCCACCCAACAGCTCAATACACTGGAAACCATGTTTACATTATTGTCTTGAGTTAACAGAATTAAACTAGTCGAAGCCGTTAGAGCCGCCATAACAGAATATAACAGAATATATTTGGACAATAAAAATTAAATTATGTTATAAAAAATTAATGAGAACATTACTATTTGTTTCTCGAAAACTGTCAACTAGCTTATTCAGAAATAATTGCAGTCGTAAGCACACGTATTTTTCATAAATGTCAAGTCACTAACAGGCGGCTTCGAATTATGACAGTACATACCTTAGCGAGACTGTTGAGCAGCTCCACCTGCACCTCCTGCTCTGGTTCAGAGTCGATGGCCTTCAGTAGCTCTGGCAGGATGTACGCCCACATGCCCTGGATGTACTGCGGGCCGCGGATGCGCGCGCACTCCAGCAGGTAAGGCAGAGACTCCGCCGCCGCCGTGCGCACGTTGTCGTGGAAGTAAAACTTCAGCATAGGCACCATTAATTTAACAACGTCTTCGGCGTATTCCGCGAATTCCTCTTTAAGCTCGCGAGCGTAACATACGAGCATGTCACACGCGGATGCCTTATCTTCGAGACCTGGGAATAATGTTGTTGGTCAATAAATAATGTCCAAACACAAATCAAAATGTTAAATCTGCAATCTGAAGGCCAATTCTGGTAATTTAAAATGGTCAAAATCTAGTCGCTGTCTCATCTCGGCGACAAACAAATGTCAAAAACCTGTCAAAATGTAGGGAAGTTAGAAGTATTTTTGACAGATTGAGGCACACATCACACTGTGAATGTTCTTAAAATTACGAGAATTAGGATGGAATAGATTTTCAGAATGAAATCTTTGGAATGACTTGATGCTGTTGCTGGCCAAGCAGACACTGGTTACTACTACTCTTTTCTGTACTAGCAACTATGAGAAAATTGTGGTACCGGCAGTCTTGATGCCGAAGTTCTGTTGTTCCCCGAGGGTAACGAAGTGCCAGTCGAGGTCGCCCTCGATGGTCTCCAGGTCATCATTGTCGAGCAGCGCCACCTCGGGCTTCATGGCGGCTGTGCGCATCACCGGCTCCATCACC
Source organism: Apamea epomidion (assembly GCA_947507525.1). Taxonomy (NCBI): domain Eukaryota; kingdom Metazoa; phylum Arthropoda; class Insecta; order Lepidoptera; family Noctuidae; genus Apamea; species Apamea epomidion. The sequence goes on along the minus strand of OX382226.1, from coordinate 8,342,091 downwards.
ATGGGCAGGTATTGAGCGAATTTCTTGCCTGTAAAATAAAATATGTACAGTATAAATTAATAGTTCTACTGACACATTCTAGCTATGGTAAATAGAAAGAAATAGGAAATTGTTTATTACCCAGGTAAGGTAATACATAAGCAGGTATACAGTTTAAACACAAATTAAAATGCATAAGAGGCTTAAAATATTACCTAGCTAGGTTACATTAGTGTTAGTTGCCAGTGAGCCCCAAACCAGACAGTTTGCCCGTATCTTGTTAGTAAGCATTTTCGCAGCTTCTAATTCAGAATGTAAACTTAACTATTTGTTAGTTTGCAGAAGGTAATCTTTGGAAATACTGCTGATTTTAATTTCTTTTCACTGAAAGATAGCTTTACTATTCCTAGCGATACTTTTTATCAGATTGTGGGAGTGAAGCTGTCATTTGTATTATTCAATTTTGTCAATAACATTACGCTTGTAATCCCCGAAGGATTAGGCAGAGGTGTACTTATAGTAATACCATTTCGTCAATAATACAAAAATGTACGATCGACTAAAAAAACCATTACACACTTTTAAGAAATTCATGGTGTTATGTGTACATACCCATTATTCTACAGATGCGCGACCAGGCGGAGATAAGGTAAGAGGTCTGCGGGTCGTCGGCAGGCAGTTGTTCGCCTTCTTGGTGAGTTTTTAGCAGCAGGTCCATGATCTCTGACGCGTCTGCCGTGAACTTCTCTTCACCTACGGCCAGGCCTAGGAACACATGAATACATTTGTTTATTATCTCTATCAGACATCAAAAGAAAATTTTATAAAATACAAAATCCTACTAATATTATAAACGTGAAAGTTTGTATGGATGGATGTTTGTTACTCTTTCACGCAAAACCTTCTGAACGGATTTTTATGAAATTTGGCACACAGACGGTTTATAACCAGGATTAACATATTATAGGATACTTTTTACACCGATATTCTCAAGGGGTCGAAACTTATGCGGGTAAAATTTATATATTATACGGCGTTATGTGGCACTCGGAGTCCGCTAACTCTTGGATTTGCCGAAACATTACAACTACCAGTCAAAAGCCTTTAAGAACTTAAAAAGATGTTTCGTTGATCACGGCGCAAACCTTCAAGTTCGAATTTTTGCGCAATTGATGGGGGATGCGCCAAGATAGCCTGCGAAATTCAAATTTTACCTACGTTTTCTGGAATTTGCAGGCTATTAGGTTGCATGTTGATCAAAAAATGATTCACAACACAATCATGTATTTACATAATATCTTGATTTTTTTAAAATGAATTTCGCCGGTTAACCTGGCGCTTTCGCCTTTAGTGAAAAGTTAAAACTGACCTATAAGACTGACGCATTCGATAGTCTTCCCGCGGAGCATCTTGAGCTCCTCTGTGGTGGCGTTGGCGATGATGTATTTGAGGCAGGGCATCAAGCGGTCGTAGTACACCACGAAGTCTTTCTCTACCGTGTCGGCGACCGACGCGATCGTCGTCACTATCTGTTCTAGCACCAGCTTTGTGCCGCGTTCCACTAGCTATAAAAATAATTTATGTTAGTTAACATTCTAATATTGATTAATAATACAAGGTGCAAGAAAACAAAACACATAGCCGTTACCTACGCATTCTGTACATCAAATTAAGTAACATTATTGTTGGAAAACGTCTTTTATTTTTGTTGTGGCAAATCGCTGTTTCGACATCGACACATCGACAAAGCGCGCAATGTAACGCAAAACATTGTGGGTATTAAAAGTTCAGTTATAAAATTCGAAACTTGTTTTGAAAAAAGAAAAAAATAAGTTGGAAGATTGACATTCAAAATCTCCGTAATCAGTGGGTTCCCGGGTGTGGCCAAATAGTGACCACAAGATGGAGTACAAGTGACTAACGGCTTCGTTAGGGTGTCTTTACACTCGTTATGAGCAAATTATAAAGTTTTAATGTCTGTGAACTGAGATCCATGACTGTCCATGAAGACAGAAACGGAGCAAATGCCACATTTAATCTGCCAATGCTATGGAAGCGATTTAACTTTAGAAATGGTTATATCACTAACGAACATTGGGTAAAGAGACGGTATAAACAATAATGAACCTTACCTCTTTGAATTTAGTAGTCAAGATTACTTCAAGCTTGCACATCAAGGGGTCTAGGTACTGAGTCAGAATTGGTTTAGGGCAATCTTCACTGAAGTTTACTAATGCAGCAGCCGCGTGAGCCTGTGAAAAAAGCAAACATTTAAAATAATAATCTAGGAAAAATTAAAAATACTGTTTTTAAAGAACATTATTTTAAATGTACGACGCATATTGCTAGCTTTTTCGGTCTTGTTGTATGGATTCATTAGAAAGATAAAACTAAAACTAGTCATATACATATAATTGGCAATTCATATACCTACATTGAATGAACTATATTTTTTTTATCCTTATGGAGACACACACAACTGAACTTCTAATTGAAAAAGTGTGTTTGTTCTTTTCTCATGCAGCCCACAGAGCATAGGCTACATATTATCTCAGAAAAATTTGCGTTTCCTATGGGGTAGAACGGAAGCGAAACCACAGGTAAAAGATAGAGTGTTACCTGTACGCGAGGGTTGGCATTGTCATCGAGCACCATGAGCAGGCCGGGCACCACCTTGTCGTGGAACTTCTTCTCGAACACGGGCGCGAAGTCCGTCGACATCTGACCCACGGCGTTACATGCGGCGTAACGTACGCGAGGGTGCTGGAACAATAACATACTTGTTGTAGTTTTCTTTTCATTTTAATGAATCCTGCAATTGGCTAGAAACCTATAGTTGGCGACTTCTGGTAGTAGTCATGTCATGTTACGTCGCCGTGCAGTGAATGCAATAAAAGTTATTTTACAGGGCAATAGTGTCTGAAAAATATTCGTCATTGAAGTTCTCCGAGGTTCATTATTATCAATAGATGGTTTCTTTGCGTCGATGACAAAAATAACGAACTAGTGAATAAGAATGGTGCATGTTTGTTCTAAATATGTACTACGAGTTTATCTACACAACAAATAAATAAATAGAAAAAATAATTTTTCTTTACGAGGTTTCCACTACACGGCGATGCAATGTTTGTGAACTGAGATCCGTAACTTTCTATGAACTAGAGAGAAATGGAGCAAATGCCACATTTAATCTTCCAATGCTATGGAAGTGGTGTAACCTTAGGTATGGTTATATCACTAACGAACATTGGATAATAAAACAAAGCAGACAGCAAACTGCAGATACTTGCAGAACAGTAGTCAATCCTAGGAATGGTATTATGATATGGTTACAAGTATTATTGTTGTTCTAGTGTAATGAGATAGATGAAACTATACAAGTTGAACGAAAGAAACTATCCTTTTCGAACAACAGAACATTGATGGCTATAACACATTAAAACAAGCCCAAGCTCATAATATCTGTGAAAATCCATAACTTTTATGGATTTCATGATCTGATCTTTTCTTTTATGTTTTTTTTTTTTTTTGATGATAGATGATCTTACCGGGTCAGTAAGATAGTTGAGTACTGCAGTGACAACTTGGTCGAGCATCTGCTCCATCTGCTTGTGGCAGCCCTCGCCGGCGGACGACACAGCCATGAGCGCGGCGTGACGGCGGCGCCAGTCTTCATGGTGCAACATCTCGGGTACCTGGCCCACGATCAGGCTCAGCATGATCTTACCGCCGAGACCGCAGCACATGCGGTCTAAGGCTGACTCAGCCGCTACGTAGTTTCTGTAAGGAATTTTAGTATTTTAATTTTGTAAAATATTGATATTCGTGTCCTGTACTGTCAATATTTTATGTAGCAGTGTCAAAAGCTGTGAACCGGAGAATGTTACATTCAAAATCAGCATGAACCCATATAGTCGGCAAGCAAATTGGAATGTCTTGGTTGAGATGTTATCAAGGGACTGACACTCAATTGTATAAGGAACACCTGAGTGCTAATTATCTTGTTATTTACTCTAGTAAGATTTATCATAGCTAAATCATTAAGACTGAGCTGTAAAGAAAGAAATCTTACAATATTATTGGAGTGTTACATGTAAAGAAATTATTTGTTATGCATATGCAGTTGTTACTGTAGCTGAGATTATAAGATCACTACTGTTTACGGAGCGCCCGTTCACACGGCGCTGTACTGTACGATATTTTACTATAACATTTTGAGAAGAGCCATAAGTGATGTGTTGGAATACTGACTGTTCATTGTCGTCTTCAGCGGCGTCGTCCTGCATGGACCAGTCGGGCTCGTCGTCAAGCTCGCACATCATCTCCAGCACCAGCGGCGTGAGCATGCTAACTCCGTTGGGCACCTGTTTGCGCACCATGGCGGGCGCCGTCTCGCACAGCGTCACCATAGCTTCGAGGGACAACTGGCGCCAGTTGTCCTCTGCGTCTTTGTCGCCTACCACCTAACAAAACGCAACATTGTATAAAAAAATGTTTATTAATATTATAACATTAACAACAAGCCTGTGGTTCAACAGTGTTGCATTTCATATTGTTTTTAGAGACCAACTTTGAGAAAGAAGCCGAAAGGAGTCTTGACGAAATATCCCAAATGCTGCAAATTTGGGAAATTTCGTCAAGACTTCTCGTCGCCTATCCCACAATGTTAGACGCGTTTGTTGTTGTCCACAGTGTGATATACTGAGTTGGTTGATTGAGGCACGATCTAGTCTCCAGGCTGCTACTGAGAAATTCCTGATGGAAAATCTCATACACTGCCTGACCTGGGTATCGAAGCCAAGACCTTGTTGATCAGCACTTGCGTGCGACTAATGGAGGGACGTGTCAGTTATCACATCTCAAAGACAAAAGAAAGAACAACAAACCGACACGCGTCCTATACATTGTCTGATTCTGCGCGTGTGTATGTCGCACATGAGCCAATTTGAATAAAAGAATGTTATCAAGGGACTGACACTCAAATGTATAAGGAACACAGAGTGCTAATTATCTTGTTATTTACTCTAGTAAGATTCTCTATAGCTGCATCATATAAACATAGCCAGTAAGGAGAATCTTACAAACTAAGAAAAAATATCAGAATGGCACGCGAATCGAAGCAAGTTATTTACATAAATATGAGAAAATGGCATTTAATAAACGAATATTTTGTATGTTTATTATAGTAAACTAATATTTATTCATTTAATCAATTGTATTAAGTTATTGAACAATAACCCAAATTCGATATTACTGTGTACTTCAATAAGTCAACTGAATCGCCCGCCTCAAGGTCGAATTATTTGCGTCATGGATGAAAATCGTCAAAAAAAAAAGTAATCGAAACATTAAGGCTCCTCCCACACAGATGCGACGCGACCTATCTATATCTATTCTTGTACATTTTGTGGGAAGTCGCGCGGTCTTATTCACGGCGTCTACCCACCCAGGCGGGAAGGTGGGCCAGACTACAAAGCTTATATTCCATATTCGTTTATTTTTTGCGTCCCATAAAGTATTATAAATGTTACAAAAGGCTTTTTCGTAGTTTGCACCGATCTTTAAAAACAATGAAGTACTAACCTTTATGCAGACTTGGAAGATGGGCTCCAATTGTGGGCGCAAGAATTTCGGAGCAGACTCGGCGAGTTCAATAAGCACTTTCAGGGCTGAATCATCGTCACTCTTCTCAATGGACTGAACCACCACCTGTAGAAAATCACCATATTAAAAATATCGTTTTAATTTTTATTATTACAAATTTTATTATAGAAAATAGCTTTACAAGGAAAAGTGTGGGCTTCGGGAATCATAAGAGTATCTACGGAAATGCGAATGCGCGATATGCGATCTCATAAAGAGCTGTTACAACGCTGGAAGCATTTGCTTATTTTGTATTAGCATTTTACAAAATTATAGATTAACAATTCTATGCAATCTAAAAAAAAAAAACTTCAAAACGTTTGAAAGACAAATGACGATCTGACACCGGATGACCGGAGTAGGTAACCCGACCGAGAAAACATCATACAAACGCGCAATGATAGCTGCGCGCTATAACAAAACGTGGCAGTACAACGCTCAGAAGAGTTGGAAGCATTGCCTTTGTCACGACGCTCGTGCTAATTCGGAAACACGAAGATTACCGAAGCGCATATCTTTTCTTGTTTACGTGTAAATGTCTTGAGAGGTACTATCAAACTCCATCCTATTGAGAGGACGGTGTTAGCGAATTCCCAATTTACTATTGCACATTCTGGCAGTAATACAATTTATAGTAAAATGTTTACGTAAATGATGTGCTAAAGATAAATGAAAACATTTCAAGATTTTAAGCTAAATATAAAATTACTTAATTTAAATCATTATTCCTTTATGTTTATAAGGTTTTCATTTCGGCAGTTTTTGATTAAATTTAGTTATTTTTTTAAATACAAGACAATAAGATTAGTAGTTTTTACTAAGAAATTACGAAATATAGTGATGCTTGTTATCTCAGATTCTAAAGACAAAACAATCCTATTTGTCAGTATTGAACATATCAAATTCTACCGGTATCAATACAATAGAGTGATAAAAATCAACTATCAACCACAGTCAGTCTAAAAATAGAGCCAATTGTGATCATTCAATGTCGAATTCATGGCGCTTTGAATATACAAGTGGCCAATTACAAATTGCGTGCCGTAAAGTTATGATTTCCAATTTACTGTTTATTGAATGACATGTAACCAGTTTCCACAAAGTGCATTTTTGAAAAAAATTACAAATAAATTGTAAATTAATAATATTCGTGTGGCTAGAGCTAGTAATGTGGTTAGACTGGAAGTTAAATCCTAACATTCTTAAGAATAAAGATATGATGATGATTTCAGGATCCCTGCTAAATATAATGTCGTCAAGTAATAAACTCACCTGCATCAATGGGAGTAGCAAATCACTGAAATGTTTGTGTATGGCAGGCTCCTTGTCGTGCAGCAATATGAACGCTCCCACGGCCTTCACGGCTTGTACGCGGAGAGCCTCCGACGTGGACTGGAGGGCAGTCAGCAGCATGCGCTTGATCACTACCAGGTTCTCATTCTGACGGTGCCCAAACACACCAGGCACTGACCTGTTTCATAAACAATCTTTATACCAACTTTTTTTTTATGCCATTCATTGACCAACAGGCAGGTGGCCCTTCTGATGGTAAGTGGTCACCACCACCTAATGGACGTTTGCAAAATCAAGTGCACTACGACCGCGCTGCCAGGGTAGGCAGCGCGGTCGTGCAGTGAAGGTCGTGAAGTCGTGAAGTGAAGGTTGTGTTAGGAAGAAGACTCTCTTCAATTTTATACAAACAAAATTCTTGTAATTTATTTCCAACTAGCTTCGCCCTCGTGGGTGTTGGAAATTATCCCACGGGAACGCCAATGTCCTTCCCCAGGATGCCATCTATCTCCTTGCCAAATTTTATCGATATCCGTTCGTGGTTTAGGCGTGAAAAGGACAGACAGTTACTTTCGAATTTATAGTATTAGTATGGACAATAATTAAATGAGCTATATTTATTACCTAGTGCCAGAATAAAGTATTGAACTTGGCATTGAGCCAAACTTTAATGAAACAAAGGAGTATTTATAAGGAAGGTTTAAAATAAATGAGTGTCTCAAACATTTGTACAGTAGGAGTACTTAGACAAAGTTAAATATTTGTATATGAATGTATTACATAATTTTGGTTATTTATAACTTACGTGAACATTCTGATGCCAGCCTCCTGGATATTAGGGTCTTGGGCACCAGCACAATTGAACATAAACTGAAGGAATTCCGGCCATTGGTTAACGCCATCGTCATCTATGTGGTTTCTGGCTAGTTCTGATACGACATCGCAGATCTAAAGGGGGAAATTATAATTATGTTGTAATATAAAATCGAATTAAGTTTTTTTTTACAGTTAATTTGTAGTTTTTCATAATAATATGCCAGACTACAGTATCACGGCGGAATTTGGAAAAGCCCCACTAGGATAGGCCACACTTTAGTAAGCCCAGGTAGGCACGGGCAATTTTTTCGGGCGTCGCGTAATAAAATCAACGACGAATTAAGATACGAGTTTTACCTGAAGTTCAAGAAAGTAAGTAACATAGACTGGATAATACCTCTCTCAAAATCCCGGTTTTTTTAGTCATGACATTTTCATCCCGGACTTTAAGAAATTATTTATCACACTTTGAATACATTCGTAACTAATTATTATTTCGAAGAATCTTATTACTTTTCTAAGGTTCCGAAATAAAACTGTTAAAGTGCCTTGTGTTACAAATAATATTTTCAAACTCAAATCATTTGTTTCAAATTAAACCTTTTCAGGTACTTTTGAATTGTCAAAATTAAATAGTTGGTCAGTTAGTCAGAAAGTTGAAGCTAGTTGCCCATTGCAAAACGTAGATCTCTATAGACAAGAACGGGCAAGAAACTCCAAAGACACTCTTTTAAATCAAGATATTATTACAAAATCCTGGGTACATTATTCTTATTGCTTCTATATGTAAGAACAATGTAAAAAAGAAACTTAAAATATAAAATTAAAAATAAGTCCTGGCAGTTAAGAGTTGACCAGTCTCAGCCGACGGCGCCCGTCATCAACATGACGCGTGGATCAGCACCACCCAGCTCAACCATTTTGTAGGGAACCGAATGATCCAACACACGCGTCACCACCAGTGAGACATTAAGTGAGCATGACATATTCTCAACTGCCATGCTTTTTCAAGTCAACATCAAAATATCATAAAAACGGATCCATGGTTCTTACATTTACAAAATTTTAAAAATGCTTCTAAATTATACAAAACTATAGGAATAATCAGGAAGAGGTATTTAATATTGAAGTATTAAGAATTAAATCTGGATTTAATAAAATAAACATTAAGTTCGTAATGTCAGAAACACAAAAACAAAAAAAGGGGGAAGCATCTCTTCCAAATATTGAAATTGTAATTAACTAGTGAGCCCGAGTGCCTGTGGAGCAGGACCAGCATTAAGTCAAGCATTTTTATCTACGACTAGCTGACCCGGCAAACGTTGTTTTGCCATATAAATTATTTCTAGCTGACCGGCGCTACTTCGTTCGCGTGGTGTCCTACCCCCTACCCTACTCCTACCCTACTAATACCCTACTCCTAACCTACTCCTGCACTATTCAAAATCCTTAATTTAATTCGTGCTTCAATTCGAGTGGACCCGAGTCTACCGTACCGAAGGGACGATCGTCAAATGTTTGACAGGAGAGGAAAGGTAGAACGGCACCCTAATTGCGTAACTCACAATCAATCAGAATCGGTTTCATTTTGACAGTTCAACAACATTCATTGCGTTATTTATGCGTGAGCAGACTTTATGAAGGTAACCTTTTTCGAACTTAAGAAGCAATGATTCAGATTGAGATTGATTGTTTCGCAATTAGGGTGCAGTTTATAAGGGAAAATTAAATTGTTGTTTTTACTATCTTCCTCGCAATTTTTCCATATTTTCTCACCGTTTAAACCTTCCCTGGACTACGACAAACATTTCAAAACCAAAATCAGCTAAATCGACCCAGCCGTTCTCGAGTTTTAGCGACTCAAACGAACAGCAATTTATTTTTATTTAAATATATAGATATACTCATCCAACTTCTAATGTGCTTGTCTACATAGTGTGCGTTTAATGCATGTTTAAAATTTCTTCTCATTTAGTTGAAGAATATCGAGTGGTATTTTATTATAACATTTTACACAGTACCCCATAAAAGAAGTGTTTACTTTAGACAATCTGAAGCGCGGTTAATCTAGTTTGTTCCTATTCCTAGTGTTAAAATGACCAGTCAGTCAGTAACCATCCCTCCCTTAAGCTATCACAGAAATCAGCCAGCTTAGTTTTACTTTTTTGTGTGTAAAACAAAACACATTAATTTGATACAATTTTAGTTTGGAACCCTAAAAAACGCAATATGATTCTTCGAAACAATAATTTGTTAGCCAATGTAATCAAAGCCCAATAAATCATTCGTGATTCTTAAATACCGGAATGATAAGTCATGAGTATTATTCCGAGATTTCAGAAGGTGGTAATATCCACTCTATATTACTTACTTCCTTGAAGGATAGGCAAACATACTCTCAACCCCACATGGGCACGGGAGATTTTTTAAAGCGACGATTTTTTGATCGCGCACTGGCTTTTCAACGCACTGTTTAGCGGCGAGAGTTGAAACTCCAACAGTGGGCTTTTTTGGCGCGCTGGGATGCGCTCTGTTGGATTCTCAATGCTCGGGTCAATACCAAGAGTTGAAAACCCAATGCAGAGTTGAAAATCCAATGCAAAGAGTTGAAAATCCAATGCAGAGAGTTAAAAACCCAATGCAGAGAGTTAAAAACCCAATGAAGAGAGTTGAAAACCCAATGCCGAGAGCGGAAAATCCAATGCAGAGTTGAAAACCCAATGCAGAGAGTTGAAAACCCAATGCAGAGTTGAAAACCCAATGCAGAGAGTTGAAAATCCAATGCAGAGAGTTGAAAAGCCAATGCTGAGAGTGGAAAAACCAATCGGCGACAAAGAAATTGACGGGTTAAAAAAATCGCTCGTGCCCATGTGGGTTTGAGAGTATATTTGCGTAAACTTCAAGGAAGTAAGTTTAGGCAAATATACTTTGAATTACTAATGTCTTGAGAGATACTATCAAACTCCATCCTATTGAGAGGATGGTGTTAGCGAATTCCCAATTTACTATTGCACATTCTGGCAGTTACACATTTTATAGAAAAACGTAACGTAAATGATGTGCTAATGTGAGAAATAACGGTCTAAAATGAGCCTATAAATTTGGTACTTTGTTTTGTTAACTATTTGTGAAACTCAGTCGACGCGCCGCCATTTTACAGCATTAAAAGTTATCAAAGCATGGCCCATAGAAAATTAAAACTGTAATTTTTTTTTTACCATCAATGCTGCCATTACACAGTGCAAAGTTTGAAGTGCACAGCACAAGTAGTGATAAACTGATAATTAACTGAGCAAATAGAACTCCTGACCCTCATCTAATTCTTATAGCTTACGTGTGAAGATAAGATACAATGAAATTATATAAAATAATGACTTGATATTGAAATCTGAGTGCCATAAATTGTCTATGTTTTACATTACATTCAGTTCTCAAATACATTCTGTATTGAATTTTTAATTCTTGTGAATGATATGGTACACTTGTTAAGCCAAGAGAATCTATGTTAATGATGATTTTTTATGGCTTCAAGCTTCATAGTAGGCTGTGGAATGTGAATGAGTCATCACTTAGTTCATACTATATATAGAATGAAATGAAATTAGATTAATTAAGAATACCTACTAAACTGATTCAGAGCATGACTCAATAGGGCAATTAACTAATTATACATCTGATAATTCTGGGGAAATTACTTCATCTATTAAGCCTTCGTATGCTGTGAACATGGATCCACGCGAGACACAATGACTTTTTAACTGTTTCTGTAATTAAGGCATTCAACTGGTAAATGAGTAATCTTTTTCCAAGCATTTTTTTATACTTGTATATTTATAATACAATTACATATTGTCTAATGCAGGCTTAGTACAGTATTTTAACATCATAAAATTAAATTCATGATAAGAACATCTGAATGTTGATAGATTATTTCCACATTTTAAAGCTAGCAAACAGATAATAAAAAAACAAACTGTTAACTTTAATAATTCTTGAATAGAAAAATGCTTCTACATTGCAGTCTTGACCTAAATAGCTAAGTTTTGAGGCATGCTAACAAGTCTACATCACTCAAGACTATTGTCTCACCCTTTATATGTCAAGTGTCAGACTCAAAGACAAGACTCACAGCTTTACCAGTGCCAAGTTTTGTTATTTAATATACATTTTAGTAGTCTAAAATGTTATTAAAAAAATAAGAGCACTCATAAATTTAAGGCAAAAAATGAATTGCTCTTTTTTTCCCATCATACGATTTTAAATGGCAATAGTTGTGCAACAATGACTGGCTCCTTTATATCTAAATCGAATGATAGTTTTATTTTTTATATTATGATAAATAAACTAACCTTGCGCCGTAGCTGTTGGCTAACTTCCATCTGCAATGTAAGCAGTAGCTGTTCTCTGAGTACCGTCTGCTGCTCAAATGGCAGCTTTGGGAAGAACTCAAAGAACTCTGCGCTGAGCAATCTACGGAGCAGCACGGCGGCTGTTTGGCGTCCTTCTTCACCAACATCAGCATTTTGGATTGCGCCCACGAGGTGTACAACCTTTGTCTCAGTTGGGATATTATTGTATGCTTCCTGTTCAATAAAAATAAGATCTTAGCAAAATCGTTGATATACCTAAGACTTTTGTCAAGTAATGTTGCTTGTACATATATTATCTGTACAGGTAGGGCTTATGCAGAGGCCTTTGTTACGTTATATTGACAGGCGTAACTTAGTAGACCCATTTTGGAGCTAGAAACCATAACATCAATGCATGAAAATAAATTAAATCTTTGAGTAATTCTTCCAGTGTGACGTTTTGAGACCTGTTTTTTTTTGTTTCCGATCTTATATTTTTAAGGTAGATCAAATAATCTACAATTAGATAATGAGTTATCTTCCATCTCTTCATTCAGAACTCAGGATAATTACAGTATCAGCATAATCAACATAGAAAATGGCAACACATATTTTGGGCAGTTTAGACCGCATGTACGGATGGAACGTTAGCCCGGCCGCAACAATAGAGTCGGTTACAAGCGGTTTTGTATTAGGTAAACATAAAAGGATTTATTTTAACTACTTGCAAGGTTTGTGCATAATTAAGTTTTTCATCAATATTGCGAGTTATTAGAGCATTGTCTGAACGTACATGTCATTGTTTTAAAAGTAACATTATAAATCCTCCATGACCACGTTTTGACACGAGGCTAGCAGAAAACGTTCACAATATAGGCCGGTCATTTTGTATGTTTTTTCGCAATTACACTAACAAAACATTGAATATAATAAGAACTTACTTCTGCTTGGGATCTTATGTCGTTATCGGTTGATAATAAAGTATTTAGTAACTGGTAAAATTGCGCCTGATCTCCTGCCATGTTGAACCTCTTCGAAAAGGCCCAATTTTTTTTCATAAACTTTTATCTGGCTGGTCACTTCATTCTCCTAGTCGTGTTGCCAGTATTTTTTATCATATTTGTGTTTAGTCGATTTTTAAACGTAAATTATAATATACTGTGGATCAAACGGGGACCCTAGACGATCAGTCTAACATCAAAACCCAGAACGCCAACCTTCGAACTTACAATAGTTCAAATTCAAGTTGTGATCTCATCTCAGCGACCATCAATGTCAACTATTGTCAAATATGCAGGTAAAATATAGTTTTTTTTGCAGATAAAATTTGAATGTGAACGTGAATTGTAAATACGGGAATTGGCCCTTAGCTCAATCCATGATCTTGATTCAGATCATCTTATTAACGTACATACAAATAAAGAAAGAAAAATATTTTATTCTGCACAAACAAAACGCACATTACAAATAAAATATTAATAATAAGTCACCCCCTTTTTTTTTTTTTTTTTTTTCAGGATGGGAAATCATCAAATGACCCCTCCCGCTCTGGGTGGAGCAGAAGGAAGTGTCAGACTCTTACTGACTAAAACCCACCCGTGTTCCTTCCTTAGCCCTTTATGTACCAGGGCAGCGGTAACCCTTTCGGACGATCGCGCTACCCCGGCAGGCTTCGGCCCTGTCGGGCCCCGTCAACTATGCTGACATCTCTTTGAGGCGCACGTGGAACACATACGCGCCGTCCGGCACGGGCCTGGTCCTGATCGGACGGAGAGCTACCCATTGCTCTCCGCCCGCAGGCCCGCGCCTAATAAGTCACCCCCTGCCATTTCATCTGTGAATATTATAATTATCATTTCTCAGGCAGGGGACAACCTTCCATAGTTCAAGGTAACCGATCCACTATAGCCACCCAAACCCATAGCCCAGTATATTTGGTTTTAATGTTCTGCAATAGTCCTGCACCAACTGGTGTTGTCCTTGGGTGCACTTGCATGGTGCATACAGGGATAATCGACGGTTGGTGCCTCCTCGTCATTTAGAATTGTGTAAAGGGCCTCTGCGAGTTGGCTTAGGCCCCTAGTACGACTTTCAAAGGTCCGGGACCCCAAGGTCCCGAGATATGTCAAAGACAACTAAAATAATAATAACATCTGTCATGTCACCTCCGATAAAAACGTGAAAAATGACGACAAAAATGAAATGATGAAGATGTTGACGAGGTACTGAGCAACCAAATCGTCTCGACTCTGGCCACAAGCGTCAACTCTTGATGCCATCCCGCCGCGGTCCAATCATGTTGAAGAAGATGATGATAGGGTTGACACATTATGTAGCCAGTGCAACGTCCGGGGAGCGCACTGGAGGATGCGTTTCGCGAGTCCACTCCAACCGAACTTAGACCCCGATTACCACGGCTATGCACAAAAAAAATATAGGGTGCTGGTGTGTGCCTTGGACTCGCAGCTTAAGAATTTCTTCGAGAGCAGCGAGTATTTCGTTGATACACATTCGATCCCGTATTGCGCGGCTGTGGCGGCATCTCGTTTAGCTAACGTCAAGTTTCCAAATTGTGACGGAGCTACTCGACCAAAATCAGCCGTACTAGCCTAGCAATGCAGGATCGAGCGTCGTATCGATGGCGCCAGGGTACTCATCGGCTAACTATACTGCTTCAGGGAGGGCAATACACGACCACGAGTGATGCGCTTTGTAAGACAGGCATTTTCGGAATCAGCCCTCGGGAATACATGTCCAATGTCACAGAGCGCATCGACTTCCTGAAGCAGAAAGTTGATGCATGGGCGAGCCGTATTCGGCGGTATATGCGGCGGGTTGATGGGTACACGCAGAATCGCATGTTCCAAAGCGATGAGAGGTGGTTATAGAGCTTGGGAGCGACCTGAACAAAACGTGGCGGACGTGTGCCGCCCGGATGATGCCACCACGAGTGCATTCTGGCGCAGCATCTGGTCGGTGCCCGTCTGTCACGCTGAGGGTGGCTGTATGCAGGATATCGAGCGAGTGTGTGGAACTATACCAGAAATGGAACCAGTCGTAATTACGCCATTAGACGTAGCCAGAGCAGTCCGTCCGTTACCGAATTGGAAATCACTGGGACCGGACGGACTGCATAACTTTTGGTTAAAATGGCTAATTCGTTCACACAGTCGTTTAGCATCTCAATTCCAGTCATCCTTATAGTCTGGGTCGCTACCGCAGTTTCTAACAACAGGCGTTACCTAACTGCTCCATAAGTCAGGTAGTCCCGCAGAACCCAAGAATTATAGACCGATCACATGTTTATCGACGGCTTATAAACTTCTTACATCCATTTTGAGAGCAAAAATTAATACGCACATTGACAATAACTCGATTATGTCTGCCTCTCAAAATGGATGTAGGCATGGTTCCCGCGGTGCTAAGGAGGTACTCTTCGTCGACATGGCCTTTATCCAACAGGTTCGTCAATCCCGCAAGGGAATCTGTCGACGTGCTGGATAGACTATAAGAAGGCGGTGCCACATGCGTGGCTCATGAGGGCGCTGAAGTTGTACGAGATCGATGCAACTTTACGCAGCTTCCTTCCTTGCATGGGGCAATGGAGGACGGTCCTTCGATATCCGGGGTGTCGACAGATCCAGGGGAATGATGAGCCAGTATGAATCAAACGAGGAATATTTCAGGGCGACAGTTTGAGTCCACTTTGGTTCTGCTTGGCCCTGAATCCTCTAAGCACATTGCTGGAGGATTTAGGTTTACAGTTCACGGGCGCTTCTATCGGGCTCTTCATGAGCCCTGTATAGATTTCTTAGCGTCCGTATCCTGGCTACGTTTTGGGGACCTTTTCGGGGAAACTGAAGGTTTCGTCTGTGCAATTATGGACGAAGTTATCTTGACGAATAACTACCGCAGACACATTATGAAGGATGGGACGGTTGACGTGTGTCGGGCATGCCACCGTCCGGGTGAGTCCGTCCATCAGACATATTATCTCTGGTTGTTCGCGTCTGGCTAACGGCGAGTACTTGCACATGCATAACTAAGTAGCCAGGATTATTCACCAGCAACTTGCTTTGAAATATAAGCTTGTCGACTCTGAGGTATGTATGTACCATATTACAAGTACGTGCCCGACCCAGTTTGTTAAAAATTAAAAATGTAACAAAATAAGACAAATAAATAGATAAACGACATAATAATAAAAAAAGACATAAGATATAAAAGCTATTTTATGGAGTACGTACTACATGACAGGTACGGTTTATCTATGCGTTTTTACGTAAAGACGCAAAATAATTAAATATTAACCGGTATCCCATAACCAGTCTATCAAATTTAACCTTAGATTTGATTCGTATCAATCAGATTCGGCTTTACATCTGAGACTTAGTATGAAGGTGCAGTGCAGATGCAGTGGCGTATTTTAAGGAAACAAAACAAAAGGAAAGTCTTCGCAACCGCGGTAGTGGTGGTGATTAAAAGAACCAATAACATAGCGAAGTGAGCTCGAAAATTAAAATTTTCCACCTTGGATAAATTGTAAATTTTAACACCCCCCATGGATTTTCTATTTTTTATTTAGTTTAATTCGATTTTCATATTTCCGTTGATACAGATGATATTGAAGTGAGTTTCATACAGATAATATCGACGTTACTTATGCAGCTTAAGCTCTAGAATAATTAAGAGATCTTAGGATGTTTGTTAGTATATTTTTGCACTCATGTCTCAGATAGTTTTCGTTTTTTTTTATCACTCCTACAGATATTGCACAGTTACGGGTGTGTGGCTCGGAAAGTGAAAGAAATTTATTGATCGAATCGATCAAGCTTGTCGCGATTCGGTTCGTGGTTGGGTGACCTTCATGCCTCGGAAAACACGATAAGCCGTTGGTCCCGGCTGTCATTCATAGATCTTTGACGGTCTTAGTCAGAAGCCCAAAAGTTTTACTAAGGCGTATCGTGTTATCCAGTAATTGGGTTGTGAAGCTTAGATAGTCAGTCGTTGCATTTGAAATACCTCCATTCATTATAACATTAGAAAAATAACGTTATAACGCCATCGTTATTTCCATACAAACGTATAGTAAGCTCCGTTATTTCACTATTAATACAAAACAATGTATTGTATTTACCATTTACATATAAATTAAAACACTAAAATGCAGTCACTTCAACAATACAACACAATAACTGTCGTTATTTGTCTAATGCTATAATGAATGGAGTATAGTATTCAGCTACATCCGGGTAGATTAGAAGCTGACCCCAATATAGGCGGGAAAAAGTTAGACAGATTGATTGAAGTTACGGAGCGGCAGGCCAGAAGATAAGAAATATTAAATAGTGGTTGTATCAAGAGAATAAGGCAGGGTATGAGGGGTGCATTGCGCCGCCCCTCGCTGTGTGCTGCCCCGGGCTATGGCCCTCTGGGCCATAGGGTAAATACGTAACTGTTAAGGTGCATGCACCATGGAACAAAAATACTACGCTCTTAAAAATAGTCGATGTGGGGGGTGCACTTGACTTGCATTCATTTCTTTGTCACGAAATCTTGCGGCTTAAACCACATTACCGCACCCGCAATGCGACTAGCACTATTAGTGAGTCGGGGGCATTACAATTTTAGTCGATTCACATAAAGACAGATTACACATCCATTGACAGAAGAAACCGTAAACATCAGTTTTACCTATTTATTATCTATACTTCACTGAACTGTCGTATTCGTGAATAAAATGCGTTTTACACAAATAAATTGTAACATTTATAATTTTGGTGAAATATAATTATAAAAGTATGTTTGTGTAATTTTAAAAATTCCTAGCTATCAAACAGTATAGTAAGCGAAAATAATACGATTGAGTAATGGTATGTATGCTCCTCATCCACTTTTTAAACAACTTTATTTGAATGTAACCTCTTGGTTAAATTTATCAACATTGAGTAAATTATTGATATAATTACTCGAGAGAAAAGTATAATAGCTCAGCTTCCTACATGAAAACTGACCATCGCCCGTTATCTTCCGATAAACTTTTAGTGCTGCCTGCAGTAATGCAATCTCATGTAACCTTATTTTGCCTAAACCAAAATTATCATGTCTTTGTAATATCTACAGGCAAGTTCAGTCATTTTAGCAGGCTTAGGGATGGCAGCAGTTGGGTTTGCTGGCCGCTACATCCTACGACAGATGCCTAATGCCAGTTCAAGATTCGCCGAAGCTGTAAAAAATTTACCGAAATTCGATACCGAAAGTTTAGCCCACTCGAAGTATTACAAAGGAGGATTTGAACAAAAAATGACGAAAAGAGAAGCTGCTTTAATACTGGGTGTGAGTCCTACAGCAAACAAAGCTAAAGTGAGTATATTATTTAATCTCCTAAGATGATGATTGTATATATAATATTGCACCAACAACTCCATTTTTATGTCCATGCAAATCAATGTCCATTCCAAGATTGCCTGGGTGAGTTCGCTGAAAGCGATAAGGCTGTGTATATTTTGTAGTGTCCAATAATAAATTTTTCATTATATATTTTTTTGGTGCAAAATAAAGTATATATACAGGTGTCCCGAAAGTCAACGATAACCTAGTACCGGGCGACAGGCCAAGGTATACTAGTTATGAAAAACATCAGTTTTTTTGTTTTTTCCAACATGGAGTGTCAAAGTTAACTGACAATAATTTTGTAAACCATAACTCATCAAAACTTAATTTATTTTACTTAGTTAACAATGTTTAATACTTTGATTTGTGGTTGTGATTAATAGCATGGTTATTTGAGATTACGTTATTAAAAAAATCACTGTAAAATTATTGTGATCACAGTACTTAAAAATGTTTATTATCGCTTGACTAAGTGACATGGATTTTTTTTCTTATTTTTTTATAACTGGTATACCTTGGGCCTCACGCCCGATACCAGGTTATTGTTGAGTTTCGGGACATCCTGTATAAATAAATAAATGACCCTCTGACCTGTAAAGTATATAGATACTGCCTTATGTAGTAGTATTATAATATAATAATTCTAATCTTGTTATTAATTTACAGATAAGAGATGCTCATCGGAAGATTATGTTACTGAACCATCCGGACAGAGGGGGCTCACCATTAATTGCAGCCAAGATTAATCAAGCCAAAGACCTGTTAGATGGTGGAAAGTCATAATGCATGGTTCTAGACAAAATTGTGTGTAAATAGATGAACAATAATTAGAACAGATAGTTCAGCAGTTATGTGTAGCTATTTACCTGGAAGATCATAGTTACATAATGTTATTTTGTTTTAAGGGTAATCATAAATAAAATTCATTTGAACATCTCAATATTCTATTCTGTCACGATGAACATCCAAACATGTATTATGGCGTATCCTAACACGGTTAATTGGAATCAGGCAGAACAGCTCGCTAATCACAGCACAATACGCAAGGATCCAAGAGAGAAACCATCAAAAGTGTATTTTATAAAAATACATTTACACATTTCTATAATAATAAAAATGTAATGAAATTTTATGATAAAATACAATTTACAAACCCTATTTACTAGTTATCTTTGAATTATGATGATGATCTATGATCTTTATTATTTGAGAGGAAACGGCTTGAAATATATGACTAAATATAACAATTTGTAATGTGTTATTCTTCAAATGGCAAATAATATTACTGATTTCATAATGTTTAAGTTACATGTAGGTATTTGATACTAAAACTATGTTTCTGCAATTTAGTTTACTAATGGTCAATGGATATGTGAAAATTATTGTCCACATTTGTGATACTAAATGACAGGTGGCCTTAGGGATAGATAAGTGGCCTAAGCTCTATACAGATTGCAGAAAAGCTAATGTTTGCTTGCGTAGGCAGTCTGTTCCAAGAATATTCATGAACAGAGCTAAAAAATTACCCTTTTATAAAGTGAAATATTCTAGTGGCGCAATAAATCCTATACACATATCTAACACAGATAATTTTTGAGCAAATAATTTACTAACTGCTTAACGAAATATTTTTCAAGCCATTTAAAACATAAGATTAAATTAGCATAGAACTATGTTCTGCAAGGATAAAACACGAATAGGCATTCAAGCGTTAAATAACAATATTGTCAAAAACACATCAATTTCCAGATTTAGAAGCAGGAATAAATTTCTAGATTTATAATTTCGTTGGAACTATTTATGCAAGTTACTTAATCATAGACTATAGGTTTTTCGTACCTACTTTGTATTTACGTACATAAAAATATAATACCTAGCACCTAATTTATTTAAATGACATAGAAAAAATATATGCATTATGCAAATAAATAAAATAAAAACCTTAAATTGATAAGGTTGGCAAAGCTAAAACTAGATATTACTACAAAAAATATCAATTAATTAGCCTATATTAATAACTAACAATTTAATTTTAATGTTGCTTCTGCAAATGGCAGTAACAAACTATTCAATCAACATATCCTTGTTATTTAATTTAGAAACTATTTAGCTAATAAAATGCTCACTTTGTTCATACCCTACTAAGTTATCATTACGGGTACAAATCTAATAAAAAACCGACACAGTAATGGACAACAAAAATAATACTACAAACAAAAATACTTTAATGATATGCCAAACAACATTAGAACTTAAACTAACTTAGCAAAAAATCAATTGCAAATATGCAGACAAGGCTAAAGCACACTGCATCCGCGATAACCAATGATATATACACATAGATAACCAATATTTTAGACAAAATACATAACAAGGATCAACCATTGGTGTTAACGATAAAGTAGTGGCCATGTTAGCCTCAGAAGTTTGTCATGACTGTAGGAAATAAAAAAAGTCTTGTCAGTTAAACTCATTTCTTCGCCTGGTTCGAATGAATAGCTACTAAACATGCAAGGCTTTAAAGACTAGTAAGGTTTGTACAAAATTGCAACAAGCTACATAAATATCTTTTCGAGTCATAATAAGGGCGAATAAAACATGCGCCATATTATAGTAAAACCTTCAAAATAATTCGGCAAGCTATCAATGTAAATAATTCAATAGCGTTTTGCTAATATTTCAAATATTCTAATAATCGTGGGACAACATAACTTGGGATTTGAAAAGAAAGACCTCATTTATTTGTTGTTAAAAATAGAGATCAAAAATATATGTTGTCATAGTTTGTTCTAAGTAAAGTTGTTAAGTAGTGTATGATGTACAATTTGGTTGTGTTTGAGATCAGGACTCGCGCGCCGGCGTCGGTGTTCACCGCGGCGGCTCCTTCTGTTGCTGCTCGCGGCGCTGCTTCGCGAACCGCGCTCGCAGTTTGACTATTGTTGCGTTAGATAGGGTGCCAGGTACTTTGAAGATTGACTGGAAAACAAATACAATCATCAATAAAATGTGGAAACTGGTAAATAAATGATAGCTTCTGCTAGGTAGCAAAACTAGTCCTTTCAAAGGAATTTTACCTATAACAGCCCCCCAAGCAGAAACCCACTAACAACCTTGTTACAACAAGAATAAGATCACAGTGAAACGCCTGTGCTATTAAATCAATTAATGTGTTGTCTCAAACCTCTATGTGTTACTGGTAGTTTTTGGTAGTATGTGTACTCAAGCAAAGATTATGATAACTCAACTGCGAGTTGGCAGCTGGTCTCTGTCCGCCACCCTGAATAGGCATCCCATATACTAAAGTTTAGAAAACTTCAAACCCACCTGCATAAACTCATGACAGTGGAGTGCACTGGCGTTCTTCACGATAGCTTTGAAGCACTCCGCCAGGGAGGTGAAGTCATTACACGACATTATCTCGGCTCGGTTATTCTTTATCAGTGTCAGACACACACGGAACAGGATCTTCGAGCCTTCGTAGAATAAACAGTCCCATATCCGTAGTACTGTCTCTACGGGAAGGACTTCGGCGAATAGACAGACGAACCATTTGGTTGTTATTACAGCCCAAGGGAGACCTGGAAATGTTTGTGAGGATTAGCAAGTGCAGGACAATTCAAATTGTTCAGTTCAGGACCTCGACATGTGTGAGCTGCTGACCTGATAAAAACGGGTGTATGTATGTATTTCAGATAGCTGTTTGTATCTCACCAGAAAGAGTGGAATTGAGGCATCTCATTTATACTCTTTCCACAGTATTATCTCTTATGGTGTTCTGCTGTGGGGATCGGCAGCTGACGTATATTCAATTTTCATTTTACAAAAGAGGGCAATCCGCGCAATCTATAAAATGGGTCCTCGAGAGTCTCTTAGAAACAAATTCAAAGAAATTGATATACTAACTCTGCCTTCTCTTCACATTTTAGAAAGTATTTTGTATGTTCGCAAAAACTTAGAGACTTTTCAAAATAAGAAGCGATTTCCATAATATGCATACACGTAGTAAAAATGAAATTGTGATACCTAAATTTAGATTAACTAAAACTAGCAAGTCATTTCTTATAAACAGCATCCGCTTTTATAACAAGTTGCCAATGCCGGTTACAGAACAGTATAAGATTACGTTGAAGACAAGGTAGTTTGGCAATGATTTCTTCTGCACATGTAGCTTCCCTGGCACCACATTAACGGCATAACTACGTAAATGTCTATTAACTGCTCTCAAATTACGATGTTTATTTATTTTTTACATACTTCTTTGACATAATCTTTTTATTATTTGACATTATATTGAATAGAAATATGTAGGTACCTATACAGACAATTCTAACTTCAACTTTAAGTACCTAATGGTTGTAATGGCAGTCATGTCATTTGGTTTTTGGTTTTATATTTTATCTGTCATTTTGATGGATTCTTCTATATTATGTAAATGTGAAGACTTTGTAGGCCTTGTAGACTTTAGATCTGTAGACCATTTTTTATTTTATCAAGTACCAGAGGGGCAATTCTCGTAATATTAAGAACGTTCACAGTCTGATCTCAGTCTCAATCTGTCAAAAAATACTTCTAATTTCCCTACATTTTGACAAGTTTTTGACATTTGTTTGTCGCCGAGATGCGACTGCGACAAGATTTTGATCGTTTTAGATAAATTACGAGAATTGGCCTGCTGGTACTTGTTGACAGGCCTACGCTGTCCTCCCATCATCATCACCTGCCTAACCTTTTCCCAATTATGTTGGGGTTGGCTTCCAGTCCTCCCATACCTACTGTAATTTGAAAACATTGTAAAAGCCATGTTTATTAACAACATTATTTTTAAAAGACAGTGGAGTTTCTTGCCGGCTCTTCTCCATAGGAAACGACCAATTGGAACCGTGCACCCACAGACTACAATATAATTGCGTGCACCTAGCTTCTGACGTTTCTTATGTGCCCATGTTGGTTTATACGAAATAAAATATTTTGCTCTTGATTTTCTCATGAGGTCTAAATCTTTGGCATATGTATGTTAAGTAAATAACTATATTTCGTAACATCCTAGTTATAGCATGGTTATTATCATATCTCAACACCTATCAAGAGATAGCTGGTTATCAATACTTACATGTCAGATTGAGCATAACTCTGGGATGTAAACTCTTGCAAACAACGTAGATTTTCAGATTAGGTATGTTGAAAGATACTGATACTATGCACTATGCACCTTCGAAGGTTGAAATTATAAATCGCGAAAGCTTTGACCTATTGACCGGCCCAGTCTGATTAATACGACAAAAGATTTCTTGCCCGTGCTGCTCGTCGTATTAATACGATCGAACCTATGTTCGTTGTTTGTTTTTTATTTCATTGCACGATCCGATATCATAAATCGACGATTTCTCGATTTATGAGCTGGGCGCTGGGGGCACGACAATTGATATAAAACCAAGTGGTCAATACGTTAATAAAGACGACATATTTAATTAGCACAAAACTGTGCAGTTTGGAAATCAAGGGAGTGGCCTGCCAGTGGAAAGTTACAAGTGAAGCTAATAAATGCGTTAAAAAGGACCAGCAATTTGAGTTAAGTTTCTACATACCCAAGTTAATAACATGTTGATGCACATCCGGCACCTTGGACTTGACTAGTTCTGATAACACCTCAATGTCAACTATGAGGCCATCCATTGTCCTTGTGTAGTAGTCGGGCAGGATCTTCTCAACTAGTACTTTCAGCAGCCAGAATGATGTCTCCTCGCTTTTCGTTGCTAGTAACAGCAAACCTGGAAGATAACAGATGAAAAAGGGTTAGAGATCTTTTGAATACATACCTATTTTGTTTATTGTCATTCTTTCCAAGAGGTAGCAGAAACAGATGCAATCCACTAGGACTTGAGCTGCTGAGGACCTCTAGACAGAATAGAAAGATATTGTATTTTTCTAAACAGTATTCTTGCCCTAAATAAATAAATAAATAAGGTTTTCTATTACAGTTTTGTGAGCTAATACTATCAGTTACATTTACATTTCCAATGTTTGTTTGTAGCGACTTATGCTTATATCGTCAAAGTCGCGGGAAACACCTGGATGAGGGACGCAAGGAACCGGTAAGTATGGAAGAAAAAAGGAGACGCCTATACCCAGCAGTGGGTGATTCGGGGCTGAAATGATGATGACGATGAAATCATGCTTAAGCCAAGCACTTTTATAGCCACAACGGGCCGCAGCGCAACGCATTTTCATACAAAAAAGTGCGGTGCTGTTCGCCTGTGGTGTGCGTTGATTCATAGAAAATGTACGAAAGCGATGAGGATTTTTGCAATGTGTTGCGTTGCGGTGCGGCCCACCACAATCTGCGCTAGCCTTTAATCACCAAAAACATTAACATGTATCATATTATTCAATTTGTGATATGATAAACTATCCTATTTTATTAGTTACATAATCCCTTCATAGTTAGTTATTATTATACATTGCGTTGTCAATGATAACAACAACACATAATTCTGGCAATCCATTATGTTATTATCTTAATCAGATAAGTATGGTGAGTTGGTGGACAAAAATAATGTGGTATTATGTTAATTAACTTGGTAATTAAGTTAATTTGGTTAAGTGGGAATTGCATTAGTTGTCATCAGTGCAATCTACAAATGAGGCAGAGTTGACTAATTAACTAGACTAGGTAATTCAAATTAATTAATTATAATAAATGGCAATGTGGGAGGCCCAAGAGGAGTTGGTGGGACAAATTTGACTTTTTTCAACAGGATTGGTCACAAACAGCAGTAAAAAAGGGACAAGGGACAGAGCCCTGCAGTGGGACATAAGCAGCTGATAATCGACTAGCTTACTTTCATATTTTTTTAATGAACTTCAGTGATGAACAATGTGTAATTAAATAAGTATTTAGTTGCCTTGGACTATTGTAAATGGACTAAGTGGATTACGGACTTATTAGCAAGTTTATGGTAAGTAGTTAGCTAACAACATTAGTAAAAGGAAATAATATAAACTTTTAACAACTGCCTGTTGAGTATTTTATAGATGTTTGCTGTCTTCATTAGCAGCTATGTATAGGAAAATAATTGTATTGCATAAATAAATGGCCATACCTACTGATCAAATTGTTGCTGATTGACAAGATTTGTATTCCAAGTCAAATTGATTGCTGAATAATGTTTTAGCCGAAAATTTCATTTGGTTGCTTTTTAATAAATCAAATAAAGATTTAAGAACTTTATTACTAGCTAGATTGCATTAGTATTGAGTCATACCTAAAAATTAACCAATTGGCCCCACTTGGCTAGTTGACCGGACTTGATTGTCATGAATTTTAAAGCCGAACGCAGAATCAGTATAGATAATAGGGTCAATGAAACATGTAGAATCTACAGGTATGAATAGATCTTGGTACTGTTTGGTACTGTCACATACAAATTATGATGACTGTCAAAATCAGCTATTCAGAAAGACCTGTATATTAACATAATCAACCTATAATGTTCCAACTGCTGGGACAGAGGCCTCCTCTCTTTTTGAGATTGAGAGGATGCAATTTTTGTACAAAAATGTTTCTTATTAGGTACTTTGAAATGTACAGGTTTCTATGATCATGCATCAAACCACTTGTGCACAAAATATTATTCTAGTAAGTAAAACCTACCTGCAATATAATTAAGTCCTTGACAGTACCCAACAACCCTGTTGTTGTGTGCGTACGCTATGAGTATGTTGAACAAGTGTGTCTGATGATTGGCCTCCTTTGTGAAGTATATATTGTCAGGAAAGGTGCGAGGCAGGTCTGTCTTCACCAGGTCAACCAGCTCCTTCTCAAATGGGCCGTCTAGTATTTTCTGGTATAGGTCTGGACATTGTTCTTTCATCATTTCTGCTTGGGAGATAGCCATCCATACCGATGGTCGGTGTTCACCTAAAAATATAGAATAGAATACTCTTAATTATGTACACCATATAAATTACAGACAATAATAAATAATATTACAATTTTAATTCAGTTCACAATTAACTTAGTAATTATTTGGATTTTATGAAACAATGAAAGGTTTGAGGAAATATCTGCGTTTATATTGAGTTGGGTTAAGTATACAATATTTGTAAGTAATTACTTAATAGGTGTAGCAGCTGATTACAATTACTATGCCAGTTTTCCTCAAACAGTGTAGAGATGAAATAAACAAGTATTAACTACAGTCTGTGTCTCAGAAAATAATAATACTGACCAAATACTGTAATCTTCATATTGAGTTTTTACAACATACTATCTAAAATGAAATTACAGTTGACTGCTAAATTTCTTCAACACTTACTCTAGAGCAACAATAAATTATAATACAAACACATATTTTCCCCTACACCGAGAATAAGCTCTAGACACTGTATGGTATTTATAAACTTTAAACACAAGGCACAAAATGAAAGTGCGGTAAAATTCACACGGCATAATAATGTAAACAAAGAAAGACACTCACTGGGTACTCCTTTACGGACGTATCTTTTCACAGTGTTTGTGCGTTTGACCGACTTTCCTTCACCAAGCAGCATGGACCATTTCTGCGCCCTCGTTGCCAGTACCTTCAAGTAGTTCGACATGAAGTCCTCATAGCTCTCATAATCGAAGTCGTCGTGCCTCTCAAACCCGTATTCATCGACTGCACTAAAAGCAAAAGTAAATGTAACAAACACAATGATAATAATATGCTTTATTATTATCAATACCTTTATTATGGTAAGCGTAGTACCTGAAATTAGATTGAGCCATGGTGTCGTCTGTTCTGGATTAGTTGTCACTTAAAAACATAATAGTAGAATTACAGTTTTAATTTTTGTTAGATACGCCCCAAATACCCCACTTCGATCACCCCCACATGATGATGAATGAATGAAATGAATGGAGAATGATTAATTTTATTTGACATTTTTGACAATTGTGACATTTTTATTCACGTCCAAAAACCCACGCTTTGTAAAATTACATTTTACACTTGATTACGGTTTTATAAAAACTAGCTGACCCGGCAAACGTTGTTTTGCCATATAAATTATTTCTAGCTGCCCGGCGCTACTTCCTTCGCGGTGTCCTACCCCTACCCTACCCCTACCTTACTCCTACCCTACTCCTACCCTACTCCTATACTACTCCTACCCTACTCCTACCTTACTCCTACCCTACTTCTACCCTCCTCCTACCCTACACCTACCCTACTCCTAACCTACTCCTACCCAGAAACCATCCAGGAACCTGTTGAAATATACACACAAAATTTCATGCAAATCGGCCCAGCTGTTCTCGAGTTTTAGCGTGACAAAAGAACAGTAATTGATTTTTATATATATAGATAGATAGACGGTTTTTTGAGGATTCCATCTCGGTTTAGAATTAGGCGATTTTTCTTAGCACATCAGCAGCTCAAACCTGTTTGTCGTTGTCAAATGTGAAATGTCAAATCTCTAAGATGTCAATTTGACATCCAATGATTTGTTTTGTGATTACGATTTCGCTAAAAATATTTTTGTTCAGATAAAATAATCATAAAAACGAATTCAGTGATCAAAACTAGTCTAAATATAAATTGTGCTTTATATAAATCATTCAAAGCTATAAAATATGGGTCCACCGCCTGTAGTAACAGGAATATCTCCAAAAGAAGGTCCTCCAGGAACTAGGGTTACGATACGTGGAGAATTTCTAGGCACTAGCGTTACAGATTTAATAGGTACGTAATCTACAATTACCATTATACCCCAAAATTGAAGTTATGGACGCTTATTTCCAGCAGAAAATATGTTTAGAAGGTGGGCGTAACATTTGACTTTGAACACTTATAGGGTTGAAGATATGCGGCTGCGACTGCTTACTGTCTTGTGAATGGAAGAGCAAGAACAAAATAGTGGCGCGCTCGGGACCGTGTAAAGGTCGGGGAGACATCATAGTGACTACTCGGTCTGGTGGGGAAGGAACATCCACTGTGCAATTTAGAGGTAAACAAACATTCCATAGTAAGCACATTTGTTAGGGTGGCAGTGACAAATTTTACTACAACATTATCAGTCTATATTGTTCCTACTTCTAGGATTAAGGCCTCCTCTGATAGGAGTTGGCCATAATCTACAGTTATCAGTTTTAATTTTAAAATTTATAAAGAAGCTTAAAGCTAATTTGTAGTAATCTAGACATTAAAATAAATGAAGGTGTACACCATGCATACATTTGAAGCAATTTGTATTGATACTCTATATTATTTTTCTAGGATACCATGAATCAATAGGCCCTGTAAAGGAGAGCGCAGTATGGGTTGAGGAGGCAGCTCCACCATCACTGCCATGGGGCCGACGACCCATGTCACCCACAGCCTACACCCCTCCAGATCCACTGGGGCTGTCCACTGAGGGAGATGACTTAAAGTTCCCAGAGGAAGAACTGCATGAAATGTTCCCAGATGGGTAAGTAGAGTAAAGATATTGGTCACAGTTATCCAAATTCTTGATATGAAATGCTTAGTTTTGACAAAATGGGCCACTAACTTCGCACCAGTTTAACTACCACTTTTGGCACAAAACCATTAAATATTTAAGTCAATAACTAAATAATACATTAAGCTTCAATACACCATACATTGTATTGTTCCTCCTCCTCTTATTTGTAGAAGATAATTAAAGAAAGAAAGAAAAAGTATTTATTGTGACTTGTACAGGATCATAAACTAAACTAAACACAGTTAAAAATAAAAATAAAACAAATTATATAAAAAAGTAACAAAAGGAAAAATTAAACAGAAAGTCCTATACGAGGCCAAAAGGCTCTTATCTCAGCATGATGCTGAGACAGAAGTAGAGAGCTTAAACAGAGAGCTTATATAATTATTCTGTCAATAATTGTATTCCAGTTCTGGCAAACTGTCTGATGACAACTTCCAGCCTGGCTGGTATCTGCTGGAACATCACAGCAACACTTCCTATGAGGACCTCAAAGCTGGAATGGTATTTCTTCAAAGAAAGGTGTGTACAGTATACTCTTTACGTCACTCCTTCCTAGTAACCACCTTTATCTCTATCACATCATTCACATCTAGAAGCCTATTAATATGGTTGTCTTTGCCAAAATAATGGTTGACTGAAATAATAATACAGTTATCATAATTATGAACTCCAAATTAGCATTTTACAAGCATACTTTACAGCATAAATCTCACAATTGTTAACAGAATATATAAAACTAATTGCTGGAGCAACTATTCTCATGTTATTTCATAAAATAAGAGACACTATGTTAAAGAAGCAGCTCATATTTCCAGGTGGAAAGTCAAAAGGAAGGCCAGCTAAGCTTCCTGAAGGCTAACACAGGAGCTGTAATGGACCAACTGGACCGGCTGGTACTGCTCAAGAACATGTATGAAGAGGATGAGAGGAAGAATGGCAAGGAACCACTGCCTAGTCTACAGGCTTCTATAGAGGGTATGTCTAATATGTCTATTTTATTGATTACTTAATCTTTATAATGTACTACTTCTGCCCGCGACTTCGCCATGCCAAATCTCATTCAAATCTGTACAGCCGTTAAGGTAAGAAAAGGTAATAGAAAGAGTTACTTCCGCAATCATGAAGGAGATTGTGTGCTACTTTTGTATTCATGAAGGAGATTGTGAGTGACTTTCGCATTCATGAAGATGTTTGTGAGTTAATTTCGCATTCATGAAAGTTTGTGCACAAAGATTATTAATACCAATAAAAGACTCTTGTAAAGCAGCATGATAAAGCTATCAGAATAATAGACTACTTTTGGCCATTTGACATTGTGAGTTGCAATAGGTGGTCTTGTGGTGGCTTCCTTTAAGGTTATCCTTGTAATTTTTGTTTGCATAATTGGGAGAATGTACAAGGATTCATAAATTCTATGCCTCTCGGCATCTTATTCTACATTTTTACATACCACGCAAATAAATATTCTATTCCATATTTTATTCGATTCTACATCAATTTCCATGTTCTAATTTCAGAATCGATAACTCTAGCAGACTCGTTATTCTCGGAGATATTATCTCGTAAAGACAACGCTGACAAGACCCGCGAGGCGCTCTCATTGTTAACGCGTCACAAGTTTCTGTTCCAACTGCCTGCATCCATCGACAGGAACATTCGGAAGAAGGAGTACGATCTCGTGGTCAATGATTACACTAGAGTGAAGAATCTGTTTGGAAATACTGATGTTAAGGTTAGTTTTGAAATTACACCCTAATTGTGTAACACACGATCAATCAGAATCGGTTTAACTTTGACAGTTCAACAACATTCATTGCGTTATTTACGTGTTGAGCAGACAAATTTTTCGAACTTATTTATTTATTTTATTGGTTCACCAACAATTGTTACATCAATACATAATAAAAAAGGCACAAAAAATTCATACTAGATGTACAATATTAAGAGGTAAACACCACATGCAATATGTAAAAAGAACAACTTTAAAAGTAAACAAAAAGACCAGAAACAATTTTGTTTTTAGTTAGTTAGTATCACATATATTAACTGATAATACATGGTAAAGTAAATATGGTTTTATGAAGCAATGGATTAGCAGTTTACTTCAAAATGATTCAGATTCCGATTGATCGTGTGTTACGCAATTAGGGTGCTGGTCTTAATTTATCGTCATCTTTCTGCCTTTTTTGTCCAATTTATTTGGGATTGGGTCCGATAATCTTGTTCTTTGATACAGGTCTAATCTGTCATATCTCTCTCTAACCAGAGTTAATTGATATTAGCTGTCTAATAACTCTCTAATATATCTCTCTCTAACGAGACTAATTTGAGTTTTTTTTGCCATAATATTGACTTAAAAATCCCAACATTCTGTTAATATTTACTGTATTATTGATATTGTTTACAGTTATTCCAAAAAATTCTTACTGAGATCGATAAGAAAATAGAGGATTTGAAAGAAAAGTTGTACACGAGAATGAAAACGATGCCCATCAATGTTCAGGAGCAGACCAAGTATATTAGGTAAGGTATTTTATTATTTCTGTGTTATACAGTTTTTAATAAAGGACTAAGGCAGCCCTCAACTGTGCTCTTTTCTAGATTTTGTAAAATTTCTTTTTTTTTGATAATTCTTTGTGCGAGTGTCGAAACACCTTTTGACCAGTATAGTGTGTAGTGCCAGTATTTCAGACTTCATACAATATTTTTCAGATTACTGATAAGTCTGAACTGGGAGGGCGACGCGGCGTGGGTGGCCATCACCAGTCGTAAAGAGTACCTCATGAGCCTCATGAACAAGGTCAAAGATCACTTCAAGCAGAAGGAGGAATTGGAGTCCAATGAGAAAGGTAATCAGTATATTTTGGGGTATCTAGATGGACGTCATTATCGTATTGAGGAAAGATGAAGTTGGCCGGCAAGGCCGCGAGTGTTCAGCCATAGTTGTAGCATTGAGTTAAAGTTTTAAGCTAAATCAAGGATAATGCTTATTTCACTAATAGTTTCTCTAAAACAGCTCATAAATAATAATAATATATATTCATGGCAGGCCTGTTGGTCTAGTGGTTAGTGACCCTGACTGCTATGCCAGAGGTCGTGGGTTCGATTCCCACCCAGGACAAATGTTTGTGTAATAAGCACGATCATTTGTTCTGTGTCTGGGTGTAATTTATCTATAATATTTATGTATTTAGAAATATATAAGTATGTTTATCAGTTGTCTACTAGTGACTAGATGGCGTTGTGTGATAGTTGTGGAATATTTATTATTATTATTATTTATTTATTATTCATAACGTAAACGCTAGTCTATAACCGCTGTAAAAATAATTACAAAGAATGTTGTAAACGTGTCTGCATTTGCTATTTCTTTTAAATAACAATGTTAAGCTGTATGTTACGTATTGTTGCGTCAGGCAAGCGCAAGATAAAGGAGAGCGAGTGCGAGGGCGGCTGGAGCTCGGTGCGCGGCGCGTGGTGCGCGGCGGCGGCGGGCGCGCTGGCGGCGCAGCTGCACGCGCTGTGGCCGCTGGCGCGCCGCTACTTCGCGGGCGAGCTGGCCGGCCAGCCGCAGAGCACGCCGCGCCAGCTGGAGCTCAAGGTAGCGGGCCCGGCGGGGACTGGGACGGACCATCGTGCTCTAAGCTACTTGAATAAAACATTATTTTTTTAAATATGATAATTATTCCTAAATAAATTACTTTACGTACGCCAAGACGGGCGCTGTCTACTCTTTTTCTATTCTTCTGAACATAAAATCGTGTTTATGTCCAGTAACGTTTAGAATGTGCATGGAGGTCGGACAAGAAAGCCAACCCGGTTAAAACCTCTACAGTACTGTAGAGACAGGCAAGGTAGTGTAGAGACAGGCGAGGTACTGTAGAAACAGGTGAGGTACTGTAGACAAAGGCGAGGTACTGTAGAGACCGGTAGAGATACGTAAGGTATATTGATCTCGTTTCTCTTTTTCCTATGTTTTGTTCTATTTTCTTATTCCAGGAGATGATAATAGCAGCAGTAGAGTTATTCTCGGAACACATGCGGTCGTGCCTGCTGTCTCCGGGCGGCGGTAAATTGGTGCCCACAGACGCGTTGCGTGTACGCCTCGTCGCTAACCTGAGACATCTGAGGGAAGCTTACGAGTCGCTACTCAAGCTTGATCTGCCGTCGCAGGTATGTGTCTGAAATAACCTTGTATTTCGTTTGAGCCCGGTTAAACGCAATAGGCTCGTCTTATTTTGCATAGAACTTAAATACAGTGTGTTAGGTTAAACGAAGGGGGGCTTGTGGCTAAGTAATAAAACCCTTACGAGTCGATCGATCAGGTTAAGCAACGCTTGCCGCGGTTGATCCGTGGATGGGTGACTATCTTTACATACCAAGACCCTTCCGTGCTTTGGAGAGCACGTTAAGCCGTTGGTCCCGGCTGTCATTCGTTGATCTTTGACATTCGTTACGGGTCGTCAGAAGCCCGAAAATCTGACAACCAGTCTTACCAAGGGGTATCGTATTACCCAGTAACTGGGTTGTCGAGGTCAGGTAGGCAGTCGCTCCATGTAAAATACTGGTATTCAGCTGCATCTGGTTAGACTGGAAGCCGACCCCAACATAGTTGGGAAAAGGCTAGGCAGATGTTGTTAAACGAAGGGCATAATTTAAGGGGGTGTTGTAGTGCTTTTTCCACATATTTCGGCGTTGGTCCCATCGTAAAAGTTGTTCATTTTCATGATTACTACACTCGACACGCCCTAAAAGTCTGTCCCTCATTTAACCTAACACTGTACCACAGCACAACTAGCGAAATCTATGTCTACTAATCACCTCTGCTACTCCTTCGGCCTTTGGGAAATATAGGTGTGATTTTATATGATATATTATTAACATTTTTAGCTTTAAATCCGGTTTTTGGGCAAACAATGTTAAAAATTCAGCAGCACAGCACGAGCACCAGCATTTTGCAGCTACATTTATTGCAAATAAATATATCTAATCTATTCTATAGCAATCTTGCTCAATTTAACGTTTAAAATGACATATTATCGCAAAATCGTGTATTTACAATATTATGTCATTAAAAAATATAATTGCACTTTGTGATGACTTAACTCAAAGAAACAATAACAAAGTTCACCTTTTAGAATCTGCCTAATGATTGTGTTGACGAATCTAGTTCCCCTTTCTTTATTACACACCTTTTTTATTACAAAAACCAGTTTCAAGTTGACCCTTATTCGCGAACGATATTTAGTACGTAAAGTGCGCCTAGATGGCGTTGGGATCGAGTTAGATCTCGCTATGGTTTCGTTACCGCGATTTGGTTGGGCTCGAGCCGAGGATTTTATAAAGTTAACTTTGCGCAGAGGCAATATCGTAACCAATGAGGTTAATCCGAGGTGCGATTATTGCTAGTTGAAAACTTTACCAATACCCCGCCGTGTGGACGTGAAATACCGTCCGCGATGGCAATTTTTGAATGGCCGTAGTTGGCCTGAGAAACCTTTGTTCAAAAAGTAGTGAAACTGAAAACTGCTTTGTATATTTGACTGAATTGATTATAAATTTAGACCATCATTGATCACTAGTTAGCGTTTACGGTACTCTTTGACTTTTTCTAACACAACAATTTCTGGTATTACCAGCCTCTCAGCATAGTAGAGAAGGTGATATTCGACTACCGCGTACACGGCATGTCGGTGTTCTTACAACGCGCTCACAAGCGGGTGAAAGGACTAGGAGAGAAGGAAACGTGGAAGATCGAGGATTTCTCCGACTACGGAGCGATTACCAACCTTGTGAGTATAGTAGCACAATATTTTATGACCTTTTTTTATAGTAATCATTTAAGACAGAAAGAAAGAAAGAAAATGCATTTATTTGCGGCAAACATGACGCATGAAAAAAGGACATAAACACACAAAAAAAAAAAACTAGTTGGGGGTAAACATTTCTGGTCGGTGGCTATCGTTTCCATTGTTTTTCCTTAGCTTTTGGAACGAGCGATATCAAAGTAGAAAAGTTTTCACTGATCTAAACTTATACCACATAGTTCGTTCTATCGGTCAATTAAATATTTCTTCTACCAAGTACAATTTTTTTTAGTCATCCTGGATGTCTTCCGTGGGATTGCCAAAACGGTCGGTCAAACTCTTACTGAGTAAAATCGTCATTGTCATCTCCCGGAACCCAAACAGTTATAGTTAGCACTCCATAGCATTAGTAGTCTGCATTTGTACAAATAGTTTTATTTCTACCCAGCTCCTGTGACCTGAGTATACTGGATACAAAAAACCGATTATGTATTATTTATTTAAGGATTACCAACGAGATACATTACAATTATCTTGTACCATTATAGAATTAGTATAATAGACAGAGAGAGATTAGTAGAGACAGAGAGAGATAGAGATTAGTATTCTAGACCTATACAGTGAGACAGCATCTTTCCGGATCTGACGTCACGACCTTTCTTGTTCCCCCTCCCACCCGGCTCTGCCCCGCTGAGGCCGGGGGGAGGGGGCGTGGAGCTTGCCCGCATCTCACGTCCGGTGGATTATAAGTCCACCAGACAGGATTAAAAATATAGGTCTAGAATAAGGTTCCGTATATAATAATTGTTTTATTTTCAGGTAAAACATTATATTATACACTATGAACCGTTATTCTAGACCTATACAGTGAGATGTGTTTATTATCGCCTGGTGGCAAGCTAAGTACATGCCAATGTGTGAAAAAGAAATTACTTAGGTATCTAAATATTTTTTTTTAATATAGGTACCTAGGAGTATTTATATTAAACAAAATATAACTGTGTGAAAACATTATTATTATAATTGAAAAAAAAAGCTGTATAATTATGTAAAGAAAAAGATTTTTATTTGAACCACCAAAACTAAGTAGGTACCACAGTAATAAGAACTTACACATACATAACTTTTGCCATTCACATAACATGATTAGCACCACAATGAATGCTTTAATGGTATGATATTCGAAGAATTAAGATTTGCTTTGAACTAAAGTTACATTAGTTATGCATAGCATACCTACTTAGATTAAATAAATCAATTTAACTTAATATAACAATATGTTGCTTGAACTGAATTATTTATTGAAATTACATTGATTAATAGGTAGGTAATCATATATTATTTAGAATCTACACAGCTTCAAATGTTGGAGATAAATTGTTACGACTTTGCGATGTGTTAATTTCGGCTGAATAGAACCGTGCAAATGTGTTGGGGACACGTCCGTCCTCTTTTGCCATGATCTCGTCAATATTGTGGCACTCAAGCCAGTTGAGAGATGCTGCGGCACTTCGAGTACTACCAGGAGTAGCCTCTACTCCTGCCTCCTTAAGAATAGTTTTAACCCAACCTCCAATCACTGTTCGGGAGGCTGGCCTGACTCTGCCACGAGTTGATATAAATAAATGATTAATGTCATTGTTAATTCTACGTGATGATGATACTTCTATCAACTTACGTATCCACCATACAGGGCATATGGATCTATCTGTATGTGTGTGCATTTTCCATGATGATTGCCTGTGTGTATAGCTATCTGTCTAAGAGCCAAACGCTGGGTGTAAAACAATATGATTAGAATTGTCTTCGAAATGTGCACTATCAACCTGTAACAGTGTCAGGTCATGGACTCTACGACTAGAAGCGAGTAGCAAAATCAGTGCTGTGCGACGAGATACTTGGAATAAACTTGCATGAGGCGGCTGGTTAGAGCTGAGCCATTCTACCACAATACGTGGATCCCAAATGAACGAATTTTTAGGTTTGGAATCAACATTAGCAAGTGAAATAGCTTTTAACATTCTCTGAACGATAGGGTCACGGCTTATGATTTGTCCGTTAGAACAGGCCAAAGTGGCAACTGTTGATTTATAAACTAAAATAGTTTTATAAGACAGTTTAAGATTTAAGTGCAAGTATGCTAGGTACTTAGCGACTTGGGCACCAGAGGGGTTTGTATAGTTGAAATTATTATGAGTACACCAATTTAACCATTTTTTCCAAATACCAGCATACTTTTTCTTCGTAGCGGGTCGCCAGCTAGACTCAAGTACACACATCAACACTGTCTAGGGATATTTTGGATTTACTCAATTTACTCAAAATTTATTAAAAATAACATACAGCATGCATATATTTTTATAAGGCCCATTTATCAGACTACACTCCAGAATAAAAGAAAACTATTTTTTTTGCGTAATCAAATTTTTATTCAAATAAAGAAAAAACGTGAAATAATGTTAAAACTAACAATGAATGTGTTTCTCAAAAAAAAGTGAATAATAAGGAAAAATTAATCTGTTTTTAACAGTTATGTGAAAAATCAGTAGTCAGTAAAACACCCCATGACGTTAATAACGGTCCTGCAACGGTTTTTCATGCTTTGGATTAAGTTATCCAAGTCTTGCTGCGGTATATTGTCCCAGGTCCGGTTAAGATGCAAAAAAAGTTGCTCTTCCGTCGCAATGTTTGCAGGGAAATTCCTCAAAGCCCTTCTTTGGAGCATGTCCCACGCGTGTTCTATGGGGTTTAGGTCAGGCGATTGAGCGGGCCAGCCTAAGACCGATACGTCGTGCTCCTGCAACCAGCTCGTCACCACTCTCGCTGTGTGCGGACGGGCGTTATCGTGCATGAGCGTGAATTCTTGGCCCATTTGTAGTCGATAGGGGTAGATTATTGGTACTAGCACCTCGTTACGGTATTTTTCAGCCGTCATGGTGTTTCTGATCCAAACGAGGTCTGTTCTTCCACCAACACGAATTCCCGCCCAAACCATAATTGTCCCGCCGTGGTATGAATGGACTTCCTGAGGATGTTACAGACGGCTCTCACGACCAGGAACTCGCCAAACACGTACTCTACGTGTATCGGGATGGAAACCGAACCGGGACTCATCGGTGAACAGCACTACAGACCACTGGTTATCTTCCCAGAGCAAATGTTCACAAGCCCACTCTAGTCGTCGTCCACGATTTCCTCGGCGTAGTGCTGGAGTACGAAGCGGTCTGCGAGCATGAAGGTTAGCTTCATGCAGCCTTCTCCTTACAGTTTGATCACTCACAAGCAACTGGTGCTCTGACTGGAGCCTCTGAACCAACTGCATGGCCGTAACATTTGTTGTCTTCTCGCGGCAACTTGCAAAAATCGGTCTTGTCGTTGAGTGGTTATGCGCTTCCCGCCTGGGTGTCTTTCAGCCACATCACCAGTAGCACGATAACGTGACCATAACCTTGATATCACGTTTTGTCTTGTTCCAATCTCCTCAGCAATACTCCGTTGAGTAGCCCCAGCTTGGAGCATGCCTACTGCCCTTAACATTTCCTCTCTCGTTAAATGGCGCCGCTGCATGATGCACACAATAACATTAATTCGAAATTAACCGATAACTTGTTATAAAACTTAAATTTGACACCAAAAAATAGCCAAAAACTACTGTAGGTAAATGAAGCCTTCGGACTTCGCTACCATTATACCGCGTAAATCTTTTGTTTTTAATTTATTTTTTCAAATTCATATTTAGAATCGTTCAAAAAGGTTTACAAAATAAGCTTTCTTCAAAAGAATTCAAAACTGGCCAGTATTTTTTGAGTTTAAGAACTTTATACAAAATATCCCTAGACGGTGTTGATGTGTGTAGGTCTATTTCGTTTTGAGACCAATTTGTTAATTCGGCACACCACCCTTCACTAGCCAACATTAGCTAGCACATCTGGTCCACGTGAACCGGAGGCAGATAAGTCCGTCTATCTAGTAACCGCCGATGAAGATTGAACATGGGTAAAGGAGCGCTCACCGCTCTCTTCAGGTCTGGCCGCAAAACACTTTGGACCAGCGCGGTACTATTAGGATGTATCGACCCTTGCACAGGTTGAGGTGTGACAGAACACGTGGAATTAGGTGTGGTGGTGGGAATATCCACGCTCGACGGTATGACCACCTGCGTCGTGAAACTCTGCGTTCGCGTCTTTGCAATCTCGTGAGACGTAGCGCGCAAGCACGTGTGCGGTTTTCGAGGCGAACAAGTCGATTTCGGGCATTCCGAACTTGCGAAATATCTCTTGACATGCACTCCCCGGGTAATTTGAGCCTTGACAACATGTCTGCTTTTGTGTTTACCTGACCGGGCAGGTACTGAGAGACCAGTTGAATCTTGTTCTCGTCCGCAATCTCGAATAACATGCAAGTTAGCCGGTAGAGGTTCTGTGATCGCAGACCCCCCTCGTTCCGCATGTCACACTCTTGTTGTCTGACTGAACTAGCACGGTTGAATGACGTAGCGATTGCTGACGATTGGTTAGGGCCTGTATAACTGCCTACATTTCCTTCAAATGCTGTGCCATTTTTTCTGCTCCGGGGACCATAATCCGCTCAGACAAGCGTCGTCTACTATGGCACCCCAGCCTCTGGCAGATGCGTCTGTCGTTACATAGTGTGAGACAGGTTCTGGATGTATCGCTGTTCCTGTCGACAGAGCTCGTAACCACCACATTAAGGTCGTCGACACTTCCGACTCGAGTGGGCGTTTTACGTGTGCTTGGTGCTTTGGAAGCCGATTGCAAGCTACTTGTAACGGGCGGCAATGAAGCCGACCTCTGGGCACAACGAAGGCTGCAAAGTTTAGCATGCCTAAAGCGTAAAAGTTGAGCGTCGTGCAAACTCCATCGATTTACCTGTAGTATGTGGCGTAACATATTGGAGATTTTGGAAACCTTTTCCTGGGGCAAATACTTGGAATTCAGGGCGAGATTCCATTTTATGCCGAGATAGTCTACTGTCTTGGTAGGGATCATTGTGGATTTTTTGTAGTTGATCATCCATCCCAAAGTTGTTAGGATTCTTACAGCTTCCGCAGCATGGTCCATTAGGGTTAATCGATCTTGGTTCACGATTAAATAATCGTCCAAATAGACGATAACTCGCATGCCCTTCTCGCGCAGCACGTCTGCTACCCAATTTGTCACTGTCGAAAATGCCCTGGGTGCTGATGACAGCCCGAATGGCAGACAAGTGATCTGAAGGAGCTTCGGGCTCGACTTCTTGTCTGTTGAGTATAATACTCGCAGAAATGGATGATGACTGGGGCTGACTGCTAGGTGAAAATTGGCCTGAGAAAGGTCTATTTCGATCGCCCAGTCGTTCGGTTGCAAGAAATCCGGCACACGGTACATATTTATTAAGCGAAACTTTGTTTACATTACATAGCGGTTTAGATTTTTTAAATTGAATATCGGGCGATTGCTGGTATCTGACTTTTGCACTAAAAACATCGGACAGACATAACTTGGAGATGGATCCACTTGAATCAAGATTTTCTGTTGTTTCAAAACCTTGATTTGTCCCGACATCAATAAGCTCGTTGGAGTTTGAAAATGTGTTGATAAGTCTGGACTTTGAAGTGTGGGTATTTTGAAAAAGGGAATTCGGTAACCAGATATCATTTTTATAATGTTCTCTGGAGCATCGTAATTCTTCCAAATTGGAATGTAATTTTTTAACCGCCCGCCATAAAATACAATTTCTTGAGGATAGTCACTTACGATACTGATCGGATTTACGGTTGCTTAAGGAACGTTTTTTGTTTTCGTTTATGCCTTGTACCGGATTAATTGTTTCCCGACTTTCGGCCTCTACTTTTGGGGGGCGCTTGAAAGCTCGTGGATGGCTGGGGATCGAACCCAGGATTGTCACCGTGAAAGGGCTTGCGTGGTCGCTTAGCTGGAGGGCCATCCTGTCTATTCCGCATAGACATGGCATGAGGCTCTTCCGCAGAGCGCTTTTGTGCAGAGAACAACTTACTTGTACCACCAGCCCTTTTTAAAATGGTGGTTAAATCCTGTGGATTAAAAAGGTCATTTTGTGTTGG
This sequence comes from Apamea epomidion, assembly GCA_947507525.1. Classification (NCBI taxonomy): domain Eukaryota; kingdom Metazoa; phylum Arthropoda; class Insecta; order Lepidoptera; family Noctuidae; genus Apamea; species Apamea epomidion. The sequence goes on along the minus strand of OX382226.1, from coordinate 8,301,247 downwards.
GGGGATCTTTTGCAAGTCTACCTTTACATATTTGTCCTTGACACCCGACAAAATGCAGTCACGATGTCTTTGAATAATATCAGCACGTCTTCCACAACTCATTTGCAAAGATCCTCGGACACTTTCATGTAAGGTGAGTTTTCGGAAAAATAAGCATTAATCATTTCAAAAAGCGTGTCAGCGTTAAGTACACAGCCAGGTGATTGCGCCCATTCTATGATTTGCTGAAAGTTGTTTCTTAGCAGCTCATTTTGTTGTATAAGCCCATGAGTAAAAGCTCCAAACGATCTATCAAGTAATATAAGCCAAGAAGAATTTGTATCACAATGTCTCAAGTTCAGTGTTTACATCGAGTTTGTAAAAACCTGGCTTAGCGACATACTTTTTCTCAGTTTCTAGGTATCTAACCCTTTGCCAATCATTAGTATCAAAATGATGTAGTTTATTTAACACATGTAATCTACCCTCCGAGGCATTTTCAACAGTAGGTTCTTTTAGGTTAGTGGATACCGAAAATTCGAATACTTTAGCCTTCAGTGGTTTACTGACAAGGCGATCCCCAAGAGAAACCCTCAAGCCCTCAGATGGATGTAAGGAAATATCAGAATCAGATTCGGGCTCGGTTTCTTTTTTGAAAAGCGATCGTTATTTTTTAAGTGGAATAATATTCCATTCACTTGATTTGACAGCAAGTCTAACCTGCGCTCGTTTACTCGAGTTTCCTGCCGCAGCTGCCGGCGTCTCCGACGTGGGGCGGAGCTGCTCGACGACGATGAAGACGAAGATGCCTGCGGAGATGCAAGGGGAGGCGGGCGACTCCCGTCACCCTCGGCGGGCGCTTTCATGGACTTTTCCATTACATATTTTAAACACTAAACAGCAGCTCTGTTGCCCGCACTAGAAGAGGTGTGATCGCACCGAAAAACGATGCCAATGTGAAGAGCACGCCTAACTGTTCGGGCAAGCTCCACGCCCCCTCCCCCCGGCCACAGCGAGGCGGAGCCGGGTGGGAGGGGGAACAAGAGAGGTCGTGACGTCAGATCCGGAAAGATGCTGTCTCACTGTATAGGTCTAGAATTACGGTTCATAGTGTATAATATACATTACCCTGTAATGCATACTGCATTACAGGGTAATGTATATTATACACTACAGATAACACACACAGCTTACACATTATCGAGTACATATATGCTCTGAATACATAATTACATTATAAATATATTAAAAAAACAAAATACTTGCTAATAAGAGATAAAAGATAGAGATTATCGGGGTTTGAGGAACCATACTTAACATAGTCCTTACAAAAAAAACAGAAGAATTAAAAGCTTATACCACGTTTATTGACTGACACCATACAATGTCTATAATATTTCCACATCTGTATGTTACTTTTCACTCACAAAACCGCTTATATTTCCAGCCACACCTCCTAGAAACGTACCTAAACGAAGCGTTCTCGGCGATACACAAGTGTGTGGTGAGCAGCGGTCGTCGTGAGAGCACCCTCTTGGCCGAGGGCAGTGAACCCGCCGCGACCTTGCAGAAACATACGCAGCAAATACTGCTGGCTTATGTGGCAGTACTACAGGATCTGGCGCTTAATACTGATGACCAGGTAAAAAAAAGAAGGAAGAGAGGGAATATTTTGCTGTATGATGAAATCTTTGATTTTGAATGAGCCGGTGTTTATCAAGTTTGTCATGGCCAGAGTATGTCTTGGGCACTTATCAGTTTAAATAGATGCATAATGGTAGCGGACGCCTGCTTACATGCCTGGCATGGCCTGTTAACTGGTGGATGCGGATAATTCCACACTAGCTAAAATTACCCCTATAGAGATTTGAACCAGCATGTACTACTCTTCTGCTGTTTAGGTTTTATTTCCCATGCGTTAAAAGATATTCACATGCATGAGAGTGAAATTCAAAGGCTTAACTTAACATAAGTGAATCATAAAGAGGTTTCATATCACGACTCGTCAACGCAGCCACGTTGCATCATAAACCGATCTCCATCCGCAGTCTACTGTTTCCAGGAGTTCAACAACAGTAACCTGTCAGTAGCGTTGGAACAACGCTTGGAAGAGGGCGGCAGTACTGTGGGTCGCAGCTGGCAGACTCGACTATTAGTCGCTGGCGCCAACGCACACTACACGCGACGTGTCACGCTACCCAACATAGCTACCGCCGTAGATAAGTATGTACTGTATGTAGTCATATTGTGATTTTGCCAGGAACAATGTATTTGAGTCACTAGTGTTATTTTAAAAAATTTTGTAAATTTATTGTCTAGGTAAACATAAAAAATACAAAATTTTGCACGAATTAAGATTATTTGTCCTCATTGTGATAGTAGCTAGATAGCTGCCATCACAATGAGGACAAATAATCTGCAGTACATGCACTTTCTCCTTTTAATCCATGTTGAAGAGGTATAATCGGCCTATAAAAACTTGGAACGTATTTAGAACTTCTCGTATTATTTTATACAAATGGTAACGTCAAATGATTCATCAACGACGTCATACACAAGTGATAAAGATACCCACATCAATTTATGAGTAAGAGTTTGAAGTAACAAGTTCAAAAGTGTTTAATTAAACTACCTAAGTGGTCCATACCGGACCACCATGATTTGAGCATCATCAAAGTGAATTGAAGAAGTGTACCCCACCAAACTCCAGCAAAAAAACTACAAACAAAATCGTATAACTAATTTCACTCCCTTATACTGGCAGCTTCGGCTTCCCAAAACAGACGCAAGCTCTCCTAGCAACAAAGGAGGCCCTGAGTACCCTCGAGACGACCATTGCTGAAACATACTTGGAGCACAAAGGAGATCCTTTAGTTGGCACTATAGAGCCGAGCATGGACATGGGGAGACATAAGACTGACGCTGATGCGGTCGTCGATGATGCCAGGCCGTACGTCTACGAGATTATCAACAATCTGATTGCTGTACATGCTGAGGTAATTATTATTATATATTTCTTTGTGTTTACTGTATAAAATTACCCTGAAATGCGCCAAAAAGAAAAAAAAAACGGTAAGAAAGATGCATAAGACGTAATGACATAAAAAAAAAAAATATTCCGATACAATAACTGAGATTTTTACATTTTCTTTACTTTCATTTGTAAGATTTTGAAGATAATAGGTATTGAAAATATTAAATAACATTGAAATAATACTAAATTAATTGTGGTCCAGTATTAATTAAATACTTTAGTAAGCGGCATGTTTTGAATTTCTCACCAACTGAATTAGTACCTAAAATGCGACTAGATGGCGTTAGGATCGAGTTAGATCTCGCTATCGTTTGTTGCACGGCGTTTGGTTGGGTGACGCGGAGCAAGGAGTTCAAGTTAACTTTGCGCAGAGGCAATATCGTAACCAATGAGGTTAATCCGAGGTGCGATTATTGCTAGTTGAAAACTTTACCAATACCCCGCCGTGTGGACGTGAAATACCGTCCGCGATGGCAATTTTTGAATGGCCGTAGTTGGCCTGAGAAACCCTTGTTCAAAGAGTAGTGCAAACTACCTTGTGTATATTTGACTGTTGAATTGGTTGGATGTCAACGGTGGTGTTATTATTTAGCGGCTGCTTAATCCTACTAATATTAAAAACGAGAAAGTTTGTATGAATGGATGGATAGATTGATGGATGGATGAATGAATGGATGGATGGTTGGATGGATGTTTGATACTCTTTCACGCCAAAAGTACTGAATGGATTTGGATGAAATTTGGCACACATAGTTTAACCAGGATTAAACATAGGATACTTTTTATCCCGATTTTCCCACGGGATCGAAACTTATGCGGGTGAAACGGCGGGGCGCAGCTAGTATTTCTATATTAATTAGTGGCTAAGTTTTTGTACTTACAACATTTTGTAGGGATTTTAAATATATTGTGATTCGACTTTTGCATATTATGTAATTACCTGCCATCTAATCTCTTCACCCTTGGTTGACTGGTAGAGAATGCCTAAGGCATTAAGTCCGCCTTTGTACCTTTTTGTGCGAAAAGTTTAAATAAATAAATATTTCTGTACATGCTGAGATTTTTTGTCATTATTTTTTGCTTAAATTATAACAGAATCGGTATCTTCTAAATATAATCCTCAATACATAAAGAGAAATGTTGACTGACTGATCAACGATCAACGATTGATTGATTATTATTATTATTATTATTATTGATTGATCAACGCAGAGCTTAAACTACTGAAGCTGGAAACGGGAGATTTCGACTATACAGGGTGACTTGCAATGTGATGTATTCCTTCCAGGGCATGATAGTGTGACCCATTTGCAATAATTGATACCGAGGGATACCGTTTCGGATTGACAAAATACAATTTAGATGTAACAGATTTAGGAAGTGTGTTGACTTGAATTAGTAATACATTCTTACACTTTCTTTCGAGGTGGACAGCGTTTGCGGCGCCGCATCGTCTCGCTACGTGCGCGACATCTGCGAGACAGTGTGCGAGGAGCTCGCGCGCCTGTGCGCATGCGCGCCGCCGCCCGCCAGCGCGGCCGCCGTGTTCCAGGCGCGCCTCGAGTACACGCTGCTGCAGGTGGCGTGTGCCGAACATCTCACGAGGAAGGCCGAGTGAGTAGTGTAGTTATAGGGCCACAAGATTATTTTGGCACGTGGCTAAAATCGGAACTAATACTGCCATCTTGTGTTTTGAATACATTTCAAGTGATATTTCATACAACAATTGCACAAATGTTTATCAACAACGCCCCCTTTCAACGTCATTCGAGCCACCAAAAGATCCGTGTAGCAGTGTGTAGACGGAGTGATACAAAGAATAAATGGAAAGCGCTGTAGTGTCTAAATGTCCATAGTACTGTTACATTTTAGAAACATAAATTTTTTCTATGTTAACGATTTATTTTAAATTTTTAGGAACTACTTGATGGAAGCGTTAGCTAGCATCCCTCAAATTGAAAGCGAAGAAGAAAAAAGGTAAGTTCTTAATTAAATAATATTCATATGGCATCAGTTACCGCTACGCTGCCCTAACCTTCTAGTAGTTGCCATGCAATTTGGTGCCTTAAGTGCTCTTTGGTCCCTATTATAAGTTACTACTGGCTTTCCGTGCATGTCCTTGTGGGCTTTTCAGTTGATCCTCGGGTCTTCTTTCGGTCGTTTCTCTAGATTAATGGGTGACAAGGTCTACAATTATGTCACCTTTAGAAATTGCCGTTCATTGGGTAGCCCATGTTCAAACTGGTATCCGAGATGGAGAGCCACAATTATGTGTGTGTGACCATGCTGTGGCCTCCTCCATCGATAAGTGAAGGAGTACACTTACATAACCGATTGAATGCCGTAATTACAGAAACAATTTAAAAGCCATTGTGTTTCGCGGTGTACCACGTTCCGAATAACAGGAAGGGTTAATTCCTGATATTGCTTATTATTTTTGTATTGTGTATATCTTTTGTTAGACCATAAATAGAAAATACATCGGTTGCCCTATTGTAGTGGAACATTACGTGGTTATGAAGCAACTTCTTGATGTATACTTTATGTATGTATCCTTGTTTCGCAGACGGATGGACACGATTATGGCTAGCTTCAAGAAAAGGATGGAGCTACAGCTGGCGAGCCTGAACTGTAACATGGAGACTGTGTAACGTATATATTAATAGTTTGTATGTAGAACATATAGATATCATATACTCGTAGTATTATGTATGTAGATGTATTTGGTTTGAAACCAAAAGCTTTAAAAGTATAGTTATGCGATAAATTCAGTGCGATGCCTTGTTGAACAATTTATTATTATTTAATATACTATTCAGTGTGGTGTGGCGATTAGCTTATCACATTAATTTAAACTACGTGTTCTACATTACGTATTTTAAAGATACACAATTAAAATAATTAATAACAATTAACATTCTAGCCGTAGGACCTTTTTGTTCGTTTTAGTATTTAAGAACATTAAACTTAATTTGTGATTATTTGGTAACAATATCATAAAGTTTGTGTTGAATTGTTGATACCACCGCCCGCGCGTGTTTAGCGCCTTATTATCAAGGCTGGTTTATTTCGTGCCAATTTTTACGCTGTTTATTTTGTTTGAAAAAGTTTCCTATATTAAGGGCTGTTTTATCCATCGCCATTGAAAAATCAGCCCTTTGTAAAATTGATAATTTTATTATTTTAACAGGCTGATAACAAATTTTAACAACCGCTGTATTATTTAAGGCTGATTTTACAATCGACTTTTAATTTTTATTCGTGGAATAAAATTGACGTCTGACAGTTTTTGTATGGAAGACCTGTCAAAAATTCTAAATTGTTCCTTCGATGAAGTTATCTGGTGTTGGACGGCTGATTTTTCAATCATATGATAACTTTATTCCAGGAAAATTTTGAAATTCTGACTATTATTTTATACAAAAACTGTCAAACGTCAATTTTATTCTTCGAATAAAAGTTATCTGGCGATGGTAAAATCAGCCCTTAATGCGATAACCTAATCGACACTGTATGTTAATTGTATGTTTTATGGTGCTATTTGTAATTAAATCAATGATTGATTTTCATGATTTTTACCACTTGGCAATTTAAAAGGCGATGAAATGTTACGTCAAGGTTTTTATATTTGTATCTTTATAAAGGCATATTATTTAAAAACATTTATTTAAAATGCATACTATAAGATAAAGTTAAATTATAAAATAAGTTACTTATAAAAATATATGAGATATGAAATCAAATATTTTGACATTGTTTCCTTTAGTTCCCGGACTGCATTTTCTTGTAACTCTGAAAGAAATGTAATAGGTACAAGTGATAAGTAAGTGGTAGTAAGTGAAGTGATAGGTATTTTTTTTTAATGTTCAAAATCTAGTCACAATTTCATCTCAGCGACAATCAAGGTCAAAAACTTGTCAAAAATGTAAGGAAATTAGAGGTATTTTTGACATATTGAGACTGAGATCAGACTGTGAACGTTCTTTAAATTACGAGAATTGCCCCTCTGATCTACAACCAAGGGCACATACATCTATATTTATATAAAATTCATAGTCCTGACTGACTGACTGACTGACTGATACATCAACGCACAGCCTAAACCGCTGGTCCTAGAGACATGAAATTTGGAGGGTGTGTTCTTCGTGAAAACTAGGTATACACTAAGAAAGGGTTTTTCGAAATTCCACCCCTAAGAGGGTGAAATGAGGTGATATTGTCTGTATGGAAATTCTTATTCCTTGAGTTAATAAACTTGAAACTTGCACCAATACTAATATAAGTAAATTATGAAGTTTGCCATTTTATGTTTTTCTAAACTACCCCCTAAAAGGGGATTAATTCAAAGTTTGTATGGAAGAATTTTAGCGCGCGGTCCGATTAACTCGAAACTCAGTATTTATACCTAGGATCGAAAGTAAAGAATAATGTGTATCAGGGTTTTTCGACAATCACCCCTGACGGGCTGAAAAGGGGTAGTCAATTTTACAGGGGAGGATTTTACTGCATGGCTTGATTAACTCGAAAATTAGTATAAATAATCTTTGAGTCAAGTTATGAATACATTCCAATCGATTTTTTTAAATTCCACCCCTGTGGGGGTGAAAAGCGGGGGATACAGTTTATATGAATAAATCTTCTTCATTAGGTTAATAAACTTGAAACTTTTCAAGAATACTCGCCTGAGTAAGTAATAAAGTTTATCATTATAAGTTTTTCAAAACTATCCCTCAGAGGGGGATATAGGGGTGTTTAAGTTTGTGTGGAAGAATTTGAATGCGCGGTCCGATTAACTCGAAACTCAGTGTTTATACTTAAGACCAAAAATAAAGAATAATATGTATCAGGGTTTTTCGAAAATCTTCCCCTAACGGGTTGAAAAGGGGTAGTTAATTTTACAGGGGAGAATTAAAATGCGTGGCTTAATTAACTCGAAAATTAGGATTAATACTTTTGACAGAAAATAATTAATAATAAAGTATGTAAAGTTGTCGAACGTGTAAACGACTCATATTAACGAAGTTTTTGTGGCAGCTAAATTAAGACTGGGAACTTTGATTGCAGCTATTATGCCTTAAATATTGGCATAGGTAAAATTATTCAATCACATATGAGGAAGCTGGAGTTATACACACGGCAAAAAGGGGTAATTTGATTTTTAAGGGGAGGATTTGAACTTGAAACTGTATGTTACATTTTCACACCTAAACCACTGAACTTCTAATTTGGCAAAGAGATGGCATCCTGGGGAAGGACATACTTTTTATCCTGGTAGCACGTTCCCGTGGGATAATTCCCGGCATCCACGAGGGCGAAGCCGCGGGCGGCAGCTAGTATCTTATAAAGTGCTTACGGTATGTTGATTCAAAACTTGTATGATTCTAAAAAAGAGAAGTGCTGTTTGGATAGCCATGAAAAAGCTATTTAAGGCACGTTTAAATACACACTACGTTACACGACACACATCCACCCACACACTACATTATTCAAGTATTTCGGGCTGTTTAGTTCAGGTTTTTTTTCAATTTGAGTAAACTAGACAATCTGGCCCCGAATTATGACTATATAAGCTGAGAGATCACCTGTGCTGCCTGTTTGTGCAAGAGCGATGTCATAGTGGGCCCGGTCTCTGAAACCATCTTGCGGAAATATCCCTTCTTATTTTGCAGCAATATATGCGGGTGGTCGAACTCCATCAGACGCCCCGCATCTAGAACTAATATCTGAGAACAAACATATTTAGTGTCATTAGTTGTTAGCTCAAAAGTTCTTGGAGCCTCCTGTGACGTTACATTTAAAACTAAGGCTAAAATATTGACTAAATTGGAGTTCCGGACGACTTAATAATGTCTTACGTCAGTTTTATTATTATTTAGTCTATAAATATCCTACTAATATTGTAAACGCAAAAATTTGTATGGATGGATGGATGTTTGTTACTCTTTCACGCTAAAACTAATCAAATCAAATCAAATCATTTATTCGCATAGAATGTTATAGGTGTTTAACAAAAAGATGGTAAAAAAAAAATATATATTGGCCCGTGCACATTCTGCCTGACTATTGGCATGCAAAAATTTAACAAATTAAGTTTCAAATTTAAATACTAAGGAACACCAAATAGATTTAATAATTTCAAAGATAAGTTTCAAATTTAAATACAGTTGGAACACTAATGTCACTAATAAAATAATTAATATAATAGTTTCAAAATTAAATTTTAAACTTCAATACATTATTAAGGAAAACTAATAAAATAATTAATATAATAATTTCAAATTAAAATGTCAATAATAGCTACTTAATGTCAATTATAATTAATGTCAATAATACTTCATGTCAATAATACAGTGTACATGGTGTAACTGCAATGTCACAGTAGAGGGTCATTCAAAAAATTACTTATTGTATAGTAACATTTCAGAGTCAAATATGCCTTGAGTTTTTTTTTTTTATTGTTGAAGGGTGTCATTTTTTATGTTGTCCGGTACTTTATTATATGTAACTGGACCCATGCAAAGAACACTTTTTCTAAGTAGTGCAGTTTTATAGCTGCTGACAGTTAAAAGATTTTTGTATTGACTTCTAACGGGACCTTTCTTGGTGTCTGAGACTCAGACACCAAGAAAGGTCCCGTTTTTGTTAAAAGCAACATAAAGCTATTTCTAAAATATACAATTGCCATTTCTAAAATATACAATGACGGAAACGTAAGAATTTTTAATGACTTGAAGTAGGGTTGACAACTAATGAACGGATTTGGATGAAATTTGGCACACAGATAGTTTATAACCAGGATTAACACATAGGATATTTTATCCTCATATTTCCACGGGATCGAAACTTATGCGGGTGAAACCACGGGGCGCAACTAGTTTAGTCTACAGCGTCCCAGTTTAGGGCAAAGCCATTTCCTCCCTATTTGAATTGGCCTGTGTTTCCTACCGTTTGAGGTCAGTCCGTCTTTTCTTAATTAAATGCAACAACAGGTAACAAACGTCCAAACTCTTGTATCTTTCTAGTCTGTCTAGTAAATAAATTAATGAAACAATAAATATGTACAATGTGGGTATACAATTTTGAGTTCAGCGTGAAGGCTTCAGTTATCCCCTTCATTGACTATAAAACTTACTTTATCAGAATCTATAATAGTATTAAGCCTATGCGCTATAGTGAGCACGGTGCAGCTACTGAAGTGTAGTCTGATGGCCGTCTGTATCAGCTGGTCGGTCTGTGCGTCCACATTAGCAGTGGCCTCGTCCAGCACCAGGATCCGGTCATTATGGACGATGGCCCTCGCTAGGCAGACTAGCTGACGCTCTCCTACGCTGAAGTTTGAACCGCCTTCCGAAACTTCTTTGTAAAGGGGACCTGTGAAGTTATTACTTATGTTAAGGTGAGTATAACAAACGCCACATGGGGTAAATATCTATGATCATCATTTCTTAACCGGCACCGTAATTGAGTAACAAACTATCAATCTCAATGATATTGCTAGTCCCTTGCTTCCTATGTTCGAAAAATTCGTCTGCTCTACAACGTAAATAACTCAATAAATGTTGTTAAACTGTCGAAATGAAAGCCATTCCCACTGTTAGTGTTTTACGCAATTACCCCTTGGGTTATAAAATATACATACCAATGATGACACACCATTCGTTATTCTAAGTAGATCTAAAACGCCAAATATTTTTGTGTATTTGCTGTTTTCCCGGGAATTCCATAAATGTTCTGGCAATATTCATAATTAATATTTGGAAGAATTAGTACCTACTTGATATCTAGATTACATTATACTATCGATTGTTCAAAAATCCTCAACTACGAGCATTTCAAACTATCCTCGGTTCAGGTAGGTTATGTTTGAATCACATTAAAAGCAGTCCAGAATCGACTGTTAGATCAAGGGTTTCTCAGGCCAACTACGACCATTCAAAAATTGCCATCGCGGACGGTATTTCACGTCCACACGGCGGGGTATTGGTAAAGTTTTCAACTAGCAATAATCGCACCTCGGATTAACCTCATTGGTTACGATATTGCCTCTGCGCAAAGTTAACTTGAACACCTCGCCGCGAGCCACCCAACCAAACGCCGTGTAACAAACGATAGCGAGATCTAACTCGATCCCAACGCCATCTAGGCGCACTTTAGGTACTAAGTTCCGTTCGTAAGGAAGGGTGCTTTCGTGTCGTAGAAAAATAGCAACCTTACCTATGACTTCCTTATAGTATGACGTTCAAACAGGTTTCTCTCATTAAACAAGTACTAACTTTCATCTCCCTCTGCCTGAAGTTCTACATTGTTCAAAGCTTTCACCAACAGTGAATCGGGGTACTGGTCGAACGGGTCCAAATTCTTTCTTATATTACCGCTGAACAATACCGGCTCCTAAAATTTGAAAAATGTCAATATTCAACGGACCTCCAGCAAGAAACAAGGAGTTTTTAAACTCTTACTTGCGGGATAATAGATAACTTCTCCCTCAAATCGTGTAAGCCAATGCTTGTGATGTCTATTCCGTCAATAGTGATGGTTCCCTCTAAATACGCCAATCTGAACAAGGCTTGGATAACCGACGATTTTCCTGCACCTGTTCTTCCCACAATCCCGATCTGGAATGATGAGGCACATAAAGAAAGGCGTAATTTGTTTGTTAACCTAAAGTATACCACAAAGAGAAAAGATTTGATTTTTGAATGTTTGTCACGATTTTACACTAAAACGGCTGAACGGATTTGGATGAAATTTAGACATGGGTAGACCATAACCTGAATTAGGACATAGGATACTTTTTATCCCGATATTCCCACGGGATCGAGACTTATGCGGCTGAAACCGCGGGGCGAAGTTTGTTATAGTAAGTTACATGTAGACAAAGGCTTTATGACGACAGAAAAAAAATGGTTCTCGTTATGTCCAATGAAAGAAAAAAACTGAGAATTCTTTTAGGAGATGTCAATAATTACCTTTTCTTGTGGTTGTATGGTGAACTGCAACCTTTGCAGTACGTAAGTCCCTTCCGGGGCGTACTTCAGGCTCAAATTATCAAACTTTATCATTCCTTCTGCAGGCCAGTCGGGTGGAGGCTTCCTTTCTTGGGACTGTACAAAAAAAAAACAACATTTACACACCCATTCAAACGTGCAGTAAGAATTTCGTTTGGTATATTTAGTTATCTTGTTAGATGCAGTGCTCGATGTGCTCACGATATTAATTTCGTCGTTCACACTACCTACTCTATGCTTGCATGGTGCTCACACTCCGGATTTGCCTAACTTTCAATACAAGGCACTGAACTTTTCTTCAGCAGCCTACCAGTACCAGTACTACGCCAGTCATCACGACCGAATGACAAGTTAAGTGGATATGTTGTTAGGTAAAGTAGTGATGTACTCATGAAGAGACTTTGCTGCCGATGGTTGGTTACTATCTAACATTGAATTTTTAAGGACTGCTGCGTCGATATAAATGATGTATTCTTACACTTCGCAATGAAGACTCTTGCGGTAGTTTGGTGTACTCCAACACTCTTTCAACGCTGGTCATTTGGTTCTCCATCTCGGCTGATTGTCGCATCCCCCATTGGAAGATGCCAGTTAATGAGATGGATTGGGTGATCGCTAGGCCTACGTTGCTGCCATCCATGTCTAAAATATGTAGTAACGAGTAAGATGAATCAAGGCCTATAAAGCTGCAAAAAGCAGTGGTTTTCGGGTGGTGTTTCTGCTAGTAAAAATTCAAGTTACAGTGAATTGAAATGGTATCCATCATCGGAGATGGTGGCATAATCGTTCGGAAATCATTCGTTCACCCCTACCGGCAAATTATTCGAGGTATTTCAGCTGCTCAATGCTGTGATAAGAACTGGAGATTGTTAAAAGTAATTTAGAAAGTGTCTATTAACCTGTCTTCATCAAACAGCTAAAAGTCACGCAAATAATGAACAGCAAGCAGATGAGGTCTAGGAAGTAGCCAAATGCTCGACTGCAGGTGATGAAGAGGTACCAGGCAGCGCTGTGCAAGTCCTGATGGAGATCAAACTCTTCGGCGAGGAGGAACTCGGCCCCGAACGAGCGAATTGTGGCCAGCCCGAGGATTGTAGCGTTGACGTGACCAAATACTGGACTACGAGCTGGTGAGAATATTTTGTAATAACAGGAAAATGTTGATAATGCTAAATTACACGAAGAATTAACTAGTAACACATTCATTTGTCTTTTTTTTACTATTATAGAATTCGGGATTTAGTTTTAATGCCTAGGAAAAACCGGCTTGCACGCCCGACAATCAAACGAAGGCAAAAGCCGGACATGGTTCGTCACAGATAATCTTATACTGACCAATGCGACTGGTAGTTTTATGTGAAAATACTGATTTACTGGCTCTTTATCTGCTAGGACATTTTTGGGAATCGGGAGTGTAGCATAACTAGCATATAATGTTCCTACTGCTGGGACTCAGGCCTCCTCTCCGTGAGAGGGAGAGGGCTGTAAACTACGACGGTGGCACGTGTAGATTATAACCCACTTGGCTGTAATCCATTGTTAGTGTAACAGGATGATTTTTGCAAAAATCGAAAAAGAACGAGACATTTTCTAATGTATCCCCGTACTTACTGATCCCTTCCAGCCGTTTGACGGCTCCAGTGGTCCTGATGTAAATAACGCGAAAGATATAGAATATGACAATCGCAGCAGCGATCGGAATCAGGAGAGTGATATCTGTCATCAATATTACGATGATTACTCCTATCAGGTTCAATATTATCTAAAAGAAATAAAATATGCTAAAAACCATCTGCTAAATAATATGGAGCTTTTATAGGCCTTTCCAACTAGGCTACAGCTATTTCTTCAAATTCTTTTATAAGTCACTAAACAAAGTCCAAGATCAATTTATTTGATCTTCTTAGCAATATTATTCAATGCATGTTACCTGAAAGCAATCAATCATAGCTTGCGGTAGCAGCTCATCAACAGCGCCCATGTCTTTGCTAAATCTATTGAGGATTCGTCCCGATGGGTTGCTATGAAAGAAGCTCATTGGAGAGCGCGAAATCGATTCAAACATTTGGTCGTGTAATCTAGAAGATGAAACAAATGAATTACTAAAGCCGTGTCGCCCGCGCGTGTTTTTTTGCAACATTACACAAAAACATCAAAACAAAGAGGCGTTGCTATACACATTTGTGTACGCAAACACGATGTTTTGGTTTTCCGAGCTGCTTGAATAACATTCCCCGCGGGGGTGAAGAGGGGAAGGGTTTGTTTCATTTTCAACCGCCACGCGCACCGCGCACATCTAGCATAAGTATAGCATTCTGAAAGCTTAATTCAATCTGACACAGGTTTTGAGCTTAAATTGTCTTGTGAATAGTTGTAAACAAGGAGATTGTGAAGACGATGGATTGGAATAGAGATACAGTTCTTCACCTTTTAAGCTTAATCAGAGAGAGAGATCCGTTATATGGGACGCTCAGTACCGAGAATACAGGGATAAACAAAAAAACATGAAGCTATTGAAGACATAGCTTTGTTGATGGGGTGTTCTACAAAAGCGGTCAACACAAAATGGACTTCCATAAAAACCAGTATGGCAGGGAGAAAAGAAACTTGACAGGTATTTATTGATTCCCTTTATACAACTTTAATAATCAGAAGTCAGTTATTTATGATTTTTCTTGTGAGTACCTATACGATATTTAGCGGGCTAACTTCCACCTGTTGGTGGGAGGATGACCTTCCTGCTGGATGGCCCAGAACACGATCTGTGTGCCAAATAATATACAAATCTGCGTGATTCGACAAACATACAAATTGGCACATTTATAGTATTAGTAAGGTTCAGTTGATTTGATTAAATTATTTGCACTGTATTTTTACAGAGTATAATTGATTATATTATATATAAAATATATAATATAATCTCAACAATGCCAATAATTTTTTATATAATCAGCATTTATTGATGGTCTTCGTGGCAATGTTTTAGTTTTAGTTTTTCATAAATTACCTAGAATTTATGAAAAACTTGTATTGCGGATTCCATTCTCCATTGCCTCCTTGGTATTATGTCACCCATATCTCACCGTTTGCTAAATTTTCTTCATCAAAAAAACCACGCGGTGAATACAGATCTGCACTGGTATTTTTTCGCCATAAATAAATGTGTTGGGCTAGGGTGGTGACAAGCTAATATCACTAGAATCACAGTGTCGACTTGCAAAGTCAAAGGTTTCTTACAGACTTAAAATACTGATGCCATTATACCAAAAGCATTTTCCACAATCATTCTGGCACGACATAATCTGTAATTAAAGATACGCTCTCTAGAGCCTTGTTTAAATTCGCCATTGTATGGCTTCACTAGAAACTCTGACAAAGGAAAGGAATGGACGCCTGTGATGACGTATGGTATACATATGTCTCTTCCAGGCAATGGTTCACTGTCGGGAATGCTTAGGCTTCTATTATTCAAGCCCATACTTATTTAAAGACGAATTTCTGAACACGCCGCCGACATCCACATAGGTATATAAAATTATACATGTCGTCAACCATTGCAAGGAGAACGACACTAAACGTCTTTTTGTAATTGTAGTATAAACTGCCTGTGTTTGCTGGTGCGTCCATGATGACATGTTTTCTATCTAGTGCACCAATACAATGAGGGAAATTCCATCTGGTGCCAAAACTTCTTGATATTTTTTTCCATTTATTTTGAGATGTAGGTACTATCGCCAAATTCTGTATCTGACCACCGTAAGGACTATTCCTGCTTGCAGCGTATATTATTAGTCGACCTAAATAGGATCCTCTTTTGTTTTACTTACGGACGCAGCTGTGGTCATCATGTGCACGGGATTTTGTTTTCAAAATGGTCAGATATAGGTTTTGGCGATATTACCTCAAAAAGAAATGTCTTGTAGATTATTATTGTTATTTTTTAATTACAGATTCTACCACTGCAACCACTATCACCGCCAGCACCGCTACCATCAATGCGACCACCCAATACTCCTACACCGCCACTATTGCTACCGTCATCTACGCCAACACCACCACTGCACCTACCACGTAGTACTACAAATAGAAATAAAGTACACAGACACACCGTGTACAAGGAAGCAATGGAAACATTGAAAGTCATAAGGCAAAGGAAAAATGAATCGAATGCCAATGCAGATGATCTGACGTGTTATGGATTATACATAGCGCGGCACATTTAAAAAAAAATTGTACAAGCTAGACATGGAAAGTCTAGATGGCAGCGCTTCAGACATTTATTAAGTAATAAATAAATGTTTTTATTAAAATTATTGTTTTTATCATCAACTTACTTTTAAATAAAGTCCTTTAAGATTATTTACAAGTTTCAGGAACCATTTTTGATGTTTGTTGTTTAGATAACCTCAATGTCAGATTTATTTATTTTTATTTATTATTTATTTATTCACACCAATACATAAGTAGAACGTCTTACAGTATTCCAAGGCGATGTTATAAACACTTAATAAACTATCTATACACTATACCTAAACATAAAATTTAACAATAAAAATAAAATAATCAAAATTACAATAATAAGCCTCCTTCAATGCAGATGATACATTAGGCTCGTGTATGAGTCACCAGTAGCGAGAAATCGTAACGTGACGCCAAGTCGCATTTCTGGTGAAACGACATCATATCGCCACGTCGAAATTTTTTTGCACATCATAACGTAGTAAAGCCAATTCTTCAAAATCGGTTTCAGAAACACGAAAGAAATTGCCCAATCCAATCCGGTAATCAATCCGTAGCTCTTGGTAAATGGCAAAATTTCGAAGTCGTAAATACGGACTGACTCTAAATCTGTGTGTTCTCCTCGATATTGAATATCTATAATTGCTAAAACTGATAGCACGTCTTCCTCGTCGGAACACGACAACTACACAAAATGACACTAATCTGATTAATCTAAAAATATTTTAATACGCAGGCTTGTGTATGAAAACAAATGTTTATGAGTATGGTTTTTTGTGTAATGTTTCGAAAAAACACGCGCAGGGGAGACACGTCTTAACATATCCATTAAAGTGTTTGTGTCAACAATGGCCGTTTTCACTAACAGTGAGCGACATCGAAATGAATGCCTAAATAAAACGTGATGTTGGATTTTTAACAGTCGGCGCTAAGCCGGGCGTTGAACATTCAACTGCACGCTTTTATTAACGCTCCTCTAGTGTTAGTATAAACGGGAATAAGACTTTACCAAACACTTCTCTGATACTGACTTGATGGAAGATTTCATGCACAAGGAGAAGAAGAAGAAAGCTCGTATCAAAGCGACTATGATCGTCGCTAATGTTATTATGCCAAAAATGAGTACGAAATCTCTTCGCACCAGACCCTGCTCTGCCCATATAAGGACGTCCATTGTTGCGTCGCCTGATAATCTATCTTCAGCGTTACTCCTGAAACAGAAAAACAACAAAACACATAACCATAAAAGTATTGAAGAAATACAATTTTTAATAGCTAACGGTCCTAGCTAAGCCTAAGCTTTAGAAAATACAGAAGCACTACAAATGATTCTGAATTGTATTGTAACTGAAAAATACTCATGCTAAGTAAGTTCACCAGCGACCATCGCCGGCCTACCACTTATACAGGAACGGGGAAAATATTATAAAACAAATTATAGCTCAGGCCTTACCATCGACTGATCCAATAGTCGCAAGCGCTGGCACAAAACTGCGCCAGCAGGAACAGTAAACAAACGATGACCACGAAGCAACAGGGAGCGCCCGCCATGAAATAGTCGCGGTACACAGACCCATGCACTCGACCCGTCGTTTGTATCTCCGCTTCAGGCTTTTGATCCTGAAAACATTAAATAGCGTCCTAATTTACACTATAATCACACATTAAAATATGCACATCATAATGTAATATGCTTGAGAGATGGCTAAACACGACGCAAATCCTATATACTAGGTCTACTTTCGTAACACGCAATCCGAGAGTTTTAAAGGATACGCATCCATTGCTTCATAGGTCCGAAAAAATCGTCTGCTCAACAACGTAAATAACGCAATGAACGTGGATGATCTGTCAAAATGAAACCCATTGCGATCATTTGTCATTTTATGTGTGTTACGCAATTAGTAGGTATCAAGATGTTGCTATAGGGCTATCAAAGGTGGGGTAGGTTGTAAACCCTTAACTATCGAGACCAGCGGCGTTTCCACTAGTCAGGATATATTGGTAGAAAATGATCAGTAATCTTACAGCAACGCTCAGGTCGAGCATCATAGACCAATGTCGTCTGTGCAAGCTTAGAGCACTCGGTTGGAACAGCATCGATGCGCTCTGTACGCTGGGGATATTATCCTCCTCGTGAACTTCGCGCGACTTCTCGTTCATCAGCTGAATTATCTTCAGTTCTTTTTCCTACAAACGTAATATTATTTTGGTACAATTTCGCATTTTTTCGCCCATAGTCTCATTAAACGTACTTGTGTTATGAATATTTATTTACATCCAAGTCATCAAAAGCTCCATTTCCAATTATTTTTCCTTTGTCCATGATTACAACATGATCGACTGACTTGATGAACTGAAGTTGGTGAGTGACCAGCAAGACTGTCTTACTTACCAAGTATCTGATCACAAAAATTATATTCGTCATTGAAAATCCAACAACACATTTGGATTGAAGTCTAAAAATTCAAATCTACCGATGTGACGCTGTGTTACCTTTTAATGCATCTTTCAAATATATGTTTGGCCACTTGAGTATCCACAGCCGAAAGTGGATCATCTAGCAAGTAGATGTCAGCCTAAAACAATAACATTTGTGTTTCATATCAATACCAGCTACCATTGCCTTTAATATCTAGTTTTTTTCATGAATTACCTCCTTATAAACTGCTCTGGCCAGATTAATCCTGGCGCGTTGTCCTCCACTAAGGGAAACTCCGCGCTCCCCAACAACAGTCTTGTCTCCGTGAGGAAATAGAGATATGTCTCGTTCTAGTGCACACACCTTGCAAACCTCCATATAACGTTGTTTCTGGAATGACTGTCCAAACAGAATATTTTGTCGGACAGACCCTGTGAAAGTAGAGATGAACAAGTTCAACATTCCGACCACTTCACGTTCATAAAGAGCATTGTCATGACTGGTCTTACCCACGAAGAGCCATGGGTCCTGGCTGGCATAACTGACGGTGCCTTTGGTCTGCATGGTTCCACTTGAGCAGGGTAACTCGTTCAGAACCATGTGCAGTAGCGTAGACTTGCCTGCGCCTACTGCTCCGATCACAGTTGTTAGAGAACCAGCAAAAATCTGAAATTCGGTAGGTATATAGGCTGAACGAGCGGGAAGTAAGATCGAAGTTTGAATAATCAAAATTCTGTTTGTAGACAAAACTGTTTCATTTGCGCTGGCTATGAACCTATAGTTTCCGGATAGACCCTCTCTTCGTCGATCATTAGAAAAACGATCGTCGAGGAGACGGTCAATCCGGAAACTACTTGAAGGAAATTTATTTAGCACGCATTCGCACATTCCTCTGAATGGTTCTGATAGATTTAAAGTATTGAGTAACTATACCTACTAATCATGTCTTTCATCCAACTTAAATCTAAGTCTTACCGACAACTCCAAATTTATAACGTCGTCTTTATTCGAAGATTTGAGCCACCTGCTGGATGCATTGTCAAACTTGATTGCTATTTCATCTTTACGAATGTCTGTATCACAACATAAAGAAGTTATTTTGTAAACTATGACAAAAAGACAAAAAAGGAATATTTTGTGAATTACTACGTACCTTTAACTTTCTCTTTCGGATTATCTCTATCTTTTGAAGTGCTGGGCTCAGGAGTTGGCTTGTTCATTGTCGGTTCTGCGTATACATACGATTTAAAGTGGTTTTACCATCAGGACAGTTGTTTATAAAAATATTTTATAAATTATACCTATGATGGTAACTCGTTTTTTTCGCGTCGATGGTAAAGTTGTATCTTGCGTGTTGGCATGTACTCTAGAAGGTAGTGTACAATCTTCGCTCAGTAAATAGTCTCGAATTCTTTGTACCGCTACGTTCATTTCTGCTATCTGAAATAACCGGAGGAACTATACAGTCTTGCATCGACATGCTAAGAGATGATGAACTGTCGCCGAACGCAACTACTTTTCCTTTAGGAAACCGATTGAACTCGTTGGCTGATTATATTTTCGCATTGCTCATGGGTTCAAACACAGAAGATAAAAAAATAAATAGAAGAAAGCAGAGTGTTACCTGTCCAACAGCCTGAGGAAAATACAAAGTCATAGTTTGCTTCGTAATATTGTAGTAACAAGTGAGAAAGAACACGTTCTCAACGGTGATACGGTTCACATAAGTCACGTAGAGTAGCACGGTGATGAAGATTCCGAAACGCGATGTGAACATGATAAAGGACATGATCACACCGCGAATGTATGACGTCATCTTTATGTAGAAGATTTCGTGACTGTTGGTGATAGAGGGAAATTAGGTTAGTATTTTCTATTTGTACTAAGTTTGTTTGATAGGTATTTTTAGCGTATTATTGATAACTAGCTGCGCCGCGCGGTTTCATCCACATACGTTTCGAGTCCGTGGGAATATCGGGATAAAAAGTATTCTATATATTAATCCTGGTTATAAACCACCTGTGTGCCAAATTTCATCCAAATCTATTCAGTAGTTTTGGCGTGAAAGAATAAAAAACATCCATCTATTCATCCATCCATACAAACTTTCACGTTTATAATATTAGTAGGAAAGGAATATGTAAGTAAAATATATAGTTTTGTTTTTAAATTTTGTTGAGATTTCTTTTCCTAGGCTGTTATGTACTGGAAACAAACGTCTAGGAACTGATAATCCAGCGGCATAGCTATTAGTTGTTAAAGAAGATTCTGGATATAAAGTGAGTGGTCCCTGATTATCCCGAACCAAGCACAAATCAACACGCACCGGGCCCGCGTGGTAGATTACGGTCCACTCCCTCTCACGAAGAGGAAGCCTTGAAGTTCCAACAGTGGGAACATTATAGGCTGATTATGAAGCACAAATCTGCCTTTAGTCACGTCTTGGTCTACTCACCGTCGAACAGTGTCGATAATTTTCCTAAACGGTTTCTCCCAGGTGTACATTTTGATCACTTCCATTCCCATGATGATTTCTTTCATTAGTCTCACTCGTTCGTCTGATTTCTCCGCTGTTCCTCGTCTATAGTAAGCAGTGTTTGTTCCTAAGAATACTGGAATGCAGGATATTATAATAACCTTACGAAAATAGGGGAATCCATATCTCTTTCTCTATTACTCCATTTTAGGATGTTATAATAATAAAGTTTTAGTTTTTCTATTTGCTTACTCTGAAACGGAATGACTGCTATGATGATCAGCGATCCGTATACCGCTGGCATTCCCATCTCCCGGTATAAGTAAACTGTCATGAGCTGCAAAAGTTGTAGAAATGTTAATATGCCAAAATTATTACTTTTATTCTAAAGACTTCAAGTCTTTTTACCATAGTTTCTAGTGGTCCTATCCAGAGGTAGTGCGCGAAGATTGGTCCAGTGTCGAAGCGATTAACGTCGTTCGCCATCAGATTCAGGACCAGGCCACCACTGCTCTCCGACGTGGCCTGAATATTTACTTTTAAAGCCTGAAATCATATAATTTACGTAGGTAGTGATCGACAACCGATAGGAAACCAAATTACTTAAAGAGCCTACTATTCAAGATATTTAGTTCCTATATCGGCTTGCGTTCTCATCCTTACGCAACTCACATCTTTTTATGCAGACGAATAAAGTTATCAATGAACCGGTGGCAACCAGTGCTCGAAAACCCTATAGTACTCTCAGGACACAAACCTACTTTATGTGAATCTCTGACTTCTTTGTTAAAAAAATAAGTGTATCACACAAATACCTTTCTATAAATAAGACTGCAAACGCCAACCCTCATCTTCATGCCCATGTGCATGACTCCCATCATGAAGGGATGTTGCACCATGATGTTGAAGGTGCTGCAGAAGATGATACCGAACGCGAAGAACACTGCCTCGCCCCACGACACGCTGTCTTCCATAACGTAGTACGAGAACAGGCGGGACAGGTACGTTGAGTTGCTCCTGAAATTCCCGATGGAGTTTGAAATTGAAGTTGAATAAAGACTATATAGGTACCTATACAAGCTGTTGTTTTGCATCCTCGTCAAGTTTCAGGAGGCTGTTATGAAAGACATAAATAATGAAATAAAATTACGATCCCTGATAAATAATAAATGCATACTTGTTTTTTTAGTTATTAAGTTTGACAGTATTTCAGAATACACCACTTTCAAAGAACAGAATCGCGTTATGGTATCATATAAGCGGCCGCGTTTTTATGTGTGTGTAAAAGGGCAGTTACAGTGCGGTCTCACACAGGCCGCGTTTTAAAATACGTGTCCCACACATGCCGTTTTCCGAAAATAGAAAAAAATATATACTTACTTATTTTATTATTGATTCGTGTCGAGAATCAGTAGCATAGTGACCTCCTTGAATTTGACGAGGATGCAAAATGACACCTTGTATTTTTATTATTATTAGATTGATTGGGTACCGTCGTCTTCATAATATCAAATTTTAGTGATGCTAAATTATAAGTTAACACTACGTGTCATATCACGTAGAGTTACCTTATACACTCGATATGTAAATAAATAAACTGGAATTTAATATCAGCCATGTGCACCATTGGGTTGTGTAATTGCAATTGTTGTTATGTATGTTGGGCAGTAATTACCTAAGCTACGACTTTCGAAATAATAAATTGATAGCTTTATTTTGCTTCACTGAATACAAGTGTCCTCCTCACGGCCATTGTTGTTCTTAGTATTCAGTCAAATTTGTTATATTACATATTTACTTCTTGGAATAACGGAGTTGCCTACTTACACATTTTTATCGTCTTGAATGGGGCTGTAGTAACGCAGCAACAATCCAAGAAATAATGGTTGCTGCAACCTATTACAAGAAAACTTGTGATTAAGTTTCTTGGTCATTATTCATTTATTTTGGAAAATACAAATAATCCTATCACCACGTTGCATCCCAGAACCACTATCTACATATGTACATAGTGATGTTAATACAATCAAAAATTAAGAATAGGTATGCCTCCCAACTTTATCTCTGAGACTCTGTTATCTGTACTAGCGGTAGGTAAGTATATGGGGTGGGGCCGTGGAAGCCTTTTTTTTTTTAGTTGGAAATTATCATATGAGTTCTCCCGCTCTGGGCGGAATGGGAGGGCGTCGGCGAGGGCGTCGAACAACCCGCGGCCCTGGCAGGCTTCGGCCCTAGCGGACCCCGTCAGTTCGTGCTGACATCTCTTTGAGGCGCGCGTGGGACATAACGCGCCGTCGACCCGAGCCGGGCGGCGAGGTGCCCATTCCTCGCCACCCGCAAGCCCGCTCCTACGGTGGCCGGGAGTCGGCTGTTGACTCCCGACGTCCAGGGCGTCTCCTGCGGCGACTAGGGGCGTGAGGGCGCAGATATTGCCTCTCCCTCACGCGCTCCGCCTCCTCATTTGCGAGCATTACTGCTTCGCAGAAGGAGGTGACGCCTTCTCATGCACTCTCGCTCCGTACCATGGCCTGGACTAGGGCCGGACGCGAGAGATCTCCGCCGCCGATCGCCGCCACGGGGTCGTGGAAGCCTTCTTATTCCGTTACCATCTCCTGCCGGCGACTTCGTTCGAGTGAAGTTTCTTGTTCCCCCGACCCACCCCGTCGCATCGCGTCGTCTGCCCGTGAGATAAGCGCTCTTTCTTACTTTTTTCTTAAAAAAAAACTCATGAATTGGGCTATCAAATGCAAAAATATTTTTTTCAAATCCGACGGTAGTTCCAAAGATTAGCGCGATCAAACAAACAAACTCTTCAGCTTTATTATTAGTATAGATCCGTGAACGGGATCAAAAGGATGTAGGAAAAAGTTGACCTAATAAGAAACTCCATAGCAGCCAGAATAAGGCCATACAGCATGAGTTCAGTCCCGAACACTTTGAAGAGAACTTTCCAGAGACTTGGCTTGCATCTCTCACCGCGCCGCCGAGCGTGCTGCACTTCGCGGTCCCATGCTTTTTGTACGGCATCACCTAAAGTATGGGCATGGATTTAACTAACATTTTTATAGGCATGGAAACAGGTGAAGTAGAACCTTCCCCCTTATTTTCTCCCAACTTGTTCTTTTTTGTTTTGTGTTCTTCTCTGCGTCATGTTTACCGCATTTAAACGTATTTTCATTATTTCCTTATACATAAACGCAGCACTACGAATAAACTTTTAGTTTTTTTACGTTTGATTTTTGATGGGGTGATGGGACTTACTTCCAACATAGCTTCTGGTGAAATGTGGATTTACCGGAAGGGTACTTCACCTCTGCCTATCACTTAAGGAAATCCAGTACTGATGTTATGTTTGGGACTAAAGTTAAACCTTTGACCGGCTTTGTCATCATCATTTCATGCGAAAGACGTCCATTACTGCTGGGCATAGGCCTCACCAAGCATCGCCACGAGTGGTTCTTTGCTTCTTGCATCTAGCGGATTCCTGCGACCTTCACCAGGTCATCGGTCCACCTTGTGGGAGGCCTTCAGTTCTGCGAGCAATGTGCCCTGCCCACTGCCACTTAAATTTACCAATTCTTCGGCCTATGTCGGTTACCTTTAACAATTTATAAATACAACTTTGCCTCGTTACCTAGCACACTGGAGCGATGCTCAGGCAGGGGTGCATAGAGATCAGCGTCTTTGATATCGCGACTGTAGCCCATTTTAAATGTTTCCAACGTCCACCTTTAGGAAAACAAATCTCATTCAAATTTTCAAATATACGTACCTACTCGTAGTTACATCAAGAAGCAGTCGAGATTTTCTACTTTTGTTGGGAAGACGGCGATCAACTGGACCAAATACCCTCCAATAACTTCGTCTATTGGAAAGTGTGCCACTAAATTTATTTTTCGGACATCAAACAATTAATCAATTCAGCCTATCGCAGTCCACTGCTGGACATAGGCCTCTCCCAGGCTGCGCCACAACACCTTGTCCTCCGCCTTCTGCATCCAATCCGTCCCAGGCACCCTTTCGGACATGGTTTCCTGTGTAAAATGTGTAGATATAGGTAACTTTTTTGAGTGTTTGCCATTCTTCCTAACACTGTTTCTTACATACCCGAACGTCAAGATCGAGAATAAGTTAGCTCCATGTCGAGGGTTCATCTCTCTTCTCTGTTTTGGTCCAGTATCCATTTTAATAGGAAATTATTTATAAAATGATAACGTTCCAATAGAATTACATAAAGTTAATAACGCAATCTAGATAGCTACGGCAAATCAGTTGTGCTCTCGGAATAGTAGTAGGTACCTATTAGGTAAGTAGATAGTGTTGCCCTAATGAAAAACAATTTAGTATGAATGATGAACAGAGGCTTTATTATACTGTGACAGAGGATCAGGTAGCATTAAATTACATAACTTATGACCGTGCTACCAGCACCTTTTCACAATCGAAATGATTTTGAAGGATATTTATAAAACATTGCTTCATAGTTCGAAAAATTTGTCTGCTCGACAACGTAAATAACGCAATGAATGTTGTTGAACTGTCAAAATGAAAGTCATTGCTACTGTTACGCAAGTACGTAAGTTGTTTGTAAGTTACAATTATGTAAGTTACGTAAGTTGTAAAAGTTAATAAGTCGGTACCTACGTCTTAATCACGTAGGTACCTACTTAAGGAGGTTTCAAAGTAATTATAAACAACTTCTCTCATTTGGGTTTGGAGCATAGAATTTTTTTTTTATTAAAACATGTTGATTTGACCTACCTACGAGTACTACGTGACTATAAGCTTAATTTTCAATTCCAATTAATTCGGAGCATCTAGATAAAGAAATTGTAAATACATGTGGTTTTACATGCATTATGTCGCAAACAAATCTATAAAAGTCAGTTCTAGTGACACACGATTATGTATGAACAATGCTCTACATTCGAATTACTTGTCTTCTTGTAAGCATTTGTCTGTGCGGGGTAAGTTTACTAATCATTTTACTTTTTTTTAAACAATTTGTAACAATTCATTTTCAAAAAAAGGCTCGTGGCTGAATAATTTGGCTAAATAATACAACTACATAGTGCGGTGGAAGGTTAAGCTATTCTTGCCGCGGCCGGTTCGTGTATGGGTGACAGCAATCCATTACTTATAGAGACCCCTCCGTGCTTCGGAAAGCATGTTCAGGCGCGTTGGTCCCGGCTGTCATTTGTAGATCTTTGATAGACGCTACGGGTACTCAGAAGCCCGAAAGTCTGACAACCAGCCTTTAAGACTGGGTAATAGGACCAAGACTAAAACCCAGTAACTGAGTTGTGGAGGTCAAATAGGCAGTAGCTCCACGTAAAATACTGGTATTCATCTGCATCCGGTTAGACTAGAAGCCGACCCAACATATTTAGTTGGGAAAAGTTTAGACAGATTCCTTTCTAAAACGTATTTCCCTACTTTATAAAATGTAAAATTCTCATTTCATTTTTATGGCAGGCGCAGCAATGGGTATACCCAACAAGAGTGGTATACCCATACCCAACACGATGCCGGTATGAGTCCTGCAGCACGGCACTCGAAGACCTCAACGTGTTACTACAGCTCGCAAAAGCACTCGACGACGACGATAAAGGATTTTCCGGTCCCCAAAACCAACCGAATAGTGGTCTCAGCGATGAAATCATAATGAAGCTGGTCAATGCACTCATATATATGGCTACCCAGAACTGTGCTCCAATGCGCGACGATGGTTGCAAAGGAGGTTCTGGAGGAGGTGTCGGGGGTGGAAAAGGAGGTGGGTTAGGTGGTGGCGTGGGCGCTGCATTAGGGGGTGTGTTAGGGGGTGGCTTAGGGAGTGCATTAGGTGGTGGCTTAGGGGGTGCATTAAGTGGTGGCTTGGCGGGAGGAATAGAAGGCGGCTTAGTGGGTGCATTAGGTGGTGGCTTAGAGGGAGGACTAGAGGGTGGCTTAGGGGTTGCATTAGGCGGTGGCTTAGAGGGAGGACCCGAGGGTGGCTTAGGGGGTGCATTAGGCAGTGTGTTAGAGGGAGGACTAGAGGGTGACTTAGGGGGTGCATTAGGCGGTGGCTTAGGGCGATGGGTTTACTTAGCTGATGATTAAAGTTCTGGGTAGGTATTTTATCATCATGTTTGAAATAAGTTTGGAAAGTATGAGATGCCATTAAAACTTAAGAATGATATTTTTGAAACAACTAAACGAAACTATTTATCATGAAATACATTTTCCGAAAATCTGAACACGGTTATAAAAAATAATTCTTCTTGTATTGTATTGTATAACAGCCTGGTGTCCGCAAGTCCAAGCGCTTATTTTGCTTATGTACATGCACTTAAATGATAAATGATTTTATTTTTGTAAATAGGTTTGTACAGACACTTTTACACGTCAATCATATTTTAAAACTAGATGAGGTCGGCGTTTCCTATTTGACTAGTCTGAGAAGAAAGGCCGAAACAAACTCAGAGGTATACATTGGCATCATATTTTCTTGAGCCTTGTTGTAGGTACAACAAAGTTGTGTTTGTTCCTAGTATTTATATCATGGATATCACTGTATTTTTTAAACAATTTTATATTTTTATGGGCATATAAAAGATTTTCATAAATATATTGAGAAGGCACAGTCATTACATTAATCTCTTTAAATTTATCTCTGAGCGAGTGTCTCGGACTTAATTTATAAATTGATCGAACAGCTCGCTTCTGCAAAACAAAGATAGTCTGAATATCAGCGGCATTTCCCCACAATAGAATACCGTACGACATTACACTATGAAAATATCTAAAGTACACTAAACGGGCTGTCTCTATATCAGTTAAATTACGAATTTTTCTAACAGCTTATGCTGCGGAACTTTGCTTTTTTGACAATTGTTCTATATGTGGACCCCACTGAACCTTAGCATCTAAAGTTATGCCCAAGAATACTGTGCTGTCTTCAGGATTCAATTCTTCGCCCTTTATCAACACATTGGTTTTCACCTGCCTAACGTGAGGTAACGTAAACTTAATGCATTTGGTTTTTTTCTCGTTTAAAAGTAAGTTATTAACACTGAACCAGTGGACTACTTTAGAGATCGCGCTATTTACATCGTCAGTAGCCTGCTGCTGACGTTTAAGTTTAAACAAAAGTGAAGTGTCATCTGCAAACAACACTATATCATGATTATCCTTTATGAGGATTAATTATAATACATTTGTAAGGTTTTCTATCTGTCAACTAGCCTATTGAGCAGTGGCGTAACAATAGCGTGGCAGGAGGGGCAAAAAAGTTACGGGCCCCCAGTCGGAGGAGGCCCCCGGCCCAGGAGGGCCATGAGCACAGGGGGATTCTAACATAAATATAGAAATGCAAACTTTTTTCGACCACTAGACCAACGAAGCAGGATATTCAATTTTGTAGGAGAAATTACGAAATCTACGTGGATGAAGTCGCGGACGAAGAGGCAGTAAAAATTTTTTATAAAGTTGGTCAAGCTTCTTTACATTGAGGGAGGGCCCTATAACTCATGAATTTGCCACGGGCCCCAAAGGGTATAGTTACGCCACGGCTATTGAGAGAGGGTTTCCTTTGTTATAATTTTCCTAATTAGACTACATGTTTTGTTCACTTATAGTTTCTTTTTTACGGCTGAAATGTATTTTATCTAATATTTCAATCAATCAACTCAGCCTATCGCAGTCCACTGCTGGACATAGGCCTCTCCCAGGCTGCGCCACAACACCCTGTCCTCCGCTTTCCGCATCCAGTCTGTCCCAGCAACCTTCTTTAGGTCATCCGTCCATCTAGCTGTGTCTAATATGTACAAACTTCTAATTATAACTAAACTACAAATTATTAAAATTAAAATATCCTAACCTAACTAAAACTATTAAAAAACTAAAATATTGGGTCGAAATATTCCTCCGCATCGCTGCCGACTGGTTATGCACTCAAGAGACTGAAGGCCTACTTACTACGTATTATTATGGCAATGCTTAGCCTCTGACCAAGGTTTTAAGCCAGCTCTTGGATCACGGGAAGTTTCAACCAGCCGTTTAGAGATTTCATTGAACTAGCCATGAGTACTCGTTTCAACTACAAACGCCTCGAAAATATAGGGTATTAGTCAGTCATAGTCATTGGTTCCTCTCAACCAAAGCACCTGCCATGATCTAATCTCTTCACCACCCAGTCAAAATTCGAAGGTGCCCGTTGTTAAGACCGGCGAAGTCTACAATTCCTAATGAAAATAAATAAAACACGTACATATGAGTTTTATATTTTATTATGTGCCTATGTATTTAATTTGTATTGACCCATACCTTTATAATTATAAATCTGTGTATTCATGTTTGCCGAGGTGAACTAAACACCGGACGCTAGTGGCGGCCTCTATGATGCTTTTACGTTCTTGTTTGAATCGTTTTCTCAATACACCTCATATGACCATGTGCGCAGTACCAGGGGCGCAGCTAGTTTCAAATAAATACATTAACAGCGGTCGATGACCCCACAAAACGACATCAACTTAATTTCTTTTTGGTTTTAAAATGTATAGATATCGATACCCATCACGTCTGCGGAGAATCTATAAATTTGGCTGCTTAACAACGTAAATAACGCAATAATGTTGTTGAACCGTATAAATGAAAGCCATTGCTACTGATAGTGTGCCAAGCAACTACCCCGCAGGTAGTATTACATTATGTATATAAATTACGACTATGGTATCAGGTACCTACTTAGTTAGGTTGTATAAGTTGTAAATCTCCATAGGTACCTACGTGATTAATACGTACATACTACTAAGTACTACTATCTAAGTAGGTACGTATTAATCACGTATGTATGTACCTATGGAGATTTTTTATAACTTTCTCAATAATAATGAATAATGAGGTTCTGAAGTAACTATAAGCAACCTCTCTCATTTGGGCTTGGAGCATAGAACAAAAGTTAATTAAAACATTGATTTGACCTACTACGTGACTACAAGCTTAATTTTGAATTCCAATTAATTTGGAACATTGATATAATTAACGAAATTATAAATACATGTGGTTTTACATGCATTATGTCGCAAGCAATTCTTTATAAGCCAGTTCTAGTGACACACAATTATGTATGAACAATGCTCTACATTCGAATTTCTTGTCTCCTTGTAAGCATTTGTCTGTGCGGGGTAAGTTTACTAAAAATTGTTTTTTTTTAAATTAATACATATTATTTATGTAACTATTACATTAATTTCTAAAAAATGGCTCGTGGATGAATAATACGGCTAAATAATTACGGGTACTCAGAACCCCAAAAGTCTGAATATCAGTCTTCAAGACTGCGTAATAGGACCAAGACTAAAACCCAGTAACTGGGTTGTAGCGGTCAAATAGGCAGTAGCTCCACGTAAAATACTTTTTTTATTCATCTAGACTAGAAGCCGACCCCAACATATTTATTTGGGAAAAGTTTAAACAGATTGATTGATATAGATTCCTGTCCAAAACGAATTTCCCTACTTTATAAAATGTAAAACTCTCATTTCATTTTTATGGCAGGCGCAGCAATGGGTATACCCAACAAGAATGGTATACCCATACCCAACACGATGCCGGTATGAGTCCTGCAGCACGGCACTCGAAGACCTCAACGTGTTACTGCAGCTCGCAAACGCACTCGACGACGACGATAAAGGATGCTCCGGTCGCCAAAACCAACCGAATAACGGTCTCAGCGATGAAATCATTATGAAGCTGGTCAATGCACTCATATATACAGCTACGCAGAACTGTGCTCCAAAGCGCGACGATGGTTGCAAAGGAGGTTCTGGAGGCCAAGGTTCAGGAGGCGTCGTCGAGGGTGGAAAAGGCGGTGGGTTAGGTGGTGGCGTAGGCGGTGGATTAGGGGGTGCATTACGCGGTGGACTTGGCGGTGGCCTTGGCGGTGGACTTGGCGGTGGATTAGGGGGTGGACTTGGCGGTGGATTAGGGGGTGGACTTGGCGGTGGATTAGGCGGTGGACTTGGCGATGGATTAGGGGGTAGAATTGGCGGTGGATTAGGGAGTGGACTTAGCGATGGATTAGGGGGTGGACTTGGCGGTGGACTTGGCGGGGGATTAGGGGGTGGAAATGGCGGTGCACTTGGCGGTGGAGTAGGGGGTGGACTTGACGGTGGACTTGGCGGTGGATTAGGGGGTGGACTTGGCGGTGGATTAGGGGAAGGACTTGGCGGTAGACTTGGCGGTGGATTAGGTGGTGGACTTGGCGGTGGATTAGGGGGTGGACTTGGCGGTGGATTAGGCGGTGGACTTGGCGATGGATTAGGGGGTGGACTTGGCGGTGGATTAGGTGGTGGACTTGGCGATGGATTAGGGGGTGGACTTGGCGGTGGATTAGGGGGTGGACTTGGCGATGGATTAGGGGGTACATCAGGTGGTGGCTTAGGAGGAGGACTAGAGGGCGGGTTAGGGGGTGCATCAGGTGGTGGCTTAGGGGGAGGACTAGAGGGTGTATTAGGCCGTAGCTTAGAGGGTGCATCAGGCGGTGGTTTAGAGGGTTCATTAGGCGGTGGCTTAGGGGGTGCATTAGGCGGTGGCTTAGGGGGCGCATCTGGCGGTGTCTTAGGTGGTGCGTCAGGCGGTGGCTTAGGGGAAGGACTAGAGGGTGTATTAGGCGGTAGCTTAGGGGGTGTATTAGGCGGCAGCTCAAAGGGTTCATCAGGCGGTGGCTTAGAGGGAGGACTGGAGGGTGACTTAGGGGGTGTATTAGGCGGTGGCTTAGCGGGAGGACTAGAGGGTGGCTTAGGGGGTGCATTAGGCGGTAGCTTAGGGGGTGTATTAGGCGGTGGCATAGGGGGTGCATTAGGCGGTAGCTTAGGGGGTGCATCAGGCGATGTCTTAGGTGGTGGACTAGAGAGTGACTTAGGGGGTGCATTAGGCGGTGTCTTAGGGGATGTCTTAGGTGGTGGACTAGAGGGTGGCTTAGGGGGTGCATCAGACAGTGGCTTAGGGGGTGCATTAGGCGGTGTCTTAGGGGGTGCATCAGGCGGTGTCTTAGGGGGTGCATCAGGCGGTGTCTTAGGGGGTGCATCAGGCGGAGTCTTAGGGGGTGCATCAGGTGGTGGCTTAGGGGGAGGCCTAGAGGGTGGCTTAGGGGGTGCATTAGGCGTTGTCATAAGGGGTGCATCAGGCGGTGGCTTAGGGGTTGAACTAGCGAGCGACTTAGGGGGTGCATTAGGCGGTGTCTTAGGGGGTGCATCAGGCGGTGTCTTAGGGGGTGCATCAGGCGGTGTCTTAGGGGGTGCATCAGGCGGTGGCTTAGGGGGAGGCCTAGAGGGTGGCTTAGGGGGTGCATTAGGCGGTGTTTTAGGAGGTGCATCAGACGGTGGCTTAGGGGTTGAACTAGAGGGCGACTTAGGCGGTGTCTTAAGGGGTGCATCAGGCGGTGGCTTAGGGGTTGAACTAGAGGGCGACTTAGGGGATGCATTAGGCAGTAGCTTACAGGGTGTATTAGGGGGTGCATTAGGCGATGGATTAGAAGGTGCATTAGGTGGTGGTTTGAGGGGAGGACCAGAGGGCAGCTTAGGGGATGCATTAGGCGGTTACTTAGGTGGCGATTAAAGTTTTTTTTTTTTTTTTTTGTGGATGGGAAATCATCAAATGACTCCTCCCGCTCTGGGTGGAGCAGAAGGGAGTGTCAGACTCTTACTGACTAAAACCCACCCGTGTTCCTTCCTTAGCCCTTTACGTACCAGGGCAGCGGTAACCCTTTCGGACGATCCCGCTACCCCGGCAGGCTTCGGCCCTGTCGGGCCCCGTCATCTATGCTGACATCTCTTTGAGGCGCACGTGGAACACTTACGCGCCGTCCGGCACGGGCCTGGTCCTGATCGGACGGAGAGCTACCCATTGCTCTCCGCCCGCAGGCCCGCGCCTACGGTGGCCGGGAGTCGTCACGCGGCTCCCGACGCCCGGAGCGTCTCCCTCGGCGGCTGAGGCGTGAGGATCTCTCCCTCGCCCATCCCGCCACCTCCTTCGCTAGCATGACTGCTTCGCAGAAGGAGGTGACCGCCTCCCACTCCCTCTCGCCCCGGACCATGGCTTGCACCAGGGCCGGGCGCGAGAGGTCGCCGCCGCTGCCGATCGCCTCTACGAGGACACGGCGGTGCTCTGCCCAAGCGGGGCAGACCTCCACCGTATGCTCCACCGTGTCCTCTGGGCGATCCTCGCAGTGGTGACACCCGGGCGTCTCCTCCCGCCTGATTATGTGCAGGAACCTCCCGAAACATCCGTGTCCGGAGAGGACCTGCGTCAGGCGGTAGGTGAGAGCGCCGTGACGCCTCTCTAGCCACTCCTCAAAGAGGGGTCTTACCGCCGCTATCGTGGCGTGCCCTGCGATTAAAGCTTTGGGTAGGTATTCTATCATCATGTTGCTGTTTTTTTTTATTTTTGTTTTGCAATATTACTCAACTCACACTATTTATGTAAGTACATATTCACACGTTTATCTTATCTTATTTAAGTATGCATACACGCGTCACGTTGCAGTGTAAAACTGATTTACATCCGTCACCTCACACATCAGGTTCAGTTGAAAACCAGCGTCAGCGTCTTTTTGGTGCAGCCGTGAGGCACACTTACCTGCTAACTTCTTACATCGGTCTTTATACATTCTATTTGTTTTTTTATTAGTTGTAATCTGATGTATGTATCTGGTGTATTGTGTGTCTTTTAGTCTGTGCTAAATAAATGTTTTTTCTTTCTTCTTATGTTTGAAATATCATGTTTATAAAAAATAGATCGTCGTGTATTGTATTATTTGTATTGTATAACGGGCTGGTGTCCGCAACTTCAACTAAGTACTCCAAGCGCTTATTATCCTTACTTAATTACAATACATTTGTAAGGTATTTTTCTTATTGTCAACTAGCCTATTGAGAGGTTTCCTTTGTTATAATTTTCCTAATTAGACTACATGTTTTGTTTACTTGTAGTTTTTTTTTACAGCTCAAATATATCTTATCTAATATGTACAGACGCCGCAGGTCAAGCTACCCGGAACTGTCAAATTTTCCTAATCAACCTTGAACCTTAATGCTTTAGCGATAAAGTTAAAAATAGTAGTAGCTTGATGTGCATCGGGTGTCGGTTATATATAAGTACTTCTAATTCTAAATAAACTACAAATTATTAAAATAAAAATATAATATCCTAACCTAACTAAAACTATTAAAAAATTGAAATATTGCGTCGAAATATTCATCCGCATCGCTATCGACTGGTACCTAATGTTCCCAAAAGACTGCTGCCGGCATTGCCACGTTTTATGGCAAGACTTAGCCTCCATCCTATATCTATGTTAGCCTCTGACCAAGGTTTTAAGCCAGTCCTTGGGTCACGGGAAGCGTTAACCAGCCCTTTAAAGATTTCATTGAACAAGCCATGAGCACTCGGACCCCACGGCCCGAGGGTTTCAACTCCAAAACGGCTCGGCTTAATTAGTCGCTAGTGTTATAGCTAAAACTGTTTGCATGCCTTAGTTAAGGTAGTTAGTATAAGGATCATTTTAAACTTAACATCTGTAACTTGTACCATACTTTCTGTGCAAGTAAAGAAGTATTCTATTCTCGAAAATATAAGGTATTAAACAGTCAGAGTCCAAGTCATTGTTCCTCTCAACCAAAGCATCCGCCATCTAATCTTTTCAACACCCTTGGTTGACTGGTAGAAAATGCCTAAGGCATTAAATCCGCCTTAGTACCTTTTTGTGCGAAAAGTTTATATAAATAAATTAGTCAAAATTCGAAGGTGCCCGTTATCTTTAGTTTATGCCCGTTATAAAGACCGGCGAAATGTACAAGTCCTAATGAAAATAAATAAAACACGTAATTATGAGTATTATTTTATATTCCTAACCCATATCGTTTATTTATTTTATTATGTGCCGACGTATTTAATTTGTATTGACAATGTTAACATAAATGAAACTCGATCCAGTTGTAACAGATGTGTATTTGTATCACAGCACAGTATGTATACTGCTTGCTGCTCCTCCGCTGTCGCTTGTATACAAGCGACAGCGGAGGAATGCATGTTTAATCAAACACAGGATTAACAATCATGTTAGTAATTCGCATAGAGTGGAGTAAAAAGGTTTCCCGTTCCAGCGGTGCTATTCTGTAAAAAATCTCTCCGTAAAAATTTAGGTGAAGTGAGCGCTCAATAATCCTAGCATTAAGTAGAATGACAGCTCACTTTAAGATCACTTCACCTAAGTTTTCACGGGGAGATTTTTACAGAATAGGCCGTCAAAATCACCTTCCACACCACCAACTCCCTCCACGCCAACTACTCCATTCCCTTCAGACACTGTCACCACCAGAGCTGGCAGACGGGTTAAATTTAGGGACATTCTAGATTTATAGTTTTTATCTTATATTGTTTTATTTTATTTTTTTCTGTGTGTATACCTATCTTGTATTTCTCCGTGGGGGGGATGGTGTGGCGATCCAAACTAATCGTCTATGGTTCCCACTGTTAGATATAAAAGACAGCACTACGGTGGTCTAGAGGTTGACCGGCTCGTTCTCATCCTACGAGACTTTCTGTCAAACCGCACCTTCCGCTACAAAATCGAAGGAGCGCTGTCGTCCCCTCACCCCATCAGAGCAGGAGTCCCCCAGGGCTATGTACTTGCCCCACTCTTATTTACGCTGTTCACTAGCGACATCCCTAAAGATGCTAAGTCCCAATTGGCTCTGTTCGCAGACGACACAGCCATCTATTACACTGGCCGCAGCCAAATTCAACTACGTCTTCGTCTCCAAACCGCAGTCAATAAACTGGCTGCTTGGTTTAGGAAATGGCGTATCGAAGTCAATCCCGACAAGAGTCAAGCGGTTCTCTACTCGAAACCTAGACTCAAAAACTATCACCATGTTCGGCAAGCCGATCCCTTGGGAAAAGCAAGCCAAGTACCTAGGTGTTATCCTGGACCAGAACCTCACCCTTCTCAGAGCACATAAAGACGGTCCGTTCGCGCGCCGCTTTCGCTCTCAGCTGTCTCCAATGCACGCAGTAAGCTGTCACTTAAGTTCAAAAAGCGCTTGTACACAGCGTGCATACGTCCAATAATGACATACGCTTGCATAGTCTTCGCACATGCAAAGCCCCGTCATATCCATAGGATGCAGACCCTCCAAAACCGCTTCCTCCGTAAGGCCACAAACTCCCCTTGGTTCGTTCGAAACGAGATCCTCCATGTTGACCTCAAAATCCCCACTATCCAGCAGTTCATGAAACGCCTTTCCAAGCGTTTCTTTGACACAGCCGCCAATCATCGCAACCCTCTGGTTGTCAAGGCCGCTAGTTTTACCCCCTCTAAAATCAGTAAACTTCGCCATCCGAGGCACGTTCTCACTGACCCCGATGACCCCATAACCCTCCTCCAAGAGAGCGATAGGGCCACCAGTACAGTACACAAATACAAAAGACAGACATTCCGACCTCGCCGCCGAGGTCCCTCGCGACGCCCCCAAGTAAATTCTCCCCCCCGACCCTTGCCCGCTGAAGTGCCAGCCCGCGCCGTAGCTGAGGCTGTAGCTTTAAATTCCCCGACTGTGACCTCTGAGTTTGTTTCGGCCTTTCTTCTCAGACATAGTCCTAGGAAACGCCGTGCTCATCAAAGCAATAATAATATCAATTCGATCCAGCCTGTCACTTTGCTGCGCTCTCCCAGCGACGCCCTAAGTCGAGGTTCGTACCCCACAGGGGGTGCCCTTAGCGTGCAATCGCTTAGTTTTAATTAGTTGTAAGCCCTGGCTGGAGGCTTTAAGTTTTCTTAAGGCAACCACAGGATAGTCCGGTTAAGTAGTTACGACCTCTGAAGGTCAACTACGACTTACGAGATGCCATATACAGGATGTCCCGAAACTCAACGATAACCCGGTACCGGGCGACAGGCCAAGGTATACCCAGTTATGAAAAAAATAAGAAAAAAAATTTTTTTTTCCAATTTGGAGTGTCAAAGTTAACTGACAATAATTTTGTAAACCATAACTCGTCAAAACTTAATTTATTTTACTTAGGTAACAATGTTTATTACTTTGATTTGTGGTTGCGATTAATAGCAGTTATTTGAGATTACATTATAACAAAAATCACTGTAAAATTATAAAAAAATGTGATCACAGTACTTAAAAATGTCTATTATCGCTTGATTATGTGACATGGATTTATTTTTTTATTTTTTTCGTAACTGGTATACCAGGACACCCTGTATAAAAAAAAGGTCTAGACACAGTAATATAAACTGTTTATATGTCTGTGGGTCTAGAGGTTATGTCTATGGTAGACAATGTAGACATGAATTAACCCTTTATAAGGCAGAGAAAAATAAAGATGAGAGCAATGTATGTATATCAAATGGATAGTGAATAAATAGTATTACCATTAGGATGACCCTAACGTTATAAATTTTTATGAAAATTAATGGGAAATTTATGGAAAACGCGGTGGCAATATACACACATCAACACCGTCTAGGGATATTTTGTATAAAGTTATTAAACTCAAAAAATACTGGCCAGTTTTAAATTCATTTGAAGAAAGCTTATTTTGTAAACCTTTTTAAACGATTCTAAATTTGAATTTGAAAAAATAAATTAAAAACAAAAGACACGCGGCATAATGGTAGCGAAGTCCGAAGGTTTCATTTACCTACAGTAGTTTTTGCCTGTTTTTTTGTGTCAAATTTAAGTTTTATAACAAGTTATCGGTTAATTTCGAATTAATGTTATTGTGTGCATCATGCAGCGGCGCCATTTAACGAGAGAGAAATTGTTAAGGGCAGTAGGCATGCTCCAAACTGGGGCTACTCAACGGAGTATTGCCGAGGAGATTGGAACAAGACAAAACGTGATATCAAGGTTATGGTCACGTTATCGTGCTACTGGTGATGTGGCTGAAAGACACCCAGGCGGGAAGCGCGTTACCACTCAACGACAATACCGATTTTTGCAAGTTGCCGCGAGAAGACAACCAAATGTTACGGCCATGCAGTTGGTTCAGAGGCTCCAGTCAGAGCACCAGTTGATTGTGAGTGACCAAACTGTGAGGAGAAGGCTGCATGAAGCTAACCTTCATGCTCGCAGACCGCTTCGTACTCCAGCACTACACCGAGGAAATCGTGGACGACGACTAGAGTGGGCTCGTGAAAATTTGCTCTGGGAAGATAACCAGTGGTCTGTAGTGCTGTTTACCGATGAGTTCCGGTTCGGTTTCCATCCCGATACACGTAGAGTACGTGTTTGGCGAGTTCCTGGTCGTGAGAGCCGTCTGCAACATCCTCAGGAAGTCTATTCATACCACGGCGGGACAATTATGGTTTGGGCGGGAATTCGTGTTGGTGGAAGAACCGACCTCGTTTGGATCAGAAACACCATGACGGCTGAAAAATACCGTAACGAGATGCTAGTACCAATAATCTACCCCCATCGACTACAAATGGGCCAAGAATTTAAGCTCATGCACGATAACGCCCGTCCGCACACAGCGAGAGTGGTGACGAGCTGGTTGCAGGAGCACGAC
Organism: Apamea epomidion; assembly: GCA_947507525.1. Lineage (NCBI taxonomy): Eukaryota > Metazoa > Arthropoda > Insecta > Lepidoptera > Noctuidae > Apamea > Apamea epomidion. The sequence continues at coordinate 8,262,524 of OX382226.1, read as the reverse complement.
GTATCGGTCTTAGGCTGGCCCGCTCAATCGCCTGACCTAAACCCGATAGAACATGCGTGGGACATGCTCCAAAGAAGGGCTTTGAGGAATTTCCCTGCAAACATTGCGACAGAAGAGCAACTTTTTTTGCATCTTAGCCGGACTTGTGACAATATACCGCAGCAAGACTTGGATAACTTAATCCAAAGCATGAAAAACCGTTGCAGGACCGTTATTAACGTCATGGGGTGTTTTACTGACTACTGATTTTTCACATAACTGTTAAAAACAGATTAATTTTTCCTTATTTTTCACTTTTTCTTGAGAAACACATTCATTGTTAGTTTTACCATTATTTCACATTTTTTCTTTATTTGAATAAAAATTTGTTTACGCAAAACAAAATAGTTTTCTTTTATTCTGGAGTGTAGTCTGATAAATGGGCTTTATAAAAATATATGCATGTTGTATGTTATTTTTAATAAATTTTGAGTAAATTGAGTAAATCCAAAATATCCCTAGACAGTGTTGATGTGTGTAGTTGGCACCGCCTGTCAATAAAGCAACTTTTTTTGTACTCAGTTTATTAAAAATAAACAAAAACATAGCAAATAAAAATGTAGATTCATCTGTTATTTCCTGTTTTGATTTCTATCAAACGCATATTATATTTACACTTGCTGGCTGTGAAATAAATCAAAACAGGGAACTACACAAAGTGACACTTTACATGTAAAACACTGAATCTTTGATCGTTTATTGCGAGTTTTCGTGCTACACATACGACAGCGTCGCCAGGAGTTCAGTTGCTCATGCTGATGAATACCCACGTTACTCAAACGTATCTCATCAACCACTCCTACTTCTTTTTGTCTGTTTGTAGCTTTGGCCGTTTTGCGGAGTATTGTGGCTGTCTGTCCAGACTTCTTTTCCTTGATGAATAATTGTTGATGAGACCACGAGCCAGGCACAACCGAAAGTGTAATTTTGAAAGTGGGTTGTGTACTCTTGTGTTGCTAGAGTAGAGTAAAAAGGAGTTTGTGATGGCTAAATCTACGCAAAAATAGAAAATACGAAGCCACCACCTCTTGCTTCGTCTGCCAACTTCGTAGGTGGTCCGCTTCTGGTAAAATCTGTCTACACCGCCCATGCGCTCTGTGTATTGATGTACAGTTGATGGACACAGAAAAGCCCGTTTCAAACCATCTTTCTGTGTTCGATCGCAAAAAGTCTTATTTACTTTTGGGTGGAAGGCAGTGGTCAAAAGTGTGACGAGTTTAGTGTCCTGCCACATTACAAATGCCACGTTGTATTCAGTGCGCCATCGGATTTCGCCTCTTGCTAAGTTTTTTTTTTTTGGCTCCTTGGTATATTCTTCTTTTTGGCATGTTTTACAACGAGAGGTAGATCTGCTCTGTTACTATTGACTGTTGCTGTGACATATATACCATTATTGTATAAATATTGTAGTATGTCATACGATGCGAAAAAATTATCGAAGGTTACGTGTCCACGGTATCCTTCATCTACCAGCTTCTGTGTAAGGGATTTTACAACGTTAGCTCCTAATCCGAATTCTGTAGACTGATCGTCCCGTTTCCCTGTATAAATTTGGAATTCGAAAACATAGCTGTCTTGCTGTCAGCTCTAGTCCACACTTTGTAGCCTCTTTTCACCGGTTTTAGTGGCATATATTGTTTGAGTGATGAGATACCTTTGAACTGAATCATCGACTCATCTATTGATTGTGATGTTGTAGTTTTTGCAGAACGTTGGCAGGCCGTGTTGAGCAGCTCGAGAAGCGGACGAACTTTATATAATTTGTCGAACTGAGGCGCTCCTCTCGGAGGCATCTTAGAGTTCTCGTTCAAATGTAGGTTTTCCAAAACTTTCTTGAATCATTTGCACGTCATTACCGATGCTATCTCAGCAACACGAAAAAATGGGTCACTTGACTAATATAAATCAATTGTTGGTAGCGGATGGAGCCCCATCACAATTATCATTCCTAGAAAAGCCTTCATTTCAGGGATGTCAACTGGTGACCAGCCATGGCTGCGATTCTGTTCTGCGTAAATATTGGTTTGTTCTACAAGGAGATCAATTACATCGGTATCAAAAAAATGTATGAAATAAGTAACAGGTCTGGTCCTACTTGGAAAAAAAATTGTGTGCTCTAAATGTATACTATCAAAATAGTCTATATCGGGAAGCTGTGGATAAAGAACCTTCTTCCATTCCTGTTTTTCGGTCTCAGACTCATCGGTATCAGACATTGTTGCTGCATTCGCTACTGGAGGTGTTGGTGAAGACGTCAAGATACTGTCGTGGCGAAGCGGTAGTACTACAGGAGAAGAAGACTCAGTGTTACTATCTAAATGAAGACTGGATGGTAATGGCTGATCTCCAGCTGAACTTGTCGAAGGCTCTTCAGTATTCAGGTTGTTCAATGGAACGGAGTCATAATTCTGACGCTGCGCATCGACTTTTGAACGAAGCATAAGGTCATCAACACCATTCAATATATTACTGATATCTAAATCAGTAACAGTTTCTGGTTCCGTTTCATATTCGTCTTCGGAAACCTCTGGATCATCAGGAAGACCAAATAAAAGCTGTAATTCTTCTTCAATTCTGTCGTCGTTCAAAAAACGCGACATTATTACTTGTAAAAGAAAAAAGCACATCCAACTCCATCACCAACCCATGCACCACACACAAAGCAGTGGCCACCTGAAAAACATGATTTTTTTACAAGTAGTCAACCCAAACCTAACCTAAGCTAAATAATGTTGTTATTACTACAATATATTGAAAAAAATAATAAAAACTTACCAGTACAAAACTTCGATTTCGAGATCGAACTAGATTTAAATGATGCGGCCAAAAACCGCCACACTTTTAATCTTACGTCGACTTCAAATGACAGTTTGACGTTTGACAATGTATATGTCACTTTGACATGAGTCTGTGGTTTATAGGGATTGATACAGCCAAAATAAAATCGACTAAAATTTTAATGTTACTGAGATAAACGACAAAAAAATATGGTGGCAACATGTTGCCACCACCTTAAAAAGGATTAACTGGTTGGTCGGAAATTGAAATGTAAAACAAAACCTTTATAGGTTTTGTAACTCCACTCTATGTGAATTACTAACACGATTGTTTATCCAGTGTTTGATTAAACGTGCATTCCTCCGCCGTCGCTTGTATACAGTTCTGTGATACAAATACACATCTGTTACAACCGGATCGAGTTTCATTTAAGTGCGCCTAAAAATAATTTGGCGTTGTTTTTCTTAGGGGTCAATCAACGACTGCTCGTAGTGATGTTACTTTAAGTATGAGTCGAGTAAAAGTGAATACAAATCGCGACACAAATAAAATGTCTTTTTGTTAAACATATATACATAGTTCAAATAAATATACTAACAGCAGTCGATGACCCCATAAAAAGACATCAAATAAAATTACATACATACATAGTTCAAATAAATACACTCGAAAAACATTACCCTCCTTCTAGGGTAGTTGGATAAAAACAATCTTGTTGTTTTCATCTATAAAAATAATTTATGACATTGATAAGATAGTAAGTTATTCATCCTTTTTTGGATCACACAAGTTACAATCGAATTAATATTCGACTGCTTCGAGTATTATCTTGACTCAAATATTCGATTTGAATTATTGTTAGTGCCCCTCACTAATCACTCCTGTCATCAAATACGTTGAATGACGTTTGTTTGATTTTTGAATTTATTGGATTTTCAGTACATTCATTATTTTGTTACTTTAGTTTAAGTTAAGTTAAACAAACTTTTTAATTGAGTAATTTTGCTAGCTATGTAAATAAAAACTTATTTTCGTCGAGTCAAATGTCAAGATGACTTCAGAGACCGATACTATAAAAACAAATGAATTTCTACGACGACGAAAGCTGAGACTTCAACAGGTTTGAATTATGATAAGATTGTTATTTTGAAATATATTTAATAATAAAAAATTTGTCAAGTACCGATAAAGTATACAATGCGAGAGCATTTTTAGGTCCGCGAGCAGTCTAAAGACATCGCAAAGAAAATAAGACAGCGCGCCAAGGTTGAAAAGTTACGACAAGTGGTCGATCTAGACGCAAAGAAACAAAAGGAATATTTTGAATGTCAAGGGAAACTGGTCAAGCGACTGGAGGTGCTGTATGCGAAAGGATTGGAAAACGTTGGCGCGAGTCATCATAGTGCATCCGAATTGACACAGCAAGGTGAGCTAAGGTTATAAATATGCTATTGTGGTTTAAGTTCTACTCTATCGATATCTCGATCTATACTATCATCCTTCTGCCCTTATCTCGATTTTTTTGGGGTGCATGCAGTAGTTCTTCTTCAATACATTCTACATGTGAATATTATGGCGAACACTGTAAAGAAAATAAAATATTGTAGCTACATTGTCTCAAATATTGTAGCTACATTCAGCTAAGTACTATTTAGCTACAATATTTGAGAATGTTACTCTTTAATTAGTTGGTAAGTTATCAGTTTTTGCTAGTAGATGGAGTAGCCAAGACAGACTTGTCTCAGTTGCGGGGTAAGGAGGCTACAACTGAACTGAGAAAAAGAAAGCAGGAGAAATTGGATCAACAGAAAAAATTGCTGGACAGAAAAGTGCATGCCAGGTGAGGATATCATAATTATTAAGCTATCTATTAAATAACATAAATTATTGAGTGTATATGTGAAATGCTCTTGGTCTCTTTATTTGGATCTGAAATTGGGTTTGACTTCTTTTATTGGTTGAGCTTTATGTAGTTAGGAATATATATTATAGCATTAAAAAAAATTCAAAGACAAGTTTATTTTACAATATAAGCTGGTATTAAAAGAATTTCAAACAAACCTTTTAATTCAAATTCAATTGAAACTGCTTTTCTACATGTTCATTATTGTGTTCCACAGAGAGATTGCTAATGAAATAAGCCGGGACAAGACATCAGTGGTAGCTAATAAGCTTTTGTGCAAATCTTCAAGCATAAAAGTTTCTGATGGTTCTTCCCAGAAGGCAGGAGGTTCCTCAGAGTTTGCAAACTCAAAGGAAAGTAACAATGATGCAGAGGCTGTGAAGACAAGTGATATGGCCACACAGTGGGACATGGAGACCATACCTGAGTGGGAACCCTCAGTCCCAGCACTCTCACTTCCTACCGACAAAGACACTCCTCAGAATTCTGATGATTTGATAGGCAGTAAAGCTGACAAGAGCCATAGAATAGACTTGTTTGCCCTCAGCCAGGATATGCCATCCAGTTTACGAGGCAAGCACACACATGAAATGAAAGATAGAGAACCAGGAAGACCTTCCTTGACAATAGTTTCAGAATACCTGCAGAACAGAAAGCTGCGCCTACGAGAAACTGAACCAACATTCACAAATAAGAAGACACCAGAAGATATGCAAAGCTTGAAACAAACAATAGAACGCACCAGAACGGCTAGGCCTGAAGGTATTCCTTTTAATGTTTGCCAAGTGCATGACCACCAAATCATTCCAGTGCCCGCCTGGCGAGCAGAAAGGAGCTGCCAGTTTTGTTCTCACAAAGTTAACTATGATAGTCCTGTACCTAGTAAACAGTTTAAATCTGTGACTAATGCTCAAATTAACCGGATCTTTAGTTCCATAAGACCGGTGCAGCAAGCTAATATACTACCAAGCCCTGTTGTCAGAGGGAGAAGCCCATTTAGAAGGAATAAAGTTGGTCCAACAATTTGTAAGCAATATTGTGATGCAAATAATAAGCAATAGTGGCTTTGTAATCCATCGGAGTTGGGTCCATCACACTAATGTTCAACTTTCACTTCTATCATAACATTTAATATTTCATGTATTCTTGTATTCATTGCCCATTGTAAATGTTTCATTATGTACAAATCAAGTTTTTATATTGTAAAGACATGCATCAAGCTTACTTGAAGAATTAGAATCAATTAGATTATCAATAACACCAAGATATAGATAATAATAATAATACGCCACTTACAGTTCCAGGTAAAGCACCTGCCTCCAATAACAAAGCTAAGAACATTTCGGAGTATCCTGTTCAAAGGAAGAGCTCTGTTTTAATGTACAACCACTCTACAAGAGACACCAGAGACTTGCCTTTTGGTGACAAGCTTGTAGTCAGAGACCTGCAGTCTGAAGAGGATGCATACTCCCAGGCCATGAGGGAGGAATCAGCACTTGGTGGTAGAGATAAGGGACAAAGGAAAGTCCAGGATATGAGGAGCAAGGTTGCAGTGACTAAGCAAAGTGTTGAGAAAGAGTATAAGGACACTATGAATTTCTTGAATGCCTTGCCTAAGGATAAGGGTGGCAAAATTATTGTGAGTATGACAAGGTTTTTCTTTAGATTTGTTTTCTGCAGCACTCAATTCCCATAGACATTTAAAATTAAATAAATATAAATAAAATTAAAGTGTTTGTTTGTAATGTCAAAATAACAGGTTTTTACTAAATGCATATGAATGTACCTATGGTACTTATAACAAAAAAACACTCTTTAAATCTTGTGTTATTCCGGCTAATCTCCATAATGGCTGAACCGATTTTGTCACTTGCAGATAACTGATATTCTATGTTGTCTATCTATGTTACGGGTTTGGTTTCCGCACTTAGTCCTTCAGGTGGACCATTGTGCGTGGGCCATGGCGGCCGTCGGTGGTTATTCCAACCAGCCCACCTCCCTCCAGAAGCTTATTAGGTCTCCTGGTCTGTCGAGAACATCTGTGTAGGATCTGGGTGTCCCGAGATAACTGATATTATAAGAAGTCTTAGTAACTTATGATACTTTTAGAAAAAATAGAAATTATTTTTAGAAAAAGAATTAGTAAAAAGGTACATTATTGTTTTCCGACATCCACGCGAACGAAGTCACGGGCACAGCTGAAAAATGTTAGAAGACTTTCTAAGGTAATGTTTAAGTACTTCATTATTTCAGAAAAATGCGTATAGGGACGAGCGGCGGCAGCAAATGCAGTATGAGAACCGTCAGCAAAAGTTGCAACAAGAATTCAATAAAATAGAAAAGGAATGTAATAAACCTAACGGTTCGGTAAATATTCCATTTGACTCAAAAAATATTTTAAAAAATCTTTGAAATTCACTCAATTTAACTACAATATAACATGCTTTTATTTTCAGAAAAGTCGCAGCCAATCCAAATCGCCTGTTAGACAGATTAGAGATATAGATGACAATTTTGACAGCAGAGACTTCCAATACTCTTGGATGCCTGTGCCCGAGACTGACGGCAACCTCGCCATACATGCAATACCTAACACAGTGAAACAGGGCAAGTCTGGCAACAGTGTCAAGTTTAGCCAAGTTGATAGTTACCATGAGTACAGGTCACGTCATAAGCACACACCTCCAACTAAAGACACTTCCCACGACAAACCTGGCAAGAGAATGATTGAAACTGTGGTAATTGATAAGAATACCACGGAATCTTCTGATAGCTCTTCTATTACCTCAGACACAAGTTCATTAGTAAACATGAGAGTTGAAAAGAAGAGGAAACATAGGAATGCTAAAGAGATAAATCAGAATCTATCGGATGCAGAGAGAATTATAATATACAAAGTACTGGATTCAAAAACTGAAAAGAAGACAAAAAGACAAACTAAACTTTTGAATGAAATTGCCAAATCTTTGACATGTATCGGAAAAGTTCGACAGCAGAAAACTGAACATACATCAACTAGCAAGAGTGCTGAAAATGCAGGGTCATTTGAGCAACTCAATGAAGGTATTTTTATTTACGCTACCTGCTTATTAAAATATTATGTTAGACTGCCACTCCAGTAAATAATTTACTCAAGTAGCACTAGCCATTATTCAGCGTAAAATTCAGCCCTTAATATTAGTTTTTTTTTAATGAAAATAATCTATGTCTTCTAAGGCTAGTGAAATCCACTTTTAGGCAGTCTAAAACATTTCAAGGACAGGCTCAATAATTTTTAAAATTTAATTATTACTCATTCTTTTTCAGGTATCTACAAGATGGTGGAGGAACAGGGGTGAGTTTTTATGGATTTTTAATAACTAATGATTCTCTCCCATTCCTCTTCCTTTCCTACTATTACCGTTTCCTATCCTTTGGCAGGGCAGGCTACAAGATGAGTTGTTGCACTACTAATGTTGAGATGTGGCAGTCTACCACACCACACAAACCTTGGTGGTAAATTATTAATGCTGTTAATGTTATTAATTCATACTTAAATTTTACTATAATTTAATATATCTTGATAAGTCATATTATCATATTTGTCATTGGTCATATTATTGTATTCTTTATATCATACATAGTGCAATTAAACAACACAAAAACACTCGCCTTTGAATACTAACGACAGTTAACTTTGAGAGCTATATACTACATTTGAAGCGTCGTGAACAAAACGTATGGTTGGCTGCGTAACCAAGCGGACGCCCAGAGGTAGCCCACCCACTATATAGCTAGCCTGGCGACGTCACTATAACTTCCCGGTGAGGTATGGCCCGTAGACATTCTGAAAGTTTTCCAGTAGCTACAAAACATCTTTCAGTGTTAGAGCCAACATAATCGTTGGAGAGCTTGGCCTTAAGTTTATTAATTGACTTCACAGGGACAACATAGCCTCGATGTACTATGACGTGCGTGAAAAGATGGCAGCTGCTCATTCTGAAGACGTACATTTTCGCGCATGTCACAGTAAGAGTCCATGTAAAAGTCAACAGTGTGATAGAGGTCTGTATTACTAGTTGGCTAGTCGTATTCCAATAAAGTGTGCGATTTTTATTCATCTTATTTTAATTTTTTTTAGGTCCTGTCCTACAGTGGGAAAGCGGCGATTGTTCTGCACCTGTATCGTAAGTATACAATATTCTTTTGGGTTTTAAATTCTAAATAGGAACAGAAAACAATAGATAATATTAAACTATTATTTTTAGGACAACAACAAACGACAGGCCCGACACATCTAAAGAAAAGACGAGCGAGCCTCCTCTGGCTCCTCAACCTTCTATTGCGCCATCATCATCCTCATTTATAACAGCCACCAACGACAAAGGCAGTGCATCTGAAGGTGGGTACATTAAATTAGTTGACGAAACTGGCCAGGAGGCAGGGAAATTCTTTATAGATTCTTCTGGACTCCTTAATAATAATGCTTACGAAGTGGTCATACAACTTCGAAAGAAAGATAAAGCGCAACAAGAAAATATACCTAATGACAACACAGTGCTCAATCAGAATAAACAGGCTGGAAGGGAAATTAATAATAATAGTAATGAAAAGAACCGACCTGCCAGCCGTGAGACCGACATAAACGAAGGGCAGGCAGCTTCTGACGGAGACATTCGCAATGGACGGGGCTACAGAAACGATGTTGATAAACAATCCACTAAGATTCCACCTCAACCCGATCCCACAACCGCAAATGCCTGTTCTGAAAAACCAAACATGCCTCCTGACAACAACGAAATACATGACATTGAAACTAATACTGAAAATGATGATATATGTTTTGTACAACCAGATAATAAAAAAGATATATGTGAAAAAGGTATGCATACATGTTTAACTGAAGGACCAAAAGTAGAACAACTCCTTAGACCGTCGACAACTACATATACACAAACCACCCTAAGCTCCCCGATTCACAGACCCGTCTTCTTTCACATGAGTTCCTCGACTTCCACTGCTTATATGAGTCCCCCAGAAATGATTTTACCTAAATATTTAAGACATGATTGTGCCACCACTGAAGATGAAACATATGATCCAATACATACTATGGAACTAATTGGAAAAGAATACCGCGAAGAATTGGCTGACTGTATGTGCCGAAAATGTATGCTCGCTAAAAAGGTGGGAAACAAAGTTAATGTACCAGCGAACTGTCGGAAGAAAAAATTTGAAAATATAGAAACTATGACACAAACAACTTCAGCAAATAATAGTCCTGAACGACAGAAACCTCACGATGGTCTTAACGAAAGAAATGTGCCCTGCAAAAGTGCACCACTTGACAAACCAAAATGCACACATAATCGTAGAAATGTTGATCATGTGAAACGACATTGTCATAGAAACAAGAGACCTTCAGCGGAAAGTTTTCGCTCGTCGCGAAACTTTAATAACCTCGTCGGTATAGATTTGACTTCAAGAAATAGATACAAATACAATACAAGTTCTTGTCGGGATAAAAAACCGGACCAAACTAGATTAAATCCAATTATTAGAGACTACGTGAATAAATTATTGGCTCTGAACAGAGAAGGCCTTAAAGCAGTTGAAGTAGCAGATCAAGAATGCAGCTCGGTGGGCACTCCAGGCAGCTCAATAATTAATGTACCATTTAATGTCGATGAGAGAAAATCCTCACTATTGAATACGATTTCCTTAGAACAAATAAAAAACCTGTTAAAACAGCAAATCATGGAGGAGCAACTAACGAAAAACATAAATTGCCCACAAAATTCATGTGTTTCTTCAGATGCTAATAACAAGAAAAATCTGAAATATTCTTCATCTCGAACATCCCGCAAAAAGCCTGTACACAAAGTAAAGTCCTTAAATATTTCCAAACACTTTCTAAAGCAAATTAAAACTGGACAGGAAAAGTCCAAAAAACCCCCACCGCAGTCATCGACGGAAGGAAAAAACAAACTGGCTGGGAGTCGTACAGTGAAAAAAACACGCAGCAAAAGTCCACCATCAACGAGACAGACTTATATGGAGCCATACTCCAGACTCAATGATTCTGAATCTACAGCGAAACATTCTAGAGGGATTGAAAGAATCAAAACACGCACCAAAACTAATTGTCCTAAAAAATCGAGAAACAAGCCAGATTTGAAGCGCCATCAAGCTACTGCAACTGATTCAACAGTTGATTCGGAGTCAACTGGACACTTCAACTCAACAGACGTTCCCGTAAGTATGTCTACGCAGACCACCCAAAACATGGATATTAACACTGATACAAACTTTATGAAATTGGCAGAAGATAAATTGCAAAACATGGAAAAAATTGCTGATCTGACTGAAAAATGTACTAAAAGATTATCGAACCTTGCTAGAGTATTAGAGGAAGTACGAAAAAACAAATCACTGGCTTATAGTCAAATTTCATCTGCTGAATCAACTGACTCGCATTCTGATAAGCCAGTGGTAAGCCCTATTACCTTTGACGATGTTCCACAAAGGTTGGAAACTAAATCTGCGGAATCTATTCGGGATACACACTCGAACACACACACTCGGGACACTGTCGAAAACGAATTACTGCAGTCAGAGCATATTAGTGTCTTGGCAGATATTCCCAAACCAGCTTTTAAAGCATCTGAGACAAATTTACCACAGTGTCCAAAGTCTGTTGAAAAATTAGATTCGCCTCTACGTGTATCTACAAATACGGCGGATGTGTTGGTTAAAAGTAGACCAAAACCACCACCGGCGTTATCTCGTCTTAGTTTAAAACATGGACAAGAATACATCATTCCGCATGAACTATCAACTGTCATAGAAGTAGACTCCCCTATGAGTACGAAACACAAAAGTCAGTCAGCGCGCAACGATGCCAAAGAGGCTTCCAACAATTCTAACAGATCCTTCTCCGGGGACAAAAGTGTAGATGATAACAGGAAAAGTGAAGTTGGAAAAGAATCCACTGTAAACCCTGACCTTCTTCAAACTAAGTCTCATTTATCAAAAATGTATAAATTTTCGTCAACCGAGTCGTCAGATGATTCTAAATTTCAAATGATAGACCTAAAACAGTTTAATGAGATAATGTTGGAGCCTTTTATTAGCATTCAAGAATATGCAAAGCAATACAACATGGAACCACCGGATGAAGGTTCCAATCTGGATGATATACAGCGAGAAGAAGCTATTAATGATGACATAAGTTCTTTACATTCAGATGGTAGTTTACCAGATGTAATAGCAGAATTATTGAAACGAAATATTATTACTGAACCATTTAAATTCGACACAGGCTCCAATGTTAACTCTACTACTATTTCTTCGGAATCTACGTTATCCATGTTAGCTTTGACAAAAGCACGCAGAGGTAGAAAGAGATCCAATGTTGTTTGTCTAAACAAGGAAAATGTCGGCGAAACGTCTGATACTTTGAGCTTTTCTTCAAACCCAGACCTAGAAAATGCTTTTAAAAAACTTGGCATGGGCTGGGCATCCTCCACTTTGAAAAAAACTAAGGAGCGCTTAGCTTTATCGTCATCATCCAACACCTCTAGTTCTAGTTTATCGCAATTTAAAGCGAAAAGTTCCCATCAAGAAATACCAGCCCTAGTTACAGATTCTGTTTCATCTGTAGGAAATATATGTAAAGGCACGCAGAATAAGAATACAGTAGACAATTCAAAAAATGCTGAACAACAAACTACATTCTCAAACTCAATGACTGTTAAAGATTTTTTGAGAAATGAATTAGCAAAGAAAATTACTTTCACAAATAAATCTAATGCTAATGATACTCAAGAAGAATTTGTTTCTTTGTTTGAGACGAAAATGCCTGAGGAAATGAAAGAATCGTCACAGGTAGAACGCGGGGAGCGCTCCGTAGACAGTGCGCGCAGCGGCGCTAACAGAGCGCGAACTTCTACCCCCGTACAGCTATTCAGGTCCTTGACCTACCGCTCAAGCTCCAGTTCGAACTTATCTAACGGCTTGTTCAGTAACGCCGATGACCTATCATCGGTTAAAATGACGTCAAATTCCATTAAAAATCATTCCACATCCGATAAGGATGACTTGACCATTCCTACCTTCAGTCTGCGATTGAAAAAGAGTTCTGACTGTAGTAAAAGTAATTGAAGGTAAATTCGTTGCTTGTTAATATATTTATTAATGTGAAAAATAGAATGAAGAAAATATTTATGTATTATTGTAATGATGTTGGACTTTATGTATATTTTAAATAAATCAATATGAGTCAAATTTAATCTAGTTTTATTTATTTTCGTTAAAAAAATAGGTAAGTACAGCAAGCACGGTAATATACCACGTTTATTTTTTTATTAATTTCACAATAAAACTTCAACTATACACACCATTTCATAAGATCTTTCATTACATAGGTATAATTACAGATTCATATAATATCGAGAGATTAATAAACAGATTTCTTAAAGATACCTTTGGTATATTTAAGTATATTATGAGAACAGTGATTACTGTAGATTTGTAGTTATATAAACTTTGTAGAATGACAATTCATTACTTGAACTTTGTAGAATGGTAATGACTTACATAATAATTTTAAAACATGTGTTGGATTGCTGGCAGCAAAAAAATATCCTTTTTGTCAGAGATCCAAGAGAATACAAATTTAGACCAATGAAAGCTTTTCAGTATGTAATAAGAATAACTTAACCAATAAATAACATGTTGTTACATGTAAATTAATACCTGCTAAATGATCACAGAACATAATTAGCTCCTAAACTATACTAGCTAGGGAAACTTGCAAAGTATTAACATGATATTAATATGAGAAAATATTTTTTGAGATTATATTCTAAGATATCTGATCATATAAGGACAGTATCTAATTTTTAACAAAGTTTCCCTTAATAATTTAGCTAAATAATCTTTTTGATAAATTATTCTTTCTTCTTATCCTCCTTTAGTATATGGTCCCTCACAAGTGTGTATGCTAGACCTAATGTTAGTGCTGACACTACAGTGCCTTGGGCTGCCACTCGTAGCTGCATTAGGAACACACTGGTGCTCATTTTTCCCCTCGTCTTGAATTTGTATGCTCCAAAACCACACACACCCAATAACCCTATGATACCTGAAACAGTTAAAATTGTATTTGTTGTAAAACTTGAGAAGGTATGTCTAGGCTTTTTTCTCAATTATTGTCTTGGTGCTTAGGTAGAGGTGCTGACGTTAGCTAAAAATTCACTCATTCAATATAATTATCACCTGCATAATTTTAGACAAAAACATGGTTGTCTGGAAGAGATTGCAGAAAGCGATAAGGCCCATTGTATGTTTTGTTGTGTTTAATGTATTTTCTGGTATACAATAAAGTATACCAGAAAATATATAAAATGGTTGAATTAATAAACTTTTTGTTACATTGATGCCTTACCTATTATCATAAAAGGTGAGTCTTTAGACTTCCGTGCTAGCCTGTCTGATTGAGATTCATCTCTGTAGTCAAATACTTGCTGTGGGTTAGACATTGTGCACCTGAAACAATAAATACATAACATTCAACCAAAATAAAGGTACAGGAAAGAAAAATTCCACATGGGTATTTTTCCAGCCTAAATTGGGTAAATATTCCCCTGAGAATTTGTTACTATAATTTATGATACAGCATCCTGAACATCTAAGGGAATCAATTATTTTGGCTCTAGCTTGATAAGATTAGTAATTAATTAATAAATAGTAGTTACTCTTTTCAAAGGTCACAGCTGAGATCTTGATGATCTCCAAGACTTATCTGTTAATAATTCCACTCACAAAATTATATAACTTAAAACATTTTACATGGTCATAATATATTGCATCACGATTACACATGGACACTTACATACAGTGTGACAGCTACTGCTACTCTAGGTATTGAAAGAAAATTCCTGACTCAATGTTCTCGCTGACTGCTGTTCACGTGAAATCTTTTTCTGTCTCTACTGATTTTGATCAATGGAAAAGGATGAAACATACACAATAAGTGATCACAGTGACGTAGTTCTGAGTGAAAAATTTGTAACCGTCAAAACTGGTGAAGGTCACGACTGTCAAACTGCAATACGTCACATTCACATGACATTGACATTTCTAAATCGACCAAATAGTAAGGAAATTACGTTTGTCATTTACAGCTGATTGGTCATGTTAAATAAAAAAGAGTTACGTACCTACCTAATTAGTAAGATGGACTCTATATTATATTGTAGTCTGTGGATGGACTGTCCACACTCCACGTCAAAGCGCGTCGCGTACAAAGTAACATATTCTTAAATATGAATCACATTCGTTTGAAACATCACAGAACATGGGTATATGTATACCCTAAAGTTAAGGGCGCAACATCAATGCTGCAGTCTGCATAGAGCTAGTTTCCCATGAGTAGGGACTTGCTTTCGATTTTCATTGACATACCCTTTCTTATAATTACGTCGGAGAGAATTTGGCATGTGATCTATCTTAAAATACCAGAGTTATATAGTCATTTTAGGGACACGTGTAAGTTCTGCCGCTTAACGAGGCCATGGCAAATCGAATCAAATTAGTTGGCCCATAAATGCGCTACGCATGCATTTTACAAATTCTTTTGCGCCGGGGTAATGCGCATGAACTACGACATACACGCACGTCATGACGTGGGTATGAATACTATGAATGAACGTTATAGAATAGAATACTCTTTAGTATGCACCATATACATTATTACAGGCATAAATACATATAGAAATTTTATAAAGGGTGTCACAATGTGCGGCCTTATCTCTAAGAGCGATCTTTTAACGACAACCTTTGGATGGATTAAAACCACAGACCACAGAGTTCTGCAGTCGGTGGCGGCGACGGAGGCGACGATGGTGGAATGTACGCGTGTGTGCTCGTAGATGGTCGAGAGTCAACACTTATATTCCTTGTAATCTGGCTCCAAATTTATATTCCTTGTAATGCGGGAGCTAATTTCTTCTCTTTATTTCTCATCCAGTCATCTATGTAGCCCTCGGCTACACTGTTCGACCACCACCCTCCGTGGCGTTTTAGTGTCGTGCCCTGTGTATTCATGTGGATCATCCAAATTTAACAAAGTGGCAATTTGTTTCGGTATTGCTCCTTTATTTATGCCAATGAGTTGGCTAGTGCATTTTCCATTTTGGTAATTTTGAAAAAAGTCAGTTGGACATCGCTTTTGTTGAACGAAGCGCTTCGTATTTCTTCACTATGTCGTGAAAAGGCCCCTGTATTGTGAACGATCTTGGAATTTTATTTTTTGTGTTTTTGACCTGGACAAGAAGAACCCACCCATGGTTATCGACATCATTAGTTGTGATGTTTGCCAACTCTTGACGTCTACATGCACCATTTATACCGAATATTAATACAACCTGAAAAGAGATAAAAGAAATACGAAAGTGAAAGAAGTTAATAACAATAATTTAGTTTCAACTGACCTTTGTTGCCAAATATCGGCAATCCGGAGCTTCTTTAGGGAATTTCTTGACATTGTCAGCCGAAAATACTTTCCACTTTTTACTCACATGGCCACTTGAGCGTCTTTTTAGAAATGCCAGCAAGTTGGAGTATGACTTGATATCAATACTATGTTTTGTTTTCAGTGCTTTTTAGCATTGAATAGTAGCACCACAATGAGCTTGACTTATATTTTTGAGAAAATTCCATGAAATAGGCTAAAAACACACTTTCTGAAAATGAATGTGCATCTTTGCTGTTTTCCTGATTAAATTTTGATACGCTTGTAAGTATATCGGTCGATTTTTCGGCCAAGAGTCTTAGAGTAGCCTCGCTGCCTCTGAGACTTCTGGCGGTGTCGAATTATTAAATTCATCATTACTTGACGACATTTTCAAATAAAAACAATACAGCGAAAAGAAAAACCGCGCGGAATAATTTTTACTTGTTCACAAAGAGATTTAAGATAGGTACAATAGAGAGGCTATGCAATGAAATGTCATAGAAAAACTGTGATCCCATGTCTCAGTGACGCCATCTAGCGTAATATAGCAAAATTAGAGCGGCAATTGGGAACATCAAATAGTAAAAATGAATTAAATTTATTAAAATATATTCAGCTATCGCTCGGTAGGTGGCCAGTGTCGTCAGTGTTGCCAGATCCGATTTTCAATCCGTGGATTAAGCTTGAAAAACCTAATATACATTTAATCAATCAGGTAAACAAATTTTGAAAACTAAACAAACTAAGTTAAACTTGTCTCATACAGTAAAAACTATTTTAGAATTTTATTCGCTGCTATTATTACGCGCTAGGTATCAGTTTCAAGCGTGTGTTTTCTATGTACATTTTAAAATAAAATAATTTTAAACGTGCTTTGCCTCCGAATTATTATAGCACTTAGTTTATTACGATTTTTGTGTAAAGTAGACCTATTATGTCACAAAGCGCATTTTTTTGCATTTGTCTGTTGCATTTCGTTTTTACAAAAAATATTATATTTGCACTTTTGTTTGCAAATAATTGTAAATCTTATTATATCGATATACCTACGCATATTCGAGGCGAGGTTCAAAAATCCGTAGAACTACTAAATTCGTAAGTTTGGCAATGCGGGGTGACACTAAGTAGAAACTATAAAACCTGTGGTAAGGATTTTATCATTTAGATATAAAGGTATCGAATATCGATAATATTGAAAAAAGTTATAAGACTATTTTTTTGCATTTGAATAGATTTGAAGAAGTACCAAAAAATTAGGAAAGCAATAAATTGATTAGTAGGTTCAATGTTTACAAGTTTTTTTCTATAAAATTCTTTTTACATACAAATGAATAAATTATCGTTATTATGGTCTAGTGATCAGTGTCAGACTGCTAATCACGAGGACAGGGCTTCGATTCCCAGGACACAAATATTTATGTGATGAATATAAGTGTTTGTGTTGGTCCAGGTGTGTCTTATGTAGGTACGTATTATAAGTATTTATTTACAAAAGAAAGTATTATATCCATTGTTTAGTACCCACAGTACAAGCTCTGCTCTTTGAAGCAAACAGATCAGTCGACCGTACAAAATATAAAAGTCAAAACACTTATATAGAGGAAATTACGGGCGTTCTGCTTAAAAATCTCATACATGACGGTCGACCAAATAATGATAGGGACTACTACTAACAGATCAGCATGGGCTGCAATGCTACCTATGTCCCCAACGTCAGACCTACCATCCATTGACGAACTTTTAAAAGTTGTTAACAAACTCCCACTTAATAAAGGATCAATAAAATACATTTTAACCGGCTTACATCGCGTCCTTTCTTATTTTTTTTCGTATTATATTTTAAGTGTTATTAATTATTTACCTTAATAAATATTATCGATAGCAAAATCGATAAACAACATCACATCTCAACAAGGCAGTAGTAAAACTACTCAGCAATAGAGGGCGTTTATTTCAAAATTAGCAAATTTTCTAAATCTCTTTATGAAAATTATTAATTTTAATTACTGAGTAAATATAAATAATTCATGCCTAAATAAACCGAAGTTAGGTCCAGTTGTTTTAACATAACAAGATTTACAATATTGTAATGCACAACTCGGCATGTTTCCTTAGAAAATATTTTTCTTTTGGTGGACACAAATGCGTCTTGACACGCAGGCGTACGACACTAGACTGAGCGACTTTTGACCACTAGGACAAAAGTATTGGATTACGATTTTGTTCGTAATGTCCTGTCTATTATCAAGTAAATAATTTAATGTCTTTGCTTGTTCACAAATTAGCGATGCGCGCGCATCAGCGCTTTTTTTTAAGGCAAAGGCACAAAAAGCAGCCAGTATTACTAATAAAGTAAATTAACATTTTTGTGTTTTTGTTACAGATAAATGGTTGTAATTTATTGTCAAAATTAATTAAATTAAAAAATTAAATGTTTATTTATTATATTTTATCTCCCAAAGATAATTTTATTAATAAAATGTTGACCACTTTTCTGACATAAAAACTCTTTGCTAAGATTTAAAAAAATACCGTTTGTTTTAGACGGAGCATCATGATAAACCGTGCGTATTACCTTATTAAAAAGAAACTCGTGCGTTTTACATTACAATAACGCACAAGTACGTAATGACAATGAGATACAATACGATATTGAAATTGGTGAAATAAGAGACCCTTTACGAGCAAATGTGTTATAAAGTATATTATACTAATCTAAATAAATAGTTAGATTATTATTATTTTCCTTCATTCAAAATCTTTGGTAGGTAGTTACTTGAATCCACTGGACTTAAAGGAAGGGTAGTTTATAAAATAAATAGGTGTGAAATAGATTATAAAAACTATATTTTTGGTCCCAAAATCAAAGGCAAGACGTTAACAAAACACATGATAATATTATAAATAATTGCTAAAAGCAAAACTTTACTTATTTAATATCTAGATAAAAAAAAGCTTAAAAATAAAGTAAAAAACAAGTACACGCGGTGAAACATCAAGCTATATATTTCCAGTTTTAGCTGACCTCTCATTGTATTAGCTTTTCGTACAATAAGAACGCAGCTTATACTGGAAATGTAGGTATAGCTTGATGTGTCTCCGTGCGTACATAATAGCAATATTAAAATAAGCGTTAGCTAGAGATACCAACAAAAGTCGATTAGCCTAACATTTTATAACATCATTATAATTATGAAAAATAACGGGTGTGTTAACACCCGTTTTTTTTTCATGTCGTTTAAATTATAATTCGATTTACTAACGATAAGTGTTAATTGACTTTTGTTGTCAACTGTACCTATCTACCTAGAACTTATTTTTTAATTAAGTAAGTATAAAAATTGTGACATGTGATTCTGATTTATACTATGATAAGTATATGGCAAATTGTATAGAATGTATTATTTTCAAAATGTAGTATTTTCAATCTTTACAAAATAAATAAGACCCGTATTTGACAACACGGAACGGCGCGAACCAATACTTTGAAGTAAGTATAATTTAAGTAATAGGAACATCCAATGACTCCCAGGCGCACTGCGTCCAATTTTTCGTGTTTCTCCTAACCATACCACTCTATATCATATCAAGCTATATAATAAGGCAAGCGCCTTATTGTATATACTATTTACATTAAAAAAAAATAACACATCGGTCCATAATCCCGCGTTTACAACAAGGTATAGGTGTTGCGTCTACTGTTTTCGTTTTTTATACACGACATGTTTTGGACAAGTCTTAAACAAAACTTATTGTTAACAAGTATCACAACTTTTATTAAGGGTGTAAACACGGGGTTTCTCATTTAATTCGGTGGTAATTCCGGCTAAGTGACTATGTGACCGGAAAAAATGCAGGCAAAATACGTTCGAGACCGAGAATGCTGAGTATTTGCATTATAAGAGTACTAGGAGTAAAATCTTCTGACTTCAGCCAGTATCGACTCGTAAGACGACTCGTCGATGATAATGAACCGCTTGGCCCGCCTGCTGAAGTAGTAAATGTCACCCGTGTAGATGTCAAACCACAGCGCATGAATGTGGAGGTCGTGCTTCTCTAGTCGCTTCTTTAACATTCCATAGGATGCCACATTTTGTAACTGTTGTAGAGTGTTCACCTGAAAAATAGTATATTAACCATTAGGCTCTTGCGTTTTTTTAATCGTAATTAGGTATCGCGCAGCGTAAAGATGAGGGGAAGGGAGTTCGAGTCAGTTTTCCCTCTGTTTCTTAAATATCGGTTAACAGCCTAAAGTCCCATCTCAAAGATTAAGGTGTATATAGGGCTCGCTGACCTTGTGCATGTGGGCGGAGCTAAACGCTCTACCCCCGAATACGTAAAACGCGCGCGGTGGCGCGCTGCACTAAAACGACGATCAAAGAATATGCGGAGAGGCAGACATGCCGCACGCAGGTCGCCACTTTTGCCTACGATTCCAGAAGGGAATGGCGGAGGCAAGGCTGATATATTTTGTATAGATTGATACTTATGTTACGTGTATTTTATGTTTTTACTGGACATTCTTTATTAGATTTTTTTCATTTTTTTGATTTTGTTTAAAATCATACGTGAGAACGAACTTAGTTCCCGACGGGGGTAAAACTTTAAAAATGATATCGAGTGTTTTCTTAGGAATGGAATAACATTTTATTTGCATAGACTGTAGGTCTTCTTAGGAGGACTTACATAAAAATGAGATTTTATAAAAATGAGAACCTGTTTCATCAATTTGAATTATTATAAATCAGTAATAAACCTACCTAACTAGCACTGTACCTAAATGGCATTTTTAGGATTCCGTAGCCAATCGGATGATGTTATAATCAACTTTCTTCCTGTCATTGTTATTTACATAGCAGGTAGTGGTATTCTAATTTGTGACCGGTAGGTGCCACAACTAAAATATGCAAAATAATTATTTTTTCAAAAAAAAAAATAACCGACTTCCATAAAAAAACTACAAAATGAAAAATAACTTTATTTCGGAAGTCTGTAGCAAAAAACGTAAATTCAAAACCAAAGACATCGACTTCCGAAATAAAGTCATTTTTCACTTTGAAGTGTTTTTTTTAAGTGTTTTTCATGTAAAAAGATTTTTTTTACTATTAATCGTAAGTCAAAAGTAACAGTTGAACTACGAAAACTGTTACCACTGTTATAGTATAGTAAAGTAACAGTATCATGTCTCGTTAGTGCCCTTGAAATAATCACCTACGGCCGCTCAGTAGATACACCTTCCGCGTTCGTGCGTAACAGCCGCGCGCGAATACTCAGAGTATATCAGTCAGTGGCGTGTATTGCATAAAGGCATATAAGCAGTGCCTACCTCGATAAATCACCATAGGCCTGTTAGTTACATTTTAGTGTGTGTGCCCAACTATGAAACTCACTAAATTATCATACCTAACAAAAAACAAAATCTTCATACAAATACGCGCGGCAGTAGGCAGTCGCAAGACGGCCTACTCGGCTCCCGGACTATTCGATTTTTATTTTGACCTCACTATCGGTTTTATCACACTCGAAAAGTATGAAAACGACACCCATGATGAAATATTAGAAAAAATTTGCAGCCGCAATTTTGGATTTTTATTTTGACCTCACTATCGGCTTTATCACCCTCGAAAAGTATGAAAACGATACCCATGATGAAATATTTGAGAACTTTTGCAGCCGCCATTTTGGATTTTTATTTTGACCTCACTATCGGCTTTGTCACCCTCGAAAAGTATGAAAACGACACCCATGATGAAATATTTGAAAAATTTTGCAGCCGCCATTTTGGATTTTTTTTTGACCTCACTATCGGCTTAATCACCCGCGAAATGTATGAAAACGACACCCATGATGAAATATTTGAAAATTTTTGCAGCCGCCATTTTGGATTTTTATTTTGACCTCACTATCGGCTTTATCACCCTCGCAAAGTATGAAAACGACACCCATGATGAAATATTTGAAAAAATTTGCAGCCGCCATTTTGGTTTTTTTTTTGACCTCACTATCGGCTTTATCACCCTCGAAAAGTATGAAAACGACACCCATGATGAAAAACTTGAAAATTTTCGCAGCCGCCATC
Organism: Apamea epomidion; assembly: GCA_947507525.1. Taxonomy (NCBI): domain Eukaryota; kingdom Metazoa; phylum Arthropoda; class Insecta; order Lepidoptera; family Noctuidae; genus Apamea; species Apamea epomidion. The sequence goes on along the minus strand of OX382226.1, from coordinate 8,240,228 downwards.
TTGGACTTTTATTTTGATCAAATTCAATATTTTCTCATTTTAATATTAGTTAGATAAGCCTTACTACTTGTATACTATCGTAAGCGTCCTGAAGCGCACAATAGAAATGGGCCATCTGCAGCGAGCTAGTCAATAAACGCACACTGATACAATTCGTTCGTAAATATTTGCACTAACACAGGCAAACGCGCGTAGTCAGTCGATAGCCGGAGCGGAGCAGCGAGCGACACAGCCCTCCCGTCTCAGTGCTAACGCACGACTGCCGCCCGCGCCCGCGCAGAGCACATCTGAAGCTCAATCTCAAAGTGGGGAAATTTTCTTTGCAAATGTTGATTGATTTACATAAGCTGTTTCATTTCTATAGTACCTCTAACCATCAATTTTTCAGTGTAAAAATATTTGCAAACATCAAAGCCGTTTAGAAGTAATATGAAATATTAGGAAAAAATAGCGTTTTGCTAAAAAATTTTTTAAGGGAAAAGTATTAGCCATACGAAAAAATCCTGTTACAGAAATGTTGTACATGAACCTATACCAACAATATATTTTTTTCAGATCTTCTAATCAAGCCTTTAATGAGAAATATTCTTCATAAAGTGACCGTGTTACGGTACTAAACGAGAGTAAGGCCCTTAATCCTTGAATCCAAATTAAAGCCCCCTATAATAATATAAACTTTCTCATAGTGACGATGGAAAAAAAATCCGATGTCAGTCAGCACCTTTGATATTAGACGCTTACTGCGAGGCCCGATATTAAAGTTTATTTGTAAGTAAAGTAACAATAATGTGGTAGTGCAAGCTTACCTGTGATAATTTGTCTTCTATACAAAATCTGTTGTCTGGGTCTATATAGGCAACGAATTTTCGTTGCGGTGTTTCAGCCGTGAAAAGCATAGGCTTTGTAAAATCACCTTTCATTGCGAGGAATTTGTCCAAACTCGTGTGAGCATGCGTACACATCCACGATTTGAGAGGAGACAGTCTCCTTTGTTCCTAAAAAAATAAATACAAAATGTATAATTTAAATTTGAGAAACCAGATACTTAGCATTGTTTATAATGATTGTCAGCAATTCTACCACATTATATGTTGCTGAAACAATGTTGTGCAACTTTACTTCCCATAAATATGGGGTTTTACTTTTCTTCATTGCAGATAATTTAATATAACAGTCATCACATAACTGGGTTGTGGAGGTCAGATAGGCAGTTGCTCCATGTAAAATACTGGTATTCAGCTGCATCCGGTTAGACTGGAAGCCGACTCCAACATAATTGGGAAAAGGCTAAGCAGATGATGATGAGTCGTCATATAACAATCATGCTTTTATTCTCAGAAGGGGTAGGCAGAGAGCAGAGGCACACACTCCCACTGCCATCCACACAATCACCCTTATTAAATTATATAAAGATTTATGGAGATACTAACTATACTTGATTCCTCTTTACTTTTTAGCTTATACAGAAGATTCATCGCTTTACAGTCGCTGTGCCCACACACAATAATGTGTCGTATATCGTTCAATATACAACCAAGCTCCAAAGCGGCTGGCTCGCAACTGGTCATCTCGTCGACAAAGTACTGCGAGTGAGGTATTACATTTCCAGCGTTTCGCACTGAAAAGTGAGATTCATAATTATTTATTACGGAACTGAAGTTAAGCTGCACTTCAACTCGGGTAATGTTATTTACAAACCCACAAACATATCGCCAACACTAGTCTCTGTGAATCTTGTTGGAATCATTCTACTGTCCATGCATGTGTAGAACACTGCTTTAGGCTGAGGTAGAAAACAGAATGCAAAATTAATAAGTACACAATAGATCTAATTCAGAATTCATCAAGCCAATATCTGCAGAGGGCTTAAAAATCAGACGCATAGCCCTCAAAGGCCTCAGCAGTTTTTGCAACTAGTAAATCAGTAGGCATGCAGATGCAAATATTTATAGGTAAGTATACAAATAATTTTATTGTTACAGGGATTGCGAATATTTACTTTATACAGTACAACCAACGCTACAAACCAACGGTACAAGGTTTACAAATTACAAATTTTCTTTCATTTTGAACGCAACATTTTTTTTGTAAGGTTGGTATGGATTGGTGACAAACTGCTACAAACGAACCTTACCTGTCACTGAGAGTGAAATGAAATGTCAAAATAAGTGTAATTTTGGTCAATAATTTTGTTGAAGATATCGTAAATAATTATATAAAACGCAAAGCAACAGTTACTATTTGATTTAAATTAGTGCAAAGTCATATTCCTATTATTTTTATTTGACAATTTAACCCCTATAAAATAGCATTTCAGAATAAAAAGGTCAGTACAAATTAAACTTACCGTAGGATGGTTTTTTACTTCTTGAAACTGTTTTACCATACTTGCACGATCTAAAACACGATATCTCATAATACCTCTTAGTATTTTTTCCATGATTGTAGTATTGACACTATGCTTTTCACTGTTCATAAAATGATACAAAATAGAGAAGCAAGGTTGCATGTGGTTAAACTAAGATTGACATCTGTGACCTTCATTAGCGAAGCTTATCGTGTCCGCAGCGACTTGTTTCACAGAGGTAATACTAAATTATTGTGGGTCAACGACTCAACGTACACACGACATTAACTATGTTATTGGTAGCAGATTTTTACAAAGCGCGTGTTTTTTCTTTATCAAAATGATTTAGATACGTATCGGTGTACAAAACCGATACGCGAACCGCGTTCAATTGAATGTAGGCGTTTAGACAACAATAGAAGAGTCTAAGAGCTATGTTGAACTATTTCAGCGAAATAAAATTACTGTGTAAAATATTTTTATTTCACTCTTTTGATATAATTTATTTTAGATGAATACCGAAACTATTGGTGATGTAGCAGGGAAGAATGAGAATGTTCCTTCAGAATTACCCATGAACCATCGGTTTCTGGAACCTGAGAAAGCCATTAAAACACTCACAGATATGGCTATATGGGAGAAATCGGAAGCTTATATGGAATACACTGGTTTCATAGCTACAATGAATGAAGCTATAAAGGCTAAGCCATTAACAGTAGATTGCAAGATCTCAACAAATGTACAGAAACTACTAAATGTGCTCGAGTTAATTGATAAGCTCATAGAGGAATTTCCACCTATTGAGCAACCACAAAGATTTGGTAATGTGGCTTTCAGGAGCTGGCTCTCCAAACTTAAAATGAACAGTACATTGTATCTACAAGATTCTCTGCATCCCAGCATACACTTGGCCATACCTGAAGTCAAAGTTTATTTGGAAGAGAGTTTTGGTAACGCCACAAGAATTGACTATGGAACAGGTCATGAAATGGCCTTTGTCATGTTTCTCTGTTGTTTGTATAAAATAGGCCATTTAATAGCTGAAGATAATGTGGCAGTAGTGTTCTTGATGTTCAATAAATATTTGACTATAGTAAGACGGTTGCAGAAGATATACAGAATGGAACCAGCTGGCAGTCATGGTGTGTGGAGCTTGGACGACTATCAATTCATACCTTTCATTTGGGGTAGCTCACAACTTATTGAGCAGCCAAGAATATATCCACCAGCCAAGTTCTTGGAAGATGACATTATTGAGAAATATCACAATGAATACATGTTTATATCATGTATTAAGCATATTAAGGAAGTGAAGAAAGGTCCCTTTGCAGAGCATTCAAATCAGTTGTGGAGCATAAGTGCAGTTGGCTCGTGGTCCAAAATCAATCAAGGGCTCACTAAAATGTACAAAAAGGAGGTTTTAGCAAAGTTTCCAGTGATCCAGCATGTTCTCTTTGGCTCTCTGCTCCCCATAAGGAGATTCCCTATCAGTCATTAGAGTCAAATACAGCTGAGAAGTGTGAGAAAATGAAGATTGGCAATATTTATGCACTGCTTATAGTGGAAATATTGAGAATGAACAGTCTGTCACAACAAGTGGAGCAAAAGTTTACAAAATTATAAGATGGAACTTGTTTCAGTAATTTAATGTGTTGTTTTATTTGTGTATCCATCCATATTAATGCACTGCTACCTTATGACTTTTGTCTTGAATTTGATGTATGTTGGTATAAAAATGTCAGTATTATGATTTGTGTAATTTAAAATGAGTCTTTGTGTCTAATACTTATTTAATTGCACAATTTTGATGATATTAACATGGATATAGTCACTGGTGGCCAAATGGGCGGGTAAGCTGATCAGAGTTAGCCGATTGATGTCAGAAGTCTTATCAGATAATTTTTTGGCATTCAGTTGGTTTTCTTGATTTCTCGCCTCTTTATCTATGTAGTATAGTATCATTTATGTAGTATTAGTTGAGAACAAATACCTTGACCTGTGCACTCCTTGATTAAATTGAAACACACTTAGTTTTTGAGTAGATAACAGTTTTACAAACCTCATAAGTAATAGTTGAATGATGTAATACAGGTAGGTACATACTTTGCTGAGCCTCATTATAATACTATGATTGATTATCATGTCTACGTACATTTACTATTGTTTTCGCTTTGCGCATTAAGTTTACTATGTATATTATGTGATACAATTATTATTTATTAACTTTGTCGTTAATTTTAGCATTTAACTATAATGTCTTGTCATTTGTTGAAAATAAAAAAATGTACTTATGAAATATCTGTTGTATTTTTTTTTCTACGTTTATACTCATATTAGTTTCTTACTTCGTTCGCGTGATTCTTGTATCCCCGACCCACGCCGTCGCATCCCATCATCTGCAGCACAGAACATATATATCTGCAGTGCGATTCTGTAACCATCTCACCGTAAAACTGAGGTGGAGTGAGCTGTCATTCCAACTAATGCTAGGGATTGACACTATTGACAGCTCGCTCTAAGGTCACTTCACCTAACTTTGCACTGTGAAATTTTTACAGAATCGATCGGCTGCTCGAACTGTTACTACGTTTTCGCTTAGCGATCTTTCGGACTTTTTTTTGTCTTTGCTCGTCTCCTAAGGGCCATAGCGTGATGTTAATTAGCCTATAGCCTTCCTCAAGAATTGGGCTATCAAATGCATGTAGATTTTTTCAAATGCGACTGGTAGTTTCAGAGATTAGCGCGTTCAAACAAACCAGCTGTATTATTAGTATAGATCTGGAAGGTACCTACTGGCTTAAAAAGTAAAACAAAAATTCCAATACATCATACAATAATATCCGTTTATTAACGCAAAACGCATAAATTAACAGTCATTCACATTCATTACATAAATAAAAGCGTTACTACATAGGTACCTACGGAGCAGCAGTTTTAAAAAAGGATGTATAGGTACATAATCTCATCATTTAGGCTCGGATACCCATCATATTCATAACCTTTATCTAATATCGATCCAGAGCTCATAATGTCCCAAATCTCCTCTAGGAAAACTTATTTGCCGCCGTATCACCGACCTTCGACATCGTAATCTTTCGGATGCCCACGATAATAAGGAAATTGATATCGTCGTTTAGACGATCGAGCAGTAGCTCGCTATAAAATATACTAATTAGGTTTGTGCCGCCTCTACAAACAGGTAGGCAGCACTATCGAAATACATGTTCGACTTCGAATGATCCACACAAGGAATACGTCGAAACATTCAATGTATTACCGTTTCTATCATTGTTAGCTTTAAGTAAAACCACTTGTATAGCTTTTATTTACTTTCAATACATGGAGTGTTGAATAAACTACGTAACGGTGCTGTATGCCGACTGCCTACATCGGGCCCAAAAAAAAAAAACGAACGTTTAACCCATTGAAGGCCACCATAGAAATATAAAAATTCTTTCTTAAACATATCTATGAAGGGCACTGAACGAGACACAAAAGTTTTATTATTATTACGTCTGGGGGCGCGGGCGTTTAGCCCCGCAAATTGTAACATCCAACAGCGATCGATGTCTTCCCAGGCCCGGTCGCAGCCCAACATTTTGGGGGGTTAAGTTAGTAAGGCAAGTAAATCATGCAGACTCTCAACATCTTGAATGATTTTGTGGGGCGTCATGATCCCCACGACCCGCCCCCCACCCACCCATCGGACCGCGCCTGGGTCTTTCGACCAGGTATAATATCTCGATTAAAGAATAACAGCGTTAGCGTTCAGCGGCTTCACATAAAGCACAGTGACATGAGTTACAAGATTAGGCCATCTAAATACTTAATTATTCTACAACTAATTACTCGTATTTAATGCTCGTTAGATTTCGGTAATATGGCGAGGTTTTCTTTAGGTTTGTTGAAGTGGTTGTTGTATAGCGTGTAGATCATGCCCGCGCAGAGGGCGCCAACGGCGGTGCCTTGTGCGATCACTCGGAACTGCATGAGGAAGACGCTGGTGCTCATCGTGCCGCGGTTCTTGTACGCCCAGCCGCCATAGCCTGCCGCTCCCGCGCAGCCGGCAATAGCTGCGAAATAAACAATAACATGGTAAGTGGCAAGGAAACAATTATGAACAGCTAGGTTTTTTTTTTACAAAATCAAAATGGCGGATTTTAGACGTCAATAAGGTAAGGATATAAAAAAGTAGTACCATCCATGTCGGATCTGGGACACTTGCGCGAAAGACATTTCCGCGAAAGACACTTGCGCGAACCCACTTGCGCGAAAAGACATTTCCGCGAATGGACTTTTGCGCGAACGGACTTTGCGCAAAAAGACATTACCGCGAATGGACTTTTGCGCGAACGGACTTTTCCGCGAAAGACACTTGCGCGAATCCACTTGCGCGAAGAGACAGTTGGGCGACAAAGTTGAGGAAATAAGTTTTCTTCATAACATCACGCATGTGTTCTTTCAAAGGGTTGAGCAGGGGTATATAGTACGGCCACAATTCACCAGTTAAAATGACACCCATAACGAAAACTTTGAATATTTTCACAACCGCCATCTTGGATTTTGACCTCACTATCTGATTTAGCATCCTCGAAAACCATGAAAACGACACCCACGATGAAAAATTTTAAATTTTCCGCGTCGGCCACCTTGGATTTTCATTTTGACCTCAATATCGGCTGAAGCACCCTCGAAAGCCATGAAAACGACACTCATGATGAAAAATTCAAAAATTTTCGCATCCGCCATCTTGGATTTTCATTTTGATGTCACTATCGGCTTCAGCAGCCTCGAAAACCATGAAAACGACACCCATGACAAAAATTTGAAAATTTTCGCACCCGCCATCTTGGATTTTCATTTTGACCCCAGTTTTATCATAACTGGTGAATTGTGGCCGTACTATATACTCCTGAGTCCTGCTCAACCCTTTGAAAGAATACATACGTGATGTTATGAAGAAAACTCATTTCCTCAACTTTGTTGCGCAACTGTCTCTTCGCGCAAGTGGATTCGCGCAGGTGTCCCTTCGCGCAAAAGTCCGTTCGCGCAAAAGTCCATTCGCGGAAATGTCTTTTCGCGCAAGTGGGTTCGCGCAACTGTCTTTCGTGGAAATGTCTTTCGCGCAAGTGTCCTGCTACCATCCATGTTCATGTGGGGTACGTATAAAAAAATATGCTTTATTTTTTTTTTTGGTTGGGAAATCATCAAATGACCTCTCCCGCTCTGGGCTGGGCGGAAGGGCGTGTCAGACTTTTACTGACTAAAACCCACCCGTGTTCCTACAGTTGCTTGTGCCAGGGGCCACGGTATCTCTTTCGAACAACCCGCAGCCCCCGGGGCATCGGCCTTAGCGGACCCCGTCAGTTCGTGCTGACAACTCTTTGAGGCGCGCGTGGAACACAACGCGCCGTCGACCCGGGCCTGGTCCTTACCGGGCGGCGAGCTGCCCATAGCTCGCCGCCCGCAAGCCCGCGCCTACGGTGGCCGGGAGTCGGCTGTTGACTCCCGTCCAGGGCGCCTGCTGCGGCGGCTAGGCGCGTGAGGGTGCAGAGATTGCCTCTCCCTCACGCGCTCCGCCTCCTCCTTCGCGAGCATTCCTGCTTCGCAGAAGGAGGTGACGGCCTCCCATTCACTCTCGCTCCGTACCATGGCCTGGACCAGGGCCGGACGCGAGAGGTCGCCGCCGCCGATCACCGCCACGAAAATATAGGGCTTGAGGAGGCGATTCCAAAAAATGACACAAAAAGGTGGAAAATGTTAAAAAAAAAACCCGACTGTAACTAAAAAGTTCAAAACAAGCTCACTTTGAAGTAGTTCTTTTTTTTTTTTTTTTTATATGTACCTACATCGAATCTGAGATTGAACTAAAATAATTGCCACCAACTGCGTGAGACTGCTTGAAAAGTGAACTTGTTTTGAACTTTATAGTCACACTAGCTGCGCCCCGCGGTTTATAAGTTTCGTTCCCGTGGGAATATCGGGATAAAGAATACCCTATATGTTAATCCTGGTTATAAAAAGTCCGTTCAGTAGTTTTTGCGTAAAAGAGTAACACACATCCATCCATCCATATTATCATCATAATATTATTAGTATTACAGTAATAGGATTACAGTCGGGATATTTTTTATTATCTTTGTTTAAGGGCTAGTGGCCTCGACTGTACTTATGATATCATTCAATCACTGCCAATCTGTCTAGAAGCCAGTCCCATCAATACTGTGTCGTGTGTAAATACACGCGTGAATTTGATTTTTAAGAGGGATACATTTTCAAGAGATTTACTTTGTTTTCCTTGCGTCCATCCTTCCTTCCTTAAGAGTATTTATACTGTAATATTAACTGCTATTGTTATTAATTTTAGTTAAAGAATTACCAGGAAACTTGTAGTAGGACAACCACTTTTGCATCGTTAGACTTGGGGCTACCTATATCAGGTAAAGTCGTTGCAAATCACGAGTGCACGTCAGAGACTTTTATTTCATTGATAAAAGGTTTAAATTGCAATGATTGATTTTACATACAAGCTTAGGAAACCACCTAAGCTAGGCATCGATGGCCGTCTTGTTAAGACTAGACTGTGCCATATGGTCAACAACTCTCGACGACGTTAGGTAGGTATTTACCTACCCACCACTCTACTTCCTGTGAACGTAGTTAATCGTAAAACTTCTCGTAATTTAAAACTTTCAAAATCTAGTCGCAGTCTCGTCTCGCCGACAAACAAATGTCAAAAATGTAGGGATATTAGAGGTATTTTTGGCAGATTGAGACTGAGATCAGACTGTGAACGTTCTTAAAATTACGAGAATCGCCCCTCTTTTCGCCACTGCCCACTAGGTACCTGCCTATTTCCCTATAGGTACCTAATAGCATGGTCTACATACCTAAGATCATAAACGGAGATTCCTTCGTTTTGCGCGCCAGCTTCTCGCCCTGGCTCTCGTCATGGTAGTCAAACACTGGTTTTTCTTGCGACATGTCTGCGTCTGAAATGAGGAAATAAACAGGTTTCATTCTCGTCATTGGTTTTATGACGTCAATCCGTCATATGATTTTAAAAACGAGTTGTCGAAAAGATACAACTGCACAATGACCTAAATCCATAGATAATATTAGTGCAACTACAATTTCAACTGCTGTTTTTTGAGTTTTGTTACACTTAATACTTATAAGCAGCTTTCTGTGTGTAAAAAAAACTAAGTTGGACATGGTCTCTTCAACCGTAATATAAGTAGTTACTGGATATTGCAGTTATAACAGCTAATTGGGTTTGTGATCGCACATTTTGCATCCTTGCTTTAAATGCTTGCAAAGGTGTCTCTGCTGCCTTGGTTTCCTCGCGGGAAATTAACTTGATGGTACTTCTTCTTTCTATTGTACCTATTATTTGCCTACCCTAACCAGGCGCATTGACTCCCTCAGCTGTACCTAAAGATGCCCCTTGGAAAAGCACAAGGTGTTTCTCATTGACGACTTTCCCTCCTTTTCTACTTAGTATAAAACTCACGACAAGCAGGTGGAAAAGTATGAGTGTCTACGTGAGCCTTATCGGACACGGACAAGGAGTACATCAGTTTGCGATAAGTCTGCGTTAAGGAAACGATTCTACCTACACATATCTAATCGGCAAATATGCAATGTGCTGTAACTTAAACTGTAACCTACATAAAGTGTCTAGAACTTGAGCGTACAAGACCTACGAGAGACCTACTGTTGTGTTAGTGGTAGGACTAGGACCTAGGCTAGTCTACCCATGGGAGTTGGGTTTGACCTGTGAAGCTGTGACTAGGACTAAGTAGACTAGGATCCAACTCCCAAACAAAGTTTTGGTATTTTAAGACACACGTTCTAAAGAAAACAGATGACTGCATCATTTTTAGCTACCTATTTGATAAATTGAAAGACGTGCGTCTATTTTAAGCCAGCAGTAACGTTTATATTATACCCACATAACATGTTTCACTAGTTTCACGGTCGTCTACGTTTAGTCGACGTTTTCACAACATATGAATTTTCCTGTATAAGTACCTAAAACAAAATAGTTTATTTATCGAGTTGCCACAGTAGCTACCTACTTACACGGGATATCTTATCATTTTACCATCACTCTTTTCAATTAATAAAATATTACACAATACAGGACTTGAGGGAGGCCTTTGCCCAGCAGTGGGACAGTACAGGCTAAACAAACAAAAAAACTATTACACAATGGGTAGGTATTATGGTAACGTCACGGTCTGATAGTAAAACATGATGTAGTAGTGCCGATTTTCGCTCGTTAGATAATTGTGAAAATATTTAAAACAAATAATTAACTCATGTTATGACCACACATACCTAACACTAACAATAAGTTTACACACCGATTTTATAAATTACCAAAAATGAAATAAAAAAAGATTGCGTCACAATTCACAGTTTAACACAAACGATAACTAACCTTGTTACAAATCAAGGACACCGAAATTAAAGCGCTAGATATCACCACGACACCTACTCGTGCCGAGTCTGTCGACTGAATGAGCACAACAAGCAACACTGAAGTTGAACACTGCGATGATATCACTAGACTATTGCCATCGGGGATTCACACGGTGCAGGAAAATAAATACAAACAATGGGTAGTACAATTATCAATGAATTATCCTATTGTACCGTTACTCAGAATTAATACACTTTCTATCACGTACCTTAAATGTAACTGTGGTAAGGCTGGAGTCTCACTGTACTCTGTAGTCTGCGTCGTCGAATGCCCAAATTCCGTTCACGTCGCGTGTGCAGATAACGTGCGCACACCGGCAAAACGTGTGCATCGATCACTAATGATCGATGGACGTGTGCATATAGCACACGCCTGGCCGGTGTGCGCACGTTCGTGATCCAGCTAAAAGCGTTGCTAGGATGACAGGAGTCTGGTTTCCTTTCATCATCCTATAATATACATACATTTCACCATATTTTTAAATCGTATTAGTAGATGAATATTTTTCTCAAGCAGTTATGGCTAAAATGTTGGGCTTATTTTTACGAACTCTATATTTTCCTTCTTTCGAAAGCACAGAGGATTCAGAACCTAACGAACGAACGTAGATAATAATCATGTTGTTTGTGTAACAAACAATGTTTTTGGAACAAACAAGTTTATGGAATAATTCGTGTGGCGAAGGTCACATTGCTATAGTTTATCGTGATTTTTCTTATTGCTCAACCGAGACCTTCAAGCGGAGGGGAATCGAGTTCGCAGCTGACGCGAGGTTTTTATTGCTTTTGGATACCATCAACGTTGATTTATTAATCTTAGCTCACTAATATCCGAATAGAATGCCCAGTTCAAACATTGTTCTAGAGTGGTAGAATTTCTACCTACCTATCTAAAAAACCACATTTGCATTTTTTTGTTAACTCTACGCTCTTTCCCTTAGAAGATATAAATGCTCGTTCCACAGTCCATTGTGTCGAGCCTGAATGAAGATCAAATATTTGTTATTAATTAATTAATTAGGTATCACATCTATTTAATTTAATTTTTCAATTGTTTAATAATGTAGGTTGTAGGCACAGCCTAGGTAGGTGTTACTGACTATAATCAGTACCTAGTCATCTCGAGTGTTTATAAATAATGAAAGAATTCCAGCCGTCGTTATTGTGTCATGCCGAAGTCCCGAGACATCATGAGATGAAACAGAAATGTAAGGTAACTAGTAACTTACTTAGTAGGTAGTCTTTGTGATAATTTAATGAACGATACTCGATAACATAGGGGCGTAGCAATAGAAAATGGCGCCTAGGGCACGCATCATAGTTGCGTCCCTTCGTAAATTATAATATTATAAAAAACAGACACACTAAATAATAGTCGTAAATCTTACTAACAAAACTTTTTTTTACAAAAAAAATACATCCGAATTCCAAAAAAGACACTACAAAGTGAAAAATAACTGAAATTTTGGAAGTCGGTGTCGTTGGTTTCGCATTTTCGTTTTTTGACACCCGACTTCCGAAATAAGTTGTTTTTCACTTTGTAGTGTTTTTTTGTAATCAGGTTTATATTTTTCACTTTTTAGTTAACATACACTGATTAATTACCTACTATTTTACAAGCTAACATTAAAATATATATACTTACAATTATATACAAGTATATAATACAAAAAGGTATACATATAAAAAGGCAGGAGCTCAAATTGGGTATCAAAAAATTCGTCCGCATATCAGTGCCCAAAAGGCTGGCAGCATTACCACGTTGGATTGCAATGCTGATTCTTTGTGCTGAGTCAACCAACCGCTTGGTGATGTCCTGAAAAAAATTCGATGAGCACTCGGACACCACGGCCCTAGTGTTTCAACTCCAAACGGCTCAAACATAGAGCTCCCAATAAGGTTTGTTTTGTTATGAGTATTACACTAGAAATTTTGCGGTCGCCGAGCCCACCTAAACGAATGGCTAGTGTGGCAGCCACGCGCGGTCATCCAAAGCCACATTAAAAATGGATGTAAAAGTACTGCGAATAATATGATCGATTTTGTCCAAAAGGTTTGCTTGCTTCCATCAAATTCTCATTCCTGGTCAGATCCAGGTCCAGGTTCTGTCAAATTCCCATGTAACACCCACTCTCATGAAGATCGGAGACACTTGAAGTCGTGGACGAGTGTGTCTACCTAGAACAAACTGTCCAGTTGGGTAGGTCCAAGTTCGAGAAAGAGGTCAATCGTCGAATTCGACTCGGCTGGCAAGCGTTCGGGAAGCTACGCAATATCTTCTCGTCCCACATACCGCAGTGTCTCAAGACGAAAGTCTTTAACCATTGCGTGTTGCCAGTCGGCCTTATTAGAAGTTTTAAAGTCACCCAAAGGGCAATGGAGAGGGCTATGCTTGGAGTTTCCCTGCGTGATCGAATCAGAAATGAAGAGATCCGCATGAGAACCAAGGTAACCGACATAGCCCGAAGAATTGCCAAATTAAGTGGCAGTGGGCAGGGCACATTGCTCGCAAAACAGATGGGTGATGGGGCCGAAAGGTTCTTGAGTGGCGACCGTGTACCGGAAGACGTAGCGTTGGAACGCCTCCCACAAGGTGGACAGACGACCTTAAAGCCACAGGAATCCGTTGGATGCGAGAAGCACGGAACCAATCGAAGTGGAGGTCTGAAGGTGCTTGGGGGAGGCCTATGTCCAACAGTGGACGTCTTTCGGCTGAAATGATGATGATGATCATGAGGACATGCCGGTTTCCTCGCGATGTTTTTCTTCATCGTTTTGAGAGCAGTGGTAATAAAATTATTTTACAAAAAGTAAAGCGCCTGCCCGATATCGATGATGTTTTCGAAGTTAATTTTATTCGTTCTTTTCGCTCTACACTGAGCAAAGCTTTCTTGACCCATTGTAGCCCTCAAAAACGAAAGTATTAGTTTCAACTTACTAAAAGATCGCTCATAACTTCCGATGGATACTGCAATTTTGTAAGCAGAATTTGTGGCTGATCAGGATCACGAAGTAAATATAAGAGTATGAATGGTTTATTGTAGTGTATCTTGTTTTTTAAATTACATATATAATTGGCGATTTTGCGCCCCCCTTCGATAGGCGCCTAGGGCTCGTGCCCTAGCTGCCCCCCCCTAGCTACGCCTCTGAACGTTAAGCTGCGTCAATGTAACGAGCCAAATAATGTAGTTTTTTTTTTGTAATTCTTATTTTATTTGACTTTCATAAAGATGTGAAAGTCTAGAACAAAATAATGTCTTCCATGTATTTTGTGTTGGGCGTTGATAGCTGTGCATAGTTTTAACTTTTGCAGCTAACTTCGTGTCCCTAAATTGTTGATAATAAAGAACTGTTATTAGGTATATTATTATCATATATTTTTACAAAATGTGTCAAGTGTGTCTTTTTGTCAATATGTTTTAAGACAAACCAACATAACTTATAACGGATCAGAAAAATAACCAATGGGATTAGTATTTCCATCATCATCTACCTAGCCTTTTCCGAACTATATTGGGGTCGGGTTGGAAAGAGAAATAAAGAAAGAAAAAGTATTTATTGCGACTCGTACAGGATCCTAAACTAAACAGCCAGCCAGCCAGCTTCCAGTCTAACCGAATGCAGCAGAACACCAATAGGTATATTCCTATCGATTTAAAATAATAAATGGATGCAATTAATGTAAACAATATCAAGTGCATTTTTTTTGTTTGATTTGCCACTCAACACGACGCGACCACGAACAAACATTGTCAGTTGCTAGTCAGCAATTTCAGGCACTTGACCTTATAAACGCGGGCGTCCATCGACGCGCGACGGTCATACACATTGTCCATGATGACACAAAAAGGTTGAATCAATATTGTGTTTACGCCCACTCTAATGCAACAAATAATAAAAGCAAGGAGATAAATGTTAGTTAAAAGCGACGGCGTGATCTTAATAGGGAATTTGTTGCGCCACATCTTCCCAGCCAAAATCACTAGGAAAGGAAGTGGTGAAGGGCGGGCGTTTTGGGGGACTATTTTATTTCGTAATTTTGACGTTCATAGAGAGGATTCTCAGCCTTGTTTGAATAAGGGCCGATTTTTCCCATCGCCAGATAATTTTTATTCGTGGAATAAAATTGACGTCTGACATTTTTTGCATGGTAGAACTGACAAAATTCAAAATTATTCCTTCGATATTTTTTTTTTCAAGTACTTCGATTAAATTTTCAAAGGCGTTGGAAAAATCAGCCCAAAATTGACTTTTGATTTTATCTCATACTAGCTTCCTGCAAAATATTTCGGCCCCCGACTCACCCTGTCGCATCCCCTGCCCGCGCTATTACTTCGTTTTGCATAGCGTTCATTCTGACTTTTTTTCTTTTTACTCGGCTACTGAGGGTGATGTTAAATAGCCTATAAGCCTTTCTCAAGAATTGGGCTATTTAATGCAAAAATCATTTTTCAAATCGGACTGATAGTTTCAGACATTAGCGCGTTCAAACAAACAAACTCTTCAGATTTATTATTAGTATGTTTCAAAAAACTTTAACATTACATTTCCCTGAATTTATAGAGGGCGCAATGAGTCAAAAAGTCAAAATTACAAAACGCAGAAAATTTAATATAAAAATCTTTTAATAGGCTTGTGGTTTAAAAATCAGCAACTGACTATACAATTGTGCAACATAAATATTTATAACGGATAGTTAGAACATAGTCTTGTATGCTGACTGTACTGCAATAAATACTATCATAGAATTTAAATGAACAGAAATAGACTGTCCATACGAACATTCTTAACATACTACATATAACAGATAAAAATATTTCTTTAGAATACAATTTCAGTATACGATAGTAGGGTATTAGTATTTTATTAACAGATACTTACCTATTTGAGTATACATATAAGCATTGAATATGAAAGCCAGAGATATAAAGTTTTGGTAAAATGAGTTAAAAACTTGTATGAGATCGTATTAACCACATCATGTACTGAAATTGTAATCCTAACACAATCACAGTTACATAACCTACACTTAACAAACAATGAAGAAACAATGAAGCAGCAACTTTACTTTTAACAATAATATAGGTACATAAGTTATAAAGATATTGTGAATTGATTGGGCTGCTCTGAAGAAATTACGATAATTAGAACCCAGCGCTAACCAAAAACGAGTGCAGGGTAAAAGATTTTGACATTCAATTATAGCCGTGTTCTCCGTCTTCCGTGTACGTGTGTGTAATCTTCAAAATTACAGAAGAATTATTAATTTTCAATGTTTATTTTCGCTCTCCTGAAAAGTTGCAAAAATGGATACCGGACCAGATGGCTCTGATGTCGAGAAATGTCTTTGTCAATGATCGTCCAACTTTGCACTTAATCAGACTGATTCAAAGTTTATTATTCAATGTCTTCAGAAACCTTTTATTCTGCGTTACTATTTGGTCACCGGGGAGCCTCAGCCTCATCCACCTAAAATAAGGTCCGATTTCACGTTGTATAAATCTAGTATTAACAGAGCTTCTTCAATTTATACAAAGCAAAATGCCAATTTGAACTACCTAAACAAGTTTGTACAAATATTATGGTTAGCGATGCTATTTTAACGCGTAAATAAGTTTGTGTTTCAGCTGAAATGAGAGCATTTCGTTAGAAAAATGAATAGTTACTACAATTTTAGTAGTATCACAGCTCCTTCTGGAAGAGTTCGTTTGGGGTAGTATCGTCATGCCGACTACCGTAATGTAGCTACATTCGTTTTATAGAAATTGAAGGGTAATATTAATTTAACTTCCATTATTCGAGAAGTAGTTACTACAATCATGTAAATTACGATCACAAACGAAAAATTCCCACTATCTAAACTTGCGAACTAAGGCTACTCGCACACGTACCACTTTCGATGTTTCATAATTTTTTTAAGGGCTCGTTATGTAGCCGGCTAATCGCTACAATTGATTGGCTCATGTGCGAGTGCCTTAAGAGTTTGCAATAATCTACCAAGAAGTTAACTCTCATTATATTTATTACATATTAAGAATATGTTTCAACTTAAAATAATTTAAATTGAAGGTCAAATTATTAAAAAAAAGTTAGATGTAAACACAAACTACGTCAAATACGTTTACATACAAGAAAACCACAGTTTGTGGCATAAATATATTAAAGCCAACAAATGTATTAGCTAAGTATTGTCTCCGTCCATTTGTTATAACGCGATTTTAAAGGCCATGACATGACACCTCAATCACGAAAGACTTGGTGACATTTCACCTGAAGGAATAAAAGTCACATATGTACTATAGTTCGGCCGTTTTGAATTACATCGTCGGATCATAAACGTCAGTAACAAAACAATCGATACTACTACCTACATGATCACATGACTAGCGCGTTCCGTAAGGGCATTCCACCAGTGTACGGCACAAATGTTTCTTTCGGTGGACTCACTCAAGTAAACATTACAAATGTGCTGCACTGTACCTACGCTTACAAAAGTTACACACATCTTAGCCTGTGGAAACAGAGACTTTTGGCAGTTTTGATCTGCAGCTCAGCATGTGCACTGTTGGAGTTCTACACAAAATGTTTGTGAACAAATGTGCTGAACACAATTTTGGTGGAATCGCGCCGCAACGAGTGCGAGCGAGACAGATTAGTAAAAAGATTTTGCGTAATTTTCAAAACGACTCAATTATGATGGGGTTTAAAAATAATATAGCAACACGCCCGTATTTCCACAGAGAAGGAAACGAACCGCGCTACGCTGTGGCCTGTACCTTCTTCTTAACACTTTGTGCTAAGAGCCGATTGCGCGGGCGCTTGTTTGTGTCACATATTTGTTTAGTTTAGTTTTAGTTGTGAAATATCATGTTATACGATATGTGTGGTTGACCGAAACCACAATAATATAAGACCCCTTGATTTGAGACCAGACAACAAATGAAATTGATTAAATTGACCTCTAGAATCTAGGTCAATCCATGGCAAAATTGGAGGAGTTAACGATACTAGAAATAGAGCTGATATTTTAATTAAAAGCTTATTATTTGTGTGTGTATGTATTTAAATTATATCTCTTAACTAATAACAGTTTTTGGGAATAATGAGTTCATTGTTTTAAAGGGTTTTCGTTTTGAAACTTTGGTATTCAAACTGAAATAAAATACCCATTTATTCAGAATGTTATTAATCTTTTTACTGCAGCAGCAGTGAGTATGATATGGGTACATTTGTACTAAATAAACGTTTTAATGATTAAGATAGAATTGGTTTTCGTTAGACAATTTTTTGAGCTGCAGCTATTTTAAAGTAATCTTCTATAAAATAATGTTAAATAATAATCGCCCACATTTTCCTATACCAACAATCCGAAAAGGCTCCTACAAAATTACTCTACTATTTTCGGTCAAAACTTTAACAGATAGCAACTGTACAGTTTGCACACACCTATATAGTGCACATAGACACATATTATGTACGTCTACAAAAGAGATAAGTATGCAGGGTCGTCAGATATAGTTGAAGTTTAGTAAGAAACCGGTGGATGTTTTAGAATGAAATTTAGTTTGGTAAATGAACTGTTTGTTTTCTATTAATTAAATAAAATTTAATTTTATTTTATTTTTCATATTCTCTTTTGTTGACTGTACATAAACATATGATGGACAAATGCACATGTGCAGTCCTTATCAAAACTGTACACGATAAGAATCGAGCAATTTGACAAACCATACCTACCTTATCTTCACCAGTGCTTCAACAAACCCTGGTGATAATAATAACAAATTATCTAAACCACGTCCACACGGCATAACAAACGGACTATCACTGACTGGCTTTGGCAAGACCTCAGTGCTTCACACTCCAACTTGTATATAATAAAATTAACTACACAGTTCTGCACAGTTTTGCACAGTTGCACACATTTGCACTGTTTCATTGGTACTGGCTAGGGGCACTTGAGGACACTTTCTCTAGCTTCTCGAAGTGTTTGCGCGCGTTCCTGATGTTGATGAGGGTCGCTTCTGACGGTATCTTGGGGTCTGACATTTCTACCATGACGTATGTGTTGCTCGTGAACCCATCTATGAACGCTGCGAATACGCTGTTGCGTACCTAGAAGAAAGAAAGAAATAATAAAATTGTACTTTGATTTCCGATATACTTTAAGTAAAAGGTTACTTCAATAAAATATTGAGAACATTGTCAGAGAATTCATCCGCAGCACTTTCCAGCCAGGCTATTCGTTTAATTTGGGTATTTTGGCTTGCTAGATGCAAATGATTGATAAAATTATTTATTTCTGTAAGCAGCTTTGTACAAATACTTTTACACGTCAATCATATTTTTTTTTAAACTATCGCGTAACAACGCATATTGTAGAGTGACTTCACAATAAATACATATTGCCGCCCAAGTTAACTAAACAACTGACGATTGTGACGCCATTGACAAATATTCAACGGATTTTAACGCTGCTAAGACGAATGCAGGGTCTAAGCTCTAAGCAGACTGGGCTATATGTCACCCAATCCTCGAATTGTTTTGTCGGTCAGATTTACTTTACAGTTATTCTAAACAGAACCAGATAATTAGTAATAATTTATTACTAATACCTCCATGCTCTGGAACTGAGCGGCGAGCTTTGAGCAGGACAGCTTGAACTGCTTGACGATGTTGGAAACCTTCTCGAAGCGGTGCGCGTCGCGGTGCGGCCGCTGCTGGCAGTGCGAGACCACCAGGAACGTCGCTCGCTCGAAGAGCAGCACCTGTGGATGAGGAGGAACAATGGTAAATGTGTTGGTCTCTTTCAAAGGAGACATGTGGACGGAGTGTGTATGTCTTGCATGGTCTGAGCAAGAAACCTGTTGCAATGGCTGGCTCATTTGGGGCCCAAGCAAGGCAACCAGGACAATTACATTGAGGAAGAAAAAGAACATTGAGGAACCTAAGAAAAAAAAAAGTCTCGGTTTTTTTCTTCGTTTTTTTTTTGTTAGCTTCCTCAATGTAATTTTTATTGCCGATCTTAAGTCTGCAGTTTCCGTAATGTACTATAACAGAATATTATACCTCATCTGCGTCCACGATTTCAGCGAACTGTTTCAGCGACGACTCTAGCGCCTTCACGTTAGGTATTAACTTGTACACTATGCTCGACCACGCCCTGGAAATAATACAATCATACATTAGTCAGCTTGTCTCTCCGTCTAACTTACATTGCATTAATATGTTCGGCGTTCGTCTATCTATGACAAGATTATGAAAGTAGACGAAACCCCTCCTGATCAGAAGGTCTAAATAGCTAAAAGTTTAATTAGAAAAATGTCCATGTAGCAAAACGTCAAAATATCAGATGGTCTGTAATGGAGTATGAAGTAAAGATTCGTAGCATGTGGTGTTCTATATTTTCTGTAGAAAAAGCCGGGGTATATGAATGTATCATCATGTCTGAATTTCAACTGATGACGAGGAATAATGACGATTAGATCAAGATGCGGGCCTATCATAATTTTTGGATATAATTCTACATATCACGTGGATACTGCCAACCTACCCTAAAGGCAGAAAGTCAGCTGCTTTTCTCCCGACCTTACCACAATGCATTATAAACACTACATGCACAATCGTAAACATACATGCAGTAATCACACCGTGTCCACACGCTGATTGGCGATAAGGGGTTACGACGTCGTATATACCGCGTTATATTATTATAGCACGCTTTTCCTAAGAACTGTGTTACTAAGGGAAATTGTACTGCAGTTTAATAGGGAATAACGATTTATTTTATTTCAGTTTCCTTATTTGTCAGATTTACGTATGACAATGGGTAAATCTATTTTAATTTATTGCAAGCTTTTATTTAACTTACCTTGTTTTACAATAGAATTTTCGATGTGGTGAAATCCCAAGTTGTTTACGATTTAGAATGAGAAAAATTACTGTAAATACGAGACTCCGAGAAATACGTATTTCTCGGAAGTTGTGATTTTTAGCAAGATAACAATCGTACCACACATCCAATACAATTTATTACAGACGACATTGTGGTTAGAACCTAGATGAGGCTGGCACAGGAGCGTGGGGTACGGCACATGAAAAGAGACGCCTATGCTCAGCAGTGGGTGACGCAGGCTGTGAATGATAATCATGAGCCCAGAAATGCTGAGCAATTGCTGATTTTATTTAAATAAGTAAATGATTTTGATTTGATTTTAATAAATACAAATGGACACAATTTTAGTTATGTGAATAACAGGCTAATAACTCCTCGAAAAAACGTACTTGAAGCATTAAAACACTCACTTGTACAAAGTTTCGTCCCATATACTGGTTCTGAAGCAAGTGCACTCCAGTGGTTTGGACAACCTCTTCAGGTCCTCCTCTCTTTCCTTGAAGATCTCTTCGCGCTGCTCCTCTGGCACCAGGTCCATCTTGTGCACTAAGCAGAATATCCTCGCCTCTGGAGAATTCTGTAAAATATATAAATAATATGAGTGTATTTTGATTTAATTCTGGCAAACCTTCAAACAACAGCCTGATATTGGTCAAAATCAAATTTATAATCTAAATGCTTGCTGTTTCTGCCTTTGCCTTTGTTCAATCATTTTATTTTTTTGTTTCTAGATATTATACAATAAAATGGTCATGTCAGTGTGAAAGAATAGTGCCATATCATCATGCATGGGAAATGGATTCCAATGGAATTTGGTAATCGATTTACCAAATTCTCAGAGGATCTCTGTTGCCTTGTAGAAATTTTTTATCGATCATCATGAAATGACAAGTATCTACTTAAAGCACAGTAAAAAAATCAAATATTTAGGTAAAAGATGGCATATCGCGGGAATAAATAAGGTTCAAAAAAGGATTCGTTTGATGTTAGTTGAATGAAATGACCACTAAAATAAAAATAATTTTGTAGATTTAATTAAATAAAAAAATAAATACATGGCTCAGTGAAATAATTTGTTTGTTAGAAAGGTTGAATTCCTTTTATTATAATTACATAAAAGATATAGATAGTCTACGATCAAAACTTTGAGAATTACTCAAATAAAAAAAAATTGTGTTCTGTTTTACAATTATTGTTTTATCATGTTACTATTTTATATTTATGAAACATTTTTGAATAAGTCTTTGAACATTTGACAATACACAAAAATAATCTGGCTTATATGTACCAATACGCATGTACAAAAAAAGAGTGTTTTACGGTGTCCTACGTTAGGGCACTGCCATTGATTCACCACCATCATTCATAATAATTATAAAATACAGTAGCATCCCCAGTCCTATTGACAAAGTCTTTGTCCCCCCAGTCCTAATGACAAAATCTTGTCTGCCTACCCAACATGACAATAGCAATGATGTGCACAGTCACGTAACATTAGGTTTACAACTTATGCATAATAGCAATTGGTTTAATATGTCAACTGATAAACCAGTTAGAGCTGCCTGCTCCATTATCAAGTATTTGCTTAGCGATTTGATCCAGTGTATGTTAATATTATGTGATTTGAAATGGAATAATACATGAAGATCATAATGTATTATTCCACTTATTATCATAATGTATTACATTATTCCTGGTTCACTGGGAAAATCATTGTTTTTTGGAAGACTATTGAATTAATCTGCTATCATGTCTCAGCTCAGATGATTTTATTGGCTTTTGCCAATTTTATCATCCAATCACAATTGACAGTGTGAAATTATGGATGATCTGATTGTCTTATCGATGTTGTAAAATGCATTGATTTAAAATAACTTACTATGGTAATGTTAACCTAAAAGATTTTAAAATAGATTTGCTTCTTAAATTGCAAAAGTGCTGTGTGCAAGTATTGAAAAAAATTATTTGCTAATTTTTTATATTGATGCCCAGGCAGGTTTTCATAATTAATTATTCAAGAGTGCGGGAAGAGTTCCTGGAAGGTCTTGGGGGAGGCCTTTGCCCACCAGTGGGACAGTATAGGCTAAATAAAAAACATGGTTTGCTGGTTTAAAATAATTAAAAATACCTGTAATATAGCTTCCAAACAAGACTGATAGTAATGCATATCCTTTTCCATCTCCCTGCTCTCAACATCAAACACGTAGATCAGTACTTCCACATTCCTGAAGATGTTGTCTCTCTGTGATGCGAAGTAGTTCTCCATGAACGCCTCCTGGCCCCCGCAGTCCCACAAGTTGAGCACCAAGTTACCGAGGAAGCGGACATGTGAGTGTTCTACGTCAACTGAAAATAAGCAATATTATTGGTATGTGTTATCTTAAAAATGCTTGTATAAAACACTTGATATTTTGATAAAAATTATATTGCTTTTATCTACACACATCTTTAATTAATAATCAATAAACTTTTTGTGTATCTTTTTTATGATTTTGGTTTAGAAGGCGACATGATTGTATTTGAAAGAATAAACATTATTTTCAATGTTTCCTCAAAGAAAAACCTACACTACACAGTTGTTCTACATGTTACATTTGTTCTAAAGAACAAAATGTACCTACATAATTACTTTACATAATCACTTATTTTAGTGCATTATATGTGCTGCTGCTATGTACTGTTACTATGTAATGTGAGCATGCATGGACAGTAGACGGAAAATACATAATTATGTGCCTACAGTTCATGTATGAGTCAACCGATACAACAATGCATCAAACAGATAAACTTGGCTACATCTAACAATATTTCCTCTCAACATATAAACAAAGATGACCCTCTGCCCTGAATTCTTCGCATAGTGTACTCAGTGTTCAAGACTTTAGTTTTTATGAATTATAAATTAATCGAAGGGTACGAAATTGCAACAGCTTACTTGTAGCACCCAGTCGTCTTGTGTCTCTGGCTATGTAGTTGGCAAATATAATGGACCTCATGCTCGTTTTACCTGAGCCACTCTTCCCCATCAATAATACCTGAAAATGTAACGATTAGACAGTTGTGAAAAATATTTTAACTATCTATTTTAATCTTACGAAATAGAAACCACCATGTTTTTTTTTCAAACTTAGTGACGTATTTTGTTATATATAACAAATTATGAGATTCAGAATCAAGTTTATTTGAATACGCACCTTCTTCTTCATGCTAACTAAGTTTTACTAGGTCAAGGGTCTAAAACTTTATGTTTTGGTAACTAAATGCCTCGATTTAAACACAACACAATTGGAAATAAAAATAATTAGATCATCAACCGAGAATTGATTGTTATGTTGGAAGATCACTAAAAAAAACTTGAAAAGCAAAGGGAAAAGTAGGCGTAATTTTATTGTCATTCACGACAAAGCCAATGAAATGAAATTGTTAGGTATGTGACAGATGATACCACTGACACATGACGATTGTCGACCTGACGTACACTATGACATTAACGCATTAGCAAAGACGACTTTGATGATGGTTCGGAAATTGTAAAGCTAATCAAAACATTTTTTTTGTTAGCCTATGTTGTGCCAAGCACTACTGTGCCAAGGCTTTCCTTTCTTCCTTCCAAATCTCTTTCGGTCTCTGGCCATGTTGGCACCATCAAACTTTCAAAATAAAAATATTATTCTCTCAAAACTAATGAAAAAACCGTCAACCAAACAATGAATCAATATAGAACTTCAAAAAGTTCTCATTCCCGGCTCAATTTGGTAATCCCAAAACAACTTTTGATCAATTTCTCAAATCCTTTGAATGACTTTCTACTAAACAAAAGTTGCATCCTTACGAGTATGTAGATTATAGGAGATTTAGTTTGCCGTTTTTATTTTTTGTGTTAGAGACTAATAATTTAGTTTCAGCCACTTTATAAATACAATTAAATAATATTTTCCAGTTAAATCATGATATTATTATTAGCTTTTGCTAATTTCTAGATTATGAACGTATTGTTTTCTTGTATGTGTCATACTGTCATTTTTATGTCATCCTTCTGAATCATAAAATTGACGAAAGTTTTTGAGGAATTGTGAAAACGTGTGAATTTTCCTCAAATATCCCGCAATATGTTTGCTATTAAGTAACACCTAGATAATCGATACGAGTCTTCAAGATGGCTCGTCACCGTGATGTTAGAAATAGGAGTTATTCAGAAGACTACGATGACGACGATGTTTACGGATATTCTGTGGAAGAAGATAGCTGCTTGTCGCCGAGCGATGCATCACAGTGGATTTATGACCGAAATCGTAGCCAGCAGGTAGATCTCTTGCAGAGCCACAATGAAATACAAGAGGAGCCTGAAGAAGACAATATAGCAGACACAAGTATACCCGGACACGAGCGACGCGAGTCTATGGACTTCCGAAGTCTGAAACTCGATGAAGAGGATGAAGCTAAGCTCATGTCGTGCTTAGACGAACTTAGAAATGTTATAGGTGACACGGTTTCAGATAACATTCTCATACAAACTGTTATAAAGCACAAGTTTGACTTCAGTAAGTCCCTTGATGACATACTCAATAGGAAAACTAGAGACCCTGAAATTCCTAAAACAGAACCTGTGAAGCCTGTAATCATTGTAGATCCTTTGAAAGCTCCAATTATATCAACTGTAGATAAAACTCCAAAAGTTATTGCTACTAATGTAGAACCAAAGACAGTGAAGGGGTTTAAAGTTGGGCAGGATGGCAGCTCTGGCAGTCGTCCACAGACCCCAAGGGAGCAATCACCTTGCCCTGACAGAATATTAAAGACTGATCAAGCTGATGAAATTAAAGTAACACCTAAAGTGAAAGAAAACAAACTGGATGCCAACACACAGTATGCAAATGAAAGAGGATCAGACAAGGACCACTTGTACATAGTTGTTATAGGTCATGTTGATGCCGGCAAGTCTACCCTGATGGGCCGGCTGCTCTGTGAGCTTGGAGAAGTTAGTCAGCGAACTCTGCACAAATATGAACAAGAGAGCAAAAAAATCGGCAAACAGAGCTTCATGTACGCATGGGTGTTGGACGAAACTGGAGAGGAGAGGGTCAGAGGCATCACAATGGATGTGGGGAGAGCACAGTTTGAGTCAAAGACAAAAAGAGTAACTATATTAGATGCACCTGGTCATGCGGACTTTATCCCTAATATGATAACTGGTGCTGGTCAAGCAGATGTGGCCTTACTTGTAGTGGATGCCACAAGAGGTGAATTTGAGTCTGGCTTTGACTTTGGAGGTCAGACCAGAGAGCATGCTCTGCTAGTGCGCTCACTTGGAGTAAGTCAACTTGCGGTAGCTGTAAACAAGTTAGACACAATTAATTGGTCTCAAGAGCGATTCAATGAGATCACCAAAAAACTAAAAGCTTTCCTGAAACAAGCTGGTTTCAAGGATTCTGATGTTACCTACGTGCCTTGCTCAGGGTTGACTGGAGAGAACCTGGTGAAGACTCCGGCTGAAGCCGAGTTACTTAAATGGTACAATGGACCATGCCTACTAGATGTTGTTGATAAATTTAAAGTGCCTGAGAGGCCTGTGGCAAAACCATTCCGCTTATCTGTAAATGATGTGTATAAAGGTACCGGCTCGGGATTCTGCGTAGCCGGACGTATTGAGAATGGCTTGATCAATAAAGGTGATAAAGTTCTAGTATGCCCTACTAAAGAATTGGCTGAGGTTAGAAATGTAAGCATTAATGAAATGACAACGAATGTCGCATTTGCTGGAGACCAAGTCAGTGTGACATTAATAGGAGTAGACATGCAAAATGTTTCCGTTGGGTTTGTACTGAGTGACCCAATCCAACAAGTACCAGTCACTACAAGGTTTGAAGCCAGGATAGTAGTTTTTAATATAAAGGTGCCTATCACAAAAGGTTTTCCAGTACTCATTCATCATCAGTCTCTAGTTGAGTCTGCAAACATAGTAAAGTTGAAGTCATTATTGAACAAAAGTACCGGCGAGCTAGTGAAGAAGAAGCCTCGTTGCTTGGGCAACAACTGTGTGGCTGTGGTCGAAATCGAGGTGTGTCGCCCGATCTGCGTGGAGCGGTACAAGGATGTCAAGGAGCTGGGACGCGTGATGCTGCGGGTCGCGGGCACCACAATAGCCGCTGGGCTCGTCACGAACATTGTCAACACCTGATCGATCTGATAAGCTTTATCATTGTTAAAACGTTATGGCATCTTACATAAATGTGGCCTGGGAATTACTGTAGGTAATGAAGGCACATAATAGACTTGATTTTTTATAGTACATTTTTCAGTCTTCCATTCCTTACTATTATGGAGTTTAAATACCTCACACCAATTACGCGATTGGCTATATATTTACGCTATATTATGTAACAAGTATTTGTAACAAAGAGCCATGACGTATGAGCTACATATTAATGTATGGTACATGTGGCCTATGCTTTTAGCAGTTTTTAAGTGTTAAATGAATTTTATTAAGAACTTTTCTGAAATTGTCAAGTTGGTGTTATAAGTTTATATAATATTTGTCATAACAAGCATCGCAATGCACGAACAGTCGAACAGTGTACAATAATGTCTTGTGCTATAAAAAATGGTTATATTTTAATTATTACTTATTAAATATTATTTATATTGCCAATAAATTTGTTGTCATAGTTAATGGATTTTATTATTTTTCCTTGTAAATCACGAGTAGTTTAATATAAATATATTGGGACATCATGTATCATCGTCATCAGTACACTAGCGGACCCAGCAGACGTCGTCCTGCCCGGTTGAGTCATCATGTACTGACTGCAGCGCCACCTAGCGGATCGAATTGTGTTTTCAAACCATCCAGGAACCCATTGAAATATACACACAAAATTTCATCCAAATCGGTCCAGCCGTTTAGGAGTTACATGACAAACACACGTACAGAAGAATTATATACATATATGTTAAGATACATCTTCCTTCTTCTTTGTTAAACTATTCTTGGTTTATGGAAATGTTCCTGTCTAGAAATCAATTGCTCATGTAACATTCTGTTTTGTTTAGGTCTTCATTGCCTGCCATGGTCAGCCTTACACCATACCATGCTATACCATGGTCATGGCTGCCCATTCATGGTAGGAAAATAAACTTTACCGCCCGATTAGATTCGGACAAAATTGGCTGTGACAGGCGGACAGACACACGAGGGATCCCATAAGGGTTCCGTTTTTTCATTTGGACGTAAGGAACCCTAATAATCGTGGAGGGTGCTTGATTGAGGATGAACTTTAAAATGTAACTCGATCCTATTAATCAAAACTACCTTTTTGAGAGAAATAAATTACTATTATTATGAATTTGACATATCTCGGGACCCTGGGGTCCCGGACCTTTGAAAGGCGTACTAGGGGCCGAAGCCAACTCGCAGAGGCCCTTTACATAATTCTAAATGATGAGGAGGCACCAACCGACGATTATCCCTGTATGCACCATGCAAGTGCACTCAAAGACAACCCCCGGTTGGTGTAGGACTATTGCAGAACATGGAAACAAAATATACTGGGCTATGGGTTTGGGTGGCTATAGTGGATCGGTCACCTTGAACTATGGAAGGACTATGTACCCTGCTTGACCAAAGATAATTATAATATTCACAGATAAAATGGCAGGCTGTGACTTGCACACTCAATAATGGGCCCCCGAAAACGGTCGCTAGCACATAGTGTCGTAGCGACAAGGGGGCAACATGTCCTGAGGTGCTTATGAGGAGTGGAGAGGTATTCCACGGCTATCAGAACAATCCCGGAAGTACGGTCAAGATCCCTACCAGCATCTTACTGAAATACTTCCTTCCTCCGAGCACGTTTGCTCTTGCGAATTTTCACTCAAGCCAGCCAATAAAGGCAAGAATGAGGTGGGAGCTCTGTTCCTCGTCAGTGTTCACTCCAGCCGGCCAATAAAGGCAAGCCAGAGGTGAGGAACAAGACTTCTCCCGAGAGATAGGGTCCGTGGGGTCGCTACTGCCCAACAGCTCCCCACATGCTGCCCTGCTGGTTCCTGTATCTTTCTTGGTCTGGCTCCTCACCCTAGACCTGATCCGGCAAAGTAAACTCTTCCGTCACAGAACTAGAGTTAGGAGCGCGCAAGCCCCACCACGACGCCAACGTAGAGATACGACGGTGGGGTATTATTATTATTATTATAATTATTTGGGGCTATTAGAGCGACATTTTGACTTTTTTTTTATATGCACGGGGAAATCCCCGTGCATATAAAAAAAAAGTCAGTCAAAATTTTCGATCCAGTTGGGTAAAATTACCCAACTGGATCGAAAATTTTGTTTTTAACTGTCATATAATTATGAGAATCGTAAGTAGCATTTAAGCACATTAGAATTACCTTTAAATCCACAATACCGTAACATAATAGTATTTAGGATAGCAGGCCATCGCCAATAGCGCTGCCGACTGTTATCCGCCGGGCGTTATCCTTAGGTTAGTCAAATCAACCGTAGGTAGGTTATACGTAGGTACCTACAGTGTAGAGACCGCACGTTTTACGATAGTGCAATGTACGGTCAAACGCATGTCCGAGGATGGTAAAAATTTGACTTGGGTAGCCTTTACTTCGTGGGTCTTCGTCTATTTTCGTCACGAGTTTTCGTGGTTCAAGTACCTAGCCATCACTGACGTGCCGTCCGTATATACTCAATAATGTTACCTACCAATTTTGTACCAAAAGAGACAACGTTACGTTTTGGTTTTGTTATCAAATTTTTATATTGGTTTTAAACTTTTCATAAACTAACGCTTCGACAGGTTCTGTACCTAGAGTCCGTCTCACGAAACAAGTCTCGCAGACGCGGCGCCACATGCATGCAACGAGATCAAAAATCTTTATCTATTTATTTACTTAAACGTTATATTACAGGCACTGGTTAATAAACTGCACGCACAATCATAAATAGAGAAAGGTATCTGAGGCAGCAGAGTTGTTGTAGAAATGTTGCTAACTATTTAATAATAATTATTATCTATGTAGTTCCACTTATTGCCGCGACACTTCTCTCGTGAAACGGGGACTCTACATCATTATTTGACGGTACCTAAAGTTCGTTTTTTAAACCCAGATACTAATTTGACAGGTGTAATGTCAAATTTCTATACTTAGTAAAAAACTCAAATACAAAAGTCAATGACAAGTCAATTGACATTAAATGTCAGATTAGTATCTGGAATTTAAAAAACAACCGACCAAGTGCGAGTCGGACTCGCGCACGAAGGGTTCCGTACCATTATCTATAAAAATCACGTCTGTTGTATGGGAGCCCGCCTTAAATATTTACTTTATTTTAATGTAATTATTTATTTTTAAAGTGAATATACAACTAAATATTCTGTGAATATTTCAAGCGTCTACCTGTTGCCGTTATTAATATCGAGCAAAAAACGGCAAAAAAATCACGTTTGTTGTATGGGAGCCCCACTTAAATATTTATTTTGTTCTGTTTTTAGTACCTATTTGTTGTGATAGCGGCAACAGAAATATATCATCTGTGAAAATTTCAACTGTCTAGCTATCATGGCTCATGAGATACAGCCTGGTGACAGACACGACAGACAGACGGACAGTGGAGTCTTAGTAATAGGGCACGGAACCCTAAAAACGAACTTTGTTCTGATGTTCTATGCCACGCGAAGTATTCTCATGGTAGATAAGTACAGTTCGGACCACCTACCTGTTGAAAGAACGTTTCCTTGAATTAATGACTTCCTTCCCAATACACCCGCAAAATCGCTCACAAAAACATTTCCTATTATGACATAAAGGAGATTCAGTAATATTTGCGGAGTGGTGTAGTAAGAAGTAAAGTGCGGCAAGGAAACAGTTTCCCGCCAGGACTAAGAGATTTAATTTAGATAAGTAGTGTGCCGACGACAGCTTGTTATGTGCGCTGCAATCAACAGAGTCTGAACGTTTGTAGCCATCTCCACAAATATCATCTTACTTTTTTGTGTCGTCGTAGGTAGTCTTTACAAGAAAACTTATGAAGTGGGTCGAGTTAAATAAATATTAACTTTTATCCATTATTTGTTTAGGTAGGTAGCTACTGTAAAATGTCTCAGGATTGCTGGAAACGTAAGATTTACTTACCGTTATTACCTACAGCTCAAGATCTTTTCTAGAGAGAAGGACCACCGTTGATTTTTTCTTAATTTCGAACGCTGAGAGACTGCTCTGGGAGTCAGGTCTATTCTCCGCCAAAGGGTATGCAAAACGGTCTTAAAGCATTAAACATTTTTATTTACCACACCCTAAAATATATTTTGTAATACCTAGGTAAAGAATGCCAGAAGCAGCAATGCACAGCGTTGTGCCGTGTCAACGTTTCTTCGCCGACCGGTGCCAAGTGTCGCGGCGTGGCAGGAGTCGTGAAATTTAATTTCCTACTAATTTCCCAACACTCGGTAGTTCACTGTTTACTCGCTCAACTACGGCCGAGGCGTCCCCAACCTTTGGCGCTTTTCAATTCCGTTCCATAGATTTGCATTTACATTTTTTCCGA
Source organism: Apamea epomidion (assembly GCA_947507525.1). Classification (NCBI taxonomy): domain Eukaryota; kingdom Metazoa; phylum Arthropoda; class Insecta; order Lepidoptera; family Noctuidae; genus Apamea; species Apamea epomidion. Next base: position 8,208,947 of record OX382226.1, on the reverse strand, counting down.
TGTTCCTATTCGTAAACTTCCCTGGTAAGTAATTAATAACTCCAGTTTTTATCCTCAAAGAGAAGCTAATTCATTATTCTTAATGGTTTCGTGAATTGCATGAGTTATATTAATTAAAAGTTGAAGCCTTTTAAAGTGTTTTGGAAGTTGTTACTAACTTAACGGTTGGAAATTATGGAGCAACTGAAACTTTGATTGCAAGTCATAGCGGGTGGCGAAGCGCCTCTTAAATGTTTTGAGCAAGAATTATTACGACCGCTCAACTTGTAACTTGTCCAACTAAACCTGCAATTAGAATTGAACCATCTGCTTTATATTGTTCTATAAAAGTAAAAAGCTAATGTTATATGTATTTAGTAACTAAAAACCGTAGACTCGTTTAATCTTTAGGTGGCTGTAAGTGTGTGCAATCTACATATATAATTAGGTATGTACTGACCTTATATTTAAATGATGACTAACAATACTTGATAGTAATTAAGTACGCAGTGTTTCAATACAAGTAGGTAAATAGGTACCTATTAAATAGTTGCACAATCATTTTGTACCTACTGATGCCTATTTCTGTGGCATTTTAATTGATTTCAAGAAGGTATTCTTACGTCCCTGAGCCATGATATTAAGGTTCCGAGGCAGACTCATTCAAGATGATACCATTAGTCCACGATAAACTTGCAGGATAGAGCGGTGGACCTAGAGAATTTGGAGATGACTGTAGCATAGATTTAAATATATCCATCTAGATAACTGTGCTGTCTTAGCTACAGAGATTTCGTAGCTTTGTAAACGCAGAAAATACTGCTACAAGTGAGGCGCTATACAAGTGCTGCATTTAGTTCACTGTGAGAACAAGAAGCGCTTGCCTCAATTTGCTAGTGGTCGCAAGTAACTGCAGAGCATGAGGTCCTGGGTTTGATGGTCTAGTCGGGCAGTGTTATTGGATTTTCCTAACAGGATATGTTTCAGTAGGTAAATGTCAATAGACCCGCCCCCAATTATGACGTAGTAGGACTTCTTAAACATAACTGGCAAAATGCGGCTGTTTTATTGTTAGGTACATTTCTGCCTAATTCTTAGGGAAATACAGGCATGCTATATGTTGTCTTTTAAAAATGTTTTTATCCAACAACGAGTAGGTAGTATGTAGGTACCTAATAAGTAGATGTAGGTATATAGTCCAGACGAGTAGTTACATTCTTATAAGTTGTCTAGCGCAGACGGTCGAATGTGATAAATCAGCGTTGCGAGCGGCTCCCGCGGACACTTTGCTAAATCAAGTGGGACTCGCGTGTTCATTGGCAAAGAAACCAGAGTGTTGAAGCTAGGACGTGGCTTTCAAAGGCTAGACATTTGTAATAAGCATAATTATGGCATTTGAAAGTTGCTTGTAGGAGCTACGAACATAAAGTAGCGGTAGGCAACCTTTTAGCTTGCAAGGGGTCACATAACTCACATACACAGCTACAAGAACGTATTTTGTTGCTCGAATTTGACAAGGGGGCGCTGTTGGTAAACATTTATGCAATTGTTTTATGTTGTGAAATGTATTGAAACACCAAAATGGCGGCGTTATTTCAGATTTGGTTCACGCGCCAAAAGAACCTTATAACGCAGTACCTACATTGTCGCAAAAAGAAATAAAGATAAAATAAAGTATAAAAATAAATCTTTATTCAGTATTAAAATTGGTAAAATATTTTCATAATCAAAAGTCATTTATTCAAATTAGGCTGAGAATCAGCACTTTTCGAACGTTAAAATTACAAAAGACAGTCCCCCAAAAACGCCCACCCTTCACCACTTCCTGTGCTACCCCTGGGAAGAAGATGTGGCGCAACAAACTCCCCAGCAGCACAGCTGTCTGTTCAGTTAGAAAATACTTGATTGTATACAATACTAGGTACCTATGTTAAGTAATGAATATTACAAGACACAGAACATAAAATTTAATTTTTGCCATAATATGTCAGCTAGCCACGACAATATACCAACAAATATAATAAAAACTATACGTACTCAAGCTAAAAAATAATGAATTAAAATTAAAATGTAAATAAAAACTTACTACCTAAATAAAAGCCTCCAGACATAAAGGGCGTGACAGTTTACATATTTATGAATTGCTGGGTTCTGGTCACATAGCTGTCACTTGAAGTCACAAATGATAAACTAGGACCATCGAAGTAAAATAAATAAATAAGTTAATACTAATAACAATAACAGGTCAGTAAGCAAATTCTGGAGAAAGAACATAAACATTGTCTTGAGTTAATTAGGGCGACCAACTATTCTTATTGTGTAAGTGGTCGTTGATGGAATGGAACGTTAGTGGAAAAAGCCTTTGAACAAAGGTTGGATTTAACTTGAGCTTTAAACGCATTAAAAGGCATATCTAGCAAAGAAGAGGGTATCTTGTTATAATAGGTTATACCAAACCCAACAAATGAGTTATCAACCTTATGAAGCCGGTGAAAGGGGGCACGTAGTTTGTCCTTATTTCTAGTGTTAACACTGTGAATATCATTGTTTTTAGTGTACAAGTGTAAATTTTGCCTAATATATAAGATGTTGGCGAAGATGAACTGAGCTGGTAAATTGCTCGAACAGCTCGTTTTTGAAGGACATATATACAGGGTGACAGGGACATCGACGCGCAATCTGTTACCATGGATCCAGCACATGATTCTAAACACCCTCACGTCGATAGATATCTTTGGTTGTTAAAAAAAAAGTTAGCTGTTCTATACATTTTGATCGCGTAGGTATTGCATTTTCCTATGAAACAGCACATTTTTTTTTTGTTAACCGACAGAATATTTCTACACAAGGGGGTATAAAATTATGTGCTTAATTTATGGTTACAGGTTGCGCGTCGATGTCCCTGCCACCCTGTATTTTGTATATCAGCGGCTTTGCCCCACAGCAGAATACCGTAGGACCTAACGCTGTGAAAATAAATAAAATAGACTAAACGAGCTGTATCAACGTCAGTGTATTGTCTTACTTTCCTGACGGCGTAGGCAGCCGAACTGAGCCTTCCTGCTAGATTTGATATATGAGGTCCCCACTGAAGTTTGGCATCTACTGTTAGTCCTAGAAAAAGTCTTAAAAATAATTTACAAAGGTTTAATAATGTTAGATGCCTGTACTACATAGGAGGAGTAGGTCGCACTTAGGATGTTATTAAAATGAAAATGATTAATAAACTGATGGGTGATTCCCGTATTTTTTAAATAATGTTCGCATTCTTATTTCAGTCGCAATTAAAAATACTTGTGAATTAGGTAGCTACATTTTGTCAGTTTTTGACTTTGATTGTCACTGGGACGCTTTTAAAAAATTGGAATTAGCCTTCTGATGTGGACAAACAAATTAAGAACCTCGTCTTTATTGATGTCGAGTGCATTATGTTTGGACAGAGAGACTGATTAAAATCAGTCTCGAATATTAGTACCTACTTTATAAAATGGTACCTACCAAATCAACAAAAAAAGAAAAAAAAAATTGCAGTCACCTATTTCCAAACACAAGGAAACCAGTTGACTTACTCGTATAAGCTGGAAACATAACATGATACTTCAGTTCCACGATAAATATTACGCTGACTGATATTATACGCATTATGTCCTCCCGGCCTCTGGTCATTCTAATAAATGTCTACTTATGCTTTGAATGCAAAGCTAGATTTCTATTTCGAATAATGGACGTGCGTAGTACTTACCTTTCCATCATAATTTATGGTCCATAACTTTTAATGGATTCCGCATTCCGCATGAGATCTTCACTGCATCCTGAGAAATGAAGTAAATTTTTTAATAAAATATTTATAATCCCCAATTACCTGGCGAAGCTTCGCCTTGTAATCAGCTGTAGGTAGTTACTAGAAATTATTTAGAAAAGCATAGTTTCTGTTTTATTATTATTAGATACTCATCACGTCTGTGAAGTTTTGCCAGATAATTTAATTGGACCTTGTATGAAAGAGCTTATCTTTAATATATTTTCGACCTAAGGGATAGCTGCTGTTTAATTCTCAAGCATTAATCAAAGAATAGGTCCTACAGTGACTGAAGTCTTCTTTAGAGTTCTCTAATTCAATTTAAGGTACTTAATAACGGGAGCTCTTCTAATACGATGCCTTCTAGATTCGTACTAAATTCGGTATTTACAGAATTGAGGGCGCGTATAAATCAGTGTCGTCCGGCCGCCCCCGTACAATGGCTGTCCGCCACTGTAATAATGTTATACAAACAAACCTACGCGCTACGACCTCATCCCTTAGCGTGAACTAACCAATGAGTTTGAGCTAAAAACGTCACACAAACTTACTTTGTTAATCATAATAAAATACTGGTTAAAATTCTCGAAAAAAAAAGTCATAATGCCATTAAGTGTGAAAAGAAGAAAATTGTTTACTTTTTCATTTGACCCTAAGTTAATGGCGTTTTCCTAGTTTTACATGTCAAAAACGTAAAGGCTTCCTTTCTTAATTTAGTTATAATATTTTTTCTTGGATAGTATTTTACGTGTTAATGTTTACGTCATAGTGTAGTGTAATGGTGGTCCCTTTAGTGCACGGTTTAGTGGGTAAAATCGTAGACAGAGAATGCTAAAAACATAACGTTAGGTCAGGTGACAGACAGGTGTCAGTAGCTGTCCCCTCGTTTCCGCGTTTCCCGCGTTAGGGTATTAGTGTTCTGTGGTTTCTACAATCTACTGTGTTATCTAGTCTTTAGATATTATATTTATAATAAAAGAATATCATAAATTATAATAGAATAATCTGCATTCGTATATCAGTATTGTGCCATTGTAAACAAATGCAGGAAGAAAAACGTTCATTTATTTATTCTCTAAAAGCAAACATTTCGTAAGCAACGGGAAATGGCTGGACGTCGCAAGCACTTTATAGCCACAAAACGGCCACAGCACAAGGCTGTATTCTCCATCAAGCACAAGGCTATATTTAAGAGCTGAAGACTATAAAAACGAAGATTTTTTTACAGGTCACTGCTTAAACCTTAGGTACCTAACACACACTTTTAGTGCTAAACTATTTAAGTACTTACTCAACTTTAAAACTGAAGTTTAAGTAAAATATGAGAAATATCTCAAAAAAAACCCTGTTTGACATTAAGTATACTTATGTACATGTTTGTAACCTTTTTATAATTATACAGGGATTAAACTTAGCCGAAAAATATAGAAAAATGGCGCAATTTTTTGGCGCACGCCTTTGACAGTTTCCTTTTTTTACGTTATATTTAGATGGCGCTATCTGCGTTTAGCTTTGCGTGAGATTTCCAATAGCCAACAGAATTGGTATTGTAAGTACTTATGGCTAAAATATTCAAGCTTTTTCAGTTCGCTGATTTATAACTTACCTACGGTTTCATTGGTATCGCTCACAAACATAATATTATTATTCCAGCTTTATTAAATTCTAGACAAAGCATTGATTATTATCTATCCTGTAGGTACAGTACTTTAGATTCCTCGTGTCAATTCAATTCGAAGCTTACCACCGTGTAGCAAATAATAGTACACACGATGACATATCAAGCTATTAATTTCCAGTTTTAGCTGACCTTGCATAGTATACGCTTTTCGTACAATGAGAGGTCAGTTTATACTGGAAACGTATAGCTTGATATGTCGTCGTGCGTACATTCCTGTAGGTTTGTATCGGGCTCGTGACAAAGGCGCGTCATTGGATGCCCAGCGTGTGCCAGTTGCAGCCACGTTGCAGTTATGTGGCATGCTCGCATGCTCGTATCAGTGTCGGCATCTGTTCCAACGACTGCGGCGAGCAGACACACGACAAGTGTACTTGCTCATACGGAAACATGTCACTAACTTGAACTCAGTGAAGTAATATGAAGATATCTACGTTTAGGTAAGCTTGACTCGTACGTATCGTCCTAAAACTTGGATTACAATAGATTTATGGTTCATTAGGCACCCCTTACCTGTCCTAAATTAAATTATAGCCTGTTTTCACTAACAATACTAACAATAGGCTACACCTAAATTAATGACTTTCAACCCTCGACTCAGCGCCGAAAGTTGATACTTCAACTGCGCGTTTTTGTTTAGGCATTCTTCATTTTGGTGTGGCTTAGTGTTAGTCAAAACGGGCATTAATTTTTTTTTTAACTAACCATAGTAAACGACCGTCCCACAGCTGGGCAAAGGTCCTCTGGTCTTCATATTCTTTAATGCTTTCAGTTATTTGCGTTCCAATTGAGGGACCACATTTGAATTTTGAGCTTTTGAATGCGTCAGCTTTTAGTAAAAGTTCTCAAACAATTGTAAATTCAGCCTCTAGTTTGTAAAAGTAGCCACTCAAAAGATACAATCGGTTAAAGGTGGTCCCTCAGTCGTGACTGACAGGCATCCATATTTCAAAATCTCTACTATGATTTTGCCAAAGTGACCTTTTTAGGCCCCCATGCATAATTTTGGTCAGATCAATACCTATTTATAGCTAAAGTAAACAAGACAATTTATTTCTCGTAATTTTAAGAACGTTCACAGTCTGATCTCAGTCTCAATCTGTCAAAAATACCTCTTTATTTCCTTAGATCAATAATAGTACTTATTGATCGAAGCTTATTTCCCAAAATTTTTGACAAGTTTTTCACATTGATTGTCGCTGAGATGAGATTGCGGTTTGATTTTGAACGTTTTTAATTACAGGAATTGGGCTTCAGATAGGTCGGTAAGTATGCGTGTCAATGCTATAGACATTGATAATACATAAGCTCAAAAACCTGTTTTCCTCAAAATTCGAACTAGATCTTTGAACTGAATAAGTAATTTGATTTTTTCTTTGTTCTAATTTCAGGCTAGTCACCTTTTCACTGAGCTCTAAGCAAGCGATACGAACAAAGCATCGAGCAAACAAAGCTTATTCAAATAGTTTCAGTCATCCACTAACGTATTTCAGTTAAGGTTCTAGAGTAGTTTATAAAATAGGGTTTAGTCCGTTTAGTTGTCTTTGTTCAGATGTTATTTAATTTAATTACGTTGAAATCAAGTTTTGCTTTTGCAATTTCGATTATTTTACATAACATACATAATCAGCCTTTAATGTCCCTCGAGAGGGTGTGGGCTGTAATCTACCACGCGGGCCTAGTGCGGGTTGGTAGATGCCACATGTCTTCGAATTTTTGATTCTAGGACATGCCGGTTTCCTTCACCGTTTTGAGAGCAGTGGCGATGAAATATTTTACACAAAGTAAAACGCCTGCCTGGGTACGAACCCACGACCTACAACTCGTAAGTCCCGGCCGTTACCACTGGGCCACCACTGCTCTCTCTCTTTCATTACTTTAGATTAACCTTAATAAGTATTACTACTTAATCAAAATGGCGGCATTTGTTGTTGATGCCTTGTTCAATAAAAGCAAGCGAGCGTCCTGACACGATACCTCCAGTACGTACCTACGAGTCCTACGACGATGAAAAGGCACCCTAATTCCGTAACACACCATTAATCTCAATCAAAATCATTTTGAAGGATATTGCTAATCCATTGCTTCAATGTTCGAATGTCTGCTCAACAACGTAAATGACGCTATTAATGTTGTTGAACTGTCAAAATTAAAGCCATTGCTACTGATAGTGTGTTATGCAATAACAAAGAAAGAAAGAAATAAAGAAAAAGTATTTATTGCGACTCGTACAGGATCTTAAACTAAACTAAACACATTTAAAACCATAACCATAACCCCACTGAACAGTCCTTTGAACTAACTGGGCGACCAGATCTATCGAACCATTTAAACTGCAAAAAAATAAAACGACCATAAACCATCGTCAGTTCGTGGGTCGGCTGTCGTTTTTTCTTTTCAATCTCTCGGTGGTAACGCAGTCTGTCGAGCCAGTGGGACAGACAGATAGGTCCGTCTGGTAGTCGCGCCGTCAGTCCGTCGGCATGCGGGCTGGCAAGCTTTGTGTGCACTACATACATCACGTCCTGCGCCGATTAGATAGCCATCGCTACCCTACAGGAACTTGTGCCGGCTGTATCCAAATTTCTATTAAGTTCTTGTGTGTCTTGTGTGTATTGCTATAGATAAACCAAGTAAATCTTGGGTTATCTATTGAATCGGAGGGTTATGAAAAGTTTTGACCATCATGTCATATACTTAGTGAGTTACATGAGTCGATTTTATTTCAGATAAGTACTTATAACGTAACTGTAAAAAAGTAGTGTAGTGAAAAAACCTAATATTACGTCTGTATTACCCGAATGATTGGGCAGAGGTTGTAGTTGTACCTTGTGCACCCAAATGTCGCTAACTGGCGAAATTTGGTTAAATCCAGAACAAAATATGCATTATTTACAGCATACACATACCATGACGTTTGATCTTCAGGACTCTAAGAAAGCCATTCCAATTTTACGTCATGTGTGACACGACAAACTTCTCGCAAAACTACCATTCCATCCAAATGCAAGTTAACCTTACACCCAAAAGCATCATAATCGTATTACCAGACAACTGAACGCCATTTTCAGCAGCTCCAAGCTTACGTAACATTGTTAATCAAACGCTGCACATTCATGATCGTAATTCAGTCTTTTCATTATCCGTAGTTGTCCGTACACTGATTAATTAACTCTACAAACCGGACGAGTAGTAATTACCGGACGGTGAGCAATGCCGGGGTCGGAGCTGGCCCGGGCTCGGCGCGCTCTACTCCTGCCTGATTAGCATTTCGTGCTAAGCCGCTTACGTAGGACCGAGTGATAAGTCTCCTAACTGTTTGTTGTGGTAGGTAGCGGGCCGGGTATAATGTAATGTCCTAAGATATAATGCTCATGGTTGTGACCCTCTTCTGAGCCTATGGAATAAATACCTCGGGTTATGAGACAAAAAACTAAAACTCGACTACTGACAAATAACGCTCTCAAAAGTATGAAATAAGAAAATATTCTCAACTGAAATTGTTATGTACAGTCAGCAAAGGAGATAAGTAACCAGGGTCGTCGGATATATATAGTTGAAGTTTAGTAAGAAACCGATGGATGTTTAATTTGCAAACATGAACTGTTTGTTTTCTATTAACTAAATTAAGTTTATTCGAAAACATGGCATCGGTTTCTTACTAAACTTCAACTTTATATATCCGACGACCCTGGTTACTTATCTCCTTTGCTGACCGTACAAACTATTCAATAATAATTATCGGCTATTAAATAAACAACTTACACGTAATATATTTTAATGTATTTAATACGTATTCATAGTGATGTTCAGAGGATAGCCATGGTCATATACCACTTTGCCAATGTATTGATTTGGTAGGGTAGGTGGTATAGGATACGACCAAGAATATCCTTTTTGCTTCGCCGTAGTCGAGTAAAAATGTCAAGCTGAAGAAGATCCTAAGAATCCAGGGAAATTAGTAGCTGACTAAAACTTACTTTCAAATTAATAAAGCAGCTGATCACGGTATTACTGAACATAGGTTCTACGTCCTTTAAATATGCAACAGCCTTACAGTCAACGACAGGCAAAGTTGGGATAAGCCATAATCAACACCTTTGGCAATCACAATGTGAACATCAATTTACTGAGAGCTCAAAATGCTCAAATACTCGTAATATTCATTAGGCACTGTATCCATTTTGTGAACCGCCAGTGCCACTGAAAACTTTGTCGAAGTCGCGTTTAATGTTGTCATGAAGGGCTACTGTGTACGAGTATACCTAATTTTTTTGTTGTCGGGGTAGAAATCCTCATGGATGTCCTCCGCAGTTGGGTAGGCGAAAGGGTCTGTCAGACTTTGACTAAAACCCCGGTGTTTCCTGGCACACATCACCAACCTTTCATTTCGTTTCCACGTTTCCAAAACAAGCCAGCACCGCTGAACCGCAGCGAATGCACAGGAAAAATACGTCAATATTTTTCCAATTCTAAAATATTTACGCAAATTACTTTCAATACGCAATACCAATTCGTATTCCAAACTTCTTAGCATGATATTGTGATCAATTTCCCCCAAGTGCGAATATCGTACGTTCATGAATTTTCTTCTCGAAGAAATAGCAAGTATAAAGTTCTCTCTATGTGTAGTAATGAAAAAACATGACGTAATATACCGCCTGATCAATATATTGGATCTGTGTGAGACGTGCTCCGGATTATCTCAGAGAATATAGTTTTTTTATGACTAAAATATATTTGACTCCAATTGCATTGTGTTATTTTTACGCGCTAGTGTTGAAGACCATAGTTTTATTGCGTGAAAATATGAACACGAATAGCTAGGACGAATTTTAAACTAGATCTTTTTTGAAACCTTAAGCCACAAAGAAAAATCTGATTTTGAAACCTTTGGAATACAGATACTCGCGAAAGTGTAACGCAAATACCTTTCTATATGGATTATGTACATAATAGGTAATAGGTAATAGGTACAGCGGGCTGGTGTCCGCAACTCCACGACAATGCGGTTATGTACATAATTACGTTTCCTTACCTCTGATAACGTTTGCAGCTGAACATAGGTCTCACAATAACTGCTTTAATGACCTTTCGCAATGCCATATTTTCCATTCCGAATAGACAGACTGTCGAATGCAGTCTGTGATCATTAGAAATCATGTAAAACAACGGTACTGTCAACCATCTCTGGCCATGGCTAAAGCGGTACTATTGTTTGGCAACTTTATTATCCAAGAAAATGCAAATAATACGAAGTTATGCTCTATGCAGGCTTTCTGACATTATTTTTTCGAGACCTTGCGAAGCGTGCTCAGTCCTCGTTAACACGTAGATAAAGATGTAAGATAACGTAACTACTGTAATTAGATGTTCCTTTGACATGCTACACGTAATCAATCATCTACGTGCCTATTACGTGCTGGTATTAGCTACAGACGCCAGCACATCAACCTACTACAATCTGTCAAATTTCTTTAATAGATTTTCAACTTTATCGCTAAAGCATTAGGTTCAAGGTTGATTGGGAAAATTTGACAGTTTCGGACAGCTTCATGTGCTGGCGTTTGTACCTTCCAGGAATCTTCTTCAAGGTAAACATTATTAGCACGTAGGCACATGGCTTAGAAGCCCTGTGGATTTGCGGTATCTAAAATTCTTCCATTCACTGTCATTATTTATATGTCCAATGTTAGACGTCACAAATTTTCGAAGCGGCCGTTTATAAATTAAGCTCTAGAAGTGCCCCATCAATAAACCGCGTTCCAATCGTTTGCATACATAAAGTTCATCGCAAGCAAATATGAGGCGGCAAGGCATAACGCGAGCGAACTTTGTTGGTTTGTTAGATGAGATGTTAATGTTCAAAAGTAGTTAAAGTGTTATCTATGCGCGAGTCTTAATTGCTAGCCAGCCAAAGTTGGCGTCTCCTGAGGCTAATGTTAATTTCAATAGCGTTGAATAACGTCACGGAGGCGACAAACGAACTTTTGTGGTTCCGCCTTAAGCTAAGAACAGATTTTGAACAGGCGACGCGAATTACTCGACTCCCGACTTTTATAGTGTGACAAATGTGTTCGCGGCTTTATGCAAGCAGAGTTTTAGCGCCACAGTAAAAATAAGATTAATTATTCAAAAATCATTTGGTGTTTGCTTTTGCTAAACGAAATTTTAATAAGAAATGTCGCTTTTACGCAGGAACGCGTTTTGATTACCAAATTAGATGTTTTATTTTAACAAAAAACAGTAATTGGTTCCGAGAAAGATTAGAATCTAACTTGAAACCAATTACTGACTAGGGAGGCGAGCTTCCTTCACGAAGTTGTTTATACAAGAAACTTGTATAAAGGCCTAATTTCAGCATTTTCAGTTTCAAAGAAAGAAGTTCCCAATCGGTTTGGGCGAACTTAGACCTTTTACGCACAATCAATACTTTCCTATCTGGGTTTGATAGACGACCCTTTACGTCAAAATTGTTTCTCGTTATAATGTGACGTAGAAGTATGGGCGAATAAACGTCGCGTCGTTTGTCATGCGATGCACCTTTGGCTACAATAATTATGATCTGCTCACGAATGGATACGTGCCTAGTACTCATGAATATGTAAATACTTTGCGACGGATTGGTATTCGCTATAAATGTAATCTGATATTCACGCCAAGTACTCGAAAATTTGTTGATTACATAGGTACTTCGGGTTATCGGATTTGGTGAGATCTCACACTCGATTTCTGAATTGTTTGTTGAGAACATTTATGGCTTAAATACTGTGCCGCTTTTTCCCTTCACTTTGGTTAAATTTCTTATTACATATTTTCTGGATCTGACTGTTGTTGTTAAACGTTTTACTATGGTGTCCTTATGCCAGCCATCCCCATTCGTTTGTTAAAAAAGATTATCGAGGGTGTTGTAGTATCGTTTTCCAAATTTTATTAGGTACTAGCTGTTGCCAGCGACTTCGTCTGCGATTCAGGATGAAAAGTAGCCTTTGTCTTTCTCCAGGTCATTCTCAAAAATTTGTGGCAAATTTCATCAAAATCCGTTCAGCCGTTTTAGCGTGAAAGCGTAACAAACAAACATACAAAAACCCAAATCTTTTCTCGTTATTATATTAGTTTAGATATCAAGTTGATATTCGGTTACGAAAAGCAATTGTTGTGTTCCATAAGGACTAAATTTTGATTCAGAAGGCATATTGCCTAACTAAATATTTAGAAATTTCTCCTGATTATTTTGCCTTTTTATGAAGCTTCGGGAGGCAGGTCTCAATCTTGCATTATGCCGGTAATGAAGTCGCTGCCGGCTAGGCCGTGCTAAGCTCGAGGGAACACTTGCAATTTCACACCCCCTACCCCCACTGGGAGTGAGGCTGATGAAGAGATAACTCACGGTGTGTTAGGTGATGCAATTTGAACGTATTTTTCTTTAAAAACGTTTAAAAAAAAATCGTGGACGCAGATGTCATTAAGTACGGTAGGTAGGTACAATATTATGTGGCGAAAAGTCCGTCAAATTGTTATTTCTTTGGTCTTATAGAGGTATGAGGAACCCGCTGTAAATTTCACTCATCCTCCATAGAAAAGGGAGGATCCTCCGATCAAACGGGTATCGTGGACAACTGTCCAACGATTGATGTCGGGACGTTGTATATGTCGTGGCCAGATCTTAGAATTGATCATTTTATGAAATGGTTATGTTTGTTAGTTAGTTGCGCGGAAAACTCTGCTAGCGCGATGCAGGATTTTGTGTGACGTCAGTAGTTCACATGTGGCGAAGTAGATGCCGCCACAGTCTATTTAAAATATCACCATAATATTTTGAAAAGGAATATGCTGGAGCTGTTCATGTTTCATCACCTCATAAGTACTTACTTGTTCCCCTATTGATAGATTAAAGTATCCAGAATACGGTCAAAAACTGTATTCAGTTTATATTTACTCGCCTCACAGTAAAATCACGGTCAACCGCTAGTGAGGTTAATCCCATCTTAGGTTTCCCAAAAAGTATCTTCAAAGCAAAATAATTTATTTAATAAATAAAATGTGGTCGGATTTGTAGTTATTACGAGGAATTTGAGGCCTTCTTTGGTATGAAAATACCTGGTAAGCTGGGCCAATGATTAAGGGACCGCAGAGTTCTTGCTATTAAATTAAATGTTACTACTTATTTAGTTATATTACGTGGTATTGTAACTTTCATGTGTTAACATAACATAGCATCACGCTTGTATTCCCCGAAGGATTAAGCAGTGGTGCACCTACAGTACACCCACATTTCGTCAGTTTGTTTAAGTCCCATGTAATAAGGGATATGAGGGGGCAAGCCTACCCTATTGCCATCAACCTGGTGCAAATCCAAACTCCGGGCTGCCACTGAGAAGTTCCAGATGGAAAAACCCAATACCACTTTGCCCGATCCAGAAATCAAACCCAGTACCTCATGCTCAGCAGTAGCGCATGCGACCACTAGACCAACGAGGATATAGCTATCGTCTATAGCAGTGTTTTTCAACCTTTTTCATGGCGTGGCCCCCTTAGTACGGAAAATATTTCGCTACCCCTTTCCCTCCGCTGCTTCTAACTTGGAATTCAAGTCTGTCACCTTGGCTACCTTTTGGTTAAACAGAAAAATAGAATTCCCATAATCAACCACTGAAGCTTTGAAGTTTTTGATTCCATTTGGCACTTCCTATAATTTTAAAGAAACGGTGGCCCCATTAGAGAGGCTTGGCGACGCCCTAGGGGGTCGCGACCCACACGTTGAAAAACATTGGTCTATAGAATATAGCTATAGGTAGTCTAATGATTTCTAGTCTACATTTGCGCTTCTTGCAATAGGTTTCCTATATCTATGGTAGCCATTAAAGGGGAAAAGTTTTGCAGTAGTGTAGTGTATCTATTTAATAGATATGTAAACACCTTGTCCTTCACACAAGCGCGGTAGCTGCTGTTAATGTTATTTGTCAGTCACGTGGAATGGCGGGAAAACAGGAAAGTGAAGCAGGGTCTAAACTATAGCGCTTGGTGTGGTAGTGAGCCAGTGAAGTGATATATTCGACATACTCGTAAATACGGAATCAATAGGATTCTAGAGCAGCTATTCTCTTGTAGTTTCTTGGCACTTACAGCGCATAGAACAGGTGCACAATAAGGGTCTTCGTCTTACACAAAGCAAAAGCTTTTTCATTGATTGTATAATTCTTAACTACACTCTACGTACCTAATAACATGCAAACTGGGTACTCAGTTAGCATCCCAATCTATATGCACGAAAAAATAGTTTGTCGGGTAAAATATTCATAGTATCGAGCACGGTTGGAAGGACGACACGCAGAAGGAGCACGAGCCCCGGCCCGCATATCCGCATGAACAATGTTATACGGCACTAGATTAAATTGAGCCCAATCTCGCCCACTATTGCATTGATTAATCCTTTGATACAGATTCTTCATTTCCTAGTTTCGCTGGCATGGAACACGCACACACACTTTGATTGAGTCAGCCCTTGCACTCAAACGAACCATTATTTTCGCGCAAAAACATTGATGTTCCATAAGCTTCAATGTCTTCGCGTGAGCAATATCTGCGCAATAGGCTATTTTCCTAAATAATTCTAATTAGTCCGTCAGTTAGATTATCAAAAAATATTGAACCCGTATTTTTTTTTTGTCAATTATATAAAAAATTATGAAGATATCGCCCGTTAAAGTTCTGCGTGACGTCACTTGCTTGCGATACTTTTGCAAGCGAGTGACGTTACGACCCCCACTCCCAAATTTTGACGCGCTTTATCTTTGTCATTTTTTGTTTGATTGACAAAAGAAAAAATACGTGTCCATTATTTTTCGATAATCTAACTGACGGACTAAATATAATAATTATTTTTTACCCAGGCAACTACCCTATTCTTATCCTACACGATGCAATTAAAATTTGGTGCAATAAAACGTTTAATCATTGTACAATCTTCAATATTAACCCTAAACGGCCAAGTTTTGAGCAGTGTTGGCCCAGTGATAACGGCCGCGACTTACAAGTAGTAGTTTCGAACCCAGACAGGCGCTTTACATTGTGTAAATCATTTAATCACCACTGCTCTCAAAACGGGTGAAGGAAAACATCGTGAGAAAACCGTTAATGTTAAACCGAAAATGTTCTACAACCAAAATTATGCCATATTTCCGTATACCCACTTAAAAGGTAAATTCTTAGAGAAATGTTATGTTCTTCAAGTTCATTTATTTCCCATTTGAGCTCCTCCTAAACTGGGGTATGTCTATGTGTGAGTGTGTATCTACGTAGTTGGTTATCTTTGGCATGGGTGAGCGAGAGCATCAATCACAGGACGTCAAGCATCCATTGTCTAAACAACACTGATTATATTATTGCTCAATCGTAATCGGTGCGTGGGAATAGTTTCTTAATGTAAGTGTCTGTGAGCGAAAGAAGTTCCGCATGGAGTAGTAAGTAGGTACCAAAACATGTAGTGGATAGATTTCTTGGTAGTTGCTTTATTCATTTCACATTACTTTTCACATCACAAGCACACACACAACAACCCAAAACAAAACATAATGCATGCGTTTTTACTCTTTTTCTTACTTTTATTTAATCTTGTAAACCATGCAGTAATATGACACAGTCCACTTGAGATTACTTTTTGTTGATCAGGTGAACCCCGACCGTAAACTACCTCCTAAAATACAGGTATACCCTAGCTTAGGAGGTAGAGTACTATTTCTTGTACAGAACTTTTAACTTAAGCTTTCAATGTATTTTAAACAGTCTTTTAAACTCTGTGTTTTTGTCTAAATAAAGATTTATTATTATTTTTATTTGTTTTTATCTAAATGCTCATACACAGGAGAGGCATGCGTCAAGTAGAGCCATCTTCAGCCGCCGACATGACTACGGCTGCCGTTGACAACGTGCTGCTCGTGTTTTTGAGCACCGTACTCAAATACACGAGCGACATGATGTCGCCGGCATTCGCCGACGCGTGTCAAGGGCTGCAGGTGCCTCTACCGTGCCGCGCTCCGCTCATGCACATAAGCGCTAAGAGACCTACACTACACTGTTCATCATCATCTGCCTAGCCTTTTCCCAACCTTGTTGGGTTGGCTTCCAGTCTAACCGGATGCAGCTGAATACCAGTTTTTTATATGAAGCGACTACCTCCACATCCTAGTTACTGGGTAATCCGATACCCGCATTGATAAGACTGGTTGCCAGACTTGCGGGCTCCTGACTACCCGTAACGACTGTCAAAGATCCACGAATGACAGCCGGGACCAACCGCTTAACGTGCTTTCTGAGCCACTGAGGGGTTTTGGTATGTAAAGATGGTCACCCATCCACAGCCCAACCGCGGCAAGCGTATCTTAACCTGATCGTTTGAACTGTGCAGCTGTTATTGTTAAACCTACACTACACTACACTAATGAAGAACAATTACTAATGATATGTGATGAACGGTTAATCTACCTTTGAACCTTTAGCTACCCTATATACCTTGAGTTATTAGTCATCATTATTAGAACAGAAGTACTTCGTTAGGAGAATTATTTTTCTGGCCGCTCTCCGTTCATTTTGTACAATTACTGCTCGGGTTTATAATTAGGTAACCAAGTAATTTCCTTAAAATCCAATTACGTTTGGCCCGGCTTATAGTTAGGTCTAAAACGACGGACCTCAGCCGCAACAAGAACATCGTTTTGGTTTAGTACGCCTTAAGTCTGTCTCTTAACCCTACTATTTTGAATAAAACGGTGCTTTATATGGGAGCAAATAGTCCCCATGGTATACAGATTTGCTGCTTCATTAATATGTATACCCTTTCTCTGTACATAGGTTTGGTTTAGTAAATATTTGTGCAAACGAGACGTGCGGTTCAGTTAAACGCGGATTTACTTTACCAGCTATTACATGGAACTAGTAACTACTACGTGAATGATCGTGTAGTACTTACTTATTCTTTACCCTACCAGTCCTGTCATCATGAGCACTGCACGCAACATGTCGTAGCATTGTAAATAAAAGCTCGTTGACACGCGTAGGCGCTTTGCTACGCGCGTAGCAACGCAGTATCGTACGTAGCCGCGGACTCTACGCACAGCTACGCACGAAACCGCAACGGCAGCTTGCGAACATGTGAACAGAACGTGCATTGTAGCTTTAGATATCGGTTCGTGTGAAATATCCCTAAAAGTAAACTGCAAGTAACCGTAAATTATGTATGCGTATTATCTGCAACGACATTACGTTAAAGCAAATAAATGCACTTTGAAGTAAAATGAAATGTCGAGTAGATTTGTATTGAATTGTCATCCGCACAGCAGCCTGCAGGTTTCATACACAAAGTTTATTGGACAGAAATTCTAATTTGTACAATTTGCACTAGGTGGGTCACACTTGCAGTAAGTTCAACAGAACAGCTCTATTCGAGGGTAGAAGTAGTTCATGTCAAAGTAGAAATTGGTTTTTCCAAATGGGATTTTAGTGTGAACAGTATTTTAGTTCTTTCAATATCAATCGTATAAAACAGCTTGCGGGCCTACTGCGCTGTTTAATTTAGAGCATCTACACTAGTCCGGCGTGTATCACTGATATTTTAAGTATTTTATAGGCTTCGCTACTCGTACCGGTCTAACTTTAATAATAGGAAGCTCTAGTAGGTATACAATTTGTTTTTTTTTTAATGTACAATGCGTCCATTTTATGCGTTACGTTCCTAAAGGTGTGGGTCTATTGAATAATTAGGACAGTCGGGCCTCTTCTATTTTATAATTCCTTTAATATTAAATTGGTACATTAAGAGTACTTGTAGGTATGTACATGCCTAATAGAATAGTCATCAACTCAGACTCATGCAGTCCAAAGAACTCTCCACAATAGGTAGTAATTCTCAAAAACAACAATGTGACAACGAGATTTCCGAAGTAAGTTCCTAGCAGATTTTCTTCTACATGTCTGTGAAACACGAAGCAAATTGTTAAAAAAGCCCCTTTAGACTTACATATATAAAATCACGCTTTCTTCCCATGGGCGTAGGCAGAAACTCCCCCTCACAGAGAGGAGGCCTGTGTCCCAGCAGTGGGAGCGTTATAGGCTGAATATGATGAGGCAGAAAGTACAGTACGCCACCTGCTCCGATCCTTACATACTCCTTTTGCTTCGTTTACGTTCATACATCTGAGGGGCAATTCTCGTAATTTTAAGAACATTCACAGTCTGATCTCAGTCTCAATCTGTCAAAAATACCTCTAATTTCCCTACATTTTGACAAGTTTTTGACATATGTTTGTCGCCGAGATGAGCCTGCGACTAGATTTTGAACGTTTGAAATTACGAGAATTGGCCTTCTGGTCATACAAGCACGCTGGTTTGCGAGTACCACGCACCTGACCTTTCTTAAGAACATCACAATATGGCCTCTTACGGCGTCCCCTCCCCCTTTACACTTATGATGTAAAAATACAAAATGATAAATAGGCGAACAGTTTTAGGGTGTCGTACGTGTTTGCGTCATGTTCATGTGTTCCTAAAATGTTAAAGGGTAGCAGAGCACTTTTTGTGTTCGTCCGGAACATTCGACTATTACATGGTTTTCACATTTGCTCACTATTCTGTATTTTCGCTTCTCGTGTCGCGTTTGCTCTTGTCTTTGTATGTTATTTTTGATGGCGAGAAAACATTAGAATGGAGTGGTCGAAGCCCAGCTTTACTTAAGCTTAGCCGGCAGAAATATAAACACGTCCTATATTTCAAAAGATCCTATAAAAACATATGGCTCCACATAACTAACATTCATATTTTCTTTGACGATCGTTGGCGATCAAAAAGTCAGATATCAAGTGATCGGATTTCAAACTATTCAGCCTATGAGCATCGCCCATTCATTAACATTTTCTAATGTAGATCAAATAAAGATTGATATAATTGATTCTATTAAATACTAACGTACATTTTTCACTTTATTGGCGATCTTATCAAGCACCTTTTGAATATTAATTATAGGTAGGTATTCAGTTAATGAAGAAATTAACATTTTTATTAATAAAATTATTGCTTTATTGATTTATTTTAATGTTACAGGCAAAGGTGTTAGTTTTTGTGCCTCATGTATTTTAAAAGGCGGAGGTAATTTCGCGGCCTCGTAAAACCAATGGCGGTGTCGCATGGCCAAGGAACCGCGCTGTGCGGCCTTTTATTTTTTATGGCAATCTTTCAACGCATTTAAAATATTATGATACTGCCTTATATTTCACGTGACCTCGTTTGACCGCTCACGTCTGTCGAATTTGCAAAAAAACGTCAAATGGACGAGAATATTCTTGGGATTATATTTTGCGAAGGTTTTCGTAAACAAACTTCGTCTGATTTCTAGTTGGTTTTTGGGACTGACAGGCGGGTACACTACAGAAATACGAAAAACTGAATTCCGTCAGTCACAAATACGAATTTCAAAATACCGATTTTCATAATTCCGAATGGTTCAAAATTCCGAATATAACGACACCGACTTATCATTACTCCTATTTTTATAATTCCTAAATTTCAACATTCCTAACGTTTATAATTACTATTCTCATAATACCGAGTTTCAATAGATCGAATAACAAAAAGTCCGACTTAATGATAATTCGAAACATCAAAAATACGAATTCCGATTATTAAAATACCGATTAATAGAAATCCGAAATAAAAACGCCTTGTAAAACTGAAGTGAAGTGATTCATCAATAATACAGGGGATTTGCAGCATGCAAGCAAGCATGCAGCATACAAGCAAGCATGCAGCCTGCAAGCAAGCATGCAACATGCAAGCAGGCATGCATCATGCAAGCAGACATGCAGCATACAAGCAGGCATGCAGCATGCAAGCAAGCATGCAGCATGCAAGCAGGCATGCAACATGCAGCAAGCATTTTCTCTGTCACGGCTCCGGCGCTGCGAGGTTTGGGCGGCCCCACGCGAGCTTATCGTCGCAGATGGTTTTAATTTTAACGCTCACCACCGCAGCCTCAGCCACGGCGGTGGGCCTGCTCCTCATCTCGCGGGTCGCCCCACTCCTCCGCGCCTACGCGGGCTTAAATTACACTCTAGGGGTAGGGCGGACAAGACTGCGTGAAGTTGGTTTTACAGCGATTCGTTTCTGGCACTAAATTTTGTAGCACAACATGTTGACTTTTTATGACAGTATTTTAATTTAATATTGAAAATGCTACCAAGTTACCGGCTATATATTTGTAACCAAATAATATTCCGTAAAATGTTGTTCCAGTATGGTGAAAATTATGGCAAATAAATCATTTGGCTAATGAAAAAATTTCAAAAGAGGCTTCGGCCAATAGCAAAATGTTATTTTGGTGAATCGGCGAAATATAGTTCGGTAAAATAATACCTATGACACATCTAAACAAACAACGCACATCACACACACAAAAAAAAAACACACATCTCAAAATAACACACACATACAAAAAAAAAAAACACAAAAAACACATCACATCTAAAAATATATGTCAAAAAAATGCATATAGCAAAAAAGACGTCGGTCAATATTTTACGATAAAATGAAATTCGCACAAATAAAATTCGGAAAAGTGATTCAGAATCCTAATTTTAGTAGTTTATTCGAAGTATTGAAAATCGGAATGTCGTTTTTCGGACCGAGAACCCTTCGAGCATTTGTTTCTTCGAACGTATGAAAATCGGAAACTAACAAATCGCATTTACGACTTTCGGTAAAATAAATTTCGTGATTTTTAATAATAGACATTATAATTCTTAGGTATTATGAAATTCGGACTTTTGAAAATCGGAACTTCGAAATTCAGAATAAAATATTTGGGTGTTCCCTTGACAGGCGTAACATTTCAGATGCAATAGGAACATATACTTGAATGTGAGACTTGAATAGAGTCTGCTTGTAGTTTATTTCGCTACCGACTTCCTGGTTTATAACTTAGGCAGGTTTTAAATTTGACTAAAACATTACCTACTTCGACTCCGTAAATTAATGATAAACTAATTTCTGCAGGTGCTAGAACGTAATTGATAGTCTTTCAAAGTGAGGACCTAAGTTGACCCATGAGCTTTCATATAGTATTATTTTCATAGTTCATACTTGTTAGTATTTTGGTGAAATAATAAGTAATAGTAGTGTAATTGTAAAACAGTTTGTGCGGCGGGTGATTGGTACTAACACTAGATAATAAGTTGTTTTAATATTATGTTACTAACACTTTATGGATTCTTTGGTCCGAAATAAAAATCTTTATTATTATTATTATTATAAGTAATTAATTACAGTTGTATCCGTAGACGAAGAAAACTATCTTTCTAGTGGTTGGAATCTGCAGCATACATTATATGTATACATAAACTCAAGCTGATAGCTAGTGGATTGTATTTGATAGTGGACTGTAGAAATGAAACGATAGAAACACGTATAGCAATATTATAAATTTATATTAGAAAATTAAGACAAAGACCTGACAACCGCTCAGACGTAACAACAGCAACGAACCAAACAAAAACAACATAAAAAACTATATTTAAAAAACATGACATTTATAGTACAAAAAAGGTCGCACCACAGCCAGTCGCCAACATACTGGAGCCCCAGTGGAACACTAACAACCGGTGGAGACTGACTAGGGTGCGGCTTCTATTAAAACAAGTTTTCGGGCCGGTCGGTGCAGGAGGCCGCCCCTGGTACGGACGTCTGCTACGCGGACCGCTCCGTCAGATCCTATGTACACCTTTCCTATCCTTCCAAGGGGCCATAAACCACGAGGCAGGTTAGGGTCAGCGATCAGCACCACATCCCCCTCACTCAGATTTGTTGTGTTGCTGGTGGGGAGGCCTCTCGGTCGGAGCGTCGGCAGATACTCACGTACCCATCGTACCCAGAATTTATCAGCGAGTCGCAAGGTTCTACGCCAGTCGCACCTTCTCAGCAAGTCTGCGTCCGTGAGTGTTGAAGTCCATGGCACGACAGAAGATGTACCAAGAATGAAATGAAATGGCGTTATTGCCTCTGGTGAGTCGGGAGATGTAGGAACATACGTCAACGGCCGCGAATTTACAATGGCTTCTGCCTCCATCAAAAGCGTCGCCAGCACGTCTTCCTTGAGCGGTTGGTTGGTGAGGCAGGTTTTCAGTGCTGTTTTTACGGTTCGCACGAGCCTTTCCCACGCACCGCCCATGAATGGAGAAGCAGGCGGAATGAAGCGCCATTCGATTTTGTGATTGGTGGCGTATTCTTGTACCAAGTCGTCATGTAGGTCGCGTAGCTCACGGGAGGCCCCAACGAAGTTTGTGCCATTGTCCGAAAAAATAGTTGTAGGTGATCCTCGGCGAGCAATGAAGCGTCTCAGGCTCATTATGGCGGCGTCTGATGATAGTGAAGTGACTAATTCTAAGTGAAGCGCTCTCGTCACTAAGCACGTGTATAATGCGACATACCTCTTCTCTTGGCGACGGTATATTTTTAACATAATAGGACCAAAATAGTCGAGGCCGACGTGTGTGAAGGGCCTTTTGTGATGGTCGAGTCTTTCAAGGGGTAGGTTGCCGATCTGGGGTTGACTTGGTTGGGTTTTCCATCTTCGGCATTGTAAACAGGCGTGTGCTACGCTACGAATGCTGTCTCGTGCTCTAAGTATCCAATATTTCTGTCGGAGTTCGTTCAGCACTAGTTCGTTGAAGTGATGCGACGCTCTGTTGTGTTCATAGAGGATGAGTAGTCGTACAGCATGGTTGTGTAGCTCGAAGGACCAAAATGATAGCTAGTGGATTGTATTTGATAGTGGACTGTAGAAATGAAACGATAGAAACACGTACAGTAATATTATAAATTTATATTAGAAAATTAAGACAAAGACCTGACAACCGCCCAGACGTAACAACAGCAACGAACCAAACAAAAACAACATAAAAAACTATATTTAAAAAACATGACATTTATAGTACAAAAAAGGTCGCACCACAGCCAGTCGCCAACACAAGCCTTTTTCCCATGGGGGTAGGCAGAAACTACCGAATGCCACCTGCTACGATCCTTACATCCTCCTCATCCTTAATCTACAGCAATTTGGTAATAACCCCAATTTCGAATTTGCCAAATACGTTGTTTACGATTTTTGGAAAAAATGGTATTGGGGTGTCCATTAGATAAGCCTTTTTTTGACAGATGGAACTAGTGATTGCAGCAACACACAATACAATGATTTATACACTTACGGTATTATAATGACTGTAAGAAGTCATAAATAAGATAATGCAATTAGTTTTATTACGCATTTTAAAGTTACTTTTACGTAATCTGGAATATGTAGGTATGTGGTATATTTACGTTTTTTTCACGGCAGCTGCAGTTTGCAGAGCAAATTGTTTAAAAGTTTTCCTCGGAAAATTGGAAAATCCGTCACCGTTTCCCACGAAACCTTATTATGCAGTATATCTCGCGTCGATTTTTCCGTGAATGTGCCCCAAACGTAATAAGTGTCTCGCGTTGTTACCGAGCTCCGATTCAGATTTATTTGCAATCAGCCCGTTCACTGTGAAATTGGCCCACAATCACACTCACGTTTAATCAACTCTGTTTCTCTGTGATTGAAACGGATACCCGTCACTATATGCTAATGTAACCACGTATTTATATACCCTCGAAAATATATGAGCATTTAGATGGGATGCTCTTATATACGCCTAAATTACCTAGGTATGTAGTTACAAGGCACGCTGGCCTTTCTGCAATGCAGGATCATTAGTATTATTACTGCTTTTGAAAGTAGGTTATGCATGTAATAAAAGTAAGCACTAGGTAGGTGCGATGTTGTAAATTGTGCAGTAATGTTGGTGCTACTTTAGTATTTACTACCTAAGTACGTGTAGGGAATGTAGGTAGGTAGGCACCACTGGATTGAGTACGTTGACATTTCAACCGGCTTGGGAGGTAGACTAACTGACTGCGCATGATAAGGTTTCTTGTGTCCTTAGATAAGCGAAGAAACTTATCACTTTTTTATGTAAAACTATATTAATTAGCACTTTAAAAGTTGTGTGGAAATCGGTTGTTCTGGTATGGGCAAGTGATACGGGGGAATGAGGAAAACGTCGTGAGGAAAGTTTTGAGTAGGAATGTCGATGGCTATAAGAGTAGGGGAAGACCAAAGAAACGATGGATGGACTGTGTGAATGATGATATGGTTACAAAGGGGGTGACTATCGAGATGACGACTAATAGAGAAGTATGGAAGAAAAATAATTATTTGGGATAAGGGCAGGAGATATGTAGATGATGAATTAGCATCTACTTAAATTGAAGAATTACGGCCAGAATTAATTGCAAACACTACAAAAATGTAATATTATGAAGTGAAGAACTGCCATTATTTGTAAGAGACATGGTGATAACCGGATGCAGTGTTTTTTAAGTTTAAACATGAGGCAATTTATGCTTATTAGCGGCAAAATTTATCCGTCGTCCCCACCTGCCCGACGCTTGTACTAATTAATGTATAGTTGGGTTATCAGACAGGCTGCAATCAAGATGCATTCATTCAAGATAAGAGTATTAACAGTTTTTGTTATTATAAAATGCGGCGTCGGCTTCACTTGGTAAGGGATTTTTTTTGTTTTGTTTCTTGTTGATTTATCCTTATTTTGGTGGCTTAATAAAGCCAACACGAGCTTTCGGCATAAAAGTAACGTTTCCTTTGCAATCTCTTCGTATCGGGTTATTAACGTTAACTTGGTATATATGGGCACATGTGCTTGATTAAGATAATTTAGTATCATGTTTATGTATTCAGGTTTTGGGGACCGCTGTTGTGTTCCTTTTTTATTTAGCCCGCGTGGCGGATTACGGCCCTATGACCAGAGGAGGCCTGTGTCCCAACAGTGGGAACATTATAGGCTGATTATGCTATGCGGCATAAGCTAATTTGGTTATTTATATTCAGTTGTTTTTTTTTTTGCTCTTAACTTTAATATTATGGGCAAAGCCTTTCTTACAATTGCTTATGTTATGTTCAAAATGACATAGTGATTGTATAATCAAAGCCATTAAATCCAACTAGGCTGAAAATCAGCACTTTTTGAACGTCAAAATGACATAAGACAGTCTCCCATAGCGCCGGCCCTACACTACTTCCTAGAGCTTTAGCTGTGAAGAAGTAGCGCAACAAACCAGCAGCACAGCTGTTTGTTCAGTTAGAAGAGCTTGATAATTGAACTTGGTCCTATTACCCAAATCTAACATCATCATCTGCCTAGCCTTTTCCCAACTATGTTGGGGTTGGCTTCCAGTCTAACCGGACGCAGCTGAATGCAAGTATTTTACATGCAGCGACTGCCTATCTGACTCCACGACCCGGTTATTGTGTAATACGATACCCCTTGGTAAGACTGGTTGTCAGACTTTCGGGCTTCTGACGACCCGTAACAACTGTCAAAGATCCACGAATGACAGCCGGGACCAACGGCAAATCTAACATGAACATTAAATAGGACAACTATGATATTATCATTTCAGAATATCCCAAGCAAGTTCTGGTCGACTTTGCACTTCGAGTTTAACCAGAAAGGCTGTATCAGCATTAATAAGTGCAAAACTAATTATTGTGGTAAACAATCGGCCGGTTAAGTTGGAACACAGTTGGAACTGGCGATGGCTGGCCGATAGTGGGCTAGCGGGGGCGGAAGCTCGCGAGATAGTGTGGCGGGGAAATTTATCGATGCAGCGGTGCCCATAGGCTGTTGTTTCTGTCGCTTGTGTAATGAAATCTGCTTTGAACTGTGCTGGATTGTGTGCTTCTGATGTTGATTTACTGTGGTTTGCTGTTTGCGTGATTCGTGAAAGGGCTGCTTTTTAGGGTCCGTACATAGAGGGTGTCAGCGGAACCCTATTACTAAGACTCCGCTGTCCGTCCGTTTGTCTATCTGTTAGCGGGCTGTATCTCGTGAACCGTAACCGACAGTTGCCATTTTCATAGAATGTGTTTTTTTATGGCCGCTATAACAACAAATAATAAAAATAAAATAATGTTACTTTAGGGGGAATTACAAGCAACGTTTTTTTTTTAAATGTATTGTTAAATATTGTACGATAGTATGGAACTCTTCGTGTGCGAGTCCGACACGCACTTGGCCAGTTTTTTTATACTGAAACTATGCCTTTTCGAGATTTCGGTGATAAAACGCTTATAGCGGCTTGTTTAATTTTGGCTGGCTTTTTACTGTGGAAAGCAAATACTACAAACTAGGTTTCAGTGTTAATATAAGATTGTAAATCACTACAGCTTGTGAAACTCCATCCATTATGTTGATTCCTTATTACGATAGCCTAAATAAAGCTATCAAATACTTGATAAAGATCTATTTGTTCCTACATCACTCATACACGAATACAATCTAGATTCTCACATTGTCACGTAAGGTCACCATAATGGAATAACTTATAGCAAAAAGAAATTCAACTTGTATTATTAATTTTCGCCCAAAGAATCAGCATTACCATGCAACGTGGCAACGCTGCCAGCTAGTTGGGCACTATTCATATTGACAGCGACGAATTTTTTGATGCCCTATATTCATTTCCTTACTTCCTAGCTAATATTATAAATACGAAAGTAAGTTTGTTACGTTTTCACGCTAAAACGGCTGAACGGATTTGGATGAAATTTGGCACGTGGGTAGATCATGACCTGGAGAAGGACATAGGCTACTTTTCATACTGGATCGCAGACGAAGTCGCGGGCAACAGATAGTATTTTATAAATATGAAAGTTTATATGTACATAGTTTGTTCTCTCGATCACGCAAAAACGGCGGAACGGATTTGGATGTTTGGCACACAGATAATATTTTTTATATCGGTAAACCGACTTCCACGCGGACAAAAGCTAGCCTCAATATTTTATGTTGTGGTGGCTTCACACGAATTGCCATTAATTTCTCCTTCAACACGATAATGATACCACAAAAGCGTCCAAACCTTAATATAACTATCGAGTTTCACGTTATCAACGGAAGTACAAAGCTAATGCTCGCTACATTTCGGTGTGAATAGACGTCCGGGTGTCCGGGGCGTCCGGCGAGAAGACGGCATTGTGCCCGTGTCCGGACCGGACGCCAGAAGACAGTTTCATGATTAATTAATATTCCTAATGCTTCCGTGCGAACCGGCCTTTACAAAAACATCGAGTTTATTTGAGCATGTGTGTGTATGACATGTGAATGTACGTGTGTGTGAGAAAAGGGATACGAAACAAAAACGCTGTTTCATGAACGTGAGCCGTGATTTCTCATTCTGTTCGGAATAAATTGAGAACTACGAATAAACGTGGGTAATATATGTGTATACTTTTCAGGTTAAACTGAAAACTAACAGCAACAGTCAACTAAATAACTTTACAGTTGACT
Organism: Apamea epomidion; assembly: GCA_947507525.1. Taxonomy (NCBI): domain Eukaryota; kingdom Metazoa; phylum Arthropoda; class Insecta; order Lepidoptera; family Noctuidae; genus Apamea; species Apamea epomidion. The sequence goes on along the minus strand of OX382226.1, from coordinate 8,181,058 downwards.
ACCTACTCTTCTCGCGCAAACAAGAGAGTTTGTTTGTTTGAACGCGCTAATCTCTGGAAATACGACGTCTCGTAACTTTTTTTAAAATTTGATAGCCCTATTCTTGAGGAAGGCTATTTAACATCATGCTAGGACTAAGGAGTCGAGCAAAAAAAGAACGGTAAGTGAAAAAGAAGCAATAGCACTAGCTTCTGATAAAAATAATACTAGCTTCTGATAATAATAATACTAGCTTCTGATAATAATAATACCAGCTTCTGATAATAATAATACTAGCTTCTGATAATAATAATACCAGCTTCTGATAATAATAATACCAGCTTCTGATAATAATAATACCAGCTTCTGATAATAATAATACTAGCTTCTGATAATAATAATATTACCTTCTGATAATAATAATAATACTAGCTTTTGATAATAATAATACTAGCTTCTGATAATAATAATATTAGCTTCTGATAATAATAATACTAGCTTCTGCCCGCGACTTCGTCCTCGTGAAATTTCTTGTTCACCCGACCCACCCCATCGCATCGCATCGCCTGTCCGCGCTACTACTTTGTTTTCGCTTAGCGTTCTTCCGACTTTTTTCCCTGAGTAGCCTATAGCCTTATCAAATGCAGAAGGTGAACATTTTCAAATCCAACTGTTAGTTTCAGAGATTAGTGCGTCAAATAAACTCTTGAGCTTTATTATTAGTATAGATTTGATAGTTCAGCACGCAACGTTGCATTTGCCTGCTTCGGAAATGCAATTCAATGCATTTTCATATAATATTCCACAAAATAAACACATAAACCTTAGTAGCAAGTAACAACATCGTTAAATGTAAGTTTTTAAGATCGCAAAGTGGATGTAATAAATTGCGACAGTAATGATCCCGTTCGAAGATAAATGGACCAGGGAGGCTTAGCCGGAGCTGGCACACGACAGGAACATGAAATTTTTATTAGACAATTAAATCCTATGCACTTTTCACTTAACGTTGCTTTTGCTAATAAAGTTAACTTCGAAGATACTCGTAATTAGGTAAGGTAACTGTGTTTACAGTTTTATAGGTAACTAGCGACCTCACACTTCGCACCGTTTTTACGACTTGACTAGACATCGATATTTCTTTAGTTCGTCTCGTGGTTGCATGCACATCTGCTGGGTTGTCGGCTGGGTTTAATTCCCAGGTCGGGCAAAGTGTTATTGGGTTTCCTATTAGGAATTTCTTATTAACAGCGGTTGACCCTGCGCCTGATTTCTCCCTGGTCGTGTCGGCATGCCGTCTCATCGGACTATGAGAGTAAAGGAACAGAGGGTGCACCTGTGTCTGCAAGTGCGCACACACTTGTGCACTAGAATATCTCCTCCGTACTTGGCTAATGGCGTTGAGATTGCCACCGTGACCGAAATCAGTCGGGAGGATATTAATAATGTATTATACAGTTAAACCTCCCGCAATAAATTCTCTAAATAGTTATTAACTGAATCAAAATCTCCCGAATCAAAACGGAATCCGGTGCGTAGTTTAGAAGAACCACGGCCGTTGTTCCCGGCAGACATTTGATAGATCTTTGAAAGTCGTTACGGGTCATCAGAAGCTGGAGTCTGACAACCAGTCTTACCAAGGGGTATCGTCTTATTCAGTAACTGGGTTGTGGAGATCAGATAGGCAGTCGTTTCATGTAAAATGCTGGTATTCAGCTGCATGCGGTTAGACTGGAAGCTGACCTCAACATAGTTGGGAAAAGGCTAGGCAGATGATCAGTTTAGAAGAACAACGCGGTTATACAGACAGACACGAAAAGCGACTTTAATTTAGAAATACCATGCACTTTTCACGTTTGTAGTTTTATTGGTAATTTGCAGCTAACTGTTTGACGTCAACCTATTGAACTATCAGCTGCTAGGTCGTGAGATGTATCACGCGTCGTCATAGTACGATTCCGTTAGGAATTGAATGTTTAGGGAACATTTTGTTTCTCTGGATGAATGTGCAAGAATGGGTTTTATTTTCTAGCCGATTCAATTAGGCTTTTCTTTCCGATTTCATTTAAGGTTCACTTTAGCCCTCTTTTAATTTTAGAACTAGACTGTCCTAATGATATTAAATGTCGTCTTTCACACTTAAAGGAAACAGAGACTGTAGAAATTATACAGGAGTCTTATATCATGTGGCACATTGCCTAACCCTGATCTACCGGGTCAACAATAATCGGAGAACTTCCGAAAAAATTACCAATGCGATAGACGTCCAATTTATGGAACCAAATATAATCACTATTATGAAATGATACGAACCTATATTCCTGTAAGTAGATATTTTAAGACACTTTTATCTACACGTTAATATTTTGTTGATCAATATTTTAAAACTAAATGGCGACGGCATTTCCCAGCTGACTGATCCTTGAGAAGAAATGCCGAAACAAACTCAGAGGTCATGGTCTCCTTAGGATTTAGTGTGAGTCTAACAATGCAGGGCCATGTCTGCAAGGGCCTTTTGAAGAAAGAGCCATTGCAGCTTTGAGTTGACCTGCCCCAACAGACGGCATGCATGTATCAGGGGGCTTACCACCAGCTCTTATATCAGGGCAGAAGTTGAATTGCACTGCTTATTTGTACTTAGTCATAGAACAAAAAGGCAGTGCAGTTCAACTTCTCATCCCCTGTCATTGTGTAGCTTAACCCTATTTTATTTTCATAGAACAACGTGTGGAACGTTGTTCTATGACTGACACAAATTACTCACAAAACGTGATTACGTCATAAGCGACATTTACATTTAAAGTTTAGCGCTTACAGCAATTCGTGCCGCACACTTCTCTGAATTACATAACGGGAACTAAATTATGTACTCATTTGTGTAACACGAACTGTGAAACTGGATGTGGTTTACGTAACGATTATTTTATTGATTTGTTATTTACACTCACATGTCTGCTCACCCCTGTCTGCTTTTAACAATAAACTGCAATCATTAATCTGTTTATCACCTGTTGTAATTATACTAATAACTAGTTTCTGCCTACGACTTCGTGCACGTAAAACATACATAAGGAATTTTCGAAATTGGATCATTACTTCTACTTAGATATTACCTCCTACATCCAATCTAACAAACTTTTCCTCTTTATAATATTAGTGTAAATTAAGTAGTAATCCCAAATTTCCCGTTTCATCACTCAGACCCAGTTAACAGTTCTCAAATTCCAGGGGTGATCAAATGTCTGTTTCTGAAAACTCTTTTCGAAAGCTACAACGCTAACTGAAACTACTGAAAACTAGACTACTATCCTGGGAAACGGTTAGAGTAAGTAGCTATTTAAGCTAGAAAGATGCAGTCATTATAGGCAAACGTTACATACAAACAAGGTCGACTTAATAGCTTCTATAAATCCATAAGCTTGTATCAAATTAAATATTTAAATAAGAAGCAGTTATGCAGAAAAGCGCCACGCCAGAGAATTAAGATATCAATAGATTTATTAGCGTAATTTCGTTTATATTTCGATCTGTGTGGGCAGCGGAAATGCGAGTTTTGACACACGCACCTCAGGCTCGGTTAATTGTTCGTCGTCCAATGTCGCAACGTGCATGGGACATCTGTCTGAATGAATAGTGGCCATTTGTTTAGGAAATCTTTCTTTAATACCTCACACGTAGGCTATATCTCCAAATGAAATATCTTTATCTAAGAATTTGAATAAAGACATTAGTTTATCGCATGCACGGACAGACAAGAAGACTTAATTGACATGTTCTAATGATAGCTTAGTTAAATTAAATTCTCGAATGTCGTTTTTCGATAAAGTGAAATCCCTTGATCTCGTTAACCGAAATAGAATCCAGATTAACGAATTCTCAAGTCGGCGAAAAGTTAATTGGCATCGTCAAACGTCTGGATACGAGTACTCTTGTCGTCACAAAGGACCAATTTTAAATAATATGAATGATTAAACCAATTTTACGTATTTCACCAACTCGCATTGGGCCCGCGTGGTGGTTTATGGCCCACTGCCTCTCACAGAGAGGAGGCATGTGTCCCAGCACTGGGAACGTTATAGGTTAATTAAGTAATTTTTTTTTTTTTTTCTTTATTTTAAGGGCTTTATCGCTAATTACGTATTTGTATTCGATTTCATGTCATGATTTCGATTATTCCGCAACTGAAGATTTTATGCTTGAAATATTTTTGCTTGTTATGCCATTTGAATTCTGTTTTAATGACCAGAGATATTAATTAGAAAAAAGATTTTAACCGCAGAGGTAACGCTGCAGTTTGCAACGTTTTACGTCATAATTAAATGTGTTACTAGTAGCTTCCTATATATTATGGCACTTCATTTGGTCCTGACCCACGAAGTGCACATTTCGTATGACACGGTCACAATTTCGATCCAGTATTCCTACAAGGGAGCGACTACTTCATTTATTGAAATGGTTATAAATGCATCGGACGTGATATGGTGAATGTAATCCAAGCCTTTGCAACTTGGTATACCTACACTAGTGGGTTAATTGCGAAAGACAGTATCAGTAGCAATGGCTTTCGTTTTGACAGTTCAACAACATTTATTGCGTCATTTACGTTGTTGAGCAGATACATTTTTGGAACATATGTAGCAATGGATTAGCAAGTTCCGTAAAAATTATTCAGATAGTGTGTTACGCAATAAAGGTACAGTTTATGTATTACATAGCGGTAATAATGTAAACAAGATAAAGATAGCTGTTTGTTATAATTCAATTTTATCTTGTACACACCACTCAAGTTTGTAAAGGTTGGTGAAAAATGGTCCTTTACGCCTGTGATCTAACTGTATTTATCTATCCCACGGAATGCGAACGATTTTCGTAACAGGAAGGTCAAAAATCTGGGTAGCGGGATCGTCCGAAAGGGTTACCGCTGTCCTGGAACATAAAGGGCTAAGGAAGGAACACGGGTGGGTTTTAGTCAGTAAGAGTCTGACAGTCCCTTCCGCTCCACCCAGAGCGGGAGGGGTCATTTGATGATTTCCCATCCTCAAAATAAAAGGTAAAAAATCTAACATCCCATCATTCGTTGGGTCTTAACCCTACCCTCTATCAAAACTTGTGTCCATTTCTGGCAAAGTGAAATAAAACCAACTCCATCAGTATGCAAGTAGCTCGTACCCTGGTAATGTATTGGAAATACTATTAATGGCCCCTTCGCTGAACATCGTTTGGCGTGTCGGACGTCGACGCCCAAATGAGATTCAAATATCGAACTTAATGTGAGGAATAATATTCCGAAGTGCTTTTTACAGGGCTTGGTACTCAAATTATGGTGGAATAGGTGCTAACTATTCTATTAAGTACCTATACAGTTTTAGCGGTCCTAATGGCAGTTATTTTAGTAAATGCATAATCAGCCTACAACTTTCCCACTGCTGGGACACAGACCTCCTCTCGGTGAGAGGGAGTGGGCCGTAAACTACCACGCGGGTGGCGGGCCCAGTGTGGGTTGGCGGATGTCACATGTCTTCAAAATGTTGTTTTCTGAATTTGCTGGTTTCCTTGCGAGCAGTGAGGATGAAATAATTTACACAAAGTAAAGCGCCTGTCTGAGTTCGAACCTACGACCTACAACTTGTAATTTGCGGCCGTTACCATTGGGCCACCACAGGTGTAAATGGTTCTATCATAATAAATGCAAAGTAATTTCTAGTAGGTATATAATCCATAGTATTTATGTCGGTTACTATAGAGCACTCTGTAAACAGACCGTCCAAGGAAACACCATACCTATTAATGTAGGCTAACACTTTATTCGAGTAGGTATATAATAATAATAATAATTTATTTAATAAAAAACGTTTACAAAAGCCAAGAGTGGCAAATTTCCCATACAATTATAGTGCCTAAAAATAAACTACAACTAAAACATTTTTAAAATATGAGACTTAGGTAGTAAAAATAAGGTTCATTTCAAGATAAACTGTTAAAGGTAATAAAATAAGGTCAAGTGATAATTTTATTCTAAAAATACTCAATACTTTATTGCATTCCATAATGTGTACATATGATAGTTGGTATGTCAAAACATCGAATCAATTATGGACCCTGTTGGGCACAGCAAAGTTAGTTTTTAATTGGAGACAGTATGAAGGCGCTTTTTGTTAAGAAAAAAATATAAATATTAAATTAAAATAGTATCATTTATTTTATGGTTTTTACTTAGAATATAATGGCGCTGATTCCCTTGTTCCCAAACTGAACTAAATTTAAGTTCAGTGCATCTTCTTTTTCTTTCTATTTCATTAAGAAAAGGACAGAAGATAAAATATTAGTTTAGTCCTGTCAAATTAAGATACTCCATAGACAGATTTGACGTGATTAAAAACATGGCTACTAAAAGTACGTCAATTTACGTCAGGCGCTGACTAATTTGACAGGAATAAACTAATATTTATCTTCTATCCTTTTCTAAATTAAATAGAAAGAAAAAGCATTGAACTTAAATTTAGTTTAGTTTGTGAACAAGGGAATCGACGCCATTGTTGCATACACATTGGATACATCTAGCCAACCCCTTCAGTTCTGCTGAATGTGCTTATGTTGGGTGTCGGTTTACCGCAGCAGTGCAAGTGGGGTTAAATCAGATCGCTATTGCAGTGGTCGGGTGTTAATAGTAGTGTATACCATCGATAATTGATCAACTGAACACTATATTACCTTCTAACGAGTATAAGGGCACAAAATACCCGATCTTCATGGACAAATTACAGTGACATAATTATAGTGAAAATAAAGTCTAAAGTTATGATGATAAAAATAGAAGCAAAAGTGCAGAAACATGAAACTCGCACAATTATTGGTTTTGATAAATCCAGATTATAGGAGTCTGCCCAGCACCCAAATTGCGTAATACAATTTCAATCACAATGTGAATGGTTTTGAAGGATATTTTTTTTTTTTAAAGATCATAGTATCCTTCCGTTACCGTCAATATACATATTTGAAGTAGCTGCTTTCGCTAAACAAAATCCTCATTTATTTACTTTAGCATCTACAGCTTTCAATCGGACCCAAAGGGGCGAAAGTCGTCTATGCGTTCCAAAAACGAATACTGCCTTGATGTATAAAAGTGTCTTTCACATGGCAACAGTTCTATTTAATTAATTGCCAAAAGAGCAAAAAAATTTACATATAGACTTATTTAAACCAAAACTGAGAAGTTTGCTATGTCAAAAACGTTATTATAGTTTATCGGATTTTTTATCAGATACATTTTGACATTTTAATGTAATTTTTGTAATGTAATGTCATTTGCTTCTTTGACTATATTATAATCACAAATCATAATTATTTATTTAAATCTGAATTATTTTTGACATTTACCTAACAAATTATTTTGACATTTACCTAACAAATTATTTTGACGTTTATCTAACAAATTATTTTGACATTTACATAACAAATTATTTTGACTTTTTTTCCTATAGTAATCAAATAATACAATCATTTATATGGTTAATTTGTAGTTTAGTACGAGTAAGCTCTTTATTTGCATGTAAATATTTTAATTAATTATTTTTGTATGCCTATAATAGGCTGATCATAGCGCACATTAACCTAAAACATGTCCAACCACTGTACCTACCTATGTATCACAAATAAAATATTTCTGATTTCTGAATCCATTTCCTCAAACAATAAAAAAGTAATTGGTCTGCTTCATATGTTCGAAAAATTCAACAGCTCAACGTAAATAACTCAATAAATGTTGTTAAACTGTCAAAATGAAATCCATTGCTACTGTTAGTGTATTACGAAATTACCCCGCAGGCCTACAACACCGCATCATACTATGCTCAAGTTAGGAACGTGTCAGGCAAAAATATTTATGTATTGAAAAGTATGAGACCATGCCCATTAGACCGTTCCGTCACTGACTGCCACCGTTACGTGCCATGCACCGAGTATCAACAATTGTTGGCTAGAGTATTTTACCGGTGCCGATACGCTCCGTGCATGGCACGCGACGGCGACGTTGCCAAACCAGTGCGCGCAGGCGGCGAAGAGATGACCATACGGGTTATAACCGCGTATAATGATACTTCTAAACCCGTTATAAACGTGTTGCCAGTTTGTTACCGTCAGTTCAACAAGACACACGTACGCATTCGATGTTAAAATGGAGGACGAAAAACTAATTGAAATGGTCCGCAAATACGAATTTATATATAATTTAAAACATCCAAAATATATGGATAATATCAAGAAAGAAATTGCGTGGAAGGAAATTGGGGAGCAACTAAAACAATCCGGTAAGTTTTTTATTATTTATTTTCATATAGTTAATAATGTTAGTTAATGTTAGATCTTGTATTAAGAAAAAACGCCAGTCAACATCCGAACGTTTGTTTATCGTGGATACTAATATTATAAATGTGATAGTTTGTCATCACGCAAAAACGACTGAACGGATTTGGATGAAATTGGTATTGGCCTTAATTGGCATTTTTGTTTGGTTTATAACCTGGATTAACACATTTTAATCCAAAAGTACGTTCCCGTAACATATTTTCCGACATCCACGCTAATGAAGCCGCTGGCAAAAGCTAGTTCATAATATTTGGAGAGATATTGTAAAATGGACCGCGAGATTTTGTAAAACGATTCCTAATACTTATTTAGAATATACCCACAGTTCGTTTACACCACCCATATCATAGAAATCCAATGTAATATTATAATGCCATTAATTAGTTTGAAATTTTATTTTCCAGCTGTTGCTTGTAAACAAAGGTGGCAATGCCTTAGAGATGCATACAGGAGGGCTTTAAATAAAAAAAAAGGAAAAAGCGGACAAGCAGCCAGAAATATAAAAATATGGAAATATGAAAATGAAATGGCATTTGTGGTTCCCTTTTTCGTGGAAAGAAAAACTAAAGATTCCGTCGAAATTACAAGCGAGGAGGAGGTCTCTGACAATGCCGATGAACACCACTCACTAGAATCCAACGCTTCGGAAAAGGCCAACACCGATATTGAGATCGACGATACAGCTGATGTTAGTGATGCCAACAGAATATCAGACGAAGTTCCTCAAAATGAGTCACAGCTAAAAATATATACCAAGAAGCTAAAAGCAGTAAAGAGAAAAGCAGTCCAATCAGAGCTATCAGCATCTGCTATATTAATGGCAAAATTGCTCGAAGACCACAACAAACTCCAGCCACCCCGAGGACATGACGAGTTAGATCGGTTTTTTTTAAACATGTCTGACACTGTTAAGAAGTTCTCACCGTATGTGCAAGCTCTGGCAAAGAATAAGATATTTAATTTGGTGTCTGAAATGGAATTACAACAACTGGCCCCACCTAGCTCTACTCCAGTTAGTGAACCGCCAACAAGTCCTGACAACTGGAATGATCAGAAACAACATTGTTTTCCATAAATTTATTATGCGCAATAAAAAATAATTTATTAATAATTATAATCAGCCTATATTGTTCCTACCGCTAGGACAACGGCCTCTTCTCTGTGTGAGGGTAATCCACCACGCGGGCCCAGTGCGGGTTGGTAGAAGTCACATGCCTACGAATTTTTGGTTCTAGGACCTGCCGGTTTCCTCACGATGTTTTCTTTTACCATTTCGAGAGCAATGGTGATGAAATAAATGACACAACGTGAAGCGCCTGGCTGGATACCGCTGGATGCCGCTACCACTGGGCCACTGGGCCACTGGGCCACTGGGCCACTGGGCCACTGGGCCACTGGGCCACTGGGCCACTGGGCCACTGGGCCACTGGGCCACTGTATCTCCTAAAATAAAGGATGAACGAACATTTTTAGCGTTTTACTTACCGTAGACACACTACTAGCTTTTCTCACGGTGCAAGACTTTCTCTAAATGTGGTGTTTCTTCTGCAACTAAACACCACCCTAATTACGTAACACATTTTCAATTACAATCTAAGTCATTTTGTCAGGCGGGAGGAGACGCCCAGGTGTCATCACTGCGAGGATCGCCCAGAGGACACGGTGGAGCATACGGTGGAGGTCTGCCCCGCTTGGGCAGAGCACCGCCGTGTCCTCGTAGAGGCGATCGGCAGCGGCGGCGACCTCTCGCGTCCGGCCCTGGTTCAAGCCATGGTCCGTGGCGAGAGGGAGTGGGAGGCGGTCACCTCCTTCTGCGAAGCAGTCATGCTAGGAGGCGGGATGGGCGAGGGAGAGATCCTCACGCCTCAGCCGCCGCGGGAGACGCTCCGGGCGTCGGGAGCCGCGTGACGACTCCCGGCCACCGTAGGCGCGGGCCTGCGGGCGGAGAGCAATGGGTAGCTCTTCGTCCGATCAGGACCAGGCCCGTGCCGGACGGCGCGTATGTGTTCCACGCGCGCCTCAAAGAGATGTCAGCATAGTTGACGGGGCCCGACAGGGCCGAAGCCTGTCGGGGTAGCGGGATCGTCGGAAAGGGTTACCTACCGCTTCTCTGGAACATAAAGGGCTAAAGAAGGAACACGGGTGGGTTTTAGTCAGTAAGAGTCTGACACTCCGTTCTGCTCCACCCAGAGCGGGAGGGGTCATTTGATGATTTCCCATGCTCAAATAAAAAAAAAAAAGGGTATCGCTAATCCATTGCTTCATATGTTCGAAAAATTTGTCTGCTCAACAACATAAATAACGCAATGAATTGTATTAAACTGTCAAAATGAAAGTCATTTCTAGCTACTGATAGTGTGTTACATAATTACCTCACAGAAGCAAAGCGTTATAAAAGAAAATAATTAATGACTTATCGACATTTTTAAGCCATCACCTTTCATAAGAATTCAATAAGACTCACTCAAGACTAAAAAATAAATAACTAAGCTTTTTTTTTCCATAAACTAGTGCGAAGCTCGCACCCCATTACCTGAACTTTCATTTCAATTCCCGATCCAGTCATAAAAATGAAATGGCTTTTCAAATAGCGGATTTGGTATCGCATTTTGTGTTCCGGACTCGTAATATACTGGACGCGGATGTTTATTAAATCCGTGGATATTGAGGCCTTATTTACATATAATGTACAAGTAAATAGGAACTGCACGGAATGACAGGCGGAATGGCCGTTATTAATGTTTGTATTTAGAATTTTAGACTAGCCCTGTCTCTAGTTACAACGAATTGGAAGTATAGTTTTCCATTTTCCGGAATGAAAAGTGCTATTTATTTTTTCGATTAAATTGTTGTTGACGTTGAAATGCTGGAAACTGACGCACAAACTAATTTTCCACAGCATAAGCATAATCAGCCTTCACTGTTCCCACTGCTGGGACACAGGCCTCGTCTATGTGAGAGGGAGTGGGCCATAATCCACAACGCGGGCCCAGTGCGGGTTGGCGGATGTCACATGTCTTCGAATGTTTGGTCCTAGGACATGCCGGTTCCCTCACGATGTTTTCCTTCCCCATTTCGGGAGCCGTGGTGATGAAATAATTTACCAAAAGGGCCTGCTTGGGTTCGAACCCACAACCTACAGCTCGTAAGTCGCGGCCGCTAGTACTGGGCCACCACACCACTGTTCTTTTTAATTACCACGTTTCGTTCTATTATTTTGATGAGATTTCGAATCAAATTGGTAAGAAAACAAATGATTATGTAATTTGTTTACTCAACTAATTTACAACGTCTGGTTTAATTAATATCATCATCTTCCTGACCTTGTCTCAGTTAATTGCGGTCAGCGCAACAAAGAAAGAAAGAAAATGCATTTATTTGCGGCACACGTTTTCTCCTTCCATTCTTTCCTTGTCAACTGTCACGCTATCATTTACTCTCTTCAGTTACATATAATTTAAGGTGCCTACATTTTGGATAGGTGTAGTACCTATTTTATACAACTTTCGTAGTAGATTAACGAAGTTTGACCGACCTCAACATATAATATCTATCTATCTATCTTCTATGTATCTATCTATCTATATAAATAAAAATGAATCACCGAAATGTATGTACGCGCATAACTTCCGATCGACTGCAATTGGATAATTCTCTTTTTTTGTGTTTGTTATTGTTTGGAAAAGGCCTTATACAAATATAAGGTTTGTATATGTAGAAGAAAATTAAAAGAAAAAAAAAATGGCGGTACGACGTTCAGCTAGTGAAAGTGCGAGCAAAATATGAATTTCAGCTGAACTATTACGAGCTCTTAATGCCATCTAGTTCAGTTAAACCTGCCCATACCCCTATACAATTGGTTATAGTTAGGCTCTAGACACACGGACCGCATTTCAACGCAATCCAACCGCAAATTGCAGTTCGGATGCAGTTTGAATGCAGTTGACACGACTGCATCTCTGCATATCTGTGTCAACTGCATTCAAACTGATGCGATTGCAGTTGAAATGCGGTCCGTCTGTCTAGAGCCTTAGAGGAACGCGGCTATTCATAAGAATACCTGTGTTTATGTGTGTGTTCTGTGCTGTGCTATGTTCAGCGACGAAGTACTAGGTAGTACATCGTCGCTGAAGGGTCGTTTAATGACTGGCCGGAAATAGGCGTTCGGGACGCGCGCGAAACACGCGTCGCCGAATTACGCCCGGATTTAGTCATTCAAAGGGTTTTCCTTTCATAACAACATGGGAAATCATTAATATTCATCGAAATATGCAAATAAATAAATAAACTACTAAATACGAAGATAAAAATACCCAGACAGATTGTTATTATAAATTATGGCTAGCTAAATATTTTTTACACATTGTCAAGCCATTATAGCAAGAATGAGCATGTTGACATAAATAAAATGATATTTATAGTAATATAATGGAAATCTATAATAACGGTTTACATAGTATCATAAACAAATAATCTAGCCATATCGTCCTGTTAAATCGCGCTACAAGCAATTCCGCTGTGGGTCTCTCATAATTTTGCATTTTACTTCTGTTTTAGAAACTTATTTGAATAATTTACGTAGGTGTAACAAGGGGCGAGAGGTATTTGAGTAGCGACCAGTTTGCGATCCTCCTCAATTTATAGTGTCGGGTGTGACAGGTCCTGGTCGCCTGGCGCCGCCACCAGACGGTCGAACATAAAAATTTGCGGCGAATCGTCGTCCATTTAGACCCAAAAACTAAAACGATGTTTTACAAAATTGAATCGGAGCGCGATTTACAAAAACGTCCGCGCGGAGACATTCGCCTCGGGTTGAATGGATGGGGATAACGACGTGGTGACCACTTTTTGGCCACAAACCCGTTTCGGCTGACCGCTCAAAAGACGCTATCTGTCGCGGAATCTCAGATATTGATATAAAACCACGTACGTTTTGCATTGTAATTTCATATGTGTGCAACATTATATCGCGATAGGACAGCAACAAGTGAATCACGTTATAAATGACTCGCCCGATGTTATATGTTTTTATTTTGGGTTCGTCCGCTAAGTTATGCGGCTCCACACCAGACCTGGCATTTAAATCGATTAAATAAAAATACCTTTTCTAAAAACCCTTTTTCTGATCTCATGATTCCACAACGTGCTAATAATATTTGTGTCCTACTTTAGTAGTATATGTTTTCAACTCTTCAGGCAGTTTTAGAGGTTGATAGACGACAAAAGAGATTTTCTTAATTTGGTTCCGTATAGCAATAAAGTAAATCTTATCACAAATTAGGGATTTAGACCACTAATTTATTAGTTTACATCAATAAATTTCTCCGTTATTTGCATAATTATAGCTCGTTATGATTTCCTAATGCCCAATAGAGTCGGTTAAGAAGGATGTGTCGGCTTAACGTCGTTCGTGGGAGCAAGAAACAAGATGGCCGGCTCAGATGGGTACTGACATGTTCTTCCGCTGAGAAATCACCGACGACCCCGACTCATCATTAATAAGGAGATAGTGAAGTAAATCCCGTTTTCAGATTACCGACGAAAGACTGATTTATGTAGGAAATGAAAAGAAAAGAAAGAAAATACATTTATTTGGGGTAAACATGACGCAAAGAAAAAACAAGCTTAAAATACAATGTCAAATTAAATTAGCTAGCGAAACTTCACCCTCGTGTTGAACTTTGTGAAACATTTTGAAGGAACAGGAGATACAAGTATTTCTATTGAAGATAGATAAGGTAACCGAATTAATAATGTAGCAAACATTCAGTCTCATAAATAAACTCCAAACATTACAGAAAATCTAGTTAAGCTTGAAGCGATTAACCACGACACAATTACCGGAGCTACGCCATTTGATTTCCAGTTCCAAATAGATTTATTTGTAACAGGCTGCCTTCTAATTTAGCGTAACTTGCCCCAAACACGTAAATAGTTTTAATCTAAATTCGAGCAAACATTTTGTTTTAACATAGCAATGTAATGTTACTAGATTTCTGTGGAATGATAATTGAAATTGTAAGCTTAACTCTTAAGCAAGTAAATTATGCAGAGAGACTATTGAACAAATACTTGGATACATGTCGAGTGACACTTGACAGGTATAGTAATAAAACTCTCTATTTTGTGTAGTTTGATCTGCAGTTTAAATGTCTTCGGCATGAATATAAAAAATAAGCGCCAATAAAAATAGATGTAATAGCGAGTCTAATAGTGACAGTGGAAAGATGGCCGAAGCATAAATATTAAAATTACGGGCGACGCAATTCCACGCTCGGACGGCACGCCACTTGAGACCACATTATCACAATTTTTTAAACAAAATTGACATTTGTCGCGTTATAGCATCCACGTGCCGCGCACACAACGTAATTTAATCTATTACAGAATGGAGAATTTATAGCCACATAAGAATCGAAAGGTCAAGATGTAGTTTCGGAGTTTTATGAACTTTCTGCTTCTGTTTTGAATTTTTTATACGGTTTAATGCGCGGCGTTCATCATAAAAGTCTACGTAGACGGCGGTGGCATCATTGTGCTCGTTGGAAGTTGTGCGACACTAAATTTTACGAGCGTGTCGCAGTCGCAAAGGTTATGGCAGTCGCAGTTACTCGCGCTAGATAATGCCGATATCAGTTTGCTGTCGCTGTGTATTTACCACGGCTGGACTTGACACTAAGAGCTGGAGTTTCGATTATATGGAACGAAATAAAAGCGACACTATTTTACGGTTATTGAGATTAACCCCATTGCGATGTAGTAGCAATTTTTAAACATTGTAACTAGCATTTATGGATTCTTGAAGCAACGTGCATTTAGTTTCTAAGAACAAAGGTATTTCAGCTTGGAAGTAAGTTTTGGTACAGCAGGTTATACATGAGATGAACCATATTAGGATCTACTCTATTTTCTTCAATTTTCTGACAGTGCAAAACAAGGATTTCCAAGTGGATAGTATGAAAAAAAAAAACTACTTATATACTTTCCACTTGAAACACCGACATTCTCTATTGCTCTATCGGGTAACCAATAAATCCTAATCCATAAAAAATTATCAATTACAATGAATGCACATTCACAGCACACATCACAGCTCACACGCTGTACCGATAACATATCCTTTCAACGCTTATATTTCATCTAAGTATCATGATTATTGACAGCTTGTTTTCCCCACAATAGGATCGGCACTTCCTCCACTTTGTTCATCATGTGTCCCTAGTACATGAAAGGTCTTTGACCTAATATTGAAATTTTGTTTATCGTTTTTGGTATATTTTGTGTGGGCATTTGCTCTGTTAATGAGTATGAACAATGGACGGGCATCAGATTGCGTCTTGGTGGGCGTCTGCGCTTCGTGGGTGTAGATATTATGTACTGACGCTTCATTAAAGATAGGAAATACACTCATCATTGCTTCCCACTCGAGGTTTAAGAGTTTCAATGGTTATTATGTGAATTTGCGATTTTATAACAGTGTTGTTTATTAGGTAGGTGCTGTTGTAAGGTTTTTCGCTTTCAGACATTGAGATGAAGACGGATAAAGTCTTTCAATATTTATTTATTTTCCAAGGCACCAAGTCCCAATATACTAATCACAAATACATTATAATTATTATTTTTTTGTCTAGCGCCCCTACTTTCCCACTGCTGGGCAAAGGCTTCTCCAAGTCCTTTCACGAACTCTTTTCCCGCGCCACTTAGAAAATTCATTACATCATTAAAATAAAATACATTTACAAACAATAAAATCTTTTAGTTAAAAATAAAAACATAATGGCGCCGATTCCCTTGTTCACAAACTAAACTAAATTTAAGATCAGTGCATCTTTTTCTTTCTATTGCATTAAGAAAAGGACAGAAGATAAATATTAGTTTAGTCCTGTCAAATTAGTCTCGCCTGACGTAAATTTACCTATTTTTAGTATCCATGTTTTTAATCACGTCTAAAGTGTCTATAGAGTATCTTAATTTGACAGGATTAAACTAATATTTATCTTCTGTCCTTTTCTTAATGAAATAGTAAGAAAAAGATGCACTGGACTTAAATTTAGTTAGTTTGTGAACAAGAGAATCAGCGCCATTGTTGTGTTCAAAAAGGTCTTCGTCAACTTTATCTTTAATCTCTGAAGCACTGTTTGGCATAAGTATCAAATGCTTGTTTTTTTCTCAATAACAAATTATTCTCCCTAAGTTTGTAGACTGTCCATTTCACTAGCTTAACTTATTTGTGACTGTAAGTCATAAATTTGCATTTAGCGCTGTAACTTGTGAAACTTTGGCACAAAAACGATTGGAAGGCAAAGCCCTGACATGCACTTTTCGAAGTTTGAGTTATGAGCCATCAAAATGTATGAGTCGTAGACAACTAAGCTGGGATGAAGGAAGTGTATTACAAATTTTGAGAAAGAAGATTGGTATTGTTGTCTTTAAAAGATCGCTTTTAGCGATAAAACGTCCACTGTGTCACCGTTTGTGAAATTTCTACATTTATATAGTGTACATAATATAGAGTATTTATTCTATTTGTTAGCTATAAATATGTTGATGTAGAATCATTTATTTTTTTAGGTTGGTGCTACATGTATTTTCTTCCATAGTTCTCTTTTAGTCGTCATCCCGGTAGTCACCCCCTTTAACACAAAATAATAACTACTAAATAATAACACTAACCTAACCAAATTTTTCTGACTTCGAGTAGAAACAAACCATACTTACTTATAAATGAGGTTTGTTTCAAAAACCAAACAAAGGAACAGCGCGTGTGAAACTAAACACATTCATTTGGTTTTTAGCTTTTTTGGGACTGGCTACTACAGTATAATTTGTGATAATTATTGTTTTATTTGTATTTACGTAAGAATGTTTGTTGTATTTCGGGGAGGTCTATATAATGTTCAGCTGTAGTGACGATGTCAGACGTCTTTTGGCTTATTTGATGGTGATGTTTAATTTTAAAACTTGTCAATTTGTACCTAAGTACTTGTGATCGTCGTTACATAATCAGCCTAAAATGTTCCCACTGCTGGGACACAGGTCTCTTCTCGCTAATCCACCACGCGGGCCCAGTGCGGGTTGGTAGATATCACATGTCTTCGCATTTTTGGTTCTAGGACATGCCGGTTTCCTCACGATGTGTTCCTTCACCGTTTTGAGATCATCATTATCTCCTGAAAAGTCCATCGTCATAATTCACAATCACTTACCAGATATAGCATGGTCCTATTACAATTATATTCATCCTTAATTCCCTTATCTAAGACTTACGGATGAATACTGAATTTTCTGTTACAAATCCATGTTTCGTTTTACCCATTTTCGTTTAAACAACATTAGGTACTATTTCAAACCAAATATAAAATAGATTTACGACGTCGAGACGGGGTGTGTCTGTGTGTGTTTGTTTAGTTTGTGCACAGCGGGTAGGTATCAACACATTCATTGTGCGCTGCTTACGAGGCGTTTTGGTCGACGAGCCATTAACAGTATATGAGTATGGACGTTTGAGTGTTTCCTTCATAATGTTCGGGAAGTGCGGGTGTTGCTGTTATGTGTTTAGGTAGAACTAAACTAATTTAGGACTTACAATTGTTACAAAACTTGACTTTACAAAAGTTCTGAATTTATTTTTAGTATTAGTTGAGGGAATTTCTAGCTATTTTCGCAAACATTTAGGTAATAACGTTTTCTATTTTCCCTTTAAAAAAATAAATTGAGTTGTCCAAATTTGTGTAAAGAGTATGAAAAGTTTCAATAGGATCAACGAAAATTAATAAAATATGCCTAATAGAGGTATTGTTTAGTTCGAGATAGTTTCCGTAGTAGGACCTACTTTATTGTACCGATATCTTTTTGTAACGTTATGGGAGTGACTAAACATCTCTTTAACTATGAGGTGGGAGGTGCGGACCGAATGTTTGCCGAAGTAAATGGGTGGCCTCTTGCCATTTTGTGACATAATGTTTAGCGCCTTGCCACAAGGTCAGTGCAGCAGCATTGGCAGGCCTCATAAAGGTCACACAGGAAAAGCTTGAGCATAATCAGCCTGTAACGTTCCCACAGCTGAGACACAGGCCTCCTCTCCGTTGAACACACAGTCTTTAGATATCTGCACAGCATCCACGAATATTATAACATCGCCAGCACCATTCAATCTCGCAGTACCATAAAGCCATAAACATGCTTATAACTTGCGCAAAACTATGCAATTAGCTGGTATGCCATTATAGTGTTCACCAATCAAGAAACTTTTGTGCAAATTACAGACAGGTGTATTCCGGGCTTTAGCGGTTTGTACTGACAGTCGTCGGCGTCGTCTGTGGTGTCGGCGCGCCCTGCGCCCTGGCTGCGACCGTAATGCTTGAGGAATACCAGTTTTTGGCCCGTCATAACGATAGGTGCGGACATCGGTACTAAATATTTGTTCTGAAATGTCACTTGAGAAAGTTTTCTCGGAAAATTCAGCGTTTATGGGCGTGGAATGAAAGCTGGCCTGTATTTGTTCTTTAAATGGACAAGGGAATGATTGTTATATTTTTAATTGACTTTTGGAAGACAGTTTATCGGCTTCGATTCTCGCTTTTAAAATTACTCCAGTTCAAAGACAAATTTTGCGTCGTAAAAATCTATCATCATTCGACAGTAAAAGTTTGAAACCATGACATTGCGTTTTGCCTTAAACCGGACTAGCAGAGACGATATGACCACTGTTTAAGCACACAAAAGGGGTGTAGTTTCCACCACCTTGAATAAAATAAGCGTGAACGTCAGCGTCAATCTTCCCAGCCAACACACACAGCCCAACACAGTTTGAAAAACCCAACTGTGTTAGGATCGGCTTTCAGTCTAACCGGATGAAGCTGAATAACAATATTTTACATGAAGCAACTTCCTATCTGATCTCCACACCCCTCCCAGTAACTGGGTAAGTAAGACAATATCTCTGGGTAAGACTGGTTGTCAGACTTTCGGACTTCTGACTACCCATAACGATTGTCAAAGATCTACTAATGAGACCCGGGGGTATGGCTCGAGTCACGGAGGGGTGTATGTAATAGATGGTCACCCATCTACGAAGCGACCGTAGCAAGCGAAGCTTTACTCTCGATCGACCCGTGCGGCTGTTATCATTTAGCCACGAGCGAAATAAAATGCGCGTTAACATCGATATATATATAAGCTGATTGTGCATAGGCTTGTCCTGTGTGTATTATTATAGAAGCAATACTTCATGATACTGGTACTTATCACTAGATGGAGACTCTTGTTGTAATAGCCGGCTCGCCGGGCTACATTCCGTTCAATTAGAGTGCGGAATGCTAAAACGTATCATCATGGAGTATTACCATACTTACACATCTATAGGACTTACATAGAGTAAGGATGCTCGTTTTTTCTATAGCCACAAGAGGCCGAGAGTTGTGGCCAGAGAGAATACTGAAAATGTACGGGTATGTATTGTACAGAAAAGTTTTCATTTTCCGAGATTAAAGGAACTAGACAACTTGAGCCAACTACAACCCATTTCACAATAGCAACCACGTTAAGATTATTAAAGGAATAGTTCTTTTGAATATGTTTTCACAATCTGATTAAAAAATTGAACGGAATTTGTTTGTATCAAATTGCGTAAAAAATTGCCTAGTATTAAAATTGCTCTAAGTTGAATAAATAGGCCCTTAAGCTAGGGTTTCCTAAGACTGCGATGTCCGCCACATAGCGTCCGCAATTTAGCGTCGAATGACGTCACAGAAACGTTATTTATGAAATTAAGCTGGTGTGTTTTCCTAGAAAGCGTATTTGATATCGTAAAGTTAATGCCCGCTGCTATCGTTTTCATGACGGCCGTCACTGCAGCCGTTGTGTAGCAGCGACCGCTCGTCTAGTAAACTGTAGCTTTATTTCAATTTTGACACAATATTTGCAGAAAATTGATGATTTATGGTTGAGCACTGATGTGCAAGTCACACGTCGTGCGGTTATGTTGCACTAGCAACACGTTTGGTACTTGCGACCTTTTAGAGTTTAACATAAAATAGCAATACCGCAACGACATGTAGTCCCATGAATTGTGCAAAACTAAAAAGAGTATATAAGCGGCTGTCTGCGTTCGCACAATGCTGCCCGCATGATCGACTCTTGCGCAGATATACTTCAAACCAGCTGCAGCCCTGGAATGCGGGAACACTAAAGTTATTGCTACCAATTTATATATTTTACGTTTTTTATTGTATGTGTAAATCTACTGGTTTAGTGAATAATGTAAGTTTTATGTGGGTATGTGCTGTGACTTTATTTTTTGAGCCTGGTGTGAAGGGTGCAATTGATCCTTGATTTTTGCACAGCAACGAGCGTAGCTGACCTACCGTAAAAATGGCTTTGATTTTTATTTCACCAAGTAAAGACGAAAATAATATTAAACATATGAAAAATACATTTTTTTTACCTACTCGTATGAGAAACAGGGTGTAAAGTTCACTCGTCTTTCATATAAAAGGAAGGATCCTCCGATCAGACAGGTGATGTGTCTGGTGCGATGCAGGATTTTGCGCGACGTCAGATGCCGCCACAAACATAGTACATAGTACTAATAGTAATTGTCATAGTACCAAACTGAAGACTGTCATGATCTACAAAAAAATCTGTAGTAACCACAGCAACTACTTGAATACAGACGAAAACGGAGTGGACAATCTTTTTCGTCTTTACTGAATTCATTTGTCCATCTTGTAGATATAGTTTAGTTTCTGGAAAATAGCCTCAAGATAAGCAGAGGTTTTCATTCCGTAATATTAAATTCCTTTCTACATAGCAAAGCTTTTTAGTAGGTACCTGGTAATTTAATTAAATAAGTAAAAGAACTTTTTCAAAATGACTACATCGTGCAAAATAAACAGGTGATGTGTCTCTTTAATTAAGCGGAGTGCAGATGGTAGTCTGCGTGACCAGTGTTGTTATTCCGTGCTGTCTATACCTCGCCTAACATGGTTCTAGTTAATTCACGCCGCGGACTGCAAGGAGGTCCTATGACCAAGTACAGTGCATGACTCATTAACCGTTGAACCTGAATAGTCAGTTATAGGTTAGAATCAGAAGGTGCAGTCACATCGTGGGCGTTAATTAGTTTTTAGTGTAATTATAATGTTGTATGTATTTATAGTATTTATATTGGTATTGTATTGTATGTGTTCATAAGTTATATTAATATTGTATTGTATGTGTTTATATGGGCCTTGATGCCTGAAATAAATGGATAAATAAATAAACAAAAATAATAAATGCAAAAGAACGCAAAGCGATATGAATGTTTTAGGTAAACATTCATATCGCGTTGCGTTCTTTTGCATTTATTATTTTTATACAAAAACCCAATAACAATAGTTGGGTAGTAAAACGCTATACAAAACACCCGTCTACGTAGAGGATCCACCATTTTCAATTCAGGAAGTTCACACCTTGTTCCTCCATCTCCAAACTGGTTACCCAGAGGAGTTCACCAGACCTAGATAACCTATTCCGTCAGGTTCAATTGCTAAAGGTTTCCCCTCCAGCATGAGATAATTCCTTTAAAATGAGAGGTGTTGACTAGAACTTTTGGCAGACGGATTGCTCATCGTCATATCATCTCTCTTCAACTTAGAAAACCAGTGAACGGTATTATTCTAAAGCTAAAGTAAAGCACTAGGACGTGTGTTTTGAGAGACTGTATTATGTAATTGACGTTCGAAAAGTGCTCATTCTCAACCTAATTTGAATAAATGACTAGATTTTGATAAGACTGTATTAGTATCAAGCAAATAAACAACAAAGACATCGCCAAGCGTTCTTTCGACTCTCCACGTGATCAGAAGGCTGGCCTATTTTTGGCCAAAGAATCAGCATTGCCATACAACGTGGAAATGCTGCCAGACTTTTGGATATTTTTCCTATTGACAACGACGCGGACGAATATTTTGATGTCCTTTGATTATTTCCCCTCCTTTTTATATTCTTGTACATAATCTTTTTATTTTAAGACTTTTATCTTTTTAAAATACAGGAAAAAACTACTGCAAGCAGTGCTAATCAGAATACGCGGCATCTTTGCCTATTTGTTTCAAGTTGAAATACTGCATCCATCTTTGTATCTCAAATCGTTCAACTCCTAGCTAGTGAGCGATATGACCTGTCCTCGACCAAACCTGGGTAGGTACATCGTAATGTACAAATAGGAGACAATGAAGATGTGTCTATACTCTATTTGGTCAGAGTTTCTTACGATTATCTACAGCGATTATCTACGAATTTACGACAAAGAAGGCGATTTGATCGTTTTTTGGAATTTGTTCAGTAATTGCTATGAAATTAATTGGCTAAGTGCCGTGTGTTCTCAAATTAGTTCCATTAGAACTACAAAATTTTGAACATATAAGTACAGATAATAGAAGACGTTTGTCGACGCGGAAGTTCGATCTGTAATATCACCCTTCAGACGATTTCCTGGGATGGTTCTTCTACTTAATAGACTTTCCCGTGAACGGACTTATCGCAATCCCTTCTTGGTTTTGTTCTCACTACTGATACAAAACAATTCTGCGAATAAAAAAACATTAGTCTGTTCTTGGTTGTTTGTCACAAATATTTGTTACTTAAATTGCCTTCGGGTTACCTACGGAGATTTCAAAGACATTCACAGAAAATGTTTTCATCCTGGATAACTAAGCAGATCCATAGCTAGAAGGTACTCTTGTTTGAATGATACAATATTGTATGACCCCGCAGCCCTTTTTACCCTTGGAACTGACCATGTCATTATCTTCAATTATATCAATTCACCCATCTTCTTCGAATAATTTATACCATACATACCGATACGGCCAAGGTCGGCGTTGTCTGTCATTCCAATCAATACTATTTAATTATGCACGACAACCCAGCGGGTGACACTGTAGGTACCTGTACGTATTGGGATGACCACTACAGCTGCCTACATTATTAGCACGCTCTGTTGTTCACGTAACTGCATATATTATGGTAGGTATATCCTAACTATAACATTATCAATGCGAAAGTGAGTTTGTTTGTTGGTTACGCTGTCATGCTAAAACGGCTGAACGGATTTGTATGAAATTCGGCACGTAGGCACCTGCGGTGCCATTCTGTTAAATCCTCTCCGCGAAAAGTTAGGTGAAGTGAGCTGTCATGCCACCTCATGCTGACAATATTGACAGCTCACTTCTCTTAAGTTTTCACGGAGAGGTTTTAACAGAATAGACCGGCTGGGTTGGGACATAGGCTACTTTTTATCCTGGATCGCAGACGAAGTCGCGGGCCACAGCTAGTATTTATATATATCTATGTAGATACTACTTGATAGTGAAGTGAGGACTCTCATTACCACGACACGTCATGAAAATGTATCAAGAAATGTCACGGATGATAGCATCTTCAATTTATTTGACACTCCTTCTTATTAACGGTAACGTGGCTGGTGTAAGGTTATCTGTCATTATAAGAAGGGTATTAAGGTGCAGGGGTCTTTGTAGAGTGGTCGTTATGGCGTATAAAAGCATGGAGTCGAACGATTTGCGGAAATTACTGTTTAATTGGCTATGGGCGCGTCGCACGCGCAACCGGTTAGTAGCGGATGCACGCTGCCTGCGATTGTCTTGTCCTATAATCGCGTCAATAATGAAACTACGCAATTCAGTCGGTTATTGTCGTATCGACTGGCGATCAGTGCCCGTAATGGAACTGGATTCAGCCGACGCGACGGCGTGACTCGAGATTTTAATTAATATTAAGACCTGTTCAAATGGGTTCAGGTTGCTTGTCTGATCATAAATTCGAGTGCAGAGGAGAAATCTTATCCTTTCTTGCGCACGATATACAGTCGCGTGCGCATGTCTCGGCCAAAGACTTGGTTAATGAAAGCTGCAGTCATTTGATGAGTTGAACTTGAATCGCAGCCTGAAGATGAAAAAGATAATGGAATTCTACGTTTGAAATGATGCCTTTAAATACATAGAATTAAGTTTGCCGCATCAAGTTTAAATATTGATTAAAAATTATATGAATTATTAATTACATTTGGGCGCCATAATATATCGTTGGGTTATTCTGTCACACACGACAATATGAAATATAGCCGCATTACGCAGCTCCTGACTGAATGTGTTATACAATAACGTAATTTGTGAAAGCCATTATGCTAATTCATTGACGTTTTTATCGTCGCCGGCGCTTCGATGGCGACGCGCGACTTTTTGCGTTCAAACGTCGACTTTTTTAATAAATAATTATAATACCGACCTACTGTGACCGTTACCATTCAGATTTATAATATGATAATTGCAAGAAATATAAAAAAAAACCGGTCAAGTGTGAGTCGGACTCGCGCACTGAGGATAGGGTTCCGTACAAATTTCTAGGTATGTAACTACAAATTTACGGTTTTTGGATTTTTTCCTTTACTTGTGCTACACAACATTTCTTCTCGCCAAATTTCATGATTCTAGATCAACGGGAAGTACCCTATAGGTTTGATTCCCTTGTGAGTGTCAAAATACGCGGCATAAACGGAACATAAACGCCTGTATCTTTTGATTACCTTAACTTAGAAGTTTGATTTTTTCACTGCTTCAAGGGATTGCAGCCTTGAGTATTTGATATTAATTTCAAATTGATAACTTCACGCGTTCCTCAGAAAAAGGATCTTGACAGACAGACGGACAACGAAGTGATCGTATAAGGGTTCCATTTTTCCTTTTGAGGTACGGAACCCTAAAAATGTTATAGCGGCAAATATTTTGATTGTCTGTAAAATTACTCGATATGCATGATATCGTGTTATTGTAAAACTATAAAATTTGCAATTTCATTTGAGTTTATTCCTCACTTCCTCTCTATAATGGCTGACTGTTCTACCGCCTGGATAATAACAAGGTATAAAAAGGTGAACGGAGTAGAAACCATGATACAGAAATCTCTTCTTCACACGTAAGTGTATTTGAATTATACGTAGATATAAATTTCCGATAAAATAATTTATAGATTACTATACAGGTTGCAATTACGGCGGATATCAATCATCGTAACATTCGTAACACGGGTTGTCTAACACACTAATTATTTTACATAACACACTATAAATATCAATCTGTTCACCATCAATAATACATAATATAATTATGGTGAATACTTGGGTCCGGTAATTTTATTAAAATTATTTTTATTTGTGTTGTATATTATGTGTTGACTGTATTAGACTTTATTTAATTATTATGACATTATATACTCTGAAATTACTTACTTATTAATTTGAATTTATGAAATTATTTATTTGTATTTATGACATTGTATACTTAACTTATTGATTTCAATTTATGACATTGCTTATGGTATTATTTTGAATTAATGAAATTGTAGGTATATCGTATTAATCTGAATTTATGACATAGTATAATTTTAATGATAATTTTGCATGCCTGAATTGGTGCAACACAGTGGACTGCGCATTCACTTGACATCTAGAAATGTATATTATGAACTGTGTTGAGCAATAATCGATTGAATTGAATTGATTTTTCATTTTGAAAAAAAATGGCTAATCCATTGCTTCATATATTCGAAAAATGTGTTGGCTCAACCTCGTAAATAACGCAATGAATGGTGTTGAACTGTCAAAATGAAACCCATTGCTACTGATAGTGTGTTACGCAATTACCCCGTAGTACCTATTACATGGATATTATCCAAACAATGCGGTTTTTTGAAAAAAACTTTGGTATGTCAAAAATCTGTCAAATTTGTCAAGTTTCGCCTTCTCTCAAGTGATACTGGCAGGTAAGTTTTAACGTTCGTGAGCACATAACAATTATGAATTTAAAATGGCATCTATAGTGTTAGCCGCGTGACACTAGGTATAATCATAGACCATTCGTTACGGTTTTTTGCCCAATAAACATGGAGGTCAACGTCCTTATTCTTTCTTTTTTAACACAATACGGTATCTACGTGGCTGGTTTACTTTTGAATACTAGAATTAAAATAGAATAAACCTGTAGCGGAATCATTGTTATTTTTTGCATATTTAATGTTATTTTTATTGTAGTAAGAAACGGTGTTCATAGGTTATAAACATGATTGAATTACAACTTGTATAGTTACAAGAGACGAAAGAGTTTTTATTGGTTTTTATAGCGAATGTTCTGTCTATCAGGAAGATGTTGATGTTGATAGCAGCAGCAGTTGCTAGCTGCTGTGGTTCTGACGCTCAATCCAGTTTGGAGAAATGCCTTGTTGTGCCGAAGAAGGAGGATTCTCAAACCATTGTGAGTTGTATCAGTGGTGTGCCTTGGGAGGCACCTAAATGACGAAAGGGGGACAATGACCATCAGAGCTTTTCAGTACCTAAACTGTGGGTTTTCGAAACTTTGATAGGTAACTCTTTATATTTTTTCAGCGTAATTTTTCTTGTATTGTATGGTAAACATACAAGCTTTCAAAAGTCAAAATTCCCGGCTAACTGCGTGAAATGTCTCTACGTGAAAACTTCAATACTTTTACATAATTATGTAACCTAAGTAATTCATGAATTCTAAATAAAATAATCATGGAAATGTGTGTAGCCACTCCTACTCGTTTTCCGTTCAGCATTCCTAGTGTCTGTACCGTGCAGGCGGAAGTGCTAAAACTCCTACATGTGTGAAATAGCGACGTCGGCACCACGCGTCGCAGCCTACCTGCCTCCCGGAGGCTCTAATAACTTCCTCTCTGCTCGAAATTACCCACATAGTTACTGTAACTATACGAATATTCCTAAAGAGTAGGCAGTAAAGTTACAAAAAGGAAAAGTAGTCACGTTATGATGTTACACAGAAGAACGATGCATCTATCGAGATGTTTCTGATGAAAATAAAAAAAGCTTTTGAGTTAACTTTGATAACTGATTTGAAAATAAATTTTCCTTCTTTATTTTGACAACGGTAAGTACTTAAGTTAAGCAAATATTCTAAATGCTTAGGTACTTGTAACTGTTTCTATTTTCCTGAATATAAACTCTGCCTGTAATATTTAGGACAGAAATAAGAGGACAAATAAGTCTGCAAGCTCCGTAGCTTATTATTTACCTGTCGCATTTCCCCTGAGGTGCTCCTTAATATTTGAACGAACAATGAGCGACGGTTTCCTTGGAAGTTTCGGGCAGAAAGTTCATGCCAAAATGTGAAATTGGAAATACCTATGTTGTTTTTGGCAAAAAAGTAGTGTTTTGTTTTAACGTCCATTATTGATGACAACAATTGGGCTTGTGGCTAAGTAATAACAGCCGCACGGGTCTATCGATCAGGTTAAGTTACGCTTCGAGCGGTTAGTCCGTGGATGGGTGACCCTCTCTAATACCAAGACCCCTCCGTGGCTCGGAAAGTACGTTATGCGTTTGGTCCCGGCTGTCATTCGTGAATCTTTGAGCAGCCTTACCAAGGGGTATCGTATTACCCAGTAATTAGGTTGTGGAGGTCAGATAAGCAGTCGCTCCATGTAAAATACTGGTATTCAGCTGCATCTGGTTAGACTGGAAGGACACCATAGTTGGAAAAACGCTACGGAGATGACGATGATGACGACTATTTGCAGCGCAGCAATGCGCGCTTTACTTGTGGTAACCAAGTGTACATGTACGAGTACAAACATGCTGTGAATGTGTGCATGACGATGTGTAGCGTCAGCACATAACACACATTCACGCTTCCGACTTCGCCATTCTATCGGACGGTACCGAGAGCTCCTGCGCTTACACACACATTCACAGTGTGTTTGTACACTAGGTAACCACAAGTAAAGCGCGCGTCGCTGCGTGAGATAAAACTACTATAAAATATAGTATACATTTTAGGTTGTCAAACGTAATAAAAGAGATTACAATTTCTTCCATGAATTTCTGAAGGGAATCTGTGGGTCAAAGTCAAAGCATTTATATCAAATAGGCACATACAAGGCACTTTTGAAAGTCAAAATCTATATCTACATATTATCTATCTATATAAATAAAAATGGATCTCCGAAATGTATGTACGTGTATAACTTCCGATCGAGTGCACCAAATTGGATAATTCTTTTTTTTATGTTCGTTATTGTCAGGACAAGGTTTGTATAATTGGACCCAGTAGTTGCGCTGCTTTTTCGGGCAGGACGACGTCTGTCGGGTCTGCTAGTTTATAATGAAATAGAATCGATAGAAGTCGACCTAGAGTCAACTTCCAGTACTATGGTACTGACCACCATTAAGCAGCTGAGTTTGCGATTGCAACCACAGGTCATTTTAGCAGCATAAACATGAGTTAGCGAGACGTATACACAAGTATTAAAATGTTGTACCGCGTTCAGTAATTAACGGCAGTGCTCCCACTGTTTTGTTCAAGTGATTTATATTTTGTGGTCGCGAATTAATTGCTTGGAAGCCGTTAAAGATTCTTTGAATAAACAAAGCGTTCTCATTAAAATTTTTGTTACACTAAATATACGAATTTATGATTTTGGGAGTGGTTTGTAACTCCTAGGAATAATTTTGTAGACTTTTGCTATGTTGCTAAGTAGGTTCAAGATAATATGAAGTTGTTAAGCATGGCTTAACTTTGGCTTTGGTCACCAGTGCGGGGGTAATTGCAATGCCTTTCATTTTGATAATTCGACAAAATTCATTGCGTTATTTATGTTATCGAGCAGACCATTTTTTCAAACATATAAAGCAATGGACTAGGAATTTAATATAAAAGCCTTTTATGGAAGAAAAGTTACGCAATTGGAGTGCCGTAATTACAGTTAATTTATCTACCTAATCTACTTATTAGGTAATTAGAAAAGCCAATAATTATTTGTTTCTAAATGTCTCGTATTGCAAGGAGTAGTACTAATTAAGTATTTAAAGCGTGTAATTGAAAGGACTACTTTTGTAGAACACGTATTTATTATTATTTAGTACCTAGAAACAGACTTTGTGTTTAATTAGGACGTTCGTATTACCCTTTTTTTTTTTTTTTTTCTGGGTGGGAAATCATCAAATGACTCCTCCCGCTCTGGGCGGAGCAGAAGGGAGTGTCAGACTTTTACTGACTAAAACCCACCCGTGTTCCTTCAGTTGCCTGTGCCAGGGGCCACGGTATCTCTTTCGAACAACCCGCAGCCCCGACGGCATCGGCCCTAGCGGACCCCGTCAGTTCGTGCTGACAGCTCTTTGAGGCGCGCGTGGAACACAACGCGCCGTCGACCCGGGCCTGGTCCTTACCGGGCGGCGAGCTGCCCATAGCTCGCCGCCCGCAAGCCCGCGCCTACGGTGGCCGAGAGTCGGCTGTTGACTCCCGTCCAGGGCGTCTCCTGCGGCGGCTAGGCGCGCGAGGGTGCAGCGATTGCCTCTCCCTCACGCGCTCCGCCTCCTCCTTCGCGAGCATTACTGCTTCGCAGAAGGAGGTGACGGCCTCCCATTCACTCTCGCTCCGTACCATGGCCTGTATGAGGGCCGGACGCGAGAGGTCGCCGCCGCCGATCGCCGCCACGAGGACACGGCGGGGCCCCGCCCAAGCCGAGCAGACCTCCACCGTATGCTCCACCGTGTCCTCCGGGCGATCCCCACAGTGGTGACACCCTGGCGTTTCCTCCCGCTTTATCCTGAACAGGAACCTCCCGAAACAACCGTGTCCGGTGAGGACCTGCGTCAGGCGGAAGGTGAGGGCGCCGTGGCGCCTCTCTAGCCACTTCTCAAAGAGGGGACTTATCGCCGCAATTGTGGCGTGCCCAGCGCTGGGTTGCGACAATCGCACTCTCCATGCCGCTCTGAGATCCCGCCGGAGCTCTGTCCGCTGTGCCGTGATTTCTCGCGGCAGCGGAGCAACGTCCCGGCGTTTTGCCTCCTCTCGCCACTCCCATATGTGGGCGAGGACTTTGGCCTCCAGATCCCATGGCGGCAATCCGGCAAGGAGGCTCGCTGCCTCAGCGGAGACCGTGCGGTATCCTCGAATGAGCCGGACAGCCATGACCCTTTGGGACGCGATCAACCGGCGGGCTGGTCGCCGCCTCAAGGATCGCGCCCATACCGGTGCCCCGTAAAGGGCCATGGCCCGCACGACCCCCGCATAGAGCCTCCGGCATGAGGCGTTTGGTCCCCCTAGATTGGGAAGGAGCCGCCTCAAGGCAGCCCCGGCCCGCTCCAGTCTGGGAGCCAAACGTCGGAAGTGCTCCACGAAATTCCACCGGCTGTCGAGGACGAGTCCCAGGTACTTCATCGTCAGCTCGACGCCGATGTGAACCCCTCCCGCCGTTATTTGTGAACCCGACGGTGGCGCGTCCCGAGGACCATGAAAACACATGGCCTCAGATTTGTGCAATGCCACCTCGAGTCCCAATTGCCGGATCCTCTCGACGATTGTCGCAACCCCGCGTGTCGCTGCTTCGGCCGCCGCCTGGTGCGACCTCCCCTGCGCCAGGACCAGCGTGTCGTCAGCGTAGCAAACTACGCTGACGCCATCAGGGAGGTCGGCGCCCAGCACCCAGTCGTACCCGATATCCCACAGATGCGGCCCTAGGACCGATCCCTGTGAGACACCGCACGACATCTCTCGCCGGTTCCACTCTCCCCGGTGACCGGGGTAGATGACGGCCCTGTCCGTCAAATAGGCCTCGACAATGCGACGGAGGTAGGTCGGCATCCGGTGATACCCGAGTGCCTCCCTGATGCAACTCCAGGCCAATGCCTTCAATACCCTGCATTGAAGGCATTGGCGATGTCTAGAGACACCGCCAAGACAACCCCACCCCGGGCCACAGCATCCCCCGTCGTGAGGGCTCGCACGCGCATGATGGCATCCACCGTAGAGCGCCCCCTGCGGAAACCAAACTGGCTGTCCGCCAAATCCGGCCCCACCCGCACCAGCTGCCCGGCAAGGCTGTCTGCAATTACTCTTTCAAAGAGCTTGCCCACCTCGTCGAGCAGCACGATGGGCCGGTAAGCGGACGGAGAGTCCGCAGGGCGCCCCGGCTTTTTGATGAGGACCAGTTTCCCCGTCTTCCAACGAAGTGGGAACCGGCCCCTGTCCAAGCATGCGCTTAGTAGCCCCCTTAGTCGAGGCCCGAGAGCCTCCAAGGCCAGGACCCAGGCTTTTCCAGGTAAGCCGTCGGGTCCTGGGGCGGTGTTCTTGGCATTCAGCCTACGTACCGCCACTCTCAACTCTACCTCGGTCACCTCCGGAGCATCGTCGTCGTCGTCGGTGTGGTCCGCATCTGGCATCGCAGGAGGCGGAGCCATGGACGGGGGAGTATGTTCCCCTCGCGAAGGGAATAGAGCGCTCATCACGTCCTCCACGAGCTGGGGCCGGAGACTCTGCGTCAGCGGGGGAGCCCATGGGCGGAGTTTATCCCGCACCATCTTGTAGGGGCGTCCCCACGGGTCTCTGTTCAGAGTCCCCAGCGACTCCTCACGGGCCAGCCCCCTGGCCCGCAAGATCTCCGCTCGGAGGGCGGTCTTCGCCGCTCTGTACCCCTCGTACAGCTCCGCCTGCACGGCTTCCGTATCCGGAGGGCGGATACGGAGCCTGCGGTGCCTGGTGTACCGGCGTCGCGCAGCCACGCACGCCTCGCGCAGAGACGTCAGCTCCGGCGACCACCAGTACACCTGGCGCCGGGCGCGTCCGGGCCGGACCCGGGGCATTGCCACGTCACATATTTCGGTCATGGCCTCCCGGAACCACTCTGCCTCGTCGTTGATGTCAGCAGGCCTGTCCGGTGGTGACACCCAGGCCTGCACGATCGAGGCTTCCAGGAGGAGCTCCCGGTCCAGCTGTTTCAGCGCCCACCGCGGACCACCCGGGCCGGTCGGACCAGCGCGCTCGAGGTCTGGGCGGAGACGTCGAACCGGATATACCGGTGGTCGGAATAGGTCTCCACCTCCTCCAAGACACGCCAGTTGACGACATGCGGCGACAGAGCGGGGCTGGCGAACGAGATGTCCACCACTGATTCACCCCGCATCCGCACGCATGTTGGGACCGAACCCCGGCTTAGGACGACCAGGCCTGTCTCCAGAGCCCAGTCCTCCACCATTCTGGCCCGTGTGTCCGTATGCCGGGAACCCCAAGCCACATTCTTGGCATTGAAGTCCCCGAGGACGATCACGGGGAGGGAACGGAACCCGACGACGACGACTCTCAACTCCGCGAGGGAGTTGTGGAACTCAGCGAGAGTTCGGCTCGGGGAGAAGTATACCTCTACCAGGACTATCTCCCCGAACCGTGCTGCCACGCAACCCTGTCCTCTCTTGACAGCCTCGAGGGACGGGGTACCGGCGGCGGCCGACGAAATTAGGGTCACTGAGCCGCTCAGGTCCTCCACCCAGTCGTCTCTGGGCGGGACAAAGTACGGCTCAGCGACCACGGCGATGTTAATCGACCACTGCGCCATGCTTTGGAGCAACAGATCCTGAGCGGAGGCGCAGTGGTTGATGTTCGCCTGGAGGAGGCGTAACGGGGCTATATTAGCACTCCATATCAGCCTCCCGATCCCCCTGTAAGGGCTCAGCCACGGCGGATGTGGCGGCGGTCACGGTGGAGGCGGCAGCGGCAACGGCGGTGGTGGTGGCGGCTGCGGCGGCGACGGCGGTGGTGGAGGGCTTGCCCCTGCCCCTGGCTTTGGCGGGTGGAGCGCAGGCCTTGCTCCCAGCCCGGTGATCGGCCGGCTTGCCAGCTGCCGCACATAGATAGCAGTGCGGCATGGCGTTGCACGAGCCGGCCTTGTGACCGGGCTGACCACAGCGGAACGTTCGTATTACCCTAACATCCTAGTTTTGCTTTTTGAACTTTTCGTTTGTTTAGTAGGCAGTGTTTATGGTTTTAAGCATAGAAATATAAAATTCTTATGGTTTACCCCTGCTTTCTGAAAAAAACACAAAACTAATTAACATGCTAGGATTGGTTGATAGAAAAAACAACTGTTTGACAACAGATAAATTTCAAAACGCTTATGAAAACCGAAGTTCACCCATGTTACAGTCCGGCCGTCGAGTGAATGCGTTCCTGACACCTGTCAGTTTCATACAGTAATGTAACGTATCGAATACGTGTTTTGTGAATTTGATCTTTAGTAGCCACTAGAATTGTCGCACTGACATTGTCACGATGGCCGGACTTTAGATTGCGACGCAGATATACGACTTCTAATGATTTTAAATTCCACATGACGCTTAAACGACCAGAAAAATTAGTTTGAAAAAAATATATGGTATACTAGACAGTTTTCTTCGTAATTTGATATGAGAATATTTGAAATTATATCTGTTTAACAAAGTGTAATTAATTTGTAAAGTCTATTGTCGCCTTAAGGTACACCCCTATGTGTAGTAGGTATGTTACAGGCCTATGCGTAACGAGGAGACAAATCGCCTTGATCACTTTGTCCATCGTCCGATGACCCTTCGTTCAAGTCCGCATTGTCCGGCCGTCGCTAAACGCTGATACCATCTAGAGTGGTGCCGCCAGCCTAATGGGATCCCGGGGTTACGCTTAATGCTCTTAATAATACAATCGCGGGACTGACAAATTGCAGCGTTCCTGCGGGATTGGGGATGGAAGCCATTGCCGTAATCGGTTTAAAGGGTAAACAATGTGATAGAGTGACGAAATATGTGTGTTGCTTGATTCTGACTTAGTAGACCAGGAATAATACACGTGAGGACCGCGGCTGCGTCGGCGAATGCTATCCGCATTGCTGAATTTTAACATCCACAGACACAAATCCCACAAGATATTGTTACATTTGAACTTGCATTCCTTTATCCGGGACCTTTTCGAAGTCAGAATAAAGTTGCCCTACGATACCTTTCTATTCTACGACGGATTTAAGTGTAAACTCCTCAATAATTCCGGTATTACTCAGCGGACAATACTCAAATATATTGGGCGCTATCTTACTTCGAGAGCTGTCAGTTTTGTGTACAACTGTACCGAGTACTGATCAAGTATGTAACGGTCACTTGGCTATTGTGGTGGTGACGTCAAGATGACAGATGAGGTGGTGACAGGGATCACTAAACTGTGAATTGTTTTACTGGTCAAGTGATTTTCGAGAGCAACTACCGTATCGTATTGGAGAATTTGAACTACCTATATCAGTGTTTATGAGTCCGCGTATCGGCACATTTCGCCAAAGGTAATACAAAATTCGAGCTGCTGATACCTATGCATACCTACGGATCCCTGACAGAGATATCTAGCATAAGGCTCCAGGGTCGTAGCTAGGGTCATGAGCACCTCTCCTCTCGAAAAATTTTCACCCTCTCGAATGGCTTAGATTGCCATTTGATAATTCAAACAGAAATTAAGAATTGTGAGAACGAATAATGCAAAAGCGACCGAAACGAGCTCGAAAATTATATTATTGCATCACCTTGAATAGGTTTGGTTTTCTTTTGGCCATTCATATATAAATGGGCAGGCTGCGGGACTGCAACGTGTGCCCCCTAAAGATTGCGCCCCTGGCCGCCGCCCGTCTGGCCAGCCCCTAGTTTCGGCCCTGTAAGTCTCGATACTTGTATTGCAACTTGTGCCGCAGTATCAACGAGACTGAAGGGGAATGAAGGAGGTTCAAGTGTTGCTTTGATTCGGAAAATCTCTCTCGAGGTTTTTAGGTCTG
Organism: Apamea epomidion; assembly: GCA_947507525.1. Lineage (NCBI taxonomy): Eukaryota > Metazoa > Arthropoda > Insecta > Lepidoptera > Noctuidae > Apamea > Apamea epomidion. The sequence goes on along the minus strand of OX382226.1, from coordinate 8,146,063 downwards.
GCACTTGAAAAAAGAAACTTTAAAATTCGAATCCATAAAAACAAATTCGAATACTTCTTCGAATAGACACAAACACACACACACACACACACATTTGGGTAGGTATGTTCATTTCAGCTCAGTAACTATAATACATTCTATAATACAATCGAGTCACCCTGCATTCTTTTTTCAACAAACACTCTTAAATAGTCGTGAGTTCGAAGGTCCGTGACATAGGAACTGATTTTTTTTTCAAAATGGCGGCCACGTATGAAACCTATTTACATCAATAGCTGCCATCAAAGTAAACAGAAATCATAACAATACCAAACCCGTAGTGTCACGTTTCCACGATCAGTCATTAACGTTCAAAGTTGATAATTTTGAAAAAAAAAAGAAGAAAATCGCGCGACAGTAAGTACCTATGCCAGGCTAAACATAAAAATCTTCAATACCCTATAAAACAACGATTACAGAAAAATGAGGTCAGCTTCAAAACTACATAAAAACTTTTTCTGTGACACATCACTACTTTGATGTCCCTAAAGTGGAAATGCACGGTGGCTCGATTTGTCCGGGAATATAAGCAAAAGCCTACTTCTAAGGTTAATACGATATTATAACGACGAAGGAATACTTCTAACCTTGATCGATTGTATATTATTATTATTTATTATTATTTTGTTAGTTTACTTTGAAAGGTCACTAGCCATCTTAAAATACAATATTCTTATCATGAAACTTAACTAAAAACTTTTTTTTTCACAAAAATACGTAATATATCTAATTGCTTGGAAATCAAAACTTTGCTTAACCATCAGAAAATGCCCTTAAAGTATAAATTTATGAAAATTAATAAACCAGCCAGAAGATTTTAATTCTCTGCGACGTGCAGACGATAAAAAAGAAAGATGGCCGCTCCGCTTGGTTAGGAATTTTAAAATGCAACGTTCTCCTACTCATATTGCTGTTGTCTTTTTATTGCTAACTGGGGATATGGATAAAATACTAGCTTCATTCTGAAAGTACGTTCTTGATGGATGGTAAGTTAAAGCTACATTCTTATCTGCATTTCAATTTCCAAATTGAATTAACATCAGCCACTACATGTTAGGTTACCACTTCAAAGTATGGACATATACATATTAATATTATTATCTACGTTCTTCTATCTTGCCATAAGAACGTAGGCCAACTCTTTTGAGAAAAACTCGCAAGTTATAAATAAAAATAGTTTATTTGCACCTTCAAGTAAAGAATATGGTTAAGAATAAAAACCAAAATCAAAATTGGTTCATCCGTTCGGGAGCTACGATGCCACAGAATGACATACACACACACACACACACACACGTCAAACTTATAACACCCCGTCGTTTTTGCGTCGGGGGTTAAAAATAGGCCAAAAGTAAGTAAAGTTGTATGTTGGAGTTGCAGTCCAATAGAGTAAAAATACATATGTATTGTAATTACAGGAATAATTTGAAATATCTTGATGAGTTTAAGTTATACTTAATTAGTTTAATTTTAGATTGTTTTATACAAAGCACAAGAATTAGCTGCTTAGGTGCAAAACTAGAATTAAAATTAACAAAGGAAATATAAAAATAGATAAGTCTGTGCATACGTGGGAGTGTTTGTGATGTTTGTCTGCCAGAAGGAAACTTAGCGAATAAAATTTTTACAAGTAAAATAACGTATTATACTTATATGAATAAGTATTAAGTATTCTTGTCATTTAAAATAAAGTTGTCATAACGATCTGGAAAACCAGTGGCCCCTTTTTATTACGAACTCTCCACGTCTATATTATATACAATCTTTTGTGTTATAGAATGTTCCACCTCATCGTCGTGGGCGATTATGGCCTGCCACACGATGGCCCCATACCTTATAGAAAACATGATCGCCTGACCCCATGGCGCCCCGTGCCGGTTTCGCAGCGGTATTTCCAAAGCGGTAGTAGGTATTCATATGTAAAAGCATATAAATTTCATAAGGTTAAGTGGTATAGGTGACTCAGAATCTAAATTATACTATTGTAGTCATTCAGAACATATTGTATGCGAAATATATAGCTTTTTGTGACCTCTCGCAGATTAAATTGAACTTATGATTCGTGAGTTCGTTAGGCTAATTCTCTATCAAGAGGTCTTTTTTCTTTTATATTTAAATCTACATATTTCCTTTTAATAGTTTTGTCCTGTTTGATTCGCTTCGGTTATCTTTAGCGCTATCTCCTCGTCTTGGCGTTTGGCCTGGCTTGCTAATTAAATTGCGCAGCGGGGTGTGATCTAATTATAATTGGTCAGGTTCGGTTTCAAGTTAATTTGTGGTTTGACTCTGTGGTTCATAATTGCTATCGTAACAATTTCTCTACAGAACATATTTTCAAAAACCATAAGATAAGCGGCCGCGACCTACGAGTTTGTAGGTCGTGGGTTCGAACTCAGACAGGAGCTTAGCTTTGTGTAAATTCATTCATCTCCACTGCTCTCATCGTGAGGAAACCGGCATATCCTAGAATAAAAAAATCGAAGACATGTGACCTCTAACAGAGAGGAGGCCTGTGCCCCAGCAGGGGAACGTTATAGGCTGATTATGCAGAAGACCAGTAAAACTAATTAGCTGTCTATGCAGTAGACAACAGAATTGTTAAACAGTTTGTTAATTTCAAAGTCTTGCCAACAAAATATCAAAAGTAGAAATGATATTCAAAGAATCCTTAAGAATCCTAACCAAGTGCTAAACAAAAGCTGGTAACTGAACACTTCACAATGTGCCTGTACCCGATTGTTGTACTGAAACACGAGCAAGCCCTGCTTCGTGATTAGTGGCAGTTAATCCATACAAATGTTGTCCCTAATTGGAGTAATAAATATCACGTTACACTCTCTCTTCCTTGTTCTAATGTTACAGTACTTGTAAACTTGTTACTGGATGTTTTGTTACATTTTATGGGCCCAGGATCAGACTTGGGTACTTTTTAAATGACTGTGTACCTAAGGTCAACCCTTGGTGCCTGGGAACGGGTACCTAATAAAAGAGCTTGAATAAAATATCTTCCGAGTGTTGATATGAATTGGGTGCCATTTGGTTGGAAATGAACAAACGGAAAGTTTATTTAAAGGTGTAAAATTTATGACATTAAAATGATATCGATCAAGTGACCACCTCCTGAGTTGATGCACATTTGTGCTTTTTTTACGGCATTTGGAATTGTTGCTCGCAAAACATCCTCCACATTTGTGTTTTTTTTTTCAATGTTGGCTTCAAGACTTGCAAGGTTTGTGGTTTGTTGTAGTAAACGAGAGATGAGATTCCAAAAAGCCTCAAAGTCTGACACCGTCAGATCTGGCGATCTGGCCGACCAATTCAAATCGCCAAAATGGGAGATCACATGGCCCTGAAATTGTTGGTTCAAAATCTCCATCGTTACATGAGCTGTGTGACTGTGTACCGCTGCTGCATTGCATTGTCAACAATTTTTTTATCTGTCTACAATATACGTATCAAATCAGAATGACATTATAACGCCATTAGCAAAAGTTAGGGCACATACACATTGTGACATTACTTTTGTCACACCTTGTACAAGATGTTTTGATGTGCTTGAAAAACTCTAGTTGGATTTCCTATTGCAAATCTTTCCATCTTTATCCGTTCATATCTCTATCAAAAAGGCTGATCCTGGATAACGAAAGTCTCCAAGAGTGGGTACTTAATCAAAACTAGGTTTATGATTGAATATTTGTATAAAAGCTCTCTTGACCAGCCTAGTCGATATGAACCAAATTTTTGGGAATGATTGCAAAATTAAATGCGTAGTCTAGAGTCGTCAAACACAGTAGTTAGTTTCCAATGACAACCGCAGGCCATTACTATTATTAAGTAATTTTTAATCCTACTAATATTATAAACGCGAAAGTTTGTGAGGATGGATGGATGTTTGTTACACTTTCACGCAAACACTACTGAACGGATTTGGATGTAACCAGGATTAACACATAGGATACTTTTTATCCCGATATTCCTACGGGGTCGAGACTTATGCGGGTAAAACCGCGGGGCACTGCTAGTATTATTATATAGGAGGCATTATTTAGAAATACTTTAGGACAATAAATACGTACCTACTAAAATATGATTTTTGCTAGACTAAAATGACAGCTGCGATCGACTTTTTTTTGTCAACATGATATTATTTATCTACAAATAATAAAGCTGAAGAGTTTGTTTGTTTGAACGCGCTAATCTTTGGAACTATCTGCAGTCGGATTTGTAAAAATATTTTTGTATTTGATAGTCTTATTCTTGAGGAGGGCTATTTAGGCTATATAGGCTATTTAACATCACCCTTAGGAGCCGAGCAAAAAGACTAAAAGTTAGAAAGGACGCTAAGCGAAAATGAAATAAAAGCGCGGGCAGGCGACGCGATGCGACAGGGTGGGTCTGGGGAATAAAAACGTCTCGCAGACGAAGTCACGGCAGAAGCTAGTATAGTATATCATTTCGATCATTAGCTGTCATTTTGGTCTCGCTAATTTCAGAGTTTAGATCGGGTGGTATTCGCTGTCTGTTATATTAAAAATAATGAAAATGAATGACTATTGGATATTATGATGAATGAATGAGAATGATGAATGATGAGGTGAGTATTGAGCTCGTATTGCTCGGTCGTACGTTACTTTGAAGTTTATATACGAACACCTAGTACATTACGTACATCATACGGGACGATTGATGTATTAGCGTGACATACTGAACGTAGTTTGATGTCATGAAGTGTCACTGGTTTACTCGCATGGTTTAACGAAAATCAGTTAACGGTTCAATTAGATTCAGCGGATTGATATTTAAACGATGACTCTACATTACAAATTCTGATGAATCCTTTGTCAAATGATAATTTGTTATCCTGCGGGGTAATTGCGTACACATTAACAATTGCAATGTCTTTCTTTTTGGAAATTCGACAACTATATTGCGTTATTTACGTTGTCGAGCAGAAGAATTTGACAAACAAATGAAGCAATGGATTAGGAATATCTTTCGAAATCGTTTGGATTGTTCTTCGAAGTGTGTTACGCATTTTGGGTACTGGTATCCCGAAGATCAATCAAATTCTAATTTCGAACAGTCCTTGTTCAAATCTCAATAGAGTTCAAGTGTAGAACTTTCTTGAATAGCGAATTACTTGGCCATGGTCGGTAACCAGATGTGGGAGGCTTATTATTTTATTTTTAATAACAAGTAACCTCATACGGTGCAAATATAACAACCTTATTGGGAGCTATATGTTTGAGCCGTTTGGAGTTGAAACACTAGGGCCTTGGGGTCCGAGTGCTCATCGAATATTCCGGGACATCGCCAAGCGGTTGGTTGACTCTTCACGTGACCAGATGACTGGTCTATTTTTAGCCCGAACAATCAGCATTGCCATCCAACGTGATAATGCTGCCAGCCTTTGGGTACACATCTCATTGACAGCGATGCGGACGAATATTTTGATGACCAATGAGCTCCTGCCTTTTTCTTTATTTTTTTTATTATATACTTGTATATGATATATACAATGTGCCGCTACAATGGCGACATTATTTAACACACGGGTAGGCCTAGTGGCCAGTAATCATAAAAGTTATAACAACATGAAATAAATCGTAACTTGAAAACTACCGTCTGCGCCCCCTCGCCGCCGTAGGGCACTCTCTCTTTCCTTCAATTCGCATACTCTTTGCACGTTATTTGTTTTAATTTCATTGATGCGATGTTATTGTCCATGACCCCGACAAATGACCCCTGCGCTACAGTTCTTTCAGTACAGGTTGCTGTAAGATGCTATTTTAGAAAATTGTAAATAAATAAATAATTATCAATGTTTAATTAAATTAAAATATATTCATAAAACTAAAACGCGAAACCGTAAACGTGTATAAAATTAATGTCGCCATTAAAGAGCCACGCTGTATATATTTTAGTGTTAGCTTCCAAATATAGTAAGTAATTGTTGTGTCTTTGTGAATAAATAAAATCTAGTAGTAAAGGACTCAAATATGTCAGTAACAATATTTCTTAACATTTACGTTAGTAAACTTAACCACACTTTACACACTTAACCTAACACTGCGAATCCCTGCAACTAGCTCAACACCGATGTGGAAAGTTTGCAGCAGCGATTCACATACAAGTAGTCCAGTCTGCTCGCAATACACCGCAATAATATAATGTTGGAGCTGGCCCGCACCCGTCGCACCAGGGAGGCTCATCTTTTTCGCATCGTAGCGTAGAAGCAATCGACACGAGCTTCAGCATCCCTGAAGCGCTACAGAAGCGGAACAGCCCCATCAACACCAGGAACGCATTACTATATTGAATGAGAAGAGCGCTGTACGATTTTTGAGTGTGGCTACCCACAGGCTGCACGTGTAAGACGAGATGCAATATGCACGAAATAAGGTTTTGTTTCACTATTCTAGAACAACGTGCAAACCTGCGAGCGATCATAAAATGTTATTATGACCAGTTGTGGACATCTTTTTGCTGAAGCGACGATAATGATGATTATAATCACACAGGACAGAAGACGAAGACGTAAAAGAGATTGTATCAATTAGAGAGGACAGACCGTATCGTTCTTGTTTAATCTACCTATCTATCTATACCAATACTTATAATAAAGCTGAAGAGTTTTTTGTTTGTTTCAACGCGCTAATCTCTGGAACCACCAGACGCGTTTTTGCGTTTTTAAAGTTCAATTCTTAAGGAAGGCTAGATATAGGCTATTTAAATTCATGCTAGGACACTAAGGAGCCGAGCAAACAGAAATAAAGCAGTAAGAACGCTAAGCGAAAACTAAGTAATAGCGCGGGCGATGCGATGAGCCGCGGTGGGACGGGGGAACAAATTTTTGAAAAGGAAAATTTGTTCCCCCGTTTTTTGAAAACGAAATATGGGGTCGCGGCCTTTTTTGTAGAACTATTTAAGGCGGACCAGATTGCTATACATTGTTTTTAGTAATATACAACTGTTGAGGCAGCGCATGCAAATAATTCTGTTTTAAGAGGTATTTCTTTCCGACTTGCTAGACAAAAGTTGTGATAGCTCAGCTAAAATGCATGATGTAAACATAATTTATAGCCTATAGCATTCACACATAATGTAGCTTTCTACAAGTGAAAACCTTTTTAGAATTGTATCATTAACTCCGGAGATTACACCCTACATACAAACAAACAAACCAACAAACTTTACCTCTTTATAATATTAGTATAGAAAACAAGGAATTGACGCGGACGAAGTCGCCGTCAGAAGCTAGTCTCCTAATAAAAACAAATTACGGTCACTAGAGAGCAGTGGTGGGAGTGGTGGCTCAGTGATAATGGGCGCGACTTACGACTTGTAGGTCGTAGGTTCGAACCCAGACAGTCGCTTTACTTTGTGTAAATTATTTCATCATTACTGCTCTCAAAACGGTGAAGGAAAACATCGTGAGGAAACCGGCATGTTCTAGAACCAAAAATTCGAAGATATGTAACATCTACCAACCTGCACTGGGCCCTCTCACTGAGAGCAGGCCTGTGTCCCAGCAGTGGGAGCATTATAGGGTGATTATGCTACGATCACTAATCAATTACGGAATTTTCTTCATGTAATACTTTTCTTTGATTATGCATTAATTAGCACAGTGGACATTATTTATAATGGGTTGAAAATATATAAGCATATTTTACAAATGTAAATGACTTAAAAACCCGTTAATCCAATTATAATCTTTCACTCGATTATAAAGCAAAAAAATATTAATAAAATACAAATTAGACATTTATTGTAGTAATAAAGAGCCTGATAAAATCGTTGTAAAGGTAATTTACAATTCAAAGTGAATCGGCGACTTACTATTACCATAATAATAGGATCAGCCATTATTATAGTACAAAACTTATAATTAATGGTAAATAAAGGTTCCTAGAGAGCAGTGGTGGTCCAATAGAAACGGCAGCGACTTTCGAGTTGTAGGCCCTAGGTTCGAACCCTGACAGGCACTTTCTTCTCCTTCGTAGCACCCTTGTCAGAGCGGTCGTGGTCCTCATGTAGTTTCTTGTCGAGGGGCTGATGTGATTCGCCTTAAGATTCCTCGCCACCTACTCCGATCTCTGGTATTTTTTGTGCACTCATACAAGGGATCGCCCACTGCGGATTTACTTTGGTCAGTCCATCTCATGGGTGAGCGTAGTCTAGTGCTCACAAGACAGGCACTTTACTTTGTAATTATTTCATCACCATTGCTCTCGAAACGGTGAAGAAAAACCTCGTGAGGAAACCGGGATGTTCTAGAACCAAAAATTCAAAGCCAGATGACATCTACCAACCCAGACTGGGCTCGTGTGGCCAACTCTCTCTCACAGAAAGGAGACCTGTGTCCCAGTAGTAGGAACATTATAGGCTGATTATTTATGTAAAGGCTCCCCCAGACAGGCGCGACGCGACGGTGCGACGCGATTCTGGTAGAACAATTTCCATGAAGTTTTCATAGAAGTTGTTCTAATAGAGTCGTGTCGCGCTGTCGCGTCGAACCAGTCTGCGTGTGAATGCTCCATGGTAGGTATCCTGACGTCCCGTGCCGGACGGCGCGTAAGTGTTCCACGTGCGCCTCAAAGAGATGTCAGCATAGATGACGGGGCCCGACAGGGCCGAAGCCTGCCGGGGTAGCGGGATCGTCCGAAAGGGTTACCGCTGCCCTGGTACGTAAAGGGCTAAGGAAGGAACACGGGTGGGTTTTAGTCAGTAAGAGTCTGACACTCCCTTCTGCTCCACCCAGAGCGGGAGGAGTCATTTGATGATTTCCCATCCACAAAAAAAAAAAAAAGGTATCCTGACGTAACTGAGATATTTTAGCATTTACATTCAAGGAATTTGATCTTTGATCCCGTGATGTAGCGCACCCAAATTATGTCCAGTTTAGTATCTAAAATGGATTGAAGATTGGTGTTTTAAAGGATTTTATGACACTTATATAATATGGCCACTACATGGTTTTTATTATGTTCATAAAAGTAATTTATTCAATATCGAAATGTCTGCATTGTTGCTATAATTTAACTCTGTTAAATGTCTTTTGTTAAGTGTTAGATCCACCTTAAATAGCGTTAAGACTAAATCGTACATTATCAAGTAATTATCCAGAGTTCAGCCTGAATTCAACTAAGTAGGTATACCTAATGAGGAAGTACAGCTCTGGAGTAGATGCCCAAATTAAATTAATTATCTACAACACAAAACATATAATGTATCCGAGCTATTTTAGCCTACTTGCTTACATAATCAGCTTATAAGGTTTCCACTGCTGGGACACAGGCCTCCTCTCTGTGAGAGAGAGTGGGCCGTAATCCACCACGCGAGCCCGGTGCGGGTTGGTAGATGTCACATGTGTTCGAAGTTTTGGTTCTAGGACATGCTGGTTTCCTCACGATGTTTTCCTTCACCGTTTTGAGAGCAGTGGTGATGAAATAATTTATTTATTTATTTTACCATTTATTTACACACATATATAAACAGACAATGAAAAACAGAACAGAAAAAATAGGTACAGAGGTGATGCTTATAAAAATAAAACGCCTGTCCGAGTTCGAACCTACGACCTATAACTTGAAAGTCGTGGCCGCTCGTACGGCCACCATCGCTGTTCTATCCTACCTACCTAATCTATCTTAACTCAGGTGTAACTACGAATTCTCCTCTAAATTCCTCCTCCCCTTACCCTCAACAAACAGCTATAAAACGGTACAACAAACTAGACCCCATAGCCTTGTATCGGCCTCTGATCTACTAAGGGATAGGCGCGGCCGAATGCCGTGCTATTTGAATACCGAATGACGCCGCGCGATTGTCAATATCCGGCCGATATTGGGATATTAAGTTACCTTATGATAAAATGGACGATTCATGCTGCTGGCTGGGCGAAGGGTGAATGCATCGATTGGTTTTATGTTTTATAGGAGTCGGATAGTGTCCTAACTCCCAACCCTGTTTGTTTAGGGTGCGGGAATTGGTCTAATATTTTATCGAAATTACGACTGTATTAGCGTCTAGTGTTTTCCATTTTGAAAGCCCTTTTTTTCTGAGTGTTCCATTGATCTTGTGTTAATGCTAAATTTAAAACTACATCTAGATGGCAAACTGTTCTAAACTCTTTTTTTTAATTTGCTAGACTACAATGACAGCTGCGATCATCCTTTTTTTGTCAACATGCCATTAATTAATACTAGCTGCACCCCACGGCTTCACCCGCATAAGTGTCGATTCCGTGGGAATATCGGCATAAAAAGTAACCTATGTGTTATTAATCCTGGTTATAAACTATCTGTGTGCCTTTCATCCAAATCCCTTCAGTAGTTTTTGCGTGAAAGAGTAACAAACATCCATCCATTCATCCTCACAAACTTTCAACTTAGCCTATTGTAGTCCACTGCTGGACATAGGCGTCTCCCAGGCTGCGCCACAACACCCTGTCCTCCGCCTTCCGCATCCAGTCTGTCCCAGCCACCTTCTTTAGGTCGTCAACAAACAAACAAAAAATAACAAACTTTCGCGTTTATAATTATGTAGGATTAATAGCACATACTTATTAGCTGTCATTTTGGTCTAGCAAATTACAAATCAGAGTTTAAAGTTACTGCATAACGATATCGTTAGAGTCGCGAGAGACACCTGGACGATGGACATATCTACCGATTCGGGGAGTACGAGTATTTAAACGGAAATGAAAGAAGGCCTTTGCCTAGCAGTGGATTATTGCGGGCTAAAACAATTATGATGAAACTGCTCTAAAGACACATTGCTACACAATTTGCATTTGCAATGATTGCAAATACTGTCTACGCATACTCCATAACTAATTTATGATTGCCCCTCCAGACGCGGCCAGGCGATCATACATGATCCTGATCAATCAAAGCTCAATCAACGTTAACGAAGAACAATTACGGTCCGATCATCTCTTAGTTAGTCCAATTAGTCTATGGCTAACTTTGCAGATTGTAAGACACTTGGCAGTATGTCAGTGAAGTTAAGAAAAAGGTTGTTTCTATAGCTAGGCAAGTACACAGAATGGCTAAATAAATAAGTAGTATCTGTACGTTTCAATTTCATAGTGTTGCATTTATACGTTACGTTAGAACCTCATTTCTACAATAAAGTTCCAAGCCCCGTTCAAGATCTAAGCCTTGATAAATTCAAATCATTCATTAAACGTAAGTTGTGCCAGAAAGCCTTTTATACCGTTAAGGCTTATATCGAGGACAAAAAGGCTTGGGATTAAGCTGCTTCCAATTTTTACATATTGAATGTTTTTTTTGTTTTTTTTTGTTTTGTTGTTGATTTTTTTTTTATAAACACTTTGACATTAATGAATTTGATATATACTATGACATTTGCTTACTTTGTAAAGTATATTTTTATTTTTATTATTGTGAATGTGAAGATATGTGGGTCATTTTATTTATATTATTTTTCTCTCTGTTCTCTTAGTTTTTGTCATGGTCTGGCAGTTTGAGTAATTAATGTGGCCTACCCAAATGTCCTTTCTTTGGTATTGTTCGTCGAATCGTTGAGCTCCTTAAGTTTTGAGTTGAGCTGCACGATTTCTGACAAATGCGTGCACTGACTGGACAGGTCCTCTCAATCTGTGTGGTTCTTTCCTCAAAAGACCATCTCAGACATCGACCTACATGGTCTTCATATGATCTGACCAAGATTATGTCTGGACTTTAAAAGAGACTGTTACCTCTGAGTTTGTTTCGGCCTTTCTTCTCAGACTAGTCAGATAGGAAACGCCGACCTCATCTAGTTTTAAAATATGATTGACGTGTAAAAGTGTTTGTACAAACCTACTTACAAAAATAAGATCATTTATCATTTATCATTTATCATGCTCAACAGTAGTGCTAGCGACCATCAGACCAATGAGGCAATTGGAGTTTCTCAGTTAAATTAACCCATAATTACTTATAATTTTGATTAAAAATAATTATAATTTGAACAACGCTTTTAATTAAATAGGTTCCTAAAGGAGGACAAAATTAATTACAAGAAAAAAACATATTTTTCCGGAATAAGATAAGGCATACAGAATATTCTGAACTTAGGGTAAAACCAAATAATAAGCAACGAAACTTAAAAGTTTTAGGCTATTTTCCTAAAAAAATCTAATTAGTCCGTCAGTTAGATTATCAAAAAATATTGAAACCGTATTTTTTCTTTTGTCAATTATATAAAAAATGATGAAGATATCGCCCGTTAAAGTTCCGCGTGACGTCACTTGCTTGCAAAAGTGTCGCAAGCAAGTGACGTCACGACCCCCCTTCCAAATTTTGACGCGCTTTATCTTCGTCATTTTTTGTTTGATTGACAAAAGAAAAAATACGTGTCCATTATTTTTCGATAATCTAACTGACGGAATAATATAATAATATTTTTTTTACTTAGGCAACTACCCTATTATAGGTCATCATTCATCATTCTCCTGTGCTTATCCCAATTTATTTGGGGTCGGCACAACATGTCTTTTTCTTCCATACTTTTCTATTAGTCGTCATCTCGGTAGTCACGCCCTTTCTAACCATATCATCATTCACATAGTCCATCCATCGTTACTTTCTAACCATATCATCATTCTCACAGTCTATCCATCGTTACTTTGGTCTTCTCCTACTCTTAGAGCGGAGCAGTGGTGGCCAGGTGATAACGGCCGACTTACGAATCGTAGGTCATGGGTTCGAACCCAAGGAGGTGCTTTACTTTGTGCAAATTATTTCATCAAATGCTATCAAAACGGTGAAGGAAAACATCGTGAGGAAACCGGCATGTCGAACCAATAAATTCTAAGGCATGTGACAACTACCAATCCGCACTAGGCCCTTGTGCTGGATTACGGTCTACGCCCTGTTACTGAGAGGAGGCCTGTGTCCCAATAGTGGCTGATAATGCTACTCTAAGAGCCATCGACATTCATACTCAAAACTCACGACATTTTCAAGGCAACAACATAAGCACGCGGAATAAATACTTACCAACGCATACATCAGAGTTATTACGCAATTATGAATATTTTGTAAAACGTGTCAATCCCTTAAAATTACACTGTCCTTCAAGATACAGGAAATCCCTAGTTTGAAGGGCAGGAGTCTTACTCAGGCTTGCGGGCGGCGAGCTATGGGCAGCTCGCCGCCCGGTAAGGACCAGGCCCGGGTCGACGGCGCGTTGTGTTCCACGCTCGCCTCAAAGAGCTGTCAGCACGAACTGACGGGGTCCGCTAGGGCTGATACCGCCGGGGCTGCGGGTTGTTCAAAAGAGATACCGTGGCCCCTGGCACAGGCAACTGAAGGAACACAGGTGGGTTTTACCTAAAACCCACCCCATCTGCTCCGCCCAGAGCGGGAGGGGTCATTTGATGATTTCCCATCCAAAAAAAAAAAAGGGGTCTTACTCATCTGTAATAGCCATACCCATCCTATATTGAAACAAGACCGATGCTACCTAGGCTGTCTTTTTAGTAAATACATGATTACTTACTAAGGGCTGATTTTTCCAACGCCAGATAGTTTTATCGGATGAATAATTTTGAATTTTTGACAGTTCTTGCATACAAAAACTGTCAGACGTCAATTTTATTCCATGAATAAAAATTATCTGTCGATTGTAAAACCAGCCCTTAATTGTCATTTATTTTGGGTTACAGGTATTCTATCTTCGCATATATTTTTTAAGAAAATTTCAATTAAAATAAACTGCAGCAATCCCACAAATCTCTCACACTGCGGCCAGATTTGTGCGCAGCGTCGTATGAACCGCGTAGCGACGTAAGTCTTATAAAATTATTTATGTAGGAACACGTCCCGAGGTGCGTGGAACGTGACGAGCCTCTGCTAAACTCACACGGATCGTGAAGCTGACGAGATGAGGAATATGGCTTCTGGCGAGTTATTTACTTAGAGGGAAGATTTGTAAATTCGTTAGAGAAAATGATGAGATTTATTTAAAGTATTCAATTTGAGCACTGGTGGCCCAGGGGTAACGGCCTTGTAGCGGTATCTACAATGCTACATGCGAACAACGCGTCATACTGGCGTCACGCAAATCCTGCATCTCGCAAGCAGAGTTTACCGCGCAATTAGCATATACACAGACTTCCCAACATCAATCGTTACAGACACAACACCCGTCTGGTCGGAGGATCCTCCCTTTTCTATGGAGGATGAGTGAACTTTACACCCACTTCCTCGTGCCTCTATAGCCTCCTTACGAGTAAGTCGTGAGTTCAAACCCAGCCAGGCGCTTTACTTCGTGGAAATTAAAAATTTCATCACCATCTGTCTCAAAACGGTGAAGGAAAACACCGTGAGGAATAAACTAAGGTATGTCCTAGACTACCAACCCTTAATGTGACCGCATGGTAGGTTACAGCTCACTCCTTCTCGAAGAGAGGAGGCCTTTGTCCCAGCAGTGGGAACATTATAGGCTGATTATGCTAAGAGATATTGATGCGAATTTTGGAATGAAGTTGGTAAGTGTCACGATTAAAAGAGAAGATGATCAAATAGCGAGTTTTAAGGTTTTAATTTTCGCTTTTAACCGACTTCAAGAAAAGGAGGAGGTTCTCAATTCGGATGTTTATATATACCTATATATTCCCAATAATTTTTGTGACCGACAATTACACAATTTGTTATTCAGGCACCAAAAGATCCTTGTAGCACTCTACCTTCCTATATTGTGGCCCATGTGTGTATTTTTGTATATCAATCAATGACACCATACTATAAATTCCTAGAGAAATCGCTTCGTTGTGAGAGAAATTCTTAGTGGAAAATTAATCTTCACTGGTTTCGCGGCTTTTCGTAGTTCCGGGAACAAGTATGAAGGATGGTGAATACGTCTCATACTTCTGAGATAAACGTGACTCTAGTCGCCAGTCATTTGACATTTGCCTGACAGCTTTATCCTATAATGTGCACTTAATTCACGACGCGTATCATTTACATTCTATTGTGGCCATTTGAAAAAAGAAGCAAACAATTGAAAAATATTTATTTTTTTAAATACTTCCTCTTTTGTTGGAATTGCGTTGTGGATTGTTTATGGCCAGTCTTTTTCTTTTCTCAGGACTTTTTTTGAGCATGCGAACTGAGAAATAATAAACTTGGAACAAGTTTATTACTTGTAATTTTAGAACTACAAATTCTATTGTTAAATAAAAGTTTTACAGCTTCAACTTATTTTATGCTGAGGTTTTGTCTATCAGATTTTCTTTTTTTTATATCCGTTGTAGCGAGAAACACAGGTCTGTGTTTCTCGCTCGTTTGATATACTTCCCTTTTTTGCTCAAACTGCGCTGTTTAAAATTAGTTATGGACAAAGTTTTTCGTTTCTCAGTAATTGTAATCAAAAACCGTTTAGAAAAGCACTGTATTTTTTTATCATTGACAAAAATAGCAACTTAGAGAGATGTATTGATGATTTTAATTATTATAATTCGGTAAATACTTACTTGGTACGGACATAGTCGCGAATCATATTTAGTTCAACATAATGACAAGCTGACACTGACCTGCAAAATGCAAAAAATAGCAAGAATATATGAATTTCGCGGGCTACCTGGCGCATCCCCCTTAAGGTTAGCCATGGGTAGCTCCGTTCATTCCTAATCCTAATTCTGGGTACGTTGGTGATTGAATTAGTTTTCGATTTGTTGACGGAGGAACTTCAATTTGGTAGCACTAAGACGATTAGGTCCCAGAGAAGTCTGAGCGGAGCTCTGTAAATGTCTTCGCAATTAAAACTTTTGGGCAAAGTCCGGAATTGCTTGAAGATTTAAATACTTTTTGGGATTGAAAAAGATTTTATTAATCTAGTTTCTAAATATAGCTTTACGTAAGGTAAAGCTCAGTCCAATATATAATTATGTTTCCAAAATAGTAATATTTCTGTTTTGGATTCTAATATCTAACTGTTGATGTTAGCCTACATCATCCTACTGCTGGACAAAGGCCTCTCCCCATGACGTCCAGCTTTTCGATCCAGGGTTAATGTGAACCGCCTCAAAGATATGTCAGCACGAACTGACGGGGTCCGCTAGGGCTGATGCCTGCCAGGGCTGCGGGTTGTTCGAAAGAGATACCGTGGCCCCTGGCACAGGCAACTGAAGGAACACGGGTGGGTTTTAGTCAGTAAAAGTCTGACACGCCCTTCCGCTCAGCCCAGAGCGAAAGAGGTCATTTGATGATTTCCCACCCAAAAAAAAGGGCTAATGTAGACTACTGGTCGTTTGTTTTTTTCCAGCTCGTCCCGTCGTCGTCCGTCGTCAGGGCTTAGTGGATATTTCGGCTCACAGCTGATAGGGCGGGCATACGGCAGACGTGGCCAGCCCAGTCCAGAGCAACGTTGGTAATCTGTGTTTTGGAGCGCAGTGTGATTTCAATTTCTAACGAGGAACAACTAAATGAATATTTAGTTGTTCCTCGAGCGATGGAATCAGAATGGACAGCTTACGTACGAAAACTCTGTTCGCTTTAAAAAACTATTCGGGCAGACCCGTTATAAATACAGAAACAGAACCGTAAACATCCAATAATCAAACCAGCAATGATTAGAGAAGCCTTAGTCTCAAGTTGTTTCAGAACATCAAAGAACTTTAAAACTACAAAAATCTTGGGACTGTAACAAACTAACGACATCCTCAATTAATCGTCCGCCCCTTTCTACACCGTCTTTAATTAAATGGATGCTCCCACAGGATCTTTGAAACTAAACTTAACTAAAGTAGTTCTTGTTAGATTTTAGTTGTTTGGGACAAAGAAAAGACCTTACACATAAAATACTTATGCCTCAATCTGTCACCAAAAAACAAAGGAATTAAAAAGTAAAATGCCATAAACAACAAAACCCGTGGGCGTTCCTGACTTATGGCAGTTGGCCGCACGCGCACAATTATTGATTATGTATCATCTGACGAGTCTCATTATACTTACGAAGGCATTAATCAGTCACGGCGCATTACTGGGAAACAAATTGAAGTGTGGGCAGCATCAGGAGACATTTTTACGACTCAACACGGCTTAAACTGCCATTGGATAGTTTTAAACTTCGAATGTCAATTAACACCGTTGCTCCGCCATTATATTTATCATCGGCGCGTACGCAATGTTCTGCCCACGGCGCGCGCGTGTCGTCACGAAATGGCATTTCATCATTCTAAGATGTTTAGTTTTAATTAATGATTTTCTGTTGGGCTTGTTTCCCGTTGTGTTGAAAGTTTTCTACTGGATCAAGTTATGTTTCATGTTACGAGTTGTAGTTTATATTAGAAAACTTTTCCGCTTTCTGTAATTTTTCTTTTCATTGTTGTAGGTACAGTCACCAAAGGAGATAAGTAACCAGGGTCGTCGGATATAGTTGAAGTTTAGTAAGAAACCGATGGATGTTTTCGAATGAAATTTAATTTGATAAGTTAACTGTCTGTTTTCTATTAATTAAATTAAATTTTATTCGAAAATATCTATCGGTTTTTTACAGAACTTCACCTACCTATATCCGACAGTCCTGGTTACTTAACTCCTTTGGGGACCGTACATCGCGTAAGTGTCTTTATTCTTGGAGAAAATCGTTTCCAGCTATTCCAAAAACTGTTTGGGTAGGTAGGTAGAAGTACTTATTGACACAAGTAGGTTCCTAAGTATGCTTCCTTGCGATATTCAGTTTTGTGAAGTTCTGTCTTTGTCAATATTATTCAAGCAATAAAAGCTCATCATAGATAGGCAGTCGCCCCGTGAAAACTACTGTTACTTAACTGCATCCAGGTAGCCTGGACACCGACCCTAACATATGTGACACACATATGTTGGGGTCGGTGTCCAAGCTGGTTGTAAGTTAGTAATAAGCTAGGCAAAAGATGTAAAGCTCATTCCATTTCTCTCCTTTATTTGTACTTTAGTCAAGAGAAAAATGGATTTTCCTCCTGTTTTCATTATACCTAGTCATTATACTACCTATTTCAGAACTTCTAACGCTCCATTAAGTTCCTAAACCACGGGTAAAATTCTCATAAATATGTATAAAAACATAAATAAGGCCGTACAAGGTGCGGTAAGACGCTGTATTAATATTCCGTTTACTTGAAGGCGGCGCGTGACTTTGGCTGTAATCGGCTTCTTTCGTTTTATCTCGGCGTGAAACTGTTCTTTGATGGCTCTTGCATGTGCGATTACATTTCGTTTTTACTTACACGTGCTCCACCAGATTTGTTGTTCAATTTTGGCTTAAGCGATTTAAGTATGTATACAGGGTGGCAGGGCTATCGACGCACAACCTGTTACCATGGATTATTATATACATGATTCTGGACACCCCTGCGGTAAAATTGTTCGTCGGTTATTACACAAAAAAATCATTCTTTCTTACTCTCTGATCTAAACATTATAACCGCGTAGATATTGCACTTTTGTCGGAAACAGCTGATTTTTTAACTCGTAGGTACCTACTCAGAGCATTTATTTCAATTAAGCCATTTTGAATTATCAATGAGACGGTCAGCCAGATATAAAACTTAGTTGCCCATTCCAAAGCATAGTAACTAAGTACCTATGGAGAAGAACGGGCAAGAAACTCCATTCCTGGAACTCACTTCGCTTATACGAAGTGATATCTACTAATAAGTCCTATTATCCGTACCACGCTTGCTCATCATTTCAGCCGACAGACATCCACTGCTGGACATAGGCCTCCCTCAAGCACCGCCACTTCGACGGCTTCTCTGCTTCTCGCATCCACCGGATTCCTGCGGCCGTCACCAGAGGGGCAATTCTCGTAATTTTAAGAACGTTCACAGTCTGATCTCAGTCTGTCATCTGTCAAAAATACCTCTAATTTCCCTACATTTTTAACAAGTTTTTGACATTTGTTTGTCGCCGAGATGAGACCGCGACTAGATTTTGAACGTTTTAAATTACGAGAATTGGTCTTCAGGTCGTCGGTTCACCTTTTGGGAGGGCTTCCGACGCTACATCTTCCGGTACGCGTTCGCCACTCCAGAACCTTTCGGCCCCATCGGCCATCTGTTCTGCGAGCAATGTGCCCCTGCCCACTGCCACTTAAGTCTGGTAATCTTGCTACCAACCTTAAGCCCTCCATGACCATCAATAATAAAGCCGTGACCTCAATTGTAACATCTCTTAAACTTCCAATCCAATAACTATAAAAATAGTTTAAAACCTGCGTGTGTTCTCTAGGTGCGTAGGAGTGGACGTGAATGCACTATCTTAGTCATTATAAATAATGTTGAGATAAGCCAGAGACAATAGATCGCCGGGCGGGTGGGCGGCACGTACGACCAGTCCACTCTGACCTTACGTAAGGCTGTTATACACGGCTACAGTTTTATTAGTGCTGGTTAAACTTTGGTTTCCTAGGAAAGCGGTTTTGTTACAATATCGGGTGTCACGGAAATCTGTCATTTTCACCAGTGTTGGATATTAATGATTAATGTGTCAAAAAACGCTCTGTATTTGCAAAACCACTATTGTGTGACCGTTCACCGCTTTCTTTGGAAACTATAGCTTTAGGCCAGGCATTTTTTTTTTCGCGAATTACATAGAAGCCAGTAGTAACTTCTGTAAGCATCAATTTGAAAATCCAACAGCCCCTCTGCTCTCGTAATTTTATGAACGTTCACAGTCAGAAGGGCAATTCTCGTAATTTTAAGACCGTCCACAGTCTGATCTCAGTCTCAATCTGTCAAAAAATACTTCTAATTTCCCTGCATTTTGTCAAATTTTTGACATTTGTTTGTCGCTGAGATAAGACTGCGACTAGATTTTGAATGTTTTAAATTACGAGAATTGGCCTTCTGATCTCAGTCTCAATCTGTCAAAAATACCTCTAATTTCCCTACATTTTTATTAAGTTTTTGTCATTGATTGTCGCTGAGATGAGATTGCGACTAGATTTTGAACGTTTTTAATTACGGGAATTAAAAAAGCCTTCTGTATCAGTCGAGGAGCGAATTAGCGATGATATTAAAAACAAATGAGGTCGATTGAGTACGAGTTTTGAGCGGTCATCCGAGTGAGGCTCTATAGCACTTATACGTATAATGCTATTCATATACCAATTTTCGAATGTTACACATATATACATATGTACATACATATAACAAAATTGTAATAGTTGCTATAGGTTTTTTCATACGTTTCAGTCGTTTTCAGTCTACAAAATAATTGTTGCCATATTCAAAGTCTGAATGAGATATGGAGTTATGTAACTTAAGTAAATATGCCTTAAGTTATACCTGAGGAAGTATAGGCGGGTCCAGATAAAGTGGTTAGTTCCTGTCCCGTGGGTGCACGTCATCAGGCCACGAAGAATGGAGTTGTACCTATTCATTGTTGTGATCGGCGAACAGTGCGGCGAGCATTGTGATATAAATAAATAAATTGTTTTCTAAAGATATCCATCTTTGTTTAGAGTTTAATTGTGCTTGAATACCTTCGTGGGATGACACTTACTAGCGGTTTTTCTAAATAATGGTGGTTCATCATTTATTCGCCAATGAAATGGTGGGGCTCGTTATATGTGTATATTTTATGTCTTTTTTTTTGTAATGTGCGTTTGTTTGTCCCGAATAAACCATGTTTCTTTCTAAATGGTCTCTCGAAATAGAAAACTGGAACTTCAGAATGCACCGTGTTAATCGCAGTTACTGCCAACATTTGAAAGAAATAATCGTTAAAAAATTAATGTAATCAACGGTTCTTTTTTATGATAACAAAGATAACCCGATAAAATTAATATTTCTATTTAAGTTTTACTTTTGAAAAAAAGTACCTTTAAATTAATCAGCCGTTATAAGAAAAATATTTGACGTAACGTACCTAAATACCTACCTGCCACATATTTTATTGTTCAATACCTAGTCAGATAACTTATATCCGAAAAATACAATAATATGACAGTTTGATATATTTTCTATACAAAAGTTGTCAAACAGCAATATTTATTCCTCAGATAAAAATTATTTGACTATTGAAAAATCACGCCTAAATTATTGTTTTTAGAATACTTTTGTATCTAAAACTTATCCTACTGATTTCGACGCTAATCACCTTAATATTCGGATAATAACTTAATAAACCATGAAAGTATGGTCAAAATATACCCGTCACATTTCAATTCTCAATTGCAGCGGCCAACAGTGGCATCGATTTTGCCCAATGTCTACTTACCATCCTCACATACAACTCCTGAAGGAGTAAAGAAAACCTCGCACCACTTTCCAGCCATCTTATAACTTTCCCTAGTTCATTATTACTGCACATTTCCATAATCTTCAGTGCTCATGAACTGGCACAACAATAAAATAACAGTTCTGCGTCAACGGGCGCCGGCTACGGATCTCTCATTCATTATTCAGCGGTGACACTACGGTTGGGGGCAACGGGAAGAAAGATACAGTAAAACAACTGGTAGGGGTTAAAGTATATTTCTGGCATTGGATAATATTACTGAAATGGGCACGCTCCTTTCATCGTAGACCATTGCTTTCCATCATGCGTGATCGAGTTCAAGAGCAGGCCCATTCAGCATACAAAAATATCTTATTGGCTATTCTATTTTATCAAAATTCAAATTCTAAGTTATTTATTTTGGGACAACTAGATCCACCGGTTAGTGTACAAAAACTTAGAAAAAACTATTGTTAGTACCTACTTAAATAGAATAACAAAGGACAACACTCACATAAACATCACAAATCACAAAAGCGCGCACATCTTCAGTTATAGTTTTCAGGATGCTGTTGTGACTCCCCCGCACCCTCCTCATAAGTGACACGACTTTTTTCC
Organism: Apamea epomidion; assembly: GCA_947507525.1. NCBI lineage: Eukaryota > Metazoa > Arthropoda > Insecta > Lepidoptera > Noctuidae > Apamea > Apamea epomidion. Next base: position 8,124,188 of record OX382226.1, on the reverse strand, counting down.
GAATGACGTCATGAAAACCGTCAGTATGAGACTGCGCGAACATCTCGGAGGCACTGCAGAAACGAGGCAGTCCCAACATCATCCTGAAAATGTTATTGTATTGGACGCGCAGTGGTTCTGACCATTTTGACCTTAACATATATGTAAGGGGCGAAATGTGGATGAATCTACTATACAGGGTGGCATGGACATCGACGCGCAACCTGTTACCATGGATTCAGCACGTGATTCTAAACACCCTCACGTCGATAGATATCTTCGGTTATTAAAAAAAATGTTTGTTGTTCTGTTAGCATTTTGACCGCGTAGGTATTGCATTTTCGAAACCGCAGATTTTTTTTTGTTAACCGACAGAATATTTCTACACAAGGGGGTCTAAACTCATGTGCTGTATTCATAGTTACAGGTTGCGCGTCGATGTTCCTGCCACCCGGTATGTACAGTCACGAGCGAAAGTATGTATACACTCGGCTTTATTCAAAAGCGATTTACTCCTTTGTTTTTTTATAAAATATTATGCTGTTACGAACATAGTATTTTCGAGCCCATAGGTTTATGTAATGTATCGTATTTCAACGTTGCATTTGTTATTTGACGAAAAAATCGCATTTGAAAGTTGCCAAGTGTTGAACTATTGGTGCTCGTGACTACACCTCTGGCGCGATGCTATGTGACGTGTTCTTTTTTCAGGCGTTATTTGGTTTGTATGCAGCTAATGTTCGTTATTATAAAACCTTTTAAAGTCATAATGCTCCTGCCCTTATCCCAAATTATCGGGAGTCGGCGCAACATATATTTTTCCTTTCAAAACCTGCTAAATTAAGGATATTTAACTAAGTTTGTTGGACTTTCGACGAGTTGGGCTTAGCTATCAACCTTGCTAGCGGGCCAATCTTTTTATAACAGCGTGAGCTATTTTTGTTCCTATTCTTAGCTTTTCCCTGCAGTAATTACTAATGAAATCTCGTACTTGGTGGTTATACTCGTAGTACAGACGCCAGCACGTCAAACTACTACAATCTGTCAATTTTTTAAAATAGATTTTCAACTTTATCGCTAGAGCATTAAAGTTCAAGGTTGATTGGAAACGTTTGACAGTTTTGGGTAGCTTGACGTAACGGGTTTTTCATAAAGTAATTTTGTCAATCAAATCAATGAGATCTCCATTTCGCTTATAGAATCGGCTTGACAGCCCCCACTTTGCCACAAAGGGTGGACTATTTGCCTTAGAAAAGCCAGCTATCTCACAGTTTAGTGGGTTGCTCGTGAAATATACTCTGTTGCAAATAATAAAAATATATTAATTACTTACGCCACTGACACTGATTAATTACGTCACTGACAGACAAACAGCTAGAGCGGACAGGCATATTCTGGGCACGCTCGGTCCATCATAGACCTCATCCATTGCTTTCCAGAAGGCGTGATCGAGGTCAAGAGCTGGCAAATTCAGTAATAAAAAATAAAATAAATAAACCTTCGGCTGCCAGACTGAGTTACAAAAAGTCAGGTAAGATGGGGTACTTCCCTGGATCCAGACTTTGTACAACGGTTACTGTTCGCGGTATAAGATGGGACATGAGCAGACACTAGTACAAGATTAAGGAACTGTCCGACCTATTCTCTAAAAATCTCTGCGTGAAAGCTTGAATGAAGTGAAAATAGTGACAATCCCTAGTATCAGGTGGAAAGACAGCTCACTTTAAGCTCACTTCACCTCAGTCTTCCCGGTGATATTTTTACAGAATACACCGGCAGTACAAGATTAAGGAACTGACCTTCGGATCTGCCCTTCTCAGTGCCTCAGCTCCAATGATGGCAGCTTCATTTATACGATGCCCGGAGGACACGGGGCTGTCGTAAAGTAACAGGGATTGCTCACCACTGCGCCGCTGAGGTTTTCACTCAACTCTCCTCTTTTTATAGATGCCATTAATTTCTGTTTGATGGGATAAGTTGTATTACGTGACAATGTTGCTGTATATCATGCTGGATACATTTACATCCGGTTAGACTGTAAGCTGACCCCCACATAGTTGGGAAAAGGCTAGGCAGATGATGATGATTTTGCTGTATATCATGATTAGTTCTCTAGTCGTTGGAAATATAGACATTATTTTGAGAAGCGGTGGCCAAGGGGTAGCGGCCCCGACTCACGAGTTTTAGGGCGTGGATTAAATAAATCAATAAAATAATAAATTCTTTACTTCACAAAAAGCCATCACATTACAGTATCCAGAGACTAAGAGCATAATTATAAGGCTTATAACTAGGTCACAATAGTTTTAATTCTCTGACTCCTAAGCTAGGTATAGGTGCCTGTCTTAGCAGCCAGTGATTCTTCGTTAGAAACCAACCCATATTATTCTAAATCGTTTCAATAATAAGTAATGGGATTCGAACCACGGCAGGCGCTTCACGTTGTGTAATTCATCACTACTGCACTCGAAACGGTGAATGAAAGCATTATGTGGAAGCCAGCATGTCCTAGAACCAAAAATTCGATGACATTAGACATCTACCAACCCGCACGCGTGGTGGATTACCCACTTTCTCTCAAAGAGAGGAAAGCCTCTGTCCCAGCAGTGGGAACGTTAGAGGCTGATAATGCATAAATAGACATTAGTTTACAAGTTATTGTAGGTTGGTTGCTTCCATCAGTATATTAGAAATATTAGAAACATCAGCATTGATAACAACCCAAGGTGTTTGAATATATCATGGTTTCTATCTGGTACCATAAGTGATAATGCCAGTCACTATAATACCTACTAATGCTCATGATTTGTTTCAGTATTTTGCTTCAGCTACTGGCAATTATAAAAATAGAAATTTAAGTATCATTTTCTTCTTAGTACCTACACGAAAAACGAATTACAGCTCCTCATTAATATTCCCAGTTTGATATGTTTTTTAACAAAATACAGCTTTACTTCGAATTTAACGACGAAGGATCTTTAAGGTCAATCTAAATCGGGAGGCAGCTGGCCCTCATGTTTCTGACGATTATACCCGACCCGTTGCTCAGTAAGGGCCCGATCACACGTACCACATCCACACCACAATCACAACCACACCACCACGACCAAATGTGGATGGGCGCCCATCCACATTTGGTCTAATTATATTTGGTATAATTAATATAATAAAAATGAACAGCTTATCTTCACACACCACATTTGGCCGTCAAAATCAACCATGTGGGTGATACCCACCACATCAGGGCCACGTCGCAACCACAACGCAACCACCAGCAAAACCGCGCACTGGCGGCTGGCTACATCGCAAACACAATGATCTGTCCATCTGTAAACACTAGCCATAACGGAACCAAATCGCAACTACTAGCGACAACGCAACCACATCGAAATTGTGTAGTTACCACAACACAACTGCAAGAAGCTGCAGTGACACTATCCACACGTAACCACTACTTGCCCACATTTTGTCGCTGCGGTGGGGTGTGGTTGTGGTATGTGTGATCGGGCACTAAAATATAATTTTCTCGTCGCACGTCTCTCAAAAGATAAATATAATGGTGTGTCAATTGTTAATTGACTTGTACTAGAATGTGGCTCTCAATAGGTTAGGTGTGCAGTGTCGTGTTGCAACGCTGCAATTGATATTGGGTACAACCAGTTGTCAGAATTAGCACGGGTGAACAATCGGGCCGATTTACTGCGGCAACCTTGGTGACTGTGGGTAAATATTGCAAGATATGTAATTAATACTCAGTTACTTACTTGTTCGAATGGTGGGACAAATACTGGGAGAGCCTTTATCGAAGTCGTTTTATTGCCAACACCTTTTTTTTTTGTTTTCGGAGGGTAAACTTCAAAAGGCACCTGACCAGGAAAAAATCACACACCCCCCTTTTTTTTATTGGGTGGGAAATCATCAAATTGACTCTCTCGCTCTGGGCTGAGCGGAAGGTCGTGTCAGACTTTTACTAACTAAAACCCACCCGTGTTTCTTCAGTTGCCTGTGCCAGGGGCCACAGTATCTCTTTCGAACAATCCGCAGCCCTGGCAGGCATCGGCCCTAGCGGACCCCGTCAGTTCGTGCTGACATCTATTTGAGGCGCGCGTGGAACACAACGCGCCGTCGACCCGGGCCTGGTCCTTACCGGGCGGCGAGCTGCCCATTGCTCGCCGCCCGCAAGCCCGCGCCTACGGTGGCCAGGAGTCGGCTGTTGTCTCCCGTCCAGGGCGTCTCCTGTGGCGGCTAGGGGCGTGAGGGCGCAGGGATTGCCTCTCCCTCACGCGCTCCACCTCCTCCTTCGCGAGCATTACTGCTTCGCAGAAGGAGATGACGGCCTGCCATGCACTCTCGCTTCGTACCATGGCCTATCCCACACCCCCTGACTCCCCGATTTTTACCTCACTAAATCACCCCGGTGATCACCATCAGCACATAGGGGTGGTCCAGGTTCCTCTTAAAAGTTATTGTCTACGCCTGGAAGGCAAAAGGGGTATGTAAGGATCGTAGCAGGTGCTGTTCTGTAGTTTCTGCTTATATATTTATTTATATATACTTTATTGTACACCAGAAAATACGTCATTACGTCCATATAAAAGTATCGGGCTGGTGATTATCACCAAGGTCTCTATTTAATTTTCTAACACTTCTCTCTTCAAGTAAGGCTAGCAGTGAAATCTATCGGCGTACCATCATAGACATTTGCTTAAGGAGTAACGTGATCCTTTTTTATCTGTTTCACCAAACGATTTCATTTCACGTGTCAGAACCATGACGAGCGTTCGGCGTCTATTCTACTAGTTTAAAAATCCTCTATATAAATCAATAGACCTATACAAACTTAAATAGGATCCCTCATCCGTCTAGCACATGTTAAACTAGGTTTCGTAGACAAGGCACTGTTGCCTAAAGCAGTGTGAGCTTTGTACGATCTGAAACATTTAGCAGTTGTCGTAGTAACTTATATAGATTGAACGGCAATAAATAATACAATAGTGTTCGGAATGGGCGCAAATTCAACTGGGACGTGTGTGTAATGAATTCGTCCTTCCTTTGTTAGGGTTTGCACGTGTTTTAGGGCAGCAGGTAAACCAATATTCGGGGTTCTCGAGGGAGGAAATAGGTTTCAAGGTGATAGGTATAGGGTAGATTCACACAATCACACAAATAACAAGTCCTGTGGCTGAAAATATATATTTTTTTAACCAGTGCCCAAACTGTACTGATGTACTGAATTCAGGGTTACCGACTATCGTAGGTCGCCATGAACATTAAACATTCATCAATAAAATACGTCATATTCGAATACACATCGAATAAAAAATTAGAGAAGCTAGTAGCAGAAAGCATTTAAGTATACCTAAGTTTGAAAAAGATTAATCTCTAGAGCCATCTATTGTAGTGTTGAAAACTTAATTGAATTTAGAAAAGCTAAGAAACCATTTAAAGTCTCGGTTGTAACAAAAGATCCCACATAAAACGAACTAAAATCACTTTCCAGCAACAATTTGGTCTTTCGAAGGGTTCAATGGAGCAAATCTTCCAAGTTTCGTTGTTCCCGACGACAGATAGTCTCGGGCGCGAATTGAATCGGATGCTGACGAAAGATTAGCTCCGAATAAGTAACGGGAAAAGTTTGATTATTTGCTCTGTGTCTACTGGGAGTACTGGCTGTTGAGAGTGTTATCTTCGACGGGATTATTAGAAACCCAAGGAATAGAGCTATTACATAAAACTTACGCTTTCTTCCCATAGGGGTAGACAGAAAGTACAGAACGCTACCTGCGACGATCTTTAGATACTCCTTTTAATCGTTTACGTTCATACATCTGGTTATACACTATTGTGTTATTGTGCCTGAATAAAATTGTAAGGCATGCCGGGGCTGCGGGTTGTTCGAAAGAGATACCGTGGCTCCTGGCACAGGCAACTGAAGGAACACGGGTGGGTTATAGTCAGTAAAAGTCTGACACTCCCTTCCGCTCAGCCCAGAGCGGGAGGGGTCATTTGATGATTTCGCACCCAAAAAAAAAAAAAAAAAAATTGAGAATAAAAATGAATAATAAGAATTTAAAAAATAATAGACATTTCTTAATATACATTGGACCTAAATTAGGCAATCCTCTATTTTGGATATATTTTTTGTATCCTTATTTTTTTCTTTCGTATATTTATGCAGTCCTGAAACAAAAGGAACTCTCAAATTACGACACAAATCCTGGTCCTCCTGCCTTCTGCATCTAGTCAACACCAGATTCTGCGAAAGGCGAGGTGGCTAACAATTCCAAGAATGGTCTTCTAGACTAACTTTTGTACGTAAGACTTCAAGAAAAACCCAGTTAAACTACAATATTGGATTTATTTTCAGTAAGTTTAGTAGTAAATGTAATTTCTTCTCGTTAATTGAAACATGAATATTTCATTACATTTTACTTAGACTGAAATCGATTGATAGTTCCTTCGATAAATTGGTATTTTAATATTCTTAGAATTAGTTAGCTCAGACTTTATCTGGGTATTGTTGTTAATTTCTTCAGTAAAAGCTCTTTTCCAGAGAAAAACCACTTAAAAGGGAGATCACCATGGTAGCACGCAAAATTCAAATTTTCTTAAGATTTTTCAACTTACGGGTCAGTGTCAGGTTGTATTGTCACTATTTCATGGAAAAGTTATTTATGCAATAGGGTTATATGAACTTAGAGGGTTATATATTGATGAGTTTAATTATTATAATTCTGTACTTAAATACATACTCGTTACGGTCGCGAATCATATTTTGTTGAACATACAACCTGACACTCACAGAATCACTGAGAGAATTTCGCGGGTACCCTGGCGTTTCCCCCTTAAGTCGGTGCCGTATTTCATCAAAATTGGTTCAATTCTCGGTTTCATTAAAACTAATTCTACCTAAAACCCTTTCGCTCGACGTACAAAACGTAACGACGTCTATATAAGACGCGACAGCCCTAGACCCGTAGGGTTGTCACGGCAGCATATGTGACAGCTATCAAATATAATTGGTGCGACACTCGTTACCATAACACGCAGAGTTCGAGACGCGTCACGCCGTCACGCGTGCTGTAACGAGCACTATTGAGCAATGACACGTCATCCATCATCGAAGTGGTGACGTGATCTATTGGGCAGCGTGATTCCCACGGACGGTAGTCGGGAATTGACCGGTATTAACAAAACCAATACTATGACCGGACATACACAGGATTTGGAGATACGAGATTGACTTCTGAGTTTGTTTCGGTGTTTCTTCTCAGAGTAATCTGATAGGAAACAGGAAACACCGACCTCTTCTAGTTCCAAATATTATTGACCTGTAAAAGTGTTTGTACAAATCTACTTACAGATTTTTTTCACAAGCTTTTATTTAGCTTGCAATGTATGTATGTTTGTTAGGGTGGAATCTTGCAACTCAATTTTGAAGCAGATGTCTTCAATCGATTGAGCTGAAATTTTGTATACACATTTAGTTTGGATGACAATACTATGGATGTTATTCTAAATTCAACATGGTGGAACACCCAAGATGGCGGACTAATTATTTTTAATGCATTCCTACAATATGGGTATCAAATGAAAGGGCTTGCTGAGAATAAGTCGAAAAATAAAGTGACGTCACTCTAAATCCAATATGGCGGACTGAGTTTTTAGCGATAAGTTAAAAATAAATTAAAAGTAAAAAATCTTTTTGAAAAACAAGCTTTTAGTCAAATGTGTTAAATGAAAAAATAAACTTTTACTATCAACTTATAAATTCATATCACAATTTTATATGATATAGAAGCTTGTCGCGAGATTTACAAACAAGTAAATTAAATAACTTGATGTGATTGATTTTAACTATTAAAATTTTCAAACTAAGTAAATACATATGAGTACTTAAATCTCGCGACAAGCTTTTAAATCATATAAATTGTGTGATGACGTTATAAGTTGATAGTAAAAGAAAGTTTTAAAGTAAAAGTTTGTTTTTTTTCTTGTTAGCGCATTGAAATAAAAGCTTGTTTACAAAAAGATTTTTTATAGACATTTAACTTTTGCCCGAGGCTTCGCCCGCGTGGAGATTGGAAATTATCCCACGAGAACGTACTACCGAAATAAAAAGTTCTATGTACTAACTCTGGTCATGGTCTACCCATGTGTTAAATTTCATCCAAATCCGTTCATCCGTTTTAGCGTAAGGCGTAACCAGCAAATGAACAAACAAACTCACTTTCACATTTATAATATTAGTTAGGAAAGGATATATAGGTGATAATTTTATTACCAGGATATCAAATAAAACAACAATAGGTAGGTTACCTTTAAATACAATATTTTTACTAATTGTACCAAAGTGTGTGCTGACATCATTCTACTGTACTTCACTTGTTTTTCCTACAGGTAATCTATTAGGATTGTTGAGGATGGCTATGAGATGCTTGTTACAATGGAAACATGATCACAGCTTTATGTGTATATTTTTACCATTTTTCACAGAGTGACAGCAAAAGACAAGGGAATAAATTTACCTATAGAAAAATTACAAATTAATATAAAAAAGGTTGTTGCTGGGCGTCAAAAAGGATAAAATATTCCAGTTAGGATAAAATAAAAGGATAAAAAACATTATTCTACTGTGTTTAGTTAGTTTTTCTGCCTATAAATCTGTTTAATGATTTTACTCATTAAACAGATTTATATAGGCAAAAAACTAAGACAATAGGAAAATAGGAGGTATATTTTCAATTAAAACAATAAGTATGTTGTCGGAATTATTTTTAATCACGTTTGTTTCGGGATTAACCGACTAGGTAGGTATTAGTTTATTTATATTTACTTAATTTATTGTATACCGAGGGGCTTGTGGCTAAGTAATAACAGCCGCACGGGTTGATCGATCAGGTTAAGCTGCGCTTGCCACGGTTGTTCCGTGGATGGGTGACCATCTTTACATAGCAAGACCCCTCCGTGCCTCGGAAAGCACATTAAGCTGTTGGTCCCGAGTGTCATTCGTGGATCTTTGACAGTCGTTACGGGTCGTCAAAAGCCCGAAAGTCTAACAACCAGTTTTACCAAGGGGTATCGTATTACCCAGTAACTGGGTTGTGGAGGTCAGATAGGCAGTCGCTCCATGTAAAATACTGGTACTCAGCTGCATCCGGTTAGACTGGATGCCGACCCCAACATAGTTGGGAAAAGGTTAGGCAGATGATGACTTACTTTATTGTACACTAGAACATACATAGCAAAAAAAAAAAACCATTAATAATATAATAATAATAATGCATTTATTTTTAAGATAACAAACATCCACTAACAATAGTCTTAACCTATACATACTACATGCTATTTTATAAATAACGACCTATCTACATATTAAACAATATTCCAAATTTATTCGGAACAATATTGAATCTAAATCATAATATAATATCTTTTAGCTTTGCGCGCGTAATGAAAATATTGATAAAAAACCTTATAGGTACAAACTCCTATTCGCGACCTCTTTTATTTGCCTGACACACTTCTTAACACCTGTAATCCCGCAGGAGTGGAAACCATCATACAGAATGGTACAGGCGAAGTAAATGAATATGTAGGAATATACCGCAGCCCCTGTAGGTCCCCTGTAGGTATTACGCATAAATAGAAGATTCATTTAGAAGTTGGTTTTTATATTAGAAATAAAAGCTTCACTTGGGTTCAATTGGCTGTTTGTTTAATAGTGGGATTAGTTTTATTTGAGATAATATAAATATTTCGGTTTCACAGCTTTTGTATAGAAAATATGTCAAACTGTATTTATTACTTAATTTATTGTTCAGTGAAAAGTTATTTGACTATTGTTTCTTGCATATTTCCTTGTGCCATAAGATATACCCCACCTACTTATAAGGTTACGTCAAAGTTGTAAAACTTTCGAATATTTCATCATTCTCACCCGATTGTATCTCTAACCTTTACTAATACTATTGTCGATGTTATGTATAACTAACGAATATACCTTCAAATACACCGTATTTCACCCACACGATATCTTTCACATATAACATCGCCGCGGGGCACATTCATCTAAAATTCTAAAGACTTCAAACACTTAAAATGATTGTTTTTATCGCCGATAAGTATGATAAATTTAATTATAATTATTCGTTCCTAATTATAATTAAGAATGCACGTCGTGATATTATTGTCGTTTTGTATAATTGTCGGTGGAGCTTTTGGTTCAAAGATATTATTTTCAGATAACTTGGTATCAAACTGAGTTGGTTATGTTATTAATGACTATTTTCGACCGTGTTCTACGGTATTTTAATAATTTTTAACGACATATTTTAGTAGACTTGGAAATGTTAAAAAATTAAAATTTTTCTCACTAAAGGCTTTGATTAAAGGCGAAACTCTGATTGTTTTTGGGTACCTATTTATCTAATTTACTGTCAATTACTTTTCCCACTGGAAAAATCAGAAGTTTTCGCGATAGTGTATGACATACATGTTTTTATTTTTATAATACTTTGCCCCACACTAGTAATTTCTCCTGTATCGTGGGTGCGTTTACAAACATTTAAACTCACATACACAAACAGCCAGACCCGGAACAACTAGTTGTAGGCCATACAAATATTTGTTCCGTGCGGGAATCGAACCCGCGACACGCAGCGCGGCAGTCAATCGCTTAACCACTGCTCCAACCGTGCCATAAAATTTTGATACGTCTAACCTCTTCTTCTCCTTTTCGTTGCACTATTTTACATCAATTTTGCTTATACTGTGTGGGCCTAGTAGGTGGCCAAGTTTAATGCAGTTCGTTAAGGGTGCAGGTGAAGGGACACTTGGCACACTCTAGCAGATGGGACATAGTCTGTTTAGGAGCACCACACTCGCACTGGATGTTGGATGAATCTTTTTTTTTTGTTAACCTGTATTGTGTCGCACTACTGGGCAAAGGCTTCCACTTTTTCCTTCCAAACCTCCCTGTGTTGTGCGATCTCTGGTCATGTTGACCCTGCAAATCTTATGAGATCGTCACACCACCCTTCGCCGTGGTCTACCTCGATGGCGATGTCCTCCCTCAGGCGTACAGTGAGTGATGTTTTTTACCCATCTCTCCGGGTGCATTCGTGTGACGTGTCCGGCCCACTCGTGAGAGTGGCTTCAACCGAGCTTTTGCGAGATAATGTTTGCGTATCCTATTGGATACGCAATCGATGCAGTGCTTTTTAGATAGGCCACTGCAGCGGGAGGCAGGTGTTCTTGGGGCTTTACGAAGACTTGAGGTGGTGACGCGCGTGTTAGATATTTCATTTTGATATAATTATAATATTAGAATACTGTTTGTTGGATAATGGCGAAGCTTGGGACCAACGTAGAAGTACCTAATTTTACTAGATATTGTGTTTACAAAAAACAACAGTCTTAACTTGTAAAAACACTGAAATGTTATTACTATAAATGATTAAGTAATATTTGATTATCCTTGTAGTATATCTTAGATTTTATATCGCTATTTTAATATAATAGGTTGTTTCAAATGATTAGCACAATACTGTCAGTTGATGTTGATGTACTTTTTAATGATGTCTAAGAATTAAGAATCAACTCTTATTAAATTTATTAATTACAATATTAAGTTTTTAAAACGGTTACACTACATAAGATTGGTTTATTATTACCTGTGTTAGAAGATATAAAGTCAAAATATATGATGATCTGTGATTGGTTCAAAATGGCGGTAGATGTTTGACGTAAAAGACGTTGGTAGTTTTTAAAAAGGATTGTAATGACGTTATCAAGTCAGTTGCTTGGTAGAGGTTACGTTGGTTAGTTCTAGTGCCATTGTTATGTGGAATAGATCGACAAGATGTTACGTAAGTTAAGTAATTTGATATTATACTCATAGGGACCAGAAGCCTAATTATTTTTTCTAAAGAAAATACAAACGACCTACAACTATTTATCTAAATCAGAAAAACCGTTACAACAAAATAGTTCGATATGATTATTACGACTAGCGACTAGTACGCGTCCGTCCCATCCGAGCTCCGCAAAAAAGTAGACGAGGCGAGTGAGTACGCTGCTCATGGTGTGTCATCCCCTCCACTGACAGCGTCATCGCAGCGACGTGATGTCCCCGCCCTCTTAGCTGTCAAATCCTCTAAGAATACCGTAATTATTGCTATGTTGTTGTGTAAGTCATATTATGGCCAATATTCCTAGCTATTGTTGATGTTGCTATTATTTGGAGTACTCTTGAGCCGTTGTCCAAGAGATAGAATTATGTAGTTGTTTTTAAAGATAACGATAATTTATGACAACGTAAGAAATGTATTGTTAGAATACTTTAATACTGTTTCCATGGAGTTTCTTGTCCTTCTTCGCCATGATGACCTAGTTTTACGAACGGACGATCAGTTTTCTGATTAATTACTGACAAGTCAAAATTTAAATAAATGTTTAGTCCTGTCTATCTGTACTTTACTTCATAAAACCCTTTCCCTACAAACCATATTCAATAATAACATTCATACACAGTAAATAACTAACTAGTAACCATTCTGATATTCAAAGTTTGTTATTTGGGTAATATATAGGTACATATACTTCTAGTATATACTGAAAAATATAATACGCGCTCGCGGTGGTGATTTCTAGCCTGTCAGTAGTTCTAAGTACTAATAGAACATGTAAACGTTTCCAGCTCTCATCTACAACAATTTTCCAGCCGCTTAGTTTTATTGACAAGCTGCGTCCACAGCACCATGCATGTAGCCGCAAGTACCTGTCATGGCGGCGGCTACAACAGCTGACTACCCAACTGTGCACATTGACTAATCACTGCGGTTTGTAGGGCCTGGCTACATAATTACGTTACTATTAATAATAATGAGTGGAGTTGGCTCACACTAATTTCTGGGACTACTCTAATTATTAACATTCACTGATTTTGTCACTTGAAAGGACTGACGAGAAATTGAAGGTTCTCCTTTCTTTACTTAAAAAGTACCTTTACGCCTGCGAGTGCGAGCGGCGAAGATTTGAAGGCTTAGCGAGTTTTTTTTTATTAATGTTGGATTATATTTTTTCTTTAGGGTTTTGATTAGATATGATGATAGTGAAGGGCAGGCGTTTTGGGAGACTGTCTTTTGTTAATTTTGACGTTCGAAAAGTACTGATTCTCAACCTAGTTTGAATAAATGACTTTTGATATTATTTTAAGTGTTTTGCGTCAGTAACTGCATTTGTGCTAGTATTATTTTAGCTTTGTTTTCATTTTCAACAGTATTTGCGATTTGATACAGATCAGTATCTGTGAGCTATGTTAGTTAGGTATAGCCGAAACCACAGACCACACAAACACCATCTCTGCCTGACTGCAATGCGCAATAAGTCCGCATCATAAGCCGTCATAGGAGTCGGAAAATTGGCTTTAAAAGTTGGTGTTCCAATACAAATCTGGGTAGATAAGATAAGTTTGTAAAGCCGTATTTCAAAGTTCCCATCAACTTCCAAGCTAATATATTCTCATCATGTTATTTATTATAAAGACAAGCGAGGCGACATTATGCAGCTTTTACTCAAGCCCGCGTTACTTTGTGGCGGGAACCTGACTCCACAGTTTATTGCCTTTTCACTTCCTAGAAAACGTTTTAACCATAATAGGTTTGTCATAACTTGTGTTTATCTTTAGTGGTTAATATAATGCGAGGGAACTGGCCCTGAGGTCACGAAATCCGCTATTCTAGCGTGGTGGCTTCGAGCAGGCTCCATTTTTGACTCCCTATGTCATAGGTATTATGTAGGTCACAGTATTTCTTTAAAATATTACAGTTTGGTAAGCTGCATTGATGATCACCTCTTCGTGCCTTATAGAGCATTATTGATAGTTAATTATAGTTAGTAATTGAGTCAGATTAAGGGCTGATTTGACCAAAGTCTCTATCCATGGAATAAAATTGACGTCTGACAGTTCAAGTATGGAAAAACTTTAAAAAAAATCAAAATTTGTTCTCAGTATAAGGCCTGGTGATATTTGCCCTAAGTGTAGTGCTATTTCCCAGAAATTGGTTCTCGCAGGTAGAATTTAAAAAGTCGAAAAGTCAAGGTTGATGAACGCAGCCTGCCAGCCAAAGCTGGTGCTAAGGATGCATTTCATTACAAAGTGCTTGAGTGTAAATATAATATTATACTGTTACGATTATAGTAATAACATTACATGACGCCTGTATGCTAAGGGTAAGACAGAGGTGTAAATGATAAATGATTTATTGTCTGTAAGTAGATTTGTACAAACAGTTTTACACGTCGATCATATTTTATTAAACTAGATGAGGTCGGCGTTTCCTATCTGACTACTCTGAGAAGAAAAGTCGAAACAAACTCAGAGCTCACAGTCTCTTTTAAAGTTCAGACATAATCTTGGTCAATTATCCTGTGAAGACCATGTAGATTTGTGTCAGAAATGGTCTGAAATGTACCTATAAGTTACTCAAATATCTGGCGAAAAGTCACCAGAAGGCCAATTCCCGTTATTAAAAATATCACACAATCAATGTCAACCTTCTTAAAATTACGAGGATTGCTCCTCTGATGTTTAACCTCTGGGGGCCTAAAAAGGCCACTTTGGCAGAATAACAATATGAATCATATTAAAAATCGTAAAATGGTCACATACTGGCAATTCATAATATGATCAGTGTGCAATTCATATCACAATAAAATAACATTTAAACTGTAGAAATAAAAAATTAAAAACCAATTTGATTAATAAAAACTGTAATGAAAAATTTACCGATAAAATTACGGCTTTTATGTTTTTCATGCGGCAATGTTTACACCAAATATGAAATGAAATTTTACGAAAATTAGAGGAATTGCTAATGATCTGCTGGGAATTCAGGAAATGAAATACCTTTTAGAGGTATTGCTTAAAGTGGCCTTTTTAGGCCCCCTGTGCAAATCAATTATCTCAATAAACAATTTCAATTTCAAATAGGGGGCGAGCCTATTGCCATTGACCGGGTACAACACCAGGCTTCGGGCTGCTCCTGACAAATTCCAGATGGAAAAACCTTATTTAACACTCTACCCGATCCGGGAATCGGCAGTCTAATAATGTTAAAGTTAAAGTTTTCGTTATAATTCTCGTTTTCCATCAATCTTTATCCCTCTTTTACGATCCTCAGATACCGTATTGTCTTTTATCTATATCGATTGCTTCTTGCAACCGTTTTACGACTGCCATCGACTAGCTATGACATCCGTCAAAGATATAGCATTGTCTATGGAAACGCTTGCACAATGGCACAGGGCTTTGTGCCCGTAACTCGGCTGCAGTTCTCGGAAGCCACAGTCTCGCTTTGACACCAGTTGACCCACAGCACTGATCCTAGTTACTGTAGATTGGAGTATTAATTGTTGCGAGAATTTTCTTGCCTGTGACCTGCAGGTTAGGAGGTACCGTTCTAGCACAGGTTCTAGGAAATGATTAGGATTTCAGTTGTAGTCTTTGCTATGATATGGTCAGGCATGCGGAATCAGCTGGGTCAGTTAGGTCATCTTATAAGAATTCCAGCAAGCCGCTCTTGCTTCGCATTGTTTTTACGATTCTACAAAACATGGAGATTTCTTTATTGATTTGTAAGTTTAATATGAATGTATCAGACACGTAAACCTTTCTAGATAGAATCCCTAAATGATAGTGAAAACCGCATCGAAATCCTTTGCGTAGTTTAGAATAACAATGCGGTCACACAAACAGACACGAAATGCGGCTTTAATTTATTATGTGTAGGTAGGTATAGAAAAAGTAGGAAAGATAGAAAAAGGAAAATAATTTTCAATGTACTTAGTTAAATAAATAAGACATTTCCTCTCTCTAACTTTTGTTTTTATCATTATTAGCTCGAATGTTTTGTATTGTTTTGAATAAACATTGAGAAAATGTTGTAACAACATCAGTAAGTACCTACTTCATTAAAATCAACATTCCTAACAAGATGGAACACTGTAATAATATGGTAATGTTCCTATAAGCACGTTTCAACTAAAGTTTCGCATACATGAACAGTCAATAACCCGGGAATCTATTAATCGAGCATATTCAATCATTTCGATTCAACGGTAATTGTTTCCAATTTATTTGACTAGCGGCTGTTCGCTACTTCGTCTGCCTGTATTTTGTTGCTAGCAAAGAGTTTAGAGACCCTACAAGCTGGTAATTTATATCTTAGTGAAACTTTTACATACATATATAATTATATTTATAATAAGCCTATACTGTTCCCACTGCTGGGACACAGGCCTCCTCTCTGTGAGAGGGAATGGGCCGTAATCGACCACGCGGGCCCAGTGCTAGTTTTGGTTCTAGGACATGATGTTTTCGTTCACCGTTTTTGAGAGCAATGGTGATGAAATTAATTTTACAAAGTAAAGCGCCAGTCTGGGTCCGAACCCACGACTTACGAGCCACCACAGCTTTCCTGCTTTTATATGATACTGAAAAATTTGTGAACGACGATCTTTCTGAGGTTTAAAGAACTTTATTTCTCATAAGAACATAGTTCACTTAAAATGAGATTCACAAAAATATCTTATTAAATTCAAATACAGCTTTAGCTTAGGGCGACAAGTTTCATACTATTACAACTAAATAATTTTATTTCACAATCTGTTCAGCAGCATCTCATTAGAAATAGTGACTGTAAATATGCGATTTTAGTTTTTTTTTTGGAAATATTTAATTTGTCACACATTTTCAACTTCAACTTCACATTGTCGTTCGCACTGTTTGAGTACAACTTTACAACAGCCTGTCGTTAGACAGGCTGTTGTAAAGTTGTACTCAAACAGTATGTTTTTTTGCCGTAAGTCAGTGTCCGTGGTCGAGTTGTTATTAATTTGTATCTGTTTCTTGTAATGTTTTTGTGTTTTTTGAGTTAATGTAATGTTTGAGTGGATGTTGCATGTGATTATCTTTTTAACTAGGTTGCAAGTGTTGAATGTATATAATTCCCTAATGTTAAATAATTTAGTTTTAGTGTATTAGCTCCTTTGTAAGTGTTAGGTAATTGTAATGGAATAATGTTTTAATAGTTCTGTTTTGTGTGATTTGTAGCTGTCTTAGATTAGTTTTGGTAGCTAATCCCCATATTTCTATCAAGTATTCCAGATGCGTCGTCGTGCGATGCGTGTTTCTTCAAGAATAGATTCCGGTTATTGTAGTTATTAACCATTTGCTTTTGTTTTAGTTAGAAACTGATTAAATATGAGTTTGAATTGAATTTGAGCCTTTTAGTGTCTCACTGCAGGACCAAGGCCTCTTATCATAGCTACAGAGAAAGCACAAGCATTGATCACCACACTTGGTCAACGGGTTGGTGATTTCATACTTATATTGACTATAAGTCCAGATTTCCTCACGATGCTTTTCCTTCACCGATGCTCGTGATGGGACAGGCAGCCCAAGCAGGTGCATTACTTTATGTAAATAATTCCATCACCACTGCACTCAAAACGGTGAAGGAAAACATCGTGAGGAAATCGGCATGTCCTAGAACCAAAAATTCGAAGACATGTGACATCTGCGGTGGGTTGGTACCCGCACTGGGCCCGCGTGGCGAGTTACAGCCCACTCCCTCTCGAAGAGTGGGGGCCTGAGTCGCAGCAGTGGGAACATTAAAGGCTGATTATGTATGATTTTCATATTTTTTTTAATTTATTTATTTTACCATTTATGTACACACATATATAAACAGACAATGAAAAACAGAACAGAAAAAATAGGTACAGAGGTGATGCTTATTTCATAAGAAATCACTTCCAGCATACCTGAGATAGGACAATATATACCGAGATGTAGACAGCGTGTGATAGAGCAAAGGAGACAAAAAATAATACATAGAATCATAAAAAACAATTCACTTAAAAACTAAACAAAAATTACTAGAATATATTAACATACATACACATAAACATACATAAATACTTCTAAAATAAATATTACTAGAATGATAATAATTATATCATACTCAAAATAATAAATACATACACAACTACGATGAAGTGGACAGATAGTGTTCTTTCACTCTTCTTTTAAAAACTGCAATAGTTTGGCAGTCCCTAATGTCATAATATCCAAGATAAACTCAGAAAATACATATCAATTGAAAAAGTCACAATGCTACTTGCCCAAACACGACGACTACTATTAATCATTGCATTTACAAAGAACACTAACTCAGAACTACATTATTGCATTTATTTAAAACAATCCCTCACTCAACTCTATCGAAACCATCTTACAATCGTAAGGCACAACCTTAAAGTTCCTACTTTAAAGATTACGCAATATGATTGATGCAACTCCGCGATCGAATTGAAAGCCAATAAGCGAGTATTGATTATAGATAAAGTATCGAAGTACTGCTACTTACTGCCAGAAAACATGCACGAGGTATACGAATAAAGTGCTATGAGTGTTCATGTTCTTCTTAGCATGTCCATGGCAATCTAAACGGACTCGGCCCAAAATCAACGCTGCCCAAAACAATCAGCTCCAGTAACGTGCAGGCGATAGGACACGCAGGACATGATATTAGGTGTGCCATTGTTTGTGGAACAGCACCACATCTACACTCCAAGACAGGGTCGTCAATGAATTTCGACCTGACCAAGTTTTCCTTGATTCGGCCACCTGGCCAAACTATAAATATATATTTTTTTTAAACTGAACATCAGATTGTGGCAGATAAGAAGTCAGTTGGACAGACCACAGATGCTGCCTAGATGTAAAAGTGTGGACCCAGAATGCTGTTCAGAGAATCGACATTTTGTAAAAGAGAATATGTATTCTTTTTCTGTTGAAATGATGGTTATGAGGATGAAACGAAATAGGTACAACAACCACTTCGTCAGATGAGCGTAGTGGCGTCTACCAGTACCTAGTCGCAGTAATGACAAGGCGCACCACGTTAAAATTTTGATTGTGTCGACTTGAAATCGAATTCGGTTAATACCGCTGCACCGGTAACCCGGATATTAGCACTCCATTCCTCTCTACGCCATGTTCCCGGGCTCATGTAAGCAATTGTACAAATTGAGTGGAGCCGCTCGACCTCGGGCCAAATGATCCGTGAAATGGGCGTCTGATACAGCTCTTGACTTATTCTATCCGTTATTCGATTCGATTGCCCGATTCCCAGACGATACACCAAGAGATACCAAATGTATTGGAACTTACTTATGTGGTACTTTCGCTTCGGTTTTATTATATTCGAAGTAATCAGGTTACGGGTTACGTAGGATCGTTTTGTTTAGTATACATTCGGTTTTATAGGCCTTAGAAACAAATTCTTTCCGCTAGTCGTAAGACCGACATACTTTTCGTCACTACTAATAATATGATGCTGATGATAATAACATTCATTCATACCGACCGTTTAGATATCTAGCTATTGTTGAAAAGCTATCCAAGTAACTTTTGGGTTTCCAATCTAAAGTCTAAGCCTAGTTATTTCTCTTGTCTCGAAGAAATTGATTTAACCACGCACTTCCCGTGGGAGTACAAGAACTGGTAAAGAAAATGTCGAAACTATTTATTTTGGGTAAAAACTAGAATTCCCTGGAGTTCGCAGAGGTCAGGCGTTACTTGTTACAAAACTATTTCTATCATGGATCAATACAACTTAAGTGAAGATACCCGAAATGGAAACAATTGTGGAAAATACAGGATTGTTCAGTACGTGGAGGGGCAGTGGTGGTCGTAAGTTCGAACCCAGGCAAGCGCTTTACTTTGTGTAATTAATTTCATCACCATTGCTCTCAAAATGGTGAAGGAAAACATTGTGAGGAAACCGGCATGTCCTATAACCTTAACTTCGTAGGCATGTGACACCTACCAATCCGCACTGAACCCTCTCACAGAGAGTAAGCCCGTGTCCCAGCGGTGGGAACGTTATAGGCTGTTTATGCTATGCTATACCTACTTAAGGTATTCAGTACGGTGACTTGTGGATAATCTCCATAAGTACACTGTTTTATTCACAAAATCCTGAAACCGTTACTTGTAAGCATGTACTGCAAGTAGTACAGAGTTTCATAACTTTAAAAGCGTTGGTGGAGCACATTACTGGTGTTATTATGACGCCGTGCCGACTGCATACAGTGCTCTCTATGAATAAAATATACCGAAATGGGGACACCGTTTTGCCATCGAGGAGTAAGCGAATGAAATGCAGGCGGGCCGTATCAGAAAAAAACCTTTTGCAAAAAAATAAAACAACCTACTTCTTCATTGGAAGTCGGTAGTTTTTTTTTTTTTTGCAAACAAGTTTTTATTTTTCATTTTTAAGTTGTAATTTTTACCAGTAATTTTGGTTTAAAAACCAAACTACTGAACCGTTTTTGATTAAATTTCTATGGGACCCATCTGAAAGTATATATATCCTTACAAATTAATAAAATAATTTTGCAAATCGGCTTATAAATAACGGAGTTCTGAGGTAACAAACATAAAAAAAACAGTCGAATAGAGAACCTCCTCCTTTTTTTAAGTCTGTTAATTATACGTAGAAATGCGCTTGGAGCGGTTGTGATAGTAGTGTATCGAATATTAGGAAAGCTACTGATGGACTGATGATAAAAATATTTTATGCATGCATCCCACGAATTTGCTAAAAATCACCTAAAGTTTTATTATGATCCTGTATAAATATTTAAATTAAGTATTACAATAACTATGATTTGCACAATGCATATACTGTGAGTTTTCTTGTTGCCATTAAATTATGCTTTCGTGCTCATCGCTAAGTAGTCACTGGAGGGTGTAAGTCATCAGTTGTTTTATCACTAGGATACCGTAAAACAAGGTGAATAGATAAGTCACTACACTAATGGACACTACTGTATTATAAGTTACGATTAAGTGGCCTTGTTGGCAACGTTAAAATCCATTTAAAGTTTCGTCCCAAGTCACACCTGCTCCGTATTCACCCTGTTACATGGTACTCCATTTACTACATCATCCGTGGCCGCTGCGCTCCCAATGCGTCCTATGCAACGCTTCATATCTGCTGCACGTCCTTTTATCGTCGCTACAATGTACTTAGTACGGTTCTTTGTGTGCTCGTGTATACCTCTGTTGGTGTAACCAGGTCAAAATGTATATCACCCTATGTATTATGAAGTTTTCTTGAGTTTCATGCATACTTTTCAAGTAAGATTTCGTTTTAATAACATCACGCCTGTTAGTACCGAAAGGGTAGGCAGAGGTGTACGTATACCACATTTCGCCAGTTATGTTTATAGAGGTATGGGGAACAGGGTGTAAAGTTCACTCATACTCTATAGAAAAGGGAGGATCCTAAGTTCCATGTAATAGAGGCGAGCCTGTTCCCTTCACCCGTGCACAAATCCTCCTCCGGGCAGCTACTGAGAAAGTCATGATAGAAAAATCCAGTAACACTTGTTCCACATTGTTTCCGACCCGGGAATTGAACCCAGAACCTCATGATCAGCAGTAGCGCGTGCGGCCACTAGACCAACGTGGAACGTGGCAGGCAGTTTAGATTTAATAAGTTGTCCATTGATATTTTCCTGTGATTGTCTCAATATGTGACTACATTAATAGCTAGATATTCGCTCCACGCAAAAAAATCATTATTTTTGTCCTTCAGCTTTCGACGTTTTGTTTTCGAGATTACTCCGAAAAACTCAAAAAGGGAAAATCACGAAAATCGTAATTAAAATTCAGTAACCTGAGTGAATTTACAACAGTGATAATGTTAACACAGCGTCGGTAATATAATCCAACGACAATTAGTTAAAGGTCACGGTCAAGGTCAATAATAGGTCATTTAATATTCTGTAAGCAAATAATCCGGGGCTGTAATAGAAGGGGAACATGAAAATTTTATTATTTTTGACCTAGGTCGTCTAGTTTTCGAGATATTTGCGAAAAACTCAAAAATGGAAATCGCAAACTCAACGTGGTTTTGATGGGCATGTACAGACGCCAGGACATCAAGCTACTACAATCTGTAAAACTTCTTTAATAGATTTTCAACTTTATCGCTAAAGCATTAAGGTTCAAAGTTGATTGGGAAAATTTGACAGTTTCGGGTAGTTTGACCAGGTGTCTGTACTGTAAGAAAAACATGGTGATATCAGACTGGTGTCTCAAATTCAAGGTGAAAAGAGAAATACGTTTCCTGAATACGTACAACCTGGATAGTAAGTAGGTAACATAAAAATCATGATCAGTGTCCCAACTATGTTGGGGTTACCTTCCAGTCTGACAGGATGCAGCTGAATAGGCTATTTTCCTAAAAAATTCTAATTAGTTCGTCAGTTAGGTTATCAAAAAATATTGAACCCGTATTTTTTCTTTTGTCAATTATATAAAAAATTATGAAGATATCGCCCGTGTTAAAGTCCCGCGTGACGTCACTTGCTTGCGACACTTTTGCAAGCAAGTGACGTCACGACCCCTACTCCCAAATTTTGACGCGCTTTGTCTTTTTCATTTTTTGTTTGATTGACAAAATACGTGTCCATTATTTTTCGATAATCTAATTGACGGACTAATATAATAATTATTTTTTTACCCAGGCAACTACCCTATTCCAGTATTTTATATGAAGTGGCTGCGAATCGGACCCCCACAACCCAGTTCCAAGAGGTTGTCAGACTTTCGGACTTCTGAAGATTGTCAAAGAATCACCAATCGAAGAAGTCACAGAGAATAACAGCCGGGACTAACGACTTAACGTGCTTTCCAGGCACGTAGTGGTCGGCAGTTCGGCATGTAAAGCATAAAAAAGTGTAGAAAAGAAACTGTCATTTGCTAGGTTTATAAACGCTTATGCAAACAAACCTTTTAAACAAAGCTTTAAAACACTAGCTGCAAAATAAATTAAAACCGAGTTGGTATTTTTACAAAAGAGTTGGAGTTTCATTAAAAATGAAGGAGATTAGTAACACGTTTTAGCGTTTAAAAGTTTAGCACTAAAAGCTTTTTTCATTATTCACTCCTCACTGGACTCTGTGAACGGATAAAGTGATACACAGGAATTCTTTTACTTTCTTCTTTGATATCAAATAGTGGAGAAGAGAAAGTAGATTTACGTAATATAAGTATTCAGCTGCATCCGGTTAGACTGGAAGCCGACCCCAACATAGTTGGGAAAAGGCTAGGCAGTTGGATTTTTGACTAAATACTGATACTCTCGGCTGAAATTATCACCCTTCTAACACTTTGCGGGACATTACACGCCCATCGACGTAATAACAATAAAACTTCTATTGTTCTTCAGTGTCCTTCTGAAGGTTAATAAGAGGTATTATTTGGTGTACCTACTCTGGTAAGGTAGCCGTGCTATATTTACCACGACAGCATAGTTGGTGGAGTACGATGTTCTAATAAAGGACATTTCATGCTAATTAAATATATGTCTTTACTGGATCAATTAGGAAATGCTCATTTTGAAGTCCATGTCTACTGAACATGGACTTCCCATTAGAAAATGTTACCAAACTTCCGGGAAAAACAGTTGAGAAATTATTAAGTCGGTACCTTTTTGTGGGAAATCATCAAATAAGGGTATCAGTTTCAGTACCTTAAGTATAAATATTGTATCTACAATTAAAATTGTATGTTTCAAATTGACGTTATTTCAAGTTAAACAAATATCAACTTTATTTTAATGGAAATTAAGTCAGAGTGACTAGCACTATTGAAAAAGTTATAAAAATGTTTGAAGTTGTAGCATAAACTGAACTTTGGAATTGTGTTGGAATTAAAGTTATATTTCCATAAACTCATATTTGTTAACATTTTTGGCGAATATGTCGCGATATTAGATTATGTACCAAATTCCTGTGAATGCTTCTTGTGACAATTAAACTTTTTACTTTGACTTTTTTACTAAGATTATATATTTATGTATATTAGTTTACAGGAAATTGCGTCTGTTACTTACCTACTTACTTCTTGAGATTCCTTTGTCATCGCTATATTGCAGGAAGTTGTAACCTAGGTGTTTCCTAGGAATATCTCCGTAGGCTAAATGATTTATATAAAATAAATCTCCGTGCTTGTTATAACTCGAATATACGTCGACATAGCAAAATTTGCGAACATAAAAAGAATAGCAGTGAGAGATCGTAACTCGGAAGGAATATGTAAATTGTATAAAACTTTTAGGGTCGTCAATAAAACAAGAACGCGTATAGTACAGAATTTATTTCCATATTATATACTCAGATATAACAGCAATTGTCTCGGTTCCACTCTATATACTCTCCAACAATATTTACATTGAGTTTTGGGTTTCATGTCGCTACAGTTTGTGGCGCCTTTATAAAAGCGATACATAGGTATTATGTAATTTGAGGGGGCGCACACTTGCGACAGTTATCATTATCAGTCCACATAGCTCGCAATAGGGACGATGACTTATATGAGAAACGTTCGAACAAATTGTGTAACTTCAAAGAAAGCATAGTAAAATGAGATTATCGAAAGATCTTGGTGAAGTTAAAATTGGTGGAAATATGGTGAAGCTGAACGCTTTAAAAGTTTTTGGAAGGGATTATCCCCGTCCTTGTCCCGCGGGACGGACAATGTGTAAGGTATGTATGAATGTATAAGGTATGACAATTATAGTATGAAGTTACATAGTCGTAAAGTCACTTCTGTGATAGTGTCATTTTTGTCTAGCAGTAATTATAAAACGTTTATAACTTGCCAATTTTTTAATCTTTTACACTTTTTATAATAAATATTATTGGCAGTATTTGTAAACGATTTTTTTTTAGAGTTAATAATAATAAAATGTCATCATCCCTATTCCTTATGCTTACTTTGGAGAAATAGTGATCACAATATTCTCACATCGTGAAATACTGATTAATTCAGCCATAGCTATTTGCGGCCGAAACGGCCATAGATCCTCCTAACTAAAAGGAATACGCCGAATACGAGTGCTAGATGTTGCATCCTGCACTCAAATAAGACGTGGTCTATGAATAAACTGGCATTTCAATATGGACTGTTTGCTCACTTCCTTGCACTCAATTAATTGGCGACCTCGATACACGGCTGGAGTATAAAATACTATGTAAGGCTGTCGTAAAACGAAATCCCTTGTTAAGTCATAAAATATCTACGTGGATGATAAAATATTGTACAACAAAAGTCGCAAGTGTGTGTCCTTACCTTATTTGAACAATATATTTTTACAGCGAGCTCTTTGACAGTATTTTTTTAAATAAAACAACGAGAATTAATACACCTTCAGAGTGAACACACGACGACATATCAAGCTATATATTTCCAGTTTTAGCTGACCTCGTATTGTATAGGCTTTTCGTACAATGAGGAGTCAGCTTATACTGGAAATATACAGCTTGATGTACGTACCTATATGTACTTCAGGAATCGCATAGTTTCCGAGTACAAACAAGCTAGAAATCAAAATGATTAAAGGTGAATTTATTTTATTCACTATCACTATAGGTGTTATTACAAAGAATGAAGATAAATTAATAAAGTGGCTTAATTAACCGTAGTTTATTTAATTTTCGTCTAGTTTATAATGTCGGTCAGGGTTGAGAAGTTCTTCCCTTGTTTCAAAGAGCGCAACTTCCTAAACCGACACTTGGAACTGATCAACATACTCGAGTTTCTCGGTCAAAGCTAAGAGGCTCGGAACAAACATGAAAAGATCTTGGTGAAGCCTGTTAACACTTTCATATACAGCGTTATTTTTCATGACTAGCGAAAAATTGTGTTTGCCTCTACTAAAATTACCAGATTGATTCGGCAAAAACATTGTAATCTACGGCGTTTTGAGAAAACTATTTAAATCTAACTGCTGCCCGCGACTTCGTCTGCGGTCCAGGAAGAAAAGTAGCCTATGTCCTTCTCCGGGTCATAGTCTACCCATGTGCCAAATTTCATACAAATCCGTTAAACCGTTTTAGCGTGAAAGCGTAACAAACAAACTCACTTTCGCATTTATAATATTAAGTTAGGATTGAAATCTTAGTTGGTTACTGCTTTTAAATAAAGTAACATATCCACGAAAGTTTTGGATAGTCATTGAAAAATAGCCATATATACTTTAAATCTGTAGTAGCGGCATGATCCCACATTCCATCCTGGTCCTCACATCGTCACATCAACAACCCATATCTACGATACATACAAAACGCAGCCATTACATGACCGCAACACTTTATTATATATTCACTAATCTTTAAAGCAATTTACAAACGTAATTTTATTGCTACATATAACTTATATTTTTATTTTATATTTTTTTTCTTGTCATTTTGTTTCTTCCTACATTACTGGTTTATTGATATTGAAACTAAATATTTATATATCAGAATAAACATGGGTATTTAGGCCTGCAGTAAATAAATTATACACAACAAACATACAGCTATTTATAATAATATTATATTTTAGTTTATTTTGTTAATGATGGAACTTTGTTTTTGCGTTTAGATGTTCGAGTTTGAATACTTACGAGTTATGTAATTAATTAATAAACCAATTCTTTTAAAACACAATACAATGCAACAAGTGCACCAACTTATGAACTAATCAGTATCACATAACATAATATTAGTTTAAATTATGACTTAATTAATATTATAAATAATAATATCCGTAATATTAATATGGCAACGAAATATATTTACTAGCTAAGCACCTAGACCAGTAGGACTTCAGGTATTTACACAATCTGTACACAGAATCCTTATTTAAGAGTTATCACTCGCTTCTAATCGTTATACATTTTTCTTAATAAAATTATTGCCAATCAGCTAGTGTTCAACAATGATTAAAGATTTCTCAAATAATTTATTATTATTATGACAATAAATTTCACAATCACCTCGAAGTTTTTAAATGCAGAAGTATAGTAAAGCTTCCATTACAATGTATATTTCCACCTAATTCTAAGAAGAATCTTCAAAAACAAAATATTTACAAAATGAAGACAACATCGATATGCACTGTACATTAACTGGGATATGCACTGTACATTTACAAACGTTAAAATATCTTAAATGCGTCGGATTGTCGCGTGCATCGTTACAGATTTCATTATAAAATCTTATTCAATCATCTTTGTAAATACGCGGAAATCTGGCATCGGATACTACCGTAGTTCAGGACTAGCTACAACGAACGGTCGCACTACGTATCACTCACGTGTCTTTATTACGTCACTACACTATGTTCCTTACGACGAAGCGTCACCCGTCCCTCTCACGTATGGGGCCACTCGTACGTGTGAGCGGGATAGCTCGAGAGACTGAGCTCCGTGCGCAAGTGGCAGTCAAACACACGTTCACACATGACGTCATACAAATGATATGGTTATTCTTACGTTAGTGCGCGTGGCTTAGGTGAGGCGTGCGAGCAGTGCGGCCGTGAGCAGTACCAGGACTGGTGTGGTGGACTTTGTGGTCGCTGCGTTGAACACCTTCGGCGTCGAGGAGTCGGGGGGAGTCTCGTTGGGGTACGTTCTGCTTTCTGTTGTGACAATACAATAGATTTTAGAAATCATTTAGAAAACCAAGACAGTTCTGAAAATCTGGAACCTTTCAGACTATCAATGGACCGGCATTAGAAAAAAAAGCCATGGAAGCAGAAGTACATTTGTGATAATCACACTTTTTTAAAGTAAAAATTTTTCATCAGACTACTTAGTTTCTACAGAAGTCAGATCAATACTGCTCCAGTCCATTGGAGTCCACATAATTCCAGACCATTTGACAGTTGGTTGAAATGACTGAATATTTCAGCAAGGAAACTGTGCTGCCACAGTCTTATAACCATCATCAAATACTCACGTCCATCATGGTCCCCGGAGCCGTCGTCTCCCGATCCTTCCGTGTCGTAGTCGTCAGGGTAGCTGCGACCAGATCCTGAGCCTTCTTCACCGGCCTCGTCGCCTTGCATGAACGCTTCTGCTGAAAGTTCCTTGCTGCGAGAGTAGGAAACGAGCAACTGTGGAGAGAAAGAGATTGATATGTCAAAGAATAAGAAGTTGGGGGATACTGGGGCATAGCGAGTTCATTGTTTGCTTTGGCAAATGTATGTCATTGAAAACCTAAGGGGAAAACGGCGAAGTCACAATAACTTTCTAAAGAATGGGTCCCTGTGTTTGTTTTAATACGAATGGACTTTGTACGATGGTGAAAGAAGGAGTGCGAAGCGATACTTCGAAATGTTTTTCTGGAATTGAAACCCTTCTCTATAAAGGGACGTAAGCATCTAGGAAATTAAAAAAGACACCAATTTCAATTAGCCACAAACACTTATCCCCGAGTGTTTCCCTTCTTCCATTATACAAGTTTACGTTTTTAACGACATATTTAAGGTGTGCATTTCCTTCCTGTTGAGCTAGAACCTGTTTCTTATCTACAAAACTTAGAGTAACATTAGTAGTTTGGTAACACTTCGAGCTTCGAAAAATTTACAACTTTTCTGTCGATGTTTTGTGAAAAAATATGGTTCATAGTTGGTCATGGGTTTGTGAAAGAACATGGTGGTTTATAGAAAGGACATTGTACTTTATTGGTACCCGTACAGCAGTTGGTAAGGTGCAATGTAAATATGCAGTTGTAAATATGGACGGTGACTTTGCAAGACACTAGCGAAGTAGAGATTTCCTCTAATAAACACATACTTGATTCACAAAATATTCTTATTCATTTAAGGGACAATAAACGCTACAAGATTGTCTGGCACAAGATATCTTTTTATTATTTCTAGAAATCATGTATAACTTTTGTAACGCGACATTTTGTCATCCGGCGTCATATTCCTCATTGCCGAGGATCGTGACCCCATTCACAGCTGTCTTGGCATGCACTCTTTGGTGCTACGTTGTTTGAAATATATTATGTAAACTCTATATTTGTTCTAAGATAAACCAACTATTTTCTTTAGCGAAACTGTCCCGTCAAAGAGTTTTATGTTGGCTCAAAATAAATCGTTGCGTGATTGAAGCACTTGACTTTTAGTTGCTTTGTTGACTAATGGTTTTTTTATTGAATTACGTGTTCTACAGATCTTTAGTGGATCTAATATCGGTGATGGTTTTTTGTTTCTCGGGTCCACCGCATCCAATGTTTCCTTGGTAAACGACTTACTACATCATCATCATCATAATCAGCTTATAATGTTCCCACTGCTGGGACACAGGCTTACTCTCAGTGAGAGGGAGTGGGCCGTAATCCACCACGCGGGCCCAGTACGGGTTGGCAGACGTCACATGTCTTTGAATTTTTGGTTCTAGGACATCCCGGTTTCCTCACGACGTTTTCCTTCACCGTTTTGAGAGCAGTGGTCATGAAATAATACACCTAACTACATAGGTACTAGAAAATATCGAAATATATGGTGTTTACCTGTCTGGCCTGCTGCAATCTGTCTGCTAAGTTTGCTACTCTGGAATCCTGTGGTGCGCTGCCGGTGATCTCGGGATTGTACTTCTGGTCACTTAGCGAAGCAGACGATACTAAGGGCTTCGTGTAACTAGGTAACAATAAAACGGATAACATTAAAATATGTCACTCACGGGACGTAATTAAATCTATATGTGACAAGAGTTCGCTTTGAACTCTGCGTGCAATTTGTCAGTCAAATTGAAATGAGATTAGCATATGTATATCACGTTGTACGTAATTAAATATGAATATAATTATAGAGCTCCATTCAAACACTAAAGGTTAATTAGGTTGACGAGTGACAATTAAAATGTTTAACTAGACAGCAATGTGAATGATATTTAATATAATACTAATAATAAAGCTGAAGAGTTTGTTTGTTTGAACAAGTTAATCTCTGGAACTACGGTTGGATTTGAAAATTTTTTTTTGCATTTAGGCCAATTCTTGAGGATGTCTATAGGCTATTTAACATCACGCTAGGACCTTTAGGACTGAGCACGAACAAAGAAAATCAGAAAGAAAATGAGGTAATAGCGCGGGCAGGCGATGTGATACGACGGAGTGGGTCGGGAGAACATGGAATTTCACGCGGATGAAATCGCGATCAGCAAGATAAAAAAAAAGATAAAAGATAAAGATGTAATGGTACAGAAGAACAGCACTGCCATTAAAAATACCTTCTCCGGCCACGATACCTTTAAGTCCTGGCTGACAAATCTTTTCATCACGACGAGCTACTCAGACAAAAGGAAAAAAAAAAACAAAAGAAGCTAGCTACTCACTCAGCTATAGCATTCCCATTCCAACAGCGTTCATTATCTTCTGCAGCAAAGTCCGGTTCATCACACAACCGATCAGCCAGACCAGCGAACAGTTTCTTAGTTGCGGCGAGGGTAGCAGTAAACTGCAGGAGTTCAGTGTCTGGTGGCGGTGCCCTCAGGTTGTCCCGGCGAATTGAACCTGGTGTGGGTTGCGCAGATGAAGGGGCTGGACTGTCCATTGTTGCTGGTGGACCGCATTCTTGACGCACCTAAGAGTAAGAAAGATTTTAGTTAGTTATTTATTTATTTAATACTTTAAGCACACAAATGGCGGACTTAATGCCATAAGCATTTTCAACCAGTCAACCTTTAGGTGACACAGAGACGGTAATGGTAGGTGCGATCATGAAAATCGAGGAATAAAATAGTAAATAGTACCTATAGGTAATTGTGTGAGAAAAAACTTCTATTCTTCTAGTGTAGTATTCTTAAAGTGATGACGACCAAACTCATTGTGGCTTATTGACTACCAAGCAAATCGATTGGTCTTGAAGGTAACCAATCTTTATAAATCGAAGACTGTAAGTAACCAGACTTTGAGCACTATAAGTTTTTGTTTCGGTTACAATGAGTATGCATAGACATGAGGGACACGCGTCGACGACAGAGGCAACTGCAGTCACCGACGCGTCGACGGCTGTCAACAACATGCCGCTCGTGTACAAATACAATACGTGTGTATTAACACTAAGAGTCAGCTGAACTTCAAGAATTGGAACCGCGAACGGAAAGCTAAATTCTAAAAACATTTTAATACTGTAAACCTCTTGCCGTAAAAGCAATCGGGTTGAAGCTAGAACCAGCTTTAGGAATAGGAATAATCATAACTACGTACTTAAATCCAAGTATTCCACAACATTAGGACCTGTAAAATTATTGTACGTGATCGTGAACGCAAACAAGGAATGCTGTACCGCTATCCCTATAACTAGCAAAAAGTGAGATGTAATCAGCGCGCGTTCCAGCCGAGATGAAGACAAACGACTGTGCAGCCTCGATATAGTCATGCCATTTGTCAGCTGATAGACGCCGCTGCAGCAAGCGCTGCAGTCGCTTGATTATCGCGGAGAGGATCATGGATAGAGGTGTGAATAACCGGTGAACGAGAACCTATACTTTACAGTGCTACTGTATTGATCGGTCTAAACCTAAATAAAAAAGTAAAGGTTCCTGTAGCTAATTAAACCGGTATCTGTAACCATGTCGTGTTTTGTACTTTTGACAATGTATAGGGTAAGTTATAAGGTAAGTTGAAAGTTTTAACGAGTTTTTTTGCCTTTCATCCTCTAAAAACCAACATAAACACACGCCTACAATCCCCAAAGAGTAACCAGCGTTGATATTATCCTGTATTACCTATCAATTACGTGCCTGCGTCGTATGAGATCTGACTCCCACTATCTTTCAATCCTCCTTCCACAATTTTTCCAGTTACATCTATATGTATCGATACACATACAATAATCATGTTAAAATTCCAGTCCTCACTCACATCACTAGTCTAGATATATTGGAGTGCGGCGTTACCAACGCGTGCGCCGAGTGAACGGCCCCAACGACTCGCGACACGCAAATAAACCACAACAACACAGACGCAAATAGGCGCATAGTTCCGACGCAATTATTGCAAAAAGTACTACATAATACCACCAGGCGACGCCACCGTGAATACGTTTAACATTTTTCTGCTATTTATAATATGTGACATGTTTGGACTCTTTCGAAATGCAGTTTAAAATATGCTTGAAATTGTACATAAATGTTTTTGGTTAAAACCCATTATAGACGTAGCTATAATATACTCGTATTTTAATGTACAGACGCCAACACATCAAGCTACTACAATCTGTCAAATTTCTTTAATAGATTTTCAGCTTTATCGCTAAAGCATTAAGGTTCAAGATTGATTGGGAAAATTTGACAGTTTCGGGTAGCTTGACCTGCTGGCGTCTGTACTATGCTATAATATATATTATAGCAAACAACCACACACGGAGACGATGATATAATATATATTTTGCCTTCCTTTCATTGATGGTCGGCCTTAGCTATAATATAAATACAGCAGAGGTGACGTCATAGATATATATAGGTATTACAGCTGTGTCATTTAAAGATACAATAATGTATATTATAGCTACGTCTGTGATGGGCTTTACGCTAAGCATTCATGACCTTTATAGGAGAGGTAGGTAGGTATGTCAAGAAGTGGTCTGTGAAATTGTGAATCTAAGATAAGAAAAAATATCTATTATAATAACCTTTTTCAAATACCTGTAGGGATTATCGAACTTTCGGTCTAGCAGCTACAGTTGAAAATGAGTAGTATTTCCCATGTGATGTCTTATGTATTCCAGCAAAGTTAGCGACGCAAAGATTCCGCAACTTAGGAGTAATATCATGAATCCCGCTGGATTCAGGACAAAGTTTTATTACGACTGTGACATCTGTCGCGAACACATACACGTACCTACATAGAATGGGTATATATACGTCTGCTTTTATTAATATTGGAATATATTCGTACAGCTTTTCTCGATTTTCCACAAACGGAGGAAAAGTTCACCGAAGACTGATTTACGACTTTACAATAACTAATTAGTTATTGTATGAAAATAAAGTTGATTATAGTTGACAGTCGTAATGGCTCAGTTGTTAAGGCCTCGCCTCTCATGTATGAGGTTGTGGGTTCAAATCTGGGCAAGTACCAATGTGACTTATTCAATTCATAAGTACTTTATCTTGGACATTACTGACATCGGTGAAAGAAAAACATCGTGAGGAAACCTGGCCTTATAGTTAATAAACGTCTGAAATCGCCAACCCGTCTTGAGCAAGTGTGGTGATCAAAGCTCATGCCTTCTCTGTATGAGCAGAGGCATATAGCTTGCAGTGGGACGATAATAGGCTGATATTATTGTATAGTTGATGTGTCACTTTTATGTCAGAAAATATGAGTTGTATGTTGAAAAGTTTCAAACAAATCCTGACAGAGATTTAAGTTAACCCAAGCAGAATACACTCGAATATACGCCGCAAGAACTTAAAAACTTATGAACAGTGATAGTGCAAGTAATAAAGATGCTACAACCAAAAGTAGACATCAATTAAAACAGTCTAAAACTCTGACAGTCGGCACAAACTCTTAACATTATGTGCTAATTACTGGATTTTTTACCAAAAGCTCCCAAGATAGACATAAAAAGGCACCGACAACTAAATATAGTAAATATTCATTAACGCATTGAGTTTGCACGACCGCAACTGGCTTGTACCGTCGCTGGTTACGAAAAGAATAAAAAAAACTGTCTGCATGTAGGTACAGTCAAACAAGCTATTTGATAGTGTGTCTGAACATAGGTTCTCCGAACTTTAGCTTATGTTCTCTCACTCACACTCGCCTCATTTAGTCCTTAAAAATGTTATTGCGCAGCTTCCTGCGCAAAGTTCGGACAGGCCATGATGCAGGCAGCTTACTTACAATTACTTTTAAACAACTGCAATTTTGGGAGTGTGTTAAGCGGTCAATTTTGCGCGGAGGCACTACGTCGGGGGGAAACTCTGCACCCGCGGCGAATCGCGGCGGAGCGGACGGACCTCCGGCGCGATCTCATGGCGGAATGGAAGGCGCGACTATCGCAACCCAGCGCAGGGCACGCCACGATAGCGGCGGTAAGACCCCTCTTTGAGGAGTGGCTAGAGAGGCGTCACGGCGCTCTCACCTACCGCCTGACGCAGGTCCTCTCCGGACACGGATGTTTCGGGAGGTTCCTGCACATCATCAGGCGGGAGAGACGCCCGGGTGTCACCACTGCGAGGATCGCCCAGAGGACACGGTGGAGCATACGGTGGAGGTCTGCCCCGCTTGGGCAGAGCACCGCCGTGTCCTCGTAGACGCGATCGGCAGCGGCGGCGACCTCTCGCGTCCGGCTCTGGTGCAAGCCATGGTCCGGGGCGAGAGGGAGTGGGAGGCGGTCACCTCCTTCTGCGAAGCAGTCATGCTAGCGAAGGAGGTGGCGGGATGGGTGAGGGAGAGATCCTCACGCCTCAGCCGCCGAAGGAGACGCTCCGGGCGTCGGGAGCCACGTGACGACTCCCGGCCACCGTAGGCGCGGGCCTGCGGGCGGAGAGCAATGGGCAGCTCTCCGTCCGATCAGGACCAGGCCCGTGCCGGACGGCGCGTAAGTGTTCCACGTGCGCCTCAAAGAGATGTCAGCATAGATGACGGGGCCCGACAGGGCCGAAGCCTGCCGGGGTAGCGGGATCGTCCGAAAGGGTTACCGCTGCCCTGGTACATAAAGGGCTAAGGAAGGAACACGGGTGGGTTTTAGTCAGTAAGAGTCTGACACTCCCTTCTGCTCCACCCAGAGCGGGAGGGATCATTTGATGATTTCCCATCCTCAAAAAAAAAAAAAAAAAGCGGTCAATTCTTTATGACATAAGGCTAATGCCTTATGACATAAAGAATTGAGACCGCGTATCAGCAAGCCTTGTGTGGGATGCCCACCAGCTAGATGGACAGACGACCTCAAAACGGTGGCTGGGACAGGCTAGATGCGGAAAGTGGAGGACAGGGTGTTGTGGCGCAGCATGGGAGAGGCACATGTCCAGCAGTGGCCTGCGATAGGCTGAGTTGATTGGTTGAAATTATTACGCACACAATTAAAATGATATTGGAGTGTAGTGGAAAGATGAATATATTTCTCTGTATACCAAATAGCTTGTTTGACTGTACACAGGTAGGTATATCGCGAGCATTTGCTTGCCGCGGGTGGGCATGTCATAATTACAGTACTAAAGAAACTAGATAATTCTAACCGATATAAAAGCACCGCTCGGGATTGCGATTAACGGATAGACAGAAATTATTGTGATTGCGAATTCTAACAGCTATAAAATAACTGTAGTTTTTCTTTGAGAGCTAATGCCTTTTTAAGCGATTAAAGTTTTTAAAGGAGCAGTGGTGGCCGAATGATGACGGCCCCGACTTACGAATTGTTGGTCGTGGGTTCGAACTCAAGCAGGCGCTTTACTTTGTGTAAATAATTTCATCATCTCTGCTCTCAAAACAGTGTTGGAAAACATCGTGAGGAAATCGGCATGTCCTATAACCAAAAATTCGAAGACGTGTGACATCTACCTCTAGATTACAGCCCTCGAAGAGAGGAAGTCTGTGTCCCAGCAGTGGGAAACTTATAGGCTGATTATGCTAAAGTTTTTAGGAAAAATATTAATTTCACATTAAAATAAATTGATAAATAAATTGAAAAGTTATGCAAACAATGTGATAAGGTAATGGGTGTGAATGCATAATGAATGCCTAAAAAGGTGCGCCAACATTTCGTAGGTAGAGATGTGCTTATGACGACACGATACCTCCATTTTGCGCCGGTACCCAATTTACATAATCTATTTGGCTTGGTGTTAAAAACGTGATGCCGGATATCGCTAATTGCTCTTAAAATGGCTTACAGCGCGGCCGACGAGAGAATGCGTTCCATAAACCTGTCAGTCGAAATCAAGTAGTAATAAAGATCAAATTCGCAATAGACGAACCTATTCGTTTGTATGAAACTGACAGGTGTCAAGAACGCATTCTCTCGGTGGCCGGAGTATATTATACCTATAGTGGCTTCATTTAAAAGTTCCAAGTTATAGGTGAGAACATCAAGTTACAAGCCGATTGCAGACAGGAAAATTGCAAGGTAAATTGGACAATTTAATGTGAAGTATCTGCACTATACCCGCGTCGCTTTAACTTGGCAATAGCGGTCATTGCCCGTTCCTAAATATCCCTCCGTCCTCATAATTAGCCTATAATGTTCTCACTCCTGGGACACAGGCTTCCTTTCTGTGAGAGGGAGTGGGCCGTAATCCACCACACGGGCTCAGTGCGGGTTGGTGTCTCTCCGTAGGAACCCAAAAAAAATAACTACGTATGGTTTTTCATTTTTGGATCATGTTGAAGATCACGATAGATATTGATTCAGGACGTTAGAGGACTTTATTTCAGTTTTTGAAATTATAGAAAATGTAGGTGGGTCAATGACCGCTATTGGCACGCTAAAGTGACTCGAGTATAGTTAAACCTCAAACGGCCACAATTTCGCCTGGACACCACATTACGAATCCATTGTTAATTGGGCCGCTGTACAGTCATTAATTAAACGTTAATTATTAATTCATACGTGTGTCCGTCACCGCTATTTAAGGCAGGCTCTTCATGGAACGTCAGGCAGTCTATTAGATTATCATTTACGGTGAATGACTAACGCATTGTATAGATGATCGATAAATATTTTACAATTATTGTAACATAAGATCGTCTTTGTTCGTCATGAATCATAGCCAATTGTGCAGTATGTATGAAAATGGTGCATTTTGTAGCAATTAGGAGTAATGATCTCAAATGACTCGTATTATAATCTGTTCCATTGTTCATTTTAGACGCAAAGATACAATGGAATACAGTTATTATAATACTTGTGTGTTTAATTTATAATAGCTAAGCTGAACATTGCCCCGTTGGTTTTACTGCTGAGCATGTCCTGGGTTCGATTTCCAGGTCGGGCAAAGTGTTGAGTTCTTCCATCAGGAATTTGTCAGTGGCAGCTCGGAGTCTGGATTCGTGCCCGGTTGAAGGCAATAGGCTCGCCCCCCTATTACCTGGGACTTGAACATAACTGGCGAAATGTGGGTGTACTAGGTATAAGCGCACTTTTGCCTACAGGCGTGATGTTATTATATTTAGCTAAGCTGAACACATAGGTTTGTAGCGGTATCTACAACGCCACATGCGAACAACGCGTCATACTGACGTCACGCAAATCCTGCATCTCGCAAGCAGAGTTTACCGCGCAATTAGCATACATACTAACTTCCTGACATCAGTCGTGGGGCAGTTGCCCGCCAGACATAACACCCGTCTGGTTGGAGGATTCTCCCTTTTCTATGGAGGATGAGTGAACTTTACACCCTGTTCCTCATACCTCTAAGCTGGTGACCCCAACGTGATCATCACTCCCGCAAGCTCTAGCGGCGAGTCTGGCTAGATGAGCGATTAATAATTGATGATGATCTAGATGAGCAATTGTCATATTGCTAAATTATGTTCAACTTAGAAACACAAAAGGCCCAATGACAGACAGAATGGCGTATTCGTCATATATAACTACCTACGGTCCCAATAATAGCGTTAAACGATTGATTTCTAAGCATTAGGCATAATATTGGTATAAAAAAGAACACGTAATGTGATTCCAGTATATTTACTGAATATAAAACGCAATAATGTATGAGAGAAGTGTTAAATAATTCACAAGGAGGTACAAAAAACAACATCCGGTGTCAAGGGAGCTCGTCATTGAATTTGAATGTCTTTTTATGAATGACATCTGTTCGTGTGACTTGTAGAATTGTATTACCGTATGCCTATCGCGTACTCACTTAAATTATGGTGTTATTGGTACTAAATATACCAATGGAATTTATTAAAGGTGGCTCTTGTAAGGTATTGCACTTTTGAAAGCTCCCACACCCTAATTCCGTAACACACTATCTCAATCTGATTAACTTTGAACGATATTGCTAATCCATTCCTTCATAATTATGTTCGAAAAATGTGTCTGCTCAACAACGTAAATAAACGCCATGAATGTTGTTGAACTGTCAAAATGAAACCCATTGCATACTGATACCCCATACTGATAGGGAATTACGCAATTACATATCTGAAGGCAGGCGCGACGCGACTCTAGTAGAACAATTTCTTTGAAAACTTCATGGAAATTGCATACCAGAAACGTGTCGTATCGTCGCGTCGCGACCGACTGCGTAAGAAAGGGTGCTTTTTGCACACAGAACATGGCTTCTACAAATGTTATACAGAGCACACCCTTAATTTCACATTAATAATACAAAGTAAAACCAGCACGGGTCTGTTTAAGCAGAAACACGATAAACAAGCCCCGAACACATAAATCATATCACATCGGAACATCACAAAAAGCAATCCGGCCCGCAGTCTAACTCGCATTTTTTGCGCTTTCGTCTGTATAACTACATTGTACGAGATAAATAATAAATGGCACTTTTATAGGTGCTCCCAACGTCACAATAAATATTTTAGGTTCAGACATAAGGCCGTCATATAAATGGCCTATCAAAAATCGGCCATACTCCACCCATAGCCATCATTTGAGCCGGATAACATTACTAGCAAACCCGCCGCATCGCATCGCCCGTCCGCGCTATTACTTTGCGTTTCTCATATTTTGCTTTCTTTTTGCTCGGCTCCTAAGGGTCCTAGCATGATCGTAGCCTTCCTCAAAAATTGGGCTATCAAAAACAAAATTTATTTTTCAATTCTGACTGCTAGTTCCAGAGATTAGCGCGTTGAATATATAAACAGACTTCAGCTTTATTATTAGTATACATATGGATTACTTCTCCTATTTGGTAGCAAATCTTATAAATTGCACGCGTGTATGGGCCATGAAACTCGTCTAAGTGTGGTAAAATTTATTACTTGGGTTTAGTTAATATCGCTGGAAATAACGATCTATTTTACTTGAGGCGTGGAGAAGTAATAAATTACTGGAAGTGATTTATTTCGCTTAGAGCTATTGATTTATGAAATAAAATATGAATTTGCTGTATTAAATCAGAACAAGCTTTTATAAATTATTATTAAAAACGGATAATAATAGGGGTTA
The DNA here is from genome assembly GCA_947507525.1 of Apamea epomidion. NCBI lineage: Eukaryota > Metazoa > Arthropoda > Insecta > Lepidoptera > Noctuidae > Apamea > Apamea epomidion. The sequence continues at coordinate 8,085,199 of OX382226.1, read as the reverse complement.
AAGTATGAAATTGCCGTTTTATTCTAATAGGTACTTCGAATTGACATAGAACCTTCATGTTTTGAGATTTTTGAGTGAAACTTTTTTCATATGGTACCTATGAAATTCTTCTTTTAAAAAATGTGCAACATTTGATTATCGACTTTCAGTTGTTTTTTTTTTCAGCTTAGACAAGAAAGATACTTCGAAAATTCGAGTTATTTTTTAATACGAGTTCCGACGCGGAACTAACGCGGCAGAAACAGCTCGCAATATCAATGTTGCGTTTGGAGAGGGGACTGCTAATGAACGCACCGAACAATGATAGCAAAACTAGCAGTGAAACAGCCCCGACTCAAGAATCGATCTTCAACATTATTGCTCCATTATAACGCGAGACCTCATACAGCACGAGAAACCGTTTTAACTCTACAGGAACTGCAATTAGAAACCATTCGTTACCGTATTCGCCAGACCTTGCTCCAACGGACTACCATTTTTTTCGTGATTTGGACAATTTTCTACGTGATAAAAAGTTTTCTTCTCAGAAGGCAATACAAAATGCTTTCACACAGATTGTCTAATCTAGATCACGAGAGTTCTATCGCAAAGGCATAAATGACCTTCCTATTAGATGGCAACAATGTATATGTAATAATGATAATTATTTTGATTAAATAAGTATGTTAAATTAAAAAAAAAACGAATTTCAATTTTTCAGTACAAATCGGCAATTTCATACTTTAACCCCTAATAAAATGGCCAAGACTATTTATTAATAAAAATATGCCGAAAAGAATTCCGTTCAATCATCAGCCAGCCTTTCCCCAACTACGTTGGGGTCAGCTTCCAGTCTAACCAGATTCAGCTGAATTCTATTATTATTTAACCACGGGCCCCTCAAAATGGCCAAAACTATTTAATAATTAAAATATGCCGTAAAGAATTCCGTTCAATATCAAATAAAAATCTCTATTTAAAATTGCTTTAACTCTATCAATAAATCAAGACCATCTAAAGCGAATTGCTGAATTGGCGACAATCATTGCGTCAGTTACTACAATAGAAAAAAAAAGATAGTGTAACGTCACAGTCCTTTTACACACAATGGTTCGGGGCAGCCATTTGTGGGAAATGAGGCAATTACAGGGCGCGCCGCCCTGGAAGATTACTTAATAGAAAATAAGAAAAGTTTTCCTTCCGATTGCCTATTCGAAATTAATTAGGTTTAACAACTTCTTAGCAGGTGGTTTAACGTTCTGTTTATTTCGTCAAGTTTTTGTGGCTTCACTTTCTCAAAGGAATTGTGGGAAACCATATTCATGTCGACATCTTAGTTTTTTGTCGGAAAAAGTTGAGTTAGGTCCTCGACATAGTGTTTTCCCACAATGTAATTTTGTTTAATGGTTTTTATAACAATCTATCATTCTTGCATATACAGTGTGGCGATTTACTCATCTGTATCCGTCACGGGGCGTGATTCGAAATGTCATTCTAAACAACTTTATCTATGAAACGTCGACGTGTAAGGTCATGAGGAATCTTTCTATTTTTTAGTCTTCCAGCAACTGTTTGAGTTTTCATCAGGTTTACTGCTAGCATGTTTGGATGATTCGTGATTTCCTCTGTGTACGCTTTTGTCCTTCTGAGATTTCTTATCTAGATTTCTATCTTTTTTAACTAGAGGAGGTCGGCGTTTCCTATCTCACTACCCTGAGAAGAAAGGCTGAAACAAACTCAGAGGTCACAGTCTCTTTTAAGTCCAGACATAATATTGGTCAGATCATGTGATCATGTAGATTGGTGTCTGAAATGGTCTTTTCAGGAAAGAACCACACAGATTGAGTGGAACTGTCGAGTCAGTGCACGCATTTGTCAGTAATCATGCAGCTCAACTCAAAACTTAAGGAGCTTAATATGAATGCAATGAATAGTTATCTTGTCAGAGTGTGGACGAGCGCAGTCTGCAAGTTGTTACAAGTATCTGTTAAGGAAAAACGATGTAGTTCGCATGCAAGTTGCAATTACCTACGTTTAATTTTAATTGACCATGGTGATCTACACGCATGTCTGGGTCTTCATACTAGGTGCCGTATTATGACCATGAATGCCAACATTTTTCTGGTTTGAGAGAGAGGCGGAGCTATAGAAGGCCGATAGTACCATCTCTTTTTTGTAATGGAATAATGATAGCATTAAACTATATCTATACTAATAAAATAATAAAGCTGAAGTTTGTTTGTTTTTTATCTGTTTGAACGCGCTAATCTCTGTAACTGTACTGGTTGGATTTGAAAAAATCGTTTTGCATTTAATAGCCCAATTTTTGAGGAAGGTAATAAGGTTTTTAACATTACGCTATGACCCTTAGGAAGCGAGTAAAAAGAAAACAAGTCAGAAATATCGCTAAGCGAAATCGAGGTGAAAGCGCGGGCACGCGATGGTTTGGGTCGGGGGAACAAAAAATTTCACGCGGACGAAGTCGCGGGCAGACAGAAGCTAGTACTTCATAATACGGTCCCTGCATGCTAGCTGAGTGGCTAACATTGGGACAAAGAGTATAATTCTGTGTACTGCCATGTATATGTATAATGTCACTGGCCATTGTATAGAAACAGATTGACAAACGTGACATTCGCTATTCGGCGCAGATTAGCGCTTTAAAGCGGTAAATATACGCTGAATAGGTAAATTCTCCATTGAGAGCCATTGTTATTAGGTGTTAATCACACAGCCTTTGATGTAGTATTTAATCAAATAACAGGCACTTCTGTAACTAAATTGGCTTTTGTTTGTAAATGATAAATATTAAAATATTAAAAGCTTCATTCAGCTAAGTGATGAAAGATCAGATGTCATATCTTGATTCTTTATGAACAGTAGAGAAAGATCAATCGCCTCTTCCCTACTATGTTGGGGTCGGCTTCCAGTCTAACCGGATGCAGATGAATACCAGTATTTTACATGGAGCGACTGCCTAACTGACTCCTCCACGACCCAGTTACTGGATAATACGATTGGTAAGACAGGTTGTCAGACTTTCGGGATTTTGACGAATATCCACGAATGACAGTCGTCAGAATCCCGAAAGTCTGAAAACCAGTCTTATCAAAGGACATCGTGTACCCAGTAACTGGGTTGCTGAGGTCAGATTTTTTTTTGGCTGATTTACCTAAATTGGCTTCGAGATTAGTTATGTCATTCGACAGCCCTTAAAAAAATCCTTTCTATAATGTAAGAAATCATTGGTACAAATAAACAATATTACATTGTACCTATCAAAATTGTAAGTATGTACGAACAGGAATCCAATGATGGTCGCCGATTAATACCAAACGAGGTATTTCTTATTTACGACCTTGTTCTCAAAAGCAAGTATTACTTGTTACCTATGCTGTATAGTAAAGATTACTATTAATTAAATAAATTATCCATCATCGAAATTTATACTGATTAAAATGAATCATTCTTATTCATGGTTATTTAGTTGATATTTTCTAACACGTTTAATTACCCAATATCTATCAGGATTAATTAAATTTATTTTATATCTTTCTCTGCTGAACTGAGGGGGCTTGTGTCTAAGTAATAACGAGACCCCTCCGTGCCCGAATAGCACGTTAACGTGCTTTCCGAGGTACGGAGGGGTCTTGGTATCTAAAGATGGGCACCCATCCACAATCCGATCGCGGCAAGCGTAGCTTAACCATTGATCGACCCGTGCTGTGTGTTCTCATTTAGCCACAAGCCCCTCAATTTAGGTAAATAAGCCATGAATTAAAATAAGTGGAGTAACGTGCCTGTTACGCGACATAGAACCTCTTTTAGTCCCATTTTAAACCCCGAAACCTACTAAAACTAATTACAACAATACTATTAATTATTTCTCGACCCGACTTCACATTTCTATTTACGTAACTACAAAGCAATCTCAGCGAAACTTTTACAACACTACAATTCTAATTAATCATAAGTACTAATAAAAAATACGTCAGAACCAGAAGTCGTCCCATAAACAAGTCGTAGTATTACAATAAATAAAGTCGGTGGGTCTATACATCAGCTCGCGATTGGTCGTATCGAGGTTCTAAGTTTTCGCCCACGTAAGTCATGACCCAAGACACGAGCGGTATAGTCCGCCACACGCCAAACCCACATTTCTAAGTAATAGTATTATGTGGGAAGGGCTAGAAGGTTCACTTCTTAAAACACACGAAAACTGCTAAGAAGTGATGTTGCTTTTTCACGAAAAACATGTAAGGTCACCAAAGGAGATAAGTAACCAGGGTCGTCGGATATAGTTGAAGTTTAGTAAGAAACCGATGGATGTTTTCGAATAAAATTTATTTTGACTAATATAACAAACAGTTCATTAATCAAATTAAATTTCATTCCAAAACATCTGTCGGTTTCTTAATAAACTTTAACTATACCCGACGCCCCTGGTTACTTATCTCCTCTGGTAACTACATTAGATTCACATTGTAAATATTCGTATGTCGCTATTAGCGGCTGATGTGTCCTAAATTTATCCTTAAGTACCAACCATCTTTGAACCTACCATATCCGACGGATAAATATCTTTGTCTTTGAAACTTATGTAGCGAAAACGGAAATAACCAAAACCAAATGAACCAAATTGTAAAACCTCATATTATGAACATTTTTTACAATACTTCGGTCGATTGTAACTACTTATATTACTTTTTCTTTCTTTCAGGAATTATAACTCTGCGAATTCTGAATACTAGGCTGAGATGTCAAGATTGCTAATTGCAGAATATATTTTTTTTTAAATGTAAATGAAAAAAAAAAATTGTCTGTAAATTATAATTATGTAGTACATACTCCTAATAAAGAGTATTGTATTTTATTCAAAAACAAAAGTCATAAGTTCAAACTAGGCTGAGAATCAGAAATTTTTTCAGTTAACATTACATAAAACAGTCCCCCAAAACGCCCGACCGTCACTAATTCCTAGTGTTTTAGCTGAAAAGAAGAAGTGGCACAACAAACTCCCCAGCAGCACAATTGGTCTATTCATATGTATTGAACTTGCCCAAATACAGGCTAGTTAAGGTAAGAATTTCCTCACATGTGGAAGAAGGCTCACTGCTTTACTTTCTCACTTGTTCAGCTTCATAACGTTTCATTAGAAGTTTACGGTTAGCGTGTGACTTTGTTCAGCCACGTTTGCCCAGTTTAAGGATAGAGTTCCCTGTAACCACTGCAAGTTGCAAATGATCGTACATCATGATTTAGCTAGAATTTAATGCTTATTCAAGACAGTTTTGTTGTTCTACATTATTAAAGTGGCTCTTCTGAACTTTTCTATCCAGTTTTATAAGTATGTTATATAAGGTCGTGTGCCATACTGTTTAATGTGCGTAGGCGCCGGGGAAATGCGTTGGGAAATTAATATTAATAGCTTTATACTTTACTTGTTATCTTTAACGTTGTAAATTTCGGCATACCTATCGAATTTCGTGACATGTGGCAGTGTATTAAATAGTTGTTTAAAATATCGAGCTTCGATACTTAATGTTATACAAATTGAGTAATGTACCGGATATTTATAGGTAGGCAGGGAAGTCACGACCTGATATAAACAACTTAACGTTAATAGCTTTAGACTTGTGGAATATAGGTAAGTATTTCAGGTAAATGGAATGCTACAATAAGATATTTGATATTCATAAAGCATTTAGACCTTTACCAAAGTAATTTTAGCAAAGTACTGAAAATTTCAACATTAAAACTGACGTCCATTAGAAGTGTCAGTTTTTGTTCTCATTTATTCTAATAAGGCTCCAACTTACATCAGCTCTCCTATCAGTCTTAAATGTATTGTTTCAAATACGGTAAGTACTTAAAAAAATAAAAAGTTGTTACTGATCTGTTCCTCTCGCTGTCGACTGCACATTGCGCCTGCGATTCGCGAGGTGAAAGCACGCACAGGCGTGGGCGGGCGCCGGCGTCTCACGATACGAGATGGGGTCCATAGTACACAGACCGAGTTCATATGAACTACGGCACACTCGACACGTGTCGATGACACCACTCTTTATATGCTAATATACACGTCTTCAGGTGGTTTGCGAATAGTTTGGCGCCATACGAAAATGTTATACAAAAGTTGTGACATATTTCGATAATAAAGATTTCCTGGAAGAGATCGGTAAGCGATTAGGCCGCCCATTGTACGTTTTTAGAGTGTATAATTTTTATTATTTGTTCATGTTTAATCTGGTGTACAATAAACTATATACGTATTATTGAAATCCTTATAAACTGCCTTTCCTTTGGTGTCCTTTAACCCTTAAATAAATAAATTAAGGTTGAAAATTACTGATATATTGAAACAAACTGTAATAACTAGTAATAAGTAATTCATCATTCAATAACTACGCTATAACGGGAAAAGTTAGACTCTCATGCATTCAACATCATCAATGATTGGATGATGTTGAATGCATAAAATATTATGTTTCCAAAAATATTGTGATTAAATCGAATGGGATTACCGTGCCGGTTCGAATACATAAGTTGGTATCATCAACGTAATTATAGAGCATAGCAGTATGGAAAATTCAAAAGGTACCTATTAAGATAATGAATCTGCGATGATAAACTAATGAGTTCCCTTTTGATTTGTTGTTTTAAGTAAACATTATGTAAAAATGTATTTATTGTATTATGTAAATGGTACACCACAGACTACCTACAGTATTGGTCTTTCCTTCCCCTTGTTAATTCATCCACAGGTTGTCTTTATATGATCGCTCTTAGCGATAAGACCGCCCATTGTGTCACTCTATGTAAAATTTATATATAAAATATATATACATAAGTATTTATTTATATCTGTAATGTATATGGTGTACATAGTAAAGAGTATTCTATTACAGAATAGCACTATCAAATATTGGATATTGGCTGAAATACCCAGCTATTTTGAACAAAATATATATATATTTTTTTTTTAAAAACGTTGCCCCACACTAGGAATTTCTCCTGTATAGTGGGTGCGTTTACAAACATTTAAACTCACATACACAAACAGCCAGACCCGGAACAACTCCTTGAGGCCATACAAATATTTGTTCCGTGCAGAAACCGAACCCGCGACACGCAGCGCAGCAGTCAATCGCTTAACCACTGCGCCAATCGTGCCGTCAGCCGTCGTCATAATATATTAATATTTCTAAAATATTACTCATACGAATCCCCTATACATTATTATAGGCGTATTCTCCCGTCATTACCTCATGTCCTCAGTGGGTAGGAGATTAGCCGAGGTATGATTAGCGAACAACCAGTAAATTGCACCGTAGGAAGCGAAGAGAGGCGATGATTACCGGTCTTGACACAGATACGTGACGTCTGCGCCGTGTGGGATCCGCAGATCTACTGCTAGATACGCGAGTATATCACTGTTTTACAGATGGTAATCCTCTTTCTATAAAAAACGTGTCAAACGTTAAATTATTTGAAATTGAGATACTTTCAAATGTGTTTCAAAAGGCATGGACTTATCAATATACAAAAAAATAAATTGCAACTACTTACATACCTATGTATATAGAAAATATGTAAGTAGTTGCAGTTTATTTTAAACGAGGATGTAAATCATCTAAATAGGATGCCTTCCATTTAGCGTTTGAATTAAAGTAGGTGTTATACCTACTCAAACAAACAAAAATAAACTTATGAACGCTCATGAATTGATAGTGTTTTAAACTGAAATGGAATTTTAAAACCAATACCAATTCATTTAACTTAATTTTCTACATATTCCGGTGTTCATTTTCTTTTCCATTCCACTGTTTTATTATTCAACAATTTGTTTCGCAAATACTAACTCATTCTGCTTGATTAAAAGGCGAGTCGACTACGTGTTAGTTAGGTGGTGCGGATTGAAAGTCAACAACCTCCGTCTGGGCTACAATGTCGGACTTGGCTGGTAAGAGAAAAGTTTTTATAAAGCGCCTAAGCCTGGGTAATAAAGCTAAAGTGTGTTTGTTATATTCAGCGACGTTTATTATCTTTTGTTACATTGCCACGGTGATAAAACAGGATTTTAAAAAGTTTATTGTCGTACGCCTAGCCCAGTTCGTGGTTAGTCTTTAGGAATGAAAAATCTAGTGTAAGTATGTAGTTACAGTCTACCTTTGCAGCTGTTTAAGTCTTTACTAAGTCCCAATTGAATTACCCGAGTTGGTAACACACACACAAACACACCCCCACACACACAAACACCCACACACATACACACACGCACACATATATAATAATATATACTATTTAGCTTCAATTTATATTATTCCCAATAACAGACTCTCAGCAAACACGCAACATTTTTATAAAAAAGAATAAAAACTTATCTCTTAATTAGCTAAGCGTTCATTAGTTATTTCTCGGATGTTGCATGTTTATCTATTATTCCTCTTTTTCCATGTTCCGTTGTTTTCTCGCTATTTAATTTACTCAACTGTTAGTCCGTACAAATGGAATGAACAAAGATCATTACGTACCTACGAAGATCAAAGTTATATCTTGATAACGTTGTAGATCAGCTGTACCAGCAAATAAATGCTGAAGGTACAAACGTATGCTGTCACAAGTTTATTGAATCAACCGCCTGTATACGAGGAAAATGATTGAGACCGAAACAAGATTACCTATATTGGCAATATTGCCACGGCTGATTACGGGAGAGGACACAAAATAATATATTTTTCTCTCAGAAAATATTCACAGAGAAAACAGCGCGGCATTTTTTTCTTTTTTACTTTACGCTTAAAATAAATTGGTGTTCCGATTGAGTTACTCAATCTCTGCGAAACGGTTTTGTATACAGATGAACCTATTAAGCCGGAAGACGGAAGAAGTGTCCTTGATCCGAGGTGCGCTGTGACATAACTATATGAGATATAGGTGTTTTGTCACGCGTGAGTCAACGGGATGTCTCCTACGTGTGTCGGCAATAAGATTATCCGCGGGGTCATTTTAACCGAATTTGACTGCTACACTGCCTTGTGATACAACCGGAAAATAACCAAAATTACTTAAAGCCTTTTATTATATTTTGGAAATCCTGTTTATATGAGCTATTAAAAGAGACGTAAAGTAAATGGAAGTGCGATGTTAAAGCGTCGTTCCACAATAACCGTAAGCTATATTTCTGCAGTATTAATATTCATGAAGCGAAACGCATGTTATGTGATATTTTAACGCGCTGTGGATGCATACCGCTAAATAAAGGGAGGTCTTTATGAGCCTCGTTATTTCTAATAAAACGACCATGAACCATTCTAGACTGCGCTTAAATCCACGAGCTGTGAGCGACATTAGACGAGCGACGGGAAACGAACGAAATTGCCATCTAAGTAACGACATAATACTAAAAGTAGACTGCTGAGGTAAGCCACGAATTTTATTCGGAAATCGATCTTTAATGTAGTCGAGATGGGCCAATTGATAAAATTGATTCAATCAAATCTTCAATCTACTGGTAATACTCCAAGAAGGCAAATGTTCCAATTCCAAATGTTATATTTCTCTGTGATCGATTATCGGTTTTGATTTAAGTTTTTGATCACCAGTGGTGACTCTGACGCTAACTCACTTTTAGAACGTTAGATGCGAAGATAAAAAGCTCACTTAGTGTAAAAGCAATTTCTCTTTGTTGTATGTGGTGGGTGCAGGCGGGCTCGCGACCCGCGCCCACCGCTGACCCGAGCCCGGCCTACGTCGCTTTTACTGTTTATGGTCTCTTAATGCCTTGTAAACATTTAGACAGAGAGGCTTCACTACACGACCGTCCAATAGATATTGCCGTAATTGAATTCTTGTCCGTATCTAGTACGTAAATAGCTGAATGCAAATTGTCGACAGCACTTTCAGTTCGAACCAGCAGTAACTAAGGAATAATTGAAATGTCTCGTGGAGGTATTCGGGGCACGTGTGGCGAGCTGCCAAACTGTAGGGCGCGTCCGGCAACTTTATTTTATTCAAGTTCTCGTGTGAAATTAGAATATATTTTCTCATTTGATTGCTCTATGAGCGGGAAGTAGCGATGCCACATTTCATAGCTTATAGTTGTAACAGCAATTTCATGCTAAAATAGCGCAAAATGTAGGGTTTCTGTTGGCTACCACAGCACCGGTAAATCAAACGAAATTATAGTCATTCGTTGTGATATTACAGCCATATTTTATCGTTGAGAAATTATTTATGTTGAATCGAAGTCGAAAGTTGTCCAATTAGAAAGAGGGCGTTGATCAGATTGACCTGTTCATCAAGGTATGATTATCTTTTTAAATTGCTTCTGTATGTAAATATTATTTTAGCCTTAATGTGTGAGGATTAACTTGGCTTAAATCATCAAGATTTTAAGCTGTTTTATTTTGATATCTTAATATTTTATCTTTAAGATTGGATTATCATGCCCAGACATCTTGAAAGCTTTTTCATCTTATTCTTTTCTTATCTTACCTTGTTCTCGGAGACAGCCTTGTTCTCGAGTGCGTACATGATGGCCTTCGAGACCTTGGTCTCCAGCTCCCTAAGGGCGACATCTGCGTCTACTTTGGTGAGTCTCTCCACGCCTTCCACGTAGCCTGCCCAGGGACCGTCCAGCTGAGACAGAAGGGAGCCTATGCACCTGTTGAAAAATCATTATGTGAGATTTTTTCTGAAAACTCGAGGGTCGAAAACATAAACCATAGATTCAGTAAAGGTAAAAGAAAGATGAGATCTATGTTAGGTCAAATATTTTGCAGAAAATATTGGTAGCAAAAACTGCGAGTACCTAGTTGATTGATGTGCCCTGAGGACTTGCTGGATATTAAACGACAGTGTGTCCTGTCCTCTGTCAAGTGACATCAGGGTCTCGAGATCATTTACGATAAAAAACACAACATAAAAGAGACTGTGACCTCTGAGTTTGTTTCAGCCTTTCATCTCAGAGTAGTCAGATAGGAAACGCCGACCTCATCTAGTTGAAAAAATATGATGGACGTGTAAAAGTGTTTGTACAATCCTACTTACAGAAATAAAATCATTTATCATGACATGCAGAGGGAAACATACGACAAACAACTAACTTTTTTTATGGAACCAGTATGCAATGATAGTAAAACATGAAAAAACTTTAATACGTTTTCTTACAGACTGCAGTTTTTCGAATTGTCTGCGAGACTTGTGAAATGTTGACTGTGATTCTATTCACTTTGTTGCGTTTGCTGAGGAAGTTCAAATGCTCTCCGTGCCATCCTTAGTTCCCGTTTGATCAACTTTGTTATGGATTGCACAGGAGTACAAGAATCCTCTTTGAATAACGAGCGCGTGTTACATTTTGTATAAGTTTATACGGGTGCTTTGATCATTTTATAGTTTGATGATTCAATTAATAGAATTTCCATTAGCTGGCCTGGTTTTCACATCTATAACTACTTGAAATAATTGTCGAATTGGCTATATGATACGAATATTATATTTTCACTAGCTGCGCCCCGCGGTTTCACCCGCATAAGTTTCGATCCCGTAGGAACATCGCAATAAAAAGTATTCTATATGTTAATCCTGGTTATAAACTATCTCTGTGTCAAATTTCATCCAAATCCGTTCAGTAGTTTTGGCGTGAAAGAGTAACAAACATCCGTCCATCCATCCATACAAACTTTCGCGTTTATAATATTATTAGTAGGATTTAAGGGGAATGTGCTAAGGTAGCCCGCGAAAAAAAGATGTATTGATGATTTTTATGATTATAGTTCTATAAATAAATATTTGTTAAGTTAAAATTTGAACTTGGCGCAGTGCCCTGACGCTTTCGCCTAAATAAACTTGACTACGAAGGGACTACTCACACTTATTCAGCTCCATTCGCGTTTCGCTGAATGATTTCTTACTTAACTTATACAGTTCTGCTTCGCCGCGTACTGCGTCGTAAGAATGAGAAAAGCCATCATAGTGTGTTATCTCCGCTGAAACGCTTAATTCTCTCTTCCCAAGCATTATTTTTTCTCTGTTGATGGCTATAATGGGACGAACTAATATCGTACAAGCAAGAATATTTATGAACTAGCAATATAAGTTTCTCTTCATCCATAATTTTATTTCGTAAAAATAAAATTATTATAATTACTTTAAAAGACGTCTGAACTCTCTCAATCCTTGCGTGCATAATGATTACGTAATAATAAATCAAATCTATGCAGGAACTATGCAGGTCGCAACTTGTCGACAAGGAGTCGAGAACCATCCGCCGCGCTCGACGCTAAATGCGGCGGAACAGCGCTGAACGCGGCAAAACAGCGCTGAACTCTATCTATAGCACTCGCATGATAATAACACATTTGTCCTCATTTTATACTTGTTTACCGCGAAAGCTAAATAGACGCGGAAAGCTGAAAGGATGCGTACACGTCTCCATACAAAATCGTTGTTTTCTATGGACATAAGCTGAATAGAGCTGAATGTGTGAGTAGTCCCTAACTCAGCTTCTACGGGAAATCTATAAACACAAGACTTGAATCTTCGATAAATGCTTTCAAACGGAAAACTCAGTGCAATACTGGAGCGGAATACAATAGCCAACTGACTATATACGACCACAGTATCTTATAGATCCAACTGGGATACTGCACTAGGATTTGTGTGTAGCCTGTGTAGGACACATTTAACTCAATTCCTAGCCAGTCTTATAGCTCGACACAGATATTCCATTTACCTAAAGTCTTGGCTCAGAGCACAGCTATTTTCTCATAGCAACAGGCAGAACTGGCGTAATAATGCTGAATGTGTAGGTAGGTTGAGATTGTATTAGTTCTATGTCAAACCTGACGTCAACTCTTTAATTCGGCGCAAATCTCAATATTTTAGTTATTCGTGATGAGCAGCTGATTTAGATTCACTATTGTTCGGAATAACACATGCCTGAACTGCCTTAACATTTTTCATGGATAAGATTAAAAAAACCAGTCAAGTGGTAGTCAGACTCGCACACGAAGCGGTCCGTACCACCCTATAATATTTAACATTATATACATTTTTTTTTAAATACGTTTCTTGTATAGCGGTAATATATGCGTACACACTCTGTGAAAATTTGAAGTGTTGATTACGGTTCAAAAGATACAGCTCTGTGACAGACGGACGGACGGACCGACAGCGGAGCCTTAATAATAGGGTCCCGTTGGCACTCGTTGGGTACAGCACCCTAAAAAGTAATTTCCTTCATTCTTCATTACAGAGCCTATAACGTATATGTATAAGACGCTCAAGTTCTAAAGCTTTATTTACCGAAGAAGTGACAACCTAACTTACAGTCCCACATAAATTCCTCTCAAATCCCGTCAGTCCTACACACTACACAGATGCTCGGACTCAGCCCGTGGCTCAGCCACACAGCAACAAGCCGGTTGCACACCCGCACACCGACTGCAATTAATCCGCACGCACGACTAGGACAAGTGTACACCAACCCGAGCTAGTTTATTACTCGCCTTGATTACTCGCCTCGCCCGCCACAACTGATATTGAACATTTTTTAAATGAAATTGCAATTTATTTTACTGTGCATAGTTGAGCATTTTATTTAAAATTGCTGTTTGTTGGACTGTAGTTTTGTTTTGTGTTTGGGATTAATGTTCGGAGAATTTATTCGGGTTTAAGCTTTGTTTTGTTTTATTGAGCTTTTGAGCTGTTTGCAAAACGTGGTGATATGTCTGGTCCTTGTTTATTTATTAACATCATAATATAACGCCTGTATTACCGGAGAGGTTAGGCAGAGGTGCACCTACATTACGCCATGTTTTTGTATATTTATTTAAATTATTTAAATTTATACAATTATTACAATACACAATTTGAGAAACATTTTTATATTCATTACTAGCTTCTGCTCGCAACTTCGTTCGCATGGAAGTCGTGAGAAACACAATCCCTATACTAAAATAACAGCTACATTTTTATAAAACTCCCCGTCGCTATTGGTTCGTTTTCGCTTAGCGTTCTTTCTCACTTTTTGCTCGGCTTCTAAAAGTCCTCGCGTGGTGTTGAGATAGCCTATAGGCTATAGCCTTTCTCGAGAATTGGGCTACCAAATGCAATAAGAATTATTCAAATCCGCCTTTTAGTTCCAGAGATTAGCGCGTTCAAACAAACAAAATCTTCAGCTTTATTATTACTACTATACATAGAATAGATGTAGATTACTTTAATTTGTATTTCGACTAAAAACTTATTAGGGTTATAAACTATGGCCCAGTAAACCACCTACGAGTACATAGCCGGAACTTGCGTGACGATGCGGGATGGCGGTTGCATTCCAACAAAGTGCCAATTTAAGTCAATAGAGAACACACGAACCACAATGACAAACCAGAGAGCACAGAGTGACACTCTGTGGAGATGAAGATCAAGTGATCACTTAATGTCACCGTTGAACACATCAATCATCATACAATTACGTGATTAAACCTACCAGTATAGTTAATATAGTAGAATACAGGGTAGGTATTATTCGCTTTACACAGCGTGTTTTTTTTTTTTTAATAACATCTCATTTGTGGTGGCCCAGTGGTAACGACCATACTCGACTTAGGAATTGTAGGTGGGTTCAAAACCAGAAAGGCGCTTTAGTTTGTGTAAATAATTTCATCACCACTGCTCTCATAGCGGTGAAAGAAAACATCGTGAGGAAACCGGCATGTCTATTAGAACCAAAAATTCGAAGACATGTGACGTCTACCAACCTGTACTGGGTCCGCGTAGTAGATTACAGCCGACTTTCTCTCGAAGAGAAGGTCTGTGTCCCAGCAGTGGGAACATAATAGGCTGATTATGCTAATAACTTCTTATTGTACTGTCCCTCCACAATGCAGATTACTCAGTGTTCTAACTAGCAGAGCAGTACTTCACTCAACAATTCGTGTGTACCCCATGTAATTAATAATGCATAATTTGCAAGTCCCGCATGTACTACAAAACCTTAATGTGCCTAAATAAATTATGTTCGAGCCGTTTGGGGTTGAAATACTAGGACCATATGGTCCTCGAGTGCCTACTTAGTATTTCGACACATCGCCAAGCGGTTGGTCGACTCTTCACGTGACCAGGGGGCTGGCCTATATTTTGGCCAAAGAATCCGCATTGCCATACAGCGTGGCCATGCTGCTGAATGCTGAATTTTTTGATTATTTCCCTTCCTTTTTAATACATAACTTGTACATATTATTATTTTAAGACTGTTAGCTATTTAAATTAAGTATATGTAGCATGGAAATTCATTTTATTGTTAAAAAAATTGGAATAATTTTTTGTTTATTTTTTAATCATCAGGTACGAAAACCTATAGATTTAGAATATCAAAAAAATCTATCACGATTTTTACGGTTGAACAGCTGGTACACCTGAGTACTGATTTATGTTTTAAACTCCTCCAGTATAGATTCATCACGGATTTTGGCATACTTTTGAATAGCCTCGGGGCTCCGCCTCATTGTTGAGTTTTCTCACGAGTTTCGGGACTCGTTAAAGTTAAAATCTCTTTGTTTGACAGAATTTAACGAATTTAATTAGTGACGTGTTTGCAGTAGCCTACCTTTCATCAGGAATTCAATAGGTATTTTAGAATGTTATTTACCTGAATGGCGTAGAAAGGGATTATGGAAACCAACATTCTTCCACTGAGTAAACTATGATGGTCTTTATTTACTATTTTTGGTTAAAATAGGAATGGAATATAGCATAGGGTGGCAGGGACATCGACACGCAAACTGTAGGCATAAATTCAGCACATGATTCTACACCCCCTAGCGTAATTTTTCGTCGGTAACCAAAAAAAAATCGGTTGTTTCATAGTAAAGCACGAAATGTATGGAACAGCTATTTTTTTTTAATAACCGACCAACAATTTGAACCTAGGTGGTTTCAGAATCATGTACTGAATCCTTGGTAACAGGTAGCGCGACGGTGTCCCTGCAAAACTTAAATCCTATTAAAAAAGAGTAGGATTTAAGTAAGATTATTATCTAATAAAAAAATATTCGTTCACATATTTCAAAGTGGGAATACCACAGCAAAAATTCTTGGCAGCTCGGAGCTTCCGTTTGTAATACCCATTCGTATTGCAAGCGACACCCTGGGCGCATTCCTGGTGTATTTCTTATTGACAATAGCACGCAACCCGGTCATGCCTACGCGACCAGCTCTAACACTCTGAAGCTGCCTTTAAAAAATTACTTAATGTAATATTATTATGGACTAGCCTACGATTTAGTCCATGTTTTTGAAAGATAGTTAGTTTTTCAGCAAATTAGATTTTCCTAAGCAATTCTAAAAACAATCGTTTGACTGTTAAGAGGTAATGCTTAGATACAATAGTAAATTATTGTACCTAAAGTACTCCACTATTTACACTAGGTACAAAATTTTTGACATCATTATACAAGTTGTGTACGGTTTAAAATAACATTAATTTCTTAGTTCTCCACTAGATGCTATAAGGAAACATATTTTTTTATTCTCATTGTCATCAGTGGATATTTCAGTGAGTTATCTTTCAGTTAGTCCAGAATTATTTTAGGTGCCTAGAAAATATAAATTTGCACTCAGTCATCACCCTCAGCCAATGTCCACACACAGGCGAAAATTTAGTCTATGAAAATTAAATTTTCTACATCTAAACTAACAATGTTAGAGAACCTCACTAGTGAATGCCCTAGAGACGTTGTTTGCACAAATTAGAAGCACAGAGCAGAGAGCGACATGGAGCGTATCATGCTTTAGAATCAAAATACATGGAGGACCTAACGCTCAAGTTTGACGATGGACGAAACGGTCAAGACGTAGAGTGAATGAATAAGCCAGGAATTGGCTAGACCGAAAGGCTAGATGAAGTGGAATGGGGTCTATGGGGAGTCGAGCCTTGTCGGAAGCTTTCCTAATTGGCAAAGGGAACATGGGAAGTGCTGTAAGGTAGAGGTAGATGCATTTTGTAAATGCAGGGTGGCTGGGACATCGACGCGCAACCTGCTACCATGGATTCAGTACACGATTCTAAAACCCTTTGCGTGGAAGTTTTCATCAGTTATTAAGAAAAAAAATTGCTGTTCCATACATTTTGACCGCGTAGATATTGTACTTTTCTATGATACAGCTGTTTGTTTTTTTGATAACCGACGACGATTTTCTACTCTAGGTCTAGAATCATGTGCTGCATTTATGGTACTATGAACACACGATTTTTTATATCCACAAATAAGCTCTGAACAGGTAATACCTACTTACAGCCTTAATAAAACGGTTAAAACATTCGATATCTCATGATAAAAATGAGAGAGCTAGCACAATATAATTTAAACGCCTCGTCCACGAGATAGCCGCTTTAAAGGCACAACAAGATCGCTCTGCCTTTAAATCCTGTGTACAAAGCTACGAGACGAGGTTACTACTCTAGCTAAGACATTATACGTAGAATTCGAGTATTTGCTAAATTAATTTCAGAGCTCTCTATTGTGGTCAGACCTATACTTAGATATAGGTTTACGCAACATTAGTACAGTCAGCCAAACTACCATCTTGCTTACTAGCTTAGGTTTTTACCACAGCATGAGCTTTTCTTACGTAGTTCGTGTCAATCGGAGAGAAGAAGAATAAGAACTTACCCTCTAGCCACATTGAGGCAGTAGTTCCTGCAAGGGCGTGCATCATGTCCTTCACAACGAGCACAGCCTCCAGCCCGTAAGAGCCTTTCAGCGCAGTTTTCACTGCCGCTTGCCAGCACTCGTTCAGTGGAAGCCAGTGCGTCTGCACCTACTGCTAACATCTGAAGCAGCGCCCGCGCCGCCTCCAGAGACCGCGATAGAGACGTGCCCAGCTGTTGACAACAAACATTAATTGATTTTTTTACTATAGAAATCTCTCATGTTATGGATGCTTCACGTTTCGGTAGTTAAAAGATGCCTACTATTTTATTATCTGGGAGGTCTCACGCCAAAGTGATGATTATTAATAAATTATAATAAATCAAATAATCAAATTAAAATTATGTACTAAGCTAAAGTGATAAAAAAGCTTTAAAATACTTTAAATATCAAACGACTTTTCCCGACCAAGTTGTTAAAATAACTAGGAAATGATTTATAATGGCGTCGGCGAGCGACAGCTACATTGAAATAAATCCGAATTAGCGCTTTACGAGCCGGCCACCGGCGCTGTAAGAAGCGCTAAGCGTCCGTATTTTTTATATGTCAGCAATATAAATAAGCACGAAAATCTCTGAATAGGTAGTGAAAACGATTTAGTTGTATGAGGGCAAGCGTTTATCGCACTTCCGCACTCCGCGTGCTCCATATCCGGGCTTGTGTTTATTCGTTTGCTACCGTATAAACGTTAGCACAGTAACTTTTCAATAACAGTGTTTGTCTGCCCATTTTAAACTATGTAGGTATAACAAACTGAAATTATTAAGCTTTCAGAGCAATCTTTGTCGCCTAGATTCGTTTTGTACCACCTAAAGCAGTTTTGTAACATCCTTTACAATTTAGAATTCCTACGACATTATGCTTTATGTAAATGCCTGTGTTATCTTAGTGCCAGCAATATTTCGCGATGGCACAACAGCGACATTCTGCAATAGTATCCATTATGCTAAGCACACTGGGTTTTGTCCTGCAATCTGCATACAACGACTCTCAAAAGACACTTCGTTGCAACATCACGACCTACTAACAAAATTACACGAAATTACAATAGGCGTGTCTCTAAAACAGTTGTAACTTGGTGTGTAAATAGGAGGCAAAATAACGACAATAATTGAATAAGAAAGCACCCGGAGATATGCAAAGAAGATAGTCACTCACTAAACGCCTGTGAGTATCGCCTTAGAGGTAGACCGCAGCGATGGAGGGGTAACGATTTAATCATGTTTGCGGGGCCAACATGGTCAGAGATCGCACAAAATAGAGAGGTTTAAAAGGAAAAAGGGCCTCGTAGGAATCAATGTAGATTAACAACAAAAAAAACTTAGACTAATTATCTAAATTACTACATGAAATAAAGTCGAAAATTGTAGAACAAAATAGTAATAGACTCAAAGGAAGGCTTTTATCACGAAAATAACCAGTTTTCCCTTTCACGAAAATGTGAGACGCTTAAAAGCATAAAATAAAAGTGAGATATCGCTCCCCGGTATGAGTATGACACTGCAAGGCACAGGTTAATTCGGATAATCTCCGGGTTAACCCAATTACGGCACATGCCAGCAGTCGAGTAAAAGGTGTAATGCACCATTACTTTTAATGACCGAAAGCTACTGCCTACCTGTTTCGCCTAACGTCGCGTGCCTCTCGGCATTCCTAAGAAATTTTGAATTTTATATAAGTACGGTTTTAACTGTTTTATGCTTAGTATACTGCTACTTTTAGGGTGCTTCAGTTAAATATAAACTTCAATGCCGTGTGACGAGTATTATACGAGCTGTTTGACAAATTATTTGAGAATTCGCAAGGCGAGACAAGGAGAGACAGACTTTAAAATATTACTGGCGCGCTTGAGGTTGCAGAAAACCGACAAATTTCTTTTATTTTTCTTAAACGTTGCCCCACACTTCACGTTTATTACGTTTCTAAAACAGATGAAAGTCCCTGACAAACATGTTAGATGTTACAGAACGCTTTGTACACTAATGAAGCTATCAAGCCCAAATTCTCCTAATAGTTAACAAGCGTAGATTATAATTACCTGTTGCGGCACATCCCCGAACGGCTGAACTGCGTCATACGCATCTTTGAGACACACCTCGTACTCCGACGTGAACTGCTTCGAGTCCAGCTTGAGCACATTATGATAGGCTACAGGGAACAGGTCCCTGAAGAAATTCTTCGTGGTGACTGATAGGTCTTTAGGAGGTCCTGCGCTGAGGCTTTCGCTGGTCAGGTCCCCTTCTGCTCGTAGTATTGTTCGGATGTCATCGTATAAGTTCGCAAGGGGCTGAACCGTCCGAGTCGCAAGCCCTCGGTACAGCTGGGTGAAGAGGGTCGCAGTCTTGTTCTGCGACTGGTGTGAGAGCCCCGTTAGGTGATCTGGGAAAAAAAAAAATGTTTTAGACATCTGAATGAATTTTATAGATATTGTAGTTTTGTTTTTCAAAGCACGACTATTATAAATATTAATGCAGAGCACGTTTAAGAGGCATAATGTTCTACCCAGTTTTAATCCCATCCCAATTAGTTACGGTTTGATTGACAGGTCCTAATTCAGTAACCAACTAAACTCTAATTCATAATAATTTAATTGAAACCTCCATGGGTAGGTACGTATTTACATTGCGTCTCACCAAAATTCGGATACATATAGTTACGAAACATTTGTGTACAATAAATTAGACGTAATGTTAACAGAGCCTGTGTAAATACGTTTAGTTGGTTAAACATCCCCCAGTATTTGGCTTCATAGTTTGTGGCACCTGCTCTGGGTTATAAGAGTATCCAGTGTTATCTCGTCGGAATGCAGGGCCGACACGCGGGATCAATGCCTCGACGCATTCCTACCAACGTACCTACACGTATAAAGTGCTTAAAGACGACGTAATCCTACTAATACAGATAACTACAAGATATTTTTTAATTAAATAACACAAGGCTCTTTTACAAAAATGCTACTACGAATAAATCCGAGTGGGCGTGTGTTGAAACTGTGAGGAAAGCCTACTATGTTTATACGAAGGATGAAAGCTCCTTTGATCTGCGGAGCTTGACGAAAAGCTTTTTAGCCGGCGGCGTTTACCGCGTCCTCGTAGATATATACCTGTGCCGTACGCTTGAAGGATTCATTATGATTCTAGTTATAAATCTCTAAGGATTATATGCGAGGAGTTAAATGTCACAAGGCTTAATTTTAGGAGGCTGTTAACTGATATTTTGTAGACTTTATGAGTAAGTAAATGAAGACATTGGCCTACTATCTATCACTTAAATGAGTTATTTTGATGACTTTTTGTTTTTGTAGACATAGAGTTATGCGTAGATGGCGGGACGAACTTAACGCCTATATGAGGGATTGGTGCATATTGGCTTAGGATTGACTTGAGAGGAAAAAAGAAAGGGAGGCCTTTGCCCTGCAATGGGACAATACAGGCTGATTATTATTACCAAGATAAATATATAGAAAAGAATGAAAAATTGCTTATCCTGCACAAAAAAGACGGCTATTGCAAAAAAATAGACAAAATACACACACTAATACACAGTAGCCATAAGCCCCGTATTGTATATAGCTAAAGGGACGAAAGAAACCATGAAAAAACCTCAATTTATCAGTGAATGAATGATGGTAAAGGAAATAATTTTCCGAATGCTCCGGGTGCTATAGACAGTACATTAAAGTAACCCTCACTGTTTTCACCTGCACAATAGACGATTGATGATAGTTCGCAGTGCTTCACTGTAAATCCCCGCATTCAATGTTTCGTGGCAGAAAATCCGGAAGGTACCGTTCCACAGAAAGGGAACAGAAAGTTCACAACATCATTAGATACCTACCTTATCTTAAACAACACCATTGATACTGGATCATCATTTCAGATGAAACAATCCTGCTATATAGATTGATTACGCTTACTTATGCTTTTGCTGGCAAAATTGCTATCATGACCACGCCAAGAAGAAAAGCTTCGTGATTCAAGAACATGTTGCTTCCTAGATTTTATTGTTAGGGAGGTATTTATCAGCATTTGCATAATATTTGTCATTTTTAAGTAACAACATCCACTCTTGGATTTGCATGTCTTCAACGGGAACGAAATGGCTAAGTGACGAATGCTTGTAAAATAAACAAAGTGGGTGTTCTGTATCTTTTTAATGTATAGTGGCACGGGCAGCTCAATAAATAATAAGTGTCATTCGTCTTTTCAGAGGGAGACCTCCAGACGACCTTAGCAGCGGCCGCCGAACTGGCTACATTTAACGTAACTACGTATTTACAGCTATGTTTGGAAAAGGGCTAACACGTTATCTTCATACGTTGTACTAATAAAGGTTTGAGTTTGGACCGTAAATAAAACGGCCATGTAAAACGAATCAGAAAAACCTGGCATGAAAATGAATAATATGAAAATTAAACAGGACGCAACAAATGTTTAATTCAAATGTAAAATACGGTTGGAAAATAAAAAAGACGAAAAAGCAACTCTAAAACAGAAATGTTTTTTATTAATTATCCCTCTTCTCGCTACATTTCAAAATTTAATGTAAATAAAGCTGACCTAATCAAAGAGCTAAGCGCCCTTTGCAATTGAAGCCCCTTTCATCAAAATCCTGACATTTTTCACCGCCCACGCTTCAACACTCACACTTAAAAGTCATTTAGTTAAAGAATCATAAATTGCATTACAGTGTAGCAGCTGAAACTGTGAATAGTCTGCGGAGAGTGGACTAATTACTTAGTTATGCAAATTCTGCTTCAGAGGTTGTTTTAACAAATGAACTCCGTCAAGCCAAAGCTAAGAGTTTTTTTGCGTTTTAAGCAATTTCATCTCGTGGAGAGCAGGACTGAACTATAGTAGTGAGACGACAGGGCGACGGTAATTTAGACAGGATTGAGATTTTGAAACGTGGGAAAGTGAAAATAAACGAGACTGTGTAGGAGCTTCTAAGGAAAATATATAACCTTCCTTTATCACCATTCATTTACTTAAAAGACTAGCTTTTTGCGCACGGGTAGGTAGTTTCAGAATCTTACAATGTTTTTATAAAACGTCTCATCTAAGTTTATGTTAAAGGACTAACATTTAACAACGTTTATCTTAAGAAAATCCCGTCAATTCGGTAAGTTACGAGTCTCTACGGCTCATATAGCAGGGTCGATAGAATCTTCATACCCTATAAATCTGAGGTGTGCACACTATTGAAAATACGTTTAAGGAAATTTCAGACTGTCGGTAGTGGGGATTATATCCTGTCTGTGGTAATGTATGGCTGCAACCCGGCCCTCGTACCCGAGCACACAACTGGATGAATGTAACCAATACACTGAGTTGTCAACTGAGCGGTAAAAAGGGTTACTTTAGATATAAACAAAGTTTACCAAATACACTGTTCCGTAAAAGTAAAGAATTGAGACAAGAGCTCTTAATGAGAACTCTATTAATATTAAATGGTCTGTAGTAACGTTAATGTGGGGTACCTTCATAAAACACAAAGGTAAATTATTTTAGTGTTCTAATGAGGGTCCGTGCGTGTGGTCCCGGAGGCCCTCAGGCATTCGCTCAACAATGGTATAAAAGGGAACCCTCGGCGTGAAGCACACTCTGATTATATCCTCTCAGGAGCAGGGGGTTGAGCTCATTGTTTCATACTTGTTAGTCGCGGGGTCGTCGCACCCAATATTATATTTTTTATAGATAATAACGCGCCACTCGTGTTGATGGGAGCCTTTGAGGAGAACTGAGGTAAATAGCTCTTGAAGATTCTTTTTAAAGATGAGAGAGCCTATTTAAAGATGGCTGCTGAATATAAATAACAAATGCTGTCTGATTGCAAGCCGGTGTCGTTAGTTTACGTGCGTTGGCTGGTACTGCTTTTGTTTTTAGCATATGTTATATGACTGGGCTATACCTATATTATACCCGTTTGCGTGCTAAACAGAGATTAATCGAGGGTTAGTCAATGCTTGGCATTAGATGTCTCTACGTTGCGTTTCTAGCCGACAAACAACGCAACGACTGTTTAATAACAATAAATTGTAAACTCTATTACACATATACAATAAGTATTTGTATTGATTCTCTACTAGCTTCGTGCCCGGCGTCGCCCGGGTGTATTTCATGCCTCTATCTCCAGTAGTTTAGGCTGTGCGTTGTCTGTCAGTCACTCAGTTCGTCGAGAAGGGATTCACCGTTTCAATCGAACCTTGTCGAACACCGAAATGAATGAAAACGATAAAAAAAGCAGCCAAATCGGTTTAACGCTTCTCAAGTGATGATCTTTCATCAGCAATTAATTTATAATATACATAGATTGATGGAAGTTTTGTAAAAACTTTATCACTAGTAATGCAAACAGTTGAAAACGATCGTTAGTTAGCCGGGTCACTGCGACCGATCCCAGAGAAATTCCTAAACATTTTACAAGCCTTATATGGTTGTTAATTTATTTACGACTGTTGTTGTAAATCGTGTGGCATTTATTGGAAAACATTATTTAATTAATTTTCTAAAGGTCGCATGCTTCGGTCGTTCATCAATCGGATATAGGCATGGGTTACACACAGTTTAGGGCAGTGAGTGACATAACCTTTTGGGAGTTCTCACAGCGTTGAGCGGCCCACAAAATGTAAGTAGTCCGTTGGGGGCACGGGCATATTAATACCGGATGGCTGAGTTGATATTTCTTTGTATCTATACGAGTATATTTAATAACACTACTATTGCGCACACTTATAGGGTGGCTCTGACATCGACGCGCAAATTGTAACCATGAATTCAGACTATGATTCTAAACCCCCGGAGCAGTAATCTTGCGTCGGTTATTTAAAAAAAATCTACTGATACATAGAAAGTACAGTACCTATGCAATCAAAATGATATAAAACATCTAACTTTTTTTTTTAAACTCTTGAAATGCAACGGAGGGTGTTCGGAATCATGTAAATCGTATCCATGGTAACAGGTTGTGCGTCGTTGTCCCTGCCACCCTGCCTAGTGCCTTATTTTAGGCAATAGGTATATATTTTTCTTTGTTAACAACTTGTCGGGAATCTTATCAAGTTAAAAGTGGAACTATTAGGGGCAGTAAATAACCCCAAGTTTAACGGTTCAACATGAATGTTTGCATCGCGTCAGCAGTCGTTAGTTGTTGTTAGCACACAAGAGCACTAGGAAAACTATTCAGTTTTGTCAGTTCTGGCCAGTATTATTAGAGTTTTCCGTTCCAAAAGAGGTTTTACTCTCATGGAATACTAAATTCTAGCAACGAAGCAGGTGCAAAATAAACTTTTTTTAATACCTATTTCGTTTCTTTCCATAGGTACGTTTCTAAATGTAGCGCAAATGTTACCCATATGCTTGTTAATGTACCTACACAAGTAAAATCTATGAGAAAAAGTAAGTTTTCCAACTGAAATTGCTTTAGTCTCCGCTGGTTAGTTAGAACAGGCAAAGGCATAAAAACTCTAAAATAAGCTTTTCGCCACATCTGTGTCCGACGTAGTACCTAGTACGGGGAAATTGTTTTTTTTTTCTATGAATATTAAAGCCACGTTTTCACTAGGGGACATTTGTTCCGCGACTCTGTCGCTCGACACGAAATTCACGTGTCCCGCCCGACGTCGCGTGGGACATTTACGGGTCGCGCAACTTCGTGTCCCTCGACAGTCGCCGGACAGGCTTTCAGTAGTGAGAACGTGTGTCGCTTTGTGTTCTAATTATGTAAGCTGCACTGAACAACACTACGTCCTCGGGCGACATACTGATCACGACTGGCCAATGTGAACAAGTGGACGACGAACTATGTCGCGGGACATAGTCCCACAACTTTTGCAGAGACAACTCCGTGAATGTCGAGCGATAAGTATCTGCGACATGTCGCCTAGTGAAAATGCAGCTTTATAGGTACTATGTGCAGTCACGTCTTCATTACTAGTTTTATAATTAAAATGTATACAGCGCTGCACGCACATGCAGTTATTTTATCATGTTTATTGGCTGAATAAGTAAGTTCCTGTGCCCATTTCTGGAAATCACACAATAGGTACAATATTTATTTAATACACGATGCTGCAGCGAGTTAATAACGTATGCAATTTCAACTAAAAAATCTAATTCAAGCACAGTGTGGCAGGGACGCGCATACTGAAACTACGATAGTAGATAATATTGTCCCACTGCTGGGCAAAGGTCTCCCCGATATTTTTCCACGTTTCTTTGTGCTGTGCCTTCTCCGTCCAATCGGTTAGAAACGAGTCCCAATCGTCTCGCCTGCGTTTTTTGGGCCTGCCTCGGTGACGACGCCCAACTTTCGACGGTTATCAGAAAAGAACTTCCGTTTCATAGAAAAGTGCAATACCTAGGCGGTCAAAATGTATGAAACAGCAATTTTTTTTTTAAATAGACGAAAAATTTCAACACAGGGGGACAGAATCATGCACTGAATCCATGGTAATAGGGTGCGGGTCGATGTCCCTGCCACGCTGTATTCAAATACGAACGATATCACGTTGAACATTATTTATTATTTCAATTATACCTACGCTATAAATCTTTGTCTCTAATTTAATTTCTGTTTATCGAATCGAATCTAAACCTAACTTTTAATTATCGTAAACCAAAGTCATAACATCTAGTCTATGGACATGTAATTGCAGAACATGTTTCAAAAAGCGAATGACCAGAGGCAATCATAGAGGTGGAAGACACAGGAAATGAATACTAGATCAATTTTCCTTCAATCGATATCAATGAATCGTGTATCAAATATTATTTGTCGAGAGTTTCGTGTAAAAACTAGTGTATCAAATTCACTTTTATGAAGGCGCAGGTCGGTCTACACAAAGTGCCCAATTTGTCGGCCGTTGGGAGTGTTTGTTAAACAAGTATTGTTCGCTCGAACACACGGCCGCGGGCCCGCCTCTACTTTCTCATATTTATTGTTGTAAGTGCAGCGGGCACGGGTTGTGGTAGGCCCGGAATGCCAGTAGTGCCACACGACATGCCGCATCTGCTTATCGTGCCGATTGATCTTTGCCCACTGATATAATAAACATATCTATGCGCTCGCATCTTTCAATAACGTCTCCTTTTATAACGAGCGTACAATGAGGTTACAGATAGTGTTTGTTGTATAATACACGTATACAATTTATAAATGAATGCATGTGTGCTATTTTTAACGGTTCTTTCATTCAAGAATGTACTATAAGTAGGGATTTGTGATCGAAGTATTTGACTATTGATAACATAACTTAACAAGAGAAACGTTAAGGGGGGATGCGCTAGGTAGTCCGCGAAATTCAAATTTCCTTACGTTTTTTGTAAGAAAAATTGAATTTAATCCTATTTAATGACTATTTCATGAAATATCAATCAATTTATATGAACTAAGAGGACAGTATTGATGACTTTAATTATTATAATTCCGTAAAGTCATACTTTTCTCGTGAATCTGCGCGAATATTCAAATCAATATTCAACATGGCACTGAATTAATTGCAAAAAACGTAAAAAAAATTTTTTCATGATTTAAACCAGTGCTCGTGTAATTTCGCGAGCTACCCTGACGCTTCCTCCTCAACACATGACTATTAAATTGACTATTAAACAAGATCGACAGTAATTAAAACGATCGTTCATACAATTATAACACTCATAATTTAGACGTTAACGAGATAAAGGTTACATTATTATTCCGATATCCTTTGTGTGGCAATCTAATACCACTAAACCCTAATCTATTACACGAAATCCCTGCAATCAAGTTGATGGAAGCGATACAATAGTTACTCACTGCTCCGCGCAGATAGCCATCACTTTGATCTCACATCACTGGCGTTCAATATTGATGGCTCGCGAGGCAACTAGAGCATAACCAGGCCGTTCCTTTAATTTAGGCACTTTGAATTTAGACGCTAGGTGTAGTAAGTGCCGGCTTAAGAGTTGAGATCTCTTAGTGTTTTCATTCATTCACGATTTCTTTACAAACGAGTTAAAAAGCGGTATAGAAGGAAGGCGACTGTGCGTGAGGAAAGGTTCTTAGTTTTGTTTTATAGACGTTAAAAGCACGCATTCATAATCTCTTTCTTTTTAAAGTCGGTTAAAAAGAGGTGTTTTGGAAACTGACTGTAAAGGTACCCCCTTTTTTTTTTTTAGGATGTTGCGTGTATGTGAAAACCTCGTGCTTTTGTAGATTGTTAGACACATTTAGGTAAGCACCCTAAAGATCGCACTATTTCTTCACCATGACGCTTTACTTTCTTAACTAATGATTAACAAAAGGAGGTGTTCTTGTTTGACTCGATGAGTCGAAATACAGCCAGGAAAATAAATTGTTGCAAATTGACACCCTACGTCAATTTTCCGTGTTATAGAAATGTCATACAACTGCCAAAGGAGACAGTTATGATTTGAATATACGGACAATTTAAGTTGGAACAACCATTAATTTCCATGATACTACATTAGGTTTATGAATTACCGAACTTATTATTCCAAAAACACTCCGATCTCGAACATTCCTATTTTGTACGAAATAAAACGTAAGCCAACGTACCTTGTAACGATCTCTTGGTATTGAGCAGCAAGCTAGCAGTCCTCTTGATAGGCACGGTCGTGCTGACCTCGGCAGCCCGCCGCAGTGCGGACTGCACCTGAATCTCGCGCCCCCTGCCGCAGCACTGCCCGCCGCATATTTGACCTGAAAACAAAGAAAAACATTAGAAAAAGCTAATATTGTTAGTCTAGATACAAGTAAAATTTTCAGCCGACTTCAGCGTGAACAAAATGGTATATTTCGCAAGAGATAAGAGCAAGATTACCAGCGGGGTAATCGCGTAACACCCATACAATGGAAATCGATCGCGATGCCTTTCATTTGACAGTTCCGTCACGTTCATTACGTTGATGAGCAGACGAATTTTTCAAACCTACCGTTTTATGTGTGTTACGCAGTTACCCCGCTGGTTATATCTAGTCTATTTAAATTTATGTTTCAAATTGATGTTATTTCAAGTTAAACAAATATCAACTTTATGGCAATGGTAATTAAGTTGATTTTAGTGACTAGCACTCTTGAAAAAGTTATAAAATTCTTGAAGTTGTAGCGTAAACTGAACTTTATTGTGTAGGAATTAAAGTTATTTTTCCATAAACTCATATTTGTTTACATATTTGGCAAATAAATCGTGAATGCAGATTAGTTAAATCTATGTAGTTTGGGAGCTAGCTTCTTCTAAAACATTTTTATCGAAATTGATTGTCTCCTGTCTTCTTTTCTAGAATTAAGTTGTTGTCATTCTCCTTGATGGCTTCTCAATGCGTGTCGCTACGAAATTGTGGTAAATACTCAACAATCGCCACAAATAATGGGTTAAAGTGTATGTGTGTACAACCTTATTATGTAATGATGAGGCAGCGACCCGAAATGGTTAATTGGATCCGTTTCATTCGTAATTATGTATTGAGTCAACCCTGCTCGGAAATATTCGGGAAAATTATTGGTTCGGGGAAAAGGCAGCCGGATTTATTTTGCTTAATTTCGGTTGTTGTTGAAGTGTAGGTATTGCTGGTAATATTGGGAATCGACCGCGAACATTATTTCCGAAACATTGTGCAAGCACGTAGGTAATTAGATTCCCTCTGATAACAAATATTATCGGTTTTTAAAATAGATATTAAGATTCGACATGAATTTATGATGTTTCCACAAATCATAAAAATTAAAGCATACAGAAATGAAATATATAATTGAGTTAACCCTACATCTTTTCATAACCTATAACAAAATTCTTCTGTATCAATTTCATTTCCTTCGTCGTCTTTGTACTTTATTAGTCATTAGCTTCCGCTCGCGACTTTGTTCGCGTGCATGTCGTAAGATACCATAATATACCTACTAATTTTATTAATTTTGTATTTTGTGTTTCACGAACTGTGTCTTGTGTCCAAATAAACTCTTTTTCTTTCTTACTTTCTTTTTCTAATTTCTCGCCCGCGCTATTGCAACATTTTCGCTTAGCGCTCTTTCTGACTTTTATCTTTTTGGTGGGCTCCTAAGGGTTATAGCGTTATGTTGAACTGCTTATAGTCTTCCTCGAGAATAGGGCTATCAAATGCAAAAAGTATTTTTCAAATCTAACGGGTAGTTCCAAAGATTAGCGCGTTCAAACAAACAAACTCTGTAGCTTTAATATTAGTACAGACATAGATTATTTACTAAGTACCTCACAACCATAAATAATTATATTTCCTTAGTATTAAGATTGCTAAGTGTCAACACCCGGACAAACGAAGACAATTGCAGCTTTTGCGATGTTTTCATTCATATTTTGTTTTGTTCCTTAAATAAAAACAATTTTTTTTTATGTTGAAAAAGTGTCTGTATACATTTATACATTTTTATTGTATATTTTTTTTATTACTGTATGGGCCTGCTCTTGACCTCAATCACGCCTGATGGAAAGCGATGGATGAGGTCTATAATGGAACGAGCGTGCGCAGAAGATGCTTGTTCACAATAATAAGATAGACACAAGAAACCTCACAAAGAGCAGTGAGGTAGTGCTTCATTTCCAATTACTATTTAATATGAGGTCAAAGGTAAATTGTCGTGGAGTGAGGTCGCGTGACAGGTGTCGCCGGTGATGAGGGTTCCGTCCACTTAACAGCCTCCGAAACACTCGCTTTAATCACTCCTTCTATTAACTAACTCCCGGACTATAGGGAAACATTATATGTTTTATAATCGAGCTTCTGTTGGAATAGGAATGAAATATTACTTTTAAATTGTTATTTTTTTATTAATAACCACTTCATGAATCTTCTAACGTTTACTAAATTATTATATTTAATTTTTGAAATGGGCCCGCTCTTGACCTCAATCTCGCCTGATGGAAAGTTATGGAAGAGGTCTATGATGGAACGAGCGTGCACAGAAGATGCCTGTTTAGTCTTGCTTTGAAGGTAAATTTATTAAAGGTGGAAGGCAACACAGACGCTGACGGAGAGTTCCACACTTCGGCTGCGCGCATAATAAATGTGGAGCAGAAGATCTAAATACGACTGGACGGGATATTTCAAAACAAAATGTCAATATGAATTGTCTACAAATGTCTGTCTTTTCTTCTGTCTGAACTTTTCATTTCCTTATCATATTTACGGCACATCACGTGCCTCACCCGTTTCTCCATATCACATCTGACATCGGCACAATTGCCATAAATAAAAATAGAATAGACGTATTTAACTAAAGATGTAAATCTAAAGTAAATTCTGCTAGAACTATCTCATTAGTCTACAGCCCGGAACTCAATATGTGTACGCACAATGATTATATCATAACAACGGACAGGCAGACATCCATTATTACGTCAGCTGCTGAACTTCTCACATAGAAATTGCAGGAATAACGGAAGCCCGTAGTTACCATGTCATGTCGGTATGCAGCCAACCAAACTTATAGTTTAGCTTTACTTTAGCCAATTTGCCCTAATTTCGAAACACACTATCAATTTACAAACTCAATAATTTTGAAGGATATTGCTAATCCATTGCTTTATATGTTCGAAAAAATTGTCTGCTCAACAACGTAAATAAGCAATGAATGTTGTTGAACTGTCAAAATGAAAATCCAATGATAGTCTGTTACGCAATTACCCCGCCGTTCATCTTCTTTAACTATACATATTTTAAATTCAAGTAGCTTTTCGTGTCGTCTGTATGGCCGCGTTGTTTTTCTAAGCTACGCCACGGACTTTGACGCGGTTTTCACCATCATTTAGAGAATTTATGTCGGAAGGTTTATGTGTATATACATTAATATTAAACAAACAAATAATAAATAAATTCGATGTTTTGCCAAATCGTAAAACCGGCGAAGCAGGGGTGGGTTGCTAGTTACGTACACTATATATAATATATACTCGTAGTTATGTAGGTACATACGGCTATACATTTCCAGTTTTAGTTTTTTTTTTTTCGATATGGCATCTCGAAGTTGAACCAAGGTTCAAACAAGGTTGTCTTCCGCTTAACCGGGCTTGCCTGTGGATGCCTCAATAAATTAAGGCCACCAGCCAGGGCTTAAAAAACCTAAAAATTAAGCGACTACACCATAAGGGCACCCCCTGTGGGGTACGGACCTCTGCTTAGGGCGTCGCTGGGAGAGGGCAGCAAGGGACAGGTTGGATCGGAATTATTCAGTTTTAGTTGACCTCGCATTGTAGATATAGGCTTTTCGTATGATCAGAAGTCAGCTTATACTGGTTAATTATAACTTGATGTATAGCCATGCGTACGAGCAATAAGCAACACTATAAATAGCAAGTATCAACATTCCTAATTTAGATAAATCAACTCATTATCTAAATACAAGACACATTGACACAATAAATGACAAGATAAAGTGTTAATGAACGCTCCTCCAGACCTCTAGTCTAAATAATTCTTACTAGGTTGTCAAATCTATACTTCTTACTAATATTATAAGCGCGAAAGTTTGTATGGATGGATGGATGTTTGTTACTCTTTCACGTAATAACTACTGAACGGATTTGGATAAAATTTGGTACAGAGATAGTTTATAACCAGGATTAACACATAGGATACTTTTTATCCCAATATTCCCACGGGATCGAAACTTACGAGGATAAAACCGCGGGGCGCAGCTAGTAATATAATAATGCTGAAAGTTTGTTTGTTTGAACGCGGTAATCTCTGGAACTGCCAGTCGGATTTGATTTTTTTTTTCTGTATTAAGTAGTTCAATTCTTAAGAAAGGTTATAGGCTATTTAACATCACACTACGATCCTTAGAAGCCGAGCAAAAAGAAAAAAGTTAGAAAGAGCGCCAAGCGAAAATGAAGTAACTGCGCGGGCAGGTGATACGACAGGACGCACTGGGTCGGGGGAGCAAGTCTTTTCACGTGGATGAAGTCGCGGCCAGAAGCAAAAGTAGTAAATAATATAATATCAATAACGAAGTGTCGTGAGCGTAGTCCCGAGGTATTTCAACCGTACTCTTTGGACATGGTCCAACATGGGCCCGCCATTGTACACGGTGCGTAAAAACCGTCGTCTGGTTAGTTGTGGTATGCCAACACATTTATTTGACTATAAAACATCATGCCGTAGAAATAGAACTTAATATTCGCTGTAATAAAGCGAAATTTATGTTTGGGTTAATCACAGGATGTGACGAATGTGGTAGGCTTTTTATTACGTTGACTGGATCGTTTAGTGTCTTCTTAGTATATTTCGTAATTAGATTAAATACTAACCTAATTTGTGTTAGTTAATTAGAAAGGTTTCTTAAGAGATCCAGATAGAATGGGTATGCCTAGGGTACCAACGTCTTCGCTGTATAAAAAGAACTGCAGTGGTATTCTGTAAAAATCTCACCGTGAAAACTTAGGTGAACTGAGCTGTCATTCCACCAGCCAATCATTCTGTAAAACCACGCCGTGAAAACTTAGGTGAAGTGAACTTGAAGTCAACTGTCAATAGTGTCAATCCCTATTCCCTATTAAAGCATCGTGGAATGACAGCTCACTTTAAGCTCACTTCACCTAAGATATCACGGTGAAATATTTATAGAATAGACCGACTGTTATCACATGGGTAAACATATTCTTTGTCTTTAATCGAACAAGCTTACCAAATATTATCAAGAATAAACAATTCTAAATGAACCAAATCCACGAGTAAAGATAATAATGTGTTCTCAAACTATTGTGTAGTTATTGATTGCTAACTTCAATTACGGTTTCAATTATTTTCTGCTTGCATAAGTCGACCTACTTGCTGCTAACCTATTGTTAAAACATAGGACATAGAGTGCTATCGAGGGTTGAACGTTCTATCGATTGATTGATTTCTGCACAGCGGGGTGAAATTAACACACACAGTAGCAATGGCTTTTGACAGTTCGACAACATTCATTGCGTTGTTTAAGTTGTTGAGCAGATAAGTTTTTTGAACATATGAAGCAATAGATTAGCAATATCCGTCAGAATCATTCAGATTGTGATTGATGGTGTGTTATGCAATTGGGGTGCTGGTTGGTTAGAGTAGAACTTTCATCGTTGTGCAGAAATGGCATCGTTTTTATCAATTGCTACTAAAACGATTTTATGTATCAACCTATTTCCCATTAAATTGATCGTACCGTAAAATAAATAATAAAATATATTTTTTTTGTTATTGCAATTGCATACAATGAAAACACATGAGTTGGAGATTACCTTTTAAGCAAGAAGATGCTTGTGTTAGGTGAACGCCGCTCTTCCACTTATCATGATAATAGGTATGCAATGGAAGAACAAAAACAATAGAGACAAAAACAAAAAAAAACGAAAACAAAAAAAAAACAAATGAAAATAAAACAGACAAATAAGGTAAAAGGAGAATACAAAAATAGGAGCGCACTTGTGTGATGTATGCGAGCGAGTTTTTGTGCGTGCGTTGGGGGTGTGTGTGTGTGTGTGAAAAGAGTAATTATATAATTCCCTATTAAACTCTGGCTACCTTTCAGCACTGCAGACATGAATTAATTATTAAATCAAATGAAACAACATTTCCAAGAAAAGTGTAGTCGTTTAGATAACAATTAACTTTTTTACTTTGGCCTCACTCCAGACAGACAAGAAAAAGACATTTTAATCTTGAAAACATTTTAACTAGCTTCGTCAATACCCGTGATATACGTTCATATATAAACATGTATATTAAATTACATTTGGCACAATGTCGTGTAAGAGAGCGACGCCCGCCGCAGGTTCAAGGCTGCGTCGGCGCATTGTTGTGTGACAGCTAGACGAGAGCGCACAAAGACGGCCTGCTGAATGCCACAGACACGAGTTCTTTTTATAAATAAATTAAACTCTTGACAAAAATTTAACTTTATTCTGTTCTCCGAACCGTCTGTGTCGACTTTGTGTTGCCGACTACGTGGGCAATTTAATACACTACAGAAACTTGAAATTATACAGGAGTCTGCATTCATTTTGTTGTTCAAAAGACCTGTAACTGATATCGACTACTGTTATCTGAATTTATGTCAGAAACTGTATCTCTGCAAAGCCAGTATAATTGCAAGTTTCCTACAAGAGTAATGTGGCTCAATAATATCTGTGGCTTATGTAATGTTCGGTATTAGTGCCCGAGCCGACAGCTGCTGCGGGACAAGGCCGCGCCTGCAGACTGAACGGTGCCTCGCACACTGAGCGCCCACATCTATAAAACCTATTACATAAATTGGATAAATAATGAGACTCCGCGATTAGCAGGAAACACCTTCAGTCGATATTATAAGACAAAGGTGATAAATGATGATTGCGGACACGAAAATCGTGTCTAACACTTCACTAACAAGAGCATAGAGATGCTATAAACAAGTCAATTTTGATTGATGCATACAGCTGTTGCATTTCTTAGAGTAATTCCGTTGTTTCCACTTCAACTACTGTCCGTTAACTAAACAGTGGCCCGGTGTTGTTTCAGTCAAGTTGACTCATAAATCTAATACCACATTTACGGCAAATAGATCGGTAAAAAAGTTGTCTCGGTAAATTGCTGGCTTGGTTTAGAACGACTGGCCAATCAATCATTTGTGAATGTATAAGTGGACGTAAAAAAGTAAGATTACTATGAATAACAACTGGTAACAAATTGATACTACCTCGAGACGGTTATGCGATAATAAACATTATAGTGTGTGTAAAACCGTCTTCTGCCCGGTTCTCTGGAGTCGTCCATCACAGTGTTATTTAAATTCGGATGACCTACGGCCGTACTTTAAATGATTTTACATAGTATGTGTTAGTATGATGATATTTTTTGTACGACGGCGACGAATTAATTCATATTTGAAGGTGTGAGGGCGTCTGGCATGATCGAGTACACCGAGGACAACGTGACAAATGCGTCCGGCATACAGAAACGGTACCTAGTTACAATCGAGAGAAAAAAATAAAATAATGTGGCCGTAGGGACGCCCGGCAGATGTGTGACATCGAAAAGAGAGGCGGCGAAGAGGGGGTATGACGGCATAACACAGCGTCATGACGTTTGCCATCAATACGAGTCGTTCTTACCCCTAAGGCGCGCCAATAGATGTATCACATCAAAAATTTGTAAAACGAATGAGACAGTGAAAAGAAAAACGATAAAAACTTACCAGCGTTTATAGGTATTCCTTTGTGTCTACATTCCCCAATTTAAATGATTGCTTTTCGACCGTTTTCTTCGAACACGGTTGTTGCTTCACTATCTGTTGACAATTTTTTCTCGTACCTACACAGTGTGGCCCACGGACCATCACTAATACCGTTGCCACTCATGAATATTCCGCCCAATTGTCTCTACAACGCAATAAAATTAAAATTGTAACGTCAACAACATCCGCCATTAATTCTTTTTACGATTATTTGATGGTATACCTTGTCGCATATCTCTAGTTCTTTACACCTGTTTGTAAAAATAAGAAATAGATAGACACAGGTGCGCCGAATAAATGATTAATACATAAAAATAAAAAGACATTTATTACTTTATGTTAAAATATCAATGATTTAAATCTTCTTAAATCTACTCTAGATTTTTTAAATGGTGGAATTACAGTTAAGTGTTTAGTCTGACTAGTTTTAGTGATCCAAGAAATGCAATAAAATAATCAATTCATTTAATAGGATATCGACTTATGCAAATGAGATACAGTGATAATCTAGTAGCACCGTTACCTGTTACACCCATATTTTAATGAATGAGATCCTTAACTTGGTCTGCAAGTCTAGTTTCCTCGATTTTATTACAATACTTGATGCAAAAAATAATAATTTAATTAATGAATAATTATTCATTTCAATTAATAATAATTTATTTTAATATATTTAACTAACACTACTTCTACTAAATCTACTACTTATAAATACTAATTACTAATAAATTTAAATATACTAGCTGCGCCCCGCGGTTTCACCGGCATAAGTTTCGATACCGTGGAAATATCGAGATAAAGAGTATCCCATATATTAATCCTGGTTATAAACCATCTGTGTGGCAAATTTCATCCAAATCCGTTCAGTAGTTTTTGCGTGAAAGAGTAACAAATATCCATCCATCCATACAAACTTTCACGTTTATAATATTAGTAGGATTTAACTAAAGAAGTGTGGTGCAGTCTGTTACAATAAATATAATTTTTAGAGATAAATCTTAAAGAGAATTATTAAGTCCATAATACACAGGCCTGTAACTTGTACAAAAGTATGTAAGTAGCTGGCAGGCCATTGTGCCATTCACCAATCAGTAGTCGTTATGGGACATCGTCATGCCAGCTACTTGCATACTTTTGTACTTACTAGTTACAGGTATGTGTATTATGGGCTTATCGATTAACAGAATTGAATCTGGCGTCCTAGCTAGGTTATGTGGTATGTCAGTGTGTAAAATGTTGTCTTTAAAACCACTTAAGATTAAGCCACTCTAAAATGTAAGTAAATAACAAGTTAGTTATGTATTTTCTGCACAAACAAAGAGAAAGGTAGGTACTTAAGGGATTGCTAATCTAAACGTAAGTTACTCAGATTACAGAAGCAAAGTGCGAACGCACACGAAAGCCGTCAGTAAAGTTTAGTACAAATCGCATAGTGCGAGAACTTTATTCCCCTAATGTTTGTACACCATCCAGTTAATGATAGTGTGAAGAGCAAAGAATGCGGCAACCACCCGAAGTAACGATAAATAAATATGGCGCTCATTAAATGTGAAAACACTTACTACTGCTCCCTTGTGGACTTTCCGGGCGAGAAATAAAGTAATTTTCATTTTTATGGAGTACTATATTTTTTCGTTAGCACAACAGTTTTTTTTTTACTTGAGCTATAAAAAGTAAGTTTTATTTCAACACTGGTTTTAAAGCTGACAAATGTTTTTTTTTCTTCCATATTTTTTTAATGCGACTCAATGGTGACGAGCGTAGTTGTACTACTATATAAGTAGTACATACTAATTCCATGGCGTAGGTGATGAGGTTTGTTTTCCGCCAGCATTTAAAAGTGTCTATGGTCAATTTTAGAATGAAACCTCCTTGAATAAGTAATTGCTTTTCTAGCAAATAAAGTCTAATATTTTCCTGAAACCAGATATTGATACTTTGCGAATCACATAAAGCCATTTTAGTACGTAAGTTAGTATCACTACAGCTACATCGAGTAGGTAATCAGTAGTAAATTGGTAAGTGGCGTGTGTTAACTCTCTCAGCGGGAGTGGTAAATATCAACACGTTGGTGTTAACCGGTGCAAGCGGGCGTATTTGTGCACTGAAATAATATTTCGTTTGCCACTAATTTTAACTTAGAACAACATTACCGAACGTTAAATAGTAACCGTCAACATTGAAATACGAACTCGGGTTTATGTTTCAATATGGAATGTTTAGTGGTTTAATTCAAGGGAAATTATGGTCCGATAATTTTTACAAAGATGAGCGAGAGAAATGTGAAAAAGCAATGAGTAATTTGCGGAATAAGGAGAGCATGCACGTCAAGCTATGTCATAAGATATGTCCTTCTAAGAAGTGGCCATCTTCATTCATATGCAAGCCACGAGCTCAATATTACTGAGCTCCCGATAAATATTAACACCTCAATAAGTTTATTATTATCCGGCTTTATCTATTTTATCATAAGCTTCTTAGTTATGGTCGTAAAAATGTTATGTTTCCAAATAATATAGTTTACACGGACAAAGTACGTCCCGCTCAAAATAAGTACCTACTCTTTGAATACATCAAAGTGTTATAATACTTATTATGGAATAGGTAAGGAAAATAATCTTAATTTAATACTGTAGTGTATTTATTTAATAGATATGTAAACACTGTCTCATTCACACAAGCGCGGTAGCTGCTGTCACTAATGGCATTTGTCAGTCACGAGGAATGGCGGGAAACATGGAAAGTGAAGCAGGGTCTGTCTGTACGATAGCGCTTGGTGTGGTAGTGTGATATTATATTCAACATAAATACGGAATCAACAGGAATCTACAAATATTAATTTCTGGAGCAAGACTAGCGTGTCGGCCCAGTGCCATTTTATCCCTCAGTTTTTTTTTAATATTATGATTCTCATAATAATTCTACTGAATATCAAAGAAATAAAAGTCAAGGCTAGTAAAATTTGCATAGAAAATGTATTATTATCTTCCTATTATCGGAGCTTGCATGCTTTTCCACTCTTACACCATTGCGAAATGGTTATCTGGCATTATCGTAACACTGCAATAATGAATAATACTTATTTATGTTATTTATCATTTTAAAGGTTATCCCACATAATATAAAGGCTATAATCCCGTGCTTGTGGAAGGCAGTGTCGGCAGTTTAGTGTAATTGATATTGGCTGCCGCGAGGAATATTTAAAATGCAAACGGTTCTATCGACAATTAAAAGTAATCTTCGTTTAAATACGATTGAATAGATAAATTATTACACAGCGCAAAATTAATTCTATCCATTTCCATTCTAATTGCGTATTTATTTCTTAACTGGCAACATGAATATGAATTGATAAAGAATCTCATACCTATTTCCTTTAATAGTCATTCCATTTTCAAATCCAAATGACAGCCGTATTCAAATTGCAGATTATCCGACCGTGATTTGTTTTAGTTTTAGAATCCCAAGCCCCTGACAATTGTTTTTTTTTTCCAATACTGATTTAGAAGGCAAAGGAATAAAGAAATGTAGTTACGAATAACGAACATGTCCTTTCTTTTCATTCTGCCCAAATTGTATGAGTTTTCTGAGAGCTTTCCTTCACTCAAGTGCTCTAGAATAAAACCCTTTTTCTTACTATTGTTACACTTCTATGGTACCTTTTGTAGAAGTCTGGAAAGATAATGAAGTTGTAGAATTTTATGGATGGTACTAATAATATGACAAAGATTAGATTTAGCCCCTCTATTGTAAGAAACCATTTTCCACCCTGATTTAATTTTCTTCAGGCATTGAGGGACAAAAAGTTCTAAGTCTTCTTGATAATACATATTATGTCCGTCAAGTTATTGCATGGAGCCATATTCGTTGTTTTCATCCTGAGCATCATAAACTATAAATTATACATGTTCCCCTCGTTTAAACTTTTAAGTACACAACACAGAATCATTAGCAGTGTCCTCAGTTCTCAAAACAGGTACATAGCTAATAACATCAACGTTAATTTAATGGCTAACTTTACGACAGGTTATAACAGCCACAGTGAACAATAAATTATACCTTTACATGTATGCAAATCGTAATGGCGGTAAGCTTATGGCACATAACACCACGTAAAGCAGTGTGGCAAGTCTGAAATAGCATAGACAATGATAAAGTCTACACTAACACGCGAGGCACTATCTGTTACGGTCCGGAATTCCTTTTTTGAACAGAAAAAAAAAATATCGTTGTATTCATAATTTAAAATTTTGCTTTCAATCAATTTCCCAAACATTCAAAGAGGCTGTAGGCTATGTGAATCTCTAAAAAGAACGGCCCTTGAGATTAGAGCGTACGTTTTGTATACAGAATGCCTGTGGAATAAACTAGGCTCTGAATTTATAAAGTACATTCCCCTTAACGTTTGCGCTACTGCCTTAAAAAGCTGGCGCTTTTTTTTTCAAATAAATAGGTACTCTCTTATCTAATCTTGAAAATATTTTCACTCTCCGAATAATAACGACAATTATTCAAAACACCATTTCTAATCAAACATACCTACCGAGCTTTCGCTTCTATTTACTTTTCAGACTATAAACACGTCGGGGCAAATGTTTACGTTTTCACAAATTTCATGTACTACGTACATAGCTATTGGGCAGACGTAGGTACCTCGGTGGCGCCGTGTGGCTCTAAAATAAGCACAATACGCGATTTTGGTGTCTGCCTCGTGTTGACCACCCCTGGCGTGTGTATACTCACGCGGGCACCCTGAAGCGGGCGCACGTTGTGTCGCTAAGTGATACTGATAAATTGTAATTGGTCTGTCTGTGCTAAATTATTGATGGCTCAGGATTTTGATTTCGATAGGTTTGTTGTAGTTATGCTAACTATAAAACAGTTTGATTTGATGTATCAAATTTAGCCCAGGTTCGCATGCGCGCGTTTTTCCCGCGCCGATTTTTTTTGACTCTGGTCTGCGCTCTATTGGATTCTCAACGCTCGGCTCAACACTGAGAGTTGAAAATTCCGCCGCGAAATCTTTACATCCGAGCAAACATGGGCTAACATACATAGATTCCTTACTAGTCACATCATCGTAGGCAAATAGCAACATAATATATTACAGTTTCAGGACGGAATCCACTCATTCAGCACAAAAATCCATAGTCCCTGATTTATAAAAATACAACATGCATTTCCTACATCATGCAACTCTTCATTTGGAATACGCAACAGCTGCTGACACGCCACTCCATTCACGTTATTATAAGACCGTTAAAAACAAATGCACGTCATACTGCGCGTAATACAATCCCCCAAAATACGCACAATACGCTCGTGTACAGTGGCAGCCGGCCTCGCCCCGTCTACGTATACCTTCCCATAACATGCGTCTAGACTCCCTCGATAAGTCTGGCAGTATATTCTGCCAACGATCAGGAAAAGTATGGAGGGACTGGGATTATGATACGGGGCCAAGAAAAATGAATAGAGAAATCTCGGGTATGCACGGCTGCTGTAGAATCCTTATCGGTACGTGTGTTAGGATGTTTGTTAGTCTATTAATGCAAAAACGACTGAGAGGAATCGGATTGAATAAGGCCTATATATAGGCTATGTTCTGGATAAAACACATATAGTACTTTCTTTCTGGGTAGGTCCATGAAGTAGTACTCCAAGGATGCGAGTAAAACTGGAAGAATCGGTACAGCAATTACTAAAAACCAATCTTCAACCAATCCCATGAACAATTCCCGAAAGCATATCCTCTAAAGGTCACACATCATAACTAACTAAAGAACTGGCAGCGCTAAATGATCTCTCTAAAAAATAAATACGACACCTAAAAGCCGAAAACCCGAACAAATCCTAATCTTCTATCAAATAACTCTTACACAGTCGTATATTTTTTGTCACGTACGGTAACACAACCCAATTCACAAATCACGGAGGGTTACATTCGAACCGCCGAGAAATCGGGATGTAAGTGATTGTAAAGTATACTATAGAGGAGCAAAATCATTGTAAGCTGGCGTAAGTCTGGACTAGAATAACCTAATTCTAGCCCAGACTTAGGCCACCTGACAATTAAATAAAATCTAGATTGGTTTTCGATTAAATAAACCTTAATTTTAATGGAAATTGTTAGTTTAAACCTTAATAGGTTCAAGGACATGTTTATTTTAAGAATATTTAAAACGGGATTTTTATTGAAATCCTCGCTTGCAGTGACGTTAATTTGTTTTTGCAAACAGGATAATAATTGCGTAACACACTAACAGTAGCAATGGCTTTCATTTTGACAGTTCGACAACATTCATTGCGTTACTTGCGTTGTTGAGCAAACAAATTTTTCGAACATATGAAGCAATGGATTGGCCATATCCTTCAAAATGATTCAAATTGTAAGTCAAGAATCATAATTATGCTAAATTCATGGCTACAGTTTGCGCGTCGATGTCCCTGGCACCCTGTATAACTACTAAGACTAGTACAAGACGGTTTAGATCTCTACAAGATAGGACTACTACCAGTAGATGGATTTCATTACCCCACGTTAACAGTAACCACTGTAGTCAGACCCGTGGCACCGTCAATTGTCTTCAATCTCAGAGGTCTACGTAAGCCGGGCCCAAGTCGATTGGTAACATACGTATCTAGTATGTACGAATAGTTATGTAGCGGTATCTACAACGCCACATGCGAACAACGCGTCATACTGACGTCACGCAAATCCTGCATCTCGCAAGCAGAGTTTACCGCGCAATTAGCATAGATACAATTTCCCAACATCAATCGTCGGGCAATTGCCCGCCAGACACAACACCCGTCTGGTTGGAGGATCCTCCCTTTTCTATGGAGGATGAGTGAACTTTACACCCTGTTCCTCATACCTCTATAGTTATGTAAAACCATTTGGAAGTGACATCAGCATTTAGCATTAGCCTCGAGTACCTCTGCCAAACTACGATTATCGCGAATGTCGAGTTTAATTTTAACTAGAGTACTTATTAGTATTCCTGTATCTAACGGAAGAAATTTGTGGTTGTAATGCTATGTTATTGCTTTAATTTCGTACGTGATTGTAGGATTTTACTTATTGGGGTTTGGATAATTTAGTTAACGAATAATGTAGTAACTAATAAAAAAACGTTTAGGGTCGGGGGAACGAAGTTCAAAACGAAAATCTAAGATGGCGGCTGCGAAAACTTAAAAATGACGAAAAATTTGATAAATTTCGCAGCCGCTATCTTAGATTTTTATTTTGGCCTCACTATTGACTTCAGCACCCTCCAAAACCATGAAAACGACAGCCATGATGGAAATTTCAAGATTTTCATTTCGAACTTCACTCGCTATATTGACATCAGCACCCTCGAAAAACATAAAAACTATCTCTCTCACAGTCGCATGGAGTGGGTTTAACGCTTTTTCGTTCCGTGACGACTTCACCAGGTTTACTCCTACCGCAAGCTCCGTTAAAGAACTTCGTTTCAATAATACCAGCTTATTATTATCCCACTGCAGAGCAAAGGCCTCTTCTCCTACAAAAAAGGCACAAGCATTGATCACCACACTTGCTCAAGACGGGTTGGCAATTTCAGACTTATATTTACTATAAGTCCAGGTTTCCCTACGATGTTTTCATTCACCGATATCAGCAATGTCCAAGATAAACTCGGAAAGTACTGTTGCGCGCCACAATTAATGCCTGATACATGGTGACATTAGTTACCACTAGCGCCATCTAGTTTCGAGTAGGTGAACTAATAGTCACTTGTGCCATCTATTGTCGAATAGCTGAACTAATAGAGTCACTGGCGCCATCTATTATCGAGTAGAGATGTCGGTGCTGGAACTTACTAGAACTGTCGACATCTGGTCAGTTGGGGCCGGTATGTGTTCGAACATTCTAGATGTTTCTACAATAGAAGGTTCTGGAATTATCTGCGGCACTATATAAGGCCGGGACTAGCCGCGACCGAGCAGACTTGGTTCTGCGATAGAAGCGAATACATCGAAAGCGATGTTCAAGTGCGACTTAATAGCGATTGTGTTTTATAATTAGTGTGTTTGAGTTGTTATTAGAGTTGTTTAATTAAAGTGTAACTTTTGGTAATTTTTATCGGCAGTTTTTATTGTCACGAACCCGAAGCTCGTAACAATTGGTGTCAGAAGCAAGGATTAAAATCATGCCGATTTTACCTAAAGACGACTCGGAGGGTATCCGTACCCGGAGTCAACGTCAACAGGAGACGGACCAGAGACGTTTTGGTGGAGCTATGCCGCAGAGGTCGGAGGGCCAGCTACCAACCACGGAGGCCGAAACGTCCGCAGCAGCTCCAGCATCAGCAGCACCAGACTTTGCTGCCCTGATGATGATGCTGCAGGAGCAGTCCCGCCGACAGGAGGAACAGGCTCGTCGGTTGGAAGAACAGCTCCAGCGGGACAAGGAGGAACAGGCCCGCCGACAGGAGGAACAGGCTCGCCGACAGGAGGAACAGGCTCGCCGACAGGAGGAACAGGCTCGTCGGTTGGAAGAACAGCTCCAACGTGATAAGGAGGAGCAAACGCGCCGCCAGGAAGAGCAGATGCTC
This sequence comes from Apamea epomidion, assembly GCA_947507525.1. Classification (NCBI taxonomy): domain Eukaryota; kingdom Metazoa; phylum Arthropoda; class Insecta; order Lepidoptera; family Noctuidae; genus Apamea; species Apamea epomidion. Next base: position 8,040,708 of record OX382226.1, on the reverse strand, counting down.
CTTATGAAGGACCTTCACGCTACCTTCGGGAAAGACATGAAGGAGATGAAGGATAAGGTTGCTCAACATGACAACCGCCTGTCGGAAGCTGAAATCCGGATCGACCAAGTGTATAGTCGGGTTGACAACGCGGTGGCTGACGTGAAGAAAACCGTGATGGCTGACGTAAAGAAAACGCTGGATTATCTTAAACGTGGGGATGGAATTGCAGCTCCCGTAGCTACAGCACCTTCGCTACGTGGATTCAAAGTGCCACCGTTCGACAGAACTTCTTCCTGGTCAGCCTACAAAATCCAGTTTGAGGCTGTCATGAAGGCCAACGGTTGGAATAAAAGTCAGGCCATGACTGCCCTCACCCTAGGCCTGCGCGACCAGGCCTTAACTGTTCTGGAAGCTCTCGGTAAGGAAGTGACTTACGAGCAGCTCCTTGAGGCATTGGAGGCTCGGTATGGCGACGCTCACCTGGAACACGTGTTTCGTGTGCAGCTCAAGGATCGCGTGCAACGCAGTAATGAAAACCTGCAGCAGTGGGCCCTTGAAGTGGAGAAGCTGGTGCGTAAAGCTTACCAGTCCGTACCTGCGCTTATTGTTGGGAACCTGGTGCAGGCATTCATCGACGGCATCCGCGACCTTGAAGTAAGAGCTGCTGTGAGGCTCGGGCACCACGGGACGCTGAAGGACGCCTTGGCCCATGCACTGGAGGTGGAAGCCGCGCGACAGGATCATCGTTCCCATCGCGTCAGGGAGGTTGCAGCGGCTAGAGTTCGCGACTGCAATAAAAGATACAGCCCTAGGTGCTACGGCTGTGGGGAAAGGGGCCACCTTCGATTCAGTTGCCCCAAGCGAACTACAGGAAGGGTAGACAATGACCGTCCATGGAAAGTGGGACGAACTTTGGTCAGAGCCACCGACATGTCAGGGGTACGTGTGCCGAACCTTTGTGATCAGGAACAGGTTATGGAAAAAGGCACACTAGTTGGTACTAGGCAAGAAAGTAAAGAAGTCGTACCTGTGAGGATGCTCAAGACAGACCTCAGCAACGAGTGGAAGGAAAGCCTACAACGTGCACAGCAGGAAGATTCGGACATCAAGCCGATTCTCGAGTGGATGAAGGCCAGAGCTCCTAAGTCCAGGTGGAGCGACGTCTCAGCAATGAGTACAATCACAAAAAGCTATTGGGCCCAATGGGACAGCTTGGTGATTCAGGATGGAGTCCTGTGCCGTAAATGGGAAAATGCTCGGGGAGACAGCTGTCATTTGCAAATGGTTGTCCCTAAAACTCAAGTACCGGATGTTCTACAGCTGTACCATAATGGTTGTTCAGGAGGTCATCTGGGAGTAAAACGGACTCTACTGAAGATACGAGAACGGTTTTACTGGGTCCACTGTCGGGACGATGTCGAGGACTGGTGTCGCAAATGTACAAGTTGTGCAGCTGTAAAGGGACCTCAGACTCGTAGTAGAGGTGCATTGAAATTGTACAATGTTGGCGCACCATGGGAGAGGATAGCCCTTGACGTTGCGGGGCCGTTTCCGGAAAGTGAAAGTGGTAACAAGTATTTCATGGTTGTGATGGATTACTTTACTAAGTGGCCGGAAGTCTTCGCCATCCCAAATCAAGAAGCTTCGACAGTTGCAGATAAATTAGTTTATGAAGTCTTCTGTCGGTTTGGAGTACCTTTAGAGATTCACAGTGATCAAGGAAGGAATTTTGAGTCCCAAATATTCCAGGAAACTTGTCGAGTTATGGGTACTCATAAAACAAGAACAACTTCTTACCACCCACAATCGGATGGAATGGTGGAACGATTCAATCAGACATTGGAGAGGTACCTAGCAAAAGTTGTGGAAAATCGGCAACGAGATTGGGATAAGCACATACAACCATTTTTGTTGTCATATCGAAGCGCTGTTCACGAAAGTACTTCGGTGACACCAGCTTTCGCAAACTTTGGAAGAGAATTACGGCTGCCTGCAGACCTGATCACCGGAATACCACCTGATGCCCCACGCAGTATAACCGATTATGCGACTAAGTTGCGGAACAAAATGAATGACATTTATGAGCACGTCAGACAATCGGGCCAGCAAATGTCTGTAAAGATGAAAACCCGCTATGACCGCAAAATGAACAGTAAAGGGTTCGACGAAGGTTCACTAGTGTGGTTGCACAATCCAGTCCGCAGCAAGGGGAAATCTCCTAAGCTTCAAGCTAAATGGGATGGACCGTACCGGATTGTGACAAAGATCAATGACGTAACCTACCGGATACAGAAAGGTGCAAGAGGTACTCCTAAGATCGTTCATGTGGATCGATTGGCGCGTTATTATGGAGCCGATAATGCTCGGGACGAGCATGTCTTAGGAGGGGGCAGTGTTGCGCGCCACAATTAATGCCTGATACATGGTGACATTAGTTACCACTAGCGCCATCTAGTTTCGAGTAGCTGAACTAATAGTCACTTGTGCCATCTATTGTCGAATAGCTGAACTAATAGAGTCACTGGCGCCATCTATTATCGAGTAGAGATATCGGTGCTGGAACTTACTAGAACTGTCGACATCTGGTCAGTTGGGGCCGGTATGTGTTCGAACATTCTAGATGTTTCTACAATAGAAGGTTCTGGAATTATCTGCGGCACTATATAAGGCCGGGACTAGCCGCGACCGAGCAGACTTGGTTCTGCGATAGAAGCGAATACATCGAAAGCGATGTTCAATTGCGACTTAATAGCGTTTGTGTTTTATAATTAGTGTGTTTGAGTTGTTATTAGAGTTGTTTAATTAAAGTGTAACTTTTGGTAATTTTTATCGGCAGTTTTTATTGTCACGAACCCGAAGCTCGTAACAGTACATATGAATTGAAAAAGTCACATTGGTATGAACATGTTACTAGGTAGTAACTAATACCTACTAGACATAATTAAAAGCACCCTATTTATCGATAAAAGCCATTGATAAGAAATAATGAGCAAGCCACCATTAATATTTAATTAAAAGTAAATAATTCCTAATGATTAACAAACTTCAAACGAACGATTCAAAATAGAAAAAAAAAACAAAACAAAAAGCTCTTTCCAAAATTCCTTTGCAATGGAAGCGAAGAAAATTGAAATTTTTAAAACCGCATTGAACGAGAACCTCGTATAACCATTTTCACAAATCAAAAAAATTTATATTTATAAATTCATAAAAATATAAACTTAGAACCCTTAAGTTTTATGATTACCAACTAAACATGCAGCAACCCATTCTTAGACTATATCCACAGACGATCAAGACAATAAAACATCGGAAAACAAAACACGCGAACCTAATACACAATATAATTTCTTCCAAATATTCATAGCATTACAACCTTTATAAATAAAGTCAGATAGTTGATAATCGCTTGGTCGGTTAGTACGATGGTGTGGTATGGTGTTGCCGTGCTGACGATAAGCGATCTCGTTACGATCGCATTACATATCGGAAGTAAGGGGTTGCTAGAAACAGGTTTTATCGTAATTTCGTCTGTGACGTCACGGTGACAGACAGTATCAAGATAGTGGCGTATTTGCTTTGTCGTAAAAAATGGTGATTTTGCTGTGAGCATTGCTTGAGTACGAGGCTTTTGACTACGTTGTACTCGTATGAGTATATTTGTATATGTTTGTCTTTCTTTTATTTGTAATATGCGTTTTGTTTGAGCAGAATAAAAAAAAAATATCTCTTTCTTTTCATTGAATGTGACCTTTATACTATTTTACATATAACATTGAACAAGAAATTGAGAAAGATGGCCCTTTTAAAATGCTCCTAGGACAGGAATGTTAAATCTTAGAGGTATGCTAAAAGGAACACAAATTACTATAAGACCAACGCCACACAAAACATTACTGAAAGTATCCATCATTAAGTATAACCTAACAACATAATATTTCTATAATGGTCCCACTGCTGGAAGACAGGCCTCCTCTCTGTGAGAGGGAATGAGCCGTAATCTACCACGCGGGCCCAGTGGTGGATGTCACAGGCTATTGAAATTTCAGTTCTAGGTCAAGTCAATTTCCTCATGATGTTTTCCTTTATCATTTTGATGAAATAATTTAAACAAAGTCATGTGTATAGCTTGCAGAGTAAGCAAACTAAAGTGGCAGTGGGTTGGCCAAGTTTGTCGAAGAACCGATGGCCGGTGGAGCAGACGAGTCCTGGAGTGAAGACCGCGTTTCGGCAAGCGTAGTGTGGAGTGCCCCCCAGCTAGATGGACGGACGACCTTAAGAAGGTTGCTGGGAGAGACTGGATGCGGAAGGCAGAGGACAGGGTGTTGTGGCGCAGCCTGGGAGAGGCCTATGTCCAGCAGTGGACTGCGATAGGCTGAGATGATAGACTTACACATATTTTCGACAAAAAGATTAAGAAATACACTTTCATTTCGTAAATCGAAGCCATTTTACCACCACTGCTCCAATAATAAGTAAAATATTAAAAAAAACTGTGCAAAATAATAAGCATAATATTATAAACAAAGAGAATGCTGTACACAAGACATGCCAAAGCGTAACACAGAAACAAGTGTCGTATAACACAAGTATCGTATGACCCTTTAATACGCGCTCCTTGTTGCGCAGACGACGGGTAAAGTTACGCACGCGAACCGTTTACGAGTAAATTCTGTGTTTTTGTAAATCTGAGACCTTTGCGGTGATTACAAAAGTAATAGTTATATACATACATTACTTAAAGTTAACCTAATGGACGTTTTTAGAATTTCTATCGTGACGTTATTAAGTATTTTCGTGGACGTCTACGTCCACGTCACTGTAACACAGGGATGGGCGTTTTTCTTTTGCTAGATGCTAGAGCCCCGAGTACCCACGAAATCAGCGCCCCTGAATGAAGTTTAAGTCTAACTAATGACTCATTCCTAAAAAGAAACCATAATCTAAAACAAAAAAATATTTTTTAAGCCGAATAGCCGAACCCTGCCTTCAAAGCACACACTGAACAGGCATCTTCTGGGCACGCTCGTTCCATCATAGACCTCATCCATCGCTTTCCATCACGCGTAATCGAGGCTAAGAGATATTCAGCAATAAAACAAAATAACAATACAAATACCAATATTCCTTAATCAAACAATGAAGTACCTAAAATGATTAATTTACTACTAGTTCCAGTAACACCATGCACAAAATGCAGTAATTAAACAAGTGAGCTTTAATTAATATGGATGTTACATTGTGCTCGCGGTTTTCATACTTAGTCGGGAAAGCTCAAATAGCAGGATCGATTTTAAACAGGTTAAACTACCGTGAAATGCGCTGCTAATAATTAGAAGCAAATAGTTAGGCAAATAAAATGAAGTTAGTAAAGTAATATTAACCATGGTATTAATTAAAGTAGCTTTATACATAATTACAGATAGAAATTAACACAGATAAACGTATAGATCTTCTGTGTTATTTTATTTAATAAACTTCTTTTCATCATCATCATATCAGCCGAAAAACGTCCACTGCTGGACATAGGCCTCTCCGGAGCATCGCTACATCGACCGGTTCTGTGCTTCTCGCATCCAGCGGATTCCTGCAGCCACCACAATTTCACCAGGTCATCAGTTCACCTTTTGGGAGGCCTTTCAACGCTACGTCTCCTCCAACAATTCCTTTTATATGCATTAAAATCAAAGTCATAAACATAACATAAGCAGTTTTTTGAACGTGTAAAGTTAAAAAGACAGCCCTCAAAACGCCCACCCTTTAATAACCACGTCTTAAGGTAAATACTTACTGCTCATGCTAGCTCCTACTAATGAGTTCTCATATTTCCAATTATCCTCATTAATATAACACCTTTACACAAAGACTTCTATGTCACACAGCAGCTAAACACATTAAGGCGAGACAAAGAAAAACGAAGCGCGAAAATGTAAAGGAAATGTCGCGCTCAGATATTGAACATCAAGTCCGGGGGATGAGAAACGTGTTAGCAACGACGTATCAATGTACGGACGATGCACAAGCAATGCTGTTACATAACATAATATCACGCCGTGTATCCCCGAAGGGTAGGGCAGAGGTGTGTCCCTTTAGTACACCCACGTGTCGCCAGTTAAGTTTAAGTCCCATGTAAAAGAGGGTGAGTAGGGCCATCTAGTCTCTATCGGCACAAATCCACACTCTGGACTGCTACTGTGAAATTCCTGATAGAAAAACCAAATAGCACTTTACCCGACCTGGGAATCGAACCCAAGACCTATGCTCAGCACCTGCGTTCTGTTCATAACGTAAAAGATATGTGATATTGTATGATGAGACGAACGAAAGATTCGTTTTTCATTTTGCCGCGAAAAAAAGACGAGACGAGAGATTATAATAATAATGTTTATTTTCTTCCACAAATAACATCCATCAACCAAAACTTAAAAACGAAAAATAATAATTACGATATTATATTACAATGTTTATTTGTGGGAGACTGGTGCCTACACTAAGCCGTGGCCTGTATTTCAGGACACCAGTAACTCCCCCCTACAGGAAAAATAGCATCCAAACAATAGTATCACCAGTATAGATATGATATATATGTGTAGATATAATCAATTTGTTGGAAGAGAAGAAAAACAAAGAAACATTAAAAAATAATAATAATAACTTAAACAAAAAGAAACAACCTAAAATTTGTGTGTAGTGTTGTGTATTGGACCTCCATTACCCGCTGAAAGCTTCGGAAGCCGAATAGTGAGAAAGTTAAATATGAGCTATCCAGAAGTTATCGAGTTCCCAATATATTTTAGCATTTTTATTTACGCGTACAAAAAGGCAGTTATTAACCTGGATTTTATTTACCCAGATAGAATAACATCGCATAATCAGCCTGTTCCCAGTGCTGGGACACAGGCCTCCTTTCGGTTATAGGGGTGACCTAGATGAAAGAGAATAAAGATTTAGATCTTAATATTTGCATTTTTATATAAAATTAATCCGTTTCAAGATTTGCTTGTTCACTTAGACAAACTTTTAATTCCTTAGAAAGGGCACGCTACTAGCCGAAATTCTTTATGGAAAGGCCAGTGTCGTGATTTAAAAAAAATATAGTATATATGAACCATCCATTTTTTTAAAACATAGGTCTTTATTCCCATAATTCCCACAAAAAAAACATTACCCTTCTATTGGGCTCCACCGCAGTCAGGTAAAAACGCCCAAACAGGAAATCAGTGTAATTTTCACTCAGTTCAAAAGCAACTTTGTCCAACTTTCCTGTACTACTGGTCGGAAAGTTGAATATCATAGCAGTGGGCGCCACATTCACGGGGCTATTACATACAGGGCTATTTACTCGGAGCTATTTGGACGGGGCTATTATACACGGGTGTGGAAGGACTTATGAATATTAGATCGGCGTATATAATGCGCTTTACTGGACACATTTGCACCGGATTATGTAAATGATTGGGATGATATGTTTGAGAAATGTCGTTTTTAGTTGGAGCGGTTTCTTATTTGGTAACTTGCGGGTTTTGCGTTTGAATGCAGCAACTCGAAACTGTTAGGTTGGAGACAATGTAGGGTGGCAGGGACATTGACGCGCATCCACGGATTCAGCACATGATAAACCCAGAGGGGTCGGTTATTCAAAAAAAATTGACCGCCTAAGTATTGCACTTTTCTATGTCTGTTTTTTTTATAACCAACGAAAAATTTCTACACTGTCTAGTAGAATCATGTGCTGATTTCATGGTTACAGTTTGCGCGTCGATGCTGCCACCCTGTATAAAACAGTGGGGGCTTTTAAATCTGCTATCTAATTTAGATAACTATATGACTATTATTAAAACTAATACTTAGCATAATCAGCCTATACCTACTGTTCCCACTGCTGAGACACAGGCCTCCCCTCGATAAGAGGAACTGGGCCGTAATCCATCACGCAGGGTCAGTGAGGGTTGGTAGATGCCACATGTCTTCGATTTTTTGGTTCTAGGTCATGCCGATTTCCTCACGATGTTTTCAATCACCCTTTTGAGAGCAGTGGTGATAAAATAATTTACACAAAGTAAAGCCTGTCTAGGTTCGAGCCTACGACCTACAACTCGTAAGTCGCGGCCATTTCTACTGGGCCAGCACTACTGGGCCAGCACTACTGGGCCAGCACTACTGGGCCAGCACTACTGGGCCAGCACTACTGGGCCAGCACTACTGGGCCAGCACTACTGGGCCAACACTACTGGGCCAGCACTACTGGGCCAGCACTACTGGGCCAGCACTACTGGGCCAGCACTACTGGGCCAGCACTACTGGGCCAGCACTACTCCGCAGAAAACTAATACTTACTAAATAAAAACTATAAAAGAAATGTCCATAACATCACATCAAACACAGTTACCAATTTAAACAGCTCTTAGAATTTCGTTCTGAAAATTGTACCTTTATTGTGCAACTAATGTACGAGTATATTGCTGGTATATGAAAATGGATGGAAATGGACGGCGTGCCAACAAGAAGGCTCGTTATTATATTGACAGGCAATCGGGGAAGTGCCCCATAACAGGTTACGTGATGGTTATCGGAACATACATTATATTACATACATATAATTTTAACTGTAGTAGCGCAGAAAATGTACAAAATGTAAATGAAATAAAATGTATTGTGTGTTCCGCCATTGGTCCCGGCTGTCATTCGTGATCTTTGGCAGTCGTTGCGGTATGTCAGAAGCCCGAAAATCTGACAGCCGGACTTACCAAGAGGTATCGTATTACCCAGTGACTGGGTTGTGGAGGTCAGATAGGCAGTCGCTCCGTGTAAAATATTGGAATTCAGCTGCATCCGGTTAGACTGGAAGCCGACCCCAACATAGTTGGGAAAAGGCTAGGCAAATAATGATGAGCGAAGAAAATGTACCTAATCTGCTAGTGATTTGAGCGATAGGAAACAACAAGTCTGGAAGCCTTGCTGTTCGTCCTGACGTGCAGCTGCCGACTATTTCTGTTCTATCCTCGTGATTATGTATCTATTTTGTTTTTATTTTTTATTCGAGTTAACTGATCTTTTGGGTCCACCCACAATGATCTAAAATTATGTATATTTTATAATGTACCTACCACCTAAATTCACATTACGGAATGCAAATAAATGTATTGAGTACTTTTGTACGCTTGTGTTTCTATGACAAATACCTAAATCCATTTTTCTTTTCATTTCATTCTAATATTGTGACATTATTTAATAATCTTTCATCATCCCAGTGGTAATGGACTTACGTATCGTCGATCGTAGGTACACTTTGGAATCGGCAACTAACCTTCTAAGGCAATCGAAAAGTACCTGTACAAGGTTTAATTAAAGAAAGTTCCTCATTTTTTTACTTTCTCAGGACATGCAAAGCCAATGTATTTTAATTATATTGTGCCCTAGTGGTAAATTAATGTTTGTGGCATGTAAACAGAACACCAAAACTCCACATATTAACGTATGTGTAAATGAAATCTAAGGCTTCTAGGAAATCTCAAGATTGCAAATAAACACGAAATACTAAACATTTTTGCGCTCTGTTTGTTACAAGAGAATTAATTAAATTCTCTATACGTACGGAGCCAGGAGCAAATTATATAATTTAAATGGAATTCCTGGCCCTTACGTAACACATTTGATTAAGAGATACGTACTTACACCAGTGCGTCCTCCCCGTCATGACGTATGGCGCCGAAACGTGGACATTGACGGTCGAGCTAGTCTACAAATGCAAGGTCGCTCAGCGCGCTATGGAGCGAGCTATGCTCGGAGTCTCTTTGAAGGATAAAATCAGGAATGAAATTAACCGGAAAAGAACAGTTACCGACATAGCTTGCAGAGTAAGCAAACTGAAGTGGCAGTGGGCTGGCCATGTTTGTCGAATTACCGATGGCCGATCCTGCCCCAGCAGTCTCGACAGTCATAGTGATCGCTTTACGACCGAATCCGGTCGCACAGTCCCGGATTGACAGGTGTAATGTATGGAGTGACAGGACTTTGCGACCGAATTCGGTCGTAAAGCGATCGCTATGAATGTTGAGACTGCTGGGGCTGGAGTGGAGACCGCGTATCGGCAAGCGTAGTGTGGGACGCCCTCCAGCTAGATGGACGGACGACCTTAAGAAGGTTGCTGGGAGAGACTGGATGCGGAATGCGGAGGACAGGGTGTTGTGGCGCAGCCTGGGAGAGGCCTATGTCCAGCAGTGGACTGCGATAGGCTGAGTTGATTGACTTACACGTATTTTCGACGAAAAGGTTTAGAAATACCACCTTATTTTTGTCTACTGAAAACCACTAGATGCGAAACCATATTTTATTTTCTTTCTTTATCTCTTTTTTTCTTTTTTTCCTTCTGTCTTAGGTTAAGTTTAAACATTACTTATCTTATGCTACCACTGTATTCTTTAACGTACCGTAGTACTCAGAAAAAACAACAACGATTATAAATGATACCTATTAACCAATAAACCGAACAAATTGCCACAACATCGTCATAATTCGCACATTTCATTAGACAGCTTCCACACCGTATAAAAGGTAGAATGTTACCCTCACGCCAAACGCATAAAATATCGACAGGTAATTTATAAATTGGATTCTCCGAAGGTATATAGGGCATAATAAACCTTCAATGCCAAGTCAGCCGTAAAACCTTTTGACCTTTTTAGTAGGTACAGTGCAGCACGTAGGCAGGTAACAAAACCAGTATACACTGGCCTAGTATTCCATTGAAACTTCGTACTATGCTAGACCAGCTCAAGGTCAGTGTTGCCATTGACGAGCGAACTGTATCTACTATGAAAACGATGACAATTAATTAATAATACAATTTTATATCCAAGCGATCGTTATTAAAGCTAAGTACATACCTAACACCCATTTAAGAGGATTATGAAGATTCGTTATAAGTCTGTTAAGAGGCGATATTTTTAATAATTTCATTACTTAATGCTAATAAAGGTGAAGACAGACTTTAATCTAGCTACTTTATTCTGGCTTAGAGGAATTAGAGCAACCGTAATGAATTTCTTAAGGCTTTTTCCTGGAAAAGATGTTTTATTTATCTTGAATTCTACAGCAGTGGGTAAATAAAAACAGTTTTGTTCAGTGCTATTTCTGTGAAGCCTGTTTGAAAAAATCTTTCTCGATGTTTTTGCTGACATAATTGAAAATCTTGAAGAGATTATATACTGTTAGCTTTACATATAAATAGTATAAAACAAGACATCTATTTTACATAAAATAAACTTAAGCAAGTAAATAGGACGTAAAGATTCAAAGCAGTTTCGTATCGACTGTGTACCTAAGCATTAGTACATAAGTCTTTATTTACACGACGCGGGGCAAAGCCTAGCCTTATTTACTAGTGCCGAGAATCCCTTATGTAAGCATCGATCGGCTGATGTTGACTACCGCTGAATAAACTTACTGTTTTTGTTGGTCGACTGTATTTAGTAACAGGATTGTAAAATGTTAGTTTATTAAATGAATCCATAATCATAAAAGACTTTTAGTTTACGCACTATTTTTTGGCAAAAGAATCAGCATCGCCGTACAACGTGACAATGCTGCAAGTCTTTTGGGCACTTTTCCTGTTGACAGCGATGCGGACGAATTTTTTGATGCCCTGTGATTATTTATCCTATACTTTTATACACACATACATGTACATATAATTAATATTATTTTATGATATTTTCTGAAGATAGATGTCATGATAGCATAATAATGTTTCATTTAGGTATATCTTTTAATGTAAACAAAGCGGATCGGATTAAAAAAATTGGATCCAGCAGGGGATAAGTTAGGAGCGCCGATATTAACAAGACCAATGTTGGTCCCGACACAAACCGGAAAATATAATACGAATGAAAAATATATTTGATATCACGACCTCTTCCACCCGACGTTAACGACGTTAAAAGCTCTCATCGTGAAATTGAAACAAAAATAATACCCCACAAATATTTATATCAATATAGAGTGCAACATCAATTGCAATGGAACCATATCGGCTCGTCCATCATCCCTTATAGGCCGTAAAACAAATACAACGTGCCCACTATATCTTGGTAGAATGAAATGGTGAAATACGGTACTAAATGTAAATGGACTAAAATTGACATAATATTGACATTTCTCTTCACAAACAGCGCCACCAGGAAATGTCAAGATAAACTAGACATCATGCACAGTAAATAAACTCAATACGTTCCAGGCAATTTGAACAGTAATGAAAAATTGTTTTCTACGCCATAGATCGTAGCGGGCCTACGAGCTGCCGGCTACGCGCTACGGTGCTACGCCATTACTTGTAGCGTAGCAGCGAGACAATAAGGGTTGTGATTGAAACTTAGTAGTTGTGTTGGATTTTTTGTTCTATTTAGGTTCTATAAGGACAATTGAAATTATAGTCTGGATAATGTTTCAGAAATAATGAGTTAATTACACATACATACATCCATACGTACATGTATATGTAAATAAACCTTTTTCCTCAAAGTAATTTACTAGATACCAAGTTGGAATAATTAACTTAATAGATTTACTTCTAGATTTCCTTATCATAGCTAGTTGCTACCTACATAATTACGGAACAAAATATGAAGTAAAATATTAGAAGTTCTTCGCGATTCCTTTGTTATAAAATGTTTATCACAGTTCGATGAATATAAACTCGGAAGAAGTTCGAAAGCATATTCTGCGTGAAATTAAATACCGATTAATTTATCAAGCGTAGGGAGCAATTTATTGGTGACAACCATTTCGACAATAACACCAAGCAAGAAGAGACCTAATTAATTTACAAATAGAGTTGAAAATCGCTTAGTAACTTCCCCGAAACTCCTATAAAATAATTGACGCATTCACTACTTGTCTCACAACATAATGACAAGGAACAAGAAACAATCTTAATTAACTCAGTCCAAAAACGTCGCAAATAACACAAATAACGTTCCATATAAGGTTCTCACCTGTACCCAGGTGCCGGGCCCCGGGCCCCGGGCTACGGGGGCACCCAAGGCCCCACCTTTCTTCCAACTGTGCCTTTAATTATACCACTTAAGGTCTCTTAATTAAATCCCTGAGTGACACGTATATTCGTTCACGGGATTTATTTGCTGTTCCCGTGAAATTGTATGAAGTGACACTTAAGTAGAATGTGCAGGAATTGTTGTCGCTTATGTGTAATTAGCCATGCTAATGCTCTTTTAAACGAGTGTGGAGTAATTACCTGGTTTTTAGTAACAAACTCACCGACTAAACGACAAGTAAACTAGACTGGTTACTATAAAGGTTGTCTGTATGGTAAATAGGTGTAAATCAGGCTTTTTATGAAGTAGGTAGGTAGTGCCTTATAATAATTCCAAGTTTCAAGTAGAATCAGAATTGTAATGTTCGTTTGACGTGTATAAGGAAAGTACAGTTCTGTTACATTTTCTTTGATTTCCATATCCATATTCAAAGTGCAATTTAGCATAGAAACAACCATTATAAAATAATATAATCAGATAGCAGCAGTAGAAGTCATACTTATAGTAATTTATATAAACTCGCTTGCTCCACAAAACGCTTTACGACATGCAAATCATCACTTACTTCAAACTCGTAATTTCACATTACTCAGAGTCAGGCATTCTCGTTACTTTGATATTAAGCCCCACATTCGCAAATTACCTGGAAAAATAAAAAATAAAATGTTAGCAGAGAGATCGGACGCAGTAAGTCAATCATCGAGTGCTGACATATGAACACGGCAAGGGGCAGACTGTTTGGCGTGGCGCGCAGGGCATGCCGGCTCAATTCTAAATTGGTCGAGTTATATGCGTTCGCGCCGACGACGACGCCGCATGCGAAATTAGCGTCAGAGCACGCCCCGTGTCGTTACCCCGCCGCGCACACATTAAATTATTTCGAGAACGTTTGCACATGTTCCTTTACACGTTATAACTTATAAAGTTAACACACGCGACGTGATTGCAGTACAATTAGCGCGAATGTATCAACCAACTTAGTCCGCAGGTTGGTTTACGAGCGCGCCGCCGCCCGCTCCTATTGACAATGGAACGATAAATTTTAACATCGCTGCGGCTAACTTTCTCTATAATAAAACGCAACACGACAGTTATTGCTGTCATTTCGCTGGATTCAACATTTGCCTCGTCTAATTGAACGACAGACAATATAACCGATGTTTTAATGCTCAATACGCCGCGCATGGCAACCAGACTCCGCGGCATGTTCGATACAAGGCGGAGTTTTTTGAACGTCGGCGTGCAAAAAAGTCAACTAAGCGATACGAGGCACGCAGATTTGTAAAGGAACAACAAGATAGGAGCGCGCCGAGCCGACGAACGGGTTCCGTTCGTGAGAATGCACGCTAATGTATACGGCATAAGAACACAATGCGGCCGCCGTGGCCGCACGAGCGCCGCACCCACACCCGCCCCGCGCACTCATAATAATATGTGCCTCGATATAATAACGCAAGAGAACTTCACAATTAAACACGAATAATAAAATCACCAAGAAAAAGCCGGACAATGCAGTATTGTGGCGAGAAGTGATAACGATTAATACGGCTAAAATGACAGCTGCACGCGCGGCCCTGTCGCATGCAACAAGAGCTCGGTTCGTTAGAGCTACAGATTTAAAATAAAACTCTCCGCGGCGGGAACAAAAAGAAGACCCTGCGGTACGAAGTAGGCGCTTGACCTGCGCGCTGAAATGACATCATCGCGGAACACGCTGAAGCTAAAACGATCCTTGCCATATTGTAATAAGAATTAATTTAGCGCGACGCGGCATTCGCTTCCAGCTTTTTGCAATCGCCCGTTCCGGCTGCACTGACGTTTTATTTCAATTGTCTCTGCGGGTGGATTGCCCTATTTCGAGAGTGCATTCGCGAACAATTTTCGCCCAATCAAATCTAGTGCACTTGTGATTACCACAGCCCGGCAACGGGTCGCGAGTAATTGTCAAGCGGAAATCATAATTGTTTGAGTGCATAGAACAACTAACATTGTTTCAATCATCATCTCGGAGCGGGACAACGGACAAATGTTGCTCAGACGTTCATTAAAAGCTCTTTATCTGTGCTCGCGATCAAGCAGATATCAAATTATAAAGCTCCGGTTGGTTTAATGAGCGTTAATCATGTTACAGTCAAGGGCTGTCGTTGGTTGATTGAGTTAAATTAGTTGTGATTGCGGATCGGGTTACAGTCGCCGGTCGCCGCAGACATCCGATTTTCTACTTAGTTGCCTTTTCCTTGCATGCAGCAGACGAGGCGGCGCGGGCGCGCTGCGACCTGACTATTAACACTTTACAGCGGGATTATGCAAAATAATACCAAAGTACACTCACCGACGGCTGCGGAATCTCAATTTGTGAACTCAATATGTTTTCGTACGTGATTTGGAAGAGCGCCCGATACAGATTGAGGTTTTATTAACAGGGAATATAAAAGTACACGAGCGTAATCATCCGATGTATTGATAGATAGAGCGAGCGAGCGGTGCTTGTTTGGCAAACAATTGATTTATTAATAAGCAAACGTTGCAGGCTGGTAATAATTTACGGCGGCTACAGCCGTACAGCCGGGGGAACACGCTACAAATCTCCGTGTAATCCTGACAAACTCCAGTCAGATAGCGCGTTGTCAGCATATATCGCGCCGGACGCCGCCGGACACCACCGGACGCGGGCCGGACAAGGCACGATCGATATAATTCGCTCCCGCTACTTATTTACCTAACCCGGCCTGTAATTAAAACTAAACAATGGCCCAACTTAATCAGCGGATTCAGTATAAAACGTAGTCATTACGAGTTTTAATGAAAACGTAACATAAAGGCAGTTACAGAACAGACAGAATGCCAATGTTATTACTGCTAGTCACGCTCTGCTATTCAAATGAATTAAACGTAGGTTACCTGTAACTAAAACTGATCACTATCTTATATATATGATGTTTAGTCAAATATCAAACAATCAGATTCTTTATTCTAAACCATTTGAATGGAAATGGCAAAATATTTGAATGGCATCCCAAAACTTTGTTCGCATCTTACAATTCATTTGGCTGCTATTTGCAAATGAAACAAAATCGCCTGACAAAGGATTTTGATTCAACAGGGATACAAACGCAGGATTTCAATTTAAAATGAGAATGCTTGCCCTAAAACAGGAAACAGGATCGGCCCTTTAACGAAGACTCTAATTCCATCTTAATATTGCAAATACCTTTCGGGTGTTGTGACACACGATTTTGGAACCTACACGGTGGTAACAAGTGCCATATTCGCTTGTCAATGTGTCGAGACGTTCAATTCTTGAATAAAGCTGAACTAATCAAGTAACAGCCTGGTAAAGTGACCGGCTGGACATGAAATATTCAATGTCCGTCAGCTATGCACTTTCTGTATTAATGCAAGCGCCAATATGCAAATTATTTGGAAATAACTTCTATTATAAACTTTCCTAAGTACCTACGGTATATCACGACTTGATATTCTTAGAAGAAATAGGCACATGGCCTGACTGTATTGAATTAATCATATGTTCATTCAATTTAGATGAAAGTTATCAGTCTAAGGGCTGATTTTATTTTTTTGATTTGATTATGTGTTCCACGCGCGCCTCAAAGAGATGTCAGCATAGTTGACGGACCGAAGCCTGCCGGGGTAGCGGGATCGTCCGAAAGGGTTACAGCTGTCCTGGTACATAAAGGGCTAAGGAAGGAACACGGGTGGGTTTTAGTCAGTAATTGTCTGACACTCCCTTCTGCTCCACCCAGAGCGGGATAGGTCATTTAAAGATTTCCCAGACTAAAAAAAAAAAAAAACAAAATGCTGATTTAAACAAAGTCATCATATCTTGGAATAAAATTGACATCTGACATTTCTAGTATGGAAAAACTGACAACCATTGAAAAGTTATTCTCAGAATAAGACTTATTCTACGTATAAAAGTTTGGTGGAATTCACCATACTTAAGTAGCAGCAGAGGCCCAGTGGTACCCGCCGCGACTTACGACTTGTAGATCGTAGTTTCGAACCCAGACAAGCGCTTTACTTTGTGTACATCTTCACCACTGCTCGCAAAACGGTGTAGGAAAACATCGTGAGGAAACTGGCATGTCCTGGAACCAAAAATTGGAAGTCATGTGACATCTACCAACCCGCACTGGGCCCACGTGGTGGATTATGGCCCACTCCCTCTCACCGAGATGAGGCCTGTGTCCCAGCAATGGAGACATTATAGGCTAATTATGCTATCAGTCTTTTGAAAACTGGTACTGAAAATATTCTTTAAAAAAATCCCTGTGTCTATAATTTCTGGACCAAAAAACGAACTGAACCTCACACTCGTAAGCCAAAAACCACATAGCAATAACTAAACTCAAAAAACCAAAATCTACATACCTAAATAAACATATCAATGTAAATGATACACGTAAAACATGATATCTACTGCATATTGAAATAAATAAATATCAGATATTATAATATTCAGTCGCAGCTGATTAGACTGAAATCCGAGACCAATTTACTTAGAAAAGGGTAGCATGATGTTGATTGGTACATCTAAGTGCCAATTTAACGAATGAAATTGAACGCCTCTCGACAAGGACCAGGCCCGGGGAGATGTCAGCACAAACTGACGGGGTCCGCTAGGGCCGATGCCTGCCAGGGCCACGGGTTGTTCGAAAGAGATACCGTGGCCCCTGGCATAGGCAACTGAAGGAACACGGGTGCGTTTTAGTCAGTAAAGGTCTGACACGCCTTCCCGCTCTGCCCAAAGCTGGAGAAGTCATATGATGATTTCCCAGCCAAAAAAAAAAAAGAACTGTCAGGGTCAGTATTCCATAACAATGATAACACTGACTATGTCCTTTTAGCTATTAACATTTATATCTAGAAAACTACCACGTAGTGCAAAGTTCGACGGCTCACCTCGCTGTACTGCCGTCACCACATGACGCTGGCAGAATAGTCGACATCGGCTCAGTTGCCAAATAAGGAAAAAAAAACACTGATAGCTCTTAAACATGATTTAGATGTGATGAGGGGCAATTTGTAATTTTAAGAAAGTTCACAGTCTGAACTTAGTCTCAATCTGTCAAAAAAACCTCTGATTTCCCTACATTTTTGACATTGATTGTCACTGAGATGAGATTGCGACTAGATTTTGAACGTTTTTAATTATTGGAATTACAGTGTTAATAGGTATGGGAAAACCATAGATATCCGTGGGGAGGACAGTGACAGGGTATTGCAAATTCATTACTGGTCACGTAAAAGCTCTTTTGGCTGAGGAAGCGGTAAATCTTCTTAAAACTTCAACTGAATCTAGATTTTAACTTCGGAAAATTATACTTGGCTAAGTGTTTCTTGAAAACTTAAGGATTTCTCGACTGCTTTCACAGCTTTCGTTTATGATTTAGTTATTAATAAGTAGGTAGGGATAAATATTAAAATTAATATTATTATAATTTAAATAATTTAAATTAGTTTCTAATAACTCCGCTCAGTAAAACTTAATATCTAGGCTTAAATCATAAAAGCTATTTCAACACAAGATTTCTACTTTGTGTTCCTTCCAAGCTTTTGTAAGAACCAACACTTTCGAGTTACTTAGTTGAAAATGAGAAATGTTCAGTGATATTTTTCCTTTTTACAGCTAGATAATATGTAAGCGACTGTACGTAGAGTTTTATTATAGTACCTAGTAAAATCTTATATCACCGTCATAATCTATATCTATAGAAATACATAAAATTGTAGTGTCAGTTTGTGTGTGTTAGTGTGTGTGTCCAAACAACAGTTTTTTACTAAATGCAATATAGGTACGGTACATATAAAAAAGACAGTTTTTTTTGTCTGTCTGTCTGTTAGTTTGTTCCGGCTAATCTCCGAAACGGCTGTACCGATTTTGATAGGCCTTCACTGGCAGATAGCTGATACTTATAGGAGTTAGAACTGAGGCTACATTTATTTTAGAAAAAGAATTACGGTTCCGCGAAAAGAAAATAAAACCCATGAAATTCAATTGTTTTACGACATACACGCGAATGCAGTCGCGGCTACAGCTAGTAAATTCAAAACCTATAATAAATTATCATTAGATACTTATAGAATTTTATGCTAAAGACTGACATAAAATTTAACTCGATCTCATGTCAGCGAAATACTCAATAAAATAAAACCATTTTATATCCTCGAAGGTAGTCATCGATTTCCAATTAACCATGCTACGTATACGTCGGTGACGTCATTAACCATCGGCTGACGTCATTAGCCCTCCTTGCGTTACCGTCATTCATATCCGCCTTTGTCTTTTAATGGGCGGGAATGAAAGACTTTCGTTAATGGTGGAGAGCCTTTTGTATTCATTTGTACTTGCGTCTATAGATTTAGTTGGTGTAGCGAATTCTATGGCCGTTTTCCGGGTGCATTTTGGTATGTTTATAACAGTCTTATTTGGAAAAATTAAAGTAATTTTGAAGTTTTAATCAAATTAAAAAAAGAGCCAAAAGATAATTTTTAAATATTTCTTCAGTCGATTGAATTCTAAAAATAATTCAATCAACTGAAGAAATATTCAAACATTCTAATTATCATTACATAAAATATGATAGTTTACGCTGAAAATTTTAAACTTAAAATATTTTTTGAGCTCTGCTTTACGATTGTTTTATTATGATATTAAAAATATTTCATAAAAATAAAATGGTATGTCCATTATATTTTTATGAAATATTTTTGAATAAGTCTTTGAACATTTGACAAAACACTCCAATTTTTTCTGGCTTGTAATACAATCAATATATACATACTAATACCGACCGCGCGACAAAAATCTGAGCGTTTTACGGAGTCCTCCGTTTGGGCAGCGCCTTTAGTGAGAGATTGAGTAATCAATATTGGGTGGAGAGCCTACCTACTTAAAAACGAGACTGCTGAATTGATTACTGAGCAAGAAAAAAAAGCCTATTTTGAAGACTACCACTGTTTTCAGCAGAAAGTACGATGTTTTGTGTCGTGCTAAATTACAAAACGCTTTCTCAATACCTATAATTAAGTAACTTCAGTTTTAAAGACACAAAATACTCATTCTTGAGAAAAATAGTTTTTTTTTTAATCTTTATTTATAGTTTTGGGGTTTTTATCCACAAGGATACGTCAACCCCATTGTACCTTATACAATATATGTATATCCTTAACATTAAATATATCTATACATAAAACAAAAAAGAAACAAAGGACACCAGAAAAAGCATACTTAGCAGTAATCACCTTAGCAGTAATCCTGAACCCTCAATACTCTATATATTATGGGTTCAGAAACACCGCCAAGCTACAAAGTTGTTTTGCTAGACCAGACTTAGGGTATGACAATATCGTCTGAATTAAGCCAATATCTAACCTGTTCAAACAATTCTCTCTTTCTAATTTTTCTCTTTCAGCCCTATTTTTAAGAAAAAATAAAAAATAATTAGAAGAGGAGCAATGTTCCTATTTCAGCTGAAATGATTATGACAATGATGGAGAGACCCTTTTCCAACCCTACACTCATCCAAAAACCTATAAGCATAAAGAGCATAATCAGCCTATAAAGAAAGAAAATACGTTATAATTTTCCGACTGCTCTGCTGGAACACAGGCCTCTTCTCGGTGAAAATCTATACTCCTACCAAAATAATACACTTGTCAACCCTAAACTCCTTTATCAAGAGACCAAAGTCCGCTTCCAGTGACGTCTCGAGTTCGCCTAGTCAAAGGAGCGAAGTTCGATCGCGGAATGTCCCGTCCGTTGCCGTCGGTAACCGGAGCGGATTGAAGGGTGTTGACTCGACGGCACGACGGCTCGGCAGGAGCCACGTGGTGCGATAACGCGTCCAGTTCAAACGATGCAATAGAGTCGACAATCGTCTGCGATTCTCCTTTAGGAACTTGGAAGCATTTTGTGTAAGTTTTATAGCTAATCGTCTGCCTTCGACTGCTTCGTGGTTGTAAAACCAGTCAGAAAGTCTGCATTTATAACTTCATAAGGCTGATTCTTTATTTTATCGATGATTCATCAGCTTAGTGCTACTCTCAGTTCCGAATATGAACAACCATTGTATTAAGATAATTAAGTAATGCAGAGGAGAGTTTGTGAGCTCCTAAAACAAATATCTACACTGAGGGTTTTATTTATAAACGTTGCTTAAAGGTAAGTAATGATAAGTGTGCTTAACCATTACTTTTGGACGACGTCGCGAAGACAATTATATCACACTAGCAGTGCACCGCGGTTTCACCCGCATAAATGTCAATCCCGTGGGAATATCGGGATAAAAAGTATTATATGTGTTATTCTGAAGTATGAGCTATATTACTGTAAAGTTTCATCAAAATCCGTTCTGTAGTTTTTGCGTGAAAGAGTAACAATCATCCATCCATTCATCCATTCTCACAAACTTTCGCGTTTATAATATTAGTAGGATTTTGTGACGTAAACGCGTTACAGTCAATAAATTTCATCCATTTAAAGAGCAACTTAATACTCCTCCAATGGATAAATTCCTATCTAAAGTTTTCCTCACAACTTGATACAGAATAAACCTTCGCGCTACAAATATGGCGCTAATCAAACCATCTTTATCCATCCCATATCTTCCAAGCTCCACGATTCTAAGCACGCGATGCTCTAAGTGTAATTAAAACCATTCAGCTCAATGCGAACTGATGCTAAAGAGTTCCACCTTACTTGGGAGCTGCATAAGTACTATTACTGAGAAAAGTAAGACGGTATGCCATTGACGAAGTCTTAGGCGCTACAGATGTTAATAGAACTCAGAATTGTTAGGTGGATCGTGAAAATGGGTTGAATTGTTAAGCGATTTCAATTAATGTATTTAAACATGTATGGTGAGATCGCTAATGACAAAGAGGGCCGAGTTTTAAGAATAGAATAGAATTTTCCTTCCATTGATTATTCGAAAGTTCTTTTCCTTTTCAATATGTTATCTTATTTTTTCTTTGCCATAGGCAGCGTTCTACAAAATCGGCGAATCAGTGACTCCCGGTAATTGGGGTAATCTTAGCTAAACTGGTATGTACATATATTATATCTTCACCTACTTTGTTATAAAAGATTCTGCTTGCATCTTTATAAACCAAAACATATAAAAAAATAGAATATACCATACGTGTCGGCTTGAGAATAACCTCCATTTCTGACTTCGGTTAAAAAGGAGATTCTTTGTTTCAACGTCATTGTTATTCATTGATCGAGTTTAGTAGGTATGAGAACCAAACGATTTAGAATCTCTACATGCTATAAAACAAAGTCCACCCCTCTGCGTCTGTATGTCTGAACGCGATAAACTCAAAAACTACCAAACGGATTGTCATACGGTTTTCAGTAATGGACGAATTGATTCAAGAGGAAGGTTTATGTGTATAATTCATTAGAGTTTTGTGTAAATTGATTGTTGAAGATGTCGTAAAAACATCATGCTGACCAGAGACTCGAGCGCCGCGTAAACCAATAGAGTTATATGAAAACAATGGGAATATTTCCTGACATTCATGCGGACGAAGCCGAGGCAAAAGCTAGTTTGGTATAGATATACCTTTACTCCATGTTGCGAGATAAGCGGTAGTTTCCTTTCTATTGTTAGACGCTTTACTCTTTGAGAAAGGAAGTCCTCAATAAAATACAATTTTACTGAAAAGTAAAATACATTTATAGATAAATTCACTTTAAACAAAACGAATATTAAAACCGATTCCAATAAGCCAAACAACAAGGGAACACGAGTCGCCGCGTTTAATCTCACCTGCATCACTAATGAACGTTTAATTAATATGCGCGCAACATTCGCATCAAGTATGAATGATAAATATTAATAACGCGACCATTATTCGAGCCAGTACTAGTAACTAGTAATAGTACAGGTATGATAATGTAGTATACTAGCTATAAAGTATTTACTGCTTGATGGTACAAGCATTCGTTCTTTATGACATACGTCATGTGGGAAGTGGGTACTGTAATAGCAGCATGAATAATTTCTACGTACGTACGTAACGTAAGAGTTAGTCAATTTTGTATCGGAAGTATATATGTGAGAGATACTAAGAACCGGAGTTGCCGACATAACTTGCAGAGTAAGCAAACTGAAGTGGGAGTGGGCTGGCCATGTTTGTCGAAGGACAGATGGCCAAACAACGGAATTTGATACGGTTTTCATCATTCAGAGAATTTATTCCGGAAGGTTTATGTGTATCATAGTTTAATATTAATGTTATATCTAATAAACAAATCTCGATGTTGTGTCAAGTCGTAAAAACCGTGCGAAGCAGGAAAGGGTCACTAGTTATTTTTAAATTGAAGAAATCAACACTATGTTGCGGTTGGCTTCCAGTCTAACCGGATGCAGCTGAATAGCAGTATTTTAAATGGAGCGACTGCCTATCTGACCTCCACAACCCAGTTACTAATACGATATCCCTTGAAGACTGGTTGTCAGACATTCGGGCTTCTGACGACCCGAAACGACTGCCATTTTGCAATAACATCAAAATGTAATAAGGACTTAGGACTGTTGTATTTTCGGTTCAAAATTCACTAACATTAATGATACGGTAACGTCAATATTATTGGTGCAGGGCTAATGGTTTCGCCAGTACATTGGAAGGAGGAAGTACAAACAAAGTGGTACGTAGAAAGTGTACCCTGGCAGCTGGCCAGGGTGATGAGACAAACAAGAAGATCTACGGTAAGTCCCCGGCTGTTGTAATCTAGAGAAAATTTGTTTTGCATAAGTGTTTTGTATGTAAAGAATATAATCGAATGAATTACCTACCTACGTTGGCAAGGGAAGCTGATTTGATAACATAATATTACCGTCACTAAATAAATCAAATAAAAATCAACTTGTATGAGCCTCATCCAAAAACAGTTTGCACTAAACCTAGGTTTTCAAAAACTAAAACATGCTGTTTGACATGAAAAACTAGACAAGAAAATGCCTTATAAAATTAAAAACAAAATATGTTATTTTTCTTTTGTCTTTCATGTCATCCAGACAATTTTTTTCAAGAATTTCAGCCAGTTCTTTTTTTAAATCATTCTTATAAAACGTTTACAAATTTTTTTTTTTGGTTAAATGGTGTACAGGCAGATTGTGACAGTGATTTGTACGCACTCGCAATCTTGTCACCGAATTATATTGATTAGTAGTACTTAACCTTACCTTACGTTATTAGAAGAGTTTTCGTCAAAAGATATCTGTATCTGTTAGCCTTGTAGTCACCTATATCCCTAAACATAGATGATGTAACACTTCAAATAATAAAATCTCGCACGAATCCATAATTTCCCCGCAGTTTCCCCAAGACGTTAGCAACGGAAAATGTAAGGCAGTTGAAAGCGGGCGAGCGGTGATTTTTCAAACGAGCCGGGTTTCAAGGTGTCTGCGTAATTACCCTACTTTTACAACGGAAGCAGACATTACATTAATGTAACCATATTGATAAGTCATTCCGGGACTAATGGATTTTGTTAAAAGGCGTTGATAATTAAATTACAATGTCCATTGACATTTTTGTGATATATTATGACCTATGACGTCATCATCATTTTTGTGACATATTATGACCTATGACGTCATCATCATTTTCTTTTCCTTGTCCCAATTTATTTAGGGTCGGCACAACATGCCTTTTTCTTTCATACCTTTATATATTAGCCGTATCATCTTTCACAAAGTCCATCTATCGTTCCTTAGGTCTTCCCTTACTCTTATAGCCGTCCACATACATCATGATCAATTTTGTGTAAACAAATCGGGCAATTGACAAGATACATAATGCTTTGATAAAATTACACTCACAAAGGAAACATACCTACTGTGTCCATTGGCGCTTTGGTAGTACTACTGATAAAGTTTGTGCACACAAATCTGGCAATGGATAAACCTTTGACAGAATTACTCTCACTCAAATGAGTTTCTGTTACAAAAGGAGAGATAAATGTCGAAAGGACATAGGAGTATGTTCAAGGAGGAAAAGCAGCCAACAGTTAGGAAACATTCATCAAAGAAATATAATACCAGCAGCGAATGTGTTAATGGCGTAAGTTCGTGTATTAAGAGAATTAATGGCTGTTTTATAATATTTACGCTTGTGGGATATAGTTTGGTATATAAACTTGTAAAACAGAAGTAATAGGATATTTTTAATGGAGTTGGAGTTTGTTTCTTGTTTTCTTTTCAAAGATCTGAAAGCCGATTCCTGTAATTAAAAACGTTCAAAATCTAGTCGCAATCTCATCTCAGCGACAATCAATGTCAAAAACTTGCCAAAAATGTAGTGATTTTAAGAGGTATTTTTAATAGATTGAGACTGAGATCAACTGTACTTAAGGGACCATGACCAAAAGTCGTACCAAAAACTCTAATGCATCAAGATCAAAATATTATAGTAATTATTTTCATAATTTTTTACGACATTACGCGTCAGGGATTTGATTTTTGAACAGGTAATTTAATTTAAAGTAAAAATGTGTTGATTTTGTGTTATTCCCTTTACATGACGTTCCGTTTCAAATGATATGATTAATATAACCTTGAATTTTGAAAGTGCCATGATCACGTCTTTCAAAAAACATGTAAAAAAATTATGGTTTGCCGATTCTAGATTAATTAAAAATAACTAGAATAAAATAGATTAGAATTTTTATTTAAACGATTATCATTTTTTTAAAACAATAATAGCCGTTCGTGTATGACATGTCCAACAAAATAAAGTCAGGCTATTTCAATTTTTTTGAAAATCTGCAAAATCTGGGTTATGTTTATAAAAAAAACTTTTGTAGGAGTTAATATGATAAAAGTAGTCTATAAAAAACAAAGTTTGACTTTGATGCAGCATGGTACGGGAGTCCATACATCCATGAGCATTGTCCTTTCGAGAATTCGATGTGAGTCACTTCAAATGCATTACAAAACCGACCTTCATTTTTAAACCATATCTCCCATCAAAATCCTTAACGTCAATATAATTGACAGTAATACAACAGCTACAACTACAATAGCAACTATACTACTTACTAACAACTATTCAGCTGTCACTTCTGACAAGCCAAACCAGCTGTAAGTACAAAGAACAAAGTAGGTACCTACCTACATTACATGTTCCAAATTACGAAAACATTGTGTAAACTGCAAATTCTGATCAGAAAAACGAATGCTTTCCAATAAAATAGCCCAGCACTATGAAGTGGTGCATGTTAACGATATAAATAAGTGGACTGTGGGCCGGCCATCGAGAACTTGTGAACTGCCGAGCAAATGTATGTATACTGCCATAGTCAGTTTTAGAACTTTGCCAAAGTGTGTTGAGAGTGTTCCTACACTGGTTTTAGTCTGTTTAACGTGCTTGTAGCCTGGTATACCGAATTCAGGATCATTTTACAAGCTTACAGTAATTTATGAACATGACATAGCACCACACCTGTAATCCCCGAAGGGTTAAGCAGAAGTGTACTCACACATACACCCACATTTCGCAAGTTACAATAAGCAGTTAGCAATTTATGAATATATGTTCACTGCTGGGGCACAGGCCGCCTCTCTGTAAGAGGGAGTGGGCCGTAATCCACCACGTAGGCCCAGTGCGGGTTTTTGGATAATTTATGAATACTTGTAAAAAACTGGCACATTAAACATTGACAAATAATTATATCTTCTTAGACTAAAATGAAATAAGAATATTGTGAAATAAAAAATGTCAGCGTTTAAAAGCGAAAACTTCTTTATTCAGTACGATGTTTATTAAACATGAAAACATTGTAATAATACCTCAGTTCCAGGAAACACGATGCTTTTAAAAGATGATTTCTTTTACAAAAATATTCCTTTCAGTTTTTTCACCCACGTGGATGAGCAAGCGAGAGAAAAAACGACACTAAAATAATTTCTTTGAAGTGTATTCATACGTTTCAATCACCGAAATACAAATGTATTTTCATTTGTGAATGAGAGCTTTTTATTACTTCTCACTAAACAAACATAAATGTGTGAAAATGAACATGATGAATCATGATTGTTATTTTAATATTTGTCTAGCACGACTCCGCATACCTAGCCATTACTCTTATAAAATTAGGAAGTTAATGGATGGGAAGGATTCGAGCAACAAAACATTGTAACTGAAGAATCTGTTTCAGATATTCTGAACACTGGGGTAATTGCGTACACACTAACAGTAGCAAAGACTTTCATTTTGACAGTTCAGCAACATTAATTACGTTATTTACGTTGTTGAGCAGACACATTTTTCGAACATACGAAGCAATGGATTAGCAATATCCTTCAAAATTATTCAGATATGTGATTGATAGTGTATTACGCAAGCGTGCAGGGTAACTCCAATACCTAACTCTTAAAAAAATAATCCAACCATAGGCTATAAAGTAACTCCATCAAACAAGTACTTACAGGAATCTTTTGCCGCGTAGTGAAAATCGGAACTAACACCGCCGTCCGCCATGTTGTTTTTTCAATACATTTCGCAAAATAATTGCACAAATGTTGACCAACAGCACCCCCTGTCAACGTCATTTAAGCGCCAATAGATCCTTATAGCATTGTTCATCTGATTCTATACTTATATAAATAATAAATCAATTCTAATAATAAAGCTAAAGAGTTTGTTTGTTTTTACGCGCTAATCTCTGGAACTACCAGTCAGATTTGAAAAAATATTTTCGTATTTGATAGCCAAATGTTTGAGGAAGACCATGGGCTATTTAACTTCACCCTTACGAGCGGAGCAACAAGAAAAAAGTTCGGAAAGAATTCTAAGCGAAAGCGAAGTACCTAATGGTGCGGGAAGGCGATGCGATGCGACGTTAGTAAGAAGTTAGTAGAGACACAACCAAACTCATTCATACCACACAATACAAAAAGGTTGCACCATCGACACGTGCAACTTTTCCCGTGCAAGTCATTAATAAGTTGCAAGGAGGCGAACTGATTACCAATGCAGCTCGCTCCGCAGTGAGCTCACCACATGCCACGCTATCACGGTAACAGTGCCAAGGGAAGATGCCTTAGGACAGACACCTGCACAATAAGGACATGTCTTTTTAGCACGTGTATGAGTAATGCGCCATTCCCAACTCAATTGAGGGTTACAGGACTTAACACATGGGTTTCGGTTTAGCAGTTAAGCGGTTATGTATTTTTGTTTTTTTTTTTTACGCAGAGATTGTTTTGTTGGCATATTTCGGGAAATTCACTGCTTATTTTACATGAAATGTTATGTTATTGTAAAGTCAGGGAAGTTACTTCTTAAGAAAAATGACTACCAACTTGTCAGTTTACTTAACATACACAGATTAATTATTATTTTTACAAGCTAACACTAATATATACTATATACAATTATATACAAGTATATAATACGAAAAAATATAGAAAAAGCCAGGAGCTCATTGGGCATCAAAAAATTCGGCCGCATCACTGTCAATGGGATAAGTGTCCAAAAGGCTGGCAGCATTACCACGTTGGATGGCAATGCTGATTCTTTGGGCTAAAAATAGGCCAGCCTTCTGGTCACGTGAAGAGTCAACCAACCGCTTGGCGATGTCCCGAAAAAATCGATGAGCATTCGAACCCCAAGGCCCTAGTGTTTCAACCCCAAACGGCTCAAACAAATAGCTCGCAATAACGCTGTTATATTTGCGCCGTTTGAGGTTTTCTGGTCCTGCAGCAGCCGCCCCAGCACAGCCCAACGTGCTAGGAAGATGGGATGGCGCGAGGGTGTCAACACAGGTTGCACCCCACACTAAAGGCCTACCCAACTTCCAAGCCATTATGGTCATAATATATCCATATATACATATATCCTGGTCGTCTTGTCAGTATATTTAAATCACAACTGTCATTTCTGACAGATGTCAGTTTTGACAGTTGTATAAAATACCTGTAACACGGTAAATTGACGTAGAGTGTCCATTTGCTAAATAATTAATTTCCCTGACCCTTGCAAATGCATTAGTTAGTATAACTTGTACTTGTACCTAACTGTAGAGAGATTAACCGTAGTTTTGCAAAAATCTCTTTTACTTGCACACAATATATATTTTAGTTTATTATCTGTTCCAGTCTGGTCCTTCGGGAAATTAGTGGAGATTATTTCCACAATGTAGTTATTAAGAACTAGTAGAAGCTTTTCCTTTAATAAAAGTCACAGTTTGAAAATGCCAGTATTGTTTTTACTTGAGTAACACTTTTCTCTTTGATTGTTCTCTTAAGATTTTCAACAACTTTACACAATTTCTGAACCTTAGCTAGACTTAAAGTTTATCTAAGTCCTGAATTAAGAAGTTGAAGTTAACAATTTGTCAAACTCTACTTTAGCATTACTTAAGGTGATCCCTTCAACAGTGCCCGCGAAATTCAAAACTTAATTTGCATATTAATGTTTACGTTTATTTTACGTTAAGTAGAATTAGTCAAGTTCTAACTTCAAATTTTTTAATCAGAAACCGGTATTATAGGTAATGTGCGCTTATATAATTCCTAACAAGATGATATTCTCGTGGTCATCCACGTCGACGTCACGGCATCACGATAAAAAAGGGAAGTAAAATGTATAGAAATATGTTCTCTCAATTTGTATGGCTCTTTCCTCAAAAGTCCATTTCAGATAGCAATCTCATGAAGATTACACATGATCTGACCAAGATTATATGGATTTTAAAAGAGACTAAGTATGTGACCTCTGAGTTTGTTTCGGCCTTTATTCTCAGAATAGTCAGATAAGAGACGCCGACCTCATCTAGTTATATGATTGACGTATAAAAGTGTTTGTACAAACCTTACAGAAATTAAACCATTTATCATTATCATTTATATGAAGACGCTTTTCAATTACCGTCGTAACGTTATAACGTGCACATATTTCCACATATATTTTATGGACGTGAACGTGAACGACCACGACGCATGTCTACCCCCAACTTGTTATTTTTTTTTTGTGTGTTTATGTTCTTTTTTATGCGTCATGTTTGCCGCAAATAAATGCTTGTCCTTTTTTTGTTTTTTCTTTCACGATAATATCGTCGCGAAGAAACGAAAAAAGTGCACAATCTCTATCGTTTAAGTACACGATAACTAATAGTTCGTAGCATGTCTACAACATGTCGTCGTTAACTACATGTCCCACAGAATCTGTAAGAGTGCTCTCAGATATTAGATCGTCCATCATCGTTATCGTCCTGACACATTTCATAAGTTCTGGTTCTGCGGTACTAACCCGATATGTTGCGATCGTCTTATAAAATGGTACTTTAAAATTGATATGATTAGACACTAGATAATGTTTAGTAATTCCATACAAAAAATTAAGTACCTACCGATTTATTCTGTATAAATCACCAATTTTAGATGAAGTGAGCTGTCATTTCAACTGATGTTAGAGATAGACACTATTGACAGGTCACTTCAAGTTCACTTCACCTCAGTTAGAATTGATGAGCTGAAAGTTATTTAATTTTGCTGAGCCATAGAACAAAATTAATTATTAAAGCTTCAGAAATATGCATCACCTTTGTATGTATGTTTCGTAGTTCCTTTCTTCTTATCTGTTCAATTGTGTGCATAAATGATGAAATAAATAAATCATTCAAAAGGAAATGTAACTTTGTTGGTAACCATCTACCAACAAATTCTGAAAATGGGGAAGTCAAATTCTATTAAGCTCAAACTCAAATCATTTATTTCAAATAGGCCAGTTACAGGCACTTTTGAATTGTCAAATGGTTGGTCAGTCAGAAAGATGAAGCTAGTTTGCCCATTCCAAACTCAAACTCAAACTCAAACTATTTATTTCAAATAAACCAATTACAGGCACTTTTGAATTGTCAAGGTCGGTCAGTCAAAAAGATGAAGCTAGTTGCCCATTCCAAAGCGTATGTAGGTACCTATGGAGAAGAACGGGCAAGAAAAAAGAAACGCCAAGGACACTTATTATTTCTACTGAGTCATAGAAGAAAATCATTAATGAATTCAGAAGGAAAGGTAAGCTTGTAACCTTCTAAGCATATACATAGTTTCTGCCTACCGTCATTGAAAAGGCATTTACTAAAGATTTAATTAAAACTTATTCAAAAGTGGCAGTTGAACACAGCTGTTAAGAACCAGCCCAGCTGTTGCATCCATTCTATTATTACGAGCAGAAAGTTCACAAATAACAATAATATATATAATTATTAACTCGCTATTATTGTTGACGTCGTCGCCTTATCGGCAAGTCTACTCCTCCTGCAGACGGTCAATAGCTCTGCTTGCCCCAGTTTGTATTTATATCGTATCTTTATGACTGTAGACTTCGTGGGATAGGCAAAAGTCCCGTTGTATTGTTTAACTTCGCAGTTCACTGTTGTTTTAAAGATACCACTTCAGAGATCAGCGCTTTAGCTGACACATCTCCTGACATAGATATTTGTATAGCCTGGGACCTAGAGAAGGGTACTTTTCATCCTGGATTTGAATAAAAAAATGACGAAATACAAAACACGCCGACAAAGTCGCGAGCTGCAGCTAGCAAGTGGCATTAATATGTCGTAAAGGCGCTGTGTAATATATCCGGCAAGTGTCAGTCGTTCTCATTTCATTCCACGGTTTCCTGAAAGCTGTTACGTTATCTAATATACTTACTTACACTTACGAGTAAAAATACAAGGTCGACTATATTGTTATTATCACTAGTGTTTTTAATGGAAGACGTTTTTGTAAACATTGGAGTCTTGTCACTTTGACAGTGACATTTCTTTGTTTACAAACAAAGCGGAGATTTTAATATTATGTACACAAGACGGTAGAAATGTAATACAAATAAATTGAACCTCGTACTTCGCAAATTGCTTTATAAGCGTGTCATCAAAGATATAGAAGATATATTATTCACATATAAAGCAGCTTTCCTTCCTGGAAATATCTACTTCGTTAAAAAGGAATAATATCACCTGAGCAAAGTCTTCTGTAGTCTTTTATTTTGACAAAGATTAGGTTATTTTGCGAGAGATGGGCGTTTCTATAATTTGTAACGTTACGATATTATCGTGGACGTCCACGGCATGCGGCATCATCATAACACGGGAAGTAAAGTGTATGGAAATATATTATGAAGACGCTTTTAAATGTCTATCCACGATAACGTTACAACGGGCACGTATTACTATACATTACATTACTTCCCTGTCGTGGACGGCCACAATAATATCGTCACTTTACAAATGTTAAAGAAAATAAAAGCTGTTTAGAACAATCGTATGTACAGACGCCAGCAAGTCAAGCTACCTGAAACTGTCAAATTTTCCCAAACAACCTTGAACCTAATGCTTTAGCTATAAAGTTGAAAATCTATTAAATAAATTTGCCAGATTGTAGTAGCTTGATATACTGCCGTCTGTACCCTACATACGATTGTTCTAAACAGCTTTTATCTCAATTCTGATTTGTTTTCTCGTAAACGAATCACGATGTATTTACGTACAGTCACGTCCAACTATCCAACGTAGATCCCTAATAAAATAATAAATGGCTAAATAAAAATGAGTTGGCATTTAAAAGTGGGTGCATCTCGCGAGTTTGTCACTCTCGGGGAAACGCGGGGAAACTCTCAGCTTTATAAATAAACGTAAACTTTCTCATTCACAACGTTATTTCGGGCACACGTAACGCGAATGCACGTAATAGACGCCCACTGCTCGTGAGGCCGATATCTTAGTGCGGGAGCCAAGATCAGCATTGACATCTTGTTGATGTTTTGACATATTGGAAGATGAAAACGTATTTTATAGTTTTCTTTTATAAGAGAGGAAGTTTGTATTGGATCGTCTTATTTAAAAAATATTTTGCTTTGTTTTTCGAAGTACACATTTTCAGATTTTCATCTGCGATTTATTGACCTTATTTAGCATAATTAAAGTCATAAAAAAAAATATTCGTTCAATAACTGACTAACTACGGACAGCATCCGTTGGGTCTAGAAGCATGATATTTTGCTCAAGAATACCTTTTAATATAACTAAGGTATAATAGATATCCTTAGAATATAAGAAATCCTTAGGATTTTTGAAAATTCATCGCCTGATGAGTTTAAATAGGGGGCTGCAAGTTTGTATGCAAGATTGTAATTTATGCCAATGTGAAATCCCATCGTGCACAAGGCTTGTTATTAATAAAAGTTCACAATTACAAGATTAAGTAGGTATGTAGGTACAATAACAACGTTAACGACATAATCCATTAAGTAGGACAGTCCAGATTCCGGGTGCAATACTATTAGTCTCCTCCATTTCGGTAATGCTGTCTTTTGTCCGAGTCACGGCATTTTCTTCGTTTTTTCTTTGACGTCCATGGAAAGAATTTCATTGAGAGACGCATTAAACAGTGCCCTAAGCGAGCGGACGAACTCGTGGGATTATGAAATTTAAAACAACAAAGCTTCCTCAGCAAATACAGTTAGGTAAATTATGATCGATGATATAATCATGCCTATCCACTTATCAAACAAACTGAGTGTGTTATTATTTGCAAATAGGTTTTGGTCCGTCTCAACTACAAATATTTATTTAACAATATTTACAGTACAGTTTATGTTCAAATACGCGGAAAATTAAGCAAACAAGATCTTGCGCACCAAAAAAACATTACACAAGCGCCTGATTTTCAAACATCATCTGCCTTGCCTTTTCCCAACTATGTTGGAGTCGACTTCCAGTCTAACCGGATGCAGCTGAATACCAGTATTTTACATGGAGCGACTGCCTATCTGACCTCCAGAACCCAGTTACTGGGTAATACGATACGCCTTGGTAAGACTGGTTGTCAGACTTTCGGGCTTCTGACTACCCATAACGATTGTCAAAGATCCACGAAGTACAGCCGGGACCAACCGATTAACGTGCTTTCCGAGGCACGGAGGGGTCTCCTGATTTTAATATGAATAAATTTAGATTTTCATTCAGGACAAAACTTCCTATAAAAATAGTCCTGCATGACTAAATTACAAACAGAAAGGTCTAGAAGCAAGTTTATAAGTCTAAGTATGATCAGTACTCTAATTGCGAAACACACTTTCAATTACAATCTGAATCATTTTGATGGATATTGCTAATCCAATGCTTTATATGTTCGAAAAATTTGTCTGCTCAACAACGTAAATAACGCAATGAATGTTGTTGAACTGTCAAATTTAAAGCCTTTTCTATTGTTAGTGTGTTACGCAATTACCCCACAGGTTTGCTACCATTGCTGGTTGTAGTAAGATGAAAACTAATAGAAGAAAATACAAATATTCAGTCATTTTACTGGCCAGTCGCCGTTTTCGAGGCCGCGCCTTCATAGACATAAGCGAGTCATTTGACGAGTGTCATTACCGTTCCGCAGCAATTTCTGAGAGCAATTCCGAAAGGTTTCTTGTCACACAATCGAGTTGCGCGACACTCCTGACACTCTTAAAACAACGCCAGATTGCATTGACAGTTGTTAATGATTCGCTACGACATGACACGGAAAATCGGATTTTGTTGAAAAACCTTTTGTAAACGACTGTACTTCCCGAATAGAATGCCCGTTTGACATAATTAGTTCAATCTTCCTAGCTTTTGGAAAATTGGATCATTTTTAATAATAGCTATTGTCCGTTTATATTCTACTACCTACTAACTTCTGCCCGCGACTATGTCTGCGCATAATTTATTGTTCCCCCAACCCACCACGTCGCATTGCATCGTCCGCCCGCGCTATTACTTCGTTCTCGCTAAGCGTTCTTCCTCACTTTCTATTCATTTTGCTCGGCTCCTAAATATCACAGCGTGATGTTAAATAGTCTATAGCCTTCCTCAAGAATTGGGCTATCAAATTGCACAAATATATTTTTTAATCCGACTGGTAGTTCCAGAGATTAGCGCGCTTAAACAAACAAACAAACTCTTCAGCTTTATTATTAGTATTATGCATATTTATTTATATATACTTTATTGTACACCACAAAAATATAACATAACTTATAAAATACATCTAACACTACAAAATATACAATGGGCAGCCTTATCGCTTTCTGCGATCTCTTCCAGGCAACCTTGGAATGGACAGTGATTTTCCTGGATATAAAATGGTACTGTGTGGCTAGTGTGTATTATACAAAGTCAAGAACGTCAATTAAAACTAATGTCTTGATAATCAATACAACAATTATCTACAATGACAATCATTCTAGAGTATGACAATTTAATCCCTTGACTAATCACATTAAATCTCATAATAATTGGCTTACATTATTGCAGAAGGAAACCGATTAATCTAACGCTTCGTATTAATTACGAGGAATACGTAGATACGATAACTATACACTTCAGAGTTTAATCGAAGTTTCTCCTTCACATAGCCATACTTAGGTTTCTGAGATATAAGTTTCCGATACAAACTTTAGATCGAGACGCGTCACGTACCGATATTATGTATGTTGTTGCAACGAACTAGTGATAACATTGAAATTGAACATTGTATGCTAAATCTGCAGTCATTTTGTAACACATTAGGAATGGCTTTCACAACATTTTTGACGATTCAACAACATTCGTTGCGTTATTTATTGTTTTTACGTTGCTGAACAGACAAATTTTTCGAAAGTATGAAGCAATGGATTAGCAATATCTTTCAAAATGGGTCAGATTGTGATTGATAGAGTAAGTACCACAAAATTGTTATTTTTCGGCCAGTAAGCAACATGCTGCTTGCAAACGCATAAAGTTTGCATGCGTTGCAAACTCCTTGACTTGGAGGTACTTGGGTTGTTGGTTCCATAGGCAGCAATAACCACTTGCAATCATGGTTAGTTAGCCTATTGACTAAAGCTACGATTTCCTTGTAGAGCGGTTCCGTCATATTATGGGCAGTCATGAAAACCTGTGATTTTCACCACTATATGACATTTTAAAGTGTCAAATAACGCTCTGCATCTGGACAGCCGTATTGTGTGATCGTTCACCCATTTCTTAGGATGCCAAAGCTTAACTAAAGTTAGTCCTATTTGATGTTAAAACTGTTCAATTTTCAGGTCTTTAGGGTCATTAAGAACGCATCAAAATGTCTTGTCGTACATTGTAGAGCACTTCAAATTCGACACAATATAATGTTGATAAATAATGTAAGTTTAAATATTTATCTACGTCCAACAGATATGATTTGTTGTAATAAGTATACATATATGTATCAATACATTATCCTCACAGCCACACAGTCACATTATTTTTATTTACTTAGTACAAGTATCATATTTATTCATATTCATTCTTCGTCATCTGCCATTCATTTTGATATTAAATGGCATCCCTTTAAGTTCGCCTAAATATTATCTTAACGTATTCTAGTAAAACTTTGAATTTCAAGACCGTTAAAGTCCCTGTCATTCGTCGCTGGTGTGAGTCCCTTTCGAAAACTTTATAAGGTTGGGACCATCGGTACCTACTGAGACTGTCTAAGATTCAACTCAATAAGGACCAAAATTTTCAATGTAAATTAACCATTACGAAAAGCCCTGCCATCATCATCATCAATCATTGGCAGCCTTGTATAGGCATCCTCCCTTTAATGCCATGCTTGCCTGGTCTGTGCGAGTCTCATCCAGGTCTTCCCCACGATCTTCTGTAGGTCACACACACACACACTGGACACACAGCACTACTGTATCGGGCTTTCGTATTGACCAAAGTCTGATACAGCAATGCCATTCTGTAAAAAATATCACCGTGAAAACTTTGATGAAGTAAGCTTGAAGTGAGCTGCCAATCCCTAGCTATCCCTAGCGTCAGTTGGAATGACAGCTAACTTCACCTTAGTTTTCACGGTGATATTTTTACAGAATAGCACGGCAGCCGTGCGGCGGCAGTGCGGCGTCCGGCCCTCATCCAGGCCATGGTACGGAGCGAGAGTGAATGGGAGGCCGTCACCTCCTTCTGCGAAGCAGTAATGCTCGCGAAGGAGGAGGCGGAGCGCGTGAGGGAGAGGCAATCGCTGCACCCTCGCGCGCCTAGCCGCCGCAGGAGACGCCCTGGACGGGAGTCAACAGCCGACTCCCGGCCACCGTAGGCGCGGGCTTGCAGGCGGCGAGCTATGGGCAGCTCGCCGCCCGGTAAGGACCAGGCCCGGGTCGACGGCGCGTTGTGTTCCACGCGCGCCTCAAAGAGCTGTCAGCACGAACTGACGGGGTCCGCTAGGGCCGATGCCGCCGGGGCTGCGGGTTGTTCGAAAGAGATACCGTGGCCCCTGGCACAGGCAACTGAAGGAACACGGGTGGGTTTTAGTCAGTAAAAGTCTGACACTCCCTTCTGCTCCGCCCAGAGCGGGAGGAGTCATTTGATGATTTCCCACCCAGAAAAAAAAAAAAGCCGTGCTATTCTGTATTTTTGAAATCCTGTGCGTCAATCGTCATATCATAACTTTATGATTATTACGTCTCTATGATCATAATTAAAAAGGTATAGTTTGTAATTAACTGCTGGCATATTCATGAGTCTTGTTTGACGCAAACAAATAAATTATCAATACCATAAACTAGTTGGAGACATAGATAATTGTTCAGAAGGCGTAATTTGTTACAATAAAACAGGCAATTATCTAGGACTTCCAAGTTTATGGTTCGCGGTGGCCACCATAACATGAACTTGTGTCAAGATGGCGTTGCTTGCGTAGGTAAATGACAATTAGATGTTGAAATTTTGAAAAAAAAAAAAAAAAAGGCTGATTTTTCCATAGCCAGGTGGGCTATGGAAAAATCAGCCCTTTTTTTTTTTTTTTTTTTTCAGGATGGGAAATCATCAAATGACCCCTCCCGCTCTGGGTGGAGCAGAAGGGAGTGTCAGACTCTTACTGACTAAAACCCACCTGTGTTCCTTCCTTAGCCCTTTATGTACCAGGGCAGCGGTAACCCTTTCGGACGATCCCGCTACCCCGGCAGGCTTCGGCCCTGTCGGGCCCCGTCAACTACGCCGACATCTTTTTGAGGCGCGCCTGGAACACATACCCGCCGTCCAGCACGGGCCTGGTCCTGATCGGACGGAGAGCTACCCATTGCTCTCCGCCCGGTAAAATCAGCCCTTAGTCACATATATAAACCTAAAGAAAATAAATACCTATTAAAATAATTCTACGATAACAGAACAGAAATAGTCAGCTGCACGTCACTCGTGACCATGACAAGAAGGCTTCCACTCAGCATGATGCTTCGCTATGGGGATGCTCAGCATAGCGCTAATTTTCAGTGGTCACCCGAAAACGATGTACGGGTACCTAGTCAGGTTTTAAGATTTGAACAGATTCCTACTAATATATTATAAACGCAAAAGTTTGTGGTTGGTTACTCTTTCACGCAAAATCTACTAAACGGAAATCGATAATATTTGGGATACATATCTGTGTGCTAAATTTCATCCAAATCCGTTTAGTAGTTTTAAACTATCGTTTATAACCAGGATTAACATATAGGATACTTTTTATCCCGATATTTCTTCGGGATCGAAGCTTATGCGGGTGAAACCGCGGGGCGCTGCTAGTAGAAAATAAAGTAAAATTAAAGTAAACAGCACTTAGAATATAACACTTTAGTTCCTCATTTTCCCGCATGCCAAGACAGATTGGACATATCGTTTACGTAAATTAATACAAAATGTAATACTAGCATGCCAGTTGATATAACATACGAGTAAGTAGTAGAATCTAATAAATATTCAAAGAACACAATTTGCTGCCGATGTCTGATTGATATCATCCTCAGCGCGACGCACAAATAATCACAATAACTTGGTAGGTACATAACATTTGCTCTTGTTTTATTAATTAGCTCTTTGTTGACCGAAGGGCTAGGTCGACTGATCACAAGTTACATTTCCTTTAAGTAATGATTTATATTCTGCTACGTCAATAAGCGGAGACCTTTATCGCCAAATAAACGTGCTCGTAGGGCTTAAGATTTCTACATAAGAGACCCTAATACCATAATCAATATATTATAATGTCCCCCCTGCTGGGAGACAAGCGTCCTCCTTGTGAGAGGGAGTGGGTTGTGGTTCACCACGCGGGCTCAGTGCAGGTTCGTAGATGATAATGAGTACATAATAATGTACTAAAAGGGACTTTTACTGCCTCGTTGGTAAAGTAGTCGCAAGCGCTATTGCTAAGCATGATGTCCTAGGTTCGATTTCCAATTTGGGCAAAGTGTTATTGGGTTTTTGAAGTGAAAACATCTTTAGCGGCGTTGTGCACTTTTTTTTAGATGGGTAAAAAATGTTAAACTCGCGTCTGGACACCTGACCTGATCGAAAATTCGTAAGACGGAGCTCGCGTCAGGACACGTGACCTGATCGAAAAATCGTAAGACGGAGAGAGAATTTTTTGTGATAGGTAAAAAATGTTAAACTCGCATCAGGAGACGTGACCTGATAGAAAATTCGTAAGACGGAGCTCGCGTCAGGACACGTGACCTGATCGAAAATTCGTAAGACGGAGGGAGAGTAGACCGCATTCCAAAATATCAAAAATGTACAACGTTAATTTTCAAGTTTTCACTTCTGCCGTCACTCCCGGAGTGCAACCCGTTTTTTTTCCATCAGAATTTTCGCGATTCAGGATTTGTGTCCGGTTTTTGGAAATAGGCTCGCCCCTTATTACATGGGACTTAAACATAACTGGCGAAATGTGAGTGTAAGTACTATAGGTTACACATCTGCCTAACCCATCGGGGATGACAAGAGTGATGTTCTGTTTATGTAAAAGGGACTCTAGCAAAAATAACATAAATTATTTTCCTCGAAGCTTTTTTATCAAACTCCGCCAAATCTTTTATCATAGACAAGATCAATAACAAATAGGTAGCCTCGAGCAGAAAACAAAAAAAAAACATTCACCTTTGAATTTGGACCGTCGTAAATCTCTAGGGCCCTTGGCTGTTTGCTGGATTCTATGATAGCACCAATTTCAATTTGTGCAGTCCCATTTTTATAACAAAAGCCTGATATTACCTTACTACGACCGCTCGTAAAAAGAGTATAAAGGCTCTCGCTATCCTTTTAGACATTTTAGGACTTTCTTACATAATGTTTAGGGTATGATTTCACATAAAAAAATAGGGCGTAATGGTGGCCAGCCAGAAGAGCGGAAGTAAACAGGACTCCTTTGCATTTATTTTTATGTAAAAAAAACGTCTACCATTATGTTTCTACGCGAATGCTTATTTTGCAAATAAAGAGCTTCAGGCAATGAATATAAAAAGGAGTATTCATTGTGTAGAGGATAGGTTCTTTTTGTTTCAAAAGTACGGCTCGTAAAGAAAGAAAGAAAGCAAATACATTTATTTAGCACAGATTAAAAGACACACAATACACCAGGAGGCCAATTCTCGTAATTTAAAACGTTCAAAATCTAGTCGCAGTGTCATCTCGGCGGCAAACAAATGTCAAAAACTTGTCAAAATGTAGGGAAATTAGAGGTATTTTTGACAGATTGAGACTGAGATCAGACTGAGAACGTTGTTAAAATTACGAGAATTGCCCCTCAGATACAAAAACATAGTAGTAGGTACATTTTATCATTCGCCACCAGCCATACAGGAAACATGTTTAACCAGCGGCCGGTAGGTAGGTATAGCACTTTTCTATGTAACAGATTTTTTTTTTATTTGATATTTACGAAAAATTTCTACGCCGGGCTTAGAGGGTCTAAAATCATTTATGCTGAATTCATGGTTATAGTTTGCGTGCTGGTAAAAACTTTTTCCTGTATACAATGCGATTTTAATCTTTACTAGGTAACTAATGGTCTGAAGAACAACTGGTTGTTAATATATATTTTCGTTATAAATCGATGGTATATTGATAGTTAGCAGTACTTAATTGAAACCTAACAAAACTGTTCATCTGGTGCTCCCTGCTAATTGGCAATCAACGACGCATCGCCCGCCACCCCAGACATAACTATACTGGAATGGACGGGCAACTGGCAATCATATTTTTTTTTTTTTGTTGTAAAATTGGAAAAGCTGGTCTAAACAATATGCTAGATGGGAAAAGAATTACTTTCAGAACAGCAATGATCAGTACAGACGTTCTCTGCGCAATGAAGATTTCAGATTTTGTCCTCAAACATTTTTCTTCATCGTAGTCGCATGTACCCGAACCCGTGTGGGTTCGGGTACATGCCCAATTTCAAATATGTAGGTACCAGTATATACAGTCCGGCCCTCGAAAGAATGCGTTCCTGACACCTGTCAGTGCGACAATTCTAATAGCTAATAAAAATCAAATTCGACAAACACGTATTCGTTTATATGAAACTGACAGGTTTCAAGAATGAATTCTCTCGTCGGCCGGACTATAATGCACTTTTTCTTCCTGGATATTTGTATATAAAAAAACTCATATGTATAAGGTATATAAGGTAGGTATATAAGGTAAAAGCTCCATACTCATCTGTGTTTATAGGTACTTAAGTGATTCAACGTTACCTGCAGCTGTTAAACATCCCACGGAGGCTCTTGTTTGAGTTGGGGAAAAGGACGAAACTAATTGTTACTTAGCTACCCTTGTATTACAGAATGGGGGGGAGCGTAGGAAGTTTCCTACCTAGGAGCACTTTAAACAAAGTAACACTCATCAAAAAGGGTTGCACCACTTGTGAGTATGGCTTGTTTAACTGAAAACAAAACTAAACGCATTCGTTGTTTGACTTATTTGGGACCTTTCAATCTTCATTAAAACTCACGACCCTGAGCTATGGAAAAGCCTATGGGAGGCTAAAGAGCCAAGCAATCTGAAGATTTCTGATGATTAGACTTCAGACATCTCCAGCACCCTACTTGCGTAATAAACTACTCGTATCAATCACAATCTGAATAATATTAAAGGCTAATCCATTGCTTCATATGTTCGAAAAATATTTCTGCTCAGCAACGTAAAACACGCAATATTTTTTTTTAAATTGAACTGTCAAGATGAAATACTGAACTATTATTATTGTGTTACGGAATTACCCCGCTGCACTCGCTTATTTGAAACCTTCCAATCTTTTAATTAATGTTTAACAGTTGATAAAAGTATAAACTACAACATTAACAAGTGGTGTACCACCTACTCATTAATTACGTAAAATAATAGGAGCGGACTACGTCAAACTGAGATTTTAATTGAAGAAAAACAAAACCGCAATTAAAACTGATTTTGTTCCAATAGCGTTAATTATTATTATCAATGCACGATAACACACATTAACAACATGTTTGTTTTAATTAAACGTACCTAAATAAGCTTTAAATATTGCAGGCGATGATTAGTAGCTAGTAGATTATTAATTATAATAAAAAATAGAAAAAATTGTGTGCTGAACCAAGTTCGTTATCAAAATAACGAACATCATTAGCCAGACTAACAAAAATATAATAATTATTGTAAGTATGTACTTTCTCCCATTAATGCTTTTTTTTTCTTAATTTAAAAAATCGCTAAATCGTTTTAGTCTAAACCTTCTCATGCTGCTCTATGCGTCAACCCTTGTTATACAGAATGTCCTAGTTCAGGGGTCGAGACCTCACTGATGTGACGTGTACCTACTGAAGTTTTGGAAATAAATTACTATTACTATGCTAATTAATTTGAAGTAGGTACCTCATCTGGGTGGTAGCAGCTGGATGAGAGTTGCCGAAAATCGAGTTGAATGGTGTGCAATAGGGGAGGCCTATGTCCAGCAGTGGACTGCTGTAGCCTCATTATGATGTTGGCCTCATATGCCTATATTAATTTCATTACATTTGATAACACATTTGTGTGTATAAATATGTAATGTGAAATATTTAGGCAAACAATATTTCAGCCCATTAATACAACCTTAGACCATAATTTTATTTTTTCCTTTGGTTTTATAAAATGCTAGCATTTAAGAACTCTAATTTAATTTAACTCGATGGAATTGGCGCTGTTAGCCGAGATACAGGTTCCTCCTAGTTCGGGTCCAGATGCTAAAACTTTTGTGTACTTTATTTGTTTTATCATAGCACTTAAACTGTAATGAAATTTAAGTACTGTTTTTATGAAATAAAGCTTACTATTATTATTATTATTTATTTTAATAAACTTATATTTCTGACGTATCTAGCAAATTTACAGCTCGGTGTTAGAACACAGCTGCATGTCCTGCGCCTGAGTGCGTACAGAAGTAACCACTGCAGCGCGCATACGCAGTGTGGCCTTAGCACACATACTGACCGCCTGTTTGTCATTATTACACATCATTTCATTGGCAAATACGTTTATTTCTATGTTTGCGTATAATTTGCCGATTACATAAATATTACGGTAAATGATTATGTGTAATGGGTAAATAATGAACTAATCTACAGGGATATTCTGCTTACTTTACCAAAAATATAAAACTGTATGAATTTGAAGATGCGTCTCGGTCCTTTGTCCCAAAACTACGTCCCAGTCACTTAAATTTTAAATATCTACCTCTAGAAATCTAGGCAAACTTAGTTAACTTTATTCTGGAGGCATTAATCTAGCTAGATCTAATAAATATTAATCAGAGAGTTCCGCTTCTTAATCTGGTATGATTCACTCATAGAATGTCAAATATTGTGACAAATACCATTATTTATATGCTAAGCATTTTTTGCATGATTAAATTATTATTCAAATCATTTGACATTTTAGTATCTAGTGATCTATGAATCACCGATAAGCCTTATTTGCAGGACTAATAAAAAGTTCGTTGACGTCTGTTAAGTGGGGACTTAGACATTTCACCTTTTAGCAACAAACGGCTTGTGAGTCGAATTGCACAAATTCACACACCCAAAACAAGCGTATGGTCACTTTTAAATAATATTAACTTTTTTTCCTAACTCCATTGCATAAAATTCTAAATGTGCCACTTCATGCGAGTCGCCTATAAAAAAATGTTATTTATAAGTGACGAGTTTTGTGCGAATCGACCAGTAAGCCAAACAATCACTTCACGTCATCTTCTCAATTAAGTAGGTTCCTCCATCTTTCTCGAAATCTCGTTTAAATAAACGGCTTCACCGACACACAACTACAAACAGC
The DNA here is from genome assembly GCA_947507525.1 of Apamea epomidion. Classification (NCBI taxonomy): domain Eukaryota; kingdom Metazoa; phylum Arthropoda; class Insecta; order Lepidoptera; family Noctuidae; genus Apamea; species Apamea epomidion. The sequence goes on along the minus strand of OX382226.1, from coordinate 7,996,545 downwards.
TTCGGTAGATAATTTCGCCATAATTCGGAATCACGATCGTACGTGTTCGGGCCCCAATTACCCTTCCTGTGATAAATTATCTCGCACGTGTCATTAATTACAATTGTTTTGAGAATATGCTTATTCTTGCTACGGTTCACTTTCATTAATATTTTTGCCAAATTAGTTTTTTGGGGCTGCGTCATCATGTCAGAATATTTGTTTTGTAGACGCTCCGATTCGTTTAATGTTAATCGTCTTTTTATCGAGCACATCTTCAAATTGAGGTATTATTAGTATTGTAATCAAAAACTGAATCTAAGTTAAATAAAAAACAGCACGTTTTTTAACGGTTGGAAAACCCGAGCAACTTATTTGCGAACTCTACATTGTATCCTGCACATGCATGTTAATTAGTTCATTTTTATACTAATTGTTTCATAAAACAATATGATTTGATCAACCCACACTACAAAACGTTTACCTACACACTCATTAAGTTAAAAAACAATGACTACTGTGTAATGAGATAATAAAACTGCTAAAATAGAGCGGTGCATGTGTGGGAGTGTTGTCTGTGGGCCCTATTACGTCAATGAAATAATTACGCGTTCCACGAACAGGCGATACGATCCACATCTCGATGTAATCGGTCAGCTTTTCCTGTCACGCTCCCGGTAATCGTCTACAATTAACATCTAGTTGCACGTTTTTTTCTATAGGTACCGCTTACAGATTCATTTACATTGATAAAACGTGAATGTCAATGTCAAGCACATATTTTTTTTATGGTGCAGTATTTATTAGGCTGTGGAAATAGAGTTATTTAGTTATTTATTAGGCTGTGGAAATAGAGTTATTTAGTTATTTATTAGGCTGTGGAAATAGAGTTATTTAGTTATTTATTAGGCTGTGGAAATAGAGTTATTTAGTTATTTATTAGGCTGTGGAAATAGAGTTATTTAGTTTTTACTATCAAAAGCAATTTGAATCAAGATTATTGTCAACGCAATTGCACAGTGATTGCGTTTATTTTAAGACTGAATCACGATTGTTATGCGAAGTCACATAATTTTCTGACAATGCCTTATTCAAGTATCAGAAATATCGGTCATGAACACACCACACGATTTTAATTAAAGCTGCAGCGATTTTTCTTGTTTTTTACCTCAAGATGCTTCGTTAATAAAAATCAAATTACAGCCAAATCTAATTCACACAGTTTCGATAAAATTCATAAATCACTTTTATTAACACTTAATTAAAACGTTGATCAGAGCGGCGCCTGCGCAACAAACACAAAGTCACAAAAAGAAAAAAAAAAAAGCAAGTTCATTAGGTGCATTCGCACGGTGGCCTACAGGTATGCAAAAATATAAAAAAAAAAACAATAACAAAAAAGTTGAAATGTGGCTAATTTACATAAAATTCCTTTGGGTGAGTTATCTTAATGCTGGGTTCTGCGGCGTGCCTCGAGGTGTCAGATTGTGTGTGTTGTGAAATATGCGGCGCGCCTGACAAGGGTTGTTTTAATTTAATTCAAAGGATAAGCCGCCGCCGCCGTTGCTCGAGTATCGTATATAAATCGTTCGCAGATAATGACGAGTGATAATTCACGCGCGAACTTGGCTCACTCTACCGTTGCCGTCTTCATATTGGGAGCAATCTGTGAGCTAATTATTTTTGCAATAATTGATGTTGGGTTTAACCGAATTAAATAGTTAAATGTTTATTATCAAGTAGACTTTAAATTTTATTAGCAATCAAATGAAAATAGGGTTATCTTTTGTTATCCTTCAATTGTAACGTCAAAGAGCACTTGCGACACTACTAGTAAAACAAATAAAACAGCATTATCATCATAATCAGCTTATGATGTTCCCACTGCTGGGACACAGGCCTCCTCTGGGTGATGGGAAGTTGGCCGTAATCCACCACGCGGGCCCAGTGCGGTTGGTAGATGTCACATGTCTTCGATTTTTTATTCTAGGACATGCCGGTTTCCTCACGATGTTTTCCTTCACCGTTTTGAGAGCAGTAGTGATGGAATAATTTACACAAAGTAAAGCGCAAGTGTGGGTTCGAACCTACGACCTAGAACTCGGAAGTCGCGACTGTTACCACTTGGCCACCACTGCTCTTACAAAAGAGTATTATATCAACAATGAATGTAACGTCACACTACATTATTACACAAACAAGTATCTAACTATTGTGCCTATCCACCTATGAAATACACAACAATAAAATTCAAACGAACAACAACACTGGACGCAATAAAGACGGTTTTAAAATTTTATGCCACCGTTATTTCATACTCTGAAACTTTTAGAAAGAGTTATCAGAGAGGTGTGATGACAGACATGAAGCCGGGGTCATTGCCCTGCCGTCCGGCGAGCCCGAAAGTGCCCTTCACTTGCCCTAAACAAACCCCACTTACATATTTATGTAGGTAACTAAATCAAGTCTGGGTAAGAAATTACCTTTGGCAAATATATGAGAACTGGGCTGTGATTGTGTCAACTTTGTGAGAAATATTTTATTACATTTACATATTTGACGAATCCGTACCGAAGGACTAAAAAGTTTTTGCTTGCTTGGAGAGAACAAAGACTTTGGCTGAAGTAATGACTTAGGTCGGTACATCATATGAGTACCAATGGTATGGTTTTATGAGCCGTTGGTCCTTTTTTTTTTTTGAGGATGGGAAATCATCAAATGACCCCTCCCGATCTGGGTAGAGTGGAAGGGAGTGTCAGACTCTTACTGACTAAAACCCACCCGTGTTCCTTCCTTAGCCCTTTATGTTCCGGGGCAGCGGTAACCCTTTCGGACGATCCCGCTACTTTCGGACGATCCCGCTACAGCCGTTGGTCCTGCGCCTGATCTCTCTCCGGTCGTGTCAGATTGCCGTCCCATTGGACTATTATAGTGAGGGAAGAGTGAGTACACCTGTGTCCGCGCAGACACTTGTGCACACTATAATATATCTACCGCGGCGATGGCTAGTCTCCGCAGAGATTGGCCGCCATGGCCGAAAATATTAATTGAAAATCTCTAAAGAATTGCTGGAAAGACCTTGAGAGTATCAAACAGGACAATTATTACAAAGATGTCCCGGTAAATTGGACCAGGAAATTCAAAAAATATGCTGAGTGGCCTATTATGACATTTATTGTACATTATTTTTATTATGTATACGTAGTTTATTTAACAGTAATAAGTATCAAATTATGTTTTTGTCAAAAGATATTACGCCTTTATCTGTTAATTTAATTCAATATTTTACGCCCCGCAGTGTAGTAAGCTGTGAAATGACACCTCTTAACCATTTATGGGAACTTATAATTATCAGATACTCATTAAAACCTTAATGACCTGCCGATTGGTGTTTCCCACCCACCCACTGACTTCCAAGTGGAAAATGATAGTCCAGGTCAAAAGTCAGGCTCATTAAATTCGAAAAACTCAGAACTAATATTAATTTCATCGGTGTCTTAAAAATGTTATCAAAAATAAAATCTCTAGACGTTTTTAATGAAGTAATTAGCATAAAGCGATTGCCAGAATGATCTCAAGGGTTTAATACTTTAATTATTATCGCAGTGGGTGCGATGATTAAGGCGAATTACTGAGGCCAGTGCACTGGCGTGGGTGGTACCTAATACGTGCTGATGAGTGCATCTAATGTGCATTAAACAGTCTGGCAGTCTTTATAAAGATGTCTTGCCTTGTGCAATACTTCGGGTTGATTTCCATTCGAAAACGACGCGGGAATTGCGATGATTGGTAATATTTAAAGATGGAATATTTATGAAACAAATGACGTCTCATTTTATGGAGTATGTTATTGACAGTGTTATGCTTGCCAGCAATGATAATATAAGTTAAAAGGAGTAGATAGGTTACCTACCCAACATTCGATCTACAAACACGGCGGGCCTTCAGAATTAACGGAGCGTTAGCCTCACAAAAGTGACCACCTCTAGAAACGAGACAAAGCGACTTTGCGGCAAAAACCTGTCTCTTTTCGGCGCGCCTGAATAAGAAAATTCAATTTTGACAAATTGTCAAATTCAGAATGCTAGAAAGAGATAATTACTGGCCGCAAATTCGCGTCGTCTCTCTTGTACTTTTCGGTCTGTATTCACTGCACAACAAAACGTTTGGTCCATTCTCTATGTCTATTCTATTAGATGACAGGTGGAAGTAGAACGGAATACGGTAATTATCGGGAGCGGAAAGACAAGACGATATGTATAACTAGGGTAATTAGCCAAGTTTTGACGTACCCCTTGCACGTGCGAGTGGAGCGTACTTAACCTAACTACCTCTAATTTCATTGCTTGCCAGTGTTGCCAACCAATTTGGGGATAACAGGCGTATTGAACACGACAGACAGAATTGTGATGATTGCTTTCGATCTTAAAACGGTCCTATTTTAGGCAGCTTCGTAAACGGTTTAGAATGCCTAGTTAAATACAAAGTCTTAAAATATTAAAGTCCTATGTAGGTACTAGATACTTGAATATTCATAAATTAAAGGATTGAATATTTATACTCTACCTACTGGGTACTAGATTTAAAGCTTATTCACAGTTGAAATAACTTAAATGTGTTAAAATAATATTTAGGTACTTTTCTCGTCAAAGGGGTTTAGGTAATTGTAAAAACGTTCGATAATACCGAATAAGTAATAGGCCTCCAGACCGAATTTCGGCCATGGCAGTCAATCTCAAGGGAGATATTATAGTGCACTAGTGTCTGTGCAGACACAGGTGCACTCTCTCTTCCACTCACTCTCATAGTCCAATGGGACGGCAATCCGACACGACCAGAAAGAAATCAAGCGCAGGACCAACGGCTTAATGTGCTTTCCGAATAAGTGTACGAAATACAACAAAAATTTCTTAACCATCATCTGCCTAGCCTTTTCCCAACTTTTTTGGGGTCAGCTTCCAGTCCAACCAGGTGCAGCTGAATACCAGTATTTTACATGGAGCTACTGCCTATTTGACCTCCATAACCCAGTTACTGGGTAAAAGGATACCCCTGTTGTCAGACTTTCGGGCTTCTCACTACCCGAAACGACTGTCAAAGATACGAATAACAGCCGAGACCAACGGCTTAACGTGCTTTCCGAGGTAAGGAGGGTCTCGGTATGCAAAGATGGTCACCCATCCACGGACCAACCACGCCAAGCGTAGCTTAACCTGATCAATCGACCCGTGCGAATGTTATTACTTAGCCACGGGCCCCTGCCAACAAATAATTTCCTATTAGATTCGACAGTTAACAACAAATCTAAAGCTCAAAGGACCAACAGATTAGACTTATAAGTCCATCTACTTCAGCACAGCACATGTAGCTTTAAAAACACTGACACATTTACAGGACACACGGCTTATTTTGTAACCCCTCGACCACAGTTTCGTAAACCTGTCTCGGAACTTGCAACTATAGTAGTCAAACAGCAATATAACTACAAGATGAAAGCATGACGCGTCACTTCGTAGCCTAGACCCGTTGACACTTTAACAACGTGTACCGTGCACAAAGACAAGTGTGAGTTATTAACATAAAACCGCTTACAAAGTAACCCTTGCTGCTACGTTTATTTTAACATCTTCGCAGCATCCGCTGTAACCTGAAACGTTTCATAAGGTAGCCCTAAACTTGTTTTATAGCGAAATAGCCGCGCCCCTCGGTTTCACCCGCATAAGTTTCGATCCCGTGGGAATATCAGGATAAAAGTATCATATGTGCTAACCCAGGTCATGGTCTACCCATACGCCAAAATTCATCCAAATCCGTTTAGCCGTTTTAGCGTGAAAGCGTAACAAACAAACATACAAACAATCAAATCTTTTTATAATACATAATTAGTTTAGATGTACCTGTATGAATGAATGCTACTATAGTAGTCGGTATTAGACTTGCATAATTTTATAGCAAAGATAATATAATTAAACGTTTTTAAAGATACTATTAGAGTAAACAAGCAAATTGTGTATTTGTAGGTGAAAGTATAACATGCTTATCAGTAATTTATTATCATCATAAAACGTTAACCGCAAAATCCTAAACAGAAGGGCACCCTCACTGCTTTGAAGAACAAACGGTGCGAAATTGTCATGATCACAACGCGCGACACGAAATTGATGATAAAAACACGGGAAAATGAGGGAGCCCATCCCCCTGACACCTTTTATAACATTACGCAAAGAAAGAGGGTGACTTATTCTTTGCACAGACAGAATTGCTCTAGTGAAATTAATAAAATCACTGTTTTACGAGACGGCCGGAGCATGGTAATGAGAACCAACCCTCCAGCCCTCGCCTCGTTGTCCTCGTACTTTGTCAGAGGGCGGCACGTACAGTAGCCGACTTTAAGACTTCCCTGAAAGGCAATTTATTTAAACTTCAAATGAAGAAAGGTTAGAAATGAACTTTTTTTATACAAAATGAGTAAATAAACATGAACTTCTTTTATTCAAAGTTGTAAATTATCCTCAACCAAGCCTCGCTTAGATAACGTTTAAATATTCGCATAAAATCCGATGGCAAAGCTTAATATTCTAAGATTTATAGTGTTGTTCACTTTAGGATGTCGCTCGCAAGATTATATAGTAGCAATATACTGTATGGTCTTTACAATCTCATCATATTTGCCACTCCTTGTAGCATTAAACGCGGTAACTTTGAATACAGTCCGCAGTAACGTGATGCAACAGCCCAGGAACAGTCGACCGAGGTGGGCCGGCTATCAAACTAACGGCGATACGAGAGGCGATTTAGAAAATAAATACACCATTTTATTATTATATTATCTCAAATATGCCAATGACTACAATAGAATAACAATATATTATTATGTGTAAGATCGCTCAACATGTTTATAAATCGATAGTTTTAGATAGATTTTGGGTCTCAAAAAATTTGGTATAGTGGGTGTTTAGATAATGTAAATTCTCTACGAATAGTTTCTTTTAACAATTCACATATATTCGTGAGTGAAGGAGTGAACGATTGCCGCAATAAATATCGCGCGACTATCCAGCCACCAACAATGTTGATTAAGCAACTATTTCCTTCGAGAAATACTAACTGTGAACTCGAACAATTTTCTCTGGAAAGCGCTAATTGTTAAAGAAACTTTCGAAGATTGGAATCTTATATTAGATCGCGACTGTTCCTATAATTCATGCCTAAGTAGGTAAGATGTTTATAACTAGCAATCAAAACTCAAAATCAAAAGTCATTTATTCAAATGAGGCTGAGAATCAGCATTTTTCGAACGTCAAAATTACAAAAGACAGTCCCCCAAAAACGCCCGCACTTCACCACTTCCTAGTGCTATCGCTGGGAACAAGAAGTGGCGCAACAAACTCCCCAGCAGAATCTCGGATAGTTTGATAAACTGTAAATAGAACACTCTGAATCCCCAAACATCTATTGGTTTAGTCTGATTGAAAATGTCCATAGAACGACGAACATTCGAACGCCCTTCTCTGCCTGTTAAGACCAAACTGACTTACGGCGTCAAACATTCAAGAAACTCAAAATAATAGTGCAATATAGCCAACAAGGCATCCTTTGTAATATTGCCAAAGATTACCTACGGTCGGTAAAATAATTGCGCTAGTAAAATTTCATATCGGTCCGTAGCACTTAAATGATGGGGAGTGCCGACTGCCGACAGACGGAGGATGGTGGAGTGATGGCCACTGAGTCATCGCCACGACCTCACTGTTCAAACCATCTGGTCATTGGTCGTCGACCCTGTCTAGCAAATTCGCGATTCATTAGAACATCGACAAGTTTTATTGCAAATTACTGTGTAAGACGCAAATAAAAATATGTAGAGCATCCGGTTTTTTTATTAAGATTACGTTCTTGATAGTTTCTTTGTAATAGTTCATTGAGCTTTTTAATTCTATTAAGCTCTCCAAAAAATGAGTGTCTAGTTGATTTTTCAGCTTAATACTTGCAAGTCACCAACAAATCAATCAATCACAAATTCACACAGACTATCGCCACAGCAACATTTCAATACATATCGATTTAATAAGCCAACGCCAACTCAGTTCATAAATAACACATTAAATAAATAACTTGACATTATTATAGTGTGGTCAAATACATAAATAACCCTAAAATGCTGGGCTTGCATGTCGAATATCCCGTCCGTTGGCAACACGGTGTGCCGCTACTAACCCATATCGCAAGAAACGAATTTGTGAGTAACTAGCTCTTTCCTGTGCCGTCGCTCGCATTAACTCGTTGACTATGAAGCTATGACGAGGGTGACCTTCCTTCATGCCTATTATGTAACCCAATGGCGCATTATGGACAGTCATGGTTATCAGATAGCATTTTATGTGACATCAAAATAAAGCCTAATTTGATGCACAAAGGGTTTTTGTTTTCGTTCTTTTAAAAATGCTGAGTACTTCCATGACAAAATACCGACAACGTAATTTTGACGCGGTACAGTTTTCCAAAAAACTGAACATTAAACTCATCAAACCCGGTTCCATGTTCATTAATGTAAAAGTTTTACAGCTAAACAGCCATTATTATAGTTTCCGCGATAAAAAGTAGTTGTAAATGTATATAGCGAGTTATTACGTTGTTTGCTCGTAATAGTCGTAATATCGGCCACAAAGGAATGTGGAAGCATTGTTGTAAACTAGTAAAGCCGTGCAGATAAGTGCTTTTTAATATAAGGGAAACATTTGCAAAAAATTAAGAAGGAATATCTTTCCAACTTTTGCAAAATAGAGAGCGATTGAAATGAAACTACTTCGCTAGATTACTTTGAGAGTTTAACTCTACATAACATTAAATCTCGGTACTTTGAACTGCAATTAAGGGGTTAATAAAAAGTGATTTAAAAACTGAGGTTTCATTCGTTTATCCGGTTAATGCAAACACAATTGCGAAATGTTTAGCCAGTGTAGCGAACTAACACTGCGAATGCAGATGAGTTCACAGCGGGTTCAACACTCGCGCTGGTGACATTAGTTGGAAACTTTCGAAGTAAGTACAGCTGTGGAACAAAGCAGCAAATTAAATCAATACACCGCTCTACTTTTGTCTATATCATAACTACATGACAACGGATAGGACAAACATTAAAATCTAACTATAAAGCGTACAAAGCAAGCGTTAAAAACCGTTATTAAAACGGAAGAAAGAAATTGGTTAAGTGTTCAGAACTCCTTTCATTGGAAGGCCTTGTAAGTGAATAAGAATGCCTTATATAAACTTCATTGTTTTCCCTAAATCTCGACAACCCTTACAAGAAATAAGGTTCCAGGCAAATCTTATAAGGAATGACTTACTCATCGTTACGTGTCGGTGACACGTGTGTAGATATGTCCTCGCCTTAAATCGCACGGGCCGAGGTAGCGTGTCCACTTGATTGGACTATTATCCGTTTAGCAACACGGAAAGGCGTCGGACGGCTTGATGATTTTATTATTGTACTCGTAAAGGAATTTCTTTTTCAACGTGACTGAGAAATTTTTCCTTAAATGCCAGAACTAAGACGTGTCAGTGCCCTAAATGAAAAAATGGTGTACATTTGCAAAAATAGAAAGGAATGAAAAAAACAAGACCCTAAATATATTTTCCATTTGCAAATACACGATAAAACTCCGCATCTTCAAGTTATTTGTAAGCTTCACATAACATACGAAGGAGGACACTCCGTTCTTTACAAGCGACTTGCACGTAGAATTCTGAACAAGCAAAATGTCAACGTTTAAGACCCGGGAGCCACAGCGAAGTTACAAAATACATTTGTTAGAGGACAGTTGCAGTCACTGACATCAATTGTGTGTATGGATGTTGTATGAAAGGTCACTCGGGGAATGCAACACAATACACATTTCGCAACTCACTGCACGTACAAACTGCCACTAAAATTTATCACAGTACTTACGGAACACCGAATTGAATAATGCTAATTCTAACTTGGATAATGACGAACTTTATCTCTGCTCTGAATCTTATCAAGTTGGGAGCAAAGCAAGTACCGGTTAACAGGCACTTGTGGTTGAGTTAAGTTAATATTGATTTCTATTGATTAGATAAACTGTATACCACTACCATTTTTAGCATATTATAATAATATGTACTTATCTTAAAGATTTTTAACTGACTTGTTCAAAAAGGGGGAAGTTCATAGTACGACTGTATATAGCCTACTAAACGCGAAAGTTTGTAAGAATGGATGGATGTTTGTTACAGTTTCACGCAAAAACTACTAAACGGATTTTGATGAAACATTACAGTAATATAGCTTATACATTAGAATAACACATAGGATTTTTTCATCTCGATATTCCCACGGAATCGACACTTATGCGGGTGTAACCGCGGGATGTGGCTAGTAATATTACAAAAGCGAAAGTTTGTGAGGATGGATGTTTGTTACTCTTTCACACAAAAAGTACTAAACGGATTTGTATGAAATTTAGCACACAGATAGTTTATAACCTGGTTTAACACATAGGATACTTTTCATCCCGGCAGTACGTTCCCGTAAGATAATTTTCGACCCCCACGCGGGCGAAGCCGCTGGCAAAAGCTAGTGTATGTATATTTTTCTATTACTTTATCATGTATGAGAAACTAAACTCAATTTATGACTATTCAAAATGTTATTATATTCAATAAAATCAGTCACACATACTTACAGCCACGTAATCCTCATGGTTCTAGCTTGTTTGACACGCGTATTATTAATTAAAACATTGTAAGCGCGTACAATTCAATGCCAGCCCTACATTGTAGGGTATGTTAACATAAGCATTGTTTCAAAACACGGTGACTAGTCAATGAATACTTACGCTAGCGATAATGAGGATTAGAAACAACTGTATCGTGTATCAACGGATGACGCACTTCAATAGCGTATCGGATTACACGTCCAATTATATTAATTTATAACTTCAACACGAGCTTCATTAAGGTACTTTATTAGGTATGATACAAGGTAGTTTATTTTAAAAACAATAATAACAACAGCTTTGTTCTGTAAAAATCTCACCGTGAAAACTTAGGTGACGTGAATTTGAAGTGAGCTGTCATTCCACCTGATGCTAGGTATTGACACTAATGACAGCTCACTTCACCAGTGAAATTTTTACTTGAAGAAGGCGTGATATTATTATGTACATAATAAATATTCACCCCATCACGTTAGACTATGACCTCAAGGAAAAGCTGACTCAGCCGATTTCGTTCGGAAAATAATGGGGCTCAGGTATACCAAAAATTCAGAGTCACCGAACTACATTTGCCAACCAGCGCTTAGGTGTCTCGTATAGGGTCGTTATGCTGAGCGATGCCCGTTTTGCGTGGATGTGACGCATACCTATTTTCCCCAATTTGTTCTTTTTTGTGTTTGTGTTCTTTCTCTGCGTCATGTTTACCGGAAATAACACTATTTTCTTTACTTCTTATTTGCCTTCAGAACAAAGATGGGAGTAGAAGATTACCTGCCAATTCACCATGTGACAAAACATTTTATATATATACATTATGAAATCAGTGTTTACTATTCAGTATATGATATACAATGGTTAGTAGTACATGTTGCTCTACACGTGTTGTATAATATGGCGACTAATGTCTACTAAAAACAAAATCCTGCTATCGCAAAGCATTTGCCAAGCCAATAGAGACATCTATAAAAAATATAAATAAAGTCATTTTGTTTCGGACAACTAAGAATTCTTAGTAACAACAGGTTTGCACTTAAAACACTATTGTTTGCTAAAGAATAAATATATTATAATATATTTATTCTTTAGCAAACAACTATAATAAATTGATAGTAACTTAAACTAAAGAATAATAAATAATATAATCTATGCAGTGCTTCTGAAGTAGTAAAATTTTTTGATAAACACAAAAATGCTGGATTTATTTTCCATGACTATCGATTTTCTGTTCGAAGGACAAGAGGCTGTCCGGTCCACAGAACCAGTCCTCCTTCCTCGCTATTCTTTTCTCGTCATATTTGTTGACGTCACAGCACTTTTCTATCCGATCTACTCCAAGTCAATACTCATTGTGCGGACCCCATTGTGTGTCCATTCCTTCGTGATATTTCAGAAAATCTCTCTTGTGTTGAATTTTATATGACAAGCCATTTTTGAGCGAAAAGATGACAACTTTTATCTTTCACGTTGATCTATTTGGCGTTTTCGTCTTCACTTTCTTTTAGGTAAGTATATTTGAATGTTTTTAGAAGGAACAATAAATAGATATTACAAACGGTTTCTTGTAGCGACTTCAAAGCATTCAGTCCACTGTGAGGTATTGGCGAGGTTCCATCACCACGCGACCTATTCTCGCAAAAGGTCAGTGCGACTCAACATTTGAGTGTGACGTGATGAGAGTTCCGGAATATTAGGGACGACGTTTATTTAATGTATGAGTTTAATTTAGATTATTTATTACGATAGGCCTGAATGGAGGACTAAAACAAACTGAGTGTGACTGCAGTTCGTTCAGAATGTATTTCTATGAAATACCTTCCGTAGCTAGCGAAACGTCGTCTGCCACGTATTTCATAGAAATACGTAGAAACCAGTAGTGTCACGGCGACATGTTGCCTGCTGCTGCCTGCAGTCGGCTACGGAATTGTACCTTTAGAAATTTAGAATTTTTGTCTAGAACTTCAGTCCCAGACTATAATTTTATGCCAGTGAAACATGACATCGTCGTCAATATGATGCTCCATGTTACCTTAACCACTGCAGATGGTAGAAGTTCCAGTATTCAGGTACAATAAGCATAAACTTTAATTGTGAGGAATGTGGAATAGTCGAGGACTTACAACATTTATTGATGGAATGTGTCCAAGACGAGTCCAGTAGAATTAACTTAGTAAGGTCCCTGACTTTGAACAGAACTGATGTAGGCATGTTCCATACAATTCTATCCCAACCAAATGGCGACGATGCGAAGGGTGTGTTCAAATTCATGGCTCACGTCTTGTGAAAGTAGAATAGGGAATTTCCTAAAAAATTCTAATTAGTCCGTTTTCTATAAGGAATTTCTTAGTAGCAGCACGGAAGCAGGACTTTAAGGAACCGGCTTTATTCAAAAGTGATTGACTCCTTTATTTTTGAATGAAATTTTATTTTGTTACGAACATAGCATTTTCCAACCCATAGATTTATGTGATGTGTCGTATTTTAACGTTGCATTCATTATGTCACGAAAAAATCGCAATTGAAAGTTGCCAAGGGTTGACATATTGGTGCTAGTGACTGTACTATAGTTACACCTCTGCGCAACCCTTCAGGGAATACAGACAAAATACTATGTTATGTGTTTTAAGTTTCTACAAATTACGGTTGTTTTAAGAAAGAAAGAAAAAGTATTTATTGTGACTCGTACAGGAGGATCACAAACTAAATTATACCCAATCATTAAAAAAATAAAAATTATTTAAATTAGAAAGTAAAAAAAAAAACAGGAAGTCCTTTACGAGGTCAAAAGATCTCAGCATGATGCTGCGACATTTAAAAAATAGATGTCGCAGCGCTGGTGGCTGGTGGTGGTTTTAGCGGACATAATGCTGTCCCTGCGTGTCCAATGTTCTTACAACATCTCCTAATCGTGTTTCCTACCCGGACTTCACTTAAACTCGTACCAGCACTTACTATTCGCTGAGTTATTTATGACATGATAATACAACCGGCCACTGATTCGATTAAATCATAAATTAGACTATCGACGATCTGCCGCAATAAAGTGCAAATTGGATCTAATCGATAAATAGGCGTTACGCTCTATAGAACCAGATATTTCTATTACAGTGCAAATTAATACATTGAATACCAGTCCAGCAAGATGTCGAAACTGCGAAATTTCGAAACTACCTACACCTTCAGCCCTTATCTTGGTATCGCGATCACTTAAGGGGGAAGCGCTAAGGTAGCCCGCGAAATACAAATTTTCTAACGTTTTTTGTAATTTGCAGGTCACTGTCAGGTTGATCAAAATATGATTCGCGGTGGTAACAAATGTGTGTTTCCAGAATTACAATCATCAATACAACCTGAAATGTCATGATTTCACGAAATAGGCATTAGTATAAGGTAATTTGAACTTAGAGACTTGTGTTGATGATTTTTATTCTATAAATACATATTTCATACGGTCAGGAATCTAATATCTATTTTAATTAACATACAACATGACACTGATCTGCGAATCGCTAAAAACGTAAGAAAATTTTAATTTCGCAAACTACCCTGACGCTTTCACCTTAAGCACGAAAAAAGGCGTATTTACACAGTGTTCAGAATTTCTGCAATGTATCGGTGTACAGTGGGTGGCACCAATCACTTAACGTCACTTCACCACATTATTAGTCGCTTCGCCCACTATTTTCATATAAATAAACATCTTATTAACGCGAACCGAAAGTTGACCTCACTAAACGAAGCCCAAACTAAGTAATCTGACCGTACAAGGCATGCGTAGGCGCATGTCACGTGGGTGTCCGAATGCGGCAACTAAGCCCCGTATCACGGCCACAGGTAGGTACATCCGACAGGTATCGCGCAATCATAAAAAAGCTTTCGCGTTTTTCAATCATAAAAAACATTGCTATACAATTATCTACGTCCTAATTATTATTTATTATATTTACATAATTTAAAAAGCTAACACAAAAAACATACAAGACGTATATAAAAAGGTGGGAAAATAATCAAAGGGCATCAAAAAATTGACTGTCGATAGGAAACGTAATTACAAGAGACTGGTAGCATTGCCTCGTTGTATGGCAATGCTGATACTTTGACCAAAAAATAGGCCAGCCCTCTGGTCACATTTTGATAAACCTATACAGGGTGGCACAGACATCGAGGCGCAAACTGTAACCATGAATTCAGCACATGATTCTGGATAAAAAACCGGCTGTTTCATAGAAAAGTGCGCGGTCAAAATGCAGCAGCAACAATTATTTTTTTTAACAACCTACGGCAAATTTCAATGCAGGTTTCAGAATCATGTACTGAATCCAGGTTGCACGTCGATGTCCCTGCCATCCTGAATTTTTCCCACGACGGTACTCGCTTGGATTTCAAAATAAATGGATAGCTGAGATACGACTTATCAGATTTGCTTGAAGAAAATCTCAAGACTTTCCTTTATTTTATAACATCATAATATTTTTATTCTAAAGCAAAGTTCGTGAAAACAGACAAAAGTCCTAAAAGTCTGGCTTTTAGTTTGAATTAAATCATAAAATGTGTCGATATCAAATCGGAAAATCATATTTTACAGACAGACACAGCGTTGCTACATAAAGTTAATTATTCGGCGATAATAATCAACTGCGCCAAAACTTTAATGTATTCGGATACTAATTGAGACCGGTGAAGTGGGCGGGCGGAGTGTGCCTAAATAGCAAAGTCAACACAAGCGAGATTATAACAACTGATCAGCTGTCGGATACTCGGATATTGTCGATACCATAGCCAGATATTAAATTTTAATTCACCAATAGATTTATACTAACAGAAATGGATATATTTCCATTTAAGTGGCTCATAAATTTATATCAAAACGGTTCAGCGTTAAATAAATTTACTTTAATCTTAATTGTAGTGTTATTCCATTTGTTCAAGTCCCAGAGAGTTTAGGAAACGGTGCTATAAATTATTATTCGTCAAACAAAAGAAGCACTTCAGACTAAAAAAGCTTGGAAAAACAGTTGAAAATCGCCTGAGAGCTCAAGTCCTACCTACTGTCGCATTGTTCATTTCTTTAGATCAGAGCTAAAGATTTCCAACGAGCTGAGGGGTAATTGCGTACTGCCAGGGTCGCGGGTTGCTCGAAAGAGTTACCGTGGCCCGTGTTCCTTCAGGAAACTGAAGGAGGTGGATTTTAGTCAGTTAAAGTCTGACGTCTCCCTCTCCCTCCCGCTCCGCCCAGAGCGGGAGAAGTTATTTGATGATTTCCCATTCAAAAAAAGCGGGTAAATTATTGATGTTCCGTAATTTATATAGTGTACAATTGTACATAATAGAGAGCATTATATTCTATTCTAATTGCGTAACACACTATCAGTAGTAATGGCTTTCATTTTGACAATTCAACAACATTCATTGCGTTATTTACATTGTTGAGCAGACAATTTTTTCTAACATAGGTTTGAAGAAATTGATTATCAATATCCTTCAACATGATTCAGATTGAGGTTGATAGTGGGTTACGCCATTAGAGTGCTGAACTCAACATGTACCTACAAGCGGCCTTACCTAGCCATAACTCTAAACGAATCCAGAATCATTAATATGTATTATCTGCATCATAAGAAGCAGCATACATTAAGAAACCCTTCGCATCGTAAAACTGGACGCACTTACAAATAGTAAGTCGTAACGTTAACGCGATCGTTAAAAATGTACATTAATTGCAGTTAGTCAAGTTGGTGAATAACTATCGATTTTCGTAACAGGGTCATTTTGCTGTGACAGATATATTGCGACATTCACCAATACATACACTTTTCTCACGTTACATAAGTTTACAAGGACTTCAGACTGCTGCCATAAATCTACTGGACACTGTTGGTTTTGTAAGTCAAATTCAGTTTTAAACCTACTAAGTTCATGTTAGATTTATAGAGGAACAGTTCTCTAAAAGTCCATAAAATGGAATTTACTGTCATAGTTTTACTATTTGGAAAAGTGTGATATCCATCTTCTGCCCACTCCATCGTGGCGTGTCAAGTTGTTCTACTATTGATAAATATATCTTACAATTGTCAGCCGATTCTTGTGTAGATTAGCCATATAAATTACCTGTAAAAGAAAAAAAAACATCGTTAATAATAAAGTCAAACGTTCATCAACAAAATAAAAAATGTAATCAAGACCTCATTTGCATAAACCCGAATCCCGTGAGAAAAGTTCGTGAATTTCTAAAACGTAAACTGCCGACTAAAAGGAACTTCTCGTTTGACCTCTAAAGTTTCACGGTTTCAATGAATAATTCAACATTTTTTAAATTTCATGTCTTCATAATTTTTCATGCTGAAAACACGGTTATTTTATGAATAGCATCTCATTTAAAGTCGGGGGATCGTCGGCCAGGGCAAGTTGGCGACTGAATTAGAGAGGGCTTAAGCGAGTACTTAAAGAAAGGACGATGCCAATCTTATTTAATTAAGAATCCTGCTGCAAATATTCAATTTCAATTAACTGTTCAACAAATAAATGTAGACGTGGTTGTACGTCAAGAAGCTGCAGCTATTAAAACAACTGACTAGCAACGCGATGTCTTTAAAACACAAAACTCAACAACTATAGAATCGTTAATCAGTTCGCGATGGAAAAACTAAGAAACCCCAATAATAATTAGTAAAGAACTTGATGGCTGACTAAGTTCGGACCAAGTTTATCAGCGTAAACACGAGAACAGAACTTTTTAATGGCGAAGTCCTTCCGAAGTTCACTTGTTAAGTCTGAACAATCGCCGAAAGCGGTGCTCCACAACTTTAAACACGGTTGTAAATGAAAAATTGGCTGAGAACCGTGACCAACTACTTCATGTTCTTCTTTTTCGTTCTAGTTTTCCGTTAAAGGAGTCGGGAATCGCTTTGCTTTAAGAAGACTTGTCGGGGCAAAGGTTTATGCGTCTTTGACTAGGTTTTGTACAGCCGTGAAACTGAAAATACTGGGTACCGACATAAAATTGCAACGCGTCTCTAGTCACGCGAGTCTAGTATCATGTGCTGAATTCATGGTTATAGTTTGCGCGTCGATGTATGCCTTCCTGTATTATTATAGGTACCTACTTTTCCAACACAAAGATGAAGCGATGTGGAAAATTCGTTCAGTAATATTACCTACATGTAAAATTTACTCGTATTTCTACTAGAGTATTTACGTACGTAATCCTTTAGAAGTATAACTTGAAAGGACAATGGTCATGGATGTATGGAATCCCGTACCATGCTGCATCAAAGTCAAACTTTGTTTGTTAAAGAAGACTACACTTGTCATATTATCCTACAAAAGTTCTTTTTGTAAACATTACCCGGGCTTCGGCGATTTTCAAAAAATCGAAATAACCTGAAAACTAGGTACTTTATTTTGTTTGACATGTCACACACGAACGGCCATTATTGCTCTAAAAAAATTAAAAACGTTTAAATAAAAATTCAATTCTACTTTATTCTAGTTATTTTTAATTAATATAGAATCAGCAAAGTATAACTATTTTACATGTTTTTTGAAAGACGTGATCATGACACTTTCAAAATTCAAGGTTATATTAATCATATCATTTGAAACGGAACGTCATGTAAAGGGAATAAAACAATATCAACACTTTTTCACTTTAAATTAAATTCCCTGTTCAAAAATCAAATCCCCGACGCGTAATGTCGTAAAAAATTATGAAAATAATTACTATAATATTTTGATCCTGATGCATGAGACTTTTTGGTACGACTTTTGGTCATTGTCTTTTCGACGAATTTCTCTCTGAGGAAGGATAACGTGTAGTAGTAAACTTTTTTAAGTAGACAGTTTTGTGTAGGTAACTAAGTATTAACTTATATAATAGTCTAACTTTTAAAATTCTTTTCTCCTTCTCTATTTCTTTTTCTTTCATAAAAAGTTTTTTAACTACATATGTTGGGAGTCCCGTGGTTTTCGATTGGGTAAGACATAATTAGATTCAGCAAATGAAATTATGGCTTGTATGTTCGGAGATTACGTATATCCTGCAAACATTATAATCTACTTTGTTGGCTTCGGAATAAACCTTCCTTAGATGATAATATGAATTACAACGAGAACTTAACTTAGAAATAAAGCGATAATGATTTTTCGAGATGCGGAAGTGTTAATAGCCAAATAATTAAGGATTTCCGCACACGATTGATTGAATTAACAGTTGTTTGGTCGATGATCTTCATTCGCACATTATCATCTCAAACAAGACCCGCAAATAAATCTAGTAGCGGGTCTTGTTTTATCAACAAAATGATAATGACTCGAGAAATATTAAATCAATCGTCAGTTTCCAGGCGTATGTTTTTTTTTAATTTATTTATCAATGACTTAAGCTTATGTAGTAACGTACTACATTCATTACTACATATTAGGTATTTTGTATATGTTTGCTCCATTTATTTGATAATAACAACACGGATCATGTCACTCTATTAAAATTATAATTGAGATGAGATCACTAGCAAACGTTTTGACAAAAACCTAATGGGACTTCGCCTGTCCATCTGTTTCCCATTTATAATATTAATAAACCATTACTTTATAATGTAGAGTTTGACATTTGGATGTAATTCGACCAACGATTCTCCAGCTGTTAAGTTTTTTGCATGTTATCTTGCTTAGAGATCTATTTGGCTACATGCAGAGCTATAATAAAATTCATATTAATATTTTTCGCTGAATACGCTTATGAGTTTTCATGAGAATATCTATGCGGTGACCAGCATTGCGTAAAATACTATCAATTACAATGAATCATTTTGAAGCATATTGCTAATCCAATATAAATAACGCAATAAATGTTCTTGAACTGTCAAAATAAAAGCCATTGCTACTGTTATAAAACGTGATGTAGACAATACGATGCTGAGCTCAAGGCTCAATTTACAGATGTTCAGATAGACCTTAACCGACATAATAGAAACAATTGGAGCATATAGTACAGCATGCTGAATAGATGAATAATAATAGGTATCGAATTGTTTGTCGGTGAACAAAATCGACTTTAGAAAATCTTGGAGCTATCGAACATGTCAACTGCGGATCTATTCTGTCAAAATCTCACCGTGGAAACTTAGGTGTGAGCTGTCAACAGTGTCAATCCCTATCATCAGGTGGAATGACAGCTCACTTCACCTAAGTTTTCACGGTGATATTTTAACAGAATAGATCGGCTGTAGTCGACGCGGAAGGCGTGTTGTGACTTGTGACACAACTTACGAAAGACCTATGTCCACTTGTCAAATTCTGGAGTTAACTACGAAAAGCTATTGATTGATTGATAGACGACATTTCCAGAACTAATAGTATTCACAGAATTCGCACAACACTGAGAACTAACCACATAAAACAAATAATACGCGTACTGAAAACGAAGTTAATTATAGACCGACCGCTTTACTGAGACGTTGCGTGAGGTAGCTGCGCGGTGCGGGAGGGGTGATAGTTGCCACAATTTGACGAATCACTGAGCTCTCGCATCACGTCACCACACCCCTCCCGCATCGCGCTGCTACCTCAGGCAACGTCTCAGTTAAGCAGTTGGCCTTATGGTTACGAATGCAATTACAATTTGCTAATCCCTGAACGATCCCATGCCCGTGCATAATTCTCCTCTCGTGACGTAACGAGTAACAAAAATTACCATTCATTAAGCATGATGGTTACTAATGAACATAAAATCTATTATTATCGTCGATTACATACATAAAATTGCGCCTGTATTCCCGTTGGGTCAGGCCCTTTGTACACGGCACGGTTTCTTTACGATACCTACGGCGTATAAAACGCACCGTAGAAAAAACGTGTCTATCAACAAGATTACATAGTGATCCATACAGCACGGACGACCGTCCCTACACACGACGAATAAACCGTGGTTTTTCACGGCAAGAAAAACGTGTGTGTACAAAGTGGCTTAGGCGGGTGTGAACCTATAATACGGGTGTATTATATACCCGTATTTTGCTAAGTTTATGTCCCATGTAATAGCCATGACCCGGGCACAAATCCAGACTCCGGGCTGTTACTGACAAATTCCTGATGGGAAAACTTAATAACACTTTGCCCGTCCCGGTAATCGAACCTAGTTCGATGGTTCGATGCTCAGTCGCAAGCGCTACTGGCTTGCGACCACCACACCCAAGAGGCGGTCGATTACAATATGTAAATAGCTATCGAATGAGATGGAATAATCATTCGATCTTGTTAGTTTTTGTGCACATTGAGATTTGTCAATCAATCAGGCGGATTTGGCGGACACCGAATACGGCAACCATTGATATAATACACGCAAAAAACAGTGTATAATGTATTTACAGATAGATTTTGTCGCGTCAATGGCCTGCAAGAAGTTGGTGTGGTGTGGTCACAAACACAGGGTCTAATTAAATTAGTCAGCGAAACTCTGCAGACGTCATTGACGTCACGATAAAATAAAATGTTTTGATGTATTTTTTTTGGGGTCAACGACCGCTGGTAATTTTGTTACTTGCAGTTTCAGTTGAGAAAATCCGTTTTCTTTTGTTTATCTTGTTTAGATATCGAAACCAATCACGTCTGTGAAGTATAAAAATATTTTTTAAATTGATATTTCAAGTGACTACACTAACTGCGGTCGATGACCCCACGAAAAAACCATCTAATTAATTTATGTTTTGTTGTATCAAGTTTAGATAACGATACCCACGTTACGTTTGCGGAGTTTCGCTAGCTAATTTAATTTGAACCTGTACAGCTTTGCTTTAATAAATAAACCGCCTGTCATTTACACCGGTATGAAATAGGATTTTTTTGTGTGAGAAAAGTTGCTAATGTTGGTCCAGGATGTAGCCTGTGATTGGTGGATTTGTCTTCGTTAGAACCTGGATGTCAGTGACGAATAATGGCGGCTATTATCGCGTTGGGTATGACATATAGGTATATTCACTATTTTTACGATTACAGGTGTAACGCTACGTATTATGTACATCAATCAGTCTACATAGCCTTTTCCTATCTATGTTGGGGTCAGCCTCCAGTCTAACCGGATGCAGCTGAATATTTTACCAGTATTTAACATGGAGCGACTGCCTATCTGACCTCACAACGCATTAGGCTCTTAAGTTCTGTAAAAGCAACGTTTGTTCACGTTTGCAGCGTAAAATGTTCCTTTTAATAAAACACCAGTCACATTTTCTTTCCAGCATGATACACAGAATAAATTCAGCTGCTTACAACCCAGCACACGTTGCTGGAAAATAGATTATTGCGGAACATGTCTTACTTCCACGAGCGACAGTTTGTAAAGCTAATGCATTATTACTACACGTGCAGTACTAACGCACTTTCAATTGGATACTAGTACCTAGGTACAATTATAATAGTACTAGCTGCGCCCCGCGGTTTCACCCGCATAAGTTTCGATCCCGTGGGAATATCGGGATAAAAAGTATCCTAAATGTTGATACTGGTTATAAACCATCTGTGTGCCAAATTTCATCCAAATCCTTTCAGTAGTTTTGCGTGAAAAAGTAACAAACATCCATCCATCTATCCATACAAACTTTCGCGTTGATAATATTAGTAGTATAGTCATCGTTATCGTGTCGCCATCGTCAAATGTGTGGAAATTATAACCGAGCATTATGCTGAGCGGTGGTCGTTTTGCGTAGATGTGACGCATATTTTCCCCGAACTTGTTTATTTTTGTGTTTGTATTCTTTCTCTGCGTCACGTTTACTGCAACGTATTTTGTTCCTTTATTTTTCTTTTCACTAGCCATACAATATCTTGATTCATGGGAGGGAATGGCTACTGAGAAACCGCGAGGAACTTTTTATACTCTAACTTTTAGTGGATAGATCCATGGCAGACGGGTGTGCTGCTGGGGAGCTTGTTGCGCCACTACTTCTTCTCCGCTAAAGCACTAGGAGGTGGTAAAGGGCGTGCGTTTTGCGGGACTGTCTTATGTGATTTCGTTTGGTGACGTTTATGTTCAAAAGCTGCAGTTTTTTGTCAGCCTAATTTGAATAAACGTTTTTTGATTTTGATTTCATAATAAAATACTGGTGCTATGTTTACAGTTCGGATCTGTAACTTTGTGTGGTCAGCCATTCTTTCATAGCATCTGCCTCACTGGTATGGTTCGATGCCTGGGAAAGGCAGTGTCACAGAATTTTCCTGTAAGATTTTTCGAAAGTAGCTCAAGTATCATTTCTAAGTGTGTGTTAACCAAACTCGGTCGATAAGATCTGGCTCTATCTTATTGACCGTTATAGGTAAATTTCGAATTCCTATAGGCCAGGACGCCAGGCATCGGACGACATTGTAATATGCAAGTGCAATGATCTCGATATGAGTACTAAGACCCAGGACGACCGCACGACGTAAACGTATTGTAAATTCGAACGAATTTCGACTATCCTGTAGCATTTTTTGTGAAAAGCATATTTATAATCAGGCATAGATATGAATAAAGTTTAAAATCGTCCCAGTTCACGTTACGTTTAGATGCTCCACGCGTTCGAGCCAGCCACCTAACTCAAAATTTCCAACACCTACCTTGAGCACATTTGTGTGCCCACAAAACCCCGAAAAAGCACGATAACACCCGAACAAGCGTCGGTAATAACTCGGAACGTGTCATGAATGCCGTAAGAAGGCATGTCGCAAGCCCTCCAGTCCGCCCACGCGAACATGCTGTTACTCCGATAGCTTTTAAAAATACTTCAAATCGCCCTTATTAGTATTAAATAGGTAATGTCGGGTAATGGTGACAAATTTCTCAGATAAAACGAATGTATCTCGAATATTAATTTATTTTAATGAAAATTCCTTGGTTTACGTATTCGGTAGTACGTTCCGATCGGACATTTAGTCGGGTGGTGTAATGGCCATTTGGATGACGATCATTTTAATTGTAGATGACTTTTTGGTCCGTTTTCCTATCGCTATGGCCCGTTACAGTAATTTGGAATATTTACTGAACTTTAATTACTTACGTTAATTCGATACGTAACGTTCAGAACGTACCTTGGTGTCAAAATTACTTTAGAAATTGATGTCGTTAAACCATTTGAACTCATGCTGCCAGTCTTCTGGGCACGTTACCGGATGTCAGCGATGCGGACGAGTACTTCGACGCCTAAGTGTTAAGTCGTGTAATTAAATGACTCAGTCATTTAATTTCGTACCTAGTGTGAATAGTTAGCTGTGTTAAATATTAGGAAAAAAACTTGATGAAGTAAAATAAATAGTACTTATTTGTTGACTCAGTTTCTAATCCTACTACATAATATTGTAAACGTGAAAGTTTGTATGGATGGATGGATGTTTGTTACTCTTTCACGCAAAAACTACTGAACAGATTGGGATGAAATTTGGAACACAGACGGTTTATAACCGGGATTAACCTAAAGAATACTTTTTACCCCTATATTCCCACGAGATCGAAACTTATGCGGGTGAAACCGCGGGGCGCAGCTAGTTCTAATCTTTTTACGTGACGCTCATTCATCATTCATGATCATTGATCATTTACAGTTGATACGTGGTAAAAAACTGCAGTCAAACATTAGTACCAAACAGGTACATTTGTAGTTAAAAGCTGACGGACACGATCGAACCAAATACGTCAAAATCAACGCGTGTCAATTTTATAAATGAGCTGTGTGCCTTTGATCGCGGCCGCGTGACTCCGACCGGGACCGTGGGACTCACTAGCGGCCCACATAGCCAGGCCAAGTGGCCACAATGACGTACATTTGGGACAACAAGTATAGTTAACGTGGTAAAATGGGCTCTTATGGCGCTCGTGGGCGGCAGGCGAACAACTTGTACCAACGTAGGTAATTGTGGTGAACTTTGATCCAAGTTACTGTTGGTTTGAGACGCCGACGCCGACGGAAGCGAAACGGGTTCCGTTATATCACACTTCTGATACCTAACTGGTTGGGCTAAAACAGTATTTGTTTAAGGTCGCGTAAGTTTCTTTGAGTTAAAAATAAATAATGTTTACCAACTCAAATGTTTCCATCGCCTTTTCCGGAATAGCATAAGCATAGCCAGCCTATAATCTTCCCACTGCTTCCTAGCAGTGGGAAGATTATAGGGATTATAGGCACAGGCCTCCTCTCTATTAGAGGGAGCAGGCCGTAATCCACCACGCGGGCCCAGTGCGGGTTGGTAGATGTCACATCTTCTCTTCAAATGTTTTGGTTCTAGAACATTCGATGTTTCCCTTCACCGTTTTAAGAGCAGTGGTGATGAAATAATTTACACAAAGTAAAGCGCCGGTCTGGGTTCGAACCTACGACCTACAAGTCGTAAGTCGCGGTCGTTACCACTGGGTCACCACTGCTCCCCGAAATAGAAATCGGTCAAAACCAATTCAGATGAACTCCCAAAACGGGAATAGTCCGGAACGTAAAAATACATTCCAATCCGACATTTACATAAAGAGACAAGTCGCCGCGCAACTTAAAAATCAGGACATGTCACGAAACGTCTAGTAACACTGGGCCCGTCGACCTTCGCCGACACTGATTGATATTGATAGAGGAAGTCCGACACCTCGGCCGCGGCCCGGATCACCACGCCGAAGATTGATACGGTGACCCTATGTTTCCGTAGGCCCTCGCTAAACAAATATTGCGCGACTTCCCATTACGAAATGTCCGAGACATTCCTGTCTGTGGCCGTAACCGTATGAGACTGAGAAGGAAAATGCGGGTGGATTCTCATTGTTGAACTTGACAGCTTTCGTGTTGGGTTACGACAAGTCTCTTTAGCGTCAATTGGTTTCCAGAAATGATCTTTATTTAGTTCATACATTCTAATTTCAGTCGGGGAAGGTAATTTTCAGTAAATTGTCACCCTCCATCACTTTGCTGTTTATAGCTATTTCACCGTGAAGCAGTGGTGCCCCAGTGGCAACCTCCTCGACTTACGAGATGTAGGTCGTGGGTTCGAACCCAGACAGGCATTTTACTTTGTGCAATTAATTTCATCACCACAGCTCTCAAAACAGTGAAAGAACATCTTGAGGAAACCGGCATATCCTAGAACCAAAAATTAGAAGATTTGTGACAACTCCCAACCGACACTGGGCGTATATGTAGATTACAGCCTACTCCCTTTCGAAGAGTGAAGGCCTGTGTCCCAGCAGTGGGAACATTGTGGGCTGATTATGCATACACCTATCAGAATGATATGTAAGTTGTAATTCGATTATGCGGACAATTTAAGGTGCAATTTGCTAATCAATTAACTTCCCTGAATTTATGCTGCGTGTGTTTTCTGCTATAACCAGGTTCTTTTAATTGAACTGAACTTCTTTAAAAATTTGAAAGAAAACAAGGCTAAAACATTACGAAATTTCAGGTTCCAAAAATCTCTTCGCACCACTTTGTCGACCGTACAAGGTTGATACGATTACAACAGCTATAGGTCACACGTGGCGCCTGAATTTGATGCCTGAAATGTCTGAAACACCTGAAAGTTCAATCAATCTCATTTAAAGCCCGACTTGGTGGTGTACATCTATAATGGATGTCGTATCGAACAAAATTGCCGAGGTTACGTAAACCGAACACTGTCTAATGCCTTGTTCAGAGTACATCGATTAAGTATATTATGTACCTATGTTGGTACATAATGTATGCCAGGCTACCTTTGATAATCTATATCTATCTATAGTAGTAGAAATAAAGCTGTAGAGTTTGTTTGAGCGGGCTAATCTCTGGAACTACCAGTCGGATTTGAAAAAATCTTTTTGCATGTAATAGCGCAATTCTTGAGGAAGGCTACTCTTAACTTTACGCTACAACGCGGAGCAAAAATAAATAAAGATAGAAAGAATGCTAAGCGAACACGAAGTAGTAGCGCGTGCAGGCGATGCTATGCGACGGGGTGGGCCGGGGGGGCGGAGGAACAAGAAATTTCACGAGGACAAAGTCGCAGGCAGAAGCTAGTGTAATATTTGGGGCAGGCCTACGTTCGGCAGCGCACGTGGTAAGGCTGATAAGGTGATAAAACGTGCCTATCCTACCTTTTCGAACCACTATTTAAAACTAAACTCCAGTTTTCACGAAATAAAGACAGGAAAAGTTCCAAATGCTTCACAAAACACCTAGGTATTAGTTAGACCAGCAAGACTACCCGACAATTTAATATCCAGATTGTACCTCAACACTGGATAGTATAAAAGAAATAATAAGACTAGGTGCACCACGTCGCGTCTGCCTGTTTGTTTTACCGGCCGCGTCGCTTGGGGCGACATCTGTCTGCGGGCAGACGACTCATTAGCATTGTTACCGAAGCTTGCAACACTAGCCGCCCAACGACAATTCAGTTTCCACGCCAGCCAACTATTGCGGTGTCACTAAGGACATATCTTACAAAACCAGAATCTGCATTGCTTAGAATATTGAATAGAAATGGCATGTACCTAGTTAAGTACTGGTGCAGGGTGCTACTGAGTTCTGAATAGTAGTTAGTTTCAGTTAAATTTAATGTAGTATGTAGCAGTCAGATAAGAAACGCCGACCCCATCTAGTTTTTAAATGTGTAAAAGTATTCGTACAAACCTACTTACAGAATAAAATCATTTGGCAATGGCTCTCATGGTAACTACTGCAAGCTTAAAAGGTTTTCAGACTTAGATATCTACACCTTTTCTTACATAAATTAAACTGCAAAAAGTGTGTCATCACTGCAAATATTTCTTGAATCTCATCAGTTATTTTACGTCCCATAATTACATTCAATATGCGGATAATTACTCAAACATATTTATTTGATTCTGATAAACATCAGCTGCGTTTACATAAAATATGCAGATTATGTTTATAATCTTCATATTTTACGAGCCAGTATCGCAAGATAATTGCGACAAAATGCTTGATAAACATGTCTGTTCTTAGCTAACTAACTTCGAACCCTCCGCAATTATATACAAAATTCATTTCCCATTTTTGCAAGCCCGATAAAAAAGCCCAATGGGAGCGTGTGTGCATGGTTTTATAGTTAGGTCGTTACGGTTTCAGCGGTGAAGCGGAACTTTTATAGAGCGCCGAATAAGAGCAAAAACTTGTGAACGATGCCGCTTCGGCTTACCGAAAAATGACATGTCGGGCGATAGGGATGTCCAACGAACACTTTTTAAACGGAGCACTTCATACTCAGCAGAAATAAAACGCAAGAGAAACCCGACACGAAACACTTTCAGTATAAAATGTGAGGCCGTCCTTAAAAAGCGTATTTACGTTGAATAATTTACGAACGCTGTTCAATTCGAGCCAAATGGATTTAAATTATTCGATTAGTTGGCAGTTTTAATCGGGTCCACATTACGCAACGCTCGTTCATTGATTTGATGAATATGCTATTTAACGTCGTGCTACAAAACACATTAAAACGTGCCTTCTGAATGAAGCAAAATGGCCGGAGGAAGTTTAAAGCACTTGCAACGTGACGAAAGTGGAACACTCGGGGAATATATTACTGTTCCAGCTGGGCGGAGCTCGCCCTTCTGCCAAATGTTTGTGAGACTCCGTAAGGTCAAGGTGCCAGGAAGTAGGCCACGGCGAGAGATCCAGCCCATAAATCCGGCCCGGGCTGGTGTTGTCACTTCGGTGCTTCAGTCGTAAAAACTTCGACGTATTTGGAATTTATTTCAACTATCCTCATAAATATATATTAGATCGGAGTAGTACTCTTCCTCACATATCAATTACCATAAATTCCGGGAATTATGCAGCGAGTCGTAAGTGCAAATCGAATGTTTCCAAATAGGGCAGTCGCCTCGTAATGATGTAAGTCATGTGCATTCAAGCCGCATTTCGTCCCGCGCATGCTGAGCGCGCATACGCACACATTACTTAACGCGCATTTTATTTATATAACTCCCCTTTTACATCCTTAAATAGGGTTTACTTGGACATTCAGAGACCGCAACAATCAAATCTTAAGTACTTATAACTAGTTTGTATTCCACAAATGCAATTCCTCTGTGTGTTCAATTTGATTTCCCGCGGGACCTTCACGTTTTCTCTATTACGTCCGCTTTATCAAATATGTAAAAGAACGTATTGCAATACTAGACAAGTATTAAAACGATTTTATTACTCCAGAAGAGCAAGAAAAGTGAGAATTATTTTCAAATCGCAGACGTAAAAGTGAAATAGTTTTGTAAGAATTTATATTGAAGCAATGTAGTGTACGATGGCTGACTCAGGCTTCCACCCTACCTAAAAATCGAACAAAAGAGAGCATGAATCGATATCGCTTGGCGTCGGGAAGTGAATCGGAACGAAGTATTCGAGTTATCGCAATATTATATCGAGTGACAATTCGATCGGCGAAGTGGCTTGTCACGCACTGATTTACAAGGCATGTGACCTGTCGTGCTCCATTATGTATGTACATACATGAATGTTATAGCTTCTCATATACCAGCAAGGAGACATGCACTTAACGTAGCAGAGGAACTTTGTGTTGCCATTTTCTTTATTTTGAATCTTGGAAAACCCAAGCCATTGCACAATTTTTATTTCGCTTCGTGTGTTACCTTAGAATATTTTTATACTATTTGAATTAACATCTATTTTAATAGGTACCAACTTCCTTAACCATTTTTCCTCTTAACATAATTATCTCAGGTACAAGCGACTCTTCCAAAGACGATAATACCTATTCGCACATGTGGTTTTCCGCGCAGCGTGACACGGCCGGATCTTCTAAATATATATTTATGTTCAAGCGGACGCGAATACAGGAAAACGGTGAGACACACAGACACACGTGCCCGATAGATACGCACTTTCTAATACAAAACCATTCAAGGCCAGTGAATTTCACTGAATACTGGGATGGGATCTGGAATGAGACGTCAAATGGAATGGAATCGGGGAAAGTACATTTGCGATCGCCTTTATTTCCTAAAGAGGAATTCTTCTTGAAAACTTCTAATGGATTTATAGTTATCAATCAATTTAGCTTTACTTTATATATTGTGTAATTTTAAAGTGATTTTATAAGACAAGTTGAACCCTAGTGAACCTCCTGCGATAAAGACGTTGATTGTTCTCAGTGGATCCCGGGGTTACATTTCAATATGATAAGTATGTAGTATATACTATTAATTAACTATTAATTATAATTGTATGGTAAAATAAAAAATATAGGTACCTAAACTTAATACAATGGACCTTTCAAAAAATTTTGAATAGGTAAGTACTTAAATAGAAACAGAATAGATGCATACATAAATAATATAAATACATGACAATAGATACATTAGTTTTGCACGTAAACCGTGATGATTGCGATAGCTATCATCATGAGGACAACGTAACTTAGGAGACTCTCTGATAATACGCGTAGTTTGCCTATTATTTATAAATATATATATTTATAATATATGTTTGTAAGTGTGAATGTTTGATACTCCATCACGATTTAATTACTGAACGGATTTGGATGACATGTAGCATGCAAGACTATAGTACTTTTTATTGGCCACTGCATCTGCTAGGACTAGACTGCGCAGGCCGTTAACTGATAGCCTGTGTAGAGAGATAAGTGAAACTAGCAGGTGTGGTTTGGTGGCAGAGACATCGACGCGCAAACTGTAACCATGAATTTGATGATTCTAGACATTTAGACCATAGCATAGAAATTTTGAAAAAAAAAATCTGCTGTTCCAGAGGAAAGCGCAATACAGCACATAACAGTTAGAACAGCTATTTTTTAGAATAATGTGCTGAATCCATGGTAACAGGTTGCGCGTGGGTGTCCCTGCCAGTCCTGCCACCCTGTATAATTGAATAGGTAGGTATTAGAAGTACTGTATGTTTATACTGTACTTTACTGTTAATACTGCATTAAAATATAGGATACTTTTTATTCGTGCACATGTAACGTTTTCCCTAAAAATGCGGGTAAAACTGGAGGAAACAACACGTTTTCAGTATCAATCCTCTATCAAATGGTGCAAAAGACAAATAATCTACGATGAACATCTTTGAACTAATAAAGACTGCACATACGTCGGTATGCACATACCTAATTGCGCAAGCTCCCTGCACCAACGTTCACGTGCTGAACTTCTAACTAGTTAGAGTACCTCTAATTAATTAGTAAGGTACATGTGAACTCCAACTTACTCTGTGACCACATTGGATTCCGATGTCGCTTCTATGCTACAAGTTAGAGGTGATAAGTTACAGCCATCTTCGGTGGAAAATGAAGTGAATAACTGCACTAATTATAATGTACCTGTGGGGTAATTGCGTAACACACATATGTTATTAAAAGATATTTATTCTCAAAAAAAGACACACAGTCACTTACAACAGGGTATATTACAACAAAGTACAAGTCACTTACATGAGAACTATGCTTAAATTATATAAAGTTCGTCACACACGTCTCGGTAGCAATTATGATACACACATCCAATGCATTCAGCTTTTAGGGAGAGTGTTATTTGTGATTAAATATGCAGCTAATTGAGTTTTGAATGCGTTGAATGAGTGCAACTTTTTTATACATGAGGGTATTTTGTTATATAATTGTGTTCCTTCAAAAATACACACACATAAAATGACAATTGATCGCAATGGGTTTCATTTTGACCGTTCAACAACATTCATTGCGTTATTTAGGTACGTTGTTGTGCAGACGAATTTTTCGAACCTATGAAGCAATGTATTAGGAATATCCTTCAAAACTCTCGGATTGCGATTGAAAGCGTGTTACGGAATTAGGGTGCTGTTCATTGTAGTGTAACATAATTTCCGTCACAAAAATCGTCTACTACTGAAAAGTGGTCTCATCATAAATCATTACATATTTTGATAGATTACGGTGATCATTTTAACGGTCTATATATGATTACTTAACCTAGTTTGAATACATTAGTAGTTATTCATTTTCGACCTAGAATGGATTACCATTCCATGTCGAAAATGTCTACCAAGAACGTTCCAAAAAGAAGGACAATGACCTCTGCTAATAGTCCTCGGTACATAATGTTAGTTTTATAAACAAATGAATAATGCTCCAGTTTGGGCCTCTAAACACGCAACTCGAAGGCACCACCCCGTATCTGGAAGCAATCAGAAAGATGACTCGCTCGGTAGCGATTTGCCATCGAGATTTTTATGACGCGCCCGCAGTCAGCCACTCAATTTATCGCTTGATTAGATTAATTTAATCCATGACACTGAAATGGCCCTCTTCCTGTACCATCGGAACTTGCCATCAAACCTCGTTAAAGATAAGAATTCGACCGAAAATGACGGGCCCCAGTTGGATAGACGGATGGAAAGGGATTTGCAGCCGTGAGAACGTTATTGAAATTCATTTTTCGTTTAAGATAACCCGGTTACGGGAATTGTGGATGGCAACCCAAACAAGTTGAGGGCCTTTATCTCCGCTTTTTCGTATTTCAAAGAGGTGTGAACAAGAACAAAAAGTCCTGTTTCATCTCACAGATTCATAAAATGTTTCGTGAATTAATTACCCAGAAAAAAATAAACAACTGAGCAACATTAATTAAGATGTAGGTAAGTAATTACGTCTAGTTTCTGTCAGACTAGACACGAAAATGCTATTCACTGCGCGTCTTAAACAAAAGTTTTTAAGTAATAAAGATATGTTAAAACTTATACTTACATTATCTTAAGTTCTAAATTGCCACTAAGTTAACAATATGGGGAACAGTAAAAGAGCTTTTGTCAGTTAGTTTTGAAACAAAAATGAGTTACAATTCACAGGTAAAGAGATTATAAAATATTTAACAGGTACCATAATAACAAAGATGCCAATACTAGGGACTATTGACGAACATAAGTAGATTAAAAGTTTTTTACTAAGGTTAACGAGACAAGTATAATGTTCATAGAACAAGCCAACGTTTAGCTGGTAACTAACGGAGAGCCATCGGAAATGGAGCGGACACGAGCGAATTAAAACGAGCTCACACATTACTGTTTATAGTGTTTATGACTAACAGGATGAACTGGATCTGGAGTCTGGCGTTAAATATAGCAAATTTCATACAAATATGCACATAACCATATTCGTAACAGTCGTATCTAGTCATCTAAAAAAGGTGAATGTGTAGACATTGTCCGGTGTGACTGATGTCCGTATCTAAATTAATATCAAGTAAGTAATAAAAACTAAAGTATATAAATAAAATTAATAAATAATCTTTAAAAAAAAACACTAACATATCCATTAATACTGTAACCTGGGCAGATCCACTCAATCTGTGTGGTTCTTTCGTCAAAAGGCCATTTCAGACACCAATCTACATGGTCTTCTCATGATCTGACCAAGATTATGTCTGGACTTAAAAAGAGATTGTGACCTTTAAGTTTGTTTCGGCCTTTCTACTCAGAGTAGTCAGATAGGAAACTCCGACCTCCTCTAGCTTTTAAAATATATGTTAAATATATATAAGATACTTATAAAATCATTTATAATTTAATCAAAATCTAATAAAGTAAAAACAGAAAAAAAAACATATTTCAAACCTTTTCAATCTCGAATATCATTGATCCATCAGACATAAATATCTGGTATCAAAAAGGATCAAAGGATTCTTTTGATGTTTTCATCCACAAAATAAACATGTAGCTACCACGTAAATGTAGTTATTTTTAGTATCAGGTATAAAGGCCTCATTGCTTTATGGGTCACCAGAAGCTGACGATCATCGACTGATAAGTTTAGGACCCTTAACTTGGTTTTTACAGCTTTAGTAAAAGATTATTTTTTTATTTTATTTATTTATTAATAAATGAGTTTTTTACAGCATTAGTAAAAGATGAATGGATATAAGTATACACAAGGAGAACCCGTTTCCTAATCACTAGGCACTAAGCTGCTTGGCCTTTAATTGAATATTGGATCTATATGGAACCCTGTCATCATCTCTAAGCGGTGCCTGAGGATTTAAAATCACATTCTCGAAGTTTTTGGACCCGGCGAACATTCATTCCTGTTATCGATTTCATGCAACGTCAAGCTAACGAGTAGGTACGAGTATATGAATGATTCTAATACATTAAATCTGGCTCGTATAACATTCGAAAAGAACTGTCTAAAATATTTTTGACCCTCAGTAAAGAGTGGGTTTCCTTCAATATCAAATGCTTACAAATGTTGGCTTTATCGATTTTTAATGGGCACACCACAATTCGGTAACTAAGTGCCTTTTGATAAGAAATCAGGTTCTCCTTTTCGCAATCCATGTATGCCTCCTAAAAATGATCGGTGCATTTCTTTTCCTATAGGTACAAACTGCAGAAGCTTGCTCGACATTTTCAGTTCCTTTCCTAGTAAGTAGCTAGTTGTGGAACAGGTGGTCGGTACTCTTCGGCTCGGTCAGATTGTGTGGTGACCCGGACACTATCGGTTTCACATCGGACCGCTCCGGGGCTTCCCGGCTCCGATTACTTCGACCACAATGACTCACAGGGTTAAACTCAAAGGACCGATCGATGGGAATTAACCCTTGGTAACGATGTCCGAAATTATGTTCCACGCAGAAGATAATAGAATTGGTCTCTGTAATTAAATTTGGTATTGGTATTTGTTGGCTCATTAGCATTTAAATAAGCAATGAAATGGCGGCTTGTAAATATTCTGCGCAATCTCGCAAACATTTCTCCCTGCCGTCACAACAACCATGTTTGTCTGGCAACAAGCACAATTTATTTAATCTAACATCGGTCCATCGAATGGCACATACCTATGAGAGAGTATGTCCGCTGAACCTTGCCGATAACCCGCGCCTACCACTCTCAGATACATACGGTCTGGAGGACCACGCGAATAATTAGCACAACTGTCTTATCGTACTTTAATTAATTCTATTGGGAGATTGGGACTACTCGATCGATGTGAGCCCACACAAATGTAGCACCGAATTGAATTTAATCCCTAATCTATCTATATAATCGTTAGCACAGTTTACTGATCGGGTTATACAGGGTGGCAGAGAGATCGACGCGCAAACTCTAACCATGATCTCAGCACATGATTCTAGACCCGATCTTTAATAATAACCGACGAAAAATTTCAACGCAGGGGTAGAATCATGTACAAAATCCATGGTAACAGGTTGCGCGCAGGTCCCCCGCCACCCTGCATTAATTACTTCGATATCAAATTTTCAATGAATGTCTTGAATAGACGATAATGATAATAAAATAATTGTGAATGGTGAGGAATATTTTTCTTCCATGTTTATGTAAACGTACTTGCCATTCATCTAGACTATGGTCCAATAAAAAAAGCTGTTAACGCCTTTAATTGCTCGTAATCACGCTATTAACTAAGCAAGTTCTTTTAAATGACGGCTGTAAATATCAAAACACATCCACGCTACACCAGAGGAAAGTATATTATGTGTCCCATGAATAACAATCAGACTACCCACCCCCCACCGGAAGCTCTTAGAGTAAATGGTTATTAGACGCAACTTCCGTTATAATTCCACCTCCTTGAACATATTCCTTCAATTTATTCCGGTTAATGGCTATTATGATACAGATACGTCACGCTTCAGATGCGATTCTGAGGAGACAAAAGGAAACAAGTTTTACAAAGATAGCACACAATAGCCGGGTGCCACCCTTGTTGATAATAACACTTTTTAACGCACAAAAGTTTGTCAAAACGTATAAACAAAAGTTTGTCTGCATCTCAGGGCCGCGGCCGTGGGTGTACCTGCGCTCAGGTAATGGCGGCGCCCACAATAGCATTCCGGGCATCCGAAATGAATCAAAATTCGGCGCAACAACGATGACTAACGCCTCGGACCCTTCTGATAAATTACAATAATAATGGCCACCTCTATTGTTGTTATTGGGGATGATTTCATTAGGATGCGCCCGCGCACCTGCCCCCCGACCCGACCACGACCCTCCTAAACGTTACCGTTAACTGTCAAACATATGATTAGTGTTTCTAGTTAATTGGATAACAAAAACTACCAGCCGTGACTCTAACTTACAAGGCAGTTAATAGCAGCGGGGTCGGGCAGGCAGCGCCACGGAATTAACAAGTGTATCCCTAAATGTCATTTATGGACAGGTCAGACGTGTTTATTGGAGTGAGCCAACAAGTCGTCCCCACTAAAACGACTGGTTCCATTATTTGTACGCGGCGGCGACCTCCCGCGCCGACGGGAACAATGAAAGTGAGAGAGGGCAGGAATGCAGGCGGGGGTGAGGGCAGGTGCGGCGCGCGGGGGGCGCAGCGTCCCCGGTTCCCAGGCGAGGAATGCCAGCACGAGCAACAAAGCCTACCAGCCGCCATTCACCCCGCGCCGCCCTCCCCGCACCGCTAGCGGTTCCGTCCCAGACACGTAATTTTTCGTGACTTTCCCCTAAGTATCATTTACGATGCCGTGAATCGGTACTCGATACGTTGGTTATTCAAAAATCGTCGCGTGTCCCCGTTCGTTAGGCCGCAATAGGTAAATTCGCTTTATTTCTACCGACGTGATCGGCTACTAAATGATGTACGACTTGCGGCCTACGGGTCCACAGCTACACTGTACGGAATTGATTATGAATCGATGTCGCGTCAGACTCAGGTCATGCGACTCGCTGTTATATAGCGCAAAAATAATGTACATACTGTGTGATGATTATAACAAGTGTTATTGTTCCATTCATGCAGACCGGTCGAAGTTCAGGGTCGGGTGTCGAATAGCGAACAGCTGACTCTTAATTTATTGCTATTCCAATAATACACACATATTTGATATTCCTGTGCAGCCATGGACTGTAGCAGTAGGTTTACATGAAATATGACGTCATATTTTTTAAGCAATGGGCACCAATTTACAGAACACACACATTATTAAAATTACCACATTTTTAGTATTAATCATTATAATATTAGTTACGACAACACGAATAATAAAGGAGCAGACGTGGACCCAGGTTTTCGCTCAAGGGGGGGCAAATGTTTCTCTCTGAGAGTTGGGGTGGGATTTCTCAATCGGTGAAAGAATTTTAAAAAAAAACCGTAATCTCAAGAATGGGCCCCCATTTCGAGGATGGCCAATACGCATGATGGATGATTCGCATACTCCAGGTTGTAAAAACTATGTTTATGTCTAATAGAGAGTTCCGCACCCGTTGCCCCCTATCTGTATCCGCGCCTTTATAGGAGTAAGTTAAAACATAACGGGGCCGTAATTCTCTTAATTATGACACAATGAACGAAACCGCGCGAAATACAAGCGAGATTGGCGGGATTAGCTAAGGAATTGACGTAGTTTCGAAGTAAGGAATGGTTAAGTGGTCATAGTGAATTAGGGCCCTGCTGTAAAAACCCACGAGCAAAGATATTTCTAGAACTAGTAGTAACTATAACTTCTTGATTCTAATCATATGAATTTTCTCCTCACATTATAAAACCAGCAATCACAAATGGAAATACATTATGAATTTCCAAGGTATTTCTTTCACATAATTCAACAACAATTTTATTATTGTTAAATATTTCATCGAGAAACATCAACGCATTTCTTCAATTTGTAAGGACAGTCGAAGATTTTATTTCTACCTCATACCTAATTTCTACCTAATTGGTTTAATGACAGTTTTTTCCCCTGTTTTGTTTGCAGCGTCCATGTTGTAGTCCTAGCAATTAAAAATGTCCTCAACAAGACTCATGTGAGTTTTACGAGTTGTGGGACAGTAACGTTGTTTTTATCGGGAGCCACAGATAAAATGACAGGTGGAATGCAACGTTTTAATTTTAAAACTCTTTTTACCTAATTTGGTTATCGCGTCGTTTCCAGTATGTTTACCGAATGATTCATGCCAATCATTATCTGTCTGAGAATATTTTATGTAAGTTTACATAATATGTATAATATCAGGCGTTATATAAATACAGTGTAATTGAGGCTAGTTGCTAAGGGCTCATTTGATTAAACATTAAATTCGTCTTCAGAGCCTCAAATGAATGTTCCACAATATAATATTTTTGCTTTTTCGTTGAGGAAGTCGCCTTGACTTCCTCAACGAAAAAGAACAACATTATTCTCAACATTAAAAGTTACATACACGAATCTCATTTTGTATGGTCTCTCATGATTACAGATGATGAGATACTATTGTCAATGAGTACCTAGTAATACTCATCACCGAACATCAGAATCTTTGATTTAGTTAGCGCAACAATTTCATTCATACAATTTGGTAATGATCGGTAATTTGACAGCAATCAACCTCGCCAATCAGCATGCCCATTGCAGCGAGGTACCTTTTGACATGAACTACTTTCTTGATCTTCCAAAAAAGGACGTAAAGCTCCTTGTCTCTGCCTGACAGTCTGCGATGACACTGATTGGGCAGCATAGAGAGAAATCGACCTCTTTATTCATAATATAAAACAACTGACAATCAGCGGACAACAGAG
Source organism: Apamea epomidion (assembly GCA_947507525.1). Lineage (NCBI taxonomy): Eukaryota > Metazoa > Arthropoda > Insecta > Lepidoptera > Noctuidae > Apamea > Apamea epomidion. Next base: position 7,958,347 of record OX382226.1, on the reverse strand, counting down.
GGGTAATTCTCGTAATTTTAAGAACGTTCAAAGTCTGATCTCAGTCTCAAACTGTCAAAAATACGTCTAATTTCCCTACATTTTGACAAGTTTTTGACATTTGTTTGTCGCCGAGATGAGACTGCGACTAGATTTTGAACGTTTTAAATTACGGGAATACGGGCCTGGTCACAACACAAGTCAGAAAGGTGTGGTCTTTAGAAGCTGATGGGATGAACTGTGACAGAAATATTCGAAACTCTACTACAGATCAGGGATTAAAGTTTTTATGCGAACAAAGCCACAGGTAACAGCACGTCTCAGAAAATTCAGCCACCATTGTTGTTCCGCCTTTTTTTCTAGTCAGCCTAAACCCATGATAGTGAAAAGCTATTATAGCGCCTTTTGAGACGTTCAAAATGCTTCAAAATTTGCCATTTTTTTGACTAATTACTATTTGGTGTCAATTTGCCAATATCCGTGTCTTATAAAAGCGACACCGGGGATCAGCTGGCGGAGTGGCGCGTGTGACGGCTATCTGACTCCTATCAGCCCAGACGATATTGATATCAACTGTTAATACTCGAGACATTGGTTATATGATCGTCGAATGTCGAACTAAGATATTCTAATTAGACTGCGGTTTTCCTAGTTAAGGAATTACTTAAATCGATACTAATTGATGGCAGGGTACTTAGGTAAATCGATTATGAAAAAAGTCTACCAAAGAGAGAGAGAGAGAGAGTCAAGAGAGAGAGAGAGAGAGAGAGAGAGAGAGAGAGAGAGAGAGAGTCTAGTCTTCTAAAGGAAAGATAAAAGACAGAATTTTGAAACATTTCTACGACGCGATGTTAAAAATGAAGAAGAGAATGAAGAAAGAGATGCACTAAAAGCGCGGCCACAAGCCCGAAAAACTAAAACGTAGGAAATTAATAATAATAATAATAATAATAATAATAATAATAATAATAATAATAATAATCTTTATTGACATAAAAGTATGTTACATTATTATATGGAAACCCTGACTCCTGCGCTAGGTAGTAACCTGTGTTACAGGAATCAGTTGGATCGGAACTGGAGGAAGTTAAGTTTAGACTCCGAAAATGACCCTTGTTTTCCGAATAATATCGTCCCAACTAATACTGAGGGTAACTTAGGCAAATCAGGACATATCGTACTGATTATAATAGCATCCCTATGGGCCCTACAGTTATAAGTTACAATTTTGATTAAGCCTCCTAGCCATCCATCTTCCTACTGCTACAACAACTATTTATTTATACATACACTACCTATAGGTAGTGTAGGTAATTAACAAGTTTAACAACTCATGAATTAATTTACAACATATTAATATCAAACTATTTGGAAAACTCCTCAAACTGTGAACGCAGAAACAAAAATTACAAATCACGGAATGTTTTAAGTTGAGCATGCCAAGAAGTCATTAAAGTAAGAAGTTTTACACTTAACCCTAAAACGCCAGTAGTAAAACATAAGTTAAACGCGAAAGCCTATGGTTAAGTTAATCGCTCCTGTAATAACTTCATGAGCTCTTAAACATCAGTGTGTTTCAAAGGAAATAACAGTCGCAAATACCGTCGTTAATTTTGCTATTTGCCGCTACATAGAAACAAGAATTAAAGTACCACACATTAGGTACTTAAAGTACCACGTAGTAAGTACTAAAAGGTACGAGATACAGTAGGCTGCTCGTCGGTGCTAATACTTTGACATTGAGCTGGCCTGGCGCAGTACGGAGTTTCAATAGAATACTAGGTCAGCTTATACTGGTATTGTACCACTGACGTGCAGCCTAGCGTACTAAAAAGAAATTTATAATAAATTGTACATTGAAAATTGACATTACCATCATAAAAGATAAGTAACGGAATACGCAAAAAGAACTGAAATGTAATCAAGGAGAAAAAGAGCTCTATGTAGAGCAAGGGAGAGGGATGACACTGGGTTTTCCGTTGCTTGCAAAACGCAGCCTTACGACCCTATGGGGAGTCGTGCCCTAATACCGGCAAACAATGTATAATACATTACGTGCAATATGCATATCGTTGCATATAAAGTCATACATTGTACTGTGTAATTCAACTCTACAATCTACTAGTGCATTGCACTTATTAATAGTTAATGTAGAGTTAACTATACAAATAGAACAACTCTAGGTAAGTCTTGGTGACTGATAGTTAAGGACTCCGCATATTCCAAATCTTTTCGTCTAATTTTAGTTTTTTTTTTTATAGATCAACAATTAAAAAAATATCTGAGTTTTATATGGGAAAAAAAATATAGAGCCCTTTCATAAAAACTTATTCACTCAAAACTTATGTCTGAATAACAAAACTCGGCAATCTGCGAGCTTTCCATCAATGCCTTGGCTCAGAACCCTGAACATCGGAAGGTGTTTATATAACCGCACCTGGTACATCGTTATCATCAGCTGTTACGTTGTGCCTCAGGAAGAACTCGCCGGATAGGGCGCAGGGCACACCGGCGGCTAGGGACAGCCTGCCACACGCCACCACCAACAACATCACCACTAAACACCTCATGGTCACCAACACTTAAAAAGACTAAAACAAAGTTCTTAAATAAACTCAGTTCTGTGACACACTCGCGAGCGCGCGTTCGTCTTGTCGACCGGAGAGCGCGACGCGTGCTCCCTCATCGATGCGCCTTCCCGGACTGACGGCCCACAGCCAATGAGCTCCGCCAACCGCACCGCGCACAACTTTTATTAGAACTCAAATAAAATAAAGCTTTTTGAATTCCGAATCTGGCATTAATTTAGCGATCGGACAATTATCTGGATGACGTCATGAGCCGTGTAAAATTTTTAAGATGTAAAAAGTTGCTAGATTGTCGGAGCGTTGTGAATTGCCGAATTTTGGTACGAATCATCGAAGTGATGATTGTCGAAGCTTTTATATGTCTGTAAAGTGTAGTAAAAAGTGTAGGTATCGTAGTTTTTTTTTTGCATGCCGGTGTTGTTCGTAGCGTTCTCGTCAGACAGTTGGACGTGTCGTGTCGTGGCTCTGCGGCGATGCGCGCGCACGGCTATCGAGCGTCGCGGCCACTAGTCGCTCATCCACGGTGAGACACGACGGCTGCTCAACGCTCATATAATGCTATAGTAAATAAATATTCCCACAACAAGTTGTATTGTCTTTAATTGTGATGTTAACCGACTACAAAGATGATTTTTGGCGGTAAGCATGTTGGATTTAAGGAATGTCGTTTCAAAATATCCCTAACAAAACTTAACAGCATGTTTGGAATAAATACTCTCATCATCTGCCTGGCCTCTTCCCAACTATGGTGGGGTCGGCTTCCAGTATAATCAGATGCAGCTGAATACCAGTATTTTACATGGAGCGACTGCCCATCTGACCTCCACAACCCAGTTATTAGGTAATACGATACTCCTTGGTAAGACTGGTTGTCAGACTTTCGGGCTTCTGACCACCAGTAACGACTGTCAAAGAAAGAAACACCCTCTTTTCCTTAAAAAAAACTTTTTACAGGTAAATATAGAGGCGATAATACCATCAAATTAGATAAGTAAAAACGCTCTTTACAAAAAACCTACAAAACACTCACCACGACTCGTTAAGTGTTTGTCACAATTAATTCAGAACAATTGACAAATTAACCATGAACTCTGAAAACACAAGTTATACAAAGTAATTAAAATTTATTTCATCATGAAAATAATCAAGTTAACAACTTCTAAATCGTAAAGTTATGGCTGTATCATAAACAGTTTATCTTCAATCTACATAGCTCACCTAACGTTCTGAGATATGACGAATATAATGAGGGAGACATGCTTCGAATACCGAACACAATAATTAAACGTTCTAAAAGCCACCATTTCCAATGTCAAGGAGACTCGAGCTGCATACGAAACTATGACCAAACTAAACCAACCAGCCTTCTCCTTTTAACCTTTTTAGAGTTCCGTGACCAAAGGGTGCAACGGGATCGTTTTACTAAAGCTTCACTGTCCGTCCGTCCGTCTATCACAGGGCTGTATCTGTTGAACCGTAATTAGTAGACACTTGAAATTTGTGTACTGCTTTGGCCGCTATAACAGCAAATTAGGTAGACACTTGACATTTTCACAGAGTGTGTGGTACTATGGCCGCTATAAAAACAAATGATAGAAATAAAACAAAGTTAACATGTTTTGTTTTTACTAAAGTATTAACCCAAGGGCACTGAACGACACACAAAATAAGTTTTATTGTTATTACGTCTGGGGTTGTGTTAAAAAAGCAGCATTAAATATTGTACCGTGATACGGAGCCTTCGTATGCGAGTCCGACTCGCACTAGTAATAGACAATGGTAGAGCGTCGAATCTGACCCATTTGGATGATGAATGCGTGGAGATGGCATATTTTTAATTTATTACCGATAGATAGTCCAGGTACGTTCATTGAGGTTCTTTGGTCGCGTCGCCGCCCGCCGCGTCGCCATTGTTAGGGCACGGCCGGTGGACAAGGCATAAGCGACAGCGGGTAATGTTTCTGGAGTTGAATAAATCTAATAATGTATTTATGTATCTATTATAAAGCATAATATGTATGTATTATAGTATTTTGTATCGACATACTTGCCATTTGCACTAATGACAACCCCCCTTTATGTTCATAGAATCACTACCCATTCTAAGGTTGTCTGGAAGACATTGCAGAAAGTGATAAGGCCGCCCATTATATGTTTGGTAGTGTTCATTTTTTTTTGTTATGTGTTTATGGTTTACAACAAAGTCAAAACCAATCTACCTAGCCTCTACTCAACTATGTTGTGGTCGGCTTCCAGTCCCTTGGTAAGTCTGGTTGTCAGACCACCCGTATCGACTGTCAGAGATCCACGAATGACAGGACCAACAGCTTAATGTGCTTTCCGAGGCAAGGAGGGGTCTTGGTATGTAAAGATGGTCACCCATCCACGGACCAACCGCGGCAACCGCAGCTTAATCCTAAATATATAATGAAAACAAATAAGTATTTATTTGAACAGGTCTATGATAAAGTACGTAAATTTAATAATCTCACGTGGGTAGAAGATACATCAGGAAAAGGTTCTAGGCAACTACGACTATATTCTGGTGAATTAAAGTCATCATTAACACGCTTAACGGATTGATTATCACAGTTATCGACCGACACTTCGGTGTGTGTTGTAATAATTAGCTTAAGTAAGTTATAAGTATTCCTCTCGAAGGTTACTTAGCGTGGTAATAAGTAATAACCATAATCCCCATACTCTGTAAACGGAACACTGGATTTTTTTTTTGTGCAAATTACTACACTGGTGCTACTAATTCTCTTTATAATAATAATTCCAATGTAGCGAAATAAGGTAAGTTTTTGTTAAAAAACGTTTAGTTATTTGTTAAGTCTATTTACTACGAGTACTAGCTGCCTCCGCGGTTTCCGTCTCATAAGTCTCGATCCCGTTGGAATATCGGGATAAAAAGTATCTCATGGTCTACCCATGTGCCAAATTTCATCTAAATCCGCTCAGCCGTTTTAGCATCAAAGCGTAACAAATTATATATATAATATTTTCTCTTTACAATATTAGTTTAGTAGTACACTCCACTGCCCGCCCCCTCCCTCTCCTTCATTATAACTTAAAAAAAAAAACAACTACTATAAAATGAACATCCCCAAAAACCGCTTGTCCATTGCACCTCACGTCACTATATTTATGTGGTCCCAAACTACAGTCCGCACCGGCCATGACTGTTACCCGTAATAAAAGGGACGTCTCATTTATTATTGACAAATATTTCGCGCTGAAAAAACTACGCATTGTACCCTAACGGAAGGCGCCACATTCTAAACTTTATTGTGTTTATTATATTATTATGTACAGTATACGAGGCACTTTGGCGGTACACTTTTATGGTATAAATAATAAAAGACAGGAAATTATATCAATTCTTCAGTCAGTTGCAACGCAGGGCGCAAACGGAGGCATTTCTCGAGTGCGTTTATGTCTTTTGTATGTAAGAGCGCCGGCGCATCCTTAGATGTATTCTGCATTCTTTGTGAATGACTCCTTGAGTACGAATACTGGGTAATGTATATTATTTATTGAATGGGTGGTAATGATGGGCTTTAAGGCAGGTTTAGATGTAGACTTGATTGAAATGGATTCTCGTCTTAGTTCAATCCTACACAAAATCTGAAAATCATTTTCCTATCGTAAATGCCTCTTAATTAAAACATATCTAGAATTTAGGTTAGGTAAACGCTGTAGAAATTAAAATTTGGGGCAACAGATCTTGTTTCAACAAAGCCATATTTATTCACGAACTTTTATTTTTTATTTTTTACCTTATCATTCTTCAACCTCTTTTCCAAACACCCCTATAAATTGTAATCAAATTAAACGGTTCTCATATATTAAACCTTTGAATCGCGTGAGACGTGTCGCTTCATGTCGATACAAGTCTAAACGATTAGCACTGGCCGGCGCAAACGCATAAAAACTTTTTCGAGTAAAAAATAAGTTGTGAGAAAAAAAACGAACTGTGCACAATGGCCGGTGATACCATGAGAAATGTTCACAAATAAAACAAGTCTTAGATCACCCGGGGACACGGTGCTCAATACGTGTGAAACTTGGGGAGACTTGAAGATATAGAAGTATATATCAGCTTAACTATGTTCTCCTATAAGGATTTTAGAATTACGTACCTTAAACAGATTAAAACATCTGCCTAGTCTTTTCCTAACTATGTTGGGGTCGGCTTCCAGTCTAACCGGATGCAGCTGAATACCAGTATTTTACATGGATCGACTGCCTATCTGACCGCCACAACCCAGTTACTGGGTAATACGATACCCCTTTTTTTTTTTTTTTCAGGATGGGTAATCATCAAATGGCCCCTCCCGCTCTGGATGGAGCAGAAGGGAGTGTCAGACTCTTACTGACTAAAACCCACCCGTGGTCCTTCCTTAGCCCTTTATGTACCAGGGCAGCGGTAACCCTTTCGGACGATCCCGCTACATACGATACCCCTTGGTTAGATTGTCAGACTTTCGGGCTCCTGACTACCCGTAACGTCAAAGATCCACGAATGACAGCTGGAACTAGCAGCTTAACGTGCTTTCCGAGACACAGACACGGGACACAGCGGGGCCTAAAACAAATTAAGTAGGGATGTGAATAGCATGCCCAAGATAAGAAATGGCAAAAGAAGGTCGTTATGAACAGTCACACTTTTAAAAATGGCATTGTCCATACATAATGAACAATAAATTATAATTTAAACTGTTAGCAAGAAAAAAGCTCAAAACCATTTAAGTCTTTATCATAAACACTTGCCACCCAGTTTTACAAAAACACTGTACAAATTGCGTGAAACTGTAACAAAACCGAAACCTCCTTCCTTATTTATTCAAACGCACCCTCCCTTTGCCTATCAAGCACAGCCAGTTAAGTGCCAAGCTGTGTGGCACCACCACGCATCCGCAAACACGCCGCGTCATCATTCACCTCCAACAGAAACCCTGATGAGCTCACAATCACCCCACAGTGCTAATGGGTTACCCAAAACCTTACCTGATCACTCGCTTACTCGACAATTTCAAACCAATTAATCATTGAAATACGATGCTTCACTTTTTGACAACTAAAGGAATTTTAATCGAATTCAATACATCGAAAACGATTCTGACATTCTAGTGATTCACAATCGAATAGTTACTCGATGAATGGGAATTTTTAATCTTTTGTGGCGAGGTGTTTGGGCAATTTAGTTGATACACAAATTAAATATACGAATACCTTTATAATTGGATACAACACTCATCAAAAAGTTTTATTTGGTTTATATTTCTTTATCTTGACTTATTCAAAGCATATGAATACTTTTACTGCAACCTCTCTTATTAAAAACATATTAGTTATTTGTCTTACAATAATAAAAACTCAATTTACAACAGTTCTCAAGTTCTACAAAACATTAAAACGCCATCGAGATGGTTTCAATACTTTTGAAGAAACACAAAAACAAAAGTGAAGCTTGTCCAACAAAAGCTCCGGCGCGCGCACAAAAAAGATATTATTACGGTGAATGTTTCCTTGTAACTGTGTCACTGCACTTAAATGCAACAAAACCAGGATAAAACTGACTGGAGGAAATTAAACGACGATGATATTGAACCAGGTGGGCTGAACGAAATATAACACCTCATAATATCTTTGTTAAAGCACAGGATTGGTTGATGTGGTGCTTGGGGAGACCTATGTCTAGCAGTGGACGTCTATCGTATGATATTATGATGATGATGGTGATATCACTTTTTGGTCCTGGAACAGTCAACGACGTGTCTAGTAAATTAGATAGCAAAGTGGCAGTGTTATTATATATTGCCAGATTAGTTTGGAACCTCATTCATTTTGGCAGTAGTGTTCCCGAAGTCCCAAAGTCCCGTAGACCATTGTGTCTGTCCATGTCATAAAGTTGAGCTTAGGAATAGAATAGAATATTTATTTGCTTTAAACATGATACATTAAGGTCTTATTAAAATAATTATGATCTCACATGTTTCGCCATGGATTTGGTTATACAAATATTTAAACTTTTTAAATATAAAAATTATTTTTGCATTTAAACAAGGATAAAAAACTCTCATAATCTTCCTCTTCCTTTCGTTTCAGTGGTACTTTTTCAAATTACTTGGGCCCAGTCGGAGGCCGCGTTAATCACAGCTTCAGTAGCGTCCATTACCTCATCAAAAGCGGACGTGTATGGACTCCCATAAGTCATAATGGGCCTATTACAACACATATTCCTTTCCCACCTCCCATCATTGTTGTCTCTGAAGAAGGATCACTTCATTAGTACAGCAGACTGCTCAATAGGCCGAAAGCTCTCAGCCCCAGAACAAGCGACTATATTTCACGTCACCGGCCCGCATAGCGACTGTCCAGTTAACTGTTACAAATGTTTTCCTATTGTCAGGTTGCCTGACTCATTAATTTTGCACTGAACGGTGAAAGAAATTCGGCCGCTAAGGCTTCTGGCACACTCGAACTTTTTACATTTGCGACTTGTCGCCAATAAGAAATTTTAGCGATTAATCGATGCGAGAAATTGAGGGCACAATTAAAATCTCCATGCTTTCTGATCATTGCATCCTACTCTAGGACAATTAAAGTAACGACAGTACAGAGCCAATACAGTTCCTCAGATTTCAAGACAATGATACCAAACATGTTTCCATGTTGCTGCCGTGAATGTTACGAGTCGTCAAGACAATGATACCAAACATGTTTCCATGTTGCTGCCGTGAATGTTACGAGTCGTCAAGACAATGATACCAAACATGTTTCCATGTTGCTGCCGTGAATGTTACGAGTCGTCAAGACAATGATACCAAACATGTTTCCATGTTGCTGCCGTGAATGTTACGAGTCGTCAAGACAATGATACCAAACATGTTTCCATGTTGCTGCCGTGAATGTTACGAGTCGTCAAGACAAGGATACCAAACATGTTTCCATGTTGCTGCCGTGAATGTTACGAGTCGTCAAGACAATGATACCAAACATGTTTCCATGTTGCTGCCGTGAATGTTACGAGTCGTCAAGACAATGATACCAAACATGTTTCCATGTTGCTGCCGTGAATGTTACGAGTCGTCAAGACAATGATACCAAACATGTTTCCATGTTGCTGCCGTGAATGTTACGAGTCGTCAAGACAATGATACCAAACATGTTTCCATGTTGCTGCCGTGAATGTTACGAGTCGTCGAAGCGCCTTCGACGTTCTGACATCTGCCTACACCTTTTTATAAGCTTGCGATGCGGTGCATTCGCCAATCACGATTGCCTCAGCCAAAAGTATGGCAAGCTTCGTCCCTAACTCAAGAAGACGTTTTGTTTGAAGCTGCCGAACAAAGAAGCACTTTGTTTAAGATATTGTTTCTCTTTTTATTCACTCTCCAGTTTACTGGCCTTTTGAGCAGGAGCTCACTCTTATTTGTTTTCATTGCGGGGAAAATGTTTATGCTACAATTCTGCGATTATGAGATTATGCCACGGGTCGAGTTCTGTTTGTTCGCCCTGATTTATATTCTGATTCCATATTTTAATATTACGCTACAAGCATTTATTAGGGACTAAATGAACAAATATTTTTTCAGTGTTTGTAATTAATATTACTTACTTGACCTGGTTTTAAATAATTTATGCTGAACACGTTTAACATTCATTGATTAGTATGCGCTTAACGAGATTTTGTTCCCAGACGTTTTTAAAGTGTAAACAAATCGTGTATCAAAATCTTATCTGTACATGCCCCGCAGATCGTCTAACGGCTGAACTCAATTACCTATGTATCACCATTCTAGGCATACTGGAGGTAGACAAACCTGAGTCGTCGTACCACTGGTCAGTTTCCCTCAGTCGTCAGTTTATTTAATTCACCAGTTTCGTTGATTAGTCAGTTTCACTGATTCGTTTTAGCGATTAGACAGTTGCGTTAAGTCGACAGTTTCCAATCTATCTCTGGTTTTAACATTCCAATAATCTATATCAGTAGCGATCTGTATGATTTTATTACACTGGCAGTTATAATTAGTACTGGCTACCATAAGTAGCGATCTGTCAATAGGTTATTGGATGATACTATCTAATAACGTACCAACTTAATAACACTACAATATCACCTACTGAACACTCAATCATAACGTACAAGGTCTCCACACATCCCAAGGTGCCCTGGTCCCACCGGCCGACATTATCACTCTATCATCACACCTCAATTGATGGCCGTCATTTATCAGGCGGTGTCGGCACCACACATAATGCTCCTTCATCAGATCCCATGCATACAATGTAATACGTACTGTGACCCATATAATTTAAGCTGTTTGGAGATGATGCTTAGGTATAGTTGCGATAATATGTAGTTGTGTAGATGAAGGCATAGTAATATAAATTAACACTTATATAGAATCTTCTTTCTACCTTAACAGGATCTTAAAAGACCTCAAATAGACAGGGGAACTAATTGACTGGGACATAGGGACAGGGTACTATACTGCTGGTGAGTTTGTTGCGCCACTTCTTCTTCCCAGCTAAACCACTAGGAAGTGGTGAAGGGCATGCATTTTAGGAAATTGTCTTATTATTTTTTTTTTTGACGTTCGAAAAGTGCTGATTCTCAGCCTAATTTGAATAAATGACTTGTGTATTGTTTTTTTTTTTTGATCGGACGGTGAAAGCAAAATATTCATCTCTACAGTTGACTAATTAATTCATATCAATTTTAAATATTCCGCGAGATGAGTTCTTAAAACACCAGAGGCTACTCTATAATTGGAGAACGTAAGATAAACAAGCGTCGTGAAATAAGACCTTAATTAATGAAAATGTTGATTGATTTCGCGGCGAAACAACAAAAGAACTTTCTCGGAGGCTGCGCAGCTCGGCCGCAGCTTCAGCTACCCAGCAAGGAAACTTCGAATGTTGTTGAGAATTCATCAACTTTTACGAACTAATTAGGTGCACGCGGCTAACACCTGGCCGCAAGAGTACCTTCACGAAACATAGCATAGTATGGTAATCAAGTATTTATTTCAAATGCGAGAAATTCGGGTAATTTTCAGCAGCTTGAGGTGATCTTTTCTATGGGCTTCAGTTGGTTACTAAGACCTAATATTATTAATACTGAACCGCCTTACGTAAGTTGCGTATCAAAGTAAATTTTTTGTTTTTTTTGTTAACCTATTTTCTCCCACTGCTGGGCAAAAAAGTCTCCCATACTCAGTCAGTCTCGGTATACGCGTGCGTCAACCACTCTAAAATGGATTACCTATGTTAAATGCAGGTATTCTATATTTATTATTACTGAGAGCAGTGGTGGCCAGTGGTAACGCCCGCGACTTAACAAGTTATAGGTCGGAGGTTCGAACCCAGACAGGCGCTTTACTTTGTGTAAATTACTTCATCACCAATGCTCTCAAAACGGTGACGGAAAATATCGTGAGGAAATGTCCTAGAAGCAAAAATTCGAAAATATGTGTCTACCAACCCGCTATGTGTCCGCGTGGTAGATTACGGCCCACTCCCTCTCACCCAGAAGAGCCCTGTGTCCCAGCAATGGGAGCATTATGGGCTGGTTATGTATGTATTATGTATTCCATATTCATCATTGTACCAAAAATTTACTTTATACGAGGTTCAGTATAAATTAAATTTATTTCAGAATGACTAGTAGTTGGTACCCCTACTATTGAAAAACTCATAGGAATATAAGTTGTAGCCGTAACCTAAACTTTTACGGCCTTATTACAAAACAAAATTTTCGAACAAATCCGACAAAGTTAAAGTTTTCATTGCAAAAACTGACGTTACACCCGAGTCTAAGTTGTCAATTTTGCATTAAGAATAAAGTTTTAAATACAGTAACTGTCTCGCAGTTTTAGGCTAGGTCAAAGTTAGAACTCCTTTTGTAATAAGACGGTATATGTTGGCATTAAAGATAACAACCAGAACACACATTTGATCACATGTTTAAACATAATTGCGAACGCAGATAAGGTTTCGTAATTTCAACATTCAACCCATACATTCAACAGTTCTCCATTATATTCAGCTAAATTGTCGTATTATCTCACAACAGTTACAACAACTACAACTCAGATCAGTCTAGCCCCGTTTAGCTCCATTGTTTATTACTTCGTTAGGTCTAATTTCTGTTTAATTACTTTGTCCTAGGCTACTTTGTCCCCTGCAGAGGGTAGGCAAGGATAATTGAGTCAACGGCGAGTCTCTTCATTTTTAAACAGGCTTTCGTGGAAGTTTTTAAAAGGGGTAAGTTTTAGGGACGAAAGTGTTGCTGTAATGATATCTTTTTCCATGGGGGTAGGCAAAAACTTCGAAACACCACCTGATACGATCTCAACTTACTCATTTTGCTTCATTTACGTTGATATATCAGACGGGCAATTCTCGTAATTTTAAGAACGGTCACAGTAGGAGCTCAGTCTCGATCTGTCAAAAATACCTCTGGTTGCACTACATTTTTGACTAGTTTCTGACATTTCTTTGTCGCCAAGACGACGAGATTTTGAACGTTTAAAATTCCGAGAATTGGCCTTCTGGGTTCCACACACGCCCGTTGCGAATACTACTTACAAAACGCACGATTTTCTGTTGCATTGAAAGTGCTATTATCACCTATAGCACGCCATTAAATCTTAATATTTAAGCACTAAACTATATGTACTGTGAGAGCTCTTGCGAATTCTCCGCACCACGATGAGTAAATTAAACAAACAGTTTGTAATATAACATTTCACATATCCTACTATAATATTATAAACGTGAAAGTTTGTATGGATGGATGGATGGATGGATGTTTGGTTACTCTTTCACGCAAAAACTACAGAACGGATTTGGATGAAATTTGGTACACAGATTGTTTATAACCAGGATTAACATATAGGATACTTTTTAGTCCGACATTTTCAGGGGATTGAAACGTATGCGGGTGAAACCGCGGGGCGCAGCTAGTATATATATATATATATATTTTCATTTTCTATCTTCCAGCTTATCAAATAGACACACCCCTACTTGTTTTATATTCTAATCTTAAACTAAATTTATGTTTTTCTATTATTTGTGTCATCTATTTATATAACTGACTCGCAAAGGTTGTATATTAGGGGTTAAAGTATGAAATTGCCGATTTGTACCAAAAAATTGAAATTCGTTTTTTTTTTTAATTTAACATATTTATTTAATCAAAATAAGTACCATTATTATCTATACATTGCTGCCATCTAATAGGAAGGTCATTTATGCCTTTGCGATAGAACTCTCGTGATCTAGATTCGACAAACTGTGTGAAAGCATTTTGTACTGCCTCCTGAGAAGAAAACTTTTTATCACGTAGAAAATTGTCCAAATCACGAAAAAAATGGTACTCCGTTGGAGCAAGGTCTGGCGAATACGGAGGTGAAGAATGGTTTCTAATTGCAGTTCCTGTAGAGTTAAAACGGTTTCTCGTGCTGTATGAGGTCTCGCGTTATCATGGAACAATAATGTTGAAGATCGATTCATGAGTCGGGGCTGTTTTAATAATAATAATAATAATAATTTAATTCAGAACATAATTCCATACAATTATTAGTAAAGGCTTAAAAACTATGTTAGTACCATATAACTACTTATTAAATTAATTTATTTGACATTCTAATTCAATTTAATCCAATTCAATTTAATTCAATTCAATTTAATTCAATTCAATTTAATTTAATTCAATTTAATTTAATTAATTTACCTAACATTAAATATGATAGCACCAGAATTATGCACCTTATTCCAGTGCCTCACAATCGGACACTCCACCTTTTGTGTTATGGTGTTTAGAAGGCCATTGGGGCTGCCCCGCACACGACACATCAGGGAGGCCACTCTCTTGCGCACAATAGCCCTAAAGCAGTCGGTGTTGGCCTCCGCAAACATCCCCGACGCACTACAGTATCGCGGCAACCCCATCAGCATCCTAAATCATTATTGTAGAGGACCCGCAGGGCATTGAAAGCCTTCTGCGAATAGCGGACCCACAGGCTGCAGGTGTACATTGTCTGGCAATACGCCTTAAACAGAGTAATTTTAACATCATTTGTACACCTCGCGAACCTGCGCGCCAGCATATTACATCTCACTGCCAATGCCCTGCGTTCCCTCTCAATATCCAAGTCATCCGAGAGGTCCTCAGTGACCCAATGCCCCAGGTACTTGAATTTGGTGACTCTACTTATCGGAAATCCTCCTAGACTAACCGGTGGAATGGTCGTGGGGGTTTTATTTCCCGCCTTAAACACAAGTAGTTCACTTTTTTTGGTGTTGTACCTGAGGCCATGTGACACTGCGTACCTCTCGCATATGCCTATGAGCATGTTGAGGGCTTTAACAGATGGGCTCAGCAGCGCCATATCGTCGGCGTAGCTAATGTTATTCACACACTTGCCATCTATTGAACAGCCGACACCAGCCCTGCTGAGCTCATCTATCAGTCCATTAACGTACAGGTTGAAGAGCCGAGGTGACGTCAGGCCTCCCTGCCTCACTCCACACTCCAACCGGTACTCTGTGGAACATGAGCCCGCCCACTTAACATTGTTGGATTGGTTGCCGTACCAATATCTCAGTATGTTGATCATGTCCCTGGGAGTGCTGGTTTCTTCCCGGAGCTTATCCCACAGCACATTATAAGCCACCAGGTCAAATGCCTTCGACAGGTCCAAAAAACAGCCAAAAACAGCCGTTTTTCTTGTCACGTAGTACTGGACAGTATGCTTGAGTCGCAGTATTGCAGCTTCTGTCGAAAGCCCAGCTCTAAATCCGAACTGAGCATCGTGCAGATGAATATGCTTACTAAGGTGACAATCAAGCAAACCATCCAGCACCTTGGCGATCACTGTAGCCAAAGTTTTACTGCTAGTTTTGCTATCATTGTTCGGAGTTCGGCACAGTAGACATCTGCCGTTATTGCTTGACCAGATCGGAGAAAGCTATAGTGAATAACACCATGCTGAGACCACCAAACAGTTACCATTACCTTTTTATTGGTAAGCTTTGTTTTAGGACACTGTTGCGGCGTTTGACCTGGGGTCAGCCATTGCATTTTTCGCTTACGGCTATCGTAAAGAATCCACTTTTCATCGCATGTCACAATTCGATCCAATATTCCTTCATTTCTGTATCGATTCAACAAGGCAACACAAATATCAACACGCGTTTCTTTCTGCAGATCAGTCAAATCATGAGGCACCTATTTCTCATATTTTTTTATTTTATTGATTTGACGCAAATGAGTCCATATTGTTGGTAAGGTAACGTTAAATCATGCCGCTAATTCCTGGGTAGTTTGGTTCGGATCAACTTCCACCATCTCTTTCAATTCATTGTTATTCATCTGTGTAGGCGGTCTTCCACGTGGTTCGTTCTTCAAATCAAAGTTTCCATCACGAAAGCGTTTAAACCAAAATCGCACGGTGCGTTCATTAGCAGTCCCCTCTCCAAACGCAACATTGATATTGCGAACTGTTTCTGCCACGTTAGTTCCGCGTCGGAACTCGTATTCAAAAATAACTTGAATTTTCGAAGTATTCATCTTTCTTGTCTAAGCTGAATAAAAAAAACAACTGAAAGTCGATAATCGAATGTTGCACATTTTTTAAAAGAAACTTCTTATGTACCATGTGAAAAAAGTTTCACAAAAAATCTCAAACCATGAGGGTTCTATGTCAATTCGAAGTACCTATTACAATAAAACGGCAATTTCATACTTTAACCCCTATTATAAGCACCAAATAGGCCTCTATGGTACCTATAAAACATCAAAATTCTAGAAGAGAAGTTATTCCAGAATATACAGTCTGTTAAAGAAATTGCGTGCCATAGCTTCAGGGTGTGTTCAGTATCGATAAAGAAACCCATATTTTTTTTTTTTTATAATACTTTTAAAAAAAGTTTAAAAAAAAACCCAAAATTATCATAAGATGAACCTAATGTAGTATGTACCTACTAATTAAATAGCAATCGCTTAGAAATGATTAAAAAATTAGTTAAAATAAGTTTTTATTTTGTTTAAATGCTAATTAATAATTTCATAGAGTTACCTACCTACTATCGAACGCAATGAAACAGCTACGCCCGAACACTTCGATAACGCCGGGTGAAGGATAGGTAAATTGGTACGTAAAGTACAATTCCAAGTACTTATTTCTTCTTTCTCGATACAATACCTACTCGTTTTTGTAGCTTTTGTATTGTGACGGTCCTAAGCCCGTTTAAGTACGAAGGGAAAATTGGAATTGTAATTTACATACCGTCATAGCATTAGGGGCGTACATCTTGCGACATTTGTCGCAAGCCGTTTTCAGTAGCAAATAATGCGCCGGCCCTTAGTATTCGGACCCGAGAAGTGAAGGACAAAATGACAACGCGTTCTTCGATAGTCGCTAAGTAATTAAAGCATTTAAACAAATACAATAATTTTAATTCAAACGATTGCTATTTTAAGTTAGTAGGTACTAAATTAGGTTGATCTTGCAATAATTTTTTAATGTTTTTATTATTTTTTTTTTCTTGGGTTCCTTTATCGATACTGAACCTACCCCTAAGCTATGGCACGCAATTTCTTTAACACCCTGTATAGCTGAGCTCATGTACCTACTGCTTAGTTACCAAACGGTACCGTGTTTAGATTAATTTTTTCGTCTTAGGTGTTGCTTGGTAACGGGGCTTGTCGCTAAGAAATAACAGCCGCACGGCTCGATCGATCGGTTAAGCTACGCTTGCTGCGGTTGGTCCGTGGATGGGTGACCATTTTTACATACCGAGACCCCTCCGTGCCTCAGAAAGCACGTTAAAGCCGTTGGTCCCGGCTGTCATTCGTAGATCTTTGACATTCGTTATAGGTCGTCAGAAGCCCGAAAGCCGAAAGTTCATCTGCATCCGGTTAGACTGGAAGCCGACCCCAACATAGTTAGGAAAAGGCTAGGCAGATGAGGTGTTGCTTGGTAAGTCTTACTGAGATTATTTTCTATTTTAAGACTTCGGGAGGTCTCATAAAAGTTTCAGTGTCGGATCAGTCCACCCAGTGAATAATAGCTGATGGAAATTTCTATTTCTGCCTCTGTGCACTCTAAAAGTTTCGTTACATAACATTGATTGCCTTTCGACAAGTCTGTGAGGAAAGGTTAAGACGTTTGATTAAGATAGGGTAGGTACATCCTTTCTTATTGTTTTGGGCTTAACTAAGAATCTATTGGTAAGGCAGAGACATCCTTGGGTCGCCATCTACACTAAATGAAAACGACCCGTCGTTTTGACTTTATTTTACATACATAAACTCACGCTTTCTTCCCATGGGGATAGGCAGAACTACAGAGCGCCACCTGCATATAATACAATCTTTACATACGACTTTATTATAATTTTTAGAACACTCTGTGACTTAAGTAGTCCATTTTTAGAATCTCTATATATTTTCCTGTGTGATTGATTAACCTCAACTCAGTTTTAATCTTATAATGTTACATATAAGCATGACCAGAAGACCAGTGCCCAATGTCAATCTCATTTCAGCGACAGTCAATGTCAAAAATTTAGAGAATTATAGGTATTTTTGACAGATTGAGACTGAGCTCAGACGAGCAATAGGCTATTTTCCTAAAAAAATATAATTAATCCGTCAGTTAGATTATCAAAAAATATTGAACACGTATTTTTTCTTTTGTCAATTATATAAAAAATGATGAAGATATCCCCCGTTAAAGTTCCGCGTGACGTCACTTGCTTGCGACACTTTTGCAAGCAAGTGACGTCACGACCCCCCCCTCCCAAATTTTGACGCGCTTTATCTTTGTTATTTTTTGTTTGATTGACAAAAGATAAAATACGTGTCCATTATTTTTCGATAATCTAACTGACGGACTAAATATAATTTTTTTTTTTACCCGGGCAACTACCATATTCTCGTAATTTTAAGAACATTCACAGTCTCGCTCTCAATCCTACTAATAAACGTGAAAGTTTGTATGGATGGATTGATGGATGGATGGATGTTTGTTACTCTTTCACGCAAAAACTACTGAACGGATTTAGATGAAATTTGGCACACAGATGGTTTATAACCAGGATTAACATATGGGATACTTTTTATCCCGATATTCCCACGGGATCGAAACTTATGCGGGTAAAACCGCGGGGCTCATCTAGTATTTCATAAATACCTCTTATTTCCCTACATTTTTGACAAGTTTTTGACATATGTTTGTCGCCGAGATGGCACTGCGACTAGATTTTGAACGTTTTACGTAAACGATGTCAAAATTACGGGAATTGCCCTTCTGAACTGAAATGCATGTTTCAAAGCCTAGCTTACTACCCTTACTAAATAACTAGACTCAACTGCCATAGAAACTACCACTATCCACGTAGCTACACAACAGAAATACTTTCCCAAATTCACACGGCGTTCGAGCTATGAATTACAATATTACAATAAAACCGTCACAACACAATCTAACATAAGTCCGTGGCTGAATGGAGCGGGTTCACGGAAGGGCCCCACAAATCATCGCCGCCTCATACGCGTGTAATTATCCCGAGCCGGACCCGCCCGATAAGATCTCTATAGCCGCTAATCTCTGGAGAATAACGCTGAGAAGTTCCACTCTTTGATGCAGGAAGCCGTGGGATAGGGATCTTTAACTTTGAAGGACGTATCCCCATATTTTCTCTGATGGAGGCCAATCTAATTGTCGGTATAGGTAATAGGTTTTGCCCTCAGACTAGCACTGAAACTATTCTGAGGCCTGTAAAATTTTTATGAACTAAGATAGTCTCCTTTTAGAAAAAGAAGAAAAATACAGAACTCTGAATAGGCCCTGTGGAGCTTGAACAGGTTACTAGAATTAAAATGTCACGTAGTCATTATCACTGACTTCGATGGCAGTTCGGCTATCGAAGTCATTGATAATTTATTAATTTATGACTTTCTAATTCATGAGCTCCTATACAGATCCAGAACTTAAATTGCTCAAGACTTAGACTTCTCTAGACATGACTCCTACAAAAACTATGGGCTTTATTTATTGTGTATTTTGTCAGGACCTCCTTGGAATTGATCTGTATAATCCTCTAATCCGGCACTGCAGTTTAGACCTTCTGTTCCTCATTATTCGGTGCCCCTAATCCAACGGTTGTGTGACTAAGGCGGCAGGAATGTGCGCGGGCGACGCGTTGTCCCCCGGGAACAGCCTGCGCTTGTACACACATCAAATAAGTTTGAAGAGACTACTCCGTATTGACAATTTAGGAAAGGCACGTGCTTTCCTGACGGTAAGCCGAATGAATGAATGAAATGCACCGATCCCAGCGTGGTTAAACCAGACTCGATTAATCGAATGAACCCCAAGATTCGCAGTAGCTCCTGTAGCCTCATGTTGATGGTGCTACAGCGACCATCTTTCCTGGTAAGCCGATATGACAAAATACTTATCTGATTGTGTATGGTGTAAAGAAAGAGTCGTAAAAATATCGCGGCGGGATTTTTTCACTCCTTAATTCTGAAGTCTCATATCTGAATAATGGATGTCGAAATTTTCAATAGCAAGCCTAAAAGGCTGAAAATATGATAGATCCCTGAAAATCCTGAAAGACTAACTTAAGTTTCGATTTATAAAACTGTGATTCATTTTACCGTTTTCATTCAGGACGACTTCATTATAACAATAGTTTAATATAATCGTATAGCCATTTATCTTAAACCTCCTGAACCTTCTTACTTCCTTACCAAGTGGTATGCGCCTGCGCCTCGCGATCGAGATCCGCCGCGCATTCCAGCCAGTCGCGATCCCGCTCTACAGATGAAAGGACGATCCTTTATTTTTAAGGATTTATAAACTTGTCTTAACGCTGGGATAAACGCATTTTTATTCAAATAGCGACCGTTCGTTTTATTTCATTCACGTTTTCTACAATAAAATGAAAATATCTGCAATTCCATTTTATGAGTCAAGTGTTGGGCTATTTTATGAGTCTTGTGGCCGCAAACTTGGAGTTGTTCTTATTACTGAAGTCACAAATTCGGAATTAGGTACAAGGCTGACATCAGTTTATTTTAGGATTATAAGTTTTTTTTTAAATTGCTAAATGGGCCTGCTCTTGACATCGATCACGCCTGTTGGAAAGCGATGGATGAGGTCTAAGAATTGTCTCAGTTCTAAGGACTTATTTTTTTTTTTTTCATCAAATAACTTCTCCCGCTCTGGGCGGACCGGGATATCAGACTTATCTATTAACTTTTACTGATTAAAACCCCGTGTTCCTTCAGTTGCCTGTGCCAGTGACCACGGCAACTCTTTCGAACAACCCGCGGGCCTGGCAGGCTTCTAAGGACGTCTGGGATGATAATAATTGTACATAGTTGCAAACTTAGCTTAGGTTTAAGCTTTTACCTACTGACATCACTGCAATCATTATGATGACTGCCATATGAATTTATTCATAAAGTAACCTTGAACGAATTTTTAAATAAAAAAACGCCGAATTCATAAGCTCCTATTTTTGAAGTCGCATTGTGACTATTCCTAAAATATTCAAGGCTGATAAAATTTTCGTTTTTCCTAGTTACGTTAAATATTAGTGTTTAGGTCGCCCATTCGAGTATATTCCTTTTAATTGCTGACTTTGAAGCAGCATAACAAACCTGCGGGATAATTGCATAACACACTACCAGTAGGAATGAGTTCATTAGACAGCTCAACAACATTCAACGCGATATTTATATTATTGAGCGGACACATTTTTCGAACATATGAAGCATTGAATTAGCAATACCCTCAAAATGATTCTAAATCAAATTGATAGAGTGTTACGCAATAAGAGTGCTGCATCGAAGCCTGCCTGCCTAGTTACTATAATATCTAAACACGCTAACTACAATTTCACATCCAATCCAATGACCTTACAGAATCAAGTAAATTGACGCGACACAATTGCACGTATATTAGCAACGTCTCCCTACGCGTCTCATATTTGCCACAAAGAGCATCCGTAGCAGCGACCGACAAACTCCAGACATAACAAAGCAACTAATACATGCACATTAATGTACTAGTGGCGAAACTGTTTCGTATACAGGGTACAACGTAGCTTGAAGAAGACACTGGCAACTGCAATCGTTCAATTTAAAAGTAAGTAGTTAGTAGTGGTTACTAGAAGTGGCGTCCCAGTGGCAACGGCCGCGACTTAAGTAAGTAGTTAGTAGTGGTTACTAGAAGTGGCGTCCCAGTGGCAACGGCCGCGACTTAAGTAAGTAGTTAGTAGTGGTTACTAGAAGTGGCGTCCCAGTGGCAAGTGTGGCAACGGCCGCGACTTAAGAGTTGTACATTGTAGGTTCGCACGCAGACAGACACTTTACTTTGTGTATTTTTTTTTATCATTCACCTTTGCTCTCAAAACGGTGAAGGAAAACATCGCGAGGAAACCGGCCTACCCTGGAACCAAAAATTCGAAGACATGTGACATCTACCAACCCTTACTGGGCCCGCGTGGTGGATTACGCCCGCTCCCTCTCACCGAGAAGATGCCTGTATCCCAGCATTGAGAACATAAAAGGCTGATTAAAGTTCATAATTTTCAAATCAGCTCGTCTAAACTTTATTTGCAAGAGGAAAATCCATCTGCAACAATGCTTGATAGATTGATGGGTGGTCATTTAGGTCGTTTTAATAGGGAAGATAGCAAAACTGTGCTGATATGCAAAGAAACTAAGGTAAGAGTCCTTACATAAGTCATCAAATCAAACCTTACACATTAAGTGCTGAAAGTGGACCTTCAAAGTGGACCTTCGAATGTCCACTGCCAAGTGCCACTGTGAAACGTCGCGAGACAACGTAGCCGTAGCATCACTGTCACTGTCTCACAGGTGCAAAGTTCTTCTTATAAGAACCACGTATTTATAAATTTCTAGGTGGACACTAATCTCTGTTGCCATGTGTATATGCATTGTAAAATATGATCGAGAGAACTTGCAAACAATAGAACTATAAGTCGTCGTAACCGTGACGTTATATCTGTGAAACAATCACGAAATACGCGCACAATGGACCCAAGTAATTGCGACTCAGCAACGGTTTGAACTATTGTGTTACAACTTTAAAACTGCTGTCAAAAATAATGGGGGAATTTGTTGAATGGTCAAGAACTCAAGACTATGTTCTTGTGCGGCATTTCTTCAATATATTCATGGCAATTCGTTTATATCTCTATTCTCATCACGATACGAAAGTCGATAACTGAAACATTTATGTGGTTTTTGATCCGAAATATATTATGTTTCTTTGGCTACTTCTTCTTCGCGTCATCATCTGCCCAGCCTTTTCCCTACTATGTTGGGGTCGGCATCCAGTCTAACCGGATGCAGCAGAATACCAGTATTTTACATGGAGCGACTTCCTATCTGACCTCCACAACCCAGTTACTGGGTAATACGATACCCCTTGGTAAGACTAGCTGTCAGACTTTCGGGCTTCTGACTACCCGTAACGACTGTCAAAGATCCACAAATGACAGCCGGGACCAACGGCTTGAACGTGCTTTCCGAGGCACTGAGGGGTCTCAGTATGTAAAGATGGTCACCCATTCACAGACCAACCGCGGCCCAAAATTCAGCTGTGCGAACTGCGAACTCCCTTCACTGACGCCGACATCATCAACTAGGTACACAGCTGACAGGGCATGCGGCACAGAATGGAAGGTGTGCAATGGCACACCTTCCATTCTGTGCCGCATGCCCTGTGAACCTCCCCACAGACAATGGTCTGTGGGGAGGTTCGCACTTGAGATCTGAGTCGTCTGTGATCCGCCATATGTGGAGATTGTCTTTGCTCCGGCCGACTTGGTTTTGAAGCTTATTTAGAGATTTCCAAGTCGGCTACTTAAACAGGTGTGTACCATCAAAGATACAAAATTTATAATTACGAAGCTCTCCCAAGTAATTAGCACCCTCTTAACCCTACATAATGACGTTTCCATAGGTACTTATACGGTACATCTTTACAGTTTAAATTCATTCAATTTCACGAAACAATAATCTTTCAGGAAAGTCTTTCGGGAGGCTTTCAGGAATCTGTTGAAAACCTTCCCAGGTAGTCAACAGACTCCAGAGACATACATATCAATTATCATATAATAATAATAAATATTTTATTTCAGTTCAAATTACAAGATCCATATGTTGTTAGTGAAAGTATGTGCTGTTAGTAAAAACCACACTCTATATACAAAAATTTAATCGACTGACACCTACGTGTTCAGCCACATCCACACATATACATATCATGTACAGGGTCAAATTAAATTAGCTAGCGAAACTCCGCAGACGTGGTGGGTGCCGATATCTTAACATGATCAACCAAAAAAGAAGTAAGGAGAGTAAACCTTAGTACTAAAACAGAAGAACTTTATGTATCCGAATCTAGAATAGTTGAATTCGGTGTTCCTCAGGGGACTATTGTCGGCCCCCTGTTCTTTCTCATCTATATAAATGACATGCCTTCGGTAACAACTCACGACATTACACTGTTTGCTGATGATAGCACCGTTTTATTTGCTAATGATAATCCAACTAATTTAGAATCTGATATTAACCAAACAATATTATTGATTATAGACTGGCTTAGAATAAATAATTTAATGATTAATATTGACAAAACTAAAATAATGGATTTTAAAATACGAACCCGACGTACAGGTGCTTTAAAAATTAATTACCTAGATAGCGACATTGAGGAAACGGAGGTAACGAAATTTCTAGGTTTACATATTGACCACAAACTTAACTGGAAATTTCATATTGAACACGTTTGCAAAAAGCTGGGGAATTTTTCATATGCATTATATAGATTAGGGAAAATAGCAAACCTGAGTACTTTGCTAGCAGCTTACCACGGCTACGTTGGCTCTATTCTCCGATACGGTGTAATATTTTGGGGCAACAGTACAGAAAGAGAGCGCGCTTTCATTGCTCAAAAGCGCTGTATCAGGGCTATATTCAACCTATGCGCAACAGACTCCTGTAAGCCATTTTTTAAAAACCATAAATTATTAACACTACCATGCATCTATATACTTGAGGCTGCATTATTTGTTAAAAACAATATCCACATGTTCAGCTACTACACGCGTATACGGCGTAAGAATATACTACGCACGCCAGCCAGTAAAACTCATCTAATGCATGAGAGCATCTTTTGTTCAGCTTCTCGCATCTTTAATAATATACCGGGGCCTATCAGAATAAATACGAAAAATAAGGATTTCAAAAGGACTCTCCATGATCTGCTAGTAAACAAAAGCTATTACTCTGTAAAAGAATTTCTGTCCGACAAATCTTTACTAAAATATAGTCCCACCCAGTCGTGATGTGTTCGATGACCTTTAATATTATAAACTATAATCTAATTTTATTTTATATTATGATTTTGCAATTTCTCATTTTAGTTTGTTGTGATTAATTTTATTTTTTGAATTTTATGTGTATAATTTGACATCCTACCTATTCTAATCCGTTTTGACTTTATTATTTTTTTTTTTTTTTTGGACCTTTATATAATAATAATTTAAATCTGACATTTCCATTAATAACAATTTGTAATAATGTTCATTGAATTCGTAGTTTGTCTAAATGTAATTATTGTATGCCCTACGGGCGGGACATCGCTGATCAAAATTTACAAATATTTAAGAACTGTACTATACATACCTATGATCCACAATAAACATTGATTTGATTTGATTTGATTGATTTGAAAAAGATTTTTTTTTGGAGATTTTTTGGGGTCTTCAATCAGTGTAGTCACTTGAAATATCAGTTTAAAAAATCCGGTTTTTTTTGTGTAAACTTCACAGACGTGATAGCTATATCGATATGTAAACACGATAAAACAAAAAAAAACATATTTCCTCAACTCATATTTTAAGTAACTACAATACCACCGGTCGTCGACCCCAAAAAAAAAAACAACGGGTATTTATTTTATCACTTTTAGATATGAATACCCATCACGTCTGCGGAATTTCGCTAGCCAATTGTATTTGACCCTGGTATATCATCCTCAAATCGCCTCGCAGGAACAGTTCAAACAAAGATTGAACTGATTACTGATCGCATCGATACACCTACTTAATACAGGAGGTACATTAAAAACGTGAAAGTTTGTATGGATGGATGGATGTTTGTTACTCTTTCACGCAAAAACTACTTAACGGATTTGGACGAAATTTGGCATACAGATAGTTTATAACCAGGATGGTGGAAATATCGGGATAAAAAGTATCCTATGTGTTAACATAGGATACTTTTTATCCCGATATTTCCACGGGATCGAAACTTATGCGGGTGAAACCGCGGGGCGCAGCTAGTTTGATATGGATGGAGTGGAGTTATCTGCCAGAAACACTGGCCATATGAAACCAGCGCCCTAATTCCGTAACACACTATTAATCATAATCTAAACCATTTTGAAGGATATTGCTAATACATTGCGTCGAAAAATTTGTCTGCTCAACAACGTAAATAACGCAATCAATGTTGTTGAACTGTCAAAACGAAAGCCATTGCTACTGATTGTGTGTTACGCAATTACCCCGCTGCAGCTACTGTAGACACTGGACAAACTTTTGTTCTCTCACACATAGGATGCATAGGAGTCTAGTGAGACTCCTACTGTAGACACTGGACAAACTTTTGTTCTCTCACACATAGGATGCATAGGAGTCTAGTGAGACTCCTACTGTAGACACTGGACAAACTTTTGTTCTCTCACACATAGGATGCATAGGAGTCTAGTGAGACTCCTACTGTAAACACTGGACAAACTTTTGTTCTCTCACACATAGGATGCATAGGAGTCTAGTGAGACTCCTACTGTAGACACTGGACAAACTTTTGTTCTCTCACACATAGGATGCATAGGAGTCTAGTGAGACTCCTACTGTAGACACTGGACAAACTTTTGTTCTCTCACACATAGGATGCATAGGAGTCTAGTGAGACTCCTACTGTAGACACTGGACAAACTTTTGTTCTCTCACACATAGGATGCACAGGAGTCTAGTGAGACTCCTATGCATCCATACTCATAGACTCATATGCATGTTCATACCGATGCCAGCATGCATGGCATAGCAGGAATCCTACTACAAAAGGATGATGACAGCTTATTGAGACCAGTGTCTTATTTCAGTCGTAAGACAACTCCCGACGAACAAAAATATCACTCGTTTGAGTTGGAGACACTCGCCGTAGTATCATCCCTAAATAGATTCAGAGTCTACCTCATTGGTATGCCTTTCAGAGTATTGACAGACTGTAATGCCCTGAGCACGACTTTAACAAAGAAAGATCTCATTCCCCGTATAGCTAGGTGGTGGGTTCAACTCCAAGAATTCGACAGACTTAGCCACAGCCCCTATGTGTGAGACCACTGTCTCACACATAGGGGCTGTGGCTAAGTAATAACAGCAGCACAGGTCGAGTGGACAGGTTAAGCTACGCTTGCCGAGGTTAGTCCTAGGATGGGTGACCATCTTTACATATCAAGACCCCTCCGTGCCTCGGAAAGCACATTAAACCGTTGGTTTCGGCTGTCACTCGTGGATCTTTGGCAGTCGCTAAGGGTCGCCAGAAGCCTGAAAGTCTGACAACCAGTCTTACCAAGGGGTATCGTATTACCCAGTGACTGGGTTGTCGAGGACAGATAGGCAGTCGCTCCATGTAAAATACTGGTACTCTGCTGCATCCGGTTAGACTGGAAGCCGACCCCGACATAGTTGTGAAAAGACAAAGCAGATGATGACATATACATAGTATACATGCTCTCTGTGTTGATCCCAGACGGCAATCTTTTCCAAAGCCAAGGTTGCCTCCTTATCTACACCCTGATTATGTAAAACGGTTTTGAATAGAAACGCTTTACCTAACAACGTGTGTAATTTTATTGTAATCAAATGCTGTATAAGCTAGTATAATGGCAAATCGATTTTATGTAAAATTAAAATAGCAATAGCAATATAAAATATTAATCCATTATGTATCTACATACATAATGGATTAATATTTTATATTGCTCATGTTACTGAATGAACGATTGCGCCTCTCCTAGTCTTATACTTACGTTTTTTACACCACCAGCTAGATAATGTTAAATTATATGACATGCCAACCTAGTCAATAAAGCCCAGGGATCTAGACGGGTAATTATATTCTACTGAATTTCATTGTAACCCGTTGGGCAATAATGTCATTTGAATTTGGTACCTCAACGAAAATTCGTATAAAAACTTTTATAAAAAAAAAATATGTTCAAAAATAAAATTGCTTTGTAACATGCTTTTATTAGCTTCACTTGTAACTAATTACTACCAAGCAGTAGTGGAAAGTAGAATATTCTTCTCAGGGATAAAGGTGTCTTCGTCTCGGATGAGCTTGAATCCCGCACTGCTTTCAGGATTCTAGTATTAACCCTCAGCTGCCTCGCTGTGGTAGCACTAGAATTCGATACGTTTGAGCTATAGCGTTCGTGACATAAGACACTGCTTTATCACCTTAGTGAATAATGTACTAGTTTCACGTGAGCATCGACCATTGAATAAAACATCGATTTCATTCAATAGGTACCTACATGAAAAAGTAACAAAACAATAAGTGAGTACAGAGAAAAGAATCCTTTTTCCTTATTTTCTCTCGAAGTCTCGGGGGAATGCACACATGAAATTTCCGGTCTAAAAGAACAGGAAGTATCTTCCTTCAATGCGTCAGAACCTATTTCTGAATCATGATAGATGTCCCCGTTGTTTTACAACACATTAAATTATTAACTAAACTAGGTAAGTACATATTTTCGTTTAACAAAATACTTACGAGTATAATAGATTTCTGCAACTTTTTCAAACACCTCAATTCCCTACAAACCCGAAAGTGCCAATAAAAAAAGTTGCCATAACATTTCCCTAAAGGGTAAATGATGAGTTCGGAACACTTTTAGCTATGGCAACACTTTCTTACCTTTCCTACGGAAGCCAGGTGTAACTTGAGCCGGAGTAAAAACTTTTTCTTTGCATCATTAATCATTGCCAAAAGTCCGCTCAACACTCGTTGAAGAAAATGACTGTTTCACAGTAAAGCAGTTATTTATACTTTTAATTTTCAGCCGCTCTTCTGTAGTTTGTTTGAGTTACTTAAAACTTTTGGAAAAAATTTTCGCTATGGGAATATGACTAGCGAAATGTAGTGTACGATCGCGGTCATTAATGTAGTATCACCTTAA
This sequence comes from Apamea epomidion, assembly GCA_947507525.1. Lineage (NCBI taxonomy): Eukaryota > Metazoa > Arthropoda > Insecta > Lepidoptera > Noctuidae > Apamea > Apamea epomidion. The sequence goes on along the minus strand of OX382226.1, from coordinate 7,929,459 downwards.
GGACTGTATTGCTGTGAACGCGCGGTAAAGGCCGTTACTACGTCTGTGTGCATAAAGTGATGTATCAACACAGAACGCTCACCTCATAATTCGCACACTAGCTGGCGTCGAACGAAACAAAAAACAAACCGTCGCTTTTGCACACAGGCTTAATTAATTAATTACGTATGACCTTGGTTGGTTCATACCATTGCTAAAATTGAACTATAATTATTGTACATCAAGTACCGATAGCCGGTCTTAGTGTGCGTCCACACTGAATGCGCGGTGACTGGAGCCTAGGCGGGCGGGGCGAGCGGGGGCGTGCGGTGGCCACAGTGACGCGCGAGCTCTTGTAGCTGTTCGACGTATATCAGGTGTTACAAACTATGGACGAGGATTTGCTATTTTTACTACAGTCCGATCCTGAGATGGGAGGTGTTTAACACTAGAGATGGTGTGCACGAAATAAATAAAAACAGAGGAATAACTGGTGAATTTTTTTACTTATATGAAGTATTGAGATTATACCCTAGAAAATTCTTTGAGTACACTCGAATGCCCGTGTCAACATTTGACTACATACTAAGTAAAATATCACAAAAAATCACCAAAGAAGATACTAACTTTCGCAAAAGTTTTAGACCTGAGGAGAAATTGTTCATAACTCTGAGGTAAGAATAAAACAAGATTTTACTAAAAGTTTTGTATTTATATGTAATAGTAGTAATCAAAGAAGTAGGTAAGTAAAAAGTTGTAATAATCAAATTAATAAAGTCAAAGTCAAAGTCAAATCATTTATTTCAAATAGGCACATAAAAGGCACTTTTGAACGTCAAAAATAAAATTAAAATAAAATTGATTCTAGTCGCCCCTTCCAAAAGGTAGTTTTCGTATGGAGAAGAATGGGCAAGAAACTCCACCGTTACTCTTTTAAAATGTTTTACAATATTTTGCATACATTAATTATATAATTATATGTGAAGACGATGCACCTAACAATAAAATTACTATACCACAATAGGTAATAGAAATAAAATGGATAAATGAAACCATGACATATAAATTAACTTTGTGATAGATACATGGTGCTCACATATTCACAAACATTCCAAAAGTAGACGATTATCATAAATAAATAAGGAGTGACAAGTCCGGATGTGACCCCAAGTAATTACAGAATGTAAATCAATGTTAAAGAAAAAATAATAAATTATACAATTACATTAGCAACCAGTTTGATTTTGTCTAGACTCTAAAGATTGTCCTATGGAGCAGGACCAGCATGTTTCCAAGGATTCTTATCTCGGATATAATCCTCTAATTTGTAATATCCTTGCTTACAAAGTGTAATTTTAATATAAGTTTTAAATTTTCTTTCATTTAATTGCAATATTTCACAAGGTATTTTGTTGTAACATTTAACACAGTACCCCATAAAAGATGTATGTACTTTAGATAATCTGAAAAAAAGTTGATCTAATTTATCTTTATTTCTAGTATTAAAATTATGTCTATCACCTATTTTATTAAAAAGATGTTGATTTTTTCTTACATACATAATATTTTCATAAATGAATTGGCAAGGTACCGTCATAATATTAACCCTTTTAAATAGTTCCCTAAGAGATTCGCGGCGACGTAGATTGTAAATGGCTCTGACAGCTCTCTTTTGCAAAATAAAAATGGATTCAATGTCAGCAGCCCGACCCCACAGTAAAATGCCATATGACATAATACTGTGGAAGTAACTAAAATAGACCAAGCGCGCGGTTTCTTCGTCTGTTAATTGTCTTATCTTTCTAACAGCATATGCGGCCGAGCTTAGCCGCCCCGCAATAGATGTTATATGAGGTCCCCATTGTAATTTCTCGTCTAGCGTGATTCCTAGGAAAACTGTCTGATTAACAAATTCAAATTTTTGGCCATTCAATACGATGTCACATTCGCTACTTCTAACATTAGGTAATTTAAATCTAATGCATTTTGTTTTTTTTTCATTAAGTACTAAATTATTTACCGTAAACCAATCTTGGACCTGAAGAATAGAGTTATTCACGTCGTCAAGATTTTGTGACCGTCGGTCTATTTGAAAGATCAATGATGTGTCATCTGCAAATAACACCATCTTCGGTTGATTTTGAAGTAATTGGGGTAAATCATGAATATAAACTAAAAAGAGGAATGGACCCAATATCGAACCTTGAGGAACGCCCATTGTCATTTCAGAACCCAATGAGTTTACACCATTTACTTGGACTTTAACCTTTCTATCTTTCAGGTATGATCTTAACAAGTCAAGTGCTGTTTTCCTAATCCCATAGTGCTCGAGTTTCATCAGAAGTGTTTCATGGTTTACGTAATCGAACGCCTTAGAGAGATCGCAAAAGATTCCAATAGCATCTTGTGCTTCTTCCCAGGCGTTAAAAATGTTCTTCATTAGGGTAACACCGGCGTCAGTGGTACAACGCCCTTTGGTGAAGCCGTACTGGTGTTCATGAAAGATGTAATTTTTATTAAAGTGACGTAACATTTGATTGAGCATCAACTTTTCAAACACCTTACTGAGAACTGGCAGAATTGACACAGGTCTATAATTGTTGGGATCTTTACTATCACCGGATTTGAACAATGGTACTACTTTACTATGTTTCATAAGATCCGGAAAGACACCTTGGTCAACACTGGTGTTAAATATGAAAGCTAAATAGGGCGCAATGGTTTCGATGAGAGATCTACATACTTTTACAGACATACCCCAGAGATCTTCTGTTGATTTAATTTTAAGATCTTTAAAAGCTCTTATAACAGCCTGGGGGCTTGTATGCTGAAACCTAAGCTCCGAAGGGCATGCCTTTACATTCCTTTTAAGTAAGGCAGCAGAAAGCGTGGTGGAAGAATTTAAAGCTTCAGTAGTTTTAAGGGGAATATTAGCAAAGAAGTTTTCAAATTCCTGAGGTATTTCTACATCTGAATTGATGGGGCCATGTGCAGTCTCTAAATTAAGTTCACTATTTCGCTGTTTTTTCCTACCTGTTTCATTATTTATTATTTGCCAGGTAGTTTTTATTTTATCATCAGCTGATTTTATTTTATTGCTTATATAAAGAGCTTTAGCTCTTTGGCACACCCTTTTAAAAGTTTTTGAATATTTTGCAACATATTGATGAAAGTTTGTATTTTTCATATGTTGCTTTAAGCCATACAGTTCAAAAAGTTTTTCCCTGCTTTTACGAATACCTGGAGTAGCCCAGTCACTGAATAAAAACTTTGTGTAAATACTTTTAGTTTTCAGTGGAAAAGTGTCATAAAATTGCGAGTTTAATAGTGAAAAGAACTCGGCGTAGAACTCATTGGGGTCATCTATATTATTAAAACTCTGATCACATAATTTACTGGCCAAAGAATTATTTAATTTCTCTAAATTTTTACACGTAATTGGCCTAAACCTTATTTCAATTTTTTGTAAAGGCATATAGGAGCTAAATGTTATTATTTGTCCACTGTGATCAGATGGCAACTTATCTACAATTCGTTTGTGTATGTAATCGCAATTACAAAAAATATTATCTATACAAGTGGCAGAAGAAGCTGTCACTCGGGTTGGTTCCATAAACACATTGGACAAATCAAATGACCCAAAAAGACTCAAATAATTAGGGTAGTTGCCAGTAGAATATCCTCCATAATTTTCCTCGTATCTCGGTTGAGAAAACTGCATCCTTTCTGCTTCGTCTATTATGATTTGGGTAATTTTATTTCGAATGCGTAACTTTTGTAATTCACTAAATTTTTTCATTTGTGGCAGGAGACTCATAAAAAAATGATAATCATCACATTTCTCCGACTGGTCACTATTTGACACCATTTTCTGTTCAATTAGCATAATTTTATTTTCTTTCACATTCTATAAGTTCATCTCTATAATCTGATGCCGTTTTGTTGCGCTTTGACGCGTTTGTGCGACTGCTGCAGGTGGATGTACCTGGACTCATCACATCAGCGATATTAGATTGCTCAATTTGACAAGACTCGTTGAGGGATTCCGAATCACTGTCATGCAGATTTCCCGTCATGACTTCAGGTGCAATGTCATCATTTATGAATTGCATAAGTTGAAAGTATGGCCATGTGCTCTCTATTTCATCGCCACCGTCACCAGAGCGCGGCGTAGGGAATTTCTTTTTTTCTTTTCGAAACTGATTGCGCAGGTTCTTCCACTTCTTATGCAGTTGTTTTTCTGTAACAATAACATAATATTTTATTCTACTTTTTTATTTCAGGTTTTTGTCAACAGGAACTGGATTTAGAGCACTGGCTTACAGTTTTCGTATGGGGAAAAGCACCATTGCGTCTATAGTACACGAAACGTGCCGTGTTTTATGGACCGAGTTAGTTTCTATTCACATGCCAACATAAGGTAGTGTGGATACCAACAGAACAACGCTTGAAAGCTATTGCAGAAGACTTTGAAGCTACCTGGAATTTCCCACACTGCATCGGAGCAATTGATGGGAAACATTGCGAAATAAAAAAACCACCTAAATCTGGTTCGGCACATTGGTGTTATAAAAAAAGAAATAGCATTGTCATGCAAGCTGTGGCTGACGCAAAAAGAAAATTTGTAGCAGTCGAAGTAGGCGGTCGAGGAAAGCAAAGTGATGGTGGTACTTTTATTGCATCAACACTGTATAAGCTTATAGAAAAAAATAAGTATAAAATTCCTATGCCAAAGAGACTTACAAATTCTGACGTCATTGCACCCTACGTCCTAGTGGGTGATGAAGCGTATCTTAATGCGTCCTTATCCCGAGCGAGTACTTAATAATGAAAGAAAATGTTTTAATATCAGATTGTCTACCGCTAGACAAACAATCGAATGCGCATTTGGCATTTTAACATGTAAATGGAGAATACTTCTTAAACCTATCGAAACAAACAGAAAAAATGCCTTGTCTATAATAAAAGCTGCGTGTATACTGCACAATGGTATAATGGATTTAAACGGCGATCTCGATCTGGATGTCCAACATGTGCTATCTAACCCACCATTATATGAAGATCGTCACAGAAACCGCGGAGTCATTAATAATCCATCACGGATAGCAAAAAATGTTCGTATAAAATTCACAAACTATTTCTGGGAACAATATCAAAGAATGTAATAACTATTAGGTACTTATAATAAACTTACCTTCACTTCCAGGAAACTGATCTTTTATTTCACTCCATAACTTTCTTGTTATTGTGCGATTACTGTGGTGTGGATGTTTGCTTTGCCATATATGTGGTTTAGATTGAATCGCACTTAAAAACAATTCAGTATTTACCGCCTTATAGACAAACAAATACAGACGCGTATACGCCGAGCGACAAGACCGAACTGGTTTGTTACCCCCGCCACCCGCGCATTGGATCGCTCGCTGACTAGGCCCGTAGTGCGGCCAGAACGCGCGGACAGGAGCGTTTGAAAACTACGCGCGCTGTCTCGCTCAGTCCCGTCGCACTAGGCTTCCGCCTTAGTCACTACAATATGGACGCAAAGGCGCGTTTCATATGTTTGATACTTCGCGCCCGTCGTCGCAACCGCGCTAGGCTCGCAGTGTGGACGCACACTTACGTATTGGATTATTGAACGCATCTTTTCCAACAATAATCTTTATCGGTTATTTTGTTATTCATTTTTTATAGATTAATAAACAAGAATCATAATGTAATAATTATTTTATTTTCATTATTAAAAAATAATTTCGGGGTTAAAATAATAAGGTTTTCTAAGTGATTTTAAAATGTTTATTCGTTATAATTTTATAAACTAAAAAAAAAAACTTCTAGTCAAAACAGTTTATTTTCTCATAAAGAACCATTTATTGAAGTAAAGCAGGTAATCAGTGAACTACGACCCTTAGACTTAAAATATAACTAGCAAATCTACCCACGTAAATAAAAAAAGTGTTAACTCCTTGTCACAACTCACAATACAATTAAATTACTCAGTAGGACTACTTTTTGTTTACTGCCAGTGCGTTCGTTTTAACTTTAGTTGCCTATATATGTAAAAAAATCGTATTTATTAGGACTTATTGTGGTTATAGCTTAAGTATTCATTTTCATTATGAAAAGAAGATTGAAACTAAACCTCAAAATAATCCTTATTTACCTTACAGATATGACACAATATTATTTTAATATTACTAAAATCAATCTATAACTTAATACTTTGTTTGTATAACCCCTATTATTATCAATGCTATCAAGTAAACGCTGGCGCATGTATCCAACAATATTGAAACATATATCTGTTCCTCTTAAATGTTCCCATATTTCCATGCAATGCAACTTCAACTGCTCATCAGATGTCTCATTCCGTGCTTCCCATCGCTGTATCGCAAAATGTAAACGTTCTAGTTTATGTTTTTCAATCAGATATGGGCGAAACGAAAACCAGCTCAAAAATCTGGTTTTCGTTTGCACGGCGAACGGTTCGTAAAGATGTGTCGAATAATTCGGCAAAATATCTCGTTGGTATGAAACCACTTGTTTCATTATTCAACAAGTAGCTGGGGCCATCTTTTGACCCTCCGACTCACAGTAGGTATTTTTCTAAAACAAAAAAAGAGTACTGTTAGGCTACTAGCAAAATACGAGTATTACCAATTTGAAACAAAATTATTTTGAAAATAGAAATGTTACATATTATATTATTATTATACTTAATGTTATATTTTATATTCATCGTTATTATTTTTTTCTTCTATTTAGGCTTATGATAATCATAAAACGTTTAAAAAAACAACTAAAAGGATCAGCAGTTATACTTTAATTAGAAAAAAAAATTGATAAAATAATTAAATCATAATACTCACACTCAGTCCGGTTTCATCAAATATCTGTGTCAAAAGTCCACTTTTACGCAGCGCGATAATATCTGCTTTCATCTCAATATTTAAATTTCCTTGCATTTCAAAATTAACTACAACACCGCTAATAGATTAAACACACGTCACTAATCTACAATAACAACCAACCAAAAACAAAAAACGTTCTATTTAGTCGCGGTGAATGATTCGTAAGTTAACTGCATCTGTCTACCTTATAATTTATATATTTAGATTTCTGTGGGTATAATCATAAAATTTAACGAAATATGTGAGCAAGGCGAACATGATACGGAACTATATTCAATAGCGTGATTATTCGAGTAGGTAATTATAAACACAGCGCGCGTGAAATTCGAACCCATGGATCGCTACGCATGAACGTGCTTACCGACGTATGATAAGCGCTAGGCTATCATGCCAGATAACCTAATGGTTGAATTTATGAACTACCATCAGTTGCAAACGAATATGAGAGTGTGTGTCTATAGTATAGAAATTACTCATTAGAAGACGGTCGTAAGTTAAACAGAAGTGTCAATCTATTGCTTCGTGACACTGTCACTCCACTTTTGACCCTTACTGAAAAGTAAAAAAAACGGCCAAGTGCGGTCGGACTCGCACACGAAGGGTTCCGTACAACAAGGCAAAAAGCTTCGAAAAAACAAGTTTCTTGTATGCATACAAGAAACGTGTTTTTTCGAAGCTTTTTGACCCCTTTCAATTTTAAACTTTATTCTATTTTTATTATTTGTTGTTATAGCGGCAATAGAAATACTCGTACATACTCTGTGAAATTTTCAACTGTCCACCTATTACGGTTCATGAGATACAGCCCGCTGACAGACAGACGGACAGACGGACGGACGGACAGCAGCTAACTTATTTTTTTGGGTACGGAACCCTAAAAATTAAGTTATAATATGTGCACTCCATTTCACTGACCTACACACATGCACAAACAGAAAAAAATGGAGCACAGAATTCGCGAATGTGCGAACGCTTTGACGTAGCACTCACTGCAATGTTATTTGAATCAGTTTTTTACTGGCAATAACTACCATGTATGTTATTGCTGGCCAACCTACTACTTGTCACCGTACCTATTACATAACATAAGCCAGATAATTAATATTACGAAATGAAGGGCTTTACCTTCAGTAGGTACCGACAGGGCTTCCCTAATGAAAATTATCTATGTTTCGGACAGCATGAAGCCCCAAAAAAGCCGCTTGTGCCGAAACTCAATCTTCGTCATTATAATCAGCCCATACCGTTCCCACTGCTGGGACACAGGCCTCCTCTCTGTCTCTCTGTGAGAGGAAGTGGACCGTAATCCACCACGCAGGCCCAGTGCGGGTTGGCGGATGTCACATGTCTTCGAATGATTGATTCTAGGACATGCCGGTTTACTCACGATGTTTTCCTTCACCGTTTTTGAGAGCAGTGATGATGAAATAAATTACACTCGTAAGTTGCGGCCAGGGTCACCACTACTCTCTAGCCGCTATAGTAACCACGATAATTGTCCAAACAAAATACTTGAACAAAGTTTTACAGAAGGCAGTTTTAGATGATGAGTATGAACTAACTATGAAAATAAAAGAAATCATCTGATTCATACATTTTGATCGTGTTAGTAGATATTGCACTTTTGTAAGGAACAGTAGATGGTGATGGAAATAAATACAGAAAGTAAAGTGCTTGCCTGGGTTCAAACTCACTTCTTACAACTCGATAATCGGAGCCGATACCACTGTGCCACCAGTGCTGTCTCAATCAGACGTGCAAACTCAATCTTATGTAGCCGTAAACTAAACATTTTTGTGTAATTAATCTCACTATTTCAAGAGTTTAAAGGTGAACCGGGGAAGTGTCGAAGTGGGAATCAAATAAAAGTTTCATGGTACCCTACCATGCGGGCAGGCAGGCAGAACCCGATACAATACAGAGCGGCGGCGGCCCCGACAGGCCCCGACCGGCCCCGACCAGCCCGCTCCGGTCATAAAACTTTTTAAATTGCTTTCTTTTTACATTTAAATAAATGGTTGTTGTAAATAATTCGCGGATTCCTTTATTTTCCTTCCTTTAGCGGCTCAGTGTGTAAAGTTTATTTTATCAGACGTTATGCTAGTTGTATAAAATACTTTTTCATATAGATAACATTTTTAGCGCTCGCTTGGGGGTTTATCGTAGAACATTGTAGGTTCTACGAGTCAGTTTATTTCGCAGTCATTTATTGTTTATTTGGAGCTTTTTAGGGTTCCGTAGTCAACAAGGAACCCTTATAGTTTCGCCATGTCGTCTGTCTGTCTGTCTGTCCGTGGTTTAGCTCAAAAACTATTGGTACTACAAAGTTGTAATTTGGCATGAGTATATGTACACGTTAATGACGCCGAAAAGTGATAAAATAAAATTATGAAAAAAATAATTATTTAGGGTACCTCCCCTACCTACATCTAAAGTGGGGATGATAATTTTTTTTTCGTCCTTCCCAAAGTGTGGGATATCGTTGGATAAGTCTTTGAAAAATATTAGGGGTTTGGTAAGACCGTTTTTTGATTAAGTAAACCGTTCGTGACTTATTAAGCTTTAAAGTACCAATTTTCGTTAGAGTCAAGTGTCCCCCCCCCTCTACCAACTAAACGATTGTAGTTAGAAATTCAAATGTCACGGTAGTAATACTTATATATAACGAAATTCAAAGGAAAACTATCATACTTAAGTGGACTTTACAATTTTACGAGTAATAGTCGACCAATTGTATTAAACTCGAAAATTTCGAACACTCCATAGAAATGTCGATAGATGGCGCTAAGCGTCAGTTGTATCGCGCTATTGTTTAATTTCTAAATAAGTTTTATAAAAAAAAAACACCGGTTATGACAAGTCTTATCCAAACTTCCAAAAAAAAAAATTAAAACTTTCCGTGCAAAATGGTCGGATCAGGTGAGGATTTCTATAGGAAGTCAAATTAGGTAGGTAGTCATGTTTGGCTTTTAGTTAGAGCATGGTACGAAACTATCAGTCAGCGAATACGACCCGCACTTGGCTGTTATAAAAACTACGGAACCCTACACTGCGCGTGGCCCGACACGCACTTGACCGGTTTTTCTTAATAGTTTTCCAGAGAGTAGTGCATCGGTGGCCCAATGGTAACGGACCCGACCTACGAGTTGTAGATCGAGCCCAACCAGGCGCTTTACTTTGCGTAAATAAATTGATCAGTACTGCTGTTTTCCTTCACCGTTTTCTCAAAACGGTGAAGGAAAACAGCAGTAGCAAAACAGCAGCAGCGGAAAACATAGTGAGGAAACCGGCATGTCCTAAAACCAAAAATTCGAAGACATGTGATGTGACATATGTATATACCAACCCGAACTGGGCCCGTGTGGTAGAATACAGCCCAGAGTGGCAGGGGAGGCCTGTGTCCCAGCAGTGGGAACATTATAGGCTGATTATTATTCTTTAGGCTGAGAAGGAACTGCAAATAAATCTATTGAGCTTTTCAAACCAAAGACTATTGCACTTTTCATCTAAAAAGCGAAGGCTACCTTCAAACGAAATTATTCATATTTCAAATACACCGGCAAGCAGTGAAGGTCGTCTCGAATTCGTCCCTGTTTGCGTCCCGGCTTCAGGTGAGGGCGAAACTCTTCACCTTTGAACTTCGCAATCTCTTGGCCCGCACGAAGCAAGCCTCCTTTCTTCAAACTTTACGAGTACGTACCTAATCCGTTTCGCGTTCATGACCTGATTTCGGGTATCGCTCAAACTCTAACACATTTTTTGCTACCTGTAAGGACTCACGAATGAATGTAGTAATACTTTTCATGTTTAGAAGTGCTTGTGACTCGTAAAGGAATTTCTACGTGAATGGTTTTAATCGAAATATATTGCCAATATTGTACCTGAAGATTTATGCGAGTCAGTTTACAGTATCGGGAAGTCAGTCAACCATTTCAGTAATAGATTCTACTCCTTCGCTATATGACTGACATAAAAACTGCTAAAAACTTCATATGACATATTTTTATTTGCATTCCATAATGCTGTAGAGGTGTTAGAATGGCTTAAAGCTAAGATACAATTATTGACCCTGTAGGGCACAGCAAAAAGTATACAATTAATTCTTAAAATGACTTCTTCACTACCTTACACATTGAAATGGATAGTGTAATGTGTAGTAATAAGAATGACAATAACTAAAAATAAATATCAAACCGTAGTAGGTACAAAAAAAATATAAACGTGCTACGAGCTACGAGTCTACGAGCGCGCTACGAATCTGCTACGAATCTCTGCTATTTATATTTTAAAACTTTACCTAGGAACTCAATTTATCCAGTTTGTATACTGTGTGCATATACTTCATTGCACACAAATACATTTCAAGAGAGATATGAATACCGAACGCGAGGGTGAGCTCGCCATACATTCTCAATAATGAATGAACATTCTAAATAGCCAGTCACAATGTACACACATAATCATTACGCTTGCTTGTCTCTTGAAAACATTCAGATTGACAAAGGGGCAGATAAAGGTAGGTAGGAAGAGGGACGGCGTAGTAATACACGCATTTTAACGGTTTGAACATCATATGCGAGTACTTGGCTAGAAAGGAAAGAATAACATTTATTTCGCAACAGTTCGTGAAACACAAAATACTAATCGATAAAAAAGGTAAAATGAATGTTATAACAATAACAGTTTGCCTCACGGCTGCGCCAAAAAGGTCCATGCAAGAGTAGATACTATACCATACACAAAATAAGGTACTATACAATAAATAAGGTGCATGATGCAGTGCCTGTTATTTTTACCCCCGACGGAAACAGGGGGGTTTTGTAAGTTCAACGTATGTATCTATGTGTCAGTCTGCGCCATCGTAGCTCCCAAACGGCTGAAATTTTAGTTTTGTTTTTTTTTTTTGATAGGTGACTTGATCGAGTGTTCTTAACTATGATTTAAGAAAAATCGGTTCAGGCGTTTTTATACAATCTATTACAAACGCCATTCAGTATACGTTTTACTAGGAGAAATTGTCTCCAAAATTAACAGAATGCTGATACGCCAAGAATATCTTCAGACCTAGATCGTGTTTATTCAACACAATAGCTCCGTAATTAACTAGATCCATTCATTCATTCGGTGGTGTCAGTAGTGAGTGAATGAATAGTCGTAATCGCACAGTAATATAGGGTCGTGGCAGACATGACGGGTTACGAGCTGGAGTAAGCACAAAAAAGTCAAAGAAGGTTCACTTTCACTTTTAGAAAAACCGCTTTTGGGAATCGAAACGTGGCAGGTCTATACAGGCTGGCTTGGACATCGACGCACAAACTTTAACCAAGAATTCAGCACATGATACTAAACCCGTAAAAATTTTTGTAACATGTAAAAAAAAAAAAATCTGTGGCTAAAATTTTGACCGCGTAGGTATTGCGTATTTCACATTTTTATGAAACATCTGATTTTTTTTTTTAATTTGCTTTTTTAATCATGTACTGAATCCATGGTAACAGGTTGCACGTCGATGTCGATGCCACCCTATATAGAAAAAAAAACACGATCAAAAAGGTATGGATCAGATGATGTCTTTTATTGTCATAGTTGGTTCATACTCACCATCCAATCTGCCATCTGTAAAAGTTTCTTAGGATATTTTGTTTGGACTTAATACTTATAGAAATATCGTGGTTACTATAGCGGCTATAGAAACTACGAAATTTAGGACAGGCTATAATATAGCGCTCCGGGCGTCGGGAGCCGCGTGACGACTCCCGGCCACCGTAGGCGCGGGCCTGCCTGCGGAGAGCAATGGGTAGCTCACCGTCCGATCAGGACCAGGCCCGTGCCGGACGGCGCGTATGTGTTCCACGCGCGCCTCAAAAAGTTGTCAGCATAGTTGACGGGGCCCGAGAGGGCCGCAGCCTGCCGGGGTAGCGGGATCGTCCGAAAGGGTTACCGCTGCCCTGGTACATAAAGGGCTAAGGTAAACCCACCCGTGTTCCTTACACGGGTGGGTTTTAGTCAGTAAGAGTCTAACACTCCCTTCTGCTCCACCCAGAGCGGGAGGGGTCATTTGATGATTTCCCATCTTCAAAAAAAAAAGGCTACAATATAGCCTATTATCGTCCCAATGAAAGTAGGCCTACTGTTTCTACATTACAGTGTAAAGGACTTTCGTATCGTCTGTCTGGAGGGCGGGCAATGTCGGCTTGCAGACGCTCTGAGAACACTAAATAATGATAAGCTACTATATTATGCGTTAGAATTTATAACTAAATAAAACGAAATGCACTTGTTTGATGGAAGAAGATTACAATATTATTTTTATAAAGATTGCGTTAGACTTGGATTTTAATAAATAACGTTGTATTTAGCAAGTAGGTACTCGTACTCGTAGGTACTTAGGAATGAGTAAGCGTTGTAGTAAAGTTGATTTACTTATTCAATTACTTGTTTCATTCAAATTAATTTAGTCGGGGGTAATTAAATTATGTATCCTGTTACAACAATTAAACATAGAGTGTGACGTTTTAATACTAACGGAATGCTGGCGGTCCCGTGTTTCAAATTTGCCTGTCCTGAATGGCTATTACACATACAGCAGTTCGGAACATTACAATCAAAATGTTGAAGTAGTGTTATTCGTTTATACATCTCTGCAACATAAAGTAGAGGAGCCCACATTCCACGACGCAAATTGTCTACCTACTCATTAAGAAATTTACTGATGCAGTAATTATCTCGATCTATAGACCCCACTGTTTCAACAATATTGATATTTTTTTGAATTCATTGAGTAACATTCTAAACGAGTTATCCACCTTTAGAAAATATTTTTATCATTGGAGATATTAATCTCAATATTCTTGACTCCAACTCTAACATATCACGCTACTTAGAATAGGCTATTTTCCTGAAAAATTCTAATTAGTCATTCAGTTAGATTATTCTTTTGTCATTTATATAAAACATGATGAAGATATCGCCCGTTAAAGTTCCGCGTGACGTCACTTGCTTGGGACACTTTTGCAAGCAAGTGACGTCACGACCCACCACTCCCAAATTTTGACGCGCTTTAACTTTGTCATTTTTTGTTTGATTGACAAAAGAAAAAATACGTGTCCATTATTTTTCGATAATCTAACTGACGGACTAAATATAATTATTATTTTTTTACCCAGGCAACAACCCTATTGCTATCGTTTTATGGGCTAATCCCAGCATACAACGTTACAACAAGAGGAAAAAGTTGTATTGATCACGTAATTTTAAAAACAAATCTGCCGTCATTGTCGTTTGTGCTTAACACAGCTATAACAGATCACGCATCGACATTGTTTTGCCTTAAAAATAAAAGAGTTAACTTCTCTAGTAATCTAACTGTTGACAAAATCAATTTTGAAAATATCGTTCTGGAGTGCAAAAATAAATACTAATAAATACTTTAATACTTTTATAAACTTTTATGTAACCGAGATCCAAACTCAGCAACCAATATTTTTGAAAATTATCTACAAAATTTAGTAAGTCATAACACAATAAAAATAAAATTACCGCGAAACAAAGTAACACTTAAGCCTTGGATTACGGTAGGCTTATTAAGTTGCATAATAAATGGGGATCAAATGCATCAAAAACTGAAAAGTGTGATAAGAGATACAGAAATTTTGGTAACGGTCTAATTAAAAAGTGTAAAATAAAATACGAAAGAATTTAATTAGAAAATGCAAAAACAACAGTAAGATGCTTTGACATAGTATTAAAAATATTACTTACTCACACAAAACTAAACATATAAGCCATGAATTACTATCTATTAAGGGAACACCGGCTGATTCTGTTAATGTAGTCAAAGAGGTTTTTGGTAGTGTTGGTACAAACTTGGCTAGTAAAATAATCCCCATATCGCTGACATCAGATAGAAACTCTGATAGTATCACTGCGGCGATTTTTGTTTTACTTGAGACAGATTGTGATGAGGTGAGGAGTGTCATTGGCAATTTAAAGTCAAGCAGTAGTACTGGACTTGACGGTATGTCTAGCCAACTACTAAAATTGATCCAAAAGTACATTGTACCCCCTCTGACAGATCTCTTTAACAACTGCTTTAACCTTGGCGTATGTCCTGATGCTTTCAAGCAATCGATAGTGGTACTCATTCATAACAGTGGCGAGAGAGACTGTGTCAATAATTACCGTCCGATATCTTTACTACCCTCGCTATCAAATGTATTAGAGTAGATTACTAGTAACAGGCTCGATAAATTTATAGAATCTAAAAATTTACTTTCTTATGCACAATACAGCTTTAGGCAGGGTAAATCAACTGATGATACCGTACACACATTTACCGATTTTGTTACGAGAAAGCTGGATGACAAAAGCAAATGCCTAATAATATTCTTAGACCTTGCAAAAGCCTTTGACACAGTCTCTCTCTCCAAGCTTCTGGCGAAGCTTGAGGGCCTCGGTATCAGAGACAAACAACTTTTGTTATTTAGTACCTAGTTACCTGTCGGGTCGTACGCAGCTTAGCGTAACAGCTTTTAGCGACAATTTTTTCTTTTTACAAGGTCCACATCTATATAACCTTATTAATAAAGTACCTACTCTCAGTTTACGCTAATACGAAACAAGATTGCAAGAAAAAGGTCATAAAATGGCTTCTGACACTTAAGTACGAAGAGACAGAGAAACTTCTTTGCAGACACAGAGTCATATAACACACACACGCTTACACACATTAACACACCCCCACACGCCACACGCACACACACACGTACACACAAATGCATCGTTATACTTAGTCATAACTATACACATCCTCACTCGCCCAATAACAAACCACTCATTTAGCTCATTCCCAATCACGCAACTCATTATAGCACGTATACCTGTCCGGGTTAAGGAGGCCAGGAGACCCATGACACAAGTTCATTACTTAGTATGGGCTCCTGTCTCCCTTCCATGTATTAGCATTGTAAATTTAAATTTAAGAAACGTATGTAGATATCTTGTGGGAGAAAATAAATGAATTTTTATTTATTATTATTTAATTGCGTAACACACTATTAGTAGTAATCGCTTTCATTTTGACAGTCCAACAACATTCATTGCGTTATTTACGTTGTTGAGCAGACCCGTTTTTCGAACTTAAGAAGCAATGGATTAGCAATATCCTTTAAGATGATTCAGATTGAGATTGATAGTGTGTTACGCAATTAGCTGGGGTAATATTTGTCCAATTGATTGGATAAATCCTTATACCCTGAATTTATTCTTGGAATCTAATCAAACTTACAAGCGGATGAATAATCGGAATTGGCCCAATCGGTCCTCTGAGACCAATCACAATAATTAAAGACAAAAGTAACTATCATGAGGCCTTCTCAGATTCCTAACTGCGGATATATGATAAACTAGCAGCGCCCCTCGGTTTCACCCGCACATTACTTTCGATCCCGTGGGAATATTGGGATAAAAAGTATCCTGTGTTGATTCTGGTTATAAACTATCTGTGTGCCTTTCATCCAAATCCGTTAGGTAGTTTTTGCGTGAAAGAGTAACAAACATCCATCCGTCCATACATCCATCCATCCTTACAAACTTTCGCGTTTATACATATATTAGTAATTAGTATTAATAGGATAGGATTTATACTCAGCCATTATTAAATAAATAAATTAAACCCATACCGACGCAGTTTCAATAATATAAGTATGCATTATGCTGTGTATATTATAGCAAGCCACCACACACGGAGAATTGATATATTTTGCCTTAATTTCATTGATGATCGGGCATACCGCAATATAGGTTGGTGACGTCATAGAAATATATGATTTATACAAATACATATTATAACTACGTCTGTGATGAGCTTTAACAAAAATACACGAACCTAATACCCTTAATTATGTACTCCAAACCGATCATAACCTTTTTTTCATACCGACTTTTTTTCGTGTCTGCATACTTATGACAACACATTTTACAGCATTAACAAAACGTATAATACTCCAACTTCAGCAATATAAGGCCATCAAAAAGTTAGCGTCTGCTGAAAAACAAAATAATAAAAGGGAACGCATTGTCGGGACAACTTCGTCACAAATCTCGACGTGGGAGGGCCATACTTACATCTGTGCTAAGATATTACTTTCATAAGAGAAACTTGGGTAAAACAAATTTATTACGCCACTTTCGCCAGTGTGCCCATGTCCTTATGGTCATATGGAAGCAGGAAAACGGCAAGAACGCGAAAAAACAACTTTTCCGTTTATGAGGCCAGGTACCTAAGTGGTGTAATTTAGAGAGAAGAGTAAGGTGCTAAACGGATATTGCTAACTATTATGTGTATTACGGAAATGGATTCTGTAATTCTGTAAATTCATATTTGTTACGCCCGCGAATCATATTTTAATCAACGTACAACTTAGTACTGACCAGCAAATTGCAAAAAAACGTAAAAAACTTTAATTTCGCGGGCTACCTTCAGCATCCACCTTAAGCATTTTTTCGTAATAAGACCGAATGTTCTAAGCGAAAGTTTTATCAATTAATCTGCCTAGCGTTTTCCCAACTATGTCGGGGTCGGCTTCCAGTCTAACCAGAGGCAGCTGAAAACCAGTATTTTACATGGAGCGACTGCCTATCTGACCACCACAACCCAGTTACAGTTACTTGGTAAGACTGGTTGTCAGACTTTCGGGCTTCTGGCGACCCGTAACGACTGTCAAAGATCCACGAATGACAACCGGGACCAACGGCTTAACGTACTTTCCGAGGAACGGAGGGGTCTCGGTATGTAAAGATGGTCACCCTTCCAGGACCGTCCGCGGCAAGAGAAGATTAACCTCATCGATCGACCCACTGCTGGTGTTATTACTTAGCCACCCCCTCGTCGCTAGAGAAAGTTTTTATAAATACGGAATTTAATGGTATAACGATCATTAATAGCCAATGCCATCAAAACAGATCGCACTCATCCAATTAGGTTCTTGAATGAAGAATGTGCTCGATTTCCAATTATTGAAATTCGATTTCAAAGGTGTGAAATTCAAAGTGATAATGTGCTATATTTAGAAAAGAAGACAAAGCAACGATAAATTAGTCGTGAAAGAAAACCTCCAAAACGTATAGCATAATCAGCCTATAATGTTCCCACTGCTGGGACTCAAGCCATCTCTCGGCGAGAGGGAGTGGGCCGTAAACTACCAGCCCGCACTGAGCCCGTGATTGCCATGCTAAAGTGGCTCGGGTATAGGTAGTGCAGATACTTCACATTGAATTGTCCAATTACCTTGCAATTTTCCTGTCTGCAAACGGCTTGTAACTTGCCAAAATGTTTTCACCTACTCGTATCACATGAAACTTTTAAAGAAGGGGACTATAGGTAATAATATACTATAGTCCGGTCATCAAGAGATTGCGTTCTTGACACCTGTCAGTGTCATACAAACGAATACGTGTATTGCGAATTTGATCTTTATTCTGGAATTCGCACTGACACTGACAGATCTCAGGAACGCATTCTCTCGTCGGCTGCGTTGTAAGCCATTAACAGAGCAATTAGCGATATCCGGCATCACGTGTTTAACACCAAGCCAAATAGAGTATGTAAATTGGGCCGGCGCAAAATGGAGGCATCGTGTCTTAATAAGCACATCTCTACCTACGAAATGTTGGCGCATCTTTTTAGGCATTCATTATGCATACCACACACACATTATGCACACCCATTACCTTATCACATTGTTTGCATAACTTTGCAATTTATTTTAATGTGAATTTAATATTTTTCCTAAAAACTTTAGCATAATCAGCCTATAAGTTTCCCACTGCTGGGACACAGACTTGATCCTTTCTTCGAGAGGGAGTGGGTTGGTAGACGTCACATATCTTCGAATTTTTGGTTCTAGGACATGCCGGTTTTCTTACGATGTTTTCCTTCACCGTTTTGAGAGCAGGGATGATAAAATAATTTACACAAAGTAAGGCGTCTGTCAGGGTGCGAACCTACGACCTATGTACCTACCCCTAAAACGTAAGAAACGTCATAAATAACACCAGCCTAAACACTACGGTAGCTGAAGACGGGTTGGCGATTTCAGACTTATATTAATGAAACAACATATTATCAGGAAATAACTTTATTAAAAATAATCCACAGTCAAATCATCAGGAATCTTACACAACACAACAGGCACTGGTACACTTATAACTAGTAACGTAGAAAGGTACAAAACAATTCATTGGTGGGTCGACACACAGTTATAAATAACACCAGCCTAAACACTACGGTAGCTGAAGACGGGTTGGCGATTTCAGACTTATATTAATGAAACAACATATTATCAGGAAATAACTTTATTAAAAATAATCCACAGTCAAATCATCAGTAATCTTACACAACACAACAGGCACTGGTACACTTATAACTAGTAACGTAAAAAGTTACAAAACAATTCATTGGTGGGTCGACACACAGCAAGGGTCTACATGAAGGTTATCTTGGTTCGCACTTGGTTCACCTGCCATACGTTGAGATTCTCGTACTCCTCGATGCAAGCGTCCACCTGATAAGGAAACGGGAACTTTCAATATTTGATATCTTTAATACATTGTACACTTGTGCCGTGCACATCAGGCCGAATTTATTTTGGGTCTTTACTTTTAGGACGTCAAAGATTATATATAATAAAGTTTTGTACAAAACTTACTTGATCAGGCTTGAATCCCTTGTCGACGCAGCGCTCGATGACATCAGCGATCTTGACGGTCTGGTTGGAGCCCGCCAGGTCCCGCACGATCGCGAAGATTCGGTCCGTGGAGCTTATACCCCTAAACAACAAAAATTATTGATTACTTGAAAATATTTAGCTAACACACGTTATTTACGTATCTAATGAAATTCGGGTGTTTCCCGAAGGTTTAGCCAGGGTGTATCTACATAATACACCCACGGTACTATGTAGGTACACCCCAGACGTTATGTCATTCAGTTAAAATTATAAAAAAGAAAAAAAAATTGGATGTGGCAGGATGAGGACAATTTTATATGTTTAAAACTGCTATAAACCGAGGTACAGCCTGATTCAAACATGCTGGCGGCGCTGAAATGTACTTACTTACTCGCTGCACAGTACCTCACCCCCGCTGACAGATGAGTTTGTTACTGCGCAGCGACTCGCCTCATGCTCCGAGCCGCCATAAAGTTTGAATCGGGTTGTAAGTGTGTAGTGTTATTATATTTATTACCTTTGCACGTTCTCGTCAACAGGTGACAGGGACTGTTTCGACATCTCCACCAAGCGGATAGCTTCCGATACGTCCTCTTTCTCCACTACGTCTGACAACCTACAAGCAAAAAGTTTTCTGATTACGAAGATTTATTTTCGCTCCTGTGTTTCGGCTATAAAACAGTGGTCTACTGGAAAAAAGGAAAATATGTATAACGGTCTTATCAAAATTACATCCTTCCTTCTTGAGTGCCAGTTGTTAAATAACTAAAACTAATACTAACTAGTACTAAATATTTAGCACTAAAACGTGTACATTACCTGAGCCTGGCGAGGGCGGTGGACAGCCGTAGTATAGCGAGCAAGTTCCTCGCAGATGTGAACGTGACGTCACGAGCGTTGCGCGCCTCGCGACGTAGCTCCACGTATGACGCTGGAATAGAGTAGCTTAGTTAGGTTGTGAAAGTAGTGTAGTTCTATGATCATTGCTGTAGTGTAATTCTGTTTATGTTGTTGATAATAACTATTATAGAAAACAGCTGCTAATATAAAATAATACAGTTTCTCTCCAAATTATTCAACAACAAATATGAGTTGATAGCAAATGGACACAATTTTTTTTAAATAAAATTGCTGTTTGTTTCTTATGCACAATAGCTAGCACCTCCCTCTGTGTGTTATGTCCGACTGTTCGTCTTCTGGCAGAACTTTATCCAATGAGCACAGTATCGAGAGCAACTGTCGTCACTTGTCTTAGTAAAAAGTATTTTAGTTTAAATACTCACAGACGATGTAGTCAGTAAGATTGTTGGGTACGGCCGGATTCTTCCTCTTGGTGAGCGCCACGTACCGCCGCACCAGTCGCATGGACAGCGCACGGATTTCTGTAGGAGGCTGGATAGAGTGCTGGTGCACGTAAGCTATGTGTTTGGCGAGTTCCAAGTCTTTTTCACTGTAGGAAACAAAGTATTTTTTTAGTTAGGGATAGGAACCCAACCCAGCTATTAGATTTGGATGAAATTTGGCACACATAGACCATGAACTACGGTAGGTTATGACACTTTATATCGCGGTAGTACGTTCCCGTGGAATATTTTCTGCAAAAGCTTGCCTTTAGATAATTCGGTGGTTACTTGCAGACCACAATTAAATGTAAACATACCGGTTAGGCTTATCCTGTATGAGCCACAGTAGATCAAAACGCGACAGCAGCGCGGCGGGCAGCTGTATGTTCTGTTCGATGGTCCGCTTGGGGTTGTAGCGGCCGTACGCGGGGTTGGCGGCTGCCAGGATCGACACGCGCGCGTTCAGGCATGTCATTATACCCGCCTGGGGACAAAGGTATCAGTTATTTGATGGATATTTACAGATATAATCAATCAACCGAGTTCTGTTATACAGGGCTTATTTTCAAAGACCAGCGAAATTTAAGGGTGTGGTACAGACCATCAAACTGAACAACTTTCTCCATGGGACAGTTATCGTAATCGCTAAAATTTATCAACTGTCCCATAGAAAGCTTCAATAACTACTCGACCTAAACGTATGAGACGGCTGAATTTTTATTCGCAATTACGATGTCCCCTGCAGAATATTGTTCAGTCTGATGACCCTTAAATTTGGCTGGTCTTTAATAACGAACCCTATATAAACCACAAAAATCATTGTACTAAATAACAACCATGCGGTGGCTCCGATCTGGGTGCATTGAAAGAGCCTCTACAAGTTGCGATGCAAAAAATACGTCAGAAGAACTCCCAGCTACCAACTTTGATGATTAACTGATTGAAAGATTAACTAATCTTTTTACCGAAATATGAACCACCTTCCATATATCTCAGAGCAACACCAGAAATAGATCTTTTGTCAATGATATGCACAATATGCACATTGAACCCTATACAGCATCAAATAAAAAGTCGAAAGTCCTCCAGTTACATTTGCAATTATAAAGGCTTTGACTAGCACTGCCGACCTATTCTG
This sequence comes from Apamea epomidion, assembly GCA_947507525.1. Lineage (NCBI taxonomy): Eukaryota > Metazoa > Arthropoda > Insecta > Lepidoptera > Noctuidae > Apamea > Apamea epomidion. The sequence continues at coordinate 7,907,363 of OX382226.1, read as the reverse complement.
TAAACATCTCACCATGAAAAATTAGGTAAAGTGAGCTGTCCATAGTGTCAATCCCTAACATCAGGTGTAATGACAGTTCACTTCACCAAGTTTTCACGGTGAGTTTTTTTACAGAATAGACGGCAGGACTGCTAAAGGCTAATTACGTCGTAGAGTAAATTATACTAGGCATGTAAATGTAAGTACCTTGGCAATACTGATGGTCTGCTGTTCCATGACCTCGTGTATGGCGGTGCGGTCGTTCTCGGCCATCTTGTCGAACTCGTCGATGCAGCACACTCCTTGATCAGCTAGTACTAGAGCGCCGCCTTCCAACATCATCTCGCCTGTGAATGGGTCCTGAAAAAATTGTCAAATAGAATTGGGGGCATTGGTCATTAGGAATCTTACGCCTGGTTTCAAAATGCCTATGTTGTCAAAGTTAACAATATTGATCGATAAATCATAACAGCCATCAGAATTCAACAGCAGATTAGATAGGCTGTCACTGAACCCACTTATACACAGACAGGAAATTAATATCATCGCGTCTTTTTGTGATAAGAACTTGACCAATAACTCCGTATACATGGCCTATAGCCCTGCGAGCAGTCAATATGTTGAGGGGTTCTTACTTTAAGCTGTTGATGTGCTCAAAGATGTTACCTTCATAACAGCAGCCGTAAGACCGACACCGGAGGAACCTCGTCCGGTGGTGTACTGTGACCGCGGCGCCAGGCGGTCGATGTAGTGGAGAAGCTGAGACTTGGCAACACCGGGGTCGCCCATCAGACAGATGTTGATGTTGCCTCGGATCTTCATGCCATTCGGACGTCTAAACAACAAAAATATCATGTTTAAAAATATAATAAAACCATGTAAATCAGTTTATAGATAGAATCAGTCATCATGACAATATGGGATGCCTTATTAGTTGATATGTCGCAGCCAACTGATTTTAATTAGCCGTTTAGTTAACCGCCTAGCCTTTTAACTAAACGGCGGCCGTTCAACTAACGCCCTGAATGATATTCAATAAATTATAGCTTAGGTTGGAACTGTAACTAATCACGTGCGAGCCGATTGGTCGCAGAAACTAAGCCAGGGCACCCCGACCAAATGTGTTAGGTTAGAACTGTGATCAACCACGTGCGAGCCGAGAGAGCGAAGTGAGACGAGCACTACTTCCAAAGGCCAGGCGGTTGACTAACTTTGTAACTTTTATAGCCATGATAGTAGTTTTTGGTTTTAAACTATTATATACTTACTTATTGATGTATATAAATGTTGATGGGTGAAGAAAAAATAGATGGATTGTGTGAAGGATGATATGAAAGAGTCGGGAGTGTATGATAGTTTGACGGTTGACAGGGCAGAATAGAAGAAAACGTGTTGCGCCGACCACAAGTCACATTGGACAAAGACTCCTGTCTTTGTCCAATGTGACTTTTTTTTTTGTCCCACACTAGGAATTACACCTGAATCGTGGGTGCGTTTACAAACACAACACATACACAAACAGCCAGACCCGGAACAACTACCTGTAGGCAATACAAATATTTGTTCCGTGCGGGAATCGAACCCACGACACGCAGCGCAGCAGTCGATCGCTCAGCCACTGCGCCAACCGTGTCGTACTTGTAGTCGACGTTGATGATATACTTACTTATCGACTCCTCCGACGAGTAGTAACAGCAGCGCCTTCTTCACGTCCTCGTGGCCGTATATCTCGGGCGCGAGACTGCGAGCCATGCGCGAGTACAAGTCGTCATCTGCTAACTCTGCAAGTTCCTCTTCAGTTAACGCCTCCGCCAGTTCACTCTCGTCTGCTTGGTTCAGGCAGTTTACAGACTGGAGGATGAGAACATAAAATTATTTGTAGCTATTAGTGAACCTGTTTGAAGGTATTACATAATGTAAACGCAGCTGGCATGAAAGGACTTCGAAGATTGGTGGATTTTTTTTAATCAAAATGGCAGCCATTCATCTATAAATCGATAATGCAAACAGAATATAGGAACCACGCGTGGCCGCCATTTTGAAAAAAAAAACAAAATGGCGCGACAGTGCCAGCCTCCAAATAAAAATCTTCAATCCCCCTTTTACAAAACTATTTGTTCAGAGACTATTGTTGCAAGGCTAGTTTGTTTACATAGTGCTAACTGTTTGACCTAAAGATCAAAACAACAAAATACAACACATTCTGTAGGGGGGCTGTATTATTTAGTTGTAACTCACTTTTCTATGGCATTTTTGATAAGACTTACTCAATCAATACAGCTGTCCTATGATCTTGTGACGGATTCCAACATTCTCATCCACATACAAACAGTATCTACTCACATGAGCTTCCAGGTATGTATCAGACAGTAGCCCCTGTATGATCTGTCGGAAGCCAGCAGACAGCAGAGGTAGGAACACGCCAGTGACTGCTACGTGGTCGCCAGGTTGTGCGCGACGAGTGGTTTCGCCGCGGCAGTATACGGACAGCTGGCGTGGAATGTGGCCTACTGGAACTTGGTCTGACTGTAACAATGTAGTGGGTTAGTTTTTAGAATAAGTGCTTACACATAATTTATTTTAAAATAAGACATGTCAAGCTTTCCGCAGTCTATTAACATGACATAGGCCTCTGAATAACTGCTGCTACAATCAATGGCAGACGGATAGATGATTGATAAACTAATATTTACAGGAAAAATAATAAAAATATAGGACAAGTTAAAGAGCTAAACCTGAGCAGTTGTTGTCGAGGCTCTAAACTTAATTCACTCCGCCTGTTCCTAATGTCTAAAAGGAGTCTGAAATTTACATTTTTTAAATGTTTTCATTTCGTTGCTAAAGGAAAATGGATATTTCATTACAATAAGCAGAAGCGGGCAGCGGCCGGCAGCGATGCCAGAATGAACCTTATGATGTTCGTGTCGCCGCGAGCGGCCGCGGGCAGACGCGAGCGGCCGCGGGCAGACGCGAGCGGCCGCGGGCAGACGCGAGCGGCCGCGCGACCTTTCAAGCGATACTGGTCTTTTAATATTTTTTTTTTGTTTTGTTTTTTTTAAAAAACGTTGCCCCACACTAGGAATTACTCCTGTATCGTGGGTGCGTTTACAAACATTTAAACTAACATACACAAACAGCCAGACCCGGAACAACTACTCGCAGGTCATACAAATATTTGTTCCGTGCGGGAATCGACAATCGCTTAACCACTGCGCCAACCGTGCCGTCAAATTATGTAGATAAAGTTTAAAATTATTTCACACTGAAGTGCTCGCCGTGCCGCTGCCGTTCCGGTGTGAGTTGGCCCTAAGCGCGAATTTCATTAAACTTTTATACCTAGAATAAGTCTTATCCTGGGGATAAATTTTGAATTATTGACAGTTTTTACATACTAGAACTGTCAGACATCCATTTTACACCATGGATAAAAGTTATCTGACTGGTGAAATCAGCCCTAAATCATAAAAGTTATCTGACTGGTGAAATCAGCCCTAAATCATAAAAGTTATCTGACTGGTGAAATCAGCCCTAAATCATAAAAGTTATCTGACTGGTGAAATCAGCCCTAAATCATAAAAGTTATCTGACTGGTGAAATCAGCCCTAAATCATAAAAGTTATCTGACTGGTGAAATCAGCCCTAAATCATAAAAGTTATCTGACTGGTGAAATCAGCCCTAAATCATAAAAGTTATCTGACTGGTGAAATCAGCCCTAAATCATAAAAGTTATCTGACTGGTGAAATCAGCCCTAAATCATAAAAGTTATCTGACTGGTGAAATCAGCCCTAAATCATAAAAGTTATCTGACTGGTGAAATCAGCCCTAAATCATAAAAGTTATCTGACTGGTGAAATCAGCCCTAAATCATAAAAGTTATCTGACTGGTGAAATCAGCCCTAAATCATAAAAGTTATCTGACTGGTGAAATCAGCCCTAAATCATAAAAACTTTTTCTATTTGGAGGCATTCGGAACTTACATTACTTTTACTAATTTAAAATGATTCAATACATACATGCTCCTGAATCTTCAACTCCTGGAACTTCTGGAAGCGTGAGCCCCTGGTCTGTAGATGCAGCTGGCCGGCGGTCTTGTTGAGGCGGCACTCGTCGGCCGTGCACGACGGAGGTGGTGTGAACTGTAGCGATCGTACCGGTTGGTACGTCTCCGCGCCGCAAGCGCTGCACGAGTATGTGGCGACGACTAGTAGGGGCTTCACGTCTGTGCAGCGAGTTACTATGCCTGGGAGGAGCAGTATGTTAATTTATTTTAACTACAATAACAATGATACATACTCAGACTTTCAAAGATAACTTCGACAAACTTATTTTTTATTTTATTGGTGTAAATCAAGCAGTTTGTGTTTTATCTGATACTTATTCATACTAGTTATATTACAAAACCGATGGTTTCCTTTTCACACCTTAACGGATTTCTTAATTTTTTGTTCTACGACATGCCAGATTCCTCATGATGTTTTCCTTCAATGCCCACATAGAAGCCTCCCAAACACCCTTGTAAACTGGGAAATATCTAGGAAAACTTGGACCGAATGGGGTTTTCTTTCCCTACTCAATCAAAAGCATTAAAATCACAATATGTAATTATGTATGCTGAATAATATAAATGTAACAGAACTTTACCTCTGAGTGTAACTAGCTTGCCAATGTGCTCAGCCTTGACTTCTCTGATGGGTAATGACTTTGAAGAAGACAAGTCTTTGAAGTAAACCTCACTGTAAAAAAAAGTGATATTATAATATTTTTGTAGCCCTTCACTTAAGGCAGCAGAAGTACTAAAGAAAACAAAGTTGACTGTCAAAAACTGGGTTAATCTGTAAGCAGTGTTATCATTAGATAAGCAGATGCTACTGATTCTTAATGTTATAGGGTACTTGTCTTTTTTCCTTTGGATAATACGTAGACAGGAATGCATATTCCTTTTCCTTTTCAGGAATAGGCATTTCAATAAGTAACAAGAAATAGGGCCCGTTGTCTGCAACAACAACACAATGCACGTATTTTGCGTACAGGCGATTATTCGATCCACCTACACTCCTCAAGGAAGGCCAGCAACAACTTGACATTACTGACAATCCCACAGAGGGAACCTGGGTTACCGAAGTACTACAACTAACAATTACAACTTGATTCATCATGAACGCTGCACTTACAATCTCCTGATAAGTTCTGGTGGGTATCTGTTGCGGGGGTCCCTCATCTCTCCAGGGATCCTGTGATTCCTCGCCTCCAGCAAGATCCTGTGCTCTATGTACACGTCCAAGGCATCTTTGGCAGCCACCTACAAACAGAATTTAGTTATTTTGCTTGTTAATGATGGGAAGACCAAATGTTATAAAGGGCCATTTTAAATGTAAATGTAAAAAATACAGGTGGCAGGGACATCAACGCGCAAATTAAAACCATGAATTTAGCACATGATTATAGTTCTAGCATAGATAATTGTTGTTGTTTATCAAAAAAAAAACCTGCTGTTTCATTCATTGCAAAGTGCAACGTTTGCGATCAAAATGCATGGCACAACAATTTTTTTTTTAAATAACCAATGTTAAATATCGGTACCCTGCATTGATATTTTTCATAGGTTATTTTTATCATTACACTGAATCTACAGGTACAGGTTGCGCGTCGATATCCCTGGCACCCAAGGAGTGTCTCAAGGACACACAATAAAGAGAACTGCTGTGCATTTGTTTTTTTTTATACTTTTAATGAATACAGCGTAGCTGAATTCTGGGCGTAACAGGATATATGTGACATGCTAAGAAGAAGGCTGTGAACTTACAGTTTAGTAAAGCATAATATTTAATTCTTCTGTCCCATGAACCACTTATTGTGGTTCAAGATGTGGTGTTATTTAAGTACTGTGTCTGCTATGTACAAACACCAAAAGAGATAAGTAACCAGGATCTTTGGATATGTGACAATACACAAAGAAAGTCTTAAATTGGTGCACAGCATCCTTGGCATTTTAGGTAGCAGAATAAATAAAACTTTATGGGTCAATGCTGCGCCCCGCGGTTTCACCTGCATAAGTTTCGATCCCATGGGAATAACAGGATAAAAAGTATACTATATGTTAATCCTGGTTATAAACCATCTGTGTGCCAAATTTCATCCAAATCCATTCAGTAGTTTTTGAGTGAAAGAGTAACAAACATCCATCCATACAAACTTTCACATTTATAATATTAGTAGGAAGTAGGATTGAATACTATGTTTGTTTCATTGTTACCTCTCTATGTTTATAATCGGGCAGCATCTCATACACAACATCTGACACCATGGTGGTGTACCGTCTCGTGTTCTGTCTCACGGCCTCCGCCAGCTCCTCATTAGACTCATGCAGGTCGTCCAGCTCCACAATAAAGGCATTCTGAAATATTTCATTTTTGACAAACCTTGATTATTGAACTGCTAGACATTGATATCAAAAGACTTCGCAATCCTACTGTATAAGAGTACAAATCTTTAGAGTGAGTAGTAGAATGTTAACATCATGTTTTCACACCTAAAAACATTTGTATATCTTACCTGTTCCCTGTGTGCAACCCTGGTGAGCTGCTCAGCGTATTTGAAGTTCTTGTTTCCTTCATCGTCGGTATGGCAAAAGTCCACAAAGAAGTTCTTTAATGACTCTGAAACATCGGTGTTTGGTTGTTATTTAAGGTTAGACAACAAACAGAAACAAATTGATAGGCACACAGAAGATCCCATTACCACTATCTGCTGCATAGTCACGCATAGCCATTTTTAGGGAACTTTTCACGATAAACAAGTATGCAACAACAGAAACTTTTGTAAAATATTTTCTCAACAAACAAGCCGTCCAGCCAATTTGTTGACAGTTTGATAAAATTGGCGCGAAAATGATCGTTGACTCTCTGTTGAGGGATTACTAGAGGTGTCCCGAGGTGTCCGAATATTTAAGAGTACCATAGATAAAGTATTGAAAGTATCCGAATTTGGAGTAATAGATTACCAGTTACAGCAAAACGTAGCCAACTACGTTTTGCTGTAACTTAGTAGTTAGTAGTTTGTAGCCGAATTTAGGCAACTACTCCAAAGTAGTTGCCTAAATTCGGCTATGCCATCCCATCCCTGTTTTCGTATTGTTTTCTCTTTCCCCTTTTTCCCGCCAATCCAAACGTCAATCAAAAGTGCTTCTGTCGAGTTTCGCTGACTTTTTGAAAAAATTAAGAATTGTAAATGTGCGAGTAAAATTGTAAACAAAACATGGCAGATTCTTTAGGTAAATTCAGTGGATGTGAAAGATTAAATCATGTATGGAATATAAACCAAATATTGTATTGTTCAATGACACAAAATGTAACCTTTGTTTTCAGCTGGTCAAAGAGCCAAGAGACAGAAAGTGGATAAACACGGCCGGTTATCGGCTTTCGAGAGGCTAAAACAACTGAAAGGCAAGGGCGTAAAGAACAAATACGATGTGGACGAGATGGAGAATGTTTACGATACGGTGGACGAGAGAGAGTACTCTGAACGGGTCATGCAGCGCCAGGAAGATGACTGGATTGAAGACGATGGTATGTACATGATTTCTTAACTCAATTCTTAGTTTTGTGATCTATTATTTCCAGTAAAATGATAATCACAAACTTACTGAATGTTTGTTTACTTCTCAGTTGAATATATTTTTTTTGAGCTGTTGAAAGTAGTTTTCTAAAGAAAGCCTCAGTAGTTATGCTCATCTTTTTTAAATTCTATTGCAGGCACTGGCTATGTGGAAGATGGCCGAGAAATATTTGATGATGATGAAATTGATGACACTTACGAGGCATCTAACAGCAAAGAGTCTGGAAGAGGACAAAAGAGAAAAGCTAGAGTTGCACCTCCAACATCTGGTAAAGGAAATATCAGGAACCTTCTTGGATCCATGCCAACTAAGAAGAAAGAGGTATTGCCACATTTCATTAACATTACACACTTTATCATTATGTAACTAAAACTTCATTGCTTAATCTTTTCTTTTATGCATTTGTTACTAAGTTACACAACGTTATTATTAAGTCTTGCTAGCTTTTAAAATCTCACATGGAGGGGGCAGTACTACTTCATATTGGCAGTGCAAATGTAGTTGGAAAGTTTAGTAAAGTATAAATATATTATTATTTCTCTGTTATCTTTCAGGATGTGAAAATTTCAGAAGACAACATTCTGTCAGACATTATGTCTGACTTGGATGGCAATGCATCAACAGCAGTGAATCCAAAGCCAGTGGTCACTAAAGCTAACATAGTGGAGTCCAGTAAGAGGGACGCACAGAACTACTTCAAAAGTCTGTCTTCAGCTGCCAAGAAACCTACCACTACTACCAGCTTGAGTAATAAAGAACAACCAGTTGTTAAAAAAGAAAATGTGAGTTTAAATTATACAAACTTGATTGTCTCATGAATGGCTATCTTGAAAATCGGCAAACTTATGCTGTGCACCAGTATTTATTTGCTTTGAACTTAATTTACACAATTAATCTTTTTTGCAGAAAGAAAACCTGGTATCTCCTGATAAACCAGGTGAAATAAAAGTGACTGTAAGTTCAACATCATTGTATTATCCTTTCTTTACCTTTAGGTTAGATTCCTTAATGAATTGTTTCTAAGCTCACAACATCTGCTGTTTACCAAATCTTCTAATATTGCAGATACAAAATAGGGAAACTTCTAAACCTGTCACTGAAAAATCAGCTCAAAAGAAACCAGAATGGAAGATAGACACAGAAATAAAGCAAGAACTAGAAGACTCGGCCACACAGAACATTGAAGAGTACCAGACACAAGACCTGGACTTTGACGATGACTTCAGCAATGACACTACTCCTAAACCTGAAGAAGTTAAAAAAGAAATCATACCCAACACTGCAGAAACTATTGGAGATGTTGCTGAGGAGTTTCTGAATGAAGATTTTGACATATTTCCTGCTAAAAAGGAATCTCCAAAACAATTGAAGCCTTTAACAAGTACCTGGACTGATCAAATGGGTGAGAATCAAGTTGCAGCTATGGTACAACTAGATGGACAGTTGCCTCTACATACAAACGAGAATGGGGAGAAAGTATTGAAGTTCTACTGGCTCGATGCCTGGGAGGACAGGTTTGTGAAGCCAGGAGTAGTGTATTTGTTTGGGAAAGTATATGCTAAGCCGTCTAATAAGAAAGCTGGCTGTGTGTCTTGCTGTCTGGTTGTGAAGAATGTTAATAGACAGATGTTTCTGTTGCCTAGGGAGTATGTAAGTATTGCCTACTTTTTTAACATGTTCTTTTTTCTTTTAAGTTTTTAGTTGTCATTGTATTAAACCAGAAATAAAACTTTATAGAGCTTTACAAGAGAGGTTAAAACGCTGATTATCTTTTCAATATACATATTGTATTTTTTCCTAAATCCTTTAATTCTTTTCCATGTCTGCAATGTCTCATAAGAATATAAATGGTATGGTATACTGCTGACATAGTCATTTCCTAAACATCTTTACTATACATTTCAAGGTACAGTCACGAGCACCAATATGTCAACACTTGGCAACATTCAATTGCAATTTTTTCGTGAAATAAGAGAACGCAACGTTGAAATACGACACATTACATAAACCTATGGGTTTGAAAATGCTATGTTCGTAACAACATAGTAAATCGCATTTGAATAAAGCCAGAGTGTATACTTACTTTTGCTCCTGACTGTACATAAGAATATTATGATACTAGCCTCTGCCCGCGACTTCGTCCACGTGAAATTTCATGTTCCCCCAACCTACCCCGTCGTATCGCATCGCCTGCTCGCACAGTTCATTGTTTTCGCTTAGCGTTGTTTCTGATTTTTTTTCTTGCTCGGTTATCTAGAGTCCTAGCATGATGTTAAATAGCCTATAGCCTTACTCAAGAATTGGCCTATCAAACACAAAAAGAATCTTTCAAATTCTATTGGTAGTTCCAGAGATTACCGGGTTCAAACAAATAAACTCTTTTGCTCTATATTAGTATGATGATATAACTGACTATATGATTTTGTTGTAGAAATTAGACCCAGTAACATTAGAGGCGACGGATCAAGAAGTGACAATGATGGACATGTACGCAGAGTTCAACAGTGTGCTTGCCAGTGATCTGGGACTGAAAGAGTTCAAGTCGCGGAAAGTGACCAAGAACTACTGCTTCAACCTGCCAGACATACCAGCGCAGTCTGACTACCTGGAAGTTAAATATTCTGTGAGTGTGGAGATAATAATAAATAAAATGTTACTTGAGTTATTAGTGCCAAGTTTTAGACCTCTGTCTAGATGAGGCCTTTTACGCGCGTATACTGGACCTGCAACGCCTCGAGCGTCTGGAATCGCGCGTTAAACAGCGCGCATCTAGATTAAATATTTTTGCTCCTAATTTCGCGGCGACGCGCGTAAAATTACTTCTGCCATCTGTACAGGGACCCGTGTTCACGCTTCCATTTTAGATACATGAGTCGGGGATTTTGAAACATGTGTCAAATCACTCTGTGAATTTATTTTAAATAGATTAGTTCTTGTTTTCAATGTTGTTTTTCTAATTTCACAGGCTGCCTTCCCGCCGCCTCCAAAAGACAAGAAGTACCTAACATTCTCGCACATCTTCGGCGCCACCACCTCATCTCTGGAGACCTTCCTCTTGGAGCGTAAGATTAAGGGTCCCTGTTGGCTGGAGGTGAAGCAGCCAGAACAGGTGCAAGCTAAAGTGTCGTGGTGCAAGTTGGAGGCCGCCTGTGATAAGATGGAGCATGTTACTGTTATCAGGGATGGCGCTGATTTGGAACCGCCACCAATTGTTGTAGCTACTGTGAGTAGACTTTCATTTGTTTTTATTTTAATTGACTTGACTTTATAACAACTCATCTGTGCTGTGATCTGAGTTGTATTGGGCTAGAATACGAATGAGGCGATGTATATTTAGTGGTTCTGGCAAAAATTTGTGTCCTATAGCAAAAATGGTCCTATCTTATGGACTTTCCATTTGAAAGATTTTAATATAGTTTTTTTTAATATTTTTATGTTATGTGATTCGAAAAAGCAAATAAGCTTTCCGTCATTAATATATTATTACAACTGTTTCAGATAAACATGAGAACGACGATGGACCCCAAAACAAGGAAGACAAAGATATTGATGCTCAGTTGTCTGTCACACACTAACTTCTACTTACACAAGCCGCCACCGAACCCACAGTTCCAACAACATTTCTGCAGTAAGTAATACTTATTATACAACTTAATGCATAAACCTTTGGACTAAATATATAATAAAATAAAGATTTGTAAGCATCTAATTCTAGATCTTATGTTTTACAGTAATGACAAAGTGCAATGAAATCTGGCCACTGGACCTAAAACAGTCCCTACCTCAGTACAAAGCAACAAAACTAACTAAATGTGACACAGAGCGAGAACTGCTCAACTTTTTCATGGTACAGTTCTGGAAGTTGGACCCAGATCTAGTGGTAGGCCACGACCTACAGGGATTCCAACAAGATCTACTGATTGGGAACATTCTCGACCTTCACATACCTAACTGGTCTCGATTAGGACGACTCAAGAGATCTAACGCTCCTCAAAGGAAGTACGCGGCTAAGGATGCGTTCCTCGGTCGTTTGGTCTGTGACATCAAAATATCTGCTATGGAAGTAATACGGTCCAGAAGCTTCGACCTCGACACTCTCTGTGTAAATGTACTGAAAATGAAGGAAGGTGAACGCGTTGAAGTGGCGCTTGAAGACCTGCCCAGATATTATGAGAACAGCACTAACTTGTTCCAACTTGTGTCGCTAAATATGCAAGATGCGTCCTACATACTTAAAATGATGTGCGAATTGAACGTCATACCATTAGCGTTGCAAATCACACAAATTGCAGGAAATATCATGTCTAGAACTTTGCTTGGTGGCAGGTCAGAAAGAAACGAGTTTCTATTACTTCATGCCTTTACTGAGAAGAATTATATCGTACCAGATAAAGTTTATGGCAAAAGAGTCTTAGCAGACGACGATAATGACGAGCAAGAGGAAGGTGCCACCAATGTATTCAAAAAACAAGGGAAGAAAAAAGCGGCATATTCTGGAGGTCTCGTCTTAGATCCTAAGAAAGGATTCTATGATAAACTAATTCTTCTCATGGACTTCAATTCCTTGTATCCTAGCATTATTCAGGAGTACAATATTTGCTTTACAACTATTAAAAGGAAAGCGGCCGGATCGTCTGACGAAGACGTCGCTAACCTTATCCTGCCAAAGAGTAACACAGATCTTGGTGTGCTACCGACACAGATCCGTAAACTCGTGGAGAGTAGGCGAGAGGTCAAAAAGTTAATGAAAACTCCAGACTTGTCGCAAGACCAACACATGCAGTACAACATCAGACAGATGGCTCTGAAACTCACAGCTAACTCCATGTATGGTTGCCTCGGGTTCACTCACTCCCGGTTTTATGCAAAACCGCTCGCAGCCCTTGTCACCATGAAAGGCAGAGAAATTCTCATGGACACCAAAGATATCGTCCAAAAATCGAACTACGACGTCGTCTACGGAGATACTGACAGTTTGATGATCAACACTAATTGTTTAGATTATGACAACGTTTTCAAGATTGGTGTGGATTTGAAAAAGGAGATCAACAAAAAATATAGACAAATAGAGCTTGATATAGATGGGGTATTCAGATATCTGCTTTTACTGAAGAAAAAGAAGTATGCAGCTGTATTAGTTACTAAGAACAAAAGTGGCGAGTTTGTCTTTACCCATGAGCATAAAGGTTTGGATATCGTTCGTCGTGATTGGTCACAGCTGGCCGCAGAAGCCGGCAAATTCATATTGAACCAGATTTTATCAGAACAATCTGCAGACGAGAGGCTTGAGAGCATTCAAACGCATCTCAACAAACTCAAGGATGACTTGATGAACGGCAAAATGCCTCTCTCAATGTTAACAATTACGAAACAACTGACCAAGAACCCTAACGAGTATGCCGACAAACACACGCAGCCACACGTACAGGTCGCTCTAAGACTGAACAGTAAAAACAGCAGGAGGTTTAAGAAAGGAGATGTAGTACCTTATATTATTTGTGAAGACGGCACAGCTAACTCGGCTACACAGAGAGCATACCATATTGAAGAACTAAAGAATTTAGAACATCTTAAAGTTGACTTCAAATATTACTTAGCGCATCAATTGCACCCTGTAATATCCAGAATATGTGAACCCATTGAGGGCATGGATCCGGCCCGAGTTGCGGACTGTCTCGGCCTCGATCCCTCGGGGTATCGACAAATAGTTAGAAGAGATAACTCCAACACAGAAACCTATGAA